>CM028137.1:151785000-153162500 GCA_016271365.2 Neoceratodus forsteri
AATGAATCGCACATCTACATAGACATCAGATAATCTGTATTAGTAATAAGGAAGGAATAGACATCCGTTAAAAAAATATACAGTATTCGCAGCTGCTGCATTCAGCGTTTGGACAAAGATAAATAATATTATAAATTACAAAAGTCGTAACAAAATATATATATTCCCTACTTAAAAACAGTTTCTATATTTCAATAAAATGTTATCAAAATATGGTAAAATAAAGGAATTAGGAATATAGGCCAACTACTCCAAAACTCATATTTAATGTCTTTTATTATGGAACTTCAAAATAAATTTGGTTTAGATAAAACACAGCTCTTTCAATATTTTCCGAGTTAGATCAGTACTTAGTGGGTTATTGGGTAACACACTGAAGATGAGTAATCACTTTGCAGTTTATGGAATCCTATCAGAACTAAGTTAATTTCAAAGATTTATAAAATATTAATAGGTAACCTTAAGGCCGAGTTCAGCAAATTGAAGCAGGGATAGAAAAAAGCTTAGTATGTCCAAGGAGAAATGGTCTGAAATATGTGCCTCTTGGCAAATAAAACATGTTACTCACCTGTAACAGTAGTTCTAGGAGTGATATATGATGTTCATCCACACTTATTTGGCAGTGTCCTTTCCCTTTAAATCTTGCCAGAAAGTCTTCAAGCTGGCTCCTCCCACTTACTTGGGTGGTATATCCCTCGGCTCCGCCCCATGACGCCAGATCTTGCCCGCTGGTGGCAGAGTGTGAGCACCGAAGCCAGGGAGGTTGGGTGGGTCCGTGTGGATGAACATCATATGCCACTCCTAGAAAGTGCAGTTACACAAGAACTTACCGTAACAGTAGATCTCAAGAGGAACTGTCTCTTGCAGTAGGTTATTACATTTGGGAGTTCCACCAGATGGCACTATCACACGGAAGCTTCTTCAGGGACCGCCCACATGACATCACTTCCTCAGGCTCAGTATAAGTGTGGGTGGTCCCAGGTAGCCTCTGTTCCCTGCCGGCTTCAGCACGCAAAGGCGAGAAATGAGGGAAACCGAGGGACCAGAGAGACCAAACCCAACATCCTGAGATCCAGGGACCCTGAGCAAAAGGCAGGGGGATGGAGGGCAAGATCACACCTACTACAAGAGACAGTTCCTCAAAGATCTACTGTTATGGTAAGTTCTTACGTCACCACACTATCTTCTATGGACTGGTCTCTTGCAGTAGGTAATTACACTTGGGAGAGTACCAAGCAGTCATAGCCAAAAAGGGAGGACAGGCAAAGCAGGAAGCCAGGCTAGAAGCCGCAGCCACAAGCAAAGCAAACAGGACCATTCAGAGAGAATGGCAAAAGAGCGCGAGTAGAGTCCAGGCGGAAGCCATGGAGGAGCAGCAGAAAATCCAAGAGATGGCCATGTGAGCCCAGGAAAGGGACAGCTGAGACAGAGAGAGAGAGAGAGAGAAAGCAGCCAAAGCTTCCTTAAATCAAGGAGGTTATTTACTAGACTACACTGAATTTAATTATTACTTTTTGGACCTGTGTAAGTAACTAGCATTGAATCTCTATTTTTGGGGTTGCCTTTTCTTAGTTTAACTTTTATTTGCCAGGGAGGAACTGTAGTTGGGAAATATTTTATTTATTTATTTATTTCAGTTTAGGATTAAATACCTTTGAGCCATAGGCTCATCTACAAAGGTTCCAAGTCAGACATAGTACAATACAGATAAGCCAGACAACAGGAAGAATACATTGGTAATACAGAACCAAGGAAAAAAACAACAATGAATTCATAACAGGTAGAGTAGCACTGGTTACTTCATAAGCAAAATTCACTATGAGGAATATACTAATTTTAGGTTCCCAGACAGCTTAGAAATTTGCAAGGAGATTTCAGTGCCGTTCCATATAGAATGGAGGTAATATATGCCCGCAGGCTGGAATAGGCAGCAACAATGTTAAGCAAGCGGGTAGAGGAGGGGGGTTAAAGAGCCCGAGCATCAATTGGGGAGGGGTGGCAGCCAGAGCGGGGCTAGGGATTGGAGTGAAAGTAGCAGCCAGCATAGGCATTGTCAGGGGAGGCAAGGGGATCGAGAAGGGGAGGGGATTAAGTGGGAAGGAAAAGAAATGCAATCATTTGTGACTAGACCTGTTACTTAACCTCTGTGAAATAGGTGTCTGAAAGGAAGGAAGGTACTCCCTGGGGTGGAGGGTCAGAGTTGTATCTGACTGTTTCTGGAGGGCACAGGTTTACTCCCACCAATACTACCCCTCACCCCAAGCACATAATTTCCTTTATAGCAGGGGTTCTGACATCACTTCCTCAAAACTGCTAACCACATACACCTGTTCATATCCTTAAAGGCACAGCACACTGAATGGGGGTAGAAACACTCACAAGCTTAGACACACTAAAACAAGAACAAAAAAGAAAAAGAAAAGCATCTGTAACAAGAAGGGACACAGACATGTGGGGAGTGGTGCAATGCATTGGCAGTGGAGCAGCAGTCTTCTAGGAGACATTCTGGAGACTGCGTTGCTGTCCTGTTTGCAGGCACCTCTCTGGTCTGATGGAGGAGGTTGTTCGTCTCCATGCCGACCTGGCAAGGATTCAGGAAACCTGCTCCCCCACCCAGGCCACCGCCACTACCTCAGAGGTTGCCAAGAAAGACGAGTGGTTGGACCACAGTGGGCTCAGGCAGGGTGAGGGTCATGGAACATAGGTGCATTCCTCCAGTTGTGCCTCTCCACAATTCATTCACCACTCTGGCGGAGCATGGTTTCCTCTATGAGGCACTGCGCAGTGGAGACCAAGGAGGATGTGGGAACCTCACAATGGAGGGACCCCACAGGAGGGTGGCACAGGACCCCCACAGGGAAACAACTCCTGGAGGACTCAATTATTAGGTGGTAGAACTGGGGAGAGGGAGGGGAAGGGAGGTAGGTGCCTGCCAGTACTGCCATGGCTTGGAGGGACAGGAAACGAATCTCAGGATTGTGAAAGCAGCTGAAAGGGGGAGTGAGCTGGGTGTCATTATCCACCTAGGGACAAAAGACCTGGCTGAGAATGGGATCAGAGCAGTGCAACAGGAGTTTGTGGAGTTGGGGAGGGGCCTCAGACAAGTAGCACACACGGTAACTTTCTTGGAAGTGCTACCTGTCTATGGCACGGATGAGGCTAGGGTACTCTGCACCATGGGATTCAACGACTGGTTAAAAAACTGGGCAGAGCTCAGGGATTTGGCTTCATTGGGGACTGGGACTCCACCTGGAGGGATGCAGACCTATACTGGTGCGATGGTCTGCATCTATCCAGGAGGGGAACAAGGATCCTAGGTGACAGGTTTAAATGCTTCATTGGCAAGCATTTAAACTAGCCAAGGGAGGAGGCACTCAAAAGGAGAGAGAATTCTTCCCAAAAAAAAAAAAAAAAATCAGGGTAGTGAGTGAGGTAAACACAGATAGAGCAGTCGATGGGGAGAAGGGCAGGGTAAATGGAGAAGTCCAAAGGCAGTAGGACAGGGATGGGGCAAAAAGAAATAAAGCCATAAAAAAAATGGAGGGTAATGAGTACCAATGCCTGTAGTCTAGGTAAAAAGCACCCCGATATGGTGGCCTTGATGGAAGAGGGATGCCTGAATATAGTGGCAGTCACAGAAACACGGTACACAGAGAACCATGACTGGGATGTCCACATACCAGGGTACACAATCTACAGGAGGGACAGGGAGGGAGGAGGAGGAGTAGCTCTCTATGTAAAGGAAGGGATCAAAGCAACAGAACTAAAGGGTAAACAGGGAGGAGAGGAGGCACGCTGGGTCACCCTGGAGACTGGAAATGGCACCACAATCTGCACAGGGGTTTTATAAAGACCCCTGTCTCAGGGGAAGGAAATGATAGAAGGCAATGTTAGGATGGCAGAGAAAGGGGAGATATTGCTGATGGGGGACCTGAATATGCCAGATGTGAACTGGAGCACCTTTGCTGCAGCCACATCTAAGAGCAGGATCATTCTCGAGGCCCAACAGGGGGCATGCCTCAGACAGCTAGTTTTGGAACCTACTCAGGAGGGAGCAATCTTAGACCTAGAACTCTCAAATGGGGAGGAGAGAGGATCTCCGATCTTGAAGTGGGTAGCCATCTGGGAACAAGCGACTACCAAATAGTGTGGTTCACCATAAACTTTGCTGTAGAGTCAAGCCATACAAAAGTGAAGGTACTGGACTTCAGGAGGGCTGATTTTGTCAAAATGGGAGAGTGCCTCAGAAAAGCACTATGCAAACAGGCAAGAAGGTGGGGGCAGCAAACAATGAGGAAACATCGAAACCATCTATGAGAAGCAACAAGCCTTTTGTGTGAAGCAAATAAACAAATCAAAGCGAAAGAAAAAACAATATGGTTCTCAAAAGAAGTGGCGGGGAAGGTTAGGGAGAAAAATATGGCATTCAGGAAGTATAAGGAAACAGAGAAGGAGTGGGACAGAGAACTGCACCAGTTAAAGCAGAAGGAAGCGGGGAAGGCAATCAGAATAGCAAAGGCCCAAACCGAGGAAAAGACAGCCAACTTGGTTAAGAAGGGGGATAAAACCTTTTATAGGTACATTAGGGAGCAAAGAAAGACTAAGGCATGGATACTGAGGCTAAATAAAGTGACAGGTGGTTGGGCAGAGAGAGACAGTGAAAAAGCAGGGATACTGAACGAATACTTCTGCTCAGTATTCACAATGGAAAAACAGGGGGAGATACCTAATCCAGTCAATAGAAGCACTCTGGATTGGGGGGTTGATATTAGTCCTTTCACAGAAGAAAGGGTTCTAAAAGAACTCTTAAAACTAAAGGTGCATAAGGCAATGAGGCCTGATGGGATTCACCCCAGAATTCTAAAAGAACTAAGGGAAGAACTAGTAACACCACTGACTACCTTTTTTAATAAATCATGGGAGGATGGTGTGGTACCTGAGGACTGAAAGAGGGTGGATGTGATTCCCCTTCACAAAAGTGGGAGCAAGACAGAGGCAGGAAACTACAGACCTGTCAGTTTGACCTCAGTGGTAGGGAAAATGATGGAATCACTTCTGAAGGAAAGAATTGTTGAGTACCTAGAGGCCAGTGGGGCACGGGACCCAAGGCAGCATGGATTCACAGAGGGAAGGTCATGTCAGACAAATCTAATTGATTTCTTTGACTGGATGACCAAAGTAGTAGACCAGGGAGGGGCTGTGGACATGGCCTACCTAGACTTTAGCAAGGTATCTGACACAGTCTCGCACAAAAGATTAACAAATTAGCCAGCCTGGGAGTGCATCCCAGGGTGGTAGCCTGAGTAAAACACTGGCTGGACAACCGGACACAGCGGGTAATAGTAACTAGTGGGGTGCTGCAGGGTTCAGTACTGGGGCTGGTCCTTTCTAATGCCTTTATAAGTGACACTGCAGAGGGACTGGAAGGAAAAGTATGTCTCTTTGCAGAGGACTCAAAGATCTGCAACAGAGTTGATATGCAAGGTGGGGTGGAAAGGATGAAAAGGGACTTGGCAAGGTTGAAGGAATGGTCACATGTATGGCAGCTTAGATTCAACGCAAAGAAGTGCAAAGTAGTGCACCTGGGAAACAAAAACCCAGGACAACAGTACACAACGGGGGGTGAGATACTGACAAAAATGTAAAGGGACCTGGGGGTAGTCATATCAGACAACCTAAAGGTGGGCCAGCAATGTGAAAAGACAGTAAGGAGGGCTGGGGGGATACTGGGATGCACAGGGAGAGGCATCACCAGTAGAAAACAGGAAGTTGATGGCCCTCTGTACAGACAGTTGGTAAGACCACATCTGGAGTACTGTGTACAGTTCTGGAGACTCCATCTCCGCCAAGACAGACAGAGTGGAGGCTGTCCAGAGGAGGGCAACCAAAATAGTGCAGGGTCTGCACCAGAAGACATATGAAGATAGACTAAAGGAGCTTAAGATGTATAGCCTCAAGGAAAGGAGGGAGAGGGGGGACATGATAGAAACTTTCAAATACCTCAAGGGAATCAACAAAGTCCAAGAGGGTAGCATCTTTCAGAAAAAGAGATGTGCAAGAACAAGGAGGCACAATTTGAAGACAGAGGGGGAACAGCTCAGAGGTAATATGAGGAAGTATTTCTTCACAGAGATGGCTGTAGATGCATGGAACAGCCTTCCTGAGCAGGTCGTAGAGTCAACAACAGTGGGAGAATTCAAGAATGCATGGGACAGACATAAGGCAATTCTAGTGGGGGAGTAGGAGGAAGTAGGCTGTTGGTTAACTAGGATCTGCAGCTTATCCGTTTGGTAGAGAAACGGGCAGACTAGGTGGGTCAAGCAGTCTTTATCTGCCATCCAATTCTATGTCTCTATGTCATATCAAGTCATAGTCAGGACAACTCGCACCACACCCAGTAAGGCAGACATGTGAAGGGTGGGCGAGGAATGAATACTCCACAAAGGGAAAAGAGTAGAAGGGCCATGCCAATGAAACAACCTGACGAGCGGGGGTCATAGAGGCCATGGCATACAGTAAGTCCATTAGAGCACAAAAAGCACAGACAGCAAGGGAGGTGGAGGAGGGTACTGGGGCAAGACGCACCGTGAATCCCACAGCAAGGAACATCTGAAGGGCCCCAAAAGGGAGGAAAGCAGAAGTTCCAAAAGATCCACAAGGAGAAATGAAGCATCCATGATCGGGAAGCAAGGCTCCAAAGAAAGGGCGGACAGACCCCTGGGTGCCTCCGTGGCTTACAAGAGGAGGTGGGGAAAGCCTTGAGGGTGCAGCTGATGGACAGTGGCCTGCCCCCGAGGTATAAGCACGACAGAGTGGCAGATGTGGCAGCCCCTGTGGAAGCCCTACCACGGTCCTAAGCAGCACCCCAGTAAGGGGGCCAGGAATGGGAAGCCCCAGCAGCAGAGGTGGAGGGGGCCTGGGGGCATGGTAGAGGTCCTGGACCGACTGCAGAGTATGTCCCAAAGCCTGTAGGGAATCAAGAATGGCCTGGGTACCAATCCCAAACAACCTGTCCCCACAGAAAGGGATGTCGGCAACCGACAATTGGATGTCGGGAGCCAGACCCGACACCTGAAGCCAGGCGTGATGCCGCAAGGCGATGCCGGTGGCAGACAGATGGGCAGAGGCGTCTACCGCATTGTAGCCCGACCATAGCAGGAGACAGGAAAGAGAGGAAATGGCAGATAGGGGCTGTGCCAACAGGGCCAACTCCTGGGACGGAGGCAAGGTGGAAAGCAGGTTCAAAGCGGAGGCACTCAAGGTGTGGAGGTACCGGACCCTATGGCCCACATAGTTGAGAATGCAAAGCAGCAAGGTACCAGAGGTGTAAACCTTCTTGCCAAGAAAATCAAGGCACCAGGATTCCCTTATCTGGCGGCACTGAACTGGTGTGGTGGGGCCAAGAGGTCCGGTCATGAGCCACCGTAATGACCACTAAGTCAGCGGTAGGAGTGGCGGACAAATAAGGATGGTCCGACGGGGCACTGTACAGCTGTTCAAATAAGCAGGAATTAAGGGGGGGCAACCATGACAGGTTCCTCAGGCAGGTCGAGGTAGGCAGCCATGTCCCATTGAAGGGTATCCTGCTCCGCAGAGGGGAAGCCAAACACCTCCTGGATCTGCAACAGCAGATCCGAGAAAGAAGGGTCATGGGAAGTGGAGGCAGCAGGAGGGGCAGGCAGGGCAGCATCCATAATAGAGGACATGAAGAATGGGGAATCTGGGTCTCCATAATCCGGGAAAGCCCACGTCAGAGACGGACTGTGTTCCAAAGATTGCAGGACCTCAAGAACAATGCAGACAATGCCAGGCACCTGGGAAAGTGGGAGGTCCACAGTCGGAGGGTGCCCAAAGGCAGCACTTGGGGAAAGGTGAGGAACATCGGGGACATCAGTCCTGGAAAGCCGGGGGAGGGCATCCTGACCCCTGCGGGGAGGCAGCGCACTGGAGGCAAAAGGGAGCAGGAGGCGAGAAACCCCAGGAACCCCGTCCGAGAGTAGAAAAGAAAAGAAGAGATGCCTGAGGGGCGCAAGAATGGCAACAGAGATGGGACCCCCATCGACACAGGAATAGAATGCCAGTGCCACGAAGGGCAGGGGGGAACATGGAAGGGGATCCCCAACAGGGGACGTCCTGGAGTGCGGAGCCCCTGCCGTCGACAAGGGAACCACACCTCCATTGACGAGGAATGCAAAAAGGAACATTCCGTTGACAGGAGAAGCAGCCCCATGGACAAGGAATGAGAAACATGACGTTCCGTCGACAAAGAATGCTCCATCGATGGGGGAATAGCCTCAGTCGACGAGAGATGAGGACTAGAATGCTCCGTCAACGCGGGAAGCATTCCCGTCAACGAGGGAGAGAGTAATGAAGGCTCCGTCGATGGGGAAAGCAGCCACATTGACTAGGAACATTCCGTCAATGGGTGAACAGTGCCTGTTGATGAGAAACACGCGCCAGAGTGCTCTGTTGATGGGGGATGCAGCACATCGATGAGGAAGGGAGCAACAAAGGCTCGGTCGACGGGGGGGAGCAGCCCCGTCGACGAGGAGTGCTCCGTCGACAGTGGAAGAGCAGGAGAAGCCACCGTCGATGGGCAGTGTTGGAGGGAGTGTGAAGAGTGAGTGTCCCTCTCATGCCAGGAACGTGACCCCTGAGCCGGGGAACCCTCAGCACGGGTCTCCGGGGTCCGTTCCAGCAGGGCTGCTTTGTCAGGCACAGAAGAGGCCAAGATCCCAGCAAGAGTGCCGGGTCAAGGAGCAGCGGGGTAGCCGTGAGTGGTTTACAGGCCCGCAGCAGAACAAGGAGATCCAGGGTAGCTATGAGTGGTTCACAGGCCCAGAAGAGTGTAGAAAATGCGAGTTCAAGTTCACATTGAAGACTGCAACACAGAAGAGTGAGCTGGCTACTGTGTGGGCTGAAGCCGGTGGGAAAATGAACAGAGGCTACCTGGGACCACCCACACTTATACTGAGCCTGAGGAAGTGATGTCATGTGGGCAGTCCCTTAAGAAGACTGCTGGAAGAAGCTGCCGTGTGATAGTGCCACCTGGTGGAACTTCCAAGTGTAATAACCTACTGCAAGAGACCAGTCCATAGAAGATCTACTGTTACAGGTGAGTAACCTGTTTTTCTAGTGATGTGGATATGATATTCATCCACACTTATCTGGCAGACTCCTAGCAGTTCTCCAAGAGGAGGGAGGCAGGGCGCACACCCCCTACTTTGGAAACAGACTGGAGAACTGAGGCCCCAAAACCAGCACCCTGGCTTGACTCTAAGTCAACGTGGTAATGGGAAATGAAAGTGTGAACTGACTTCCAGGAAGCAGCCCTGCAGATTTCCTGGATAGGGACATCCCTAGAAGCAGCCACCGACGCAGCGGTATGGTGAGTGGAATCAGCCCTACCTGCCAACCTATAGCAGAGATCAATTCAGGATGTGATCCACCTGCCAATCGTCTGCTTGGCTGCAGGTCTGCCAGGTGCAGCTTCAGTGTAGCGACAAACAGCTGACAAACCTCTCCCTGAACTCTGGCCATGCGCTCTTTGTAATGGGCGAGCACTCGCCTCAGGTCCAGAGTATGGAGCTTGTATTCCGCATCTGAGGTGTGATAAGGGTAGAACACTGGAAGAGTCATCACCGGATTCAGGTGAATCTCTGACACAACCTTAGCAAGGAACTTCGGACTGGGGCGCAGTACAGCCCTGTCCCTGTGAAAGACCAAATAAGGAAACTTGACAGACTGCCAGGAGCTCCCCAATCCTTCTGACTGACGTGATGGCCACCAAGAAGGCAGTTTTCCACGACAAGTTTGACATCTCACACTTGTGCATCAGTTCGAATGGCTTGCCCACGAGCTTTGCCAGTACCAGCAGTAGATCCCATGGTGGTAGTGGTTCATGCACCAGAGGGGATATGTGATCAAGGCCTTTGAAAAGGCACCAGACCATTTTCTCCTGTGCCATCGACTGCTGACTAGCCCGTGCCTGGTAAGCAGAGACGGCTGCCAGGTGCTCCTTAAGGGTCGTCGACCGAAGTCCCCCATTGGAGAGACCATAGGTAGTCCAGGAAGCTAGCTACTGGATAGGTCAAGGGATCCAGCCCCTTGCCCTGACGCCAAATGGAGAATCTCTTTCACTTGAAAGCGTATCACTTCCTGGTTGACTCCTTCCTCGATGCTTCCACGTCAGTGAAGACATCTTCGCAGAGACCCAAAGCCTAGAACACTAGCTGCTCAGGAATCAAGCTGTCATGTGCAGGATTGAAGCCCCAGGTGGAGTATCTTCCCCTGATTGATGGACAGCAGGTCCTGGCGTAGCGGAAAATGCCGCGGGAGCCTGCTACTGAGGCTGAGATGATCAGGGTACCAAAACTGGTGGGGCCAGTCCTGAGCCACAAGGATCACCAGTGCCTTGTCCCTCCCGACCTTGTGGAGCACCTTGTGGATCAAGGGAAGTGGAGGGAAGGCATAAAAGGGGCCTGTGTGGCCGGCCCGCTGGCGAGCTTGCCGATTATGATGATGCAGCGACCCGGTTCGGGAACGAGCCCGTGGGAGCTGGAGGGTTAGCCGGGAGAGGACTTGAGGCCCTAGGGACTGCCTGCCCTTCCAGGGGGAGGGGGTGCCTGAGCTTGGCTCTTGCCTGGCCCCGGGTGGAGACCTGAGGTATAGCAAGTCCGATGCAGAATGGAGGGGCGACGTGCCAGACACTGGCGCCTTGACATCGGGGGACATGGCACGTCCAGAAAACGGGAAAATGCCTCACAGCCTCCCGGCAGACGGAGCACCAGGCCCCGACCCTCAATGCCCCTACCAGGCCCGGAGACAGCGTCCCGACGAAATGCAGATGATTCGGGGTATGAAGCCCCCACCCCGTACCCGCCTGGGGGTACAGCCACGGCTCCATGGGGGACGGACTGCTCCGGTCACCTGGTAGGTGAGCGAGGGCTAATAAGGCCATAGGTGTCTCCCGAAGAGGGGGAGAGCTGCGAGGAAAGGGGGAGCATAAAAAAGGGGCCTGTGGTCCACAACCTCAAGAAGGCATCCACCTGCAGCGAGCCCTGCTGAGGAGGGGCGGGCACAAAAATAGCCTCAGCTTCGCGTTCTCCCTGGAGACGAACAGGTCCACCTGAGGGGTGCCCCACTGGAAGAACAGACTGTGAACTACCTCTGAATGGAGGGACCACTCATGAGGTGCCTCACTCACCCGACTGAGGACGTACACAAGCTGATTGGAGGCTCCTGCCACATGGATGACTAGGAGATCTGCCTCCAGCTTGCGCACAAGAGTCCAAGTACAGAGAGCTTCCTTGCACAAGGGTAGGGAGTGCATGCTGCCTTGTTTGTTGAGGCAGTACATGGTCGTGGTGTTGTCCATCTGGACTTGAGCCACTTGATCCTGAACAAATGGAGCGAATGCAGTCAGCACCAGCCGAGCTGCTCAGAGCTCCAGCAGGTTGATGTGGCATTGGGACTCCTCAGGGGTCCACAGCCCATGAACTCTTTGTTCTCCCAGATAGGCACCCCAGCCCGCGAGAGCGGCATTGGTCGTCAGGACGACCATCGGCTTGGGGCGGACAAATGGGATCCCTTCCTGCAGATTTTATGGGACAGTCCACCACTGGAGAGCATCCCACATCTTCTGGGTCACAGTGACCAGCTGAACAAAGTGACCTTTGCGCTGAGACCACTGGCTGGTCAGCTCCCACTGCAGGGAGCGCATATGCCACCGAGTCCATCAGACCATGGTGATTGCAGGGCCCCATGTAGCCCAGAAGATGCAGCAAGTCCCGGGCAGGGCGCAAGTGCCCAACCAGAAATTATCAGGCAAAGGAGGAGAGAACCCCCACCCTGCCCATCGGGAGCTAGGCTCTAGCTCGGCAAGAGTCACTCTCTGCCCTGATGAAGCTGATCTCCTGTGAGGGCACAAGTTCCGACTTGGCCTCATTGACTAGGAGGCCAGGGTCGATGCAGATCTGGAGAGCCAGGTCCCTGGACCTCTCTACCTCCTGCTTGGAGTTACCTGCTATCAGCCAGTCATCTAGGTAGGGGGTACACCCAGACCCCTCGATACCTCAGGTAGGCTGCCACCACTGCAATGCATTTGGTGAAGACCTTGGGGGCCGAGGAAAGGCCAAATGGCATGGCCTGGAACTCGTAGAGGGTTCCCGCAACTTGGAAGCAGAGGAACCTTTGGTGAGACGGATGGATCGGGACGTGAAAGAATGCGTCCTGAAGATCCAGAGGGCAGAACCACATGCGCTGCTTGAGAGATGGTATGATCTGAAGAAGAAGGACTAGCATTTATATAGCGCTTTTCATACACAGTATCCCAACGCGCTTTACAAGCAATGCTAGACTGGTAGTGAAGTGACTGAATGTGTGGTGGCGGGCCATATCGCACATCATCACCCACACACACCCTGGATAATTGCATGAACCGGTTTATGGGAAGGGGAATGTTGGCCAGGACACCGGGAATGTTTCCTGCACTTTGCGAAGAGTGCCCTGGGTTCTTTTACTTCCAGCTGGACACCCACCAGGACAAAACCAGGATGGGCAGAAAGGACCTCGGTTTAACGTCTCATCCGAAGGACAGCAAACCCCAGCAGTACAGCACCCCCCAAATACTGCACTCAGATGCCAGCAATTTTTAGGTGCAAGTCCAATCCCGGTATGGGACGAGAACCCACAACCTTCTGGTCCAGAGGCAGATGTGCTACCAACTGAGTCACGCTGACACCTCTGGGACAGAGATACCATCCTGAAGGTGCAGGACCTGAGGAACTTTTTCAGGTCGTGCAGATCTAGAATAAGGCACCAGCACCCCTGTCCATTTCGGCAGCAGGAAGTACCTGGAGACAAACCCTGGCTTTACTGGAGGATCCGCTATCCTGACCACTAGCTCCTTTTGGAGGAGCTGAGCTATGACGTCTCGAAGATCCAAATGAGTGTTTGCGGATACCAAGTCCTCCCTTTGAGCGTGAGCTTGGCTTGGAGGCTACTGCTTGACTTCCAGAAGCAGACCCTAGCCAACCACTTCCAGAACCCACCTGTCTGTGGTGACAACGGACCAGGCTGAAATGAAGTGGTGGAGCCCCCCCCCCATGGGAGTACCCAGTGGAGGTGTGATGGGCATGGGGGTGGCAGCCCCCATCCCATCACTAGGCAGGCTTGGAGGAGGAGAAGGAGGAAGACCCAGTTGTGGAGTTACCTGGGCCATCCCTCCAGGCTTTTGGAGAACTGAAGCCACTGACTTGGGCTGACGGCGCAAAGAGTGAGCCTGCTGTTGCCCAGACTGATACTGGGCTGGGTTTGGCTGCAGGGGCAGAAGGCCAAAAAGGCTTGTGTTTCTGCTGCTTGGAGCCTCTAGGGTCCTTTTAGGTAGATGCAACAGAGTCCAAAGTGGTACTGAACTTCTCGATGCGTTGAAGGTGACCGTCGACCCCGGGACCGAACAGATCAGTGCCTAAGAAGAGAACATCTGCCAATTTGTGCTGGGTGTCTGCCATAAAAAGCTGAGACCCTCAGCCAAGCCCTACAGCGCCAGGCAACTGTGACTGCCACTGAGCGGGCAGAGGAGTCTCTGATATCCAGAGCCATTTAGAGTTGCTGTTTGGACACAGCTTGATCCTGGTCCTGGACCTATCTGACCATGGTCTGAAGGTCCGCAGGGAGATGAGGAAGCACCTCATCCAGAGAGCCCAAGAGGGCATGGGAGAAGTGTGCCATGATGACAGCTAAACTTGCCTGGTGGAGACCAAGCGATGAGGTATCATAAACCTTTTTGGCCGAATGGCCCAATTTCTTGGACTCCTTGTCCGGTGGCTTATCGGTGTCTCCTTGGTTACCCAAGCACCGAAACATGGACTCTGTCACCAACCCCTCGGCCGGGGGGTGTTCCATGAACCCTGAAAGGGAGCAGATATATATACCGCATAGTTGCGGGCCATTCGGGCTAAAGGCACAGGGCAGGAGTCAGGGTGCTGCAAAAGCTCCAGAGCCGGGCCGACAATGGCTTCAGCCACTGGGAAGGCCTCCATCGGAGAATCCCCTTTGTCCAGGATATCAGTGAGGGAATAGTGAGACTGCTTCTGCACTGGCTCCAGCAGCATCCCGATGGATTCAGAGATAAGATGGAGGAGGCCCAAAAAGGACGTGGGTCCCTCCTCCATTGAGAGGCCCCCCCCCCCAACTCGTGATCAACCTGACGAGAGTGCAGCGAGGAGTCCTCGGACTCCGAAAGAGTCCGCACAGATCAGCCAACCACCCAAGTCACTCTCGACCTGAGTCACTCCCGACCCACCACAGATGGTCTGGGCTCAGAGAGACCAACACTCAATGAGGGAGACCCTAAGCAGGCCCAGACTCCTTAGTCAGAGCCCCGGAAGGAGGCTGCTTGGGTGGCGGCTCCACTACGACTGGTGGAGAGGCCGTCTTCAGCTGAGCTGGGAGGGTCTTCACCGGCCCCACAGGTGGAGGGGCGGTGTCGACCAGCTCCGGAGGTGTCGGCCTAATGGGCAACAGCCAAGTAATGGCCGGTGTGGGAGCCAGGGTAGGCTCTGGACCAGCCAGCACCAACTGTTGCCGCATGAGGGCCTCATAGCGTAGACGCAACTTGTGCTGAAGTCTCTCCTCCGTGCAGGATGAGGACAAATAGCTGCGGTGCCACTTCTTGTAATGTCAAGAGTGGCGTTGAAGGGATCTGCTCGACCTACTGGACAAGTATGACCGAGACAGTCAGGGGGACCGATGGGGGCACTCGGAGGGAACTGGGAGTGCTCCAAGTCTGGGTCAGGGACCAAAGGGATTGTCTCAATAGGTTGAGACACCCCTTCATTGGTCACTGGTAGGATCAGAGTCCTGAACACAGAACTGTTGGCCTCATCGAGTGACAACAAGTCGACAGTCAAGAAAGATCTCGGCTGGCTCGTCATCCCATGCTTCACCGGCTGACCTGACAGGGGCACCGTGAAGCCTGTGGTCGAAACTGAAGTTTCCTGGGACAGAGACCACTCCTGATTCTAAGAACGTTGATGGCGAGTCTTCTCTTTTTCTCTTGATTCCTTGGACTCTTTCTTCCTCTTTCGGGAGCACAAGCTGTGAGAACCCGAAGGACTCTCTCCCTTGGTCAGGAGAGACTGGCACGTTTGAAGGAGTATGACAAGGAAGTGCCCACTTTCAGCAGAACAAAGGCCAACACCATAGAGGACTGATCGGCAGCCCGAGCCACCTCTTCCTCAAAGGCCTTCATCTGCCCCAACTGCTCAGCAGACCCTGCGACCGCTGAGACTACCCAACGTGCATCTTTAGATTTGACCGGTGGATTCAGTTTCTCCGAGGTGTCCCAGTTGCAATCAGGTGAGGCGGTCTTTAAGAATCAATAGTTGAAAAGACTGGCAAAAGTGGAAGACCTGAGAGTTGTGCTCGTGGCCTAGGCAGTAAATGCAGGAGTCGTGCTGGTCTGCACACAACATCTTCTGCCTGCAGGGACACCAGCAGAACCCAGGAGAGGACTTTTCCTCCATCGCGGTCGCGATCGAAGATCGTTGAGAAGACAAAACTCATAACAAATATAAGTTTTGGAAGTAAATCCGAAGATTTGAGCGCCAGGGCCTACTCAACGCAGAAGCAGTAAGGAGGGGACCTGCTTCTTCTGGCGGAAAGGAAGATCTGGCATCATGGGGTGGAGTCGAGTGATATACCACCCAGGTGGATGGGAGGAGCCAGCTTGAAGACTTTCCGGCAAGGTTTAAAGGGAAAAGACACTGCCAAATAAGTGTGGATGAACATCATATCCACATCCCTACAACTAAAAATAATAGAATGAATCAAATACAACACCACACAATGCACTGGATATACTACTCTTCTTATTAAATCAATAAATTAACCCCTTCACTATCACCTTCATGCAACAGATGTTTACAAAAAGTAGAAAATATAACACATTTTGGTGAACTGCAAATTTGTGGCAACACATTTTTCAAACTATTAATTTAATTTTAGATACAAAATTAACTCTAGAACCAGGACTATGTATCCTCTACTTAATTATTACCGACTGGTCATGGGAAAAACCTACTTGATATTGCATTTCTAAATGCCAAAAGATGCATTAAAAAGGCTTAGATGCCAGCCCAGTGACAATGAGGGTTAAAGCGCTGGTTGCCACATCTTGCGCCACGCTGGCGACCCGGGTTCGGGAATGGACTCGGGTCATTTGGAGGGCTGCCTGGGAATGCAAGGATTGAGCATCCAGAGGACTACTCTCCTTCGGGGAATGAGGTTTGTGCTGCACGCAGCAACACAACAAGAGGGATTCAGCCTGCATCCAGGGTGCTTGGCTGCCTCCACGGAGGAGGAGACAGCTGCTGCGCCCACTGCACGGGTGCAGGAGAAAAACAGAGGAGAAATACTGGGACCTGGCAGGACCCATGATAGCCCCAATGGGCCAGAGGATGTATCCGGGGGTCATAGCCTATGCCAGGTCCGCGGAGGTGGTGGCAAAAGAATGTTGTGATTTAAAAAAAAAAAAAGGCTTGGAAGAGTCTAATACGTCAGTGTTTTTCCGTGTGGTAAACTATGATGGTACACACTATGTTTCAACTGAAATGGCTTTTTATACGTTAAACAAGTATGATAACTGAAATGAGCTAATATGGGAACCACTTATAAAATCTGATTCAAAATAATGGTAATTAATAAAAATCAGTTTAAGAGTTAATTTCTGGCAACTGGTAGTTAGGGAATAGCCTGTTTTTTTCCATCTCTGTAACAGATGTAATGATTTGATATATGACTTAATGTATGGATTGGTTAACACTTTGATGTCCTAATAAAAATATATAAAAAAATGAACAGTACACCCATCAACTCAAATTCACACTCTGTTTAGCTGCAGATACCTTAAAGTTGATTTACCTCTAGTTTGAAGGCCAAGCCTACAAAAGGCTGAGAGTCATCTCTTGCAGAGTTTGTTAAAATTCTGACAGTTTCTCCTGAATCTCTTTAAAAGTAACGAGAAAGAATAAAAAACAGAATTAACTTTGAAAATATCTGCTAGTGAAAAAACAAGGTACATTCCAAATAACATGTACACCCTAATACAAAGGAACCAACTACAGTTAAATGGACCCCTTTTGGGTGACTAGGGAGGTGGATCAGGGGAGGGCAGTGGACATGGCCTATCTGGACTTCAGCAAGGTCTTTGACACTGTGCCACATAGAAGACTATTACACAAACTGGGGAATATGGGTGTGGGCAGGACAGTAGTGTGGTGGGTAGGTAACTGGCTGGGTGGCAGGACACAGAGGGTGGTGGTAAATGGCTGTCACTCCACAGAGGGAAGAGTGACCAGTGGGGTACCACAGGGATCAGTGCTGGGACCGGTCCTATTCAACATCTTCATCAGTGACATTGCGCAGGACCTAGAAGGCAGAATTTCACTGTTCGCTGATGACACAAAGCTCTGTAACAGAGTAGACACACCAGAGGGTGTAGACAGAATGAGACGGGACCTGCAGAAACTTGAAGAATGGTCAGGGGTTTGGCAGTTGAAATTCAATGAAAAGAAGTGCAAGATAATGCATATGGGGCACAAAAACTCTGGCACAATATATCAGTTGGGGGGTGAGGATATAGCATGCACCAAGCAGGAAAGGGATCTTGGGGTTATCATCTCTGATGACCTCAAGGTAGGGAAACAGTGTGACAAGGCAGCAGGTAAAGCAAATAGGATGTTGGGATGTACAGGCAGGGGCATCACCAGCAGGAAAAGGGAGGTCATAATTCCACTATACAAGACACTAGTGAGGCCCCACCTGGAGTACAGTGTACAGTTCTGGAGACCATACCTACGTAAGGACATAGACAGGGTAGAGAAGGTTCAGAGGAGGGCAACAAAGATGGTGCATGGATTGCATCACAAGTCCTATGAAGACAGGTTGAAGGAACTGAAGAAATAATTACTCACCTTAGATATGTTGTTTCTTCTAATGGAGTCTTGCTGTATTCTGACAGTAGCAGTGAGTCCCAACCTTCGAACTGCCCCGGAGATAAAAGAGCTAACTTTCCATGCCAGGCATGGAACGCTGAGCTCGAGCTCGGTTGAGACTGTGTCTGTTGCTGTTTAAACTCAAACCGTCAGATCTTTACGAGCAAACTCACTAAGGTCCTGTGTGGAAGCTGTAAACCTACACTAGCCAACTGGCTACTAAACATAAAACACATTTTTTGGTCCCAAAACAAAGACTCAAGTCAGGAGACCCAAAAAATGAAAACACAACACCAACTCACCCAAGAAAGGGGGTGAAAACAACAAGGTGGGCATCTACTGAGTGCCAACACTGCCACTGCCCACCCACATCCCAAAACAGAGGTTCTGAGAGGGGCAGGCAGGGAGGTCAGAATACAGCAAGACTCCATTAGAAGAAACAACATTACTAAGGTGAGTAATTTTTTCTTCAAACAACATGAAGTCTTGCTGTATTCTGACAGTAGCAGACTACCAAGCAGTACCTCCATGGAGGAGGGACAGAACCTACTTAGGAAATAGGCTCTGAAGCACAGCTGTGCCAAACCGAGCATCACTCCTAGCCTGGATATCCAGGGAGTAATGCTTGGTAAAAGTGTGAACTGTTTTCCAGGTAGCTGCTTGACATATCTCTAAGATAGGAATATCCCTGACAGCAGCCAGGGAAGCAGCTGTACCTCTGGTAGAGTGTGCCCTCAGGCCTGAGGGTGGAACCTTACCCAGTTTTTCATAACAAAATTGGATACAAGAGACAATCCACCTGGCAATGGATCTTTTAGTGGCAGGTATCCCTTTATCAACCTCACCATAAGTGAGGAACAGTTGGAGGGAGTCAAACCTGTGACCCTTGGTACGTTCTATGTAGTAGCTAAGGGCTCTTTTCACATCCAAACTGTGGAGCCTCCTCTCGCCATTGGAGGAATGGTCAGTGAAGTACACAGGAAGAGACATAGATTGATTAAGGTGGAAATCTGAAACCACCTCAGGCAAAAACTTCCTGTTAGTCCTGAGGACCACCTTATCTCTATGAAAGGAGATAAAATCAGGCTCCACTGACAAAGCTTGTAACTCACTTAGCGTCTGGCAGAGGTGATAGCTACCAGAAACACAGTTTTCCAAGTCAAGTACTTAAGCTCTACTGAAGACAAAGGCTCAAAAGGGGTTGCATAAGCTGAGCAATGCAAACATTAAGGTCCCAAGCAGGGCAGGGTCCCTGAAAGGAGGGTTGGTGTGAAGCAACCCTTGAAAACTTGGAGAATACAGGGTGAGCTGAAAGAGAAGAGGGCTTACCTGCTGAGATAAAATCAGAAACAGCTGCCAGATGCACCTTCAGTGTAGCTGGTCTAAGCCCCAAGCTATTTAAATGGACCATATAATCAAGGACTGTGGGCAGATGACCAGACTCTGGGGAAGTATGCTTTCCAGAGCACCAAATGGAAAATATTTTCCACTTGGAGTTATAAGTAGCCCTGGTGGAAGGTTTCCTAGAAGCCTTCAGAATGTCCATTACGCCTTGGGAGAGGTGTAAATCAGCAAACTCTAACTCTTCAAGAGCCAGGCCTTGAGATTGAGATTTGAGATTCGGGTACCAAACCCTCCCCTGAGCACAGGTTAACAGGTTGTGATTCCTGGGAAGACACAGGGTAAGATGGACTGCTAAGGACAGTAGGAGTGGATACCAAGGCTGTCTGGCCCAGTCTGGAGCAATCAGGATCATCTTGCAGGGTTGAGATCTGACTTTGACTAGCACTTTCAACAGCAGAGGGAAGGGGGGGGAAGGCATACAGGAAAGTACAGTTACGTAAGTACTTACCGTAACAGTAGATCTTCGGGAGAGGCTCTTGCAGTAGGTAATTACATATAGGACTGACGCCGGCCGGCGGCAGGACCCCACGGAAACATTTCTAGCTAGCAGTCCCTGGCAGGACCGCCCCCACGTCAGGTGACTGGCGTCAGACGACGTCGGTATAAAGGAGCAGTCCCAGATGCCCGCCTTCCAGTTCTTTCCCACCACAGGCCCGGAAGGCCCAGACGAGAGAGAAGCAGATATTTCCCTCAATGGAAAAGGAGCTGAAAAAGCCTAGGGGAATGGAGGGCGGGAAGGTATTACCTACTGCAAGAGCCTCTCTCGAAGATCTACTGTTACGGTAAGTACTTACGTACCTGTACTATCTTAGTAGAGAGGGCTCTTGCAGTAGGTAATTACATATAAGACAGAATCCCAAGCAGTCTGGAACAAATGAAAGGCACCGGGAGGAGGAACTACTCCAAGAAGTAGCAAAAGATACCTTGCAGGCCTCAAGAAAGGAGGCCTTGCAAGACCGCTAACCCAAAGTCTACTCTACGGCGAGAGGCAATGTCCAAACTGTAATGTTTAGTAAAGGTATGGACGGAAGTCCAAGTGGCGGCAGCACAGATGTCTGCCACAGACACGTTCTTGAAACAAGCCGCAGAGGCTGCTACTCCACGAGTGGAGTGACCTCTGACTTGACCCGGAAGGGTCTTGTTGTACTTGTCATAACAGAAAATGATGCAATGGGCCAACCATTTTGATAGGCATTGCTTAGAAACAGCATTGCCTTCTCTTTTGTGAGCAAAAGAGAAACAACTGATCAGTCTTTTTGAGACCCTTCGTCCTATCGGTGTAGTATCTCAGAATCCTGTGAACATCCATGGTATGGAGCAAGTATTCTCCTTGGTTGGAGTACTGCGTGAAAAAGGCAGGTAATCCAACAGACTGATTTAAGGTAGATTCCGCTACCACCTTCGGGAGGAACTTGGGATTCGTGCGAAGAGCTACTCGTTCTTTGTGAAAAATCAGATAAGGGATTTTGCACATCATGGCCTGGAGCTCGGAAATCCTGCGAGAAGAAGTAAAGGCCACCAAGAAGAGTGTCTTCCACGATAAAAACTTCAAGTCTGTGGAAGCCGCAGGCTCAAAGGGAGGAAGGGTAAGTTTTTTGAGGACAAAGTTTAAGTCCCAAGGGGGAGCTGGAGTCCGGACAGGGGGCCTGAGATGAAGGACCCCTCTGAGAAAAGTTCTGGATACCTCCAGTTGGGCAAATGCCTTATCAGTGAAAGGGACATGGTAGGCTGAAATAGCCGCCATATGGACTTTCAAAGAGGAGTGACTGAGACCCAGGTCAAAAAGATGACGCAGGTAATCAAGCAGAACAGTCACAGGACAGGAAAAGGGCTCCACGTTCCTGGAAGCAGCCCAGATGGAAAATCTTTTCCATTTCATGGCATAGGTGGACCTAGTGGAGGGTTTTCTAGCCTCCACCAGAATCTCGGCCACCTTAGGAGAGAAGCCAAAGCGAGATTGGGCTAGGTCTGCAGGAGCCATGGATGAAGTTGAAGGGACTTGAGTCCCAGATGGACCAGGGTCCCCTGATCCTGGGTCAGCAATCCTCGAGATAAAGGAAGAGAAAGAGGAGGAACCTCTGAGTATTGTTGTAAAAGAGAGAACCAGATTTGCCTGGGCCAGAAAGCAGCAATCAGAATCATTCTTGCTCCTTCCAAAGCAAGTTTCTGCAACACACGAGGGACCAGAGGAATTGGGGGAAAAGCACAGACGAATCTGTCCATCCAGTTTAGAGATAGAGCGTCGCTCCAGAAAGTGCCTCGCTCTGGAGCGAGCGAGCAAAAGGTTGGAAGCTTTGCGTTTTGGGAGGAAGTGAACAGGTCTATCTGAGGAGTCCCCCAAATCTGGAAGATGCTTTTTAGAACTTTTTCGTCCAGTTCCCACTCGTGTGGCAGAGCCGACGAATGACTTAGCCTGTCTGCCAGGACACTGTTGACTCCTGGAACATGGATCGCCGTGAGGTGAAGGTTGTGAAGCGCTGCCCATTCCCAAACCCTCACTGCTTCCCTGCACAGCGGATAGGATTGAGTCCCTCCCTGCTTGTTGATGTACCACACCACGCACATGTTGTCTGTTTGGACAGCTAGGTGACCAGGAAGGATGTATTGGTGAAGGGCCTGGAGAGCATACAGCACTGCTCGAAGCTCGAGCAGGTTGATGTGGAGAACTAACTCCAATTTTGACCATAAGCCCTGGGTTCGGTGAGGACCCAGATGGGCTCCCCAACCCTCGCCTGAAGCGTCCGTGGTCAGAGTCTGATCGGGGAGGATGAAAAAGGGACCCCCCCGGAATAGGTTCTCTTGAACCATCCACCATTGCAAGTCTCTTATCATCGGCGAGGAGATCAGTACCAGATGATCTAGGTCGTCTACCAGTTGATCCCACTGAGAGCGAAGAGTCCACTGAGAGATTCTCATGTGGAGGCGCGCGCGCGCACGGAACCATTGGGATGGCCGCCGCCATAAGCCCCAGGAGATGGAGCACCAACCTCGCCGGAACCCTCCTGTATTCCGATAGAAGGGAAATCTGGGACTGGAGGGAGGCCCCCCTGTCCGGAAGCAGGAAGGGCCTGCACATTGTCGTATCGAGGATTGCCCCGATGAACTGGAGTCTCTGAGAAGGATCCAGGTGAGACTTGGAATGGTTGATAGTGATACCCAGGCCAGTGAAAACCTGCTGGGTGAGGGAGAGGAAATGCAGGAGTCCCTCCCTGACGGGGCCGCCAGGAGCCAGTCGTCCAGGTTGGGCAAAACCTGAACTCCCAATGTACACAGGTGGGCCGCTACCACCGCCAGGCATTTGGTAAAGACTCAGGGAGCCGAGGAAAGACCAAAAGGGAGTGCCCGGAATTGGTAGTGGTCCCCCTGGAACGCAAACCTGAGGTACTTTCGGTGCAAAGGGCGAATGGGGATGTGCAGGTACGCATCCTGCATATCCAGTGCACAGAGCCATTGGCCCGGCCGAAGCAGGGGCAAGAGGGTCTGAAGGGAGAGCATCCTGAACCTCTTGTATTCCACATATAGGTTCAGGGAGCTGAGATAGAGAATAGGTCTGAGATCTCCAGTCTTCTTTGGTACAAGGCAGAAATGGGAATAGTAACCCGTCCCGTGAAGGTGAGGGGGGACGGGCTCTATGGCCTGCTTCACAAGGAGAGCAGAGATTTCTTCCTTGACCAAAGGAAGATGGTCCCTTGAGTAAGAGGAGTTCAGAGGGGGGTGACGTGGAGGTTTTTGCAAAACTCTATGGAGTGCCCCTCTGCTATGATCTGAAGCACCCATGAATCCGATGTTATCCTCTCCCAGCCCGGAAGGTGGAGGGAGAATCTCCCTCCTACCGGTTCCTCCGGGGTGTCCGGAGGCGGTGGGAGAGGGATGGAGTCAGGTGGTATGAGTCAGCGCCGCAGCTGGGGCACCCGCTGCTTTTTTGGGCGACGGGGGCCTGGCAGCTGTGGGGGCCCGACGTTTAGTGGCCTGCCTTCCCTGAAGTTTCGCTTGAGGCCGGCTGCATCTACGAAAGGGACAGCGCTGTGGAGGATGGGGACGGTACACTGAATCAACAGATTTAAGGGCCGTCCCCTTCTCCTGCAAGTCAGTGATGATGTCCTTGACATCACCACCGAAAAGCACAGAACCTCTGAAAGGTGCTTCTTGAATTGCTGAATGCACCTCCAGGACCAGACCTGACACACGGAGCCATGCATGACGCCGAAGACTTACGGCGAACGCAGAGCTCCGTCCTGCAGTGTCCACTGCATCGTAAGTCGTCCTCAGAATATGACGACTGGCTGAACGAGCAGAACGGACCAGGTCGGCTAACTCCTGCTTGACTTGGGAGTCAGGCAAGGAGTCAATCTTGGATTCTGCCTGGGTAAGGACAGCCTTCTGGTAATCCCCCATATGTCCTACATAATTTAGGGCCCTAATCCCCAGTGTGGAAGAAGCATAGATCTTCCTTCCATACTGATCCAGAAGGCGAGATTCCTTATCCGGGGGAGACGAAGCTCAAATGTTTCGGGTGTGCTGACTGGCCGTGAGCAGCGCTAATCACAATCGAGTCTGCACGGGGGTGAGAGTCTAAAAAGTCTACACCCTCCGGAGCCTGGTATAGCCTGTCAGACTTCCGAGGAAGTGGGGTTAAGCCGACGGTTGTTTCCAAATAGTGGAAACAAGGTGGGCGTGAGGCTCGATCCAGGGTGGCACTAGAGTACGAGCCGTAAGGGGCAAGTCCAGATGTTCGGCGAGTTTAACCCGCTGAGGATCTGGCTCTAAGGAACGCCACTGATGGACTTCCTGGATCTTCCTGAGCAGCTCCGTGAAGGAAGGATCCTCCGGAGGAGACTTCGGAGGAGTCATCGGCCGGGGCTTGGACGGAGAGCGTGGCTCGTCGTCTTTCTCGGAACACCCCTCGGAGGCATCCGAGGAGTCCGAGAGAGAAGAAGAAGAGGAAATTGAAGCAGAGTAAGACTCCTTGGCTCGTCTAGGGGGAGGAACGGGTTCCTTAGGGGATCCCCGGACACGTGTCCTGCCCCTCTCTGTTTCCCGAGGGCAGAGCCCGGGAATCCGGAGGCGGAGAGGGAGTGTGCCGTCTGGGGCGAACGGGAGCCGGGGGGTGGCACCGTCGCCGTAAGACGGCTCTCAACTTCCTTGGTGAGCTGAGCCTTGGCCTCAGCCCACCAGGAGGTCAGAGTCTCCTGGAGATCCACTGGCGGCCTAGGGGGTGGTGGAGGAGGAGGAGGGGAGGATAGTTGTATGGATGAAATCCGTAAGGAGAGTATCCGTAACCCGGCTGCGGGAATACCGGAGCTGGATATTGCAGCGTCGGTGGAGTCGGCGCCGGGTACTGAGGCGAAGGATACTGAGGACCTGGGAAAACCGGCGTCGGATAAGACGGCGGATACCCAGGCACCGGAGGAGCTGCCGGAGCAGACGGCCCAGTCGGGAACTCCACGGGCGGATCAACCGTGATAGGCCCGTGGGGTGGAGGGCCCAATGGAAGAGGAATATCCCCCACCGGCGTCGGTGGGGGCTGGTGTCGGAGCCGGCGTCGGGGGAGCCGGCGTCCGGGGAGCCGACGTCAGATCCAGCTCTGTAGGAAGAGGATCAGACTGTGGCCCAGGATCCCGAGCCTCGCCCGGGGATGGAGGGGAAAAATCCCCGGGGTCCGGCAGGGGGGACTCGGGCTCCCCGGACGGCAGCGAGGGCTGCGGGGAACCTGGGATGACACACGGAGCAGGGTCTGCCGTAGGCTCCGAAGCCCGGCGCATGTCGGAGGAGCCGACGTGCAACTTAGGGGCAGAGTCCCGGCGGACACCAGAGGAACCAGTGTCTGACTTCGGGGGTCCCTCGTCGGAGGCGGGCCGAGGATGTGAAGAGGCCCGGTCAGAGGGGGACGCTGCCGTGCGCCGCCCCAAAGGGTCGGGCGTCTTAGTGGTCTTCTCCCGGCAGACGTCGGAGGAGCTGATGTCCAGCTTATGGGAGGCGCCCACACCAGTAGGCCACAAGCCTGTGGCGGTACTGGGGGCTGAAGCCTCCTTTTGCCCGGAGGCACCCCGCAGGCTCGAACGCGAACCCGACGGGCAGGCCGACGCCTCCTCCAAAGCCTTGTCGGGCAATTCCCCGGAGGGACGTTACTTTGGCCGGCTCCGCCGGAGTCGCCGGAGGAGGAGGCCTTCTCCCATTGCCTTTCTTTGTCCCGCTTCTTGTGTCCCTCAAGGGAGGTCGACGCCTGCCGGAGCTTCTTCAACTCCTTCTCCATCGCGGACATCTTCTTCTGGAGGAGATGGGCTTCAAGAGACTGCTGGCGTCGTCTGCGGGTGGCCGCGTTGAAATGAAGGCAGTGCGGACACTTGTCGACCGCGTGGTCAGGGCCTAAACAGAAAAGGCAGAGGGAGTGACCGTCTTTGTGAGGCAGTTGGGCGCCCCACAAGTCGCACTTATTTTTTGAAGGGGACGACATATACGGACATTCACCTGACTAAGAAAATACAAAATACTGATACTTTTCGGAAAAAAACGACGAAGCAACTGGACTGAGCGTTATGAACTTCACCGCGAGGCGCTGCACGAGCTGAAGGCGGGAAAGAACTGGAAGGCGAGCGTCTGGGACCGCCCCTTTATACCGATGTCGTCTGACGCCGGTCACCTGACATGGGGGCGGTCCCCGCCAGGGACTGCTAGCTAGAAATTTTTCCGTGGGGTCCTGCCGTCGGCCGACGTCAGTCCTATATGTAATTACCTACTGCAAGAACCCTCTCGAAGTAAGATCTTCCCTTCCCAACTGAGAACTAAGGCATCCAGGGGGACTGAGTCCAGCACTGGGGGCCTGCAGCAAAAAAGGGGAAGTTGGTGATTGTCAGGGGCTGCAAAAAGATCTATCTGTGGGGTGCCCCATCTGGAAAATATCACCTCCAAGACCAGGGTATCCAGTGACCATTCGTGATGGCCCTGGGATATCCTGCTGAGAGCATCTGCCAGGACATTGTCCTTGCCTGGAAGGTGAACTGCTGTGAGGGAGGTGTTCAGGGAATAAGCCAGAGACCACAACTTCATTGCTTCTGTGCACAAGGCCGTAGACCAAGTGCCTCCTTGATTGTTGATGTACCACATTGTGGTAGTATTGTCTGTTCTGACCTGGATAACTTTGTTCTGAACAGATTTGGAAAAAACTTGGAGTGCTAGAAACACTGCTCTGAGTTCCAACAGATTGATGTGAAGCAGAAATTCTTGAGGGGACCACAACCCCTGGGTGGTCAGGTTGCCCAGCTGAGCCCCCCACCCCAAGAGGGAGGCATCTGTAGTAAGGATTAAAGAGTGAGACTGAGAGACAAAGGGAACTCCTTGTCTCAGATTGTTCTGATCCTGCCACCACTGTAGGGCCTGGATCAGGGTTCGAGTCACTGGAATCAATTTGGTCAGAGTGTCCCTCCTTGGAGACCAAAAGGCTCTCAAATAGAACTGAATGTCCCTCATCTGAAATCTTGCTCCCTGCACCACTGCTGTGGAAGCAGCCATGTGCCCCAGGAGCTGTAGAAAATGCCTTGCTGGTCGAGACACCTGCAGGGTGAATGAGGAGGCCGAGAGATAAGGGTCCTTGCCCTGTCCAGGGAAAGGAAAGCTCTGGCCTTTTCTGTGTCTAGCTCTGCGCCTATGAAGGTGAGGAGCTGGACAGGCTCTAGAACTGACTTTGAAAGATTCAGAAGGAAACCCAATGAGGTGAGCAGTTGCTGAGTTATCTGTAAGTGTAACTTGACTTGGTCTGGGGACTGGCCTACTATAAGCCAGTCGTCCAGGTAAGGGAAGATGGCAATCCTTTGCCTTCTTAGAGAAGCAACTACTACTGCCAGGCATTTTGTGAATACCCTTGGAGCGGAGGTCAAACCAAAGAGCATTGCTCTGAACTGGTAATGGCCTGAGGGCAGCTCGAACCTGAGGTACTTTCGATGGGAGTGTCTGATGAGAATATGGAAGTAGGCATCCTTGAGGTCCAGGGACACTAGCCTTAGAGAGGGTAGAATTATTCCCAGAGTCACCATTTTGAATTTTGGTTTTAAAAGGTGCTTGTTTGTTTAAGTATCTGAGATCCAGGATGGGCTGCCATTCTCCTGTCTTTTTTTGGGGTAAGGAAGTACCTGGAGTACAACCCTTTGCCCTGGTGTAGGGGTAGAACCCTTTCCACAGCTCTGAGAGCTAGGAGGGAAGAGACCTCTGCCTCTAGGGCAAGTGCCTCTGAGGGGTTTGCAGGTGGAAAGGATCTGGTTCTCAGCTTTGGAAATCTTTTGAAGCTGAGAACCAGTCCCTGGCTTACTACTTCCAGGACCCACTTGTCTGATGTTAGAGACTTCCAGTCCTGGACAAAGTAAGCCAGCCTGCCCCCTACAGGTGGTGGAGAATCGGCCCTGGCAAACCCATCAGGGTGCCTGTTTGGCAGGGGGTTTTGGCTGAGGGGTGGAAGCAGGTCTGCTTGTACCCCTTCTGCCTCTCCCTCTAAAGAACCCCCTCTAAGCATAGGCAGAAGAGGAGGCCTGGGCTTGGTAGAAAGGCCTATGAAAAGGCCTGCCCCTGCCCCTGGGATGCTGCCTTTGAGGAGTGGCCTGCCTTTCCTTGGCCTGGGCACTCCTGTAGGTGGTCCTATACTCATCCATTTTCTTCATGTAATTCTCTGTTTGCTCCCCAAACAAAGAATTACCAACAACAGGAAAATCCATGGCCTTAGTCTGGGTATCCTGTGACAGGCTAGTACATCTGAGCCAAGCCATTCTGCGAAGTGCCACAGATGTAGCCATGACTCTTGATGGCACATCATTTGAGTCCACTGCAGCATGGAACTGCACCTTGGATGCCTCAATACCATCAGCAGCCACCTGCTCCAGCTCCTTGGCAAGCTGGCCAGGGACCTGTTTTGCTGAAGCCATGACAGTGTCCCATCTGGATTTCTGATATCTAGCAACATAAGACATATAATTGGCCTGTCTGAGTCCCAAGGATGCTGCCATGTACTGTTTCTTTGCTATGGCATCAATCCTCCTGGAGTCCTTGTCTGGGGGGGGGTGAAGCCAAGGGAATATTTGCCTTGTCACAGGCTGCAGCCTGCACTACCCCAACATGGCTGCATTGTTGTGTAAGGAACTCCGTATCTGAGCCTGACAACGCATACCTCTTGTCCATTCTCTTATCCACAGGAGGTATAGTATTAGGAGTCTTTAAAATTTTAAATGTCTGTTTCCCAAAAGATTTGTGCAAGAGAATAGAGTCTCTTAGACTCTGGGATATCCATCATTTCCACAAAGTCAGGCTCCTCTTGGTCATGCACAGCTTCTTCCATAGGAAGCTGGAGGGTTTCAGCCACTTTTTTATAAAACATGAAATGAGAGGGGGACTCAGAAAGCCTAGGAGGAGACACTCCTGAAGGTCTGTCTGGGGAGACGTCCGGGTCAATGGGCACATCCAGACTTTCAAATCCACATTCACTTTCCTCATACTCTTCTTCCTCCTCCTCCGGTTCATAATACTCATCTAAATCATAATCTTGAACCAGTGGAACCGACCGAACCGAGTGCCTCCCTGATGGTGCCGGTTCGGTCAGAACCGGGGAAAGCGACTGGACAATTTTGATCGCTTTGGCTATTTCTTCAGCGGTTGGAGAGGAAAGTTTTGGCTCCACACCAGCTGATTTTTCTTTTCTAGTTCTTTTTGCTGGAACCGACTCCTCAGAATCGGATCTCCTGTTGCCCGAAGAAGTGTCGCCCTGGTCAGAGGGCACTCCTTCCGATTCGATTTGAACCGAACCGGGCTGGCCATCCGGTTCAGCGGACTTTTTGGCCTCCCTTTCCCTGAGCCTACCAACTCTCTTTTCTAGGGTAGCTGCAGGAAAATTTTTACAAATCTGGCAGTCTGCATTGAGGTGGTCAAACCCCAGACAATAAACACAGGTGGTGTGGGGGTCAGCCTTGGCAAAGACTTCCCCACACACACTACAGTGTTGAAACCCAGTGGGCCCGGTTTTTCTTTTGGGTTTCTCAGACATTGTGCCAGTCCTAACCAAACTTACCCTTTTAATGGCAATCCGCCAGGCAAGACCCTCTTATCGGTTCCTGACCGTGTCACGGGTCGTGGAAAAAATCGTAATAAAATCTGGTTTTTTTTAGAACCGATAAGAACCGGTAACCACACTCTAAAAGTACAATTCAAGATTTTTGAACACTTGATCGGTTCAAACCGAACCGACAAACCGTTAACAAGTTCCACACAGAATAGAATTAATATATAACCTATCTAGTACTCACGAATACCACAGACAGAGACTGAAACGACAGGTTGCGGAGAAAAACGGTACTTTAACCGACAAATTGAACCGAGCAGAAGGAGAAATCTCCGGAGCGACTGTTCAGTGAGGTGGAGTAAAGAATCTGACGGTTTGAATTTAAACAGCGACAGACAGAGTCTCAACCGAGCTCGAGCTCAGCGTTCCATGCCTGGCATGGAAAGTTAACTCTTTCATCTCTTGGGCAGTTTGAAGGTTGGGACTCACTGCTACTGTCAGAATACAGCAAGACTTCATGTTGTTTGAACATGTACTCCCTGGAGGAGAGGAGAGAGAGGGGATATGATAGAGACATACAAGTATCTCACAGGGAGGAACAGGGTGCAGGAATACACTATTTTTAAGCAAAAAAGATGTTCCAGGACTAGAGGGCATGGGATGAAGTTGGAGGAGGACGATTCAGAGGAAATGTGAGGAAGAATTTCTTCACAGAACGGGTGGTGGACAAGTGGAACACCCTGCCAGAGGAAGTGGTGGGGGCTGAAACAATCACGGGATTTAAGAATGCATGGGATAGACATAAAGGAATTCTGGAGGTCAGGGGTAAGGGGCAACAGATTTCTAGGAAAACATAAACTGAACTTACAAGCTCAAATGGACAGACTGGGTGGGCCATAGGCCCTTATCTGTCGACACTGTCTATGTATCTATGTATAAATCTAGCAAGCAGTGTCTTGTACACAACTGGTAGTACGTGTAAATTCGAATTTCATTAAAACTTGTTTTTCCCCCCATTGTTCCTCTAGAGAAACCCTTGCTTTAGTGTCTTTGCATCAAGGTTCTTGTCTTTTAAAAATAACAGGAAGCTACAGTTATGTACAAGACAGCATTTACTAGATTTAACTGATTACTGAATTGTAATTACTGCAGTCTGCTGAAAGATTTTCTAAAAATTAGTTCTTAAAAGAAAAAAAAAGCAGCAACCGTGCTGAAATGTTTTATTTTTTGTTGCATTTATAAAATGGGGGTGGACATTCCCTGCTCCCTGCTTAGCTAAATAAATTCTGAGATCCATATGTTAATCTTCCCAGATATACACAGATTGAAAAAGTTCAGGAAGTGGGATTTGAAACTTGGACAAATCATAAAGAATTCATGACACTTTTCCTTTATCTCTGCCACTACAAACACAGTTGCCATCTTTACTCATAGAAAACTCTCAACACAGCCCTAAAAATAAAACTATCTTAATCAAAAAATGTACAATTCTTCTCATGATGTTCTCCTTACACACATACTCAAATTAAAAAAATTAAGTGCTATTCAGTTTTTATCCCTGGTGTTTTCTTTTTGGGACTATGAAAAATGTCACTACTATCCTTACCAGCTTGCAAGGGCAATATCTGCTGTTTACCCTGCCACACATAAAACTGAGACCGCAGTTCCACATAAGACATTCTGTTGTGTGTGTGGGTTTTTTTTGGGGGTATCTGCCAGAAGAATTTCGAGGAGTCTGAATTCCTGTGGTCCATAATAAATAAGCATTCCATCTATTGAATCAAGGAAACAGATGACTGACAGGTGGGGCCGGACTACTTTTTACTAGTTACTTTTAACAAAATGAAATACCTGTTTTTAATTTTAAAACTTGGTTTCCATTTTAATTGTTTCTCAGTGTCAGTTTACCAATTTTGTAAGTGCAATAAGATGCTCCAGGTTACTGGTTGTCTGGTGTTTAATGCACTTCCAGATTACTACACATCCGGGCATGTAGTAACCCCACACAATCAACACAATGATGTACTTCATTGCTTGCTTAATATATGTTGGTCAGTGTGATATACCAGCTCTACTGGAGATACTCTCCTTTTCTGCAGAAAACCTTTTGGTGATGAGTGCATTTGTTGGTTGTACTCAAAGACTCTGTTTAAAAAGAGCATTATTTCTGCACACTAAAACTTCCGGTGAGCACACCTCCTAGATGGCAGCCTGAAGCTCACGCTCTGAACCACCGCAAAGCTCCTCCATTGTAATCACCAGACTGTCCTGTCCATCCAACATCCAAATGGCAAGAAATAGACAAGGATGGCAACAAAGAACAAAACTAGAGATAAATCGGGTAATCAACCACCGAAACAGCATAAAACGCTGCTTGAGTATACTCAGCCAGTTCAGGCCGCAACACCCTCGGCCTCTCAGTCTCCAAATCTGGGCCCAGATGGCACGGAGGAAAGCTCATGTACAATCACATCAAAAGAGCTCTGTACTGCTCTACAGAAAATTAATGCTACTTTAGAAAGACTGGAGACTCGGGTCCTGGATGACCACCAGAAACTAGAGACCTTAGAAAGTAAAACGGAGAAGACTGAATAAACTCTTACAGACCGTGGATGTTCACAATTCAGCCCTCCTAGACCTACATCATTGAGAACAGCAGCTAGAAAAATGTCTAGAAGAGCTGGAAAACAGAAACAGGCACAATAACATACAAATTCACAGTCTGCCAGAAGGAACAGAGACTACCCCGACACCTGCATTTATGGAATCCTTCCTTATAGAGCTTCTATCTTGGCCCCAAGAGAAACCACGGAATATAATCAGGGCACATCGTTCACTGGTCCCCAAACCTAGGGACCCCAAGGCCAGACCAAGATCCCCAATTCTAGCCTTTTGGGATTTCTGAGTCAAGGAAGAAATTCTGAAGTTGGCCTAGAGCAGAAAAGACATTTTATTTGGGGATACCAGGTTATTTTTTGAACAGGATTACACACCCCAGCTCACTGCAGAACAGAAGAAAGTGTTAACAGTAGTCTGGTTACTTCAATCTAAACAGGTCAAAGCCTTCCTAGAATACCCTGCCAAAATAACAATACTCACAGAGAATGGGCCACGGAGATTTCCAGACCTATCAGCAGCTGAAAAATTTCTTTTAACTCTAGAGGTCGCAATACCACCACATGGTGCCACGCAGCAGAGGAACCGAGTGGAGGAACGCTCCTAGCAGACAGCAGGAACTAAACACAAGGGACAAAATGATCAGTCAGGACTGTCAAGAGTGTGGGACAGATACAAAGAGTTCCCCCAGACATCCCCTGATGGCATCTCTACAGAGGAACAAGGAGAACAGACCTCTCCTGTGGAAGCTGTTGCACGGCCGATCAATTCAACCTGACTGATTTCTAGAGAACCATGTTTGGGATTACTTTAAAGGGACCGTGAGTGAACCTCAGGGAGGATCCTTTTTTTTTGCCGCTTAATCTGGAGGGGAAAACTGCTTGGGGAAGGGAGGGTAGGGCTGTACGCCAAGAACATTGAACAGTACAGAATAGTACAGCTCCTGATGATTTTGCTTTTATTAGTAGGAGCCATTATGTCTGAATGGATATTTTTGTTAAACAGAATGGGGAGGAAGACTGCTTGATTCAGCTGGGTTATGGGAGGGTGAGAGGAGTTCTGGGGAGCCCTGTGGAATATGGTCATCCTCGGAGGGAGGAGGACGACCCCTGACGGGGCAGCAGATGGCCGACTAACATCTGATGTGCCTGAGCAATGTGAGCAGTTTCTGCTCGAGCGGAGGAGGCTCAAGGGTTTTCTTTTAGGGCGCAGTGGAGACTTGGTATAACCTTTATTAAAATGCTGGGGGACCTAGTGGGCAGGTTGCTGACCTATTTGGTGGGTGCTGGTGAAGGATCCCCACGGTGTTAACTGGATCTTTGGCAAGTAAAAGATTTGTAGGGCTCTGGAGATCAGATTGATCCGCCCTCAGGGTGGGTCCACTGGTGTAGAGCCCAGACTTAAACAGCACTACCTAGGAGCTCAGGAGGACTTCCAATGTTCTAACTACCTCCACTGATGCTTTACAGCTTTTGATTTGCCTCCTTTATCGCTCGACGGCCTCTACGCCACCCAAAGGGTTTTACAAGATGGAGTCTGCTATGAACAGACTTGTGGATAACACAGTTTGAAATTTGATGTGGCCTGCCGCCCTGGTTGTCTGGGGGTCCCGATCGCCCAAACTCTGTGGGGCTGACTGACTGAGGGGCATACCAGAACTCCGCTTCCCTTTATTTTTTCTTTTGGCTCCCTTGGAGTGAAACTTAATGTCTCCCCCTACCCCAGGGCTCTGCCCCGAGATATGTCTCCCCACTACTTCAGGAAACCAGCAATATACAGCTGCAGAAGCAGAGGACTAGCAAATAAGGCTGCCCATAGCACTACAGTTAAGAGTACAGTACTCTTTGGTGCAACCTAGATCATTTGCCCTCCTAGTCACTGGACTGAGTGGTAGTCCAGACTGGATTGGAGCCCCATGATACTTGGGTATCCAACAACACCTCAAAGTGACAACCTTATGTAGTGTGTGGCTAAAGGGCTGACACACCTTGAAGTTATTGTAAGCACTTACCTGTTTAATAGTTAGACTGTTAACAAACATGTTATTGTTCTATAAGTTTTTTATTCATCTACTATCTACTGCACTTGACAACATTGCCTCTACCCTATCTCAGATAATGTTTTCACACCTTCTTAATATTGACCATGGCTGATTTAAAGATAGTTTCCTTGAATGTTAGGGGTATAAATAATCCAGTGAAATGAGCAAAGATATTACAGAGCCTCCAGAGACAAAGGGCCACTGTAGTTTTTTTACAGGAGACTCATCTCACAGCTCAGGAACACCTTAAACTACGAAGATCATGGGTGGGTAAGGTGTATGCATCCCACTGTGAAGATGCCCCGCACCATAGGGGCGTGGCTATTGTAGTTAGAAGAGCCGCCCCCCCCCCCAACTGTGACACGAGTCAGAATGGACCCTGAGGGCCAGTATATCCATTTGGAGGGTACCTATCGGGGACAAGACTGTACCATGGTAAATATTTATGCCCCAAATGAAGAAGCACCCCATAGGACCTTCCTAGAGAAGGTGCTTAAGGAGAGTGTACATGATGCCCAAAGCTTGATTGTGATTGGGGGAGATTTTAACGAGGTGATACATGAGGGGATGACCGAACGGGGAACATTCGAGGGGGCACCACTAGGACAGGTAAACACATTCTGAGACTCTGCCACGAACTAGGTCCAACAGAGACATGGAGATTTTTACATCCTACGGGTAGAGATTATACTTATTACTCTCCTCGCCACAAAGGGTACCTTAGAATCGATTTTTTTCTCACATCTACCAACTGGTTATCACAAGTTCACAGTTGTGAAATAGGAAATATAATTTCAGATCATGTCCCAGTTACGCTTGCTCTCACCACTGTGAGGACCCCCCACCCCCCGAGACCTGCTGGAAGCAAAACATTAGCCATCAGACCAGGGAAGACTTTAAGGAACTAATATCTAATGTAATACAGAACTCTTTGCAAAATAACCTTGATAGAGAATGACGATAATTAAATCAGTTACTTGATGTGCAAAGTGAGAGCAATTTAAGACATACAGGACAGAAATTTTATGAAAATGGCAATACAGCGGGTAGATTATTAGCCTGCCAATTATGAAAAGAAATGGCGAATACAGCAGTAGTGACTTAAGGACGAGGATACCCCTTCCCCTATAACTTCCCCGACAGAAATAGCTAAAAAATGTACAAAATTCTACTCGGAACTTTATGATTCAACTACACCATGCAATCACAAAGCTTTTAGACTCTTTACCCATCCCCAAACTAGTGGAAACTGCTAAAACATTAACAGATTCTCCTATCACTAAACAATAAATCTGGACTAAAATTAAGCACCTGACGAATGGGAAGGCTCTAGGCCTAGATGGCTTTCCGCCGGAATTCTTTAAGACATTCCACCCACAATTGCTAGATTTACTACAAGCTACATACAATGAAATACTAAAAGTCCATAAACAGATACCACAGTCCTGGAATTTGTCACAGATCTCGGTGATTCTAAAACCAGGTAAAAGATTCCCAACTATGTAGTTCATATCGACCCATCTATCTTCTTTCAGTGGATCTAAAGATCTTTACGGGGATTCTGGCAGACAGATTAGAAACATTTATGACCAATATAATACATCACACTCAAACCGGCTTTATAGCAGGAAGATTTCTCCAAGATAATATACGCCGTCTTCTTAATATCATCTCCACCCATCGACATTCTGCCCAGTTTCAGTTAGCCATAAGTATGGATGCAGAGAAGGCTTTCAACAGGGTGGACTAGACATTTATGTTGTCCACCCCGTCGAAATTTGGACTGGGAGAGAATTTCACTTCGGCAATATCTGCCCTCTACCACAGACCAGAAGTGACAGGTAAGGTAAACAGTTTTTTTCTCAGACTGTATTCCATTGAAAAGAGGAACCAGACAGGGGTGTCCCCTCTCACCCTTACTTTCTGCCCTGTCATTAGAACCTTTGCCCATTTGGATTCAAGAGAATCCAAATATTCTCGGAGGGATGGTAGGGAAACAAGAACAGAAAATGGCTCTATACGCCGATGATTCTCTATTCTTTTTAAGAGATCCTCAGAGATCACTGCCCCACCTGCTGAAGGCTTTGAAGAGGTTTGGTACTCTGGCTGGATCCAAATTAAACCTTGTTAAATCTGAAGCTATGCTAGTGAGTGGGATCCCCCATTGGCTTTAAAGATAACTTTCCCTTTACATGGATCAAAAAGAATACATTTAGATACCTAGGGGTGTTAGTGTCAGCAGGCATAACTAAGCTTTTTGCAAACAACTATACAAAATGATGTAACACTTTACAGGTGGATCTAGCATGGTGGAAATTATTACCTCTCACATTGCATAGGAGGATTCACACAGTTAAAATGAAGGTTTTACCACACTTTTTATTTTTATTTCAAACCCTCCCCATCAGTATTCCCTGTCTCCAACTGACTAAATCAATAATGAAATTCATCTGGGGAGGTAAAAGCCCTAGAATATCCCTACAGATTTTACAAAGTTCTAGGGAGGGTGGGGGTTTGGATTTCCCAAACCTTCAACATTACTATTTGGTGGCAGAAGGTGCCCAACTTAACACATGGGCCAAGCAACGAGTGGATTCTGGCTGGTACTTGTTGGAAGAAGCAGACCTGAAGAATAAGAAGTTATGGACCTTACCTACAAGTGTAATACGACCTACGATATGGACCCTATCCTCTAACCCATGGGAGAAGCACTCCATTAGAATTCTTCTTCAAGTACGCAAGATCACGAACACCCCAAACTTTATAGGTCCCCTCTCCCTAATACGCCATGAGGATACATTTATTCCTGCCTTGACAGACCCTGGGTTTGAGTACTGGGAAGCCAAAGGCCTTACAAGATTTGCCCAACTATTAGATAGGATGGGCTGTGTTACTTTTACCACTCTTCAGGAGAGATTTTTCCCTCCGTCAAGAAGATTTCTTCAGATATTTACAGGTCAGACTCCTGATAACATCAGAACATAATATCCGTAGAATGAGTAGGGATAAGACCCTGTTGGAAAACTACTGGTGGGACATTATTAGGATCAAAGATAAACTCAGCTACATCACAATATTATATAAAGTGATCCACCCACCAGTTACCTCTTCAATCCTCAAGAACATTAGAAGCAGATGGGAGGACGACAGCGGAGATAATATACCTCCAGCTAATTGGGCCCATAGATTTCAAAGAAGTTGACAGGTTACTTCATCGTCAGGGTGGCGTGAGTTAAACTGGAAAATTAAAACACACGTTTTTTTAGAACACCGGTAATTACATAACATTTTTTTACCACAAGCATCTCAGGCTTGTTGGAGACTGTGCGGAACCACTAGAGCTACACATTTCCATATCTTTTGGGCTTGCCCTAAACTCCAACAATTCTGGGAACAGGTACACAGACACATAGAAACTATGTTGGGATTCCCTCTCCCTTTTACTTTCCAGGATTTAGTGTTGGGTTTCCCAACTTTGTCAACAAAACAGAGAAAAATAGTAGAACTAGGCCAGATAATGTGTATAGTAGTCTTGAAATGTATTACGGCCAAATGGCTACAATTAGAACCTCTCACACACAGGAGCAATGGATACTGTATCTCGAGTAGCAGAGATGGAGAAGATGGAACATATCACACATATCATTCACTAAGAGAAAGAGAAATTCCTAGACAGCTGAAGACCGTGGCATATTTGGAGGGAAACTGAGGAGCAACAAGATTAGGGGCTGGTAGAAGAGATAAGGAGGAGAACAAAATACACAGAAACAGTGTCATATCCAGAATGATAGATATGCAGGTTCCTGATATCAAACTGAGAGTTAGGGTACTTACATATTACTTATACAATAAGATAGAAAAACTAGTTATCAATAATAAGATTAAAGGGTAATGGTACAGTATGATTGGTAGATGATTTTATATATAAATAATAAGTTAAGTTGTGTAGATGGGTGCACTAGGTTTGTTAGAGTATGCCTGAAAGTTCTATCTGTAATAGAGTTTGAATATACTCCTCTAACTTTTTGCTTGTAATGATCTGCACATTCTTTGCAACCCTGTTAGAGTAGTCAAGTTGGGAAAGACAGCGACTTGGCCTTCAAGCACAGAACTGTGACCATCTTGAAGGGTCTCAGACCCAGCGCGGGACAAGTTCTCTCCTGACTGACTCCAAGGACGTGTTGGACTGAAACATAGGAGAATATTATTCATATGCTTATTGGTTTAAATTTCCTGATAGTTGAATTCCAGTGATGATGCAGATGTAATGTTCTAATCTGTATGGAATATATGTTAATATCCGGATGACTGGATTTATATGTGATCAATAAAAATCCTTCAGAGTAAAAAAAAAAAAAAATTTCTACAAACTAAAGAGGTTCAGAAAACAGGCAACACCCAAACTTTGAAAGCTAACAGTGAGCACATCCTCTTTCACAAAAACTAGATTTAAAAGCCAAACTTGACCAAGATTCTCTCCCCCGCACCCCCACAAAAAAAAAAAAAAAAACTTGTCAATTGTCCAAAGTCAATCAATATAAGAGTTAAAGTCAGCCTCTCCACCCTACCAGGGAAAATAACTCTGTACACAAGGTGGCCAACTGAGAGTTCTGCCAGTAGTCAAAAGGTGAATTCTGTGATTTATTAAAAAAAATATTGGTATGCATGTGTATAAAATAAATCATTTGTTTTCAGTGAGGTTCAAGAAGAATAACTATGGTAAGTATATATCAGTCATAAACCTGGAACAAAGTTTATACAATGGGGGTGAGACAAAAATGTACAGATAAATTATACATTTACATGGCAGTAGAACCTGCAGTGATGGTAATTTGTTTCTAATGTATGGTGGAACACTTATTTGTAAAAATCCAGCATTTTACAGGGTCATTGTACCCTCGATGTGACGTCACGATGTTGTTATACCATCATGGGTACATCACATCGATGGTACAACATGGAATGCATTCACGCATGTGCGGTGTGCACTTCAGGTCTTCCAGAAATGGTCGCGGCAATGAGTACTGGACCCATAACAGAGCTGCAGTGACTAAAAAATAAAAGTAAGGATCCCAACTCACTTTTTTTTGTTCAGTATGTGGACCATACACTATAAAAGATAATGTATGGTCCACAATCGGTAACAAGTGTGTTTTGCTGGCTCAAAGTTGCCAAGGTGACCGAAACCTCTCAAGCTTCGTTCTCTAGGTTTAAACGGTTGCCGTGGCACCCTTCTGATGGCAAACATGCTTGTTACCAATACAGGACCATACATTATCTTCAATACCATCACTACAGCTGGGTTATCAGCATTTATCATCACTTGGAGTTGGTCATAAAGGAGCTGTTAACCAATGAGAGAGCAGCTTGAACAATGCCTGAAGACATCACAGCAGCCTCCGCTGCACTCATAACAGAGCTATGAAATCAAAGAGAAACAGTTTACTCTTTATTAGAAGAATTAATCTGAAAACTTTACAATTTAAAATACATTGCATAAACTGGATACACAATGACCTCACTCAGAATATGACATTTATCATCACTTGTGAGGGAGAAGGACTTTCATAACTTACTCGTGGCTCTGCCACTCGTGAGTTATGGTCCTGCCCCCTCACTCATGATGATAAATGGTATATTCTGAGTCTGGTCATTGTGTACCCCATATACATTTCTATTATCTTTTCAGCCACTTTGTGAGGGAAGGGATCAAAAATTGAGCCGAGTAGCCGGCCTGCCGATCCCTTACCCCTCGTGGTCTACCAGCCCTGCCACTGGCTTTCATTTATTTCAAAGGTTACTTTAGTACAAAATTGCTTTGAAAATGGCCCCCATACACTCCTACAGGGCATGCCCCCTGCTCTCGCTCTGGTTAGACGTCACAAAACATCTGAGCATGGGGGCGGGGCTGGTGGACCAGGAAGGATAAGGGACCGGCTGGCTGTTTGGCTTGATTTTCGATCACTTCCCTCGCAATGTGTCTGAGAATAAAAATGTCATTTTCAGGCTGAAAAGACTATTGCAGCTATAAGTTATGGGGGTTTTGTGTTAAAAAAGCAAATAGCTTGGAAATTCCCTCTAATCAGTATGAAATATTGCAAAATCAATTATAAAAAGTAATTCCCCTAACCTACACTCTCATCCCAGTAAAAATGTTCAGCGAGTCAGTATTAATTTGACAAATTCTATTGTAACATGATTATGGGAGTACTATCCTAGCCTTCTGTCAACAATAACATTGTTTCAAGTTGATAAAAGTTCTCTTAAAAGAACAAAAAAGCCCGGTTACATGGTACTTACTCCTGATTCAGGACAGCATAATTCTGCACCTCAGCTGGGTTCGGGAGGTAGTCAATCACAGCATCGAGAAGTGGCTGCACCCCCTTGTTTCTCAGTGCACTGCCCACCAAAACAGGGGTAAAGGACCTGCTTACTGTTGCTCTTCTTATTGCAGCCTGGCATAATACAAAAATGAAATCTGTATCTTTACATTATTATCAATGAACCACACACCAGATTTTGCCAAATGCACTAGAACCAAAAATTCAACTAATGTACTTGATCACGAGGATATCCCTCAGTATGCCTCTCAGAAAACCTGTTTTACATAGACCATGAAGCAGGGAAAAAATGTATGATGATTTACTAAAAATAAAGCTTATAAACACCAAGACACTAATTTCCAGTGTTCAGTTCAGTTCATTATGCCTTTGCCCATATGCAATAGCAAAAAACATTTTTTTTTCTACTATACACAAACATACAAAACTACATTTACACAGTTCTTACAGTTTAATCAGCTACCAGCTCATTAGTAGCAAGGTAGACAGATCAGATCCACCATACCTGGAAATTTGCATAGCTATCAGACATCATAAAAACAGCTCTAATAGCCGGCCCAATAGTGCTGAGTGTTGAGGCGTTGAACACCACACCTTGCACCATGCCGGCGACCCATGTTTGGGAACAAGCACAGGCCATCAGGGGTTGGCAGGGGAGGGAGAGGATCAAGCATCCAGAGGACAGCTCTCCTCTCCCAGGGAGGGAGGACTGGTGCTCTCACTGAACGACTGCCCCCAGGTGGAGGCCTGGTGGCAGTGCAGGACTGTGGGCACCATGGAACGGAGGTTGCTGCAGAACTTCCATGGACACGCGCAAGCCTCCAGGTATGCATTTCCTGCGTGTGTGCCCCAAAAATGGAGGAAAAACTTCCTCAGTTGCGGATGACAACTGACCTCTCACAGGCTCCGCATCCAGAGACCGGGTGGGCTCTGGGGAGGTCCCGGTGAGACCCAGGTGACGGGGCTGGGGGGGGCGGTTAGAAGGGGGCAGAGAAGGAGATAAACACCTATTCTAAAAAAAAAAAAAAAAACTGCTAATGTTTATAATCATTAACAGTGATACAATTATCAATAACGTTTAGTACAGTATCCTAATAAAGTTAGAAGTAAGTTTGCTTGGGCCTCAGAGGCTTTCATTTCTTGACCATAATGCAAATTAGGCCAGCCTAAAGATAACAAGGAGCTCATTGGAGGAAAAAAGGCCACACTAGGCAGCTCCGGGGCTCTGGATACTCTCCTCCCATGGGGGGGGGGCAGTGTAGCACTACTCCCACAGTAACACCTGGCGGCGGCTTGGTGGATGCACCACTGGCTGCACGAGTGACAACATACAGCTTGGTGGCCCCCCCCAGGACTGTCATGAGTGTGCATATTCATGCAAAGACAGGTGGCTGGAGAAGAAAATAAACAGTGGTGGCAGGATGACAAGCTGGGCCTGTCACCTCACACCTCTACAGAGAACTCCTAAAAGATGGGCCACTAGGGATCATGTTGCGGCAATCCATGTTTGCCTCAAGTATGCCTTAAGGGAGGTGGCAGAATATGGGCCCCACCCTCGGGGAAGGGGTAAGTCGTTTGACAAGGCACCATGGTCAGTGCAGCAGGGAAGAAGCCAGAAGGGGAAGGAAGGAAGGAAACATTCAATTCAGTGCTTTAGAGTAACTGGTAATTGCTATTTTTCTTTTAAACTTAGATTGTGGGCTTTTAGTGACACTATACTTTCTTTGTTGTCTTTACTTATAATTGTTTTTGGGCTGTTGAAAATTTAAAACATAGTGGTGGTGTAATTCTGTGCTGTCTTTAATTGCTGCAAATTTTATCTTGGCTTGTCTGACTGCCCTGTAGTTGGGTGAAGGGTGTTAATTGTCTGGCCTCTGACCTCAGCTACGTGATAACTGGAGGTGAGGCTTAGTCAGAGTTGAAGTAGCAAGTAGAGTTTATTTTCTCAGAAGAAGCCAGAAGGGGAAGGAAGGAAACATATTCAATTCAGTGCTTTAGAGTAACTGGTAATTGCTATTTTTCTTTTAAACTTAGATTGTGGGCTCTTAGTGACACTATACTTTGTTGTCTTTACTTATAATTGTTTTTGGGCTGTTGAACATATAAAACATAGTGGTGGTGTAATTCTGTGCTGTCTTTAATTGCTGCAAATTTTCGCCCCCCCCCCTTCCCCCAACTCTTAATTATATGCCCTGTTAAATCTGACTGACAGGAGCTAAACACAGGGTATAGTAAGGGATGTGAAGTAGGAGGGGCATAAGGGGGAAGAAGCCCACCCTCAGCACAAGTGTTTTGATTCATTTATTTATTTATTGGTTTCTTTTTCTTTAAAAAAAAAAAAAAAACATTTATCTGAGGATCAGTGGCAGGATTTTTAGGACAGTAAATTAATAAAAAGGGAACTAGGAGAGCTTCAGTAGCAGACAAGTAGTGGAATTGCAGTATAATGTGAGGGGTGGTGCAATGCAGTGGCTGTGGGGCAGCCATATTCAGGCAGACCTTCTGGACACTGAGGTGCTGCCCTATCTGCATGCATCTCTCTGGACTGCGGGAGGAGGTAGCCAGACTCAGAGCGGAAGTAAACTGGGTCAGGAGTACCATCACCCCTATCCAGGGACCACCCAGTCCAATGCAACTGCCTCAAAGGATGCCGAGAACGAGGAGCACTTGGATGACAGTGGGCTCAGGGAGGGTTAGAGCGGTCAGGCAGAGGCACATCCCAGATCCTATTCCACTCAAGAACTCATATGCCACACTGGCAAATGAGGACAACCAAATAGAGGTACCCAGAGAAGTGGAAGGAAAGGATGTGGAGGTTAGCCAAGGAGGTGACCTCAGTGGGGAAAGCAGTGGACCCCAGAGAAGGAGGAAGCGAATCCTGGTGGGGACTCCATCATAAGAGGGATCCAGCTAGGAACACAGGAGGGGAGGACAGGAGGTGAGGGTGCTCACCAGGTGCCACGGCATGGAGGGATGGAAGGAAGATCCTGGGATCACTGGGAAGGCAAGACGGAGGGTGAGCTGGATGTCATTATCCACCTATGTACTAATGACCTGGCAAATGGGGAGCCAAAGGAAGTTCTAGAAGAGTTTAGGAAACTGGGGAGGGTCTCAAGCAAGTAGCTACTTCTGTCACTTCTCAGAAGTACTACCTGTGAGAGGCAAGGGAGAGCATTGGAGTGCATGCACCAGGAACTTTAACTCATGGTTGAAGAACTGGTGCTGTGAGGAAGGGTTTGGATTCATTGGTGACTGGGGACCTACCTGGAGGGATGAAGGTTTGTTCAAGCCTGACGGCCTGCATCCATCCTGGAGGGGAATCCAAGCACTCAATGAAAAGTTTAAATGCTACATTGACAAGCATTTAAACTAGCAAAGGGGGGTGGCAGGCCAGCAAGGAGGGTACCTACTTGCTCACCCCCCACAGCTAGCAGTGGAACCAGTGAACCAGAGGAGTAGCTATCTCTGCAAAGCAGTGTGCAGAAGATGGAGATTAGTGCCCAAGAGGTGGGTAAGCAGAAAAGGGCAAAATTCAGCAGAAGGGCAGACAGCAAGGAGAACCAGGGACAAATGACAACCAAGGAAGGGGCTGGGAGAACAGGCAAACAGTCTAGGGAGGTCAAATCATGGAAGCATGTGTGCAAATGCCAGGAGCCTTGCAACAAGATGGAAGATCTGGAGGCTGTCATGGTGCAGTCAGATTCTGGACATTGTGGCCATCACTGAAACCTGGTGTAATGATAACCACGACTGAGATGGCCATACCTGGCTGCCACATATTCAGAAGAGACAGAGCAGGCAGGAAGGGAGGAGGAGTGGCACTGTATGTGAAAAATGACATAAAGGCACAGAGATCTAGGAGGAACAAAATGGGGAGAGATACTGTGGGTTAAGCTGGAAAGGAAAATGGGGACAGCTATCTGCACAGGTGTGGTCTATAGACCACCAGCCCAGGAGGAAGAAACAGATAGGAGTTGATGCTAGCCATCCAAAGGATGGCAGACAAGGGTGAGGTAGTACTGGTTGAGACTCAATATTCCAGACGTGACTGGAGCATCCCAGCAGCAGCATCAACTAGAGCAGATTTATCCTGGACTCTTCAGGGTGCCTTCCTCAAGCAACTGGTCATGGAACCAACTCGGCAGAAGGCAATACTGGACCTTGTGCTCACAAACAGGGACAGTGTGATGGGGTACAGGGGAGCACCTGGGAAACAGTGACCACCAGTCATTGTGGTTTGAAATCACAGAAAGACCAGAACCAAAACCACACAAAACACGTATCCTGGATTTTAGGGGCAGACTTTGGGAAAATGGGGAGATACTTGAAAGAGGCATTAAGGGAATGGGACAGGAATCAGGGTTGAGGAACAGTGGGCAGTATTTAAAATGGGGATTACAAGAACAACAGAATTATGCATTAAGCAGGTTAGCAAGAAGAAAAGGAAGAGGAGACCATTATGGTTTTCCAAAGAGGTAGCAAAGAAAGTGAAAGCCAAAAAGGATTGCATTCAGGCAATACAAAAAGACACAGGCAGAAGGGGACAGGAGAAGTACCAGGAGAAGCAAAGGAGGCAGGGAGGTCAGTAAGGGAAGCCAAAGCTCAGACAGAAGAGCACATTGCAAAATCAGTGGGTAGAGGGACAAAACCTTTACAGGTACATAAGTGAAAAAGAAAGACAAAGGGAGGGATAGTGAGACTGAAGGGGAGGATGGGAGCCGCTGGAGGATGACAACAGCAAAGCTGACATATTGAACAGGTATTTCTGCTCAGTCTTTACTGAGGAAGAGGAGGGTAATGGGTCTGAAGGGAGCACAAGGGGTGAGAATGGTGCAGAAATGGACACAGTCCCTTTACACGAGAAAGGGTCCTGAAGGAACTGGAAGTAATAAGAGTTGATAAAGCAATGGGGCCAGATGGGGTGCACCCCAGGGTCCTTAAAGAACTAAGAGAGGTGGTGGCTGAACCTCTGGCTATCCTGTTTAGCTGATCACTGGAAACAGGGGAGGTACCCAAAGACTGGAGGACAGCAGATGTAGTACCCTTATACAAAAGTGGGAACAAAGAGGAAGCAGGGAACTACAGACCAGTCAGCCTCACTCGGTAGTGGGGAAGATCATGGAAGCACTACTGAAGGAGAGATTGGTGGAACATCTGGTTGTCAATGGACTACAGGACCTAAGGCACATGGCTTTCACCAGGGGAGGTCATGTCAGACCAACCCTCTGGAATTTTTGACTGGGTGACTAGGGAGTTGGATCGGGAGGGCAGTGGACATGGCCTATCTGGACTTCAGCAAGGCCTTTGACACTGTGCCACATAGAAGACTATTACACAAACTGGGGAATATGGGTGTGGGCAGGACAGTAGTGTGGTGGGTAGGTAACTGGCTGGGTGGCAGGACACAGAGGGTGGTGGTAAATCGCTGTCAATCCACAGAGGGAAGAGTGACCAGTGGGGTACCACAGGGATCAGTGCTGGGACCGGCCCTATTCAACATCTTCATCAGTGACATTGCGCAGGACCTAGAAGGCAGAATTTCACTGTTCGCTGATGACACGAAGCCTGTACCGAGTAGACACACCAGAGGGTGTAGACAGAATGAGAAGCGAACTCGCAGAAACTTGAAGAATGGTCAGGAGTTTGGCAGCTGAAATTCAATGCAAAGAAGTGCAAGATAATGCATATGGGGCACAAAAACCCTGGCACAATACATCAGTTGGGGGTGTGAGGATATAGCATGCACCAAGCAGGAAAGGGATCTTGGGGTTATCATCTCTGATGACCTCAGAGTGAGGAAGCAGTGTGACAAGGCAGCAGGTAAAGCAAATAGGATGCTGGGATGTATAAGCAGGGACATCACCAGCAGGAAAAGGGAGGCCATATCCGCCTATACAAGACACTAGTGAGGGCCTCACCTGGAGTACAGTGTGACAGTTCTGGAGACCATACCTACGTAAGGACATAGACAGGGGTAGAGAAGGTTCAGAGGAGGGCAACAAAGATGGTGCATGGATTGCATCACAAGTCCTATGAAGACAGGTTGAAGGAACTGAACATGTACTCCCTGGAGGAGAGGAAGGAGAGAGGGGATATGATAGAGACATACAAGTATCTTACAGGAAGGAACAGGGTGCAGGAAAACACAATTTTTAAGCGAAAAAGATGTTCCAGGACTAGAGGGCATGGGATGAAGTTGGAAGGAGGACGATTCAGAGGAAACATGAGAAAGAATTTCTTCACAGAACAGGTGGTGGACAAGTGGAACACCCTGCCAGAGGAAGTGGTGGGGGCTGAAACAATCACAGGATTTAAGAATGCATGGGATAGACATAAAGGAATTCTGGAGGTCAGGGGTAAGGGGCAACAGACTTCTAGGAAAACAAACTGAACTTACAAGCTCAAATGGGCAGACTGGGTGGGCCATAGGCCCTTATCTGCCGACACTGTCTAGGTATCTATGTATCTATGTAGCACTGCTCCACCTATAAGGGAACCCTGGACTGGAGCTGGAGGCAAGGCACCATCTGAAGACCAGCAAAATGGTTATAAACTGATATACCACACACCAAAAAAAAGAAAAAAAAGGCAAGTTAATATTTGAGAGCCAGGTCCAAAAGACTTGTCTCTCGGCAGTGGGAGAATCCAGTGGTTCCTAGCATTTTTATGTCTATCACAACAGAATACATAAAGGGGTAAACATAATGCAGCCCCTTCTCCAAATACACAGGTCCCCCAGGTGCCCGTCCTTGTGTGGAAGCTGTGAACCATACAAGTTGCACTTGTTTTTGTGTGATTTGGAGGGCATCAGGGACGACATACACAGCAAATAGTTTTGGAAAATATCTATAAAAATTGAAATAATTAGCCGTAAAGTCGAAGACTTTAGGCCAACGAAAGGTACTGGTGAGCGCTGTTTTACAGAGAGGAACTTTCACAAGCCAACGGCGGGAAAGAACTGGAAGGTGGGCGTGGGGGACCGCCCCATTATACGGACGTCATCCGATGCTGGTCACGTGACATGGGGCAGTCCCCTGCCAGAGACTGCTAACTAGAAGTTTTTCCATGGAGTCCTGACACCTGGCGGCTTAGTCCTATCTGTGAATACCTACTGCAAGAGCCCTCTCGAAGTAAGATCATCCCTTCTCGGGCACTGGACGCCCTTGGCCTGCAGCCTTGGGCCCAACCACCCCGAGGCAGGATGTTATCCCAACATAACACCCACCCTGTCATGCATTATTCCTTTAAAATCAGCAGGGAATTATTTGTCTGTTTTCAATTATGTACAACTAGCACTAATATAAATAGTGAGTGAAGAGCAAGAAAAAAATTACTCACTGTAGTAATATTATTTATTCCAGGGGATCTGTCTGTATGCTTTACTAGTGCAGTTTTGCCAGCTGGGTTCAGCTGCCCCAGAAGTGGAGTTATGCTAATGATGCCAGTGAATTAGCCAATTAGATTGTAGTAAGATAGTACTGCCTATAGGTGCTGCTGTGCTTCCAGTCAGATTAATTTCAAAGCGGGGGGGGGGAGGCAAAAGGCCGCAAGCCTATTCAGATATTAAAGAAAATGGAAAAAAAGAAAACAAGAAAAACAAACAATGTAACTCACCTCCAGGTGAACTATATACATCATCTTTCAATGAAGAAACATTACACATTTTATTGCTCTTCAGTAAGAAATTTGGCTCAAAGCAAGGACTGCAGAACTATACTCAGCCAGGTTATGTAAGGGAAAGCTAGGTGGGAGATCAAGCATACTGAGGGATCCCCTGGAAGAAATACTATTACTATGGTGATTACTTTTTTTTTTTTTCTCACCCCAGGAATCCCTCAGTATGCTTGACTAGTGCAGACTACAAAGCAGTGTAGTTGGGAGGAGGAAACAGAACCTACTTTGGAAACAGGTTCCACAGGACTGCAGTGCCAAATCTGGCATCTTATCTGGACTGTACATCCAAGCAGTAGTGCTTTGTTTTTTTTTGTGGATTCTGTTTTCTGCTCTGCTCACCGTAGCTCTGGGCTTCTCTCCAGCGAGGTCCCACCTGGTTGCTGCCTCTACTGCCCACCATGCCCCTACCCCCATCCAAGGAATCGAGTGCCAGGTCCACCCCCTCCCATACGGCCCGACCAGGAAGGGTGAGGACCAAGGAGAGTCAAGCCGATAATCAGGACGGCATTGGACATGTGGGCAACACCACTTGGAACCTGCCTTCACCTCCCAGAATGCCAGGGTTTTCGACCTTGAAGTTTTTCCCCCGGGAGTGCGGACATGCAATGAATCCGCAAAGCAGCAGGCGATTCCCACACCCACACATAAGGCGCCCACTGCCACTCTAACCCAGAAGAGCGTGCCACCAGTTGCATCACCCCAGTAACCACCAGGAGTCGCGCAGCGTTAACGGCAAGCACACTTCGAAACAGAGAGAGCAGTCCTCTGGATGCTCAATCCTTTCCTGTCCCTGCCAATCCCCAACGGCTCAAGTTCACTCTCGAACCCACATAACCGGCATGGCGCGAGGTATGGTGTCCAGTGCCTCAATCCTCAGCACCACCGGGCCATCAGCAGTACTCTGAGAAGGAGCGTACAGTCTTCCAGGTAGCTGCTTTGAAGATGTCGAGCAAGGGTATGTCTCTTGCTGCAGCCACAAAGGCTGCAGTACCCCTGGCGGAATGGGCCCTGAGGCCTTGAGGCTTGAGATGGCTGTCTGCCAGCCTTACTGGAACAGAGCTGAATGCAGGAGACTATCCAACGTTGAGATAGTCCTCTTAGAGGCAGGCCTACCTTTACTTGACTCACCATAGGTGAGGAAAAGCTCGCTGTGTGAGGACCTGAGCTGCTTTGTGTGTGTGCTCCGAGTAGTAGGTCAGTGCCCTTTTGACATCCAGGCTATGAAGCCTGCGCGTGACAGGAGTGGATTTGTCTGTGAAAAAGACAGAGAGCATTACAGACTGATTTAGGTGAAATTCAGACACCACCTTGGGAAGAAATTTCCTGTTGGTTCTGAGAACTACTTTAACCCTGTGGGAAATAATGTAGTTAAGTTCAGTACAAAGAGCTTGCAGCTCTGAAATCCTTCTGGCTGAAGTGAGTGATTGCCACCAGGTAAACAGTTTTGAAGTTGTCATATCTGAAATCTGCAGTAGCCATGAGCTCAAATGGAGGCTCCATCAGCTAGCTAAACACAGGTTCAAATCACAAGGAGGAACATGTTCCTTAAATGGTGGCTGAAAGTGCAGCAGGCCTTTAAAGAATTTCTTAAAGATGGAGTAAGAAATTATGGATTTCTGCTCATCAACAGACACGAAGGCAAAAATGGCTGCCAAGTGACTCTTCAAAGGTGAGGCTCGAAGGCCTGATGCCTGCAAGTCTACCAAATAGTCTAGTATGGAGGACAGGCTAACTTGCAGAGGGTTAAACTGCCTGTCTTTACATCAGAGAGAAAATCTCTTCCATTTGGAAGCATAAGTCCTTTTGGTACAGTACTTGGTTTCTTGGTCAGACAAAGGATTCTCATGACTTGCTTCGAATACTGAGAGTCAGGGAATTCTAGCTCTTCAAGCACCAAGTTTGAGGTGAAGAGACTCTATGCTGGGGTAAGCTATCCCCATTTGAGGTAGGGTCAGGAGACTGTGAGTAGGAGACAAGTGAATGGACCGTTTGACAGAGGGTGAGAAGCAGGGTATACCAAGGCTGTCTCACCCAGACACACCTGAACTGAAACTGCACCACATGCTATTTAGCTTAGGCAAGACAAACAGGAAATTGAATCCTAGTTGTTCTAAAGCCAATAATTAAAGAATCTATTTAGAAACACAAGATCCTAAGCCCCTGAGGAAGCCCAGTGTTGGGTGAAACGTTGGGCGTACCTAGGGGATCATGGTGTTCTAAGAAAATATCAAAATAAAACTACATTTCTTACGATGAACTGAGTGGCTAGTCTCCAGAAACTTTTTTTCACCCAGTCTGGTGCCACCAGTATCATAGTTCCTGGCTGGCTTCTGAGTTTTAGCAGGACCCTGAGAATAAGGGGAAATGGAGGGAAAGTATATAGGAACCTCCCTGTCCAATCCAGAGACAGGGCATCCACTGGTACTGAGCCCAGAGCCAGAGGCCTGCAACAGTACAGAGGAATTTGACAGTTGTGATTGGAGGCGATCTTCGGAGTGCCCCACCTCCTCAAGACTTTAGCCAGCGCTTGTTTGTTTAGGGTACACTCATGGTGACCCTGACTGATATGGCTCAGGGAGTCTGCCAGCAAATTGTCCTTACCTGGCAGGTGAATAGCTGTGAGGTGCATGTCCGAGGAGTAAGCCAGAGACCAGATTTTCATTGCCTCTACGCAAAGCGTTGTGTCCTCTGCTTGTTAATGTAGAACATAGTGGTGTTGTCTGTTCTGATTTGGACAGATTGACCTTAGAGCTGGGAAGCGAAGGCTTTGATAGGCAGGTACACAGCTCTGAGTTTGAGATTTGTGTGACACCTGGACTCTCTGGGAGACCACACCCCACTTATGGATTTATGCTAGGTGTGCACTCCACCCAAGGAGGGAGGCATCTGTGATGAGCACTGTGGAAGGTTCCCCTTGCTAAAAAGGAACCCTTTCCCTGAGGTTGTCTCTGTCCTTCCAACAGTCCAGGGCTTGTAAAAATGTATTTGTGACTGGAATCAGTTTTGATAGGGAGTCCCTTTTTTGAGACCAATGGACTCTGAAATGGTACTGAATATCTCTTCTGAAACCTGGCCCCTGGCACTACAGCTGTAGTTGACACCATGTGGCCTAGAAGTCTGAGGAAGTGTATGGTTGGTCTTGGTTGGCCCAGAACAAAGGAGTGCGCCAGGGCATGGAGATTTTCCACTCTGTCCAGAAGGAGTAGGGCTTTGCTTTGCTGTGTATCTAGCTCTGCTCCAATAAAGTCCAGGAGTTGCACTGGCTCGAACTGGGACTTTTCTGTGTTGATCAGGGACTCCAGGGTGCGCCATGTGAGACAGAGAGTCTCTGACCTTCTGGGGAGACTTGTCCACTGTGAGCCAGTTGTCTAGGTAAGGGAAGACAGAGACCCCTTGTCTTCCGAGATGAGCTGCTACTACTGCCAGGCACTCTGTGAAAACTCTGGGAGCTGAAGAAAGGCCGAAGTGCAGAGGGGCTGACTGGTAGTGGCCAGAGGACTGTCTGAATCAGAGATACTTTCTGTGACAGAGCCTGATTGGAATGTTAAAACAGGCACCTCTTAGGTCTAGGGTGGCTAGCCAGTCTCCCTGTTATAAAGAGGGAATCAACACTGACAGGGTGACCATCCTGAATTTGAGATTGAGCAGGTGCTTGTTTAGGTACCCAAGATCCAACAACGGGTCGCCAGTCCATTTTTCTTTTTGGTTATAAAGTATCTGAAATAGAGACCTTTTCCCCATTGGGAGAGAGGGAATCTTTCCACTGCATTTGCCGAGAGGAAAGACTTTACCTCTAACTCCAGCAAAAGTTTCTCTATGGGAGTTAGAGGTTTTACACTCCTGTGGCCCTGCCAAGTAGGACATTCTTCAAACTACAGGTAAGTCCATGACCCACCATCTCTAGCACCCACTTGTCTGTGTCTGGTGATGTGGGGCCATTGGGGGAGGTAGTGGGTCAGCCTTCCTCCTACTGGTAGAGAGGAGGCGACCTGAACCTTCCCGTCAGGAGGTTTGTTTTGGTTTAATTTTTGATAAAGGAGTGGAATCAGTATGTTTCTGAACCCTCCTACCTCTTCCCCTAAAGAATCCCCTCATCTGAGAGTAATCCAAGGGCACGGGCATCGACATATGGTAGAAGTCCCTAGGATAGTAACCCCTACCTCTATTCCCTCTTTGTGGTCTGTAGGAGGTAGAGGGTTTCTCTTTAGACACGGTACTCTGATAGGTGGTTTTGTACTCCTCCACCTTTTTCATGCAAGTCTCTGTTTTGTCCCCAAAAAGAGAATTGTTCTCACAAGGGAAATCCACAGCTTTAATCTGAGTGTCCTGGGGGAGATTGGTAGTTTTCAGCCAGGCAAACCTTCTAAGAGAAATGGCCTGAGCCATAGCCCTGGAGGCAGTGTCACTGGCGTCTACAGCCACATGGAACTGGTATTTTGTGGCTTCTAAGGCAGTTTTTACAGTTTCTACCAGAACTTGAGACACTCTGTCCAGGAGCTGCTGGTTGACAGCCAGAAAAGAGCTCCAGAGAGCCTTCTGGTGCACTGTGTACGTTATGCACGTACAGTACAAAGGCGAAGCAGCAGTGAGGCTGTGGTGTAAGATTTTTTACCTATAGCATCCAGTTTTCTGGATTCTTTTTCCTGGAGGCTGGGAAGACAGAGGCACTTTTACTTTACCACAAGCTGCAGCTTGCACTACTCCCTCACAGTCTGGATGTATGTAAAGGTACTCTGCATTAGATTTATTTATGTAGTTTTTTGTTGACCTGGTAAGTGCACTAGACAAATTCTGCCTATTTTCAGGCACGACCCAGGGGAGGGGGATACAGATGAATGCCAACTGACCTTGAACCAGATTAAGCTGTTGGTGGTATTTTTAGTGAATGGGGGGAAATTTGGCCAGGGCACCAGGGAAATTCCTTTTCGATAAGTGCCATGGGTTCTTTAACATCCACCTGAACTACCACCAGGACAGGCAGATGGGACCTCGGTTTAATATCTCATCCAAAAGACAGCACCTCAGGAGTGCAGCACCCCCCTCGTGCTGCACTACAGTGTCAATATTGAGATTTAACTCAAGTGCCTGGTGTGGGGTTTATAAATCTTGACGACATAATTACCATTCGTATAAATTTCATTTCAAAAGTTTCACCAAGAATGCCATACTGAGCTGCTAACAGCTCATTTCCAGATGCAAAATGATACAGTAGTGGTATTTCAAAGAAACATAATCATAAATATTAAAGGAAAATCAGTAAACAAATACATGCAATAAATAAAACACAGAACAGGCAGGGGGAACTACTCTTAAAGGTATGGAAGGGGGAAGGGAACATCATGGCCAGGGCAAAACTAAAATAAGGAAGAAGACTAAAGGAAAACTGTCATGGACAGTTGCTGGTAGGAGAAGAAAAGTCATGAAGAGGAGACTTCAGGGGGCAAGCAGAAGAGGCAGAATGAGCCGACAAGAGAAGAGTGGACTAACGTTTTGGAAAGCGATACAAGATATAGTATTTATACATACAGTTGCTCAGCTAAGATTTATCAGAGTGGATTATCTCCAATCCTATTACCCCGTTTTGGTGGCAGAATACCATTTTTATCATTTTGGTATTCCAACTGGAGTACTGTTCCACCACGCTGCTGCTCTGCAGTTTAACCTACAGCACTGCTATTCTGAACAGATGAAATACCAGACCCAGAAGCAGAATACCAAAATTATATTTTGGTATTTCGCCTCCCACACTAGATTTTCTTTATTTGTACCCCTATACTGCATACACACAATTATGTGTGAAAAATGTATCTATAATTTATAGACAATTTGAATCCAACCAGGGCTCAAGATTGGATACCGATATAAGTGTAATAATAAAGGAAAGCTGTCAATCCAACTGGTACTTTTTCTCTAATTTCTTATCCACCCCTGGTATTGAGGTGGGATTCTGGAGTAACTTGAAAGTAGTCCTACGAAGGGACGTATGAACTGGAAGGAGTAGCTTTTTAAGAGGGAGACATTTTTTTTTTGTCAAGATCTTTTTATTTGATTTTTCTTTCAAAACAAAAAACAATTACAAGCAAAACTTTCAATAAATAAGATAGTAACAGCTATCATATTACAGCACATAGATAATGAGAAATACAGAGAAAAAAAAATCAGCCTCAAAAAAAATATAATTTGCATCCTATTCTAAGGTGCTAAAAATATATAATAAGCTGTATTGAAGGATTGCCACTTTTCATATATCTAAACAACAACCACTCTATTGATATTGTAACTAGAAAAAGAAGACAGAAGGTATGGAATTCTGTATTATAAACAATCAGTAGACGTAGTCTTGCACCATGTGCTGAACAAAGGTGTAATGTGAGCCAAATTCTAGGTCAGAAGTTTCATCAGACTCCAAAGACTACCCTACTCGTCATCATCATCCCTTCCTTCAAAGAAAATGCCCTGGCCGAGACCAGGGTCAGATGGGATAGGAGTAGCAGGATCAGCTGGGGTACCCAGAAAAGAGACCACAGCATGAAAAGTTTGATATTGCCAAGCCTTTGCCATTTCCTCTGCAGAGGGTATATTTTGTTGTAACACTGGTGTCTCCCTTTGCCTTTCAGTTGGGAGGGGGGGCAGTGATGTGTTTTTCTTTTTAGCAGGCACTGAATCAAGAGCCTACTGAGCAAGTCTTTTTTGTTTGGCTTGGTCCTTATTTTTAATCAGACTTTTCTATTGGGTCCTTGGAAGACCTATCTTTAGACTTCTGATGAGAGGAGGATGACCCCTCTTCTAGATTATTAACAGACGGGGGAGGCAGACTGAGAAGCCATAGTTTGCAGTCAAAAGACAAATTGTTAATGAATCGAGCAATAAAAAATATGTCAGACAGAAAACAGTGACTGGCCCCAAAAAATGTCATGAAAACTGTGGTAGTTTGCCTAGTCCACAATTAGAACCCCCCCCCCCTTTTTTTTTTTTTTTTTTTTTTTAACCGGACCAAAGAAGGTGCCAGTCTTGTTAGTGGGTCTATCTGACTTGCCAATTTGTTAGGGGACCCAGAAAGTTGTTCCCAAGAGAAAACACAAAAGGCTCCCAGTGCTGTGGAACCGCTGAAAAACAGCTCTCAGTTGAGGTAAATAAAAGAAAAGTGGCTGAAAATTGCAGAACCAGCCTAAAATAAGTATCCGTGGAAAAAACAGTACTAAAATATAAAATCTACAGATTTTTTACCTCAGGCGCAGTATTTTGCAGTCAGAAAAAAGCACGGGAACGTGGAAAAAAATGCCATTTTTCAGCGGATTCTGGGAACGAAGAATCTGCAGAAAATACATTAAAACCACTAAAATCACTCTAAAAGCAGCACAAAGTAAAAAAATATAAAAAAGAACTATTTCAAGTAAAGGTTAGAAGAGACAGCTCTGGCGTGGTGGTGGGGGTGGCAGGATCGAGCGGAGCCAGCAGACTGCTTTCCTCTCCTGGGGAGTGGTGGGGGTGGGTTGTCTCCCTTCCATCAGATGGCGGTCCAGTGGGAAGTGGAGGAGGCAGCAAGAACGGGAGGGCCGAAGGGGTTGAGCTGGCACCACAGTGTGCGTGCCTCCACATGCACGCATGGCCATGTGCCAGGACCTCGGGCGTGGTAAAACCGATGAAAAACTACCATAAACATAATAATTTAAAAAAAAAAAAAACACGAAGAGAGCTCCGAGGCAGACTGTCCAGTCCGGTGGAGAAATGAATCAGACTGGAAGCACAGCAGCATCTACAGGCAGTATTATCTTACTACGATACGACTGGCTAATTCATTGGCATCATTAGCATAACTCCACCTCCAGGGCAGTTGAACCTTGCTGGCACAACTGCACTAGTCAAGCATACCAAGGAATCCCTGGGGTGAGAATATTACATTCTTACTTTTATCTCTGTTTACCAAACTCACCAAGGACTCCCTTTCATTCCACATGACAATATTAGATTGGATCATCACCTAAAATTAAATAAGCACTACAGATAACGGAGTGCCGTAATCAGGTGAAATTTACTAAGGTTTCGTTTACAAATTAAATTATTTTTTTTTATATCTTTATCTTTATTATGGGGGGGGCAGGGGGATGTAGACAAGCATTACTGGATGCAGTATTATTGTGGCCGGAGACTGTACATTTCTGGCATTTTTAACCAGCACACAGTAAGAAGAAATAAAATTAATTACTGCACACAATGCCACACTTGTCTCCAAATTCTATTTAGTGCACTGAATGTCTGTCTCATTGAGCCACAAGTAAGAAACCGACCAGATGCACCAAATTCCAACTAGTACAGTCAAAAAAATGCAGTCAATTTCAACCATAGATACAGACTGCCTTTTGAAACTGGAAAGACTACTCCTGTATAAGTCTGCTGCAGACAGAATAGCCAACAGTACACATAGTTCACTGTTACTGCTGAGGCACACTGACATGAGGAAATGTATTGTCAGTTTGTGTCACACCAGCCAGCTTCACAGCTGGCATAATGATGAAAGACTGGCAGTGTTCGTCGCACAACATCATTCCTGCAGCAAGTGTAGCTGAATGGTGATGAACAGACAGTTTAGGTTCCCACTTTGAGAAACAGAATAAAATGACACACAAATCCTTAATTAGAACTTACAGAGATCTAACAAACTCAGATCCTGTGAGCCCAGAAAATGTCACAGATGCAACAATCTTATGCTTTTGTACAATGACTCTTTAAATACCAAATCTACAGGAGCACAGTGGCACCAAGTGGGTGTGCTGCTTTACAAATTCATTTTTAAATAAACAAAAAAGCTCCATAGGTACCGGTACGTAGGAGTGGCAGTCAGATGAAACAAAGTGCTAACAATACTTGTGCTAAACAAACAATTCAAAAAAACTGCAAAAATCACTGATATTAGTTCACAAGATATAATATAAGAGGTCAAAGATGGATCAGCTCAAGGAGCTCACTGGGTTTGCCCATAAGCACCCAGCCGCTGCACAACAGAGGCAAAAGACATAGTACTACCATGGGGCCACAGCCCAGGAGTATGGAGTCGGACAATGGGTGATGATCCTCAACCCTGTACTACAGAATAAATTACAGGCCGCTTGGGAGGGGTCTTGCTTGGTCGTCAGGAGGGTGAATGATACTAATTATGTGGTGGAGTCATCAGACAGGAGGCCCAAACAGCAAGTTTACCACGTAAACATGATGAAATCCTGCCATGGCAGGAATGAGATGGTCCTGGCTTTGTGCAGCTATCTGGAGAAGGAAGCAGAAGCAGACCCACTGGTGGATCTCCTGAGAGAAGTTAAGGGAGAATCCTCAGTGGATGAAATGTGTGGGGTGCTGCGTACATTTGGTGAAATGTTCATGAGGAAACTGGGATACACCATGCTGATACAACATCACATGCATATAGGGTACAAAGCTCTGCTGAAAAAGCCACCCCACATAGTCCAAGAAGGTGTAAAACATGCCATAGAGGGGGAGATCAAGGAGATCCTGGCTCTCCAGTAGATCTAGAAGTCCAAGACCCTGGGCCTCCCCAGTGGAACTGATCCCCAAAAAGAACTGGACCACAAAGTTCTGCATCAACTACAGCAACCTCAACAGCTGTAAAGAGTCAGATGTGTACACCATGCCCAGGATGGATGAGGTCCTGGAGAGGTTAGGTGGAGCCCTTTACCTGTCCACCACAGACCTGACAAAGGGCTAAAGACAGGTGCCCCAGACTCCCAAAGCCAGAGAGAGGGCAGCTTTCATCACCCCATTTGGGTTATTCGAGTTCAAAGTAATGCCATTCGGAATGAAGAATGCACCAGCCACCTTTTAATGGCTTTTGGACCACATTCTGAATAGGGCAGGTGACTTCGCTCTGTCGTACATGGGTGACATAGCCATCGATGGCCAGTAAGTAAGTAAAGGTCTATTTAGTTAAGCGCCCAATCTCAGAGGCTCTGGGCACTGTGCAAGCGGATGGGAAACACATACAGTACAACAAAAGTTACATAAAAACATACTAAAATAAGCAGGTTAAAAACAATATAAATAAATATTGCAGCAGTATACTAACTATAGATCTAAAAAAGCTTTCTTAAAAAGTTGTGCCTTTAGGCCCCACTTGAACACCTCCACCACTGGGGCCTCCCGCAGAAACTTTGGTAACAAGTTCCACAACACTGGGACCACCGCCTCAAACGTGCGGCAACACATGACTTTGGGTGGGCCCTGGGAACCGCTAGAAGGCACTCGGTAGAGGAGTGTAGTGAGCACCCAGAATGGGCAGGAGTCAGGAGGTAATTTAGGTACCCTGGGCCTGATCCATGTAGGGTCTTACAGGTGAGCAAGCCCACCCTGAAGGCAATTCTCCACCTAACCGGCAACCTATGCCATTCGCACAGAACTGGGGTCATATGACAGGACCTCGTGAGGCCCGTCAGTAACCTGGCCACCAAGTTCTGCACCAGTTGCAGTTGTTTGAGAACACCTCCAGTGGCCCCGAGATATAGAGGATTGCAGTAGTCGAGCCGTAATATCACAAATGCATGCACCAGTGATGGCAGGTCATCAGGCAGAATAAATAAAGGCTTTGATCTGGACAACATTCCCCAAGAAGTAAAAAAACACTCCTGACGACGGATGACACCTGAGCCTCAAGTGTCAAACCGCCACGGAGGAGGACGCCCAGATGTTTCACCTTGGTGGATGTTGCCAAGGGTCAGGACCCAAGAAATAATCCTGTCCTAGGCCAGCAGTGTTCGCATCCCGCTGACAACCAGACTCAATCACCAGCACCTCCATCTTGACAGGACTGAGTCTCAGCCAGCTAGAGGACATCCAATCCTGATCTCGGCCAGACATTTGTTTAGCTCTTCTATGGTGCCATCAGTCCCTGGTGCAAAAGACATGTACAGCTGGGTATCATCTGGATAGCAGTGATATCCTAGGCTGTACCATCCAGGGGAAGCATGTACACTGTGAACAACACAGGTGACAGGATCAAACCCTGGGGAACTCCACAAGGCAGGGGTATTGGGCAGGATGAGAAACTTCCCATCACCACCCTCTGCATCCTGCCTGTCAAAAAGGACTCAAACTAGCTGATGGCAGTACCTGTGAGTCCACAGAGCTCCGTTCAGAGATCCAACAGCACTGCGAGATCCACAGTGTCAAATGCTGAGGAGAACGAGAACTGACTGTTCTCCTCTATCCCACACCCTGAGGAGATCATTTTGCACAGAGACTAACACCGCTTCAGTGCTATGTCTTGATCTAAACACCAAATGGAAGGGCTCACAGATGTCATAGGCTGCAAGGTGTGCCTCAAGCTGCAGAGCCACAACTTTCTCAATAACCTAACCCAGAAATGGGAGGTTAGAGATAGGTCTAAAACTCGCCAGGACGTTGGGGTAGAGAGATGGTTTCTTAGGAGGGGTCTCACCAGCACCTCTATCAAGGCATCAGGAAAGCAACACTTCGAAAACGAGCACCAGACAATCTCAGCGAACACTGGACTGACGGACTTAACTCATCTCAGTAAGAGACGAGTCAGGCCCAGATCCACTTCATGGTGAGTGGGCCACAGCTTTGAAATCACCTCACAAACCTCAGCCACCCCAACTGGCCTAAACGCGTGCCAAACAACAGAAGTGCAACTGGACACACACAACTTGCCACCACGGGGCCGCAAGTTCCCCGTTGGGGAGATCTCAGCCCTAACAGAGGACACCCTGTTAGAGAAGAACAGAGCAAACTCCATGCACTGAACAAGTGAAAATGCTTTTTTGGCAGTAGACAGGCAGGATGGAGAAGCCTATCCACAGTTCAAAAAGCAGAGCTGATCTGTTCCTCCCTGCAGCAATCTCCCTGGACGGAACTCTGCCTTCTTACAGTTAATTGCACTTTGATATTCACTGTAGTGAAGTCTCAGACTCAGTTTGTCCCCCTCAGACTGGGTTCTCCTTCAACAATGCTCCAATCTCCGCCCCATGGTCTTCATCTCCTTGAGAGCCCCATCAAGCCATGGAGGTCTCAAGCAAGAAGACCTGGGGTGTACACGGCCTGGTGCAACAGAGTCGAGTGCCTTGGAAACAGCCTCATTATAGGCTGCAAAAGTATCACTCGCACCTGTCTCACAAGCAACACTCATACCAGATAAATCCATCACCGCCATCAGTTCCTCTGGGGACAACCCATTAAAGGGCAGTAACGGACCATCTCCGCAGGGAGGGTCTAACGGGGGGAGGGTCCCCAAACGAAAACCTCACCGTGCAATGATCCAGCCAAGGGACCAGGTAAATTCTGAGATCAGAGGCCTCAAGCCCCAGTGAGAACACCAAGCCCAATGCGTGACCATGGCTGTGGGTTGCAGAAGCAACTGCTTGTACTAGGCCCAGTGCAGACACTGACTGGAGGAATTCGTAACCCAACTGCGAATGTTTGGCATCAATCCAGGCATTAAAGTCACCCAGAACCAAACATCTGGATGGCTCCAACACCTGCTCGGCAACAAAGTCCACTAGTTCTTGCAAGAACTTCCCCCTCACATCCTGGAGGCCGGCAAACGAGGAGGAGTCTGTGACCTGCACCTGGACCCCCATGCACAGCCATGCATTCAACTCATGAAGTGGACCCCAACAGGTGCACGGAGAAGTTTAGGTCAGATCTAAAACAGATGGCCATACCCCCACCCTTGCATTCCCTCTTCGGACAGTGCACTATGGAAAACCCATCCGGGACAGATGCCTCTAGGACTGGGCCGGCATCGTTCCCCAACCTGGTCTCTGTAATGCAAGCCAGATCGACAAAGGAAATCAAGTCTACAATAATTGCAGTCTTTTTCCTAATCGATCTGGCATTGCACAGCACTGCCCAAAGGGGGCTAGTAGTTGTTGCTGGCCCTATGGATACCTGCCCACTTGATCTAGTGGGAACCCTGGGTATGGGGACCAAACACGTCTAGCCTCTCTCAAGGCCCCGCTTTACCCTAGGGCACCTCCTGGTTCTGACCACCCCAATGCGACTCACACCCACTGCACCTCCAGCATCCCACTGTCCACCATCACGCCCTCTCCCAAGCCAGACCTGGGAGGATCACGTCAGGCACTTGACCGAGGTGTTCCATCAACTGCAGACTGCTGGGCTGACTGTCAAGGCAAAAAAGTGCCAGCTAGGAATGAGAGAAGTGTCATACCTTGGGCACATGGTGGGGAGTGGGTACATCCAGCCTAAACCACTGAAAATTGAGGCTATCCAGGGATGGTCCATGCTCATGACCAACAGGAACATACAGGATTTCCTATGTATGGCAGGGTACTACTGTAAGTTATTGCAAATTTCAGTAGCATGGCAAAAACCCTTGTCCCAGCTCACCAGGAAGAAAATGTTACAAAAGGATTAGTGGGAGACTTCAACATGCCAGATACAGATTGGTCAATACCAGCAGGAACATCTGCCATAACTAGACACATGGTGGATTCCCTGCAGGGGGAGGGACTCAAACAACTGGTACAACAACCCACAAGAGACAGGGCTATCCTAGATCTAGTACTGACTAACAGGGAAAGGATCACAAATCTCCAGGTAGAAGGTCACCTGGGGGGCCAGTGACCATCACATGGTATGGTTGAATTTGGCCACTAGAACTAAATCATCCCATTCCAAGGCAAAAATATGGGACTTCAGAGGAGCTGACTTTGATAAGATGGCCAACAGAGTTAAGCTAGCCCTAGCAAAAAGAAATACAGGTGCGTGGGTACAGGCAAAGTGGGCAAGCATTAAAGATGAAATACTTGAAGCAACATCCCATTGTGTTAGAGAGAAAAGGAAGTGCAAAAGAAGAAGGAAACCACATCGGTTCTCAAAAACAGTAGCAGAAAAGGTCAGAGCCAAAAGGCTGGCCTTCAGGAAATATAAGGGAATGCAGAGGGATAAAGATAGGGAGGCATACTAAACTTCCCTAAGGGAAGCAGGGAAGACAATAAGGCAGGCAAAGGCCCAAACCAAGGAAACACTAGCACAAACAGTAAAAGAAGGTGACAAGACTTTCTATAGATACATTAGTGAAAGGAGAAAGTCCAGAGGGGGTATTGCTAAGATCAAAGGGGATAAGGGGGCATGTGAGGAGGACCATGTAAAAGCATCTGTCCTAAACAGATACTTCTGCCATGGGGTGCACTAACTTCTTCACAAAAGAATGGGTCCTACAACAGCTCGATAAGCTCAGGGTGGACAAGGCAATGGGACCTGATGGCATACATCCCAGGGTGCTAAGGGTGGAACTAGCAGAGCCATTACCAGAACTGTTTAGTGAGTCTCTGAGCACAGGAGAGGTCCCAGAAGACTGGAGAAGAGCTCATGTGATCCCGCTCCACAAGAGTGGTAGCAGGGAGGAGGCAGGGAACTACAGACCAGTCAGTCTTACCTCAGTAGTGGGCAAGATTATGGAGGCACTCCTTAAGGAAAGGATAGTGCAACACCTGGAATCCATAGGAGCACAGGATCCAAGACAGCACGGGTTTACAAAAGGAAGGTCCTGTCAAACTAATCTCATAGATTTCTTTGCTGGGTAACCAGAGCGGTGGACCAAGGGGGAGCAGTTGATGTTGCCTGCCTTGACTTCAGCAAAGCTTTCAATACTGTTCCACATAGAAGACTGATTAATAAGCTGGGTACACTCGGGGTGGGTCAGAAGTTGGTCAACTGGTTTACGGGCAGAAAACAGAGAGTGGTGGTAAATGGTATATAGTCAAAAGAGATGCAAGTCACAAGTGGAGTACCTCAGGGATCAGTCCTGGGGACAGTCCTCTTCAATATCTTCATCAGTGACACTGCAGATGGCCTGCAGGGTAAGGTTTGTCTGTTTGCAGATGACACCAAGATCTGCAACAGAGTAGATGATCCAGATGGGGTGGGCAGAATGAGAAGAGATCTGGATAAACTAGCAAAATGGTTGGAAGAGCTGCAACTGGAGTTTAACGCAAAGAAGTGCAAGATCATGCACATAGGGAAGAGAAACCCTGAAGCCACCTATAGGCTGGGAGGGGAGTTGCTGGCAGTCACAAGGGAAGAAAGAGATTTGGGCGACATCATCACCGATGACCTGAAATCATCCAAGCAGACCTCTAAAGCAGTAGGTAAGGCTAGGGGATGTTGGGGTGTATTAGTAGGGGTATCACAAGTCGGAAGAGGGAGGTAATAATCCCTCTTTACAAGACACAGGTTAGGCCACATCTGGAGTACTGCGTGCAGTACTGGAGGCCACACCTTCACAAGGACATCAACCAAATTGAGGCAGTCCAGAGAAGGGCAACCAAAATGGTGGAGGGACTACATCAGAAAACATATGAGGACAGATTAACAGAGCTCAATATGTATACCCTAGATCAAAGGAGGGAGAGAAGTGATATGATCGAAACATTCAAACACCTTAAGGGCATTAACAAGGGAAAGAGTCTAACATGTTTCAATATAAGAAAACTAGCAGGACAAGAGGACACAGCATGAGATTAGGGGGAGGCCGATCAAGGGGTAATGTGAGGAAGTTCTTTTTCACAGAAAGGGTGGTGGATGCATGGAATGGCCTACCTCAGGAAGTGGTGGATATGAATACAGTGCAGAGCTTCAAACAGGCATGGGATAGGCGTAAGGGAGCAATACAGATGAGTATGAATAGATAGGCCATTGACAGAGCAAAGGCCAATGGCACACTCATAAGGCAGAAAAAGAAATGGTCAGACTGGATGGGCCTTGCGGTCCTTATCTGCTGTCAACTTCTACGTTTCTATGTTCTATGTTTCTAGTAAATGGAAACCATGATACCGTACTCCGCCAGTTGAAGGAGGCATTGTGTCGTTCATCAATGCTCACCAGCCCGGACTATTCTCTTTAGTTCACTGTGCACGCAGATGCATCTGATCATGGGCTAGGCACAGTTCTGAATCAGGTTACGCACTTGGGCAAAGAAGAGACAGATGTGTACCTCAGCAAGAAGCTGCTGCCCAGACAGGAGCCTTGTGCCACTCCAGAGAAGAAGTGTCATGGGACTGTCTGGGCTTTGCAGAGACTGCAACCTTATCTGTATGGGGGGGGAGGGAGTTCACCCTGGATACTGATCACAACCCCCTTACCTGGTTGCATAGGACCAGTGGGCAGAACTCAAAACTGCTAAGGTGGAGCCTGGTGCCGCAGTCCTACAATATAGACATCAGGCACTGCAGCAGGTCGCAGCGTGGCAACACAGACGGGCCGTCCAGACAACAGTTAGTGCCATTCTTGTTTTGAGGGGAGACATTAGGAGAAATTTACGTGAAGTTCACCCGGTGAGGAAAATGGGGCATAGCAGTGAGAGACAGCCAGCTCACACCAAAAACTACATCATTTAGAAGGGGCTAAATAAAACTGTTTTTTTCTGTCATGGGGGAGAGATATAACAATTTGCTATGTATACCTGTCACTGTATTTTTTTATTATTTTATTTAATTATTTCTGCGTGGGTATCAGTTAGAAAATAGCAGCTAAAGGGACAAAGCTGACATTCATTAAAATTCTGGGACACAGAGGCTGTCTAAACCAAGAAGGAGAGGAGACTGGGAAAGAATCTTAAATAAAAGGAAAATGTTCTGGTTATATACCTTGAAAGCTCTAAACAAGGATGCGGGCCTCAATGAGGAGGAAGACTGGCATTCATGTTGGTAAATAGTCTCATATAGAGAACAGTCATTTAAGCTTTCCAGGAAAACTCCCCGTCCCAGTTTTTACCCATCATAAAAATAATTTTTACACTTTCCCCTAATTGAACATAACATTTAAACTTGTGTGATAGCCTACTCTGGTGACACAAGGTTTTGAAATGTAAAACCACTTCCACACTGTGAAATGTGGAGGTTAGGAAGGGCAGTCCAACTCTGCAAACTGTGATAAGCCTGCTCTGGTGACACAAGGCTTTGAAATATAAAACCCGTAATCTGTGAGATGTGGAGGTCTGGAAGGTCAGTCCCACTGTGCAGACCGTCTCAGGCTGGCAAGCCACCACCCCCTCAAGACATTCTTGAGGTTGTCAAATGTCATTATTAAAGGACCCCAGTTTTGAATTAAACAAACATAAATGTTGTTAAAACATAGTGCTGGAATGAGGGTGGAAAGCGATATTCTCAGCAAGTTGTGAATGCGAACACCTTGAGCAGTAAACCATCACACGCACCACTGCTTAGCAATGGCATGCTGAGCAGGCAGTGGCATGGACGAAGGTCATAGTGTCATACAACAGCAGTCCACTTCTTAGCAAAACTCCACCCTCACCAGCACTACTATAAAAATCCTGCAGATCAGAGGCTCAGGGCTCTAATAACAGCCATGATGAATTAACCGGACATGCTGCCTGAAGTGAGTCAAAATGTTTCCCTTCAAGGAAAGATTTTGATTTTTAACAAATGAAGCATTTAATACAAGTGAAAACTATAAAAGTGAAAGTAATATCTCTTTTCAGCTCTTTGAATTCTACCTCAGGGTCATCTCTGTCATGGAGACCTAAAAGCTCCTTGCTGGTCTCTCCCCTCACACTGGTGCAGGTCATGACTGCCTTGAGCCCAAATTGCTCAGTCTAGGGGCATCTCTCCTATTCCGGCCCATCACCCACATCTTTAACATATCGCTAACCTCGGGAATCATCCCGGATATCTGGAAAGTGGCCAAAGTCGTCCCTGTTCTCAAACAAGGAGACCCTAAAGATCTCAAGAACTACCGCCCTATAGCAATCCTGTCAGCGATCAGCAAGCTTCTTGAAAAGGTGGTTGCCTCACAGCTCACCTACTACCTACAGATCCATGATCTACTCTCCCCTGCACAAAACTGCTTCAGAAAGGGCACAGCACCTCCACTGCCCTAGCCGTGGTCACCTCCGAGATCAGGTCTGCTGCTGATCAAGGCAAACTGACCGAAGCCATCTTTGTGGATCCCTTGACAGCCTTCGATTGGGTTGACCACTCACTTCTGTGCTCCTCTCTCTGGTCCCTTGGCTTCTCCTCCCCCACCCTTGCCTGGGTCACTAACTACCTCTCGGGCAGACAGCAATACACCAAATTCAACAAGGCCCTGTCTGATCCCTCTCTGGTTAACTGTGGGGTTCCCCAGGGTTCCATCCTTGGGGCTCTCCTGTTTTCCCTCTTCATAAATGAGCTGCCCTTGGCCCTGGCTCATGGGCGATCCACCCTGTACGCAGATGACTTCGTCATCCTGACCAGCTCCCAGGACATGTCTGCCATCAACGCCAAGCTAAACTCCGACTTTGACCAAATCCAAACCTGGCTAAAGGACCACAAACTCACTATCAACCTGCAGAAGACTCAGACCATGCTCTTTGGCTCCACAGCCAAGACAAAAGCCGTCCCTGCCCCTCTAAAGATTTCAGGCGCTAATGGGTCCCTCCTACAAGTCGCGGACTCTGTCAAATACCTGGGGATGACATTTGACCCACAACCGGATTTCACTCTGCATATTCGAAACACATGTAAGGCCTCAAACTGTAAGTTGGGCCTTGCATACAGAGCAAAAAGTTGTCCCACCCCGGCTGCCCATCTCACCCTAGCCAGGGGGGGATCCTCCTACCCACGCTCTGCTATGGGATTGTATCCTTTGTCCATGTCACTAAAACCAGTCTCTCAAAATGGGAAATGGCATACAACAGTGTACATCGCTTTGCACTCTCAGTTCCTTGCCTCACCCACCGCTGTGAGCTTTATGCCCGGCTTGAGTGGCTCCTAACGGAAAAGCACCACACCTTTGTCCAAGGCAGCTTCATCAACAATGTCGTCAGAACTGCCACCCCTTCAGCTCTCACCATATCCCTCTAACCTGCAACACCCTCCTACCACTTAAGATCCAGTGACTCTCATGTCCTGCTGGTTCCAAAAACTCACACTCAAATGGGCGACTGGGCCTTCGCTGCGTACACACCCAGGTTGTGGAACTTCCTTCCAGCAAGCACTCGCTCCTCCACCTCCCATCCCTGCTTTAAAGCCTCCCTCTGGGGCTTCCTCAAATTATTCCTTCACTTAACTAACCCCCTTCAGCCCATTCAGGTCTGTCTGGCTGAGTTGTTTACCTAACTCGACTGCTTAGGTACTGTCATGGCTGTGGAGGTGGCTGTCCCAATGTTCATTGATTGGGATCTACCTGAGAGATGGCTCTGAAAACATGTTGGTGTACCAACTGAGCAACCAGGGCTCATCAGCTTGGTGTGGAGAAGGTTGTGGTAGACCAAGTCAAAGGCCTTTGTCATGTCTATGAACAAGGCATCTGTGGTGCTCCCAGTGTCCATATTCCTGAGAACATGGTTGGTAAATTGAGCCAGAGCAGATGTGGTGCTGCGGTGTTTCCTGAAGCCATGTTGTTGTGGTCAAAGCAGGTTATTTTTCCATGTATTCAGAGAGCTGCTGGTTGACTACATTTTCAAGCAGTTTGCTTAAATGAGGGAGGATGGACATAGGCCTGTAGTTGTCAGGGGAGAAGGGGTCACCAGCCTTGAAGATGGGGACAACTTTGGCATTTTTTCAAAATGGCGGGCATGGATGATGAGGCCAAGGCGAGGTTGCAGATAAAGATAAGGCATTTAGAGATGCAGGGAGCGATGAGCTTAAGAAAGCAAGGGTAGAGTCCATCGCTACCTGGACTGCCCCTGTTTGGGAGGCTCATCAGAAGTTTAAGGGCATCTCTGAGGGAGATAGCGCTGAAATAGAAGGGAGGGTTGGGAGTGTCATTTTGGAGGGAGTGGCCAGACTGGTTTCCTGGGCAGGGTGGGTTGGGGCTTGGTAGTTTATTTAGGTGGGCAGAGTGGTCAGTGAATTTTCACATTGACGGCATGGGCAACAGCTGCGGGGTCTGTTAAGAGGCCTGATGGGGAGCTAAAGTGAATGGCAGGGTTTGTAATCTGCAGGTTAAACATGGAGCCTATGGTGGACTAGAAACTGTGGGTTTTTTTAGGTTGTCCCCCTGTAGTTTGTGGAATTAACTCGCTTTCAGGGATTTGGTGGTTTGTTTACACTGGTTGTGTAGTTGTCTATAAGTATTCCAGAGAGTGGGGGAGGTTTTTTAAGCAGCACACTGTTTGTCTCTTGCTTTCATGAGTGAGAGTAGCTCTTTTGTGATCCAGCCAGGGGCATAGCTACAAGGGTGCAGGGGGTGCAGTTGCACCCGGGCCCATGAGGTTTGAGGGGCCCAAATCATAATTTTTATGTCTATTCAAAACCAGGGGGACCCTATAACAGACCCCTACACCCAGGCCCTCTGGGAATTTGCTACGCTACTGGATCCAGCGAGTGCTTCCCCCCCTCACTCTGCAGGTGATCCTAAGAAAGTGCCTGTCCTGGATCTGAAGGAAAGCATCAGTGAAAAAAATTACTAATGACTGCTGAGGCAACATCCGTGAGGGAGTGTAGGGTAAGCCAATCAACTGGCAGAAACAGTGGTGCTGCGCTGAGGACCAGGGAATGGTGAGAGTGCAGGGGCGGTGGCCCCCAAACCAACAATGGACAAACAAAGCCTAACATGGTGAAGCACTAGGGCATGCCTACTAACGGAGTCTTGTCTGCTACTTGTGTCTAAAGTTGTTTGAATTGTGTATTAAAAACACTTTATATCTGAAAGACATCAATTTTTGCATGTTTCATTACTTCACTGGAGCACCCAGCTCCTGACCCTGGTACGTGAGTACAGCTTTGTTTGTCCATCCTAGGCCAGTCAACTGCCCTGACATCTGCAAGCAGGCAGAAGGTATCAATGCAGGCGAAGTTTAAAAGGGTCAGGTATTTTGGGAGGGAGCTTAGTTTTGGTGGACCCAATTATATATGTGAGGGAGTGGTCACTAATCGAGTCTGATAGGATCCCTGCTTGAATTATCTTGTCCTCTCTGTTCGTTGCCACCCAGTCCAGTAGGGAGTGGTTTTGTGTACAGCGATTGCATCTAGTGGGGATAGTGATGGATTGCGATAGGTTATACTGCTTTTAGGAAGTTATTGTAGTCCACCTCTTTGGGACTTAACCAGTTGAGACTGAAGGCACCAAGAAGACAGTTTCCGTGGGAGGAGAGTTACCCCAGCCTGGTCAAGAGGTTTGTCAGACCTGGGATGCCTCTTTAGGAGGGTTGTAGCAGCACTCGACATGGATCTTTTTATCTGATCCGAGAGTCATTTCTGTAGAGAGAGACTCACAGGGGGATGTAGAAACAGAGCAAAGTAAAGAGGTGGCTGAGAGGGGTTCTTGGAAATACAATACCACTCCACCACACTTCTTTTTACCAGGTCTGTTCTGCCGTAGCATGGAGCAGCCAGGCAGGTGGTACATGGCATCTCGGATTGGCGGCTTGAGCCAAGTTTGAGCTGGACCAAGGACGCTGAGCTTGTAGAGGAACAGCCAACCTACATGAACTTTAGATCGAAATAACGTCCATATTCTATTTATAAAGAATTTCACCACATAAAATGTACTGGGGTTAAACTTTGGACATTTTTGAGAATTTTACTGACAAAATGGAATATCCATGTAGGTGGCACATGATTAATAAAAAAGGTTAAAGCAGTTGCAACCAGAGTGTTTTTCAGTCAAAGTTTGTGTTTAATGATGTAAATACTGTAACTGTCTGTACCATCTGACATTGTTACAATGTAACCTATGTGGTTTCTATATGGGTAATGATAAAATATACAAGACTCTGACAAGAGATTTCGCTTCAGAGATTGGAAACAAAGGAGGCAATTTTTTTTAATCCAAACTGTGTACACTTATGTTTTAAGAACACCATATCTTAATACTGTTAAAGGAAATAATGCAAAATTTCAAATACACTTGATTTCGAACAGAGTGCTAAAATAAAACAATATGTACTCAATACTTTCATTTTTCTTCAAAATTATAATTTAGAGTGATGTCAGAATGAGCCAAGGGCTTGAACTGTTTTGGATTTTGGTATATACAGTATGTGGGTCTGTGTCCTAAGCATTGCTGCAATAGGCTTTACGTAGCTATATTTAGATGCACTGAATTAAACTCACTGGTTTTATGCATGGCAATCCCATATCTGCTTACCCCCATTTATGATGTAACAAAGGACCTACAGTAACGTCTCCTGTGATTAAATTACTTGTTAGTTTGTTATTTTATCATATTTCTGTACTCTGAGCCAATATGTTTAATTGTGCATTTTATGTACGTGAGAAACTGAATAAAAAAAATACAACAGGTGGGCCATGATTCCCACTGATGAAGCCCTTAAAACAGGGTGAAACTCTGGGTGCCATAGGACGTGGCTAAAGTTAGATGAAGAAACTTCAATAAACTGGAAAGAACATTTCTGGAGTTGGCAGATTCTTTAGCTGTTTGATTAGCTACTGAGATGCCCACATCAGCCTCAAATTAACCTTGAATAATTTGAATAAACATTACGAGGGTACTCAGGGAACACTACAAACTCTGGATTCTATTACTTTGTGGACTTAGGCTGTCCGTTCCCCCTAGAAGATCTTAGACTATATGATAAACACTGGACTTGAGTGCCTTTAGACACCTGGAGACTTTTCATAGTGCTCACGGCATAGTGGCTGGGATTACTGAAGCTTATCTCCATAAAGGTGAAATAACACACATAGCCTGTAATTTTTGTTACTTTTAGTACATGGACTAGATTTATGAATATTAATGATTACATAGCACTGACCATTCTCAAAGCTTATACAGTATATTACCGTGTTCCTTTGTGGCATGGCTACCTTTGAGGAGATGGGCCCTACCTAGCCTTGCCTAGAAACTAGACAAACAATATTTACCTTCTCAGAAAGCAAACAGAAGAAACTAGTGGAAAAAATAAGGGGTACCAGTAAAACACTTGAAGTAGGTACCACTGAGACAAACCTTACCGACAAACTGGAAAACCTTAAGAGAAAGGACTGCAAATTTGAGTGGAATGGTATAACTCTCGGTGAATACTGACATTATAAAAGAATTCCCAGAGGCCTTAGGGTCCTGTTTGAAATTAATTTAGGTATAGATTCTCAAAAACTGACAAAATGGTGGGAGGGGATTAGAACAAAATGGGTGGATCAGGGGAGGGCAGTGGACATGGCCTATCTGGACTTCAGCAAGGCCTTTGACACCGTGCCACATAGAAGACTATTACACAAACTGGGGAATATGGGTGTGGGCAGGACAGCAGTGTGGTGGGTAGGTAACTGGCTGGGTGGCAGGACACAGAGGGTGGTGGTAAATGGCTGTCACTCCACAGAGGAAGAGTGACCAGTGGAGTACCCACAGGGATCAGTGCTGGGACGGTCCTATTCAACATCTTCATCAGTGACATTGCGCAGGACCTAGAAGGTAGAATTTCACTGTTCGCTGATGACACAAAGCTTTGTAACAGAGTAGACACACAGAGGGTGTAGACAGAATGAGAAGCGACCTGCAGAAACTTGAAGAATGGTCAGGGGTTTGGCAGTTGAAATTCAATGCAAAGAAGTGCAAGATAATGCATATGGGGCACAAAACCCTGGCACAATATATCAGTTGGGGTGGGAATATAGCATGCACCAAGCAGGAAAGGATCTTAGGGTTGTCATCTCTGGACGACCTCAAGGTAGGGAAACAGTGCGACAAGGCAGCAGGTAAAGCAAATAGGATGCTGGGATGTATAGGCAGGGGCATCACCAGCAGGAAAAGGAGGTCATAATTCCGCTATACAAGACACTAGTGAGGCCCCACCTGGAGTACAGTGTACAGTTCTGGAGACCATACCTACGTAAGGACATAGACAGGGTAGAGAAGGTTCAGAGGAGGGCAACAAAGATGGTGCATGGATTGCATCACAAGTCCCTATGAAGACAGGTTGAAGGAACTGAACATGTACTCCCTGGAGGAGAGGAGGGAGAGAGGATATGATAGAGACATACAAGTATCTTACAGGAGGACAGGGTGCAGGAAAACACTATTTCTAAGTGAAAAAGATGTTCCAGGACAAGAGGGCATGGGATGAAGTTGGAGGGAGGACGATTCAGAGGAAACATGAGAAAGAATTTCTTCACAGAACAGGTGGTGGACAAGTGGAACACCCTGCCAGAGGAAGTGGTGGGGGCTGAAACAATCACGGGATTTAAGAATGCATGGGATAGACATAAAGGAATTCTGGAGGTCAGGGGTAAGGGGCAACAGACTTCTAGGAAAACAAACTGAACTTACAAGCTCAAATGAGCAGACTGGGTGGGCCATAGGCCCTTATCTGCTGACACTGTCTATGTATCTATGTATCTATGCAGTAATGATTTTAAGTATTCATTATCGAAGGATATTACAGAAGGTAGAAGTAAACTTAGAGGATATACAGTCAGTACAGGACTAGTTAAAACAGAAAATCAGAAGAAATTTCATTCTAAACAACTACTGAGGATATTAAAAAGAAAGTAGAAACATTTGACGACTTTATTAACAAGACTAAATTAAGGAAATTTAAGGGAGTCACAAACAATTACTGCACCAACAGAGCATACAATTGGCGAGTAAATACCCCACATTGCAACAGACAGGAGATTTCTACAGATTCAGATGGTAAAGATAGCTATACTAGACCCTTTCAGAGAGAACCAACTCCTCCTAGAGAGAACCAACAATGGTGGACAGCAGACAAGAACAACTTTTTTTAGAAGAAGATTAAGATAGATATCCACCATCTCCACCATAGGCACAAGGAGAACAGTATACTACTCGAGAAACATACCCACCAAGGGATCCCTATTCACTAAGCAACAGATACCCATCAAGAAATACCCAACAATACTACCAGGAAGGCAGACAGAACACAAATTGAGGGGAAAGGAGACAGAGGGAGAGAAGAAAGTGTCAGCGGCAGGGGCAGGCAGTAGAAGAGATTTCCATTTTTAACCCAAGTAAAAGGACTTCTATCACACTCCAAGATAAGTGTGTTAAGCAAAGGGCTCTCTTTTTTCCTCTGCACAGTCAGTAAATTTCAAACTATGTGTGACCTCCATAGATTTTTTAGGAACATTAGACTTAAAGAGCAGTTTACCAGGAAACTGGAGGGAAACTCACAAGTGAGAAGAGTCAAACAGGCAGTACACTGGAAATCCTCCTACAATTCTCCAAGAGAAAGAAACAACTTAGTGGAAGCATTTATAAACAAAAGTGACACAAGAGGTAGAGGAGTTTTTATTTATTTATTTTATTTATTTATTTAAACATTTGGTAACCAGGAAAGGCAAATTGAGCCACGGCTCGTTTCGAGGTGCAATCTGGGGACAAGGGTACAGAGATTTCAATATAGAAACATAGATTTTGACGGCAGATAAGGACCGCTTGGCCCACCCAGTCTGCCCATTTCCCTACCTATTGGATAAGCCGCAGATCCTAGTTAACCAGCAGCCTACCTCTTCTAATGACCCTCCACATCCGTGAGTATGGGATGCTGTTAATCTGTTGGCTGGGGTGAAAGCTAGTAGTGTGCTGCAAGGTATTTCGATTCATCTGTTTCCAACAGGTTCCCATTTCTGTTCCATGTTCCTTTTTATATAGTATCAGGTCTAGGAGTGGCAGTTGTGTGTCTGTACTCTTAAGGTGAATTTCAGATGTTCATTTACAGAATTCAGATAGTCATGAAACTGAATTAGGGTGTGATGATATGATGATACAGGAATGTATACAATTAGTTTACATATTTACAAGGGATACAGGAGTAGCCAAAACAAATTTGGCCAGATTAGGCAAATTAGATGAGGCAGAGAAAAGAAGATAACCCTAAGATTAAATACAACCCGACACGGACAGAGAGCACTGCACTCAAGGCCCCAGAGGCAGACAACAGCATCACCATAAAAGTGGCTGATAAGGGAGGAGCCATAGTTATTAAGGAGGAGGCTAAATACAGCGAAATGTGCATGAATTTACTCTCGGATAGAAATAACTATACACCCATACCAGTTGATCCAACAACAATGATCCAGGCTAGTATCAAGGAGGTCAGAGCACAAGCAAAGGAACTTAATTAAAGACTGGAAAGCAGAGTTATTTATAAACAAATTCCCACACATACCAGTTTTTACAGTCACCCCAAAATTCAAAAATCAACTAAAAACCCCCAGGAAGGCCAATTGTTTCTGGCCTTAATTCTATCCTGGAACCAGTTTCAGCCTATGTGAATTATTTTGTACAACCACTAGTGAAGAATACGAGATGCTACTTGAAAGACTTGAGAGATGTGATTAACATCTTAGAACAGGAAAACAAGAAGGGGAATATTAAAGACACCATTCGGTCACCATGGATATTAGGGATCTGTGCACAAGTATCCCTCATGGTAGGGGGTTGGGGGCTGCACACACAACTACCTTAGACAGGCTTGGCGGACAGGACAAGAAAGATCCTGATACACTGATCTAGTTAACTAGATTGGTGTTTTATGAAAATGACTTCCAGTGTGAAAATCAGTTTTACAAGCAGCCAAGATCACCCAGGGGGAGCATGACGGCCCACACATATACAAACCTGTATGTGGAAGCATTTGAGGAACAATTTGTTCTGAGCCCCCATATCAGACTCTATAAAAGATATACCAATGATTTGTTTTGTGGGAAGGCAGTGAAGACACCCTAATTCAGTTTCATGACTATCTGAATTCTGTAAATGAACATCTGAAATTCATCTTAAGAGCACAGACACAGAACTGCCACTCCTAGACCTGATACTATATAAAAAGGAACATGGAACAGAAATGGGAACCTATTGGAAACAGATGAATCGAAATACCTTGTAGCACACTACTAGCTTTCACCCCAGCCAACAGATTAACAGCATCCCATACTCACGGATGTGGAGGGTCATTAGAAACTGCAGTGAGGAGAATACTCTTGAAATTGAGCTTACAAATGTGGGTCAAAGATTTATCCAGAGGGAATACAGAGGCACCGTAATAAGAAGAGTGATCCCAAGAGCCAAACAGAGAAATAGGAATGAACTACTTAAGGCCAGAAATAAAACTGCCAGGGGCACATATGACAAAATGGTACTTGCCTTAGAATTCTGAGAAAGACAATAAGTAATTAGAAATTTAGTAGACAGAAACTGGACAATTTTACAAGGCATGGCAATTCCAGAATTTTTTTTTTTTTTTTTATCATTACATATTTTCTCCCTCTGCGGAGCGGGCCCATGACCTCCAGCCGCCGGCACTCACGTCCCCGAGCCAGGTCTGGCGCGTGGATAATCGCCCCATGCCACAGGGGTCGGCCACCCCCCCCCCGACAAGGCGCCTCTCGTACTCAGGGGGGAAGGGCACGGCCATCATCCGCGAGATCACCCCTCCATTTTCCGCTGTTCTTCCCAGACAGCCGGACGTGCAATGACGTCAAGGCATGAGGTACCAACTCCCACCGCGCTCTCCCCCATTCTGCTGCTCGCTGCTGCGACGCCGGCCTCCACCAGCTGTCACTACAATGTGCTGCAGTGCCCCAACCCTCCCCAGAGGAAGGAGAGCAGTTATGGGCAGTCAGTCCTTTCTCTCCCTGCCAGCCCCCCGGCGGCCTGTCCTGGTTGCCGTGGTGCGAGGTGTGGCGTCCAGCGCCTCAACCCTCAGCACCACCGGGCCGGCTGGCAATTCCAGAATTTAATAATAAACCCATACTAGCATCCAAAGAGAGACTCTTAAACATAGGCTTGTACACACAGACCATTTTCAAGCAAAGGAATCTGGTGAACAACTTCTGCTAGGACCACGTAAGACCTCTTAAATCAGGCACGTACTGCAGTCAAAGATATTCCTCTGCAACAATACAAGGAAGAAGGAGTTCACAGAACACCCTAGAACAAACAAAAACTGCATCAGGGATCATATTACAAGTAATGTGGACCATGTAACATACTAGAATGCCCCTGAAGTAAAATTTATCTGGGTAAAACCGCAAGACCCTTAAAAATCCAAATAGGGGAATACAAGAGCAGTATTAGAAACAGGGATGAAGATTCCTTATAGCAATACATTTTCATTCGCAGGGACACAATGCAGCATCAATAAAATTCTGGGACACAGAGGCAGTCAATAAACCAAGAAGGGGAGTAGACTGGGAAATACAGGTTACTCACCTGTAACAGGAGTTCTAGGAATGGTATATGTTGTTCATCCACACTTATTGGCAGGTACCCTTGCCGCTTTAAATCTTGCCGGAAGGTCTTCAAGCTGGCTCCTCCCACCCACCCGGGTGGTATAACTCTCGGCTCCGCCCCATGACACCAGATCTGGCCCGCTGGAAGCTCAGGTTGTGCGTCGAAGCCGGGAGGTCGGGGTCATGTGGATGAACAACTATATACCATTCCTAGAACTGCTGTTACAGGTGAGTAACCTGTATTTTAGGGACATGGATATGTTGTTCATCCACACTTATTGGCAGACTCCTAGCAGTTCTCCGGGAGGAGGGAGGCAAGACGACACCCCAATACTTACTTGGGAAAGAGAGACTGAGAACCGAGGCCCAAAACCAGCATCCCAGCGTGACTCAAGGTCGATGTGGTAATGGGTAATAAAGGTGTTAGCTGACTTCCAGGTAGCAGCCCTGCAGATTTCCTGGATAGGGACGTCCCTGGAAGCAGCCACCGATGCAGCAGTATGGCGGGTAGAATGAGCTCTTATCCTCTGGGAGGCTCCATGCCCGTCAACTTATAGCGAGATCTATGCAGGAGGTGACCCACCTGCTTATCGTCCGCTTGGCTGCAGGTCTGCCAGATGCGACTTCAGCGTAGGTGACAAACAGCTGGCGAACCTCTCCCGAATTTCAGCCGTCGCTCTTTGTAATAAGCGGCGCCTTCTAGGGTCAAAGTATGGAGCCTATATTCGACCTCGAGGTGTGATTGGGGTAGAACACCGGCAGAGTCAACACCTGGTTAAGGTGAAACTCCGACACCACCTTCGGAAGGAATTTCGGGTGGGGGCGCAGGACAACCTTGTCCCTGTGGAAGACCAGATAAGGAGACTCGATGGAAAGCGCCTGGAGCTCTCCCATCCTTCTGGCTGACGTGATAGCCACCAAGAAGGCGGTCTTCCACGACAGGTGAGAGAGAGCACACCTGTGCATAGGTTCGAATGGCTTTGCCAGTACCAGCAGTAGATCCCACGGAGGTGGAGGTTCTCGCACCGGAGGGGAAATGTGATCAAGGCCTTTGAGAAAGCGCCAGACCACCTTCTCCTGCGCCACCGACTGCTTCCCGGCCCGCGCCCGGTAAGCAGAGATGGCTGCCAGGTGCACCCTTAGGGTCGCCGACCTAAGCCCTTGATTAGAAAGGGACCATAAATAGTCCAAGATGCTTGCCAAGGAACAGGAGAAAGGGTCCAAGCCCTTGCCCTGACACCAAATGGAAAACCTTTTCCATTTGAAGGCATAACATTTTCTGGTCGACTTCACGGGGACGCCTCAACTACATTGAGGACCTCGTCAGAAAGACCCAAGGCCTGGAACTCTAGCCGCTCAGGAACCAGGCCGTCAGGTGCAGGGATTGAAGGTCCGGATGGAACACCTTTCCCTGATTGACTGAGAGCAGGTCCGGGCGAGCTGGAAGCTGCCGGAGTCCTGGAGCTGAGACTGAGGAGATCTGGGTACCAGAACTGGCGAGGCCAGTCTGGGGCTATCAGAATCACCTGCGCCTTGTCCCTCCTCACCTTGAGAAGCACCTTGTGGATCAAGGGAAATGGGGAAGGCGTAGAAGAGGCCGGGGTCCACTGCCTCGAGAGGCATCCCCTGCAGCGAGCCCTGCTGAGGGGCGGGCATGGAACAGTCTCAGCTCGCGTCTCCCTGGAGGCAAACAGGTCCACCTGAGGTGTGCCCCAATGGGAGAACAGATGCTGTACTACCTCCGGCAGGAGAGACCACTCGGGGATGCAGCCCCTATCCGCCCAGGGCATCGGCCAGGGTGTTGGAGGCTCCTGCCACATGAATGGCTAGGAGATCCGCCTCCAGGCTGCGCAGACGAGTGACCGAATGCGGAGAGCTTCTTGCATAGAAGCATGGAGCGCGTCCCCGCCCTGGCGTTTAGATAGCACATGGTCGTGGTGTTGTCCGCCTGGACTCGGACCACTTGACCTCGGAGGAACGGAGCAAAGGCGGTGAGAGCTAGGCGACCGCCGGAGCTCCAGCAGGTTGATGTGGCATCGGACTCCCGCTGGGACCAGAGGTCAGGCCCGGTGGTTCCCCAGATGGGCAACTCCCAACCCATCAGAGAGAGGCATCGGTCGATAGAGAGACCGTCGGCTCGGGGCGGACGAACGGGATGCCCTCCTGCAAATGACCTGGAACGATCCACCACTGGAGAGCATTCCACATCCCCTGTGTCACCGACAACAGCTGGTCCAAAGGATCACAGCGTTGTGACCACTGGCTGGCCAGTCCCCATTGAAGGGGACGCATGTTCCAGCGGGCCCAACGGACCACGCTGGTGCAGGCCGCCATGAGACCCAGGAGGCGCAGGAAGTCCCGGGCAGGGCGCAATTGCCCAACCAGAAATGATTGGGCAAAGGAGGAAAGAACCTCGGCCCTGTCCGCCGGGAGCCGCGCTCTGGCTCGAAGAGAGTCGAGCTGCGCCGATGAACAGAATCACCTGCTTGACTCGAAGTTCGACTTCGGCCTCGTTGATAAGGAGGCCTAGTTGAGAGCAGACCTGGAGGGCCAGATCTCTGGACCACTCCACCTCCTGCCTGGAGGGAGCTGCCATCAGCCAGTCGTCCAGGTAAGGGTACACCCGGACCCCTCGGCGCCGCAGGAATGCTGTCACCACTGCCATGCATTTGGTGAAGACCCTGGGAGCTGGAGACAAGCCAAAGGGCATGACTTGGAACTCGAAAAGGGATCCTTCCGCTCGAAAGCGAAGGAATCTCTGGTGAGACGGACGGATAGGGACGTGAAAAAACGCGTCCTGCAAATCCAGAGAGCAGAACCACATGCCGCGTTCCAAGGATGGTATTATCTGAGCCAGAGTGACCATCCTGAAGGTTCGAGACCTTAGGAACTTGTTTGGAGTCGTGTAGGTTGAGAATGGGCGCCAGCCCCGTCCGTTCGGAACCAGGAAGTACCTGGACACAAACCCTAGGTCTGAAGGAGGTCCTCCACCTCTTATCACCTCCTTCTGGAGGAGGAGAACGATGTCGGCTCGATGAGCCGCCAGCGAGGCTGGGGACCAGCCCCGAGGGGCACGGCTCTGAAGGCGGTGCCTGCCGAATTTAGAGGCAGGCCTTCCCATCACCTCAAAACCCACCTGTCCGTGGTAACAGCGGACCAGGCGGAACGGAAGTGCCGGAGCCGTCCCCCCACGGGGGGACCCAGGGGTAAGGTGACGGGATGGGGGCGACACCCCTCAGCCCGTCACTGGGCAGGCTTGGAGGAGGGACCGGCCGAGGGACCTCCTGGGCCTTTTCCTCCCTGCCTCCTGTTAGAGGAAGCCGGCGGCTTGGGTTTGGGATGCCAAGGCCGAGCCTGCTGGCCCTGACGTTGCTGGGCTGGGCGCGCCGGGGGCACAGAAGGACGAAAGGGCTTAGGCTGTGGTTTGCGGCCTTTGTCCTTCTGAGCGGAAGAGACCGAGTCCAAGGTAGCATTGGACTTCTCGATCCTCTGCAGGTGACCCTCCACCCCAGGGCCGAAGAGGTCAGTCCCCAAAAAGGGAACATCCGCCAACTTGTGCTGGGTATCTGAAGTAAAGGTGGATATCCTCAGCCAAGCCCGCCGACGCATAGCCACTGCGGCCGCCACCGACCTGGCACATGAGTCCCAATATCCAAAGCAGTCTGGAGCTGCTGTTTGGCCACTGCCTCTGCTGGTCCCGCACCTGCTTGACCGTAGTCTGCAGATTCAGGGAGATGAGAATGACCTCATCCAGGAGCCCAACAGGGCATGTGAAAAATGTGCCATGAGGGACGGCCGAACTGGCCTGACGGCGTCGAGAGAGGACGCCAGCATAGACTTTTACGCCCGACATAATCCAATTTCTTGGATTCCTTGTCGGGAGGTTTGTCCACATCCCTGGCATTGCCGGGCGCTCGGAAAACGCTGTCGGTAACCAACCCCTCAGCAGAGGGGTGCTCCGAAAAACCGGACAGGGAACCGGTAGGGACCGCATACTTCCTGGCCATCCTGGCCGAGGCGCAGGACAGGAAGCAGGGCGCTACAGCTCCAGGGCCGGACCCACTATGGCCTCGGCTACGGAAGGCCTCGAGAATCCCTCGGTCCAGAATCTCCGTGAGGGATACCTGGCCGTCTGGAAGCGGGTTCGAGCTTCATCCCGTGGACTCCGAGATGAGCCAGGCAGTCCTAGGGAAGGACGACGGGCTATCGTCCATTGACTGTCCTCCTGAGGACCCAAGTCCAGTCGCTTGGAGAAAAAGGAGGAATTATCCTCAGACTCGGACGAGTCCTCGAAGAGCTGCCTCTGGCCTGAGCCACCCTCTACCTGCCGAGGTCGGTCGGGAGTGAGGGTAACCGACAGCCGATGGGGTAGACCCTCAACCGACCGAGAATCCCTGGTCGGAGCCCCAAATAGTGGCTGTGGAGGCGGAGGTTCCACCGGAATCGGTGGAGCAGCTGGTTTTGGCGAACAACCGCCTGGGTACAGGCTCTCGGTAAGTCGAGGGTTGTGTCGGCCGCCCGTGACAGCCACTTAATGGCCGGGGCGGCGACTGCGTCACCTACTCCCGGTCAGGAGGAGCTGTTGCCACATGAGGTCCGCACTGGCCGACGCATTACGCGCCAAGCCCCTCATCCGAGGAGGAGGACGAGGACGAAGCGGCGCGACGCCGCTACTGGTGCCGAGACCGCCTATGACGGGCGGGATCGGCTGGACCGCTGGTAGTCCGAGACCGAGAGCTCGGCTCTTCCGAGGTCGGTGCGGGAAGTGTAGGCAGGAACCGCACTCCTTCGCTCGGAGGGTTCATCCGAGGGCTCCGGAACGGAGGCACAGGCAAGCCCACCGGATCTCAACTCTCGGGAACCGGGAGAGGAATCTCGGCTTCTATAGGCGACAGCCCGTCCAACGGGTCGAGAAAAATCTCGACTTCATCGACAGGAGTCTCAGTCAACTGACCTGACGGGGGCACTGTGAGGCCAGTGGCCGAAGCCGAACGGTCGACCGAAGTCGACGGTCGACGACTCGGGGAGAGGGACCTTTCCCGCTCCCAAGAGCGTCGACGGAGGGATTTACCTTTGTCCCTCTTTTTGGACCGAGAAAAAGGTCCAGCAGACGTTGGCCCTTCTCCTTTAGTGGAGAGGGACAGACAAAGCTCCTTAAAGGAAGCTGTGTAGGAAGAACCCAGAGAGAGCGGGATAAATGCCGCGGCCGAGGAAGATACGGCTCGCGCTGCCTCCTCTTCAAGGGCGATCATCTGCTCGAGCTGATCCGCCGAGCCCGCCGCCGCGGACACCGCCGACCGGGCCTCCTTAGACTTCACCGGAGGGAAACGCTTCTCGGGACGGCCCAGTTGCAATCGGGCAGCACGGTCTTCGAGGGGACGAGGCGAGAAGGAAAGTACAGTCGGAGTCCCGCGGTCGTCGCTCAAGGCCCAAACAGTAGACACACATGGAGTGTGGATCCGTCCGAGACATCTTCTGCCCGCAGGGGCATCTCTGAAAACCGGGAGTCGATTTGTCCATCGCAGCCGCGAGGGATTGAAGACCGAAGTCTTTTTAGCAAAAAAACTTTCAAATCCGCAAAACGGAAGAAATAGGAACCAGTCGCAAACGCAGAGCGTTAAGGAGGGAACCTGAGCTTCCAAGCGGTAAGGAAGATCTGGCGTCATGGGGCGGAGCCGAGTGTTATACCACCCGGGTTGGTGGGAGGAGCCAGTTTGAAGACCTTCCGGCAAGATTTAAAGCGGCAAGGATACCTGCCAATAAGTGTGGATGAACAACATATCCATGTCCCTAGAAAGAATCTTAAATAAAAAGAAAATGTTCTGGATACATATCTTGGAAGCTTTAAACAAGCATGTGAGCCTTAATGAGGAGGAAGACTGGCACTCATGTTGGTAAACCATTTTGCTACTGCAGGACTTGTGTTCGACTCTACCCCTGCTAGTAAACTCTCCCCCCAGCTCCCTTCTGGTACCCCACCATCTGCTCCTTCAAAAACTCGCCACTGCCCTACACACTTTAGCTTCAGCTCTATCACTATCAAGCAAGTTGAGGATCTACTAATTGCCTTGGACCCGAAAAAAAGCACTGGAGACGATTTGCTTGAGCCATATTTCTTAAAGTTAGGATACTACTTTTTGTCCCCACCCATTACTCACTTGTTCAATCTGTCACTCTCCCAAGGTCCCTTACCTTCCAGTTGGAAAATTGCTCACGTTATTCCCTTATTTAAATCAGGCGATCAAAGTGATCTTAATAATTACAGTCCTATCTCTCTTTCGCCCACTCTAAGTTACAGGAAACATTTGTCAACTCCCAGCTCAGAGACCATCTCAAAGCTGAAAACCTACTGAACCCTCTCCAATCTGGGTTCAGGCCTAAACACAGCATGGTCTCAGCCTTAGCAAAAGTTACTGATGACTGGCTTACATCCCTCAATGCCAAGAACCACGTCTGTGCCCTTTTTTTAGATTTAAGCAAGGTCTACGATACAGCTGATCATCAGTTACTACTGGACTTGTTAAGCAACCTCTGACTTGACACTATTTTGCTTAAATGGTTTTCTTGCTAACCAGACGGCAGTAACAGGTAAAAGCTAATGGCGCACTCTCTCTCCCCTAAAACCTCTTCTGAGAGGTGTGCCACAGGGGTTCATCCTGATCCCTTATTATTTTCCACGTATATTAACAACATCGATGAGAATTTAAGCACAGTGAGTGTTCATCTGTTCGCAGATGACACCATGTTATACGTCACCAGACCCTCCCTACAACTTGACTGCCATGAATTACAATGTGAATTTGATCTTCTTCAACTAAACCTGCTCTGTCTAAAGCTGCTTCTTAATGCTAAAAAAAAAAAAAAAAAAAAAAAAAAAAATTCATGTTCCTCTCTCCTAAAAACAAAGTTCCTATTAACCTGCTGGATGCAAACTACCATATCAAGACTACCTTTGGTGAGACACTTGAACCTGTCAAGAAATTTAAACACCTTGGATTCTGGCTAGACTGAAAGCTATCTTTTGCCACACATATCGAAGAGACTGCCAAAAAACTGCGCCAAAGGCTAGGCCTCTTCTACCGCATAAAACGTTTGCTCACTTATGGCGCAAAACTCAGTTTGGTCCAATCGACTGTTCTCCCACTAATTGACTATGCGGACTTTCTGTACAGTCACTGCCCTACAACAGCCTTATCTACCCTTGACACACTCTACCACAGAGCCTTAAGATTCGTCACTAATGCTCCTTTTAATACCCACCACTGTTCCCTCTACTCACAGATTGGCTGGCACTGTCTTAGTACCAGGAGGTGGCGTAATGCGTCACTTTTGATCTTTAGCTGAAAAACTCCCTCCTTATATCTGCTCCCTGTTCAAACATGCTCTGTGTGTATAAACACTCAGGAAACTCACCTACATAACCTTTTTTACATTCCTAGGATCAGAACCAGGTTTGGATCTGCATCCATAAGCCATGCCTTGCCTACTCTTTGGAACAATTTACAAAAATCCCTCAAATTAAGGCATACCGTTGGTTTAAGTACCTTTATGTCCATGCTTAGTTCTGCATCGAAGAAAGACTAATTGTTTTGCGTGAACCCTCATGCTGACACTTGAATCATTCCCCCATGGCCATCTCCTAGCACTTACATCTCTACACCACTTATCGCCACCCTCAGATTCTGCCCCTCTCTTCTTCCTCTCTCACTTTAGCACAACTGCCATCAGCTCCCTCACTCTTCCCATTTTTCTGCCTTCCCTGCTATCCCACCATCTGAGCTTCTCCTCTAAACTTGCTAAATCCTGTTACGATTACTTTTACCATTGTAGACCCCTGACCTTCTGTGCCTTTATTTTAGAGTACACTAGTACTATTAGCTTTACTTAATGGTTACTTCCCACTGCTGCTATTCTTTTTATTCTTGCTTGTACCTTGCTGGGTTGGCATCTGTGTATCCCTTTAAGTCTAACTGTGCAATTATCAGTGCTAATGTTTGTTCTTTGGTTTTACACTTTATAAATGTTAGTGACCCTTGTACAATGATTTTCTTTTAGTATGTTAATAGTTTTTATCTGTTTTGTATCTGTGTCCTCCAGGACCACCTTGCAAATGAGCCATCTCAATGGTGTTCTTCCTGGTAAACTAAACTTGAATTGAAAATAGTCTCATATAAAGAGCTGTCATTTAAACTTTCAAGAAAAAAATTCTCTGTCCCCCCAATTTTACCCATCATCATAAAGATAATTTTTATACATTCCCCATTTAAATATGATATTTAAAACTGCTTAATAGCCTGCTGTGGTGACACAAGGTTTTGAAACGTAAAACCACTTCAACGCTGTGAGATGTGGAGGTCAGGAAGGGTAATCCAACTCTACAAACTGTGATAAGCCTGCTCTGGTGACACAAGGCTTTGAAATCTAAAACCCACAATCTGTGAGATGTGGAGATCAGGAAGGTCAATCTCACTGTGCAAATAGTCTCAGGCTGGAAAGCCACTGCCCCCAAGACATCTTTTAGGTTGTCAACTGTCATTACTGAATGATACCTCTTTTGAATTAAACAAACATAAGTGTTGTAGGTTACAAGACCCAAGGTAGCATGGTTTCACGAAGTGGACATCACAGCAAACAAATCTGATAGATTTCTTTGACTGGGTGACCAAGGAACTAGATCACAGTGCAGCAGTGAACATGGCCTACCTAGATTTCAGTAAGGCTTTTGACACCGTCCCACAAAGGAGACTAGTAAGCAGGCTTGGTAGCTTAGGAGTGGGTCCAAAGGTGGAAAACTGGATAAGAAATTGGTTAGGGGATAGGTGACAGAGGGTGGTAGTAAACAGAGTTCACTCCATGGAGGGGAGGGTGATCTCAGGGATCAGTTCTGGGTCCGGCATTCTTAAGTCACGTCGCAGAGGAGCCAGAAGGGAAGGTCTGCCTCTTTGTGGATAACACCAAAATCTGCAACAGAATGGACACTGCAGAAGGGAATGGAAAGGATGAGCAGAGACCTGAGAAAACTAGAGGAGTGGTCAAGGGTTTTGGCAGCTGGGTTTCAATGCAAAAAAGTGAAAAAAATGCACATAGGGCACAGAAATCCAGGAGCAGAGTGCAAAAAGGGTCATGTGGTATTGACCAAACAAGAAAGAGACCGGGGAGTAATCATATCGGATGACCTAAAGGTAGCCAGGCAGTGCATGTCATCAAGGCACAGGTCAGGAAGCATAGGAAAACCAGGAATAGTTGTAGAATTCATAAAAAGTATTTATTTGTACTAGCAGTAACATTAAAAAATAAACTTGTTCTGTATAACTATTTACAAAGGCAGAATAGAGAAGATCTATCTGAGATTTCCTTCAATCTCTGTGTTTCTTGCAAGAAATTGTAGCTTTGTTTTTACAAGTTCTTGCAACCCCTTCTTAACAAGCATCCTGTTTTTTTTCTAAAATGTTCTTGTATATTTCAGGCAGGTGCAGGCAGGAACACAATGTCCCAGAACTGAGGCTCCTTTTCCACAGCTTCTGCAGAAGTCTTAAAAACTGCATTTCAGGTTAACCCCTTGAGTTTCCAATAGCTTTTTGCAATCATCTCAAACTATATAGTTGAACAGTAACACTATATAATTTCTAAACAAAGGGATCCCAAATATCAGTTACATTTCCACATAATGATTTGCATATATTTTTTTACCAGCAGATATGCAATGCAAGGGAGGAAAAGACAGAACAGCAAGTGAGGGTACAGACAGCAAGAGGCAAATAATTGCAAGACTGTCGGGGTGATCAAGTCCTAGGTCTCAGGAGAATATCTGGTTGCACAACCAAACAGACAAGAGACAGGAAAGGAAAGAACAGAACAGATTCCTGCATTCAAACTCTCCAACCCTGTCACAGTGTAACAAGGCAGCAGAGAGGACTAGTGGGATGCTGAGGTGCATACAGAGGGGTATCACCAGCAGAAAGAGGGAGGTAGTGTTGCCTCTGTATAGATCACAAGTAAGACCCCACCTTGAGTACCGTGTCCAGTTCTGAAGATCACATCTCCGGAAGGACGCAGACAGACTAGAGGAGGTTATAACAGAGATCTTTAAATACATAATGGGGGGGGGTGTTGTACAGGAGGGAAGTATCTTACAGAAGAAAAGGTACTCAAGAACAAGGGGACATGCTGTGAAGCCGGAAGGGGTAGATGTGAGGAAGTACTTCTTCACAGAAAAAATGGTGGAGTCCTGGAATAGCCTTCCAGCAGAGATGGTGGGGTGAAAACATACATAGAAGATGCATACAAAGTCACCAGCAAATTAGGCCTAATGGTCTATCTAGTCTTCCTGTGATGCAGCTCACATTTAAAGTTTTTCTGCAGTCCCCCTCCCTTTCTATTTCCCTTGCACTCTAGAACCCCCCAGTACCCCCCAACTGCACAACTCCCCCCAAACCTGTACCTTGGCCAGGTACCTATCCCATCCCTTCTTGAATCCTCCCACTGATTCCATTTTCATCAGGTAGCTTGTTTCACGTTGCCACCACCTCTCTGTGAAATAATTCTTCCTCCCTCATCTCCCCCAACTAGTTTAAGGCTGTGACCTCTCGTTATCCCCCCCCTTTCAATTTGAACAGATCTTCTTTGCTTACCCTATTGATCCCCTTTAAATATCTGAAGGCCTCAATCATGTCTCCCTGTCCCTTCTGTCTTCCAGGGAGTACCTGTTCAGCTCCTTAAGTCTCTTCTCGTAGGACACATTCCCCAGACCACAGATCATCTTTCTTGCTCTCCTATGGACTCTCTCCAATAGTGTAACGTCCTTCCTTAAGTGGGGGCGCCAGAACTGCATGCAGTACTCAAGGTGTGGCCTCACCAAGGAATTATACAAGGGCAGTTTGACCTCCCTTCTCCTCGATGTTATCCCACTAGCAATACACCCAAGCATCTTATTTGCCTTTGCAGCCACTATCCTGCAGTGTTCTCAGTTGTTCATTCTGGCATCTATTACCATTCCCAGATCGTTTTTCCTCCATGGATATCTTCAGCTGCTCTCCACCCAAATGGTAGTCATACCTGAGGTTTCTAACACCCAGATGCAGTACGCTACACTTTCGTGCATTATAAAAAGGATCTGAGAAATAGAGTTTTCTGATTCGTTGTAAACATTCTATTATCCCCTATGTTAATCTTTGATTAACATACATATACAGCATAATCATATGCTGAACAAGATTTAACACTATTTAAAAAACACATTTTTATTATAATAGCAATAAGGCACTCTCAGGGGTTATGTTAATGGTCAGTTAATCACCCTCTAGGGGCATGTAGCACTCTGCTATGCCTCGTGCCACATTACACCCCTAGAGGGTGATTAACAGACCATTAACATAACCCCTGGTCATGTCTTACTGCTTAATTATAACCCAGCTGCCAACAGTGTGCCCACCTCTCCATCCTCAGCAAGTCTTCCTGTAGTGCCCTCCTCCCTTCCTCACTGTCCACCACTGCTCCCAGCTTTGAATCATCAGCAAACAAGCTTATTTTGCTCCTAACTCCCTCACCTATGTCCACTATGAAAACACTGAACAGGACTGGGCCCAACATCAACCCTTGAGGGACCCCACTGATGTCTGAGATGAGGCATCTCCTATCACCACCCTCTGCTGCCTGTTATTAAGCGAGCTTGTAATACATCCTACCAGTGTATCCCCCACCCCTAGGTTCCTTAACTTGCATATCAGCCTTCCATGCGAGACCTAGTCAAAGGCCTTGCTGAAGTACCGGTACAGGACATCAACCAGCCTTCCACCATCGAGGGATGTCACCCAGTCGAAGAATTCAACTAGGCTGGTTTGACATGATCTCCCTCAAATTAACCCATGCTGGCTTTCATCCTGAAAGCCATTTGCCTTCAGCAACTCCACCATCCTTTCCTTCAGGATGGGCTCCATCAGTTTCCCCACTATGGAAGCAAGGCTGGGCTGATCGGTCTGTGATTTCCCCATTCATCCCAAGATCCACTCTTATGAAGAGGCACCATGTGTGCCGACCTCCAGTCCAGGATGGACAACAGAGTAACAGTGGTAGCGTTCAAGAATGCATGGGATAAACACAACTGAATCATACTGGAAAAGGGGGGGGGAGAGAAAGAGCTGTAGATTAGGCACGATATGCTGTTATAGCGTAGGTAGAGAGAAATGGGTAGATTAGATGGGCCAAGTGGTTCTTTTCTGCCATCCAATTCTATGTTTCCATGTTGTTAAAACACAGTGCTGGAATGAGGGCAGAAAGCGATGTCCTCAGCAAGTTGTGAGTGCAAAAACCCTTAGCGGTAAACAATGGAGGATATCACCATTGCTTAGCAATGGCTTGCTGAGCAGGCAGTGGTGTGGACGGACATTGTGATGTCATATGACAGTCAGTCCCCTGCTTAGCATAACTCTGCCCGCACCAGCACTTCTATAAAAATCTTGCAGACTGGAGGCTCATTGCCCTAGAAACAGCTATGTTGCATGCACTGGACATGCTGCCTGGAGTGAGTCAAACTGTTTCCCTTCAAGGAAACATTTTAATTTTTAAACAGATGAAGTACTTAATACAAATGAAAACTATAAAATTTAAAGTAATATCTCTTTTCAGCCCTTTGAATGTAGGCACTAAACAACGGGGAATACTGAGAGTAAGTATGTCTTAGCTGATGGCATAAAAGCACTCTATACAGCGGTGAAATCTTAACTAATGAAAACAACTGGGATACCCATACACTAAAATTCAAACAAAATATGTATTTTTCGTTTTAGCATCCCAAATATAAGCATTAAGCCACGGAAACTGCTAAGTTAGTATAACTTAGGTGGGGCCCAAAAGTGCTTTACTTCTGTACACATTGATGATGATGTTGATAACATCTGGATAAAAATGATCAGTAGATATGTTATATTTTCTCTTAAAGCAGCAGTGTAAAGAAAATGGGTTAAAATTTGACCCCACCCTTTTTTCTTCCTAACTGATGCCAGATGTCTTCCAGTTTATTTTGGTGGTGAAATTTTCAGTTTTCATTGTCATTTAAGAATTTTATGAATGCTTTAAAGTAATTATTTCTCAAGAAAAAAAGATGGCTGCCTCATTTTTGCATAGAAACTATACCAAGGACCCAAAGAGGATAAGAGTCCAGACAATAATGCAGATGTACAGTACAGAGCATAGGAATTATCTAGAAAACCCAAATCAGTTCTGCCAATATTTTTTATAACCATAGCAGAAAATTAGCTTTTTGGAATAACTTTTTTCGTTGCACTGCTGCTTTAACTACAGTGCAGAATATAAGTGGGCAAAAAATGAACTTCAGATGGAAGTAAGATCCATATTCTATCTTTAGAGAATTTCATCACATAAACTGTATAGGGATTAAGCTTTGAATGGTTTGGGGAGCTTTACTCACAAAATGGAATATGCATGTTGGTGTTCAGCAGCTGTAACAAGAGTGTTTTTCGGTCAAAGTTTATGTGTTTGATGATGTAAATATTAAGTGTCTGTAAAACCTGACTTATTATAATGTGGCTTATGTAGTTTCTGTATAGGTAATGATAAGATATACAAGACTCTGATAACAGATTTCACTTCAGACATAGAAAACAAAGTAAGCAATGTTTTTTTTTTTGTCTGAACTGTGTACATTTATGTTGTAGGAGCAACATAGCTTAATATTTTTAAAGAATATAAAATGTCAAATGTATTTGGCTTTGAGCACAGTGCTAAAATTAGACAATATGTACTCAATACTTTCATTTTTCTTAAAAATACAAAAGGTAGGTCACAATTTTCTCTGATGAAGCCCCTAAAACAGGGTGAAACAATGAGTACCACCACAGGATGTGGCTAAAGCCTGATGAACAAACTTCAATAGAATTGGAAAGAACTTTTTTGAACAGACATTTTGGAGTTGGTTCATTCTTTAGCTGTTAGACCGACTACTGATCACAACCCCCTTACCTGGCTGCATAGGACCAGCAGACAAAACTCAAAATTGCTAAGATGGAGCTTGGTGCTACAGTCCTATAACATGGACATTAGGCACCCCAGTGGGTGACAGCATGGCAATGTGAACAGGCTGTCCAGACAATAGTTAGTGCCCTTCATTTTTTTTTATAGAGGAGACTCTACAAGAAACTAATGTGGGATTCACCCAGAGAGGGAACTGGGGCATAGCAGTGGAAGCCAGCTGGCTCACATGAAAAACCAACATCATTTAGTAGGGGCTAAAACATTTGGGTTTTTCTTTTTGTTTTGTTTTTTATTCTGGGGGGGGGGATGATGTAACAATTTGCTATGTATACCTGTCACTGTATTTTTTTTTTTGTTCAATTTCATTTAGTTCTTTCAGCGTGGGTGTCTGTTAGAGATCAGGAACTCAAGAGATAAAGCTGACATTCCTGGGGAAAAGTGAAGATTTGTATCAGAGACAGACCAACTGGCTCCGAGGTCAATTTGCAATCTGTGCTGTCCTGTATCATGTCAGGATCCCTGGACAATTTATGGGGAGAGCTTAGAAAGTGTCTTTTCATGTCAGGAAGCTTTTAACTAAACCAGACATTCCTGTTGGTCTAGACAAAATTTGGGACAAAAAGCAGACGTCTTTGCATATATAATGTCTGAAGTACAGATCACATTATTCTTTTCCCAGTGGACCTAGCTTACAAGACACAAAGAATGTTGAATCTATGACGTTAAGAGTGATATCCTGGATGACAAGTCATGGGGGGCAGCCGGAGGGTCTTAAGGTCTGACACAGCCTGAAAGAGACAGTCAAGTTTATGACTACGTGCAAGCTATACCATCAAAGGGTTCGAGTCTGCCCTGATTCACCAAAGTGTCTTGTGTGGTAAGTCATTCTACCATGCTAAAAAAAGAGACACACATAGGTTTGTCTGTATGTAATCTAGTTTTTCATTTTCTTTTCCATTTCTATAGAATTACTGTTCCCCATAGCCTTGCTGTAATATCCCGGATTATATGTGTAAAACTTCAGGTTTCTATGACTGAGTTCTCTGCGTTACGGCTAACTGATTTATAATTGACAAAACTGTATTTCCACCTCTAAAGACAAGGCTACCATTATATTCTGTTTCTAAAGTAAGGAGTTCTGAACTGTGACAACGAGGGGTAGGTCGGTTGCCCTCAAGCTAGGGGCACTGTACTGTGTGAATAGTGGCTCTGAAAGGATCAAGACCTGTAAATTCCCCAAAGCAGTGTCTATGCTGAGTGGTGGCAGATTCGGAGTACCCTTGCAGGCATCTAAAAGGTTCGAGAAAACTGGTAACAGTGACGTAGGTTTAGTCTGGAAAGACCAGTTTGCCACACTGATATACAAACTTTAGAATTTAGTGTCAGCTTAGTATACTTAGTTCGTAGTGACACAATCACTGGAGGAAAGATGAATTTCTAATCGATAATAGTGTTGGATACTTTTTCCGCTTCCCTAATATTACCATGATATTTTACCAATATAATGGTTCCATATAAATCTACTACACTTGGCAAATTAAGTAGATGCCACCCCTCCCCCCCAAGAAAGGGAGTCCATTTAGAGGGAAAAACCATCAGTAAAAGCCCCAAAGCTTAGTGTGGGTGGGTCAACCCCTGATCAACCCTTTTATTTTTCAACAAAAATGTCACCTTAGTAGGTTATTCTTTTTTTTATTTTATCCAGTTAATTCTGCCAGGACACCTGCCTGATTTTAACTCATGGGTCACCAGGGGCACATCCCAGAATTTCTCACAGCTGATGCCACAACTGGGGATCAGAACTGGGAGATGGAACTAACTGAAGAGCAATTAAGAAAAAAATACGTACCATAGTAATCTTCTTTCTTACCAGTGATGCTCAGCTATTCATAACTTTATGTAGTAAGCCTGGAGGGTTGGACTGCCCGGAGAGATGGAACACATGCAAATGAGTAGAATTATTTGCACGCGAGCATCTTTCACGTACTGCCTCTACCAACTGTAGTGTCCTAACCTCTTCAGATTTGTAAGAAGCCTGGAAGTCAGGCATTAGGAAAAAATCGCAACAGTTATAATTTTGAGGTTACCCCTAATAAGTATAGAATTAACAAAAACCTTCAAAGGGAGGAACAATAATAAAAATAATAATGGTGTTCACCAAACAGCATCAGAGAAACTGTAAAGAGAAAACAGAAAACTCTGTTTAAAAATTAACTAAGCACAGAGAAAATGAACCACAACAGGATATGGCTAGGTGGCACCTGCATGCAGAGTGCAGAGGCTGAAGTTCTGGAAGGGAAGGAAGGGAAGGAAGTTCTGAATATCTGGGCATCACTGGAAAGAAAGATTACTATGGTTAGTAATGTTTTCTTCTAACCCCAGTAATGCTCAGGATATTCATAATTTTATGCAGACTACCAAGCAGTACCACTGGAGGTGGGCACAGAACTTACTTTGGAAAAACTTTGCAGGACTGCTGTGCCAAACCTAGCATCACTTCTGGACAAAATATCCAGGTTGTAATGCTTTGTAAAGGTGTGTACTGATTTCCAGGTAGCTGCTTTGCAAACATCCACTAAGGGAACCTCACTGGCAGCTGCAAGGCTAGCAGCTGTTCCTCTTATAGAGTGTACCCTCAACCCAGCTGGGGGCTCCCTACCTGCTTTAGTGTAGCAGAATTGAAAATACTGGACAATCCATTGAGAAATGGATCTTTTCAAGGCTGCTTTACCCTTTCCTATATCCCCATATGTAAGGAAACGTTGTTTTCTATCTTGCCTATTGCTTTTAGTAGCTGTCACGTAATAGCTGAGAGCTCTTTTCACATCCATACTATGAAGTCTTCTTTCACCAGAACTTGCATGGTCTGTAAAAAAAAAAAAAAAAAAGACAGGCAGAGTGACTCATTGGTTCAGATGGAAGCCTGAAACCACTTTAGGAAGAAATTGTCTATTTGTTCTGAGGACTACCTTATCTCTGTGGAATGAGATATAATCCTGTTCGATACAGAGAGCCTGGAACTCGCTGATTCATCTTGCAGAGGTCATTGCTACTAGAAAAACTGTTTTTCAAGCAACATACTTCAGATGGGCTGTAGCCATGGGCTCGAAAGGAGACCCCATGAGCTTAGCTATGCACACATTAAGATCCCAGGCCAGACCTTTAAAGAACCTTTTGAAAATGGGATCTGATGCTACGGACATCTTGCCCTAGCAGAAAGGTAGGCAGACATTGCTGCAAGATGAACCTTTAAAGAACTGGGTTGTAAACGCTGTGAATGCAAATAAGTGAGACAGTCTAATACAGCTGATACTCCTGCATTATTTGGGATGCAATTCCTACCAAAGCACCAAACAGAAAATCTCTTCCATTTAGAAGAACAGGTTTTCTTAGTGGAAGTTTTTCTATAACCTTTTAAGATGGTTAATGCAGCTTCAGAAAGGTTTAAGTCTGTGTACTCTAACTCCTCAAGAGCCATGCTTTGAGGTGGAGGAACTGGAGATTTGGATACAGCAATGTTCCCTGACTGAAGGTCAGGAGATTGTGCCTGAGAGGCAAGTTTATTGGTTTGCTCACAGACATGGAGAGCAGAAGAGAGTACCATGGCTGCCTGGGCCAATCTGGAGCTATCAAAATCAGAGAAGCTCAGTGGGATTTGAGCTTCAATAGCACCCTGAATACCACAGAAAATGGGGAGGGGGGAGGCATAGAGGAACCTGCCTGACCAGTCTAGCATCAGAGCATCCAGAGGGATTGTGCCCTGGGCTGGTGATCTGCAGCAGTACTGAGGCAACTGGTGATTCTGGTGGGATGCGGACAAGTCCACCTCTGGAGTGCCCCACCTCCTGAAAATTACTTGCACCACTTGCTTGTTCAGTGTCCATTCAAGATGGGCCTGGTTGATTTGACACAGTGAGTCTGCCAAGATATTGTCCTTTTCTGGCAGATGGGTTGCTTGCAAGGATACCTTTAGGGAATATGCCAGAGTTCAGATTTTCATGGCTTCTGTGCAGAGGAGGCCTGCTCTGGTGCCTCCCTGCCTGTTTATGTAATACATTGTGGTGGTATTGTCTGTTCTGATCTGCACCACCCTGCCTGTCACCAAAGGAGAGAAAACTTTTAGGGCTAGCCACACTCCTCTGAATTCCAGCAAGTTTATATGCTGAAGGGACTTTGCTTCTGACCAGGTACCCTGGGTTGTGTTCTTCCCTAGATGGGCATCCCAGCCCAGAAGGGATGCATCTGCTGTAAGAACCCGTGAGGGATTCTCTTTCTGAAAATAAATTCCTTGCCTTAGGGTGGATTCCTTTTTCCTCGCCACAGGAGGGCCTGTAACAGTGCCCTTGTTACCAGAATAAGCTTTGAAAAGGGGTCTTTTTTCTGACTCCAATGAGTCCTGAGATGAAACTGGATGTCTCTCATGTGAAACCTGGAACCCTGTACAGTGCCTGTGGATGCCGCCATATGGCCCAGGAGCTGCAGAAACTGCCTGGCAATTTTTGGCTTTCAGAGTGAAAGAATTTGCTACTGATTGAAGGCTTTGCACCCTGTCCAGGTGCAAGAAGGCTCTGCCCTGAAGAGTGTTGCTGTCTGCCCCTGTGAACTGTAAAATCTGTGCAGGAGTTGGGACAGATTTTTTCTGGTTTATTATGAAACCCAGGGATTCCAAAAGATCTTGGGCGAGCTTTAGGGAATTTTTGACTTGGTCTGGTGATTTGCCCACCATCAGCCAGTCATCTAGGTATGGAAAAACAGTCACTCCCTGTCTTCGAAGAAATGCCACCACAGGTGCTAGGCATTTTGTGAATACCTTTGTTGCTGAGTAAAGGCCGAAGGGTAGGGTTGAAAACTGGTAATGACCTGATGGGAGCCTGAATCTGAGATATTTTCTGAAAGATTCCTTTATGGGGATGTGGAAATAGGCATCTTTCAAATCCAGTGATGCCAGCCAGTCCCCTTTTTGGATTGCTGGCAAAATCCGAACCAGAGTTACCATTTTGAACTTTGTTTTTTTCAAGTGCTTGTTTAAAGCTCAGATCCAATATTGGCCACCACTCCTCACTTTTCTTTGTTGTTAGGGAGTACCTGGAGTAAAATCCTCTTCCTCTCTGGGTGACAGGAACTGGTTCCACTGCTCTGAGCTGCAGCAGCTTTTGAACCTCTGCCTCTAGCAGTGCTGTTTCTGCTAGGGAGGGAGACAGGAAAACCCTGGACTTTAGCGGAGGAAGAGATTTGAAGTCCAGAAACAGATCCTTGCCCACTACCTCCAACCCCCACTCGTCTGTGGTGATGGTTAGCCAAATATGGAGGAAGTGGGACAGTCTGCCTCTGACAGGGAGGGAGGAGGCAGACTGATTCTCAGGGGTTTTGGTTAGGCTGGGGCTGAGGTTGTGCCCGAGACCCTCGCCTAGAACCCCTTCTATCCCTACCCCTATAGTACCCCCTGTTGAGGATACTGCTGGTACCGGGGCACAGCTACTGGCTGGAAAAAAGGTCTGGTCATAAAGGACTGACCTCTGCCCCCCCCTTCCATAGGGCCTGGTGGATGAAGAAGCTCTCTCCTTAGTAGAGTTGCTTCTATAAGTAGCCTTATATTCACCGCCTTCTTCATATAAGCAACAGTGGATTCTCCAAAAAGAGAATTTCCTTCCAATGGAAAATCCAAGGCCTTAGATTGAGTATCCCGAGTGAGGTTTGTGGCTCTAAGCCAAGCAAACCTCCTCCTGTGTGACACTGTGTCAGCCATCCATCTGGCTGCAGTGTCATTAGAATCAGCAGCCATTTGGAATTGGTACTCCAGTCCAAACCTGGCAGTTTCAGCCAAGTCATCTGATAAGGGTGAGGGGGCATTCATAGACATCGCCAGTACTGACTGCCACAGGGAGTTTTGATACTGGGCACCTTAAGCCTGGAAGGTAGCCTGTCTCAAGGCCAAGGAGGCTGACAAATAGCCTTTCTTGGCCATACTGTTCAGTTTTCAGAAGTCCTTGTCCAGAGGGTGTGAGGACAGAGGGACTTTAGCCTTATCACAGGCTGCCTGTTGTGTTACCCCTTGATGGTCTGGATAGGAGAAGAGGAAATCATCTCACTCCCTATCCAGCTGGTATTTCTTGTCTATCCTCCTGTCAATAGGAGGAATATAGTTAGGGGTCTACAGAAGCTTTACGGCATCCTTCTTAAAAGATTTGTAGACTGGCAGGAGGAGGGCTTTTGTGGGTGTTAACCCCATCATATTCAAATATTCAATCTCTTCCTCATCCTCCACTTGCTCTGTTGTGGCAATATCTAGAGCATCTGCCATTTTCCTCACAAAAGAAAAATGTGAGGAGAAGTCTTCGGACACCCTGGGAGGTGAACTAAAGTCCTGTTTAGGGGACACCTCTGGGGGGGTAGGTTCGTCGTCCTCGTATGGCTCATCATTCTCATCAAAATATTGCTGCTCTGGTAAAGACGGCAACACACCACTGCCAGCCTGGTGACCATGAGAAGGGGCAGGAGGCTGAGGGATGATGTTTTGCAGGGCTTGAATAATCCTGAATGCCTAGGCTATCTCCTGAGCCGAAGGCATTGCAGGCACCTGCGAAGAAGTCCCTGGTTTAGCAGGAGAGAGTTCTGCATGCTTAAGCTTCTTAGCCTTTTTTGAGGGAACCGAGGAGTCAGCCGGTTCATTGCCTGTTTTTGCCCTTTTTTCGCCCGTATCAGGGGCAGAGTTAAGTACACCGTTCAGCCACAACAGACTGGAGTGTCAGCTGGTCAGAGCCTGAGGGACCCCAAAGAAACTTTTTATTTAGCCTTTCAAGGCATTTTTTCCGCTGTTTTATCAGGAAAAGTTTTACATATGTCGCATTCTTGGTCAAGATGCTCAAAACCCAGACAAGCTACACATTAGGCGTGCTTGTCTGCCTTAGCAAACACATCTCCACACTTTAGACAATTTTTCAAACCAGGCTCTCCAGTTCTCTTTTTAGGTTTCTCTGCCATGGTGAAGCCCAAGTAGAAAAAACACCAACCGCTAAATAAGAAAGACTACTGTGGTTCTTTTTACTAAATACTTTTTTTTTGCGGTCGGTTCCAGAACCGATGGGAACCAGAGTAACTGAACCCAAGAGATGTGAAACAAACTGGTTCAGCGGTTCTGTAACTGAGAAAAAGCAGTTACAACTATAATTTGAAAAACAGCAAAATATACACAAAAACAAAGGTTCTTTAGTCAGAGAACCCGGAAGTAACTTCAATCTAGATCGGTTCCCACACGGTCACCGCGAGGAACCGAGAAAACAACTAATTTTAAATAATAAACAAGATCTAGACCAACAATAAGTAGAAGCAGTAAAAGAAATGAAATATACTTATGGTTTTTCTGATTTTTTTATCTTTCTTCATGCAAAAGAGGACAACAGGAACTCCGAGCGACCAGACTTTCAGGCAGAGAGAAAAATCTGAAGAGATTAGAACACTACAGTTGGTACAGGCAGTATTTGAAAGATGCTCACTTGTAAAAAATTCTACTCATTTGCATGAGTTCCATCTCTCCAGGCAGTCCAACCCTCCAGGCTTACTGCATAAAGTTATGATTATCCAGAGCATTGCTGGGGTTAGAATAGCCCCATTTTGCTGGATGCCTGTTCCACTGCCCCACCAAAACTAAATATAGCTTGCAGAAACCTTACTTAGTCTCACAAATCTAGTTACCATTTGTGTGTATTTGTTTTTTGTTTTAACGAGAGAACAGACTTGTTTATTTTGAGACTGATTGTAGCCTCTTCTGTCAGTCATCAATTACATCATAACAGATCACTAACCCAGACAGAGATCCAGACTCAGACTTTTTAAATATATTAACCCTTAGTATGTGGGTAAACTACCCTTTTTCCTGTTCATTGCATTATCTATAAGTAGAAATACACCATCCCATTTTAATTTATCAGCCAGGACTGAATTAATAACATTATAGATCTGCAACATTAAAGTCGTTCTATTCCAGTAGCTGACTTCCCTCTAGAGTCCCCCTCCATGTTCACTTCCTCCAATAAGAGCTCTGGATGTTTGAGCTTCTTAAAATGTCCCCTTTGTATCAGAAATAGTCAACTGACTCATTGTGTTCCATGCGAAAATCTTTCAGTTTTGGCGTTTGAAGATCTATCTTAGTCAGCACAGGAGAAAGGGATGGAAGGCCTTAATTCCATTTAGTTTTTTTTTTGTGTTTGTTTTTATTTCTTCCACAAACTAGTTTTCCTAGAGCTCAGATGAGAAACAAACAGGTGATAATAATGGCACCCTAAGGGTGATGCACCCATCAGGCATAGGAATATCCAAGTAATAATCTCCAGGGGGATCTAATGAGCCTTTAATGTAATGGGTAATTTTCTGCTTTTGTTCAGGAGTGCTTTCCATTCTATTCCCCTTAAATCATCATCACAAAATGGCTACTATTGCTTGCTTTGAGCAGTATCAAAAGGAATAATTTGATAGCCTTTATTATAACCAATTATTTAAACAGTCTCTAAGCTCAGAACTTACTCCTATTTGAATGTAAATTTTGCCTGTTTTATTATACTTATAGTTATTTGCCTCAGTCCTCTGTTATATTTGTAACCTCCCTCCTCCCCGGACCACACCTGGAAACGAGCCTCGGCTCAGTGTGCTGTTCCCGGTTACCAACTTTTTAATAAAGGAATAATTGTAATGCTTTCATTATAACCAATTATTTAAATGGTTTCTAAGCCTAGACCAGTAGTAAAAGAATAATGTGATAGCCTTTGTTATAACCAATTATTTAAACAGTCGCTATAGTCTCCAAGTTTACAGCTACAACTCCCTCTTCCCAGATAATCCAATCAATCTAGTTAATCAACTGCCCTTCTTCCAAGGTTTACACACTGTACCCCAAAACAAGCGTAGAACCTATAGCAATTGCTTTATAGAGCCGAACAATTCTTCTGAACCACTAGGGCCCCACACTGGAAAAAGGAGATTCCCTTTGTCCATAATAAAAACATAGGGCATCAACATACATTCATTTCAGTGTCCAGTTTGAGCAAGGCAAGCATTCCCATAGTTGAATGATCAATAACAGCAAAACCATAGAGTCTAAAAACTGGCTCACCATAAAGCTGCATAATGACCGGCCCAGCGGCGTGGTGGGCTAAGGCGCTTAGTGCCACACCACCTGCCACATGGGTGACCCAGGTTTGGGAATGAACCAGAGTTGTTCTGGGCCAGCCGGGTAAAGGAGGACTGAGCATTCAGAGACAGTTCTCTACCTTCGGGGTGGGGTGGGGCAGCGCTACCACTGTTGGCTGCCACCTAGTAGAAGCTAGGAGGAAGAGCAGTATACAGTCACCTCTCTGAGGGTTGTGCACAGCTGTACAAGTACACATGTTTTTCTTCATGCTGCATGCCCACGCCCTTGCAAAAGCGCCGACCTCAGGAACAAGGGAGAATAAGAAAACAAGAATGAAAAGACCCTCCAAGGCCGAAAGGATAACTCCGGCCACCTGGAGGTCCCACACTTGGTGACTCAGGCAACACCTTAACATGGTGAGGTAATACCTGGGAGAAGCCGGGGCTGAGGTGGCTAAAGCAAGTGATCGCCAGGGGACGGGGAAAGTAAACCGCTCTATAGAAAAAAGGAAAGTTGCACAGTGGAATATTCTTGATAAACTCTTTGAGGCCCAAAGTTCAAATGTCAGTGTTCCCATGGCAGCAAGTACATGGCAGTACATGTTCTGTAACTGTGTGGAACAAGGTTGAGAGGTATGTATGGGATCCTGGAATAAAGAATGATCAAGATACAGCATTACAGTGTAAACTATCACTTATCTCGTGCTGCACTTTAAGAACTAACTATTGTATGGGGGACTGGCAGTATAGCCTACAGGTTAGAGTAACAAGTTGTGAATGGGCTTGGTACATCCAGCCAGACCTGGGTTTGATACCCACAACCTTCACCTGCATACTGTATGAATCTAAGCAAGTCAGTTAACCTCCTCAGTGCTCCCAGGTCACCCTGAAAACAGGCACTTGCACCTAGTGGGCCTTACCAGGTTACTAAAGAGTTAAAAAAAAAAAAAAAACACAAACTAAATACTGTACTTCAGTCCCAATACCGGGGATCGAAATAGTGCTCATACTGATAATATAACAAACTGTAAATTGAAACTGAAGACACTCATGGCAAATTACCTTTTTGTTTTTATAGTTTCTTGAATCACATCAAAGTGCTGAATAATGAAGCAGTAATAGATAGGGTGTGGTATATGATGGGACTTCCAAGTTTTCAACATCGACTACCCAACACATGATGATATACAGTAAGTGAAATAACATGACAGGGTAAACATTCCTGCAGAATAAACCCACATTTTGAAGGGATGCATGGAACAGGGCACGACCAAGTTCCATTAAACTACAAACAGAAACATAGAATTTGACGGCAGATAAGGACCGCTTGGCCCACCTAGTCTGCCCATTTTTCTACCTAACAGATAAGCTGCACATTCTAGTTAACCAACAGCTTACTTCCTCCTACCCCCCACTAGGACTGCCTTATGTCTGTGCCATGCATTCTTGAATTCCCCCACTGTTCTTCACTCCACGACCTCCTCAGGGAGGCTGTTACATGCATCCACAACCCTCTCTGTGAAAAAATACTTCCTCACATTACCTCTGAGCTGTCCTCCCTCTATCTTCAAATTGTGCCCCCTTGTTCTTGCACATCTCTTTTTCTGAAAGATGCTACCCTCTTGGACTTTATTGATTCCCTTGAGGTACTTGAAAGTTTCTATCATATCCCCTCTCTCCCTTCTTTTCTCAGGGGTATACATATTAAGCTCCTTTAGCCTTTCGTCGTATGTCTTCTGGTGCAGACCCTGCACCATTTTGGTTGCCCTCCTCTGGACAGCCTCCACTCTGTCTATGTCTTTGCGGAGATGGGATCTCCAGAACTGCACACAGTACTACAGATGGGGTCTCACCAACTGTCTGCACAGATGGATGACAATTTCCTGTTTTCTACTATTGATGCCTCTCCCTATGCATCCCAGTATCCCCCCAGCCTTCCTTACTGCCTTCTCACATTGCTTCCCCACCTTTAGATCATCTGATATAATTACCCCCAGGTCCCTTTCCAATTTTACTGTTGTCAGTATCTCAGCCCCCATTGTGTACTCTTCCCCTGGGTATTTGTTTCCCAGGTGCATTGCCTTGCACTTCTTTGCATTGAATCTGAGCTGCCATACATTTGACCATTCTTCCAACCTTGCCAAGTCCCTTCTCATCCTTTCCACTCCATCTTCTGTATCAACCCTGTTACAGATCTTTGTGTCATCTGCAAAGAGACATACTTTTCCTTCAGTTTCTCTGCAATGTCACTTATAAGACATTAAAAGACCGGTTCCAGTACTGAACCTCATGTACCCACTAGTAACCCTCCTTTCTTCAGCTGTGGACTCGCCACTACTACCCTTGCGTCCTATTGTCTCAGCCAATTTTTATCCAGGCTACCACCTTGGGACCCACTCCAAGGCTGGCTAACTTGTGTATTAATCTTTTGTGTGGGACTGTATCAAATGCCTTGCTAAAATCTAGGTAGGCCATGTCCACAGCCCCTCCCTGGTCTACTACTTTGGTCACCCAATCAAAGAAATCTATTAGATTCGTCTGATATGACCTTCCCATCGTAAATCCATGCTGCCTTGGGTCCTGTGCCCCACTAGTCTCTAGGTACTCAACAATTCTTTCCTTCAGAAGTGATTCCATCATTTTCCCTACCACTGAGGTCAAACTAACTGGTCTGTAGTTTCCCACCTCTGTCCTGCTCCCACTTTTGTGAAGAGGAATCATATCCACTCTCCTCCAGTCCCCAGGTACCACCTCAACTTCCCATGATTTGTTAAAAAGGGCAGTCAGCAGTGTCACTAGTTCTACCCTTAGTTCTTTTAGAATTCTTGAGTGAATCCCATCAGGCCCCATTGCTTTGTCCACCTTCAATTTTATTAGTTCTTTCAGAACCCTTTCTTCTGTAAATGGACTGGTATCGACCCCCGTCTTCAGAGTGTTTCTCTTGTTTGGTTTAGGTAACCCCCCCCCCCTTCCTTTGTGACTACTGAGCAGAAATATTCGTTCAGTATCCCTGCTTTTTCACTGTCACCCTCTACCCACATTCCCTCCCCTTTATTAATCCTCAGTATCCCTCCTTTGGTCTTTCTTCGCTCCCTAATGTACCTATAAAAGGTCTTATCCCCTTCTTTTTTTTTTTTTTTTTAACTTTCTCTTTATGCCCCCTTTCTCGCTGTGCTGGATTCCTTTCTTCGGGGATCCCTAGGCTGTGTGTTCCCATAGTTCCGCCCCAGGTACCTCCCTCCGGGTACTGGTTAGCCTTACCCCATCTTGCCTCGGTTTACCCCCCGGGCGGGGAGGAGAGGGACCCACCCCCTTTGGTCCCCCTCTCACACCTCAAGTATGCGTCGGAAGGCCTCATCAGCCCCATCTATGGAGCCTGGTTAAGGGTTATTTCGGGACAACCGGGTCCCGTCTACAGGATCCCAGCACAGGGTATTTTCCGCTTTTCTGGTCCCAGCCCACAGGACGTCTGCACGCAAGGGGGGCCATGAGTGGGACACGTCACGACATGCTAATGCTCCGCTCCGGCAGGCGTCCTCCCGCCCATATACGCTGTCTCACTGCACCTCTACCTGTGGTCACCCAGGTGGCGGTATCGCAGCGGGACCTGCATCCCACCCCACCCGGAGGAGGAGGCAGCCTCTGGGCGCTCAATCCTCCTCCCCCCAGCCGACCCTCCAGCCGCCCGAGTCCGTTCCCGAACCGGGTCGCTGGCGCCGAAAGCGGTAGCCCTACCGCTGCGCCGGCGGGCCGACTCATCCCCCTTCTTAACAGAGTTGGATATCCTTTCCTTGGTTTGGGCCTTTGCTATTCTGACTGCCTTCCCTGCCTCTTTCTGCTTTAATGATAAAGTTCTCTGTCCTGCTCCTTCTGTGTTTCCTTATATTTCCTGAATGTTATCCTTTTCTCCTTAACCTTCCCTGCCACCTCTTTTGAGAACCATAGCGTTTTTTTCCTTCGTTGTGTTTTGTTGATTTGCTTTACACAAAGGCTTGTTGCCTCTGTGATGGCTGCTTTGATTACTCCCCATTGTTCCTCTACCCTCCTTCTTGCCGGTTTGCTAGTGCTTTTCTGAGGCACTCTCTCATTTTCCCAAAGTCAGCCCTCCTAAAGTCCAATACTCTTGCTTTTGTATGGCTTGATTGTATGGATGTGTTTATTATGAACCACACTGTTTGGTGGTCGCTTGTTCCCAGATGGCTACACACTTCTAAATCTGAGATTCTTCCTCTGTCCCCATTTGAGAGTACTAGGTCTAAGATTGCTCCCTCCCGAGTGGGTTCCAATACTAGCTGTCTGAGGCATGCCCCTTGTAGGGCATCAAGAATGACCCTGCTCTTGGATGTGCCTGCAGCAAAGGTGCTCCAGTTAACATCTGGCATATTCAGGTCCCCATAACTAGAGAAGTATGTTTATTCTGCAATGACCACACACCCTGGAGTGTGTTATCACTTATAAAATAGCGTTACAGTTTTTTAATAAGGTAATGAGGCTGTACTTCACAGTAGTGCAGTGATACAAAATACAATCATGGGTCTTGGAAAGTGGGTAGCCATTCAGATCACTTGATTTTTCATAGCCATTTTACAATCCATGATATACCACTCTCTGGAATGTACTACAGCGATTATAAAATGGTCCACAAAAGAAGGGAGACGTCTGATCTACAGAATTAGCTTCTGGTCTATGATGATGATGTATAGTATGGATCAGACATTATCGCAGCTAATTAGCTTTCAGAATTTCTCCTAACCATTTTAAAATGCTACTTTACCTTGAGACATTAGCAAAAAACAGCAAGAAAATGTCATTCAAGTACCTCAAGGGAATTAAAGTCCAAGAGGGTAGCATCTTTCAGAAAAAGAGATGTGCAAGAACAAGGGGGCACAAATTGAAGACAGAGGGGGGATGGCTCAGGAGCAATCTGAGGAAGTATTTTTTCACAGAGAGGGTGGTGGATGCATGGAATGGCCTTCCTGAGGAGGTTGTGTTTTTTTATTTTATACTTGTAGGCATAATGAACATATCTGCCTGTATTCATATCTGACAAGTTAACATGTATACAAAACATAAATACAATATTCACATACAAACTACAACATAGTCATACAATAAATAGGTCCCAGAACATCATCTGCAATTGACATCATAAATTCACATAAAGCAATTGCATTCATCATTATCGAGAAGCCAGGTCCATAATAATTTTTAAAAACTATACAATGATGTACAATTTGTGATATGAGAAGGGGGAGAGAATTAAAATAGATAGGAGCAGTAAATAGGAATGACCTCAGACCAACAGATTTCCTAAAAAAAGGGTGTTACAAAATTTAAATTTATTTTGAGACCGGGTTCAATGCAAATTTAAAGCTCTAGGCAAAAGGGCAGTAATAGAAGGAAGTAAGAGACACAGAACATGCTTAGACATAAACATTGAAGATTTAAAGTAAATCCTTTAGGATAAGGACAGCCAACCTGAGATCTTATATATCTCAGGATACAGTTATAAGTAACTAAGTTTGTCCAGAAAGAAATTTATAGTAGCTGTGTAAATGTTAATACCGTAGTCTAAAAGACTGAATAAAAAACTGTGGGTCAATAACTTTCTAGGCTCCTTAGTTAAGAATGGGCGTATCCTATACAACATTCCTAATTTTTGATGAAGAATCTTATGTAAATCATTAACATGTAATTCAAAGGATAAGTGTGAATCAAGGTAAATACAAAGGTATTTAAATATATTAACCCTTTCAATGATACCACCCTTACAATCCATCACTGTTACCATTTTTGGAGGGGGGGGTTCATCCAGGGCCCAGTGAAAATCATTAACTTGGTCTTCTTTGAGTTCAGCACCATATGTCTAGATAAGAACCAGTACTGAAATGAAATGAAATCTTCCGGAACATTCTTTATTGCTAAAGAATGATTATTAGCGATGCAATACAGAACTGCATCATCAGCATAAAGGGACATGAAAGAGTGACAACTTGATTCAAAAACAGTAGGGAATTCAAGAATGCATGGGAGAGACATAAGGCGGTTCTGGTGGGGGGTAGGAAAAAGTAAGCTGTTGGTTAACTAGGATCTGCAGCTTATCCAATAGGTAATGAAAAGGGCAGGCTAGGTGGGCCAAGCGGTCCTCATCTGCGGTCAAAGTCTATGTTTCTATGATTTGGAACATACTATCCACGTCCAGTTCCACACAGCAGTAATGTTAGTGCTACGTCGTGTTTTGAAAAGAACACGAGGCCTATGAGGCTGAGCCCCTGTGGCCCACCACACAAAGAAATTCCAACACTAGGGATGAGGGAAAAAAGGAAGGGGGGAGAGAGAGAAAGAAACGAAGGGATGGAGGGAGACATACATACACACACACACACACACACACACGAGGAGGGAAAAAAACAGACCAATCTGTTATTCATCACTTGCATATCTGATTTCTTGTCCACTATAGGTTTATAACTGATTCTGACCAACCCTCAACTCTGTAAAGACTGGCACGTAAAAACTTTGATTCACTAATATTTTTTAAATCTGCAACCTGTGGTTAGTGACTGGAAAAATGTTTTCAGACTGAAGTAAAATCCTGTAAACGTTTACCTTTAGATCTGCAATTGTGGGAACCTTCTCCTCCAGGAATATTTCTCCAAGGTGTTCATCAGAATTAGCAACACATTCAACCAGCTCCTGACGCCTGTCTTTTGTTTCCACTCTGAACTCTGGAGGAATTTCTTCATACCTGATGTTCTGGCTAGAGAGAACCAGTCATTCTACTTTAGACATTAGGGTCATACAGCTATACCAAAATGTCACTGCTCCTTCCCAACTTTTTATGATTTCCAACAGAACCTGAATGTCTTACTCAAAAGGGCCTGTCCTCTAAACAACATAGCCACTACTGAGGGACAGAAAGGTAATGCGCCCTGCTCTTTTTGATTCCAACTACTCAGGATTTCCATACTGTTAAACTTAAAGGAAAACAAATGATTTTACTAACAGTACATTACTAGCAGCACAGATAACGCTCAAATAAGAGGCTGGCCTAGTACAGCACCCTGCACTTGCACCCAGAAGACCAGGGTGTGCTGCTGCACTCTGGTTTCCTACCCTGGGGCTGACAAGACAGTCATATCTCCGATGAGAAGCACTTCACTCACCCAGAGAGGGAGACCAAGATGCCCAGCATCCATGACCACCTTCTGGCCAACCACAGAGTGGCACCAGTAATGGCTGAAAGGGCAACTGCTCCGAGACTGACAGCAAGGCCTGTTATCAGAAGGCTTAAAATAAAATTGTTAGAAACAAAAAGGCAGCTGCTCGCCCACTCTCCAAGGCGAAGGTTTAGGTGCAGCAGCTTTGCCCACAATTTCAATCATGGGGGCTGAAAGAAAATTAAACAGAGGAGAACAGGGTGTTTGGCCCACAAAGAAAAGAAAGGAAGAAAAAAAAAGTATGTAAAATTCATTTTATAGTGCTGCTGTACTTCTCTGAAAGCCAGACAACCTACCAGCAATGACTTCAATTTAGATGCAACCCCCTTCTTTTTGATCCACTCAGAAAGGATGTTAAAGCAAGGACCCAAAAAAAAAAAACAAGTAGTAATGTACAATATTGTGGCTTAGCAATGCTTACCCAAATTGTCCTTCAAAATATATGGCTCGTTCCTCAATGAGATCTATGATGCCCCTAAAGTCCCCCTCCAGCCCAATAGGGATCTGCAGAAATGCTGCGTTCTGATTTAGTTTACTTCTGTGAAAGCAAACAAAGATACAAAAGAATGGAAAAAGGAATGAAACACCTTAATGGTTAGATAACAGTGAAGAAGAGACAAAAGTATGTTTTGCTATTCGGGGGCTCAAAAACATACTGTCCAAGAAGGAGACAATCAGACTGCTGTTTTATATTAACAGTACGTACCAAGGGCCTAAATGAAGCCCTAGCTAACTCACTGGTCCCATTCAACAGCTCAAATTTTCAAAGATCTCAGACTCTCCACATACCTAGAGTAAAGAATGAATTCAGTGCCAAAGAATTTGTTTCCAATATGCACTTTCACTCTGAAATGGACTGGCTACAAGTTTATGAAAGAGAAGTGAAGTTTTCCGTTCTTCAAGAAGGAAGACTTTCTCACCTGTGTAATTATATTTCCTTTAAGGGATTGGATGTCTAGTCACACCAGTTGTATCAAGTACACACCTGCATGGTGCCTCAGACATATTGCATTATTCAAAGAATGTTCAATACTCAACAAGCCTCATGCACCCCGACCTTCCAATCATAAGATCCTTAGAAGAGAACAATGGGGTGGGGGGGCCAAAAATGTTTTACTTGAACCTTTTAAACCATTTTCCTGGATACTTGAAAATGTGTGCTCTGCTATGACACTGCCACCTGGGTGGCCACAGATGGCAGTGCAGCGGAGCCGCGATGGGTGGGTGGAGCACTTCCTGACCAGGACACCTGCATGCTACTTGCAGATGTCTGCCTAGTCCTTGCCCTTGAGGTGCTCGGGGAGGAGACCTAAAGGAAAAAAGTTTCCCTATACTGGAGAAGCATGACATTGCCTCTGTCTCTGCAAGCCCAGAACCACTCACTGCGTTGCCAACCAAAAACAGTTACCCAACTCTAACTCCTCCGGGGAGAGGGACCTGGGGGGCTCTGCCACAGGGAGTAAACCACGGGGCACTGTTCCAGTTGGAGGTAGTCTTATGGACAGTGAGTGATGGGGTTGGGAGAGAGAGAGGCCAATGAAGGGAAAGTGAGGGAAGAAGATAAAATAAATTCAACAACAACAAAAAAAAAAAACTGTAAAGGATACATTTTTTGAAACTGGTGATGAGGGAAGCTCTGAGGTGACTGGCCTCTTCAGCGGCAAAATTGAATTGGTGACTGGGCAGCAGAGGGAGCACAGTCACCATACAAAAAGTGCCTGAATAGTTTCCAAGTTCCATTTAGAGTCTGGGGCAACAACACTGTGTGAGATTGCTGCATTTTGTGAGGACAGCCATGTTTCATTTCTTGCAGTAGAAAACCATGGTTTTCCTCTGATCCTGGCTCACTCCTGCACATTGTATTAGTGCAGCATCAAGCTCCAATTCTATTGTGCAGTGGTGGCATGCGGGGCTGCATGCAGGTCACTGGGAGAAAGCAGGGTACAACACTGAAGAGAAATTGCTAAAAAATAACAATCAGGAGAAAATTCAAAGTCTCTGCCGGGCAGACGATATGCACTCAGACTAAGAAGTCTGAGGGATTATGGGAGAGGACAGTACAACAGAAAATTGTTTAGTCTATCTTACTCTGTCTCTGTTTAAAGAAGTACATGCCCAGGACCTTCTGCACGCCCACAGGAACCAACATACAACCATGGTTTTCAGGGCACTGCCTGGTGGGGGGGGAGGGGAGTCATCACCCGCCACCACGAAATTATTCAGAGGCAGACAGGGAAGGAATAGCTGTACATGCAGGCAGCAGTTACTAAGCCCTATTCATCACCAAAAATTGTCTGGAGAGGTACCAATTCTGAGGAATAGGTAAAAATTACATTCCGTCTGTCCCTTGGACAGCTATCCCAAAAAAATTATTTCTAGCCTTGGGTACTCTTTCTTTTTAATTCTCTTTTTGCCCCCTTCTGCATCACAGTCGGTACTGTTCCTCAGGGTCCCCCAAGGTGCCTAGCTCTGCCAAACTCCAGTCGCCTACCTCCATGCTGCCATGGTCCTAGACCCCTCCCCCCGGATAGAAAAGGAGGGAGGATCTCCTCACCCACCTGAACAATCTTAGGCTGGCAGCTGAGGGCTACAGGTCGGTCTGTGTTTGGCTCATCGGGGGGCCATCGTCTGTCCAGTTTTGGAGTCTTTTCAGTTTTTCTCCACTCCCTGAGGATGCAGGCACACACAGGAGATCCAAGGTTTGTGTGCATGCCTAGGCATCCTGACGCACCGGATCTCAACCTGTGCCCCTCCCTCCCATAGTGCCCAATGGGCCGGCATCCCTGGGTGCTCTTATAATCATAAGCAGCAGTCTTGGATGAACAATTCCAAAAATCTGAAGTTTTAAGGTTAGTTGGCATAGTCATTTTCCTTCACAAGGGTTCTCTGATGTTTTCCAAAATAAAATATTTTGAATTTGTCAGTGTCAGTGGCTCAGAAGGTAGCACACTCGCCTCTGAGGCCGGGAGATCAGAGGGCTGTGGGTTCAGTTCCCACATCTGGCACTTGGGTTAATATCCCAGTACTGACACAGTAGCGCAGCATGAGAGGGGTGCTGCACTTCTGAGGTGCCGTCTTTCGGATGAGACGTTAAACCGAGGTCCCATCTGCCTGGATTGGTGGTAGTTCAGGTGGATGTTAAAGACCCCATGGCACTTATCAAAAGGAGTAGGGGAATTTGCCTGGTGTCCTGGCCAAATTTCCCTCATTCACTTAAAATACCACCAACAGCTTAATCTGGTTCAAAGTCAGTTGGCATTCATCTGTATCCCCCTCCCCCGGGTCGTGTCTGAAAATAGGCAGGATTTGTCTAGTGCACTTACCCGGTCAACAAAAGCAAAAAAAAAAAAATTTAAATTCAAGTTCCATTTTCTTAAAGATGTTCTTAACACAGGCCGGCCAGGTGGCACAGAGGGCTGAAGCACTAAGCCTCAACTGCCGCCATGCTGGCAACCCGCAGTCAGGAGCCATCTCAGGGTATCGGGCAGGGAGAGGAGGATCGAGCGTCTGTAAGACTGCTCTCCTCCACGGGTGGGGGGGAGCCTATAGCTTGCCCGTCCCCTGGCAGAAGCTGGGGGAAAGGCAGTCTGGAACAGACACTGCACGACAGCGCATGGCATGCACCTAGACGTCCTTGCATGACACACTTCCCAGGGGACCAGAACAGTGAAAACACCAGCAGCAGGATGCTGGTGGGCGCCCGCAGGTCCTGCATCCAACTAGCTGGGCTCACCAGCCTGAACTGGATCTGGTCCTCAGCAGGGACTGGGGACTCCTGCAAACCCCACTGGGGGACGGGGCAAGCCCTGGCAGAGGTCAGGGTGAAACGGATGGGGCACCCACCTGAAGAAGGGCCATCCGGGTGATGGAGAATTAAAAAAAAAAAATGTTCTTAACATGATTTATTTATTGAAGTCTAGGAATTACAACCCTTTGAGTAAGTGACTCTTTTTCAAAGACTCCACATCAGTGCAAAGTGTGGCTGGCAAGTGTTACAGACATCATGAACAATGACAGTAATTATATACAGAGAGAAAATTATACAGCAGGGAGTTATCTAATAACGGTGCAATACAATAAGAATCGTCAGCTGACATGGGAGTAAGTAAAATTGCTGAAATAAGTCAAAGAAGAAAAAAATAAATATTGGTGACAAGAGCAACTGAACTATAGAGGAGAAAGTGAGACACAGGCCCAGAAAGTGGACCAAAGGAGAGATGGAAACATAGTAGAAACCAGAAAGCCGCTCAATGGGCACTGCCATGGGGCTAAGGTGCAGGAGACAAAATAGTTGGAGGGTTATGACAGTGTTACGGGCAGTCACAGTTTGATGAAACCAGGATGTGGTCCCGCAGTTCTTTTTTTGAAAGGGCCCAACCTGGGTATAGATAAGAGAGAACCAGGGATGGAGTTCATCCATAAAGGGGCCCTATATTTGAAGGACCTTTGACCGGCAGTGGTTCTACAGAAGGGGACTTGGAAAGCAGTTTTGTCGGTGTGTCTGGTTGCCCACCTGTGCTGCCCTGGAGAAAGGAGAAGGTTACAACCAGGGGGTGAATGGCCCATAGAGATTTTTTTTGTTAGTAGGCAAGTCTGATAGTACAGACACCTTTGGAAGTTTAGCCAGACTGAGCGTTGATAGAGATCGCAGGTATGCGTCAACCTGTAGCTGCCAGTGACCAGGCAGAAGGCTTTGTTTAAGGAAAGTTTAATTTTTCTAAAGGCAGAGTCTGAGGCAGACCCATAGATGACTATACCATAGGGATTTAAAATGTTTATATTTAGTTACTGTGTCTCTTCCGGTTGTAAGAGCATTTTGCAAAACAGTAAGGTAGTTCCCAGGGTACCCTTCCAGTATTGTAGCAGCTTTTCAAAATAGTGATAAGCTTGGGGGTTGGTGTGGACTCAAACTTGTGAAGAGGTATGCAGAAAACCAGCCAACTCCAAAGCAAATATCTTTGATTTTTTTTTTTTTATTATTTCATTGAATGTTGCACATAGATCACCATGTCCTGGACAAGGACCCCAGACGTTCTGCCCTCTATAGGGACTTCTTCAGGGTGACATGGTGTGCCTATCTACAGTTAGACAAAAATAAATATACATTAAAAGATCGGTATTGTAGGATACAGCACCCTAGCCAACAGATATAAAGTTTACAAATCATATTATAAATATTCATTTGGTATTTCATTATGGTCTCATCGCCCCTCTGGCTATGTACAGGACCCCATATAACCATTATTTTAAAAAACAGCAGAATATAGTCTTAGAGCACTATGTTATAGATAACCATGTACATTCTGGGCGAAGTCTTCTACAGTAATGATTGATACTGCATCAAGATGTAAGTAAGTACTGCATCAACCTACTGCCTCCACACATACAGCCAACAAGGAGCCGTGGACACCTCCCAAGATTATCCTATCAACCCCTTTAGGCTTTGTATACTGATGTGGACATCCTGTCCAGTTCTTTGCGAGAGAGAACTACTCAGCTTCACGTAGCAGTTCTCTCTAGAACTTGAGAAGACACTCATACAACCATTACCCAATACTGCCGTTTTATTCTCCTTGATTGTTTGGGTGAGTCTACTGCATGTAAAGACCTCTCACAGAACCATTTGTGCTTCACATCCTGCAGCTAATAGAAGCCCCACTGTTCTACTGTTAACTAGCAATGTTATGCTGTTTCTGGAGACCATTTGTTTGCTCCTAGACAACTCGTAATGGCAGGCTGCAAGCAGTGTTGGGCAGCGGTTGGGGGAGCCTGAGAACTCAATGGGAGCTACTGTACTGGATGCATGAATCAAGGATTTAGCTGTGAGGCGAACAAAGGAACTAGATAGCCTTGTAAGCCTGGAGGTAGTCCATTTCACTGTGCTGGCGCTACACAGTTCCGCAGTGGGACAGAAAGCACATTTCACTGAACTAAAGCCTTTTAGAATAATGAATATAAATTTAAGCAGTCGGGTTAGCAGCAGGCTTTCAAAAAATAACAAAAACTAATTATTGATGAAAAGTAAATGGCACTACAAAAATGTTGCTTTGCTATCAGAGTGTTAACTCACACTTTTTTGTTATGCCCCTTCCCATCTTTAACAACAGCCTCCCTCAGAAACACCCACGGTGTACCAGATTACTCTGTACTCCTACCCTGAGTGCCTGCATTCACACAGCTTTGGCTATTTCCTCCAAGGAAGGATGGATGAGGTGGGGGGAATCATCCCATCATCAGACAGCATCTCAGGAGGCGATGAGGGACCCAGATATACTGTGGTCCATCACCACTGATGCTAGGGTCATTTTCATGTTGTCAGGGGCACATGCATGCAATGGGTGCAATGCACTAATGTCAGGTCCCACCCATCCTCACCCCTCTGACCACACTACTATATGAGGCCACCCAGGTAGCAGTATCTCAATGAAGGATGGTACCCTCTATACCCAGATGATGTGGAGAACGTCCTCTGGGATTCTCAATCTTCCTCTTCCTTGCTGGCCACTGATGACCCAGGCACATACATTATATATGGTTTCCTGTTGCATTCTGAAACTTTGCAGGTATTCATGTCAATTTGTAGCGGGTTTTCATACAAGTCTTTGTTTTTGTTGTACTCACCTCATCTGCTGCAGAGCTCTAGATGGGTTGGATCCTAGTCTATCCAGTTTATTAATAAATGTCAAAAATGGGACATTGTATCTTTTCATCTGTCTATTCACTGTCATTGTTTGGCACTGGACACCTCCAACTGCACATAAAACCAGGATCGCTCCATCAAGAACTCTCAAAGCTCTTTCTACTTCTATTGTAAAATCAACGTGTCCTGAATAAACAAGAAAAAGACAGTATTGTGAAAGACTCATCAAGAAAGTCAATGAAAAAATCCTAGTAGTGGATGAGATCTGACCTTCAGTAAAGCCTGAACTAGCAGTTTTTACGCCATACAGCTAGGGATACTGTAGAGAGAGGCCTGCTCTTACCTCTTTCCTCTCCACAAGCTCACATCCATAAACACGTTGCTTCTTCTCTCACCTATTTGTCACAAGCATCATTATAGCTAACTATGCTCACAACAAACCAAAAAAACTAAAGACCTAATAACAAAAATTTACTGTAGCACAGCATGTCTTTCATGGGACTATATTAGTGCTCATTGTAGATCAACAAATTAATGTACCTGTCATTCATGGAGTTATTTTCATAGATAAACTGATAAAAGTGGAGTAATATTATTCTACTTTATTCAGTTTGTTTTAATCAGTGTACTTCAAAAATGCTTAAACAATTTTAAATTTAGAGGGAGCCATTATTTTTTCTTTAACTAAAACAAAGTTTGTTGGAACTTAGTGTGCTGTCCCTGAGGCACAGATACAATGTATAACAGTCCTGTGTTCTCTTCACTTTGAAGGGAACATATTTTTGAAGTATTTTATCATGTAACCTCGCTGTAGAAAAAGTACAGGGGCTGGATTTTCAGCCTGTTTTAGGACTAAGTCCCATTCCGCAGCACCAGTACAAGAAAAACTTTCTGCACTGGCGGATGCTGAAATATTCAGCCCATGTTCCGCACAGATGGCAGGCACAGCCATGGGTGATGTTACACGTGGTCTTACCAAGTGCAGACTTCTGATGCAGCGTTGCCCAAAACACTTCCACAAGCTGCCATAAATCATGCAGCCTGCTTCAAAACAGCTCCTTGTCTAAAAATCTGGCGCATGCGGGAAAAATTGCAGTTCTGTTAGTGAAGACCCTCTTGCTCATGTTTTTGCCGCATCTGTGCCAATGTTGGGGGTCTCTGAAAATTCAAACCCAGATCTGTACCGCACTTCTTGCCCAAATCCCAAAGTCAAGTTCCAGATTGGGATTTTCTGATATAAAATTTAGCAGAGTTTTAGTTACCCACTGTTAAACATCATATGAAGATAAAATGACAAAACTTGTTTAGAAACATCTATTACTTCCTTTCAGACTGTATTGTCAGTAGATTTAATGTTGGCACCTGCGAGTAAAATAGCTTTCTTTAACCCCTTACAAAATTTTACAAGTCTCTGCCTGTGTCCGTCACTAGAGCTTCCTCCATATCCAATTCTAAATTCTTGCACACTAGCTATCTGTTATTTTGCAGTATTTGTAATTGTACATGATGTATAATTGTTAAATTTATGTTATATGATGGCCCGGTGGCACAGAGGGCTACCTCGCACCACGCGGTGACCCAGGTTCGGGAACGACCTCAGGCAGCCGGGGTGCCGCTCAGGGGAGGGCTCGAACGGGATTCAGCCTTGGCTCTCCCTTCCAATGGGGTGGATGCCCGCTTCTGCCGTAGTCCTGCTCCCACCAGGTGGAGGCCCAGTGAGTAGCGTAGGTGGCCAGAGCGTGACTAAGGTCCGGGAGGTGCGGAGGGGCCACGGATCCTGGCGTGTGCGTACGCCTCCACGCACATACATGCATGTGCCATGGCCGGGGAGGGGAGTAAATGAAAAAAAATACAAAAAAAAAGTATGTTGTATTTTATTTACATCTTCTAGTCGTCTAAAAATGGGCTTTATAGCTCATGGACCTTCCAGGTCATCTAATGAATCAATTAAATATTCTGGATTAAAAAAAACTCTAAAGAGGAGGAAAAGGGGGAACACGGCCACAAGGAAAGAAAATAAGATATGATAAACACAAAGGTACAGACATTAAACAGGGGAAAAAATGAGCGGAGAATGCCCGAAGCAGCAGCAAAAAAAAAAAAAACAGAATTAAGAGATTATAGTGATCTATTAGCATGAAACAGACTTCTGCCCAATTAAAAAATTTGGAGCATTCTACTCAATTAAGGACATTTTGTCAGATGAAGATGGACTAGAACTATTTGGTACAGTATTTGATACATAAAAGTTTGCAGGTAAGGATGTGGTAGAGACATGGAGTCTAATTAACAAGCGTAAGGGGAAGCATCATCAGGATGACCCTAATACGCTAACTACTTGCCCTGGAGTACTCACTGACCCTGACAGAATTGCAGAAGAATTTAATTATTTTTTTCACAAATCTAGAAAAATATATTCCAAAGGATGATGTCAAACCACAAAATGATATCAGTACTTGTTTGCCTCAGAATAACAGGTCTGTTCTAAAATGTTATTTTCGAGTCTTGATTTCAAATAAGTTTTATGGTTATACTTCTAAAATTAATCCAAGGCCCCTGGTATGACCTGATAAAGCAGATTACAGGCTCGTGAAAGATATCTTGTGTTACCCAGTTACAAATATTATTAACCATTCACTCTGTTTGGGTCAATTCCATGAAGTGTGGAAAACAGCTAAAGTTGTCCCTGGACATAAGTCAGGTGACACAAATATTCAGAATTACAGGCCAATTTCTCTTTTGGCCTCACTAGTGAAACTTATCAGGGTTTTAAATAATTGATCAGCAGTTTTTTTTTCCTTGGGACAATACTAACTGTACAGAAAGCATTTGTATAGGTTTTCTAGAAGTATTACGTTTGTTAAACACAGTGAGGCAAGTGCTATGCATTTTCACAATGTTTTAGAACTTTTATGAGCAAAACGCTAATCAATTTTTAGAGTTAAATAAAACCCTGCTTCTGGAAAGAATTGTTTTTGATCAATTTCTCAATTACCTCAATTATGTATAAAGTTTTGGCCCCAGCCCAACACGGCTTCTGTCTTGGGCACAGTACTGAGATGGCTCTGGTGGGAGTCACACAGTCTGTACATGAGGCTCTTGATAAAGGCCACTCTTCTATGGCTGTATTTGTGGATCTCACCAAGGCCTTTGATTTAGTTAACCATCAACTTTTGATTAAAGCCTTATATGACCAGGGTTGTTCTGGTGTCAGAACCATCTCCGTGAGCATTTTCAAAAAGGAAAATTCTTAATTCCTTTTCTTCCTTATCCTCTGCTTCACTGAGTGTACCGAAGGGCTCCATCTGGGGTCCCCTTTTATTTAATTTCTTTTTGAATACACTCAGGGTCTGCAATAAAACTTTCTATTATATGCAGATGACGCAGTGATTCACACAAGCGGAGACAATTTAGTGGATTTGAAGGACACAGTAAAGCATGAGTTTGATTCTGTTCAACATTGGTTCCTGTCACACATACTTGTTCTGAATGCTGTCAAATTAAATGTATGATTTTTCATAACCCTAGAAAGAAGCTGTCTTTAAATAATATCAAAGAGCTAAAAACTTTGAATTCAGTTTTTAAATATCTGTGCTTACACATAGATAGTTCTCGTGTGTATAATTTTCATATTTCACAAATGACTAAAAACTGTTCATCACAGATTGGCTGCCCGATATATCAGTTACCCAACTTTTATAATTCTCCACCTCAGATGTTAACCATGGAATCTTTAAGGAGGAAGTATTTTAAAGCTGGACTTAAAAATTTGTATATTAAAAGGACACCGTCAGTTTTTGTGCCTATTTTCAAGGTGTATGTAATGAAATGTGCCTGGAGCAGGCACTAGCAATATAAAATACGTAAATGGTAAAAGGTTTGTACACTAGTGCAAGATAAATTATATATTTGTAAAAAGTTTATTTTGGTCATCCCGACTGAAATGTCCATGGTGTGTGTCCTCGATCTAGAATGGCACTGAGCCTCAAGTAAACTCATTCACGAATGAGTTATTTTTGTCAGATGTCATTAAAAGGTGCCGTCTCTTACCATTCCTGCTAGGGATTCTTGCAATGATATTCCCCTTCAGAAACGAGCACTTTAAACCATTTTATTTTCTGTAAAAAAAAAAAAAAATGAAGCCGTGACTCCGGGCACGCGCATATGTGTGAACTCTAGTGAGTGTGCCCAGAGTTACAGCTTCATTTTTGTTTTTATAGAAAATAAAACAGACACAAGGGAGCCCTGACTACAAAGGACAACTACGGTGACTGAAACATTCAAGTGCATAAAAGACATTAACAAGGCACAGGCACAGGAACTCTTCAAGAAGGGCTCCAGGACCAGGGGACATGACCTCAGGCTGCAAGGAGGGAGGTTCTCTACCAACATCAAGAAGTGTGGTCACCTGGAGTAGCCTGCCCCCAAGAGGTTGTGGGGGTCAACACTGTGGGGGGATTCAATAATGCATGGGATAGACACACGGGAGCCCTGACTACAGAGGACAACTAGAGTGTCAAAATGGGTCTAAAACAAATGGGCAGACTAGATGGACCTAGCGGTCTCCTTCTGCCATCAACTTCTATGTTTCTATGAGTTAGAGTGTTTGTTTCAGAAGGGGAATATCTTTGCAGGGATCCCTAGAAGGAACAGTATCAGACTGCACCTTTACTGACATATGACAAAACAAAATCTGGTCAGATCCACCACGGCTGCATAATTAAGTTAGTGAGGTTGTGTGGAATTGCTAAGGAGGCATGGAGAAACAACACAACGGTTTGCAAGTAGTAAGATTTGTTTTATTTTCTATTCTAAGGAAGGCATACATATTATTAGAAAAAGATATGGAGGTGTGCATTTAAATGGAAGGAATGGTAAGCAATACAGGTTTGACAGGTACAGTAGGTGGCAGTACATGAAAAAGTAATGGCTGGCATATGTTCAGCCTTGGGATTATTTACACAGTTTTATAGAGGAAGAGGGGTTTTGTCCATGAGATGATGTAAGTTATATTTAAGCAATGTGTTGATGTCAGGCAGTCAGGTGTAATGATGGACTCTGTTAGGAGAGAAAATGTGACAGTAACTTTCAGAAGGGGTCACTGTTGATAAGGTTAAGGTAGTTATGCTTGTGATAATGGGAATATCAGAACAGTATAAGGTCTATGCAGGAGTGGAGTACAAATATGCACTGTATCGGAAGTATGTGCTCAGAGTGCAGGCAAATGTGATATGCAAGTTTGTTTTACAAATAGATACAAACAGTGATAGATGCAATTGGTAGAAAGATAATTACATAGAGAGACAGACAGACAGACAGAGGGAGAAGTCATAGTCATGACAGTCTTTGGAGAGGCAACTGGCCCTAGAGTCACAGTCATGTTCGCTAATTTGGGTTGAAAAACTTTTCAAGCAGCACTATTTCGCTGTCAATAGTTTCCTATGGGTTTAAGCATGTATTTGAACCCCTTAAAACAATTATAGTGCAGCAAGAAAAACAATGAAAGCAATTGTGTTATAGTTTAGCATTGAAACATAGAGAGACAGACAGACAGACAGAGGCATGTTGCCTGCCACCTAGCTCCAGTGAGCACCCTCCCCCAAGCAGAGGGCCATTCTACTTTCAGCATTTGTTGCGGATGTTGTTTTGTTGGCGTGGTACTGGTAGTGGTAGTGCAGAGTTAGATGTATAGTGTGTAGGAAACTTCTCGGTATCACCTACTGCATGGAGAGATTGATAGGGATGAGGTATGTCTTTGGGTTATAACACTTTGGTTCTATTTCACCTTACTTTGCAGATTTGATATGTTGTTTTGTTGTGCTTGGGTCGTGGGGTTTTGATCACTCATTTCATAGTAGTACATTGAGATGTGTAGTATAGAGAATGGGTGAATTTGGTGCGAAGAGTCCAAAGCACACCTTGATGCCAGTCAGTGGCTGCAGGGTGGGGATGGAATGGCATGAGCATTACAGCCGACAATCCAAAGGCACACCTCTGACGCCTGTTGGTCTGCACAAGGTGGGACGTTATGGTTAGAAACCGTAACGCCCCATGTGTTTGTTGGTAACTGCACTCCAAATATTCAACATGACCTTTTTGTGACCCCACCTCATGAAAGCATTTGGGACCTCTGCTCATGAACAGTGGTGTGATTTTGTTAATCTGTGCCGAACAATTTCCCAGAGCGACCGCACCATTCTGCGCCACATGTGCGAAAACACAGTTCGAGCAGGATGCGAAAAATTACAGCTGCACCTTTCATAAGGAGATGTGAAGAGATGGCAATGTTGAAAATCTGGAGTGAAAATATAAAAAATTCTCAAAGTTACAAGCGTGCGTGAAAACTGCGCAATGCACGCTCGTAACAGTAATTTTTTTGAATTCTTTCACCAAATTGTTAACATTGGCATTTTAGGACCTCTGCTCATGAACAGTGGCACTAGGATTTTCTTAATCTGTGCTGAACGTTGATTTCCCACCATGACCGCACGGGCCCCGAGATAGATGCTAGCCCTCCCTGCACATCTTTGCGTCTCGGAACTCGCAGCACCCAGACGCTGGGACCACGGGTCATGAGGGCCCCAGGATAGACGCCAGCCTCTCCCTGCACATCTTTCATCTCGAACCCACCCTCAAGCACCCAGACGCTTGACACGGTCATGGGGCCCCTAGATAGACGCTAGCCTCCCCAGCACATCTTTCATCTCGGAACCCCTCAAGCACCCAGACACTGGGACACGGGTCGTGAGGCCCCCAGGATAGACGCTAGCCCTCCCTGCACATCTTTCGTCCTGAACCCCCCAAGCACCCAGGACGCTGGGACACGGGTCGTGAGGGCCCCCAGGATAGACGCTAGCCCTCCCCTGCACATCTTTCGTCTTGAACCCCCCTCCCCGAAGCACCCAGGTACAGGATTCAAGAAAGGCTCAGCGCGTTTTTTTCAAACTGCCAACTGCTGCATTTTAACAAAAACTCAGTACAACCAGTTCGTTTTCACTGCTTGTGTGCTAAAATTGTATGCTGTTTGTACATTACTTGTCAGCGTAGGAGTGCTGATTGTTTTTCTGCCTTTCTCAATTCTACCCTCTGCTCCCTACTGTTTATGCTATCCATGTTGGAGCTTTAATTTTCACCAAATTACACCCACAGTAAACAGCAATCTGCTCAGGCGCTTTAAGGATAGGAATTTTCTGAGCCCAGTTTTTAAGTAAAACAATAGTTAAGCTCTCATATGGTTTAGCCTGTCTCACTGCTTGTACATTTCTAGTGTCCCTTAAGGACTGGAAAGCTGAAAGCTGACTGTTTTCTGTATTTAGCTACCAGTAATCTTGTCCTGTCCTGCAGCTGTGGAGAAATTGCCTGCCACGCAGCACTCAAACGATTGCAGGAAAGGTCGCAGCCATTTTTGATTGCTCCCACGTAAAATTCGTTTTCACTAAAAAAAAACAAAAAAAAACAGAGAATTCACTTACAATCCGAGAATTCTCTTACAATTTCTGCGCATTTGTAGCAAGTGGAGCTGCTGCTGTTTAAAGTTAAGCCCCAGTCAGCGTAGCAGGTCACTTTGTACTCAGCCCTTCCTTGCAAACAAGCCAGATCTGGAGCTGCTGTGGCCATTAACCACGCGGTCGCCGGAGTCTTTAGCACCTCGCGATTTCTTGCTAACAACCGCACAACAGTATTCCAGGCATTTACAGGCATTACAGGCATACAGTCTACCTAGTAATTTTATCTGTCTGATTTACTCCTCCCACTGCTATTTAAAAACCCTTCTTCTTTCCTCAGACGCTGGGACACGGGTCGTGAGGGCCCCCAGGATAGACGCTAGCCCTTCCCTGCACATCTTTCATCTCGGAACCCCCCCCCCCAAGCACCCAGGTACAGGATTCAAGAAAGGCGTTTTTTTCAAACTGCCAACTGCTGCATTTTAACAAAAACTCAGTACAACCAGTTCGTTTTCACTGCTTGTGTGCTTCTGCCCCACTGGCGCAAGCGCCGGCTCCCCACCACCGCCCTTGGTGAACTCCTCCTTTTATAGGCTGGAGTCACATGACTGAGTAAAACGTTATCAGCCCATTTTTCCATTTGCAGCTTATCAGCTGCTACCACCAGAGGGCACCAAGATATTTTTCCCTGCTACAAACATACCTGTTCCAGGATGTTGCTTCTCTCTACCATCGTTTTCCTCTCCATGGCATTACATACCACCTTGCCACCAGCCTGTCTCCCAATTACGGAGCCCCCACCAGCCCTGCCCCCTCGGCTAGCACCTCAGCCAGTCCATGCTGCCCCCTGTAACACACCTGCACATGATTTGGCTCACGCCCACTATGGGCTTATTGGTGCAAATATCCTGCCTCCCTCATTTCATCCGGGGCTCTCGGTCTTACATACCCCAGCCCTCCGCCACCTACCTGGTACCTCCCCTCGTCGTAACCCTACCGCACACTCAAACCATACCAGTGCAAAATCAAAGTATCTTTTTGCCCTCCTCCTGCTCCTGTCAGGGGACATAGAGGCTAACCCAGGTCCCAACATGCCACATACCCGCACCCCCTTCACTCTCCCCAAAGGCCTAAGTATACTGCACCTAAATACCCGCAGTCTGCTATCCAAAATCTCGGTATTACAACCCATCATTTTAACGTTGCACCCGATATCCTGATCATGTCTGAAACTTGGCTAAACCACACCATACTGATGCTGGAAGTCTCCTTACCAGGTTATTCAATCATCAGACATGACAGACGAGGCAAAAAGAGAGGTGGTGGAATGGCAATGTACATCTCCAACAGCCGCCAGTTCACTACCGTGGACATCCCCTCTCTCCCAGCCAACATCGACTCGGTACTCATTAAACTGTCACTCCCATATACCACCCCTGTTTACGTGGCAGGCTCATATTGCCCCCCGCACACCCACTGACGTCATCCTCTCTCATCTAACCACCTTACAGTCCTTAGCTGCAGGTGGCGAGTTTCATGCCACAGGTGATTTCAACGCCAATTGGTTAGATGCTGATAAAACCCTCATGAAAACCAAAATAAAGGCCCTGAACCTCACCCAACTCATACAAGAACCCATCAGACTCAACCTTAAGTCAAAAAACCACTCTCTACTGGACTGGGCTCTCACCTCGCACCCGCACAGAATTCTGAGCGCAGGTCTGCTGCCAGACTCAGTAAGTGATCATCATATGATCTACCTGATCAGAAGGTACATAGCCCCCCAGCGCCCCCCCTCAAGACACTACGGACCAGGTCCTATAACTCCCTAAACCTTGACTCTCTCCTGGCAGACCTGAGATGTGCAAACTGGTCCGGCATCACCGAGACTTCCTCCATTGACAATGCGTATGACGCATTCCAAACCAGATTCCTAGAAGTATGGGACAAGCATGCACCTCTGCGTACAAAAAGGGTAAGAGGGGCTCATCTCCCATGGATCACGGCTGATATAATTAGAAAATGCCACTCCAGAGACCATGCATGGAAGGCTCATAAGAAATTGGGCACCCAGGCCTCCCTTGTTACCTACAGATCCCTGCGAAATGCTTGCACAAACATCATCCGCCAAGCCAAAAAAAGCTATTTCCTAACAGCCTTTAGCAAAAACCTGAACCAACCGACCGATTTCTGGAAATCTCTCAAATCCCTGCTCTCCCCCCCAACCCAACCCCCAACCCCAACCCTATCAAACCAGGGTACCCTCATTCTCGACTCCATCAGCGTAGCCAACGTTTTTAACTCCCATTTCACAGCTGCGCAGACAAACTCCTATCCTCTAAGCACTCCCCAGTTACCCCCACTGCCCACACAAGCCTCTCACATCCCCCCAGTCCAGCCACTCCCATTTCAACCAGTTTCCCAAATGGAAGTCCTCCGCCATCTACGGGCACTGAACCCCAATAAAGGCAAATGCCCGACGTCCCTGGACGCCAAGATGCTATTCCTGTCGGCCCCTGCCATAGCCGCCCCCGTAGCTGCCCTTCTAAACCTCTCCTTCTCACTGAGCAAGTTACCAACGGCATGGAAACTGACCATTGTTATTCCTCTCCCAAAAGGCGGTGACCCCTCCTCCCCAGGAAACTATAGACCAATTTCCCTACTCCCTATTCTAGCCAAACTCCAGGAACGAATTGTACTGTCCCAACTGACTGCTTACTTGGATGCCGCCTCCTTTTTTATGCCTTTCCAATCCGGCTTCCGCAAAACCCACTCTACTATCACCTCCCTACTACGAGTCTCTGGGGACATTCTCACCGGTATCGATAAAGGTCATGTAACCTCGGCTATTTTTATTGACCTAGCAAAGGCCTTCGATACCGTCTCTCACCCCTGCTCCTCTCCAAGCTTACTGTTGCAGGGCTAGCTCCCCCAGCAATTGAATGATTCCAAGACTACCTCGTGGGCAGGAAGCAAGCTGTCAAAATTGCATCTCACACCTCAAACCCCCTTCCAGTCACATCGGGCGTCCCCCAAGGATCGGTCCTAGGACCATTACTTTTCTCCATTTTTCTAAATGACCTCCCCTCTGCATGCTCCCATTCTTCCATCCAAATGTATGCGGATGATACCGTCCTGTATGCTTCTGGCCCCTCAACTAGCAGTGTGGCATCTCTCCTCCAGGAGGATTTCTCTGCCATCCAGCACTGGTTTAGGTCGAACCAGTTATTTCTAAACCCCCAAAAAACAGTGTCGGTCATGTTTGGCTCCCAACAACGACTCTCCTGCCAATCCCCCTGCCCTCCGTTCGCAACCCTGGATGGGACTACACTGGAGCAATGCACTAGTTACAGATATCTAGGCATCTGGCTTGACCAGCACCTTGATTTTGTCTCTCACATTGACTCCCTACACAAGAGGCTGCTCCCTAAACTGGGCTCATTATATCATAACAAAAACTGCCTCCCCATACAAGCGAGGCACGTTATAGTCCAAAAAATGATACTTCCCGTGCTGGATTATGGCGATATAGTATACACGATCGCTCCTGCGTCTGCCCTGGCAAGCCTAGACACCTTTTTCCAATCCTTCTGTCGTTTCATCCTTGACTGCCCGCAATCCACCCACCACTGCACTCTATACAGCTCCCTAAACCTGCCATCCCTTCATGATCGACGTTTAATAAACTGTGCCAGGTTCGCTGCCAAATACTGGTCTCTCTCCCTCCCTGCCTGGCGTCTACCATCTCCCAACAACCCCCACCTGCATACTCCTTAAGAGGCACGGACCCAAGACTACTCCACATCCCATATATGCGCACTACCAAGGGGCAGGCAGCTTTTAGCTACAGAATACCACAGATCTGGAACGCCCTACCTATCCCCATAAGACACGCACAAAATCCCTATCAGCGATCCCGACTACTCAAGGCACATTTCTCCTCCAGCTGCTCCTGTCTAAGCTAATGTAATCAATCTCTCATTCTGTTATGTAGTTATAAAGTTTCGAGTGTGATTTTTGTATTGTACCACACAGCTATCTCCTGTATGTAAGCACCCAGACCTGAGGCTCCAGGTGCACACTTTTACTGTATCATAATTGCTATTGTAATGCACTATTTTCAATGTAATGCACCGGGCCTCGGCCCCCAGGTCGCAACTGGAATCAAGCATGTTGCTCAGTATGCCTTCCTGGTAAATCTCGAAAATAAATAAATTGTGCGCCATATGTGTGAAACTACATTTCAGGCAGGATGTGAAAAATGACAGCTGTACTGTTCATAAGAAGGTGTGCAAAAATGGCAATGTTGAAAATCTGGAGTGAAAATATTAAAACTTCTCGAAGTTACGAGTGTGCATGGAAACTGCACAATGCACGCTGGTAACAGTTATTTTGGGGAATTTTGCCACCAAATTTTTAACGCAGGCATTTTGGGACCTCTGCTTATGAACAGTGTCACTGTGATTTTCTTAATCTGTCCCGAACATTGTTTTCCTACAGTGACTGCACCATTGTGTGCCGGATGTGCGAAAATACATTTCGGGCAGTATGTGGAAAATGACAGCTGTACTGTTCATAAGGAAGTGCGAAAAAATGGCAATGTTGAAAATCTGAAGTAAAAATACTAAAAATTCTCGAAGTTACGAGTTTGCATGGGAACTGTGCAACGTACACTCATAACAGTCATTTTTTTGGATTTTTTCACCAAATTTGCAACATAGGCTTTTAAGGAGCCCACCTCATGAACAGTAACACTGTTGTTTCATTAATCAGTCCCGAAAAGTGATTCCATGCAGTGACCGCGAAATCACTTTTCAGGACTGAATAACGAGATGACAGTGACTGAATTCATGAGGTAGGGTACCAAGAACCCCATCTTGAAAATTTGGTGCCAAAAGTCGTAAAAATGGCCAAGATATGCACCTAAGTTGAAAAGCCCCCACTGATGCCATTATACAGCTTACCGGCATTTCTTCAGTTCGCAGTCGGCTTTAAAGAGTGCAGACGTGTTCCCAGTCCGCCGAAGATCATCTCGCCAGGCTCCGGAGGTAAGTATGGAGTGAGGTGTGGTGTGGGGAGGTGGGGTACGCAGACGCTGGGTGCAGGTTGGAGGAGGGGCACCGAATACGTTGAGGGACCGTTTTCTCGTTTTTCGGGGGCGGGGTGACAAAGACAACGCGGGTCAGTTTTCTTTTTTTGCAGGTGTGTTTTGGCACACTGGGGTGGGCTCCCAGTGTGCCACCTGCATTTCTGGGGAAGGGGACTGAAGCTGACAGAGATTGGGCCCCTTTTTGGTACAAAAACGTGTCTCTGTTTGGGGGAAGGCGCATGATGCCAAGGGGGACTGGGCACCCCCTCGTCACACAAATATAATTAGATGGGGACCATTATGCCAATGGGGATTGGGCTCTTCCGTCAGCAAACTGAACTGGAGAGGGGGCATGCCGACAAGGGGACTGGGCACCCCCCCGATGTCAGCTTGTTGGGGAGTGTGAGAGGCAGACAGCAACAGTCGCTGCCATGTTTTATTGAAATGTTGCACCATGCAAGGCACGCCCTGCAATGAGGGGTCACTCCTTCATTGCAGTGGCAAATTCGTTTCAAGTTGGTGGCATGCTTTTCAACTGCTGTCATAGACAGCGTGCAATCTAATTCGTGCCACAGAGCCTAGCCCAAAAAAGCAGTGGCGCCACTGGCCACAACACAACCGCACCTCCAAAACCTGCTATTCCAAGTTACCACAATATGTTGCTTGCACGTGCACAAGACAACATAAAAAGGAGAGCTGAAAAATGTGTCTCCAAGTAAGTGCAGAATAATTTTTATTAACTCTGTTTCAAGATATTAGGCCTTTCCTCTTTTTTTTTTTTTTTTTTATTTAAAGAGCTCCTGACAGTTGAGACAACTTTGAAAAATGTAATATTTGGGCATAACTGTACCTTATATTTTGTGTTTTATTCTGTAATTCTCACCCTTATTTCCTTACTACTAAGGGTATTTACATGAATACAGTATCTCTGCCCTTTTAGCTTTGGCTGTCTGCCTACACCTGAAATCATAATTCTGTTAATGACATTAAAATATGTTGCTGTGGATATACTGTAATTATAATGTCATAAACGGGGGCTGTGATGTCATGTGTAGGGAAGCAGCCAGAGTAGATATAGTTTAGGGGACTGCGATCCTGTTTTCATGCAACTATTTTCAGTCATTAGGAAAATGGGGAATTAATTACTGAAAACATATGAAGTAATAAAGAAAATGGGACAGAGTTGAATATACATTTTATTTATTTATCTCAGTACTCGGAAAACCATTTGAGCTCAGAGCTCTTTACATAGTTGAAATTATTCAAAGAATTGCAGAAATACAACGGTAAACAAACAGGATTATATATCAAACACAGCACAGGTCACAGAAAACAGACAATTTACAGTGCCCAACGGTGAAACCAGTCAGTTGTCAGCAAACAATTGGTTGTTTAGAGCGTTGCTAAGTCCTAAAGAAAAAAGGGTGAAGGGGAGGAGCCAAGTGCAGTGTGCAAAAGGAGCGCGTAATATCAGTATAGCAGTAGGGATCAGAAGGAGGTGACTAGACTGGAGGTAGAGGAGGAGGGTGCTAGGTGTGTAGGGGGAGCAGGAGGGCCTAGGGGAGAGAAGGAAGGGTTGAGGGGGCAGGGCATGGAAGTAGTGATGGGAGGTGGAAAGGTGGTACTAGCGATGGCAGGCACATCGAGATTTGCATATCATAAGGAGCTTCAAGTTCGTTTTGAAAGTACCCAGTGTGGGTAGGCGCGCAATTTTCTCCTGGAGGGAGCTGAACCACAGCGGTGCACAGTAAGCAAAGGGCCTTTGTCGTCCAGATGTTCGACATTTCGGAGTTAGGAAGGACTAAATGCACTGAATGTAAATGATGACAGTACATATTTTGGGATATGGTAGGTGTCCCCAGGAGCAAGGTGTGCTCCTTTGCTGGCTAAAGAGTAGGCTGTTCAAAAAAAAATAACAAACACACAGATCAGACATTGTACCAATGAAACACATTGTAGTGCAGACTGTTGCAAAAGGAAGGGAGACATTGGGTTCCTGTGGGACCAGGGAGGGTGGAGTGGTTTCACCAGATAATATTTGTTAATTACTGATTAGAAAAAAATGGGCTTCTTTCTCCCAAGTGGACTGATGTAAATGATGCTGCCAGGAGATTAACAGCTGTCCGCAGGAGCAAGGTGTGCTCTGTGTTCCTTTGCTGGCCCAGAGTGCAGGCTATTATAAAAAAATACAAAAAAGAAATGTTGGGAGAAGAAGACTGAAACTTAGTTCCAGTTGAACCTTAAGGGGACGGAGGGGCTCTCCAGTTGGTAATTTTATTTATAAAAGGAAAAAAGTGATTTTGTTTATAAAAGGAAAAAAAGGTAGAATCTTTCTCACAACCAGACTGATGTAAATTATGCTGTTTGTGAGATGCAGAGATGTCCCCAGGAGCCAGGTGTGCTCTTTTGGTTGCCAGTGAGCAAGCTATATACTCAAAGTCTTGAATTCCCGAGTTGTTAAATCATAGGTAGTGCTCAGTAACAACTACATCTCTGTAACACCCTATACTTGTTCAGCCTGCACACACCACAGGCCATGGTGTCAGTGTGTTTGTGATTATTTCTGCTTGGCCAATTTGGTGGGGGTACTACTAAAAAGTCACTGGCTTTAGAATAATGGATTTTTTTATTAACTTTTTTTTGTTTCTTTGTTTTTCATTTTTGTCAAATTTGCCTGACAAGTGTGTTTGTCTTACATCCTGCAGTTAGAAATCATGGCATCTAGATCTCTGTCACTGTAGTATCTAAATGTTACTACAGTAGTTGTAATTAATTGAGGACATCCATAAACCAGAAGGATCTTTTATTTTATGAGACAGATTGAACATCATAGTCTGTTTTTACTCGCAGTTTAAAATCACCATTGTGAGAACATCACACAGCTTTAAAATATTGTTAGAGCATATAAATCTCTGTGGTGTATGCCTTCCTTTTTATGGTATGAAAGGAGACAGTTTCTAAACAGCTCATACGCTTCCAGTGGGTCTGCCAAGCATGTATCACACAAGGGCAATCATTTTTCTGCTCACCCCAAGACAACTGCAGTCCCCTAAAACAATATTATTAGTGAGAAGGCATAATATTGTATTAGGGGATTGCAACTGTCTTTGGGTGACCTGAGAGGTGTTTTTCCCAGTCTGATACCCGCTTGGCAGACCCACTGGAAGCTTGTGAGCAGTTGGAATACTGCCTCCTTTTTTGCCTAAGAAAGGACGGCATACACCATTATTATCATCATTATTATTTTATATCATGTACGTACAGTATGTACTCTAATTACTTTGTATTTGTACTTTTCTTACACATTTTTGCACGTTTGAATCCATTATTATTACTTTGTATCATAAATGTAGATGGTGATAAACTTCTGAAACAAGCTAAACCTATTATATAACATTGTATAAAAATATAAGCATTCTGTTTAATGGAGTTATTTTCAGAAACATAACACAAATGAAAGCAGCTGGTGTCAGAGTTCAGGGCACCAGGTAACCACCATCTTCATCACTCGTAAAAGAAGTTACTGAAAACTACATTTATACCTGTTATGAAACTGGGGTAGGTTTCATGAGTTGGCAGGTGGCAAAATGAACACAAAAAACTACAGCTACAAAACATTTTATTCTTATACTACATTGTAAAAGTAAAATAAAAAAAAATCTTGACCGTACTTTATAATATGAAGTTTCAACAAGTACCCTTAACTGAGCTGGCCTAATTGAGACAGCTAAGTGCATCTGCCCTTGACACTGACAAGAGAGGGCCTGCAGAATTGGAAATCAGAATTCAACAAATAAATCAAGCATTTCTTTACATTTACATTTTTATGTCTGTCAGACACATGCACTAATGTAGCTGTGGAAATCCAGCACATCCAAGGGAAAATATTACCTAAAAATCTTCCATTACTATCAATCAGTCAATCAATCAAACTCTTTATTTATCCAGGCGAACATCGTTGAGCAAATCTCATGTACAAGATGGAACTGGTTAAGGCCGGTCAAAATAGAGTAACATACAACAATGACAATATAGCATTAAGGCAACAAATAAATACAGAACTCATTTACAGGACGGGCCAATACCAGTACACAACAGATTTATATACAACAGTGACAGTACATCATATGATACAAATAGTACAACGTAGGTGCTCAATGCAACGGCAGAATAAAACAGAAGGGAATACTGAGGGTGGGGAGCTGGGAGGGCATGGTGGGTATGGGACAGCATAAGGGAGGGAGGGAGGTAGAGGACCTAAGCTGGAAAACAGATAGCTAGTTAGCTTACTAAAATCTACACTCTCCTCATTGGGCCATGGTTGAATCAATCTGTACTTATTCCTTAAAATCCACAAAACAATGCCAATTTACATGCTAAAAAACAAGTCTCAGATCACTTCACAAGACATTAGGCACTTTTACACACAGGTTTATGTAATGGAATAACTGTTATGGAAGCAGTATTCCGTTACATCCCTTGTGTGTAAAGTGCATCTGATTCGTTCCCTATGCGAATGTTCGTTCAAACTGCAATCTCTGCTTTTCATGGTTCGCACCGTTTTGTTCCATTTCATCGGGCTGTGTAAAACAGACATTCCAGTAGAAAGGCAGAAAACAACATTATAGAGCAGCAAACTCTGGGGGAGCCAAAACAAATGGAGGCGGGGGTTGCCGGAATACTCGCAGCATGTAGAAAGGAACCAGAATGCAACAGAGTACAATGGCGCCACACAGGTAACACTGATTCCATTTTAAAAGCCTGTGTGTAAAAGGCCCTAATGTTAAACTTCATCTCACAAGAGCTCCAAGCTAAAGCTTCCAGTAATACACACCACCATATAGTAACATGTAGGTGACAAATACAATTTACATGCAGACAACCACCACTCAGGCAACAAGTTTGCTTTCTGAGATATGCATGTTATCCACCATAAAACACAGCCTGCATTTACTGCTGAATAGAAGAATTTCTTCCATTACTTGTAACATTCCCACAGCAATAAATATTGACTATCAGCAGCAAATGGCCTACTATACTGTCTATGCAAGATGTGTTTGAATGGCTACTGCAGTACTGCTAAATGTATTTTATGACAAGAATATTTCAATTCAAAAGCTAGTAACAGAAAATTGGAGCAGTTTGTTACTGGATTTCATAACGCCTTCAGAAGACCTTTCATTTCAAATACTTCATTTATGGGTGTACCATTTCCATGTACATGCCTAATTCCATAAGTTTTCTTTCCCTTTCTAATATATGCCTAACATTACATATAATGCTCTTATGTGAATAAATATTACACAACTGTATAGCTTTCTGAACATTTTTTTAACCACTGTATAATTAACAATTTAATATATGCTTTTAAGCTAACACATTTTACATCACAGCAAAATGTACATATGGCTCTACTGTTTTAATAAGCAGTAAAGGAAAAAGACTTAGCATTTACCATTTTATTTATTATTTCAGTTAAATAGCAGCTCTTACTTTACAGGGAGGGTATTACATCACTGCATAAAGCATGTAAATATTTGCCAACTGTACAATACACTAGGTATGTATTTACCATTTCAGATTATATGAATTACAAGTCCAGTTGGTATCATTGATTAAAAAAAAAACATTTCCACTTCTTTATTAATCTGCTGGTAATAACTGTCCCTGTACTAAAATCAGTTTGCCTCTGATCCGGTGTTTACATCCTGGTGAATATGTTGCCATAAGGAGGATGGGGAAAAGCTTATATTTTCTGATTATCCTGCTAGGGTCATGTGCTACTGATAGCAGTCCTACATGCAGAATTCAACTCTGTCTGCTAGATGTACAGAGCTCATTCACAGCTCCTTACTGTAACCTCCAGGCAATAATGCCATACTACCAGCCCCAGTGTTGCAGTTTGAAATGTTGCAGTGTCAGCGGACAGAGTAAAGTGTATCACAAAATATACTGTATTGTAATTTGAATGCAGACCATATTCATTTATTTGTTATAAATGTCAGAGCATTGAAACTCAGCACTTACCAGAATACTCCAGGATTCACAAGGTCTTCCTGCTGTTGCCTTAAGGTGTATTCTTTGACAAAACCCTTGATATTCTCTCTGAGACTGTTCTTGCAACCTATGAAAGGGAGAAATGAGGAGGCATGTCCTCCCTATCCCTGGCTGCAAGTTCCCTCCCCCTTGGAACACCTGCCTGCCCTCCTCCCCCAAACCTGTCCATCCAGGTGTCCTGGTCATGCCTCTAGACAAAGTCCTGCCTCCTTTGATGCCCTGCAGGGAAGGGGAATTAACTTCTCAAGCCAGAGGAAAAATAGTGTTCTCTAGATCCCATACACACACGCGTAGCATAGTAATGATGCTTCAGTGGATTACACTATTTTTAAACACACCAGCATGTTGTTTGGAAGGTAATTTATGCAGGGAGTCCTTTTCTAAAGCAAAACGTCTCCAGGGTTACACCCACTGCAGCCGTAAAAATAACATGTTCATGAACGAATCTACCAGTGGCTCAGCACCATTCGAGTTTGTGGACATGCAACTCAGCCATTTTAGTCGAGACAACCGGAAAAAAAATTTTACAAATACATTAAGTATCTTGACCTAGTGTCCAACTCTTTTGCCATTTACACGTTTTGCATTGTTAGTGCCTGCTCCAGGCACACTCATTACATAAACTTTGAAAATGGGCACAAAAGCTGACAATGCCCCTTTAACTTCTGAGTGCTACAGTTGTGTTTGACATTTGCTTTGTTCATTGTTGGTTGTGTAAGGATTGTGTAACCCCCCCCTACAAATGGGGGTTCCTAAAAGCCTTCCCAGAGCTTGCCTAAGTGCTCCCTGCCTAACTGGCGTTCGGCATAATGCCGTTTGAATGTGGGCGCTGTGAGTGCTTTTAGAGTCTCTGGTACTGTCTCTTTAAGAACTGCCTGCAGGCTTTGTTAGCTTGCAAGGGGGGGCTGTGGGTTTACTGCTCAACTCCCACTCAAGCTGCTGTTTGAATCGCTCCGTTTCTGCCGTCGCTAAGCAAGCAGAGGGAGCACTGTTGAAAGATGTAACTGTTTTCTGGAATGAACGTAGCGTGGCAGTAAAATTGTTGTTTATTTAACCTGTTTCCCTTGCAGCAGGAACTTTGTGTATTCTGCCCCTCCATTTTGGATCAGAACTGCCTTTTGGATCCAATCGGAAGGGAGGGGCGCTTAAAATGGTGTATGGAGTGACCAACCAGAATTAGGACTCTCTTTGGAGCCGGCTGGCCATAGGGGATACAGCCAGTAATTCTGGGAAGTGAAGTTCTGAACTATGGCGCCTTTTTGGGCCAATGAGGGCAGTACTGAGCGACTGGCATGTGCAGCCCTCCAATGGGATCAGGAGGCACCCGAACTAGATTCCTTGCCCAAACTGCCAAGGGGCAGAGTTGTTGGTGATCATGAAAGTAGAAGGATGGCTCTGTAGCTGTGCAAGTTTTCACGTGGGAAGCGCGTGTGCAGGCCAAGAAGTCGGGCGGCAGAATCGCCATAAGGAGCGGACCAGATCCATGGAGGAGTGCAGACAGAGGAGACTGTATAATACAGCTACCTACCAGGCTCACCCTGTAGAGGACTGGAGAATCTGCTTTAATCGCGCTCAGTCTGACAGGACAAGTGAAGCTGCGTTGCGTCACCCGGTGTGTGCAGTGAAAGTCATCGGGAGTCTAAAGCAGCTGCCTGGTATGGTACCCCTCTGTTCTACATATAAATGTGTGGAGAAGTGCTCGGATCACAGGCTATGTCCTGCAAGTGGTGTGAGAGGGATCTTTCTGCAGGAGTCGTGAGTACTAACTCAGGGTAGCTCCCTGTTAGCTGTTTATAGCGAGGGCAAGATCTGTCTGGTCGCTCCACGGGCTGCATGAACCGAGCCTGCTGGCTCTGATTAACCAATTTGGGTCTCGAATACTTGCTTTCTCCATCAGTGCCCCAACCAGCTGCACCGAATAGGCTAGCCTCTTATTGCCTGGGTACCCAGAGACAGTGACTTATAGGTCTGGCCTGTGCACAGTGCCCTGCTATAGTAGAGTGTTAAGCTAATCAGCCCGATTTCCCCCACCTTTGTTACTTCCCCTTCAATAAATCAGATTTGTTGTTCGCAAGGTACACTGACTGAACTGTATATTTGTGCTCCCTTCTTGTGCATGGGTTATTGTTTCACTGTATCTTATTTTACAGGGGGGGTCCTCGGCACCAAGTTGGTCATTCCACTTTGGGGGTAAGTGTAAGTCATAACCCTTGGGTGAGAAGTGTTCGTGGGCCACTAGCGGAAGGAAAGGGGGGTTGCAGTAACCCAGAGGGCTGTGACCAAGTCGTGTTTGTCTGTTCCAACCCCGACCTCTGGGTGGAGGCACCCGCCATTGGATCCAGGCCCCTCAACCTGCTAGAGGCAAAGCAGGCAGGGGTAGTAGCCCTTGGGATAGCGCCCCATGGGGGTTACAATTGTGATATATACCTTTCATGTTTTGTTCATATTGGAATTGTTTTGTATTATACAAATTTTATTTTTTAATATCTGTTCACCCATGAAAATGGCCATTATTGCGCATGGATTTACCAGATTTTAAATAAACAAACCAAGCCAAGCTAGGAAACTGCAGGTTCAAAGTTGTTTATTAATAGTAATGGACTATGGTAGTCTAGTGTGGGGTGGAGTTTCAGACAAAACAGTAAAAAAAGCACACTTTCAAGTACAATTCAATATGCAGGTTTGCTCTTAGAGCCAGCAACATGTGCACTATTATTTACTATATGATAAATCAAAATGGTTACTGACAGAGCAGCGAGATAAATTGTATATACAATATGCTCTTTTTTAAGGTTTTGCAGAAAAGTAAGGATAGTCCTTTAGCCAAAATATTTGTTCCTAAAACAAGTGGAAGACTGTTAAGTCTTTAGATATATTAACTTTACAAATGCCTTTTTGTAAAACTACAAAATAAAAATAAAAACTCAAGTATTCAATAAAAAAAACAACTTTGAAGTGGTCTCGATATAGAAATTAGAAGAGTAAATAAACACACATCAGTTTAAAGTACACTGTAAAGCACAACTGTTGAAGGATGCAAGACGTACATGTTTTTAGGGAATGCTATTCTCTTGCAGCTTTACAGCAGGTTCTCTGTTACTTATGTTTAATCATGTTAAATGATGTTAATTGTGCAATCAGTGACTGACTGTATGAAATGAAGGTTTCTTTGTATATGTTTTATTGTACGTATCCACGTTGTGCCTGTAAAAAGGGCATGTGGCCCAGTACTCTATTACTTGGTTAACAAAAGTTTAAATAAAAAAAATGAAACAAAGGAGATGAAAAAGGAAGCACAGAAAGAGACGAGTAAAAACATACAAACTGGAGATCAAGCCTGAGATAGAGCTCTTCCTATGTATAAAGTCTTTGACTGATGGCAACTAGTCATTTCAAAACAGCTACCAAACTGACAAAGACTAAGACCAAAACTGCAAATGTGGCCATTAAAAAATAAAACTGACTTGGAAGCCAAGTTACTTTAGACAGTGGCCACAAAATTACAAAATAAATATTCTGCCCTATGAGACATGCTTATTAAACATGTCGGTGGGCTACAGAGAATCTATGAGAAGACTTCAACACTTCATTTGTTTTTCTGGCTGACCAAAACTCAAAAGATTTTATAAACTAAATGTTTTGCTCACTGTTTAGGGGAACATGAGTTCTTCAAACAAGCATTTTCAACTGAGACCTCCAAAATGAATAATTATCTAAACAGTTTAACATGTCACCAATGTGAGGAGACGCAATACTTCAGCATTAGATCACCTTGCATGGCAAATTATTAAATGTATTTAGAATAATTCAGAGCACTTATGCATATTGTACTGCAACTGCAAAAAACACGTGTGAGGTGATGCTGCAAAACCTGCGCCTTGTGTCTCACAATCCATTACAAATCATGCAGTTATTACCGCATCACAGCACACCCTGTTGGGTGTTATTTACTACCTACATGAAATCGGTGTATGGTATGCATCTACCAAGTATGAAGGTCATAATATCAGCTTTAAGTAAGCTGATAGGCACTTACACCAAAATCAACCTATAAAAACAGTCTAACTCTGACTAGACACAGGCTATAAACCGCTACAACAAATACAATTTTGATGTACTTTACTGTTACAAAGTAATTCAGATGTCAAGGTTACTTGGTCAAGACATAAGTAGTGATATCCATAAATATATGAGCAATACAGTAAACATGTCCCATTCATACCTCTCAAATTTTACCAAACAAGTAAAGATCTGTGCCAAAAACACAAAATGAGATAAATGGCCAAGATCTCTACCAGTGTGTCAAAGTGTTAATAGTCTAAGAAAAGCCTTACCACACAACTTATTTCTAAGAGAAAAAGTATATAGCTTTACAATTTTTTCTGCTAATTAATTAATTAATAAGAGTGAAGTGAGAAAATACCAAGTAAAGGCAGGACATTTTTTAAAGGGAAACCATGGATCCCGAGTCCTACTAAGAGGCAATAAATATATCCCAGCAACCTCATGGTATCAGACGTTTCACTTTACCTGGCGTATCAATAATATTAATATTGATTCCCTTCCACATGGTGTAAGTTGCCGCAGACTGAATCGTAATGCCCCGCTGGCCTTCCAGTTCCATAGAATCCATGACGGCCCCCACTCCATCTTTACCTTTAACCTTGATACAGGGAACAAAACAATTGTGTTAACAGAAACACTCCATGTTAGAGGCTTTAAACACAGAGACGCTTTATCTACTTCAGGTCATTCTGTCCAAGATGAATTACATACAAAAAACAAGATACAAAGGGAGAAGCTCAGGAGTAAAGTTGGGGTAAACTTGTATTTTCAGATTCTCCTTTGCTCTCACGCAAACAGTCTTCTGTTTTTCTCTTACAAAAATGAATTGTACTGCCATGTTAGTCAACAGTAGAGTTGATGCAAAAAGGAAAAAAAAGTACATATATACTGTATATGTAATACATATTATTTGACTAACAGGAACTTATTATACAAGTTTTTGAAGCCACACAGACCTTTTCATCAGGGAATGCGGTTAACAGTCTGCGGAGAGGACTTTATATGAGAACTCAATGCTTATTAGAAGCATCAGTTCATGCACTTGAGATATGAGTCACACTCATGTGTAAAAGTATATTTACATCTGAGGTGCTTGAAGCTATGCTTCTAATTAGCACTGAGTTCTCATATAAAGTCCTCTTCATGCAATTATTACATCACAGTGCCTGACGAAGAGGCCAATGTGAATTCAAAAGCTTGTACAAGGCTGTGTTAGTCAAATAAAAAGGAACTGCAATCTTTTTCTCCTTTTTGCTTCAATTCTTCTACTGAATAATTCCTAATACTAGCTAGCATATAATATCAGGAAATACAGGATCAATTTTTTTCTTTACTTCTCCTCCTCTCCAACTGGCTCTTGGTCCCCTCTCAGGACCCTACATGGACCCAGCCCCATCACACCACCTTCTTCAGGGACTTATCCGTCTACTGACTACTCCTGGTATCCCCTCCCCACAATGGAGGCCGGAGAGCTAAGCAAAGTCCCTTCAGAACAAGCATGTTGTGTAGTCAGGAGAGAGCCCAAGTGCGAAGTTTGCAGTCCATGCAAGGCCATCTTGCCACATCAACCAGGGCTTTTTCCATGTTCTCCCCAACCTTTTGGACACTGGCAGAGTGTGGGCATGTGGATTTTGTGCATCAGCCCCACTCAAGCCAATCAGCATACCTCCCTTCTGAATCTGCTCTAGCCTGAGCAGCCACTCACAATTAACCAGGTGGTGGTAGCACAGCGGAGGATTCCTCCCTCCGCAGAGGAGGAGAGCATCAAGTGGGACACTCAGTCTTCCTCTCCTGGCCAGCCTCCCAACAACCAAAGCCTGTTCCCGAACCCAGGTCACCGGCACTGTGAGTGGTAGCTCTGTGGCTGTGCCGGCGGGCCAAATGGATCACATTAAAGTTTAAGAAAGGGCAAGCTTTATTTCTCAGACTTTTTATTTACAGATTTCACGTAATCAAATCTTGAAAATCTAGGTAGCTGACAATAGCTTTTACCAGTATTTATGCTCCCTTTCTGTTCAAACTATTATGACTAATTGTTTCAGCTCAGGATGGCAATGGGTACTGAAAAAAATGAAAGAAGAATTCGGTTTGCTTGTAGGAGTTGGGAGATGTAATTTGTTAAATGCTGCCCAGTGGAAAAATACATGACATGAGAGTTCCAGTCTGGGTATTAAGCCATGACAGACAATGGCTGCGGTTTTGTCTGTACAGACACCCCAACAGCAGTTACAACCTGAACAGCCTCCCCCCCCTTTTGGTCCCCCCATTGGCCCCTTCTGCTTGTTCTCCGGTCCCAGCCCCGTCACTCTGGCATCTTCCAGGGCTTTCATGAGTCCCTCCCCTTGTTCTCCCACAGCTTACCCCTCTGGTAGGGGTGGGAGGCCCCACTTACTTGCCGTTGAACAGGATCTGCTGTGGGTAGGACCCTGCCCGAGTAGCCAGGTGTGGGGCCAGCAGACTAGGCAGCATCATACTGCCAAACAGGGAGTCTTTCTTGTTTGCCTCCCCGGTTCCCCTGGGACACAGGTGTGAAGGGAACACCAAGCATGTCCTCATGCAAGCGTGTGGCATCTGCCCATGTCCCCCTCCCTCTAGCTGCACTGCTACTTGTGGTCACCCAGCTGGCAGTAAAGCAGTGGAGCTGGCAGCCCTCCCTCCCTGGAGGAGGACAGTGTCTGTTAGGATGCTTGATCCTTCTCTCCCCCCCATCCCAGCCAACCCCCTGCAACCTGAGTTTGTTCCCTAACTTGGACTGCCGGCATAGGAGCAGTAAAGCGCTAAGTGCCTCAGCCCTCTGCGTCACCGGGCCAGCTTCTGATTTCAACTCTTAGCTATTCATGGTAACAACAGCTTATTATTTAATCCTGTGCCAGCAGTCTCAACCCTCTCAGAGTCTAACCAGCAAAGTATTAGATATTTAACATGGTCAGGGTTTTATTTAACTATAAAAATTGATTAGCGTTTTGCTCATAAAAGTTCTAAAATATTGTGAAAATGCATAGCACATGCCTCACTGTGTTTAACAAACATAACACTTTTAGAAAACCTATATAAATACTTTCTGTACAGTCAGTATTGTCCCAAGAAAAAAACTGCTAATCAATTATTTAAAACCCTGCATGGTAATTGTGCTTTGGAGAATATCTATGATGGAGGGAATATTAGATATTTATCATGGTACTCATGTTTTTGAGAATATCTATGGTGGAGGGAATATTAGATATTTATCGAGGTCCTCATGCTTTGGAGAATATCTATGATGGAGGGAATATTAGATATTTATCATGGTACTTTTTGGCGTCCAAACCAACTGCTCCTATTGTTGTGTAAATTGGGCTCCCTGCTGGGCTGACTGTGCCTCTGTGCATTGGCCAGCACATTTAATCTCCCCCTCTCTTCTTTTTTCAGTTGGGCCCCCCAACGCAGGGACCGAAAGCTCCAACTACTGAGCCAACTCGGCCCCTGGACTGACAGTTCTCAAGCCATAGCCAGAGTCCTCCTCCCCAGATCCACAGCCTTCCAGGTACGGCACTAGCAGCAGCCAATTTGCCCCACCTCCCACCCTTGCTCTACACTTTTATTAATAATCAATCACTGGACACCTGATTGGCATTTGTTTTTTCTATCAGCCCAGTTCCCCACTGGCTCCTTATATTTCTCTACCACTAGAGGCATCTGCTAGCTGCTTCCCCTGTATGAGCCGCAGCTCGCTAGCTCAATACATTCCCTCCAGTTTTCACCGCCCTCCCTTGTTGTCACTATGGAGTCCTGGAAGGCTCTAAAACTATGGTTCCTACTTTTGGTACTGTCCCTGGTAGTAATACTTTCACTCCATACTGAGCTGCTGGGGGGCCCACCCAGACTGTAAGTGCCACTGACGGTGGATAACAGCTCAGTCTGCCTCTCTGGAACATCTCTCCACCCAGATGCTACATTCCTCCCTCGCTGCCCCGTGCTCCCCTGTGCTACAGTCACTTCTGCGTCCATTCAGCTCATTACCCTCTTTAAGACAGTATCCTCTCCTATGTTTCTGTCGCCCCCCCCAAAAAACTGCTAAACGGTTACTCCATTGTTCATTTAAGGGAAGCAGGCTACTCTAGCTCCTTATTCTCTTGCTCCTTCTAGCATCTGGGGATATCCACCCAAACCCTGGCCCTGAAATTACCCATCCACCAGCCACTACCCACCCAGCCACCACTCCACTTTCACTACCAAATGGCCTTAAAATCATTCACCTAAACATAAGAAGCCTTGTTCCCAAAATCTCACTATTACAACCCATGGTACATGCCTATGCCCCTGACACCACTGTGATTTCTGAAACTTGGCTGTCCAAAAACATACCGGACCATGCTATCTCTATTCCTGGCTTCACCATCTCAACACAGGACAGGACCGGGAGAGGTGGCAGTGTGGCTATCTATACCTCCTCTTCCCTCCAGTTCACACCCTCCTTCACAACTTCTGTTCAAACATCCCACGAGGTTCTCCTTTTAAAAATCTCCTATCCCCACACTGTCCCCATCTTCATCCCTGGAGTTTACTGCCGCCCGGGGCAGCCACATTCTAACATCACTGACTTGGTCACAAAGCTCTCCTCAATTGCCAGTGGTGGCAAACTATTCATCCTGGGAGACCTAAATCTAAACTGGCTGGCCCCATTACTGGCTAATATTCGTTCCACCATCACAGCCTTAAACCTCCATCAACTTATACTGGAGCCCACTAGCCTCAACTATAAAACACTAAACCACTCCCTGCTTGACCAAGTCCTCACCTCCCATCCCTGTCGATTTGTGGCCTCTGGGCTACTACCAGACGATCAGAGACCACCACATGACCTTTCTAGTGCGTAAAATACATAGGACTAAACACCCAGCAAAAACTATTCTCACTAGACCCTTTGCATCACTTGACCTGCAACTATTGCTGCATGACCTCACACAAGCTGACTGGTCCATCCTTTCCACATCAACCTCTGCTGACAAAGCCCTTGCCTAGTTCACCACTAAGTTCTTACAGATTTGGAACTCCGGAGCTCCGATCCGCAAAACCTGGGTCCGTGGTGGGCACCTCCCCTGGGTCACTCCTGAGCTTCTAGCCTGCCAACGAGCTCGTGACCTTGCGTGGTGACATGCCAAAGTCTCCAACTGCCATAGAGATCACCAACGATACCATGAACTTCGGAATGGTTACACTAAAGCAATCCGCCTTGCCAAAGCTGAACACTTCAAGTCCAACTTCCAAGCTAATACTAACAACCCATCCAAATTCTGGAAGGTCGTCCACTCCCTCTTCTCGCCATCCACAAACCCTCCACCACCTATCCTCAGGCACAACCACTCTGTCCTTTCAGAACCTGTGGTCACTGCCAAATGCTTCAACGCCCACTTCGCCACCTGTGCCGCCCTCAACTCTGCTGAGCACCTTCCCAAGTCCCTCCCTTGCTCAGGTGGCCCCTCCTCACACCTCACACACTGACACACCATCCACTGCTCCTCCATCTGCCCCCAACTCGTCCCCATAATCTATCCCCCCCTCCGCTGCTCTACCCCTCCCCCAATCACTCACACCACCTCCCAGTTCTACTTCTCTCCTGACACTACCCTGCTAGCTCTCCTTGCACTAAACCCTACCAAAGGCTCCTCACCTGATGGCCTTGACCCTAGGCTCCTCTCCCTCTCTGCTCCTGCCATAGCCTACCCACTCTCTCTTATACTAAACCTCTCCTTTGAAACTGCCTCAGTTCCCTCAGTTTGGAAACACACAGTAGTCCTCCCCCTCCCAAAGGGGGGGGGTGACTCTTCCTCTCCTGGGAACTATCAGCCGATCTCTCTTCTACCAACCTTAGCTAAACTTCAAGATCACATAGCCCTCAACCAACTCTCTTTGTTCCTCTCTGACTCTGCTTTTTTCACACCCTTCCAGTCTGGCATCAGGAAATCCCACTCCACCACCACCTCCCTGTTGAGGCTAACAGAGACCATCTCCTCAGGCTTTGACAAAGGGCACATTACCTCGGCTATCTTTGTCAACCTGGCCAAAGCTTTTGACACTGTCTCTCAACCCCTTCTCCTGCACAACCTATCAGCTGCTGGACTGTCCCCTTCTGCCACAGGCTGGTTCAGTGCCTACCTGTCCGGCAGGTCACAATCAGTCAGAATAGCTGATGTTACCTCTTCCCCCTTGCGTATAACCAGGGCCCCTGGTGTTCTGCGGCAGGGCTCCTTGACTTCTGCGGCAGCATTTTCTGATTTCTGAGGCATGATTTATTCATTTCTCTGCCAGAATGCAGTCTTGTCATTGGCTAAATATGATGTGATGTCATCGATGACATCGTATGCTGAGCATAGAGGAGGGGCTTCAGGATAAACGAGGTGGGAAAGAAAGCCTGACACTATGGAAAAACAGTATATTTATATGAAAATTCACCAAAAACAATGAATTCTGCGGCATGATGCAAATTCTGCGGCACAATGCAAATTCTGCGGCAAATTCCACAACCGCAGAATTCCAGGGGCCTTGCCTATAACCACTGGAGTTCCCCAGGGTTCAATGCTAGGCCCTACTCTGTTCATCTTTTTAAATGACCTCCCTCCCCCAGGTTTGCTCTGCATCCAGCATCCACATGTATGCTGATGATACAGTGTTGTTTACCTCTGGCAATTCTATCTCTGATATCACTACCAGGCTCCAGTCTGACTTCACTAAAGTCCAACTCTGGTTTAGTTCTCATCAACTTTTTCTAAATGCCAAGAAGACAGTCTCCATGACCTTTGGCACAAGGCAGAGATTTGCAAAGCTAAGTCACATCCCCTCCTTTCACACCCTTGATAGGACTGTTCTTGAGGACTCCCCCCTCATTCAGGTATCTCAGTGTCTGGCTGGATAGATACCTTGACTTCTCTACATGTCGATGCAGTTCTGAAAAAAAAACTAAGGCCCAAGCTCGGGGGCCCTATACAGAAATCGCAGCTGCATCCCACTCGCCGCCAGGCATGAGCTGGTACAGAAGATGATCATGCCTATTTTTGACTACTGCAACACAGTCTATGGTGCTGTCCCACAGTCCTACCTATCCAGACTGGACTCTCTCTACAATTCCTTCTGTTGTTTTGCTTTTGATGCCCCTCACCTCACCCATCATTGTGATCTCTACCGCTCCATCAACTTCCATCCCCTCCACAATCGGCATGCGTTACATGGTGCCAAGTTCATCTCTAAATTCTGACTTGGATCTCTCTCTCCCCTCCTACATCTCCTCCTCTCTTGGCACCCCTACTCCCTCCCATTATTCCCACAGATGCCACGCTGACACACGCACCCTCTTAATCCCCAGCAGATCTACAGACTCTGGCCAAACACCCTTCTCTTACCACCTGCCTAAAATGTGGAATGCACTTCCTCCACAAATCCGCTACCCTCCTCCATATATTCTCTTACCTGTGCTCTGCACAATTACCCAACACCTAGCTGCACCTGCTTCTGACCCCCTCCTTGCCAACCTGCCTCTCTCTCTCTCTCTCCCTCTTTTTTCTCTCTCTACACCCCTTCCCTCACTTGCACTTATCCTGCCCTATATTGCATAGCTCTTAAACATGTGTCATTGTTTACTTATGTTTCCACCCTTGCAGCTACTGCATCACCTGTGAACCGCCTGGAATGTAACTGAATGCATTTGACTACCATGTAGCCTATACCTTTGACTCTGTATTGATATTGTATGTATGTATGTACATATTCACCTTCTGTAATGATGTATGTATTTATGAATTCTCCTTCTGTACATCCCATTCCCCTTTTCTCCCACGACGTACCGTGAGACGAGCATTAGAAACATAGAATTTGACGGCAGATAAGGACCGCTTGGCCCACCCAGTCTGCCCATTTCCCTACCTAATGGATAAGCTGCAGATCCTAGTTAACCAGCAGCCTACTTCTTCCTACCCCACCCCCTAGAATTGCCTTATGACTGTCCCATGCATGCTTGAATTCCACCACTGTTTTTGACTCTACAACCTCCTCCGGAAGGCCGTTCCATGCATCCACAACCCTCTCTGTGAAAAAAATACTTCCTTAAATTACCTCTGAGCACCCCCCATCTTCAAATTGTGCCCCCTTGTTCTTGCACACCTCTTTTTATGAAAGATGCTACCCTCTTGGACTTTGTTGATTCCCTTGAGATACTTGAAAGTTTCTATCATGTTCCCCCTTTCCCTCCTTTCCTCGAAGCTATACATATTAAGCTCCTTAAATCTCTCTTTATATGTCTTCCGGTGCAGACCCTGCACCATTTTAGTTGCCCTCCTCTGGAAAGCTTCCATCCTGTCTATGTCTTTGCGGAGACTGGGTCTCCAGAACTGCACGCAATACTCCAGATGGGGTCTGACCAGCTGTCTGTACAAAGGGATAACAACTTCCTGTTTTCTACTGGTGATGCCTGTCCCTATGCATCCCAGTATCCCCCAGTCCTCCTTGCTGCCCTCTCCATTGCTTTCCCACCTTTAGGTCATCTGATATGACTACCCCAGGTCCTTTCCATTTTTTGTTGTTAGTATCTCACCCCACTGTGTACTCTTTCCTGGATTTTTGTTTCCCAGGTGCATTACCTTGCACTTCTTAGCACTGAATCTAAGCTGCCATAAATTTGACCATTCCTCTAACCTTGCCAAGTCCTTCTCATCCTTTCCACCCCACCTTGTGCATCAACTCTGTTGCAGATCTTTGTGTCATCTGCAAAGAGACATACTTTTCCTCCCAGTCCCTCTGCAATGTCACTTATAAAGACACTGAAGAGGACCGGTCCTAATACTGAACCCTGCGGTACCCCACTAGTAACCCCCCTTTCTTCAGAGTGGACTCCATTTACTATTACTCTGTGTGTCCTATTCTCCAGCCAGTTCTTTACCCAGTTGCTCAGTGTATCTTTACTGATGAAACAATTTAATAAATAAAATTGTGCTTTGGAGAATATCTCTGATGGAGGGAATATTATATATTTATCATGGTACTCAGGCTTTGAAGAACATCTAGGATGGAAGGAATATTACATATTTATCATGGTACTCGTGTTTTTGAGAATATTTGTGATGGACAGAATATTAGATATTCATCATGGCACTCATGCTTTGGAGAATATCTATGATGGAGGAAATACTAGATATTTATCATGGTACTCGTGTTTTTTGAGAATATCTGTGATGGAGGGAATATTAGATATTTATCACGGTACTCTTGCTTTGGAGAATATCTGTGATGGAGGGAACACTGGATATTTATCATGGTAATCGTGCTTTGCAGAATATCAGTGATGGAGGGAATATTGATATGTATCATTGTACTCGGGCTTTGGAGAATATCTGTGATGAAGGGGGAATATTATATATTTATCACGGTACCCAGGCTTTGAAGAATATCTATGATGGAAGGAATATTACATATTTATCATGGTACTTGTGTTTTTGAGAATATCTGTGATGGACAGAATATTAGATCATCATGGCACTCATGCTTTGGAGAATATCTATGATGGAGGGAATATTAGATATTTACCATGGTGCTCATGCTTTGGAGACTATCTATGGTGGAGGGAATATTAGATATTTATCAAGGTACTCGTGCTTTGGAGAATATCTATGGTGGAGTGAAGATCAGAGAAATGGACAGACTACTTACGTATGAATTCTGACCAGATGGAGAAAGGTTTGTCAGGCTTAGAACTTCAGATGCAAGAAAATGTAGTGCCAAGGTTCAAACTTAAGAACCTGGTAAACCAGGCTTGATATAGAAAATCCTTGTTTTTAGAGCTTCCCGCATCGACGGACTATGAATTTCTGATAATTAGAGATGTCAACATTTAATGCACACAAAGTTTACAAATAAAGATGTACTTCTGCAGGAAGAGAAATGCATGGGATCTGTAAAAGGATGTTAGGAGAGAAGAAATATCCAAATTGTCTGGTTTGTGTGCATGTCTCTAACCCCCTCCCCCCCCACACACACACTCTCACTCACTCACCTCAATCCCAGAGCAGGGCATCATGGGTATGCAAATCTTGTGGGCAGACACATCTTGACCACACACCTGCCTATCATTCTCAGCCTATATACTGCTCAGATGTATCTGCCTCTGTAAAAGGCAGCCCATTCTGGCAAAGCCTTGTCAGCTTGCCATACACAAAGAGTTGCATATTCATGGAGGTGTCTTGTACTGGGACTGATGCTTTAGAGTACAAGTGGGGTTTGGAGAGATGCACTGAAACCAAACAATTCAGATGTCAGAGAAGCCAAACTGGTAGGGCTTGAACAGAACACTATGAGTCTCTCCTCCAAGTCAAGTATAGGCCACATTTGGGTCTAAGACCACCAGTGACCTCAGTGTACATTTGCACAGTCTTAACATTTACTACACAGCAAAAAAGAGAAAACTGTTTCTTACTTTAACGGATGAAGTTAAATAAATTGGTGTCAAATCTGCTCTCCTGAACCCTTCTAAAAACACAGATCTAAAAGGGAAACTACTTTATCTTCTTTGAGCCGGATCAATTTTTACATGTAAGAAATAACATGCAGTCAAAGTCAGAAAAGAGTGAGGTTTCTAGGAACTCAGACATTGATTTTGGATAAAGTTGATGACACCACATAGCAGAGGTCAATCTCTGCATTACATTACTGGTCCGGGGCACAGTACAAATTGATTCAGGCCAGTGCAGTGCGTCTCCCCAAGCTAGTGCAATCTAGCCTGTTTTTGTCAACCTGGCCCTTTAAAATAATGCAAATGCCCTGAAAAAGAAAAAAAGTGGTTCCGTTTTTTGTCCAAATATTGTTTTGCAGCCTAGCAACTGCCATGGGGAGCCCTCTCATTGGACGAACATTTGGCTCCTGTCTGGAGCCCATCCCCACTTTGTGAGCCGTAGAACTGATCTCCACACTTGCCTGCAGGCACTACTGAGAGATCGGTGCGATCTAATGTATGCGAGTGACCGCTGCCACCAGGATGGAGTCAGTGATGCCTGGCTGCCTCACAACACGTTAGGTAAGCGAACAACTGAACAGAAAACAACATCGAGTCGGCTACTTAAAAAGTCCAAGTCTAAAATGGGAGCAAAGGACAAGGTGTGTCATCTGGGCTACTTGTTGCCTTTTGTGTGGGCCACAGTTCCACTGGTTCCTGAAAATGTTTTTTTTTTTTATGAAACAGCTCAGCTGGGGGCAAGGGGTCCGTTGCGATTCTGACACTTACCGCTGACCTAAATATAAACTGGTGTCCTGATTCCCAAGGTATTTAGTTAGAAGTGAATTCCCCTCATCTTTGACTGGGACTCAACGCATGTAGTATGCATCAAGTCACAATCAAACACAAGAGGAATTCACTTCTGACTAAACACCTTTAGGAAATCGGGATACTAGTTTATATTTTGGTCAGCAGTAAGTGTCAGAACTGCAACAGACCCCCTGCTGGCCCCCAATATAAATTTGCAAGAACCAGGCCTTGGTGTGAATGATCAGCCTGAGTAGCAGTGCTTAGATGGGGCCTGTCAAGAAGCCAGGTAAAAATTTAGTGAGTGGCAGCTAAGCTTAATTCAATCTGAGTGCTGTGGCTTGCGGGGTAGCGTACTGAGTTTGTCAGATGGGGGGGGGAGAGAGAAGAGGCTGGAAAGCTGAAGACCAGCATTCAAGTGCTGCTTGGTGCTGGTGAACTTGATTCTGCCATTAGTTAGAAGCCCTCATTAGCATACACTGGGTGCCAGAAGCCACCCGTGGTGCGTAAAATGGTTGTCCGTGGTTCTGCCGCCATTAAGCATGGAGCACGTCTTTTTGATTAAAACAGGAAAGCAGCAGGTAAAAGGAAACTTTCTTTTTATGCCAAAAGCCCTAACCGGGCGTTTCTGCACCAGTTGCTGCAATTTGCAGTCTTATTGGAGTCTCCCTACAATACTGACAAACAGTTTTAAAAATCACCATTTAAAAAGAAAACATTTCTTTGACTCCAAGTGAAAATATTTACCCCTTTAATTTACTTTTTACGAAACTCACTTCTTAAGAGTGTGAAGTTATTGCCAGCTGTCTCATTTTTGTATGTATAAAAAAAAAAAAGCAAGATTAATAAAAACAATGAAACAAAACTGACTCTGAAATATTAGAACTTGTCCAGAAGGATTATATATTTAAAAAAAAGGCGCCATTCCAGTAGTTATGCCTACTTGACGCCAATACTGACACTGCAATCCCATCAGGCCAGGCTCAAGGACAGTTTTAACCCCTTCCTGTCTGCTTACAAGCATCACTAAGTGCAACTGAAAAAGGAAGAGGGAGCCCCCAAGAAAGTGGCACAAAGTACCATACTTTTTTCATTTTGATTACTATTTATGGGTTCAGGTGTCAGAAGGTAGTCAAGTGAGTGGTGTAAGGCCTGCAGGGGAATCGCTGGCCATACTGCTGCAGTCGGAGTATTTTGCTTTTCCGGTCCCAATCCCACAGGATGGTGATGGCTATGGGTGCACATTCACACACGCTTGGGTGGTACCAATTAACGTCCTTCCTCCCTCCCCAGCAGTGCTGCCTGCAGCACTACCTGTGGACACCCAGGTGGCACACATATGGTGGTGTCTGCCCCCCCCCACAAAGAAAGAGAGCGTCTGCTGGGACACACAAACCAACCTCCCTCAGGTCAGCCCCCACAACCTAGGCTCCTTCCCAAACCCCAGTATGGCGTCACGAGCAGTAAAGCTACCGCTGCTTTGACAGACCGGCTCACAGTGCCATACATAAAACCACGGCAATCCTTGTAGGGCCAGTGACAGACACCTGCAACTCCATCTGGTTACAGCTTGTTAACTGCAGGTGGTAAGAGGCCATCTAGTGGCCAAGTGGCAAAACTTTGAGCTGTCAGTGTAGACGAGCTGGGCTCAGAAGTGAACTTCGTAGGTCGGCATTGAGTCTTCAGAATGGAAAAGTGGAGAGGCCGGTGCCTCATTCTTCTGCTATAGTGACCCTTGGGAGCATGCTCCTTAAACACTGCACACTGTGCAAATAGGACCTCAGGACACTGGTGGGAGGCAAGAAAGTTGGGGCTCTCGGGAAGAAAGCAGGAGGAAAATAAGGGTGGCTACCAGGGTGGACACAGGCACGCTCAGGCCCTGCTTCTGAACTGGATCCACACAACCAGAGTTTATTTATTTATTGAAATGTTTCACCAGGAAGGCACACTGAACAACAAGTTGCTTGTCTCCCAGTGCAACCTGAGGGGAAGGGTACAACTGGATGAATAATTAGACATACAGTTTGACATTTAACATATCCAAGAAATTAAACATTCAATTACATTTGTAACAAGGTATACAGTTAAAAATATCGTAAATAATCACACAATCACATTTGTGACATGACATACAGTTAAATAAATCATACCTGTTGAATATGCATTTAATTACAAGTGTCATATATGAGAAAGATAGTACAGAAATGTGATATAGCCTTGGAGCCAACTCCTTGCAGGAATGGATCACAGTTAAGAAGCTGATTATTCAGCAGTTATTGAATTAATGAGGTGCAGTGAGGGGACATCAAGGAGAGAAGAAGGGTAGACAGCGGAAACCAGCTGGGGAAGGAGAGGATAAAGATGGGAGGAACACTACCGGAGCAAAGTGAGCAAAAAATCAGTTGCGAGGGGCAAGTTAACACAGGGCTAGTACAAAATGGGAGCACGTCAGACAGAACAAAAAGTGCAAGTTATTTGCCCAAGTGAACTAATTCCTTTGTTTTTGTGCAGGGGTGTAGAGAGGGGGGCAGGAGAGAGGTGAGGGAAAGGGATAGGGTAGGAAAGGCCATGTCATACCTGGAATTGGCCCCTTCAGAGTGTGGAGATCGCTGCCAATGGTGGAATGAGGCGAAGACTTAGAATAACGGGCAGGGGTATGCAAGGAAAAGTTGGGTAGAGATAGTAGAGGGGATGTGAAAGGAAGGAGAGGTGGGAGAAACGTGCCTAAGACTAGGCCTCTTCAGGATGCTGAGGTCCCTGCCAGAGAGCAGAGTCAGGCAACAATGAGTTAGAAAGGATGGAGGGGAAAGGGGAAGGAAGGAATAGTCATTTCCCAGTGCTGGACCCCTTCAGGATGCTGAGAACCCTGCCAGGGGGCAGAACTAGATGAGGACAAGTTGGGAAGACAGAAAAGAAAGGATGGAGGGAAAGGAGGGAAGAGGAGGCAAAGAAGAAGCTTGCCTAAGATTAGGCCACTCCAGGATGCTGAGAACCCTGCCAGAGCGCAGTATGAGGAGAGGACTAGTTGGGCAGAAAGGACAGAGGGGGAGGGGGAGTGAAGGAAGAGTAATTGCTCAGTGCTGGGCCCCTTCAGGTTGCAGAGAACCCTGCCAGTGGATAGAATTAGGCAAGGACAAGTTGGGCAGAGGGAATAGGGGGATAGAAGAGGAAAGGAAACAAGCACTTGTCAATGCTGAATGTTGTCTTGCTGGCGTTGGCATTGGCAGTGCAGGAGTTAGAGAGATGTATAATAGGAATGGCAGTGAAGTATGGAACAGACATCAACCCCACCCCACCCTGCAGAGAGTAACAGACATTGAGGTGTGTCTTTGGGTCGTCTGCCACAATGCTCATACCATTTCACCTCACCCTACTCTGCAGACTCTAACAAGTGTTGCGTTGTGCCTTGAGGTCGTCGGGCCTTACGCTCACCCCATTTCATAAGGAAGTACATTAAGATGGGTGCAGTATAGGAAAATGGGATGAAGAGTCCAAGGCACACCTTGATGCCTGTCAGTGGCTGCAGAGGTGGGGGTGTAATGGCGTTATCATTACAGCTGACAATCCAAAAGCACTCCCCTGACACCTGTTAGTCTGTACAGGGTGGGACGTTATGGTTAGAAACCCTAATACCCCAGGCGTTTGTTGGTATTTGCACTCCAAATTTTCAACATGGCTTTTTTGTAACCCCACCTCATGAAAGCATTTGGGACCTCTGTTCATGAATAGTGGTGCTGTAATTTTGTTAATCTGTCCGGAATGCTGATTCCTACAGCAATCACACTGTTTTCCATGGTCCAGCACCACTAACTGTACCCCAACCCCGCAGACAGCAACATATGTATAAGTATATGTACTAACCTTAGGGTATAGACACTTATCATATAAGCACAGGTATCAGGATCTGAGTTCTACTGTACTTTTAAAATGCATGCTATGCTTTACTACATTCTCATAATACAATGTACCACTTGGGGAAATATCTTCATTTGGATCATTGTATAATCATTAGTTAGGCAATGCTGCCATCTTGTGGCCTAGTACAGAATAGAATTTATTTCTGTAATCATGTATTTTATTTTCTCTGTAACAGCTTGAATATAGGCTCTATTGTTTTTGCTTATTTTGTTCTTATGCAAACTCAGTATGTGTTCCCAGGCTAGTAAGACATCAGGCTATGAGTTATTTTCCAATGATGAGACTTTTATATATCTTTTTAGTAGTAACTATGACAATTATCAGGGATATAAGACCCGATGCATTGTTCATTTTCTCGGTGAAGAGACAAAACTACTGCTTTGCTAGGTAAGCTAGAAAGATTGGAGATGTTTTCTCCCTGGTGATATTTTCACTGTCATTTTGGTTATAAGCCTGCTTGTTTACCAATAATAAATTCCTTTAATGCACTGGACACCGCTTGTCTGTCATTTCTTCACCTTTGTGCAGTTCCAACAAGAACCTGAGAAGGGTGATTTATTACCCAATTACAGCACCATTCTGAGCCATGTGTGAAAACAGTGAAAAATGACAGCTGCAGCATTCATAAGGAGGTGTGAAGAGGTGGCAATTTTGAAAATCTGGAGTGTAAAATATTACAAATTCTTGAAGTTACGTGCGTGCATGAAAACTGCGCAACACACGAGTCATTTTTTGGAATTCTTTCACCACATTTTTAACATAGGCATTTTTAGACCTCTGCTCATGACCAGTGGCACTATGATTTTCTTAATCTGTCCTGAACGTTGATTTCTCACTGCAACTCCGCCATTGTACACCAGATGTGCGAAACCACATTTCAGGCAGGATGTGAAAAATGACAGCTGTATTGTTCATAAGGAGGTATGAAAAATGGCAATGTTAAAAATCTGAAGTAAAAATATTAAAAATTCTTGAAGTTATGACTGTGCGTAGAAACTGTGCAAAACGCATGCTCATAACAGTCATTTTGTGGAATTCTGTCACCAAATTTTCAACATAGGCACTTTGGGACCTCTGCTCATGAACAGTGTTACTGTGATTTTCTTACTCTGTCCTGAACATTGTTTTCCTACAGCGACTGTACCATTGTGCACCAGATGTATGAAAACACATTTCGAGCAGGATGTGGACAATGATAGCTGTACTGTTCCTAAGGAGGTGTGAAAAAATGGCAATGTTGAAAATCTGGAAACTGCGCAACGCATGCTCGTAACACAGTCATTTTTTGGAATTTTTTCACCAAATTTGCAACATAGGCTTTTTGGAAGCCCATCTCATGAACACTGACACTGTCGTTTCGTTAACAGGTCCCGAAAGGTGATTCCATGCAGTGACCGCAAAATCACTTTTCGGGATCGAATAACAAGATGACAGTGACTGAATTCATGAGGTGGGGTCACAAGAACTCTATGTTGAAAATGTGGTGCCAAAATTTGCATAAATGGCAGAGATATGCACCACAGTTGAAAAAAAAAAAACATTTATGTCATTATACAACTTACCGGCATTTCTTCAGTTCGCAGTCGGCTTTGAAGAGTGCAAACGTGTTCCCGGTCCACCGAAGATCATCGCGCCAGGCTCCAGAGGTAAGTATGGGGTGAGGTGGGGTATGCGGAGGTAGGGTACACAGAGGGTGGGGGCAGGTTGTGGGAGGGGCACCGGACACGTCGAGGGACTTTCTTGTTTTCCAGGTTAAAAAAAAAACTATAAAGACAATGCGGGTCAGTTTTCTTATTTTGCAGGTGTGTTTTGGCATACTGGGGTGGGCTCCCAGTGTGCAACCTGTATTTTGGGGGAGGAGGTCAGAAGCAGACAGGGATTGGGCCCCCCGTCGGCACCGAAACGTGTCTGGGGACGCATGATGCCAAGGGGGACTGGGCACCCCCCTCGGCACACAAAGTAAATGATAAGGGGGACATTATGCCGACATGGTTTGGGCTCCCTGTCTGCAAACTGAACTGGGAAGGAGGCATGCGGACAAGAGGATTAGGCACCCCCAACGTCAGCTTGACTGGGACTGTGAGGCGGACAGCAACAGCCACCGCCATCTTTTATTGAAATGTTACACCAGGCAAGGCGCACCCTGCAATGGGAGTGATCTCCCTCATTGCAGCGGCTAAATCATTTCAAGTTGGTGGAACGCTTTTGCACTGCTGTCATAGACAGCGTGCAATCTAATTTGTGCCACGGAGCCCGGGCCAAAAAAGCAGTGACACCACTGGCCACAACACGACCGCGCCTCCAAAACTTTCTATTCCAAGGTACCCCAATATGTTGCTTTCGCGTGTGCAAGGCAACATAAAAAAAGGAAGGAAAGAATAAAAATGTACCTGAGAGTAGACATCACCAGGGTGCTAAGAATCCCAACAGAGGGCAGATTTAGATGAGGACAAGTTGGGTAGAAATACGAGAGGGGGAAGGGAAGGAGGAGGCTTGCCCAGTGCTAGACCCCTCCAGGATGCTGAGAACCCTGCCAGAGGTCAAAACTAAGCAGGGGCAAGTTGGTAATGGAAGAAGGGTAGGAGTGAGGGGGTAAGTGGTGAAGAGAGAGAGGAGAATGTGCTGAGAAGTAGGCTCGGTGGGGGGAGGAAGGTTTAATGGGGGATCTGAGTCATGGAGAGGAGCAAAAGTATAGGAGAATGGTTAAGGAGGGTTAAAGCAGGAGCAGTTAGAAGAGAGAAAGTTATGTAAAGTAGGGGCAAGGAAGCAGGAATAGGAAGAGTGATGTATTGGGGGGGGTCCAGATTTACATGAAACGATGGGTGAAGCTTGACTGACTGATGAGAGTGGTTCGACAGGGGACCAACAATGTGCAAGTGTCAGAGGATCTGAAGGAGCGGTGGGGAGGAGAGAAAGTGAGGTTGGTACCATGAGTGAGGTGCCTGTTGCCAAACAGGGGAAGGGACAGGGCATGGTATAGGTCATAGTGATGAGTGCATGACGGAGCATCAAGGGCAAATTGACAGAAGTTAAAGAGTGTCCAATCTGGTTAGGGAGGATTTGGGAGCAGCACCATAGACTACACCACAGTAGTCGAAAATGGGGATGATCATCTTCTGGACTAATTCACGTTGCACCTTAGGAGGGATGCAATTATGGTTCCTGAGTAAGGCACCAAGCTTGGGGCACAGTTTTTTCAGGATGGCGTCAATATGGTCAGAGAACTTGAGGTGTTGGGCCAGCCAAGCCCCAAGGTATCTGAATGAGGAGGTGTTCTCTAGGATAGTCCCATCAAGAGTATGGAAAGAAGGTAAAGGGTGGAGCCTAGAGAGTTTCTGCTTAGTGCCAAAGATCATGGAGACAATCTTTATGGCATTTAGGAATAGTTGATGTGAGGCAAACCAGAGCTGAACCTGGTGGAAGTCATGCTGAAGGGTGGTTGCTACATCAGCGGGGCATTTGCCAGACGAGAATAGGACAGTGTTGTCGGCACACATATGGACAGAGGAGGAGGGGGAGCATACTGAAGGGAAGTCATTTAGAAAGATGGAGAAGAGCATGGGTCCAAGCACCAGGCCCTGTGGGACTCCTGTGGAAACAGGGAGAGGGGGGCAGAGACTGTATCCTGGATCCTGACTGATTGTGCTCTGCTTAAGAGGTAAGCTCTAAACCAGTTTTGGGCAGAAGTAGACAACCCAGCAGCCATAAGGGAGTCATGAAGTAGGACATGGGAGACTGTAACAAAAGCCTTAGTGAGGTCAACAAAGATGGCAGAGGTAATGAGGCCATTATCCATCCCGGTAAGGATGGAGCCTGAGTAGGAAGGTGGTAGTGGAGTGGTTCTTCCAAAAGCCAGATAGGAACGGGGTGAAAAAGGAAGAGTCAGCAGTGAAGGAGGTTAGTTGAGAGAGGACCAGGTGTTCTTGGAGCTCAGCAAAGGCAGGGAGGAGGGAGACTGAGTGAAAATTTGCAGGGGAGGAGGGGTCACCACCCTTTGGGAGAGGGATGACCACTGCATGTTTCCAGGATGAAGGGACAGACAAGGATGAGAAGGAGAGATTTAGGATTAAGGAGAGAGGATAGGCTATAGCAGAAGCTGAAAGGTAGAGGAGTTTAGGGTCAAGGTCATCCAGTGATGAACCCTTAGAAGGAGTAAGAGAGAGAAGGGCCGTCAGTGTTTCCTCTGGGGAGACAGCAGAGAAGCAAAAGGACGGGTGGGCACGGAGGGGTTGAGTGCTGGGTGTAGGAAGATGAGGAGGGGGAGGGACTGTAGAAGTGCTGTGCCACAGGAGGTTAATAGGAGTTAAACTCTTGGGCCACTGCACATGGTTCGGAGACCAACAAGTTGTTTATACTAAGCACTGGTGGAGGCGGATGTGAAGGGGGAAGAATAGGGTGTGGACCACTTTCCAGAATTTGGAGGGGGAACTGATGTTTTTGAGAAAAAAAATATTTAAAATATTCAGACTTGGCAAGTCCGGTAGCTTTTGTGCAGGCTTTTCTTAACGTGCGATACCTGGCATAGTCTGAGGGAAGCTGGGAGGCCTTATGTTTCCTTCAAGCTTTGTTCCACTCCCAGAGACAGATCAGTAACTCAGGGGAGACCCAGGGATGATGGTTGCCATGAACTCTAGTGCATCTGAATGGAGCGTAGGAGTTCCATGTAGTTAGAAATTTATCTTTAAAATAAGCGTGGGCTTGGTCACTGGAAGGGGCAAAGGCAACAGGGGACCAATCGGAGCTGGCCAGTTCATTAAGAAGGGGATTAAGGTCTAAGGAGCTGAAGGAGTGGAGTTGCAGAATTGTGTGTGGTGGTTTTGGACTATGGACTTTCCTGACTATGAAGATTGGGTGAAGATCACTGAGAGCATCCGGGAGGATGCCCGATTTAATGACTCGGTGGGGGTGAGAGGTGAGAGCCCAGTCTATCAGGGAGTGGTTAAGGTTTTTATGGTTTAGACGGGTGGGTTCCAGGATGAGTTGGGAGAGACTGAGGGCCGTGATGTCATTACGTGTCTTGGCAGTTGTTGGTGTTAGCCAGTTTAGGTTTGCATCATCCAGGATGTATAGCTCGCCTTTATGTGAGAGGGAGGTTATGGAGGTAATGAGATCCGAAGTATCAGATGCCTTGGAACCAGGTCGACAGTAGACGTGGTTATGAAGACAGGGGAGGAAAAAGGCAAGGTAATGTTTACTACAAGTGCTCCACAGGCGGAGGGTAATGAGGATGATAGAATGGCTGTGAACTGAAGTGAGGACAGTATATACATGGCGACTCTGCCACCCCTGTCAGTCCTATCCTGCCTGATTATGTAATAACCTGGGATATTAATGGCGAGTTCAGGTATTTTACCATTTAACCAAGTTTCTGTTAAAATCAGAATATCAGGCAATATCAGAGTGAAGGCAAGTGGGGTGGTCGGGGCTGGGGAATGGCCAGAGTCTGAAGGGGCAGGGCATCTGCCAGGAGCACAAACACAATCTCGTAAAACTTTTTTTTTTTTTTTTAGTAAACGCGGGTGATAATGAAGGCTCAGTGCTATGATGCAACACTAAACATCTAGGAGTCAGGATGTGATCAGAATGGGATGAGACACCGAACTACAAGACATGGTGCAAATCTGGAACTAGGGAGGGAACACTACACTCCCCAAGGCTCAGAATATCTGAGGAAGCAGTTGCTGGGGGGGGGTCGCTGTTACCTGTACAAGGAATAATGGTGGGGTGGAACACTGGTGCACTACTCTGCATGGTGGTGTCATGGCCATGTGGACTTTATTTCGGCAAGTGATGTCACTGTAAGATCGCCACAAGGGTGACTCCCATTTCTCCCAGTCCAGAAATTGCACACACCTATGTCCTCAAATTACAAGAAAACATTTCCACAGCTAGGACTATCCTCAAATTTAAAGGGCCACTGTCAACCCTTTTTTCATTATATTATTTCTAGCTGAAAACTCGTATCTTCTGAGTGCTTATCTTCTATACAATTCATTGATATTGCTGATTGTTTTATTTGTTTCCTTTTTTTACCAGAACTGAAATGTATGTAATGATGTAATTATAGAAACATGGAAATGTGATAGCAGAAAAGGGCCACCTGGCCCACCCAGTCTGCCCAAGGTGCCTAGCTAATGACTAGGGCTCCCCAAATACCAGAACCATGCGTCTGCCCCATGCCCTCTTAAAGCCCCCCCACGGTGGCTTCCCTACCACCACCTCTGGAAGCCCATTCCATTTCTCCATCACCCTTTTTGTGAAAAGTTCTTCCTGATGTTTCCTCAAAACCTACCCCCTCTATCTGTAATGCATGCCCCTGGTCCTCTTCTGCCCCGTAAGTTAAACAGCGTCTCTACCGGCTTACTGTTGATGCCCTTAACATTCTTAAAGGTCTCGATCATATCCCCCCATCCCTCCTTTGCTCAAGTGAGTAAATGCCCAAGTCAGTCAATGTCGCTTCATATTGCAAGTGACCAAGCCCCATCACCATTTTGGTTGCCCTCCTCTGGACCCACTCCAGCCTGTCCTCATCCCTCCTTAGGAACGGCCTGCAGAACTGCACCCCATATTCCCAATGTGGTCTAGCCAGCTGCTTGTAGAGTGGGATGATGACCTCCATCCTCCTGGTAGTGAATCCCCTATGATGCAGCCCAACATCTTACCAGCCTTGGCCGCCGCCTTCTCACATTGTTTAGGTGGCTTGAGGTCCCCTGAAACGTCGACCCCCAGATCTCTCTCCTCCTCAGTGACTTCCAGGGCCTGATCCCCCAGACAGTAAGTCTCTCTCCAGTTTTTCCTCCCTACAGGTAAGTGTATGATTTTGCACTTTTATATGTTAAAGGCCACTCTCCACTCCTTAGACCAAACCTCTAACCTCCTCAAGTCCCTGTGCATATTCTCTACCCCCTCTTGGCTATCCACCCTATCACAGATTTTCATATCATCCGTAAAGAGACACACCTTTCCCCTCAGTCCCTCCATTATATCTGCCACAAATATGTTAAAAAGCAGTGGTCCCAGCACCGACCCCTGAGGAACCCCACTGGTGACCATTTCCTCTCCTGAGGTGACCCCATTTACCACTACCCTCTGGCTTCTACTTTCTAGCCAGTTGCGCACCCACCCTACCAGCTCCCTCCCAGGCCCAGACCACACAATTTATAAAGTAGTCCCCCATGCGGAACTGAATCAAGATATGTAATGTCCACCGAACCCCTCCGATCCACCTCCCTAGTGACCCAAAGAATTCTATTAAGTTCATTTGACAGGACCTCCCCTTGGTGAAACCATGCTGATGCTTGTCCAGGTCATTTTCTTCTAAGTAGTTCAGAATCCTGCACTTAAGTAACTGCTCCATAATTTTACCTACTATGGAGGTTAAACTCACAGGCCTATAGTTCCTCACCTCTTCCCTATCCCCCCTTTGTGGTGAGGGACCACGACCGCCCTCTTCCAATCTTCTGGGACATCCCGTCTCCAGGGACCTGCTAAAGACAGCTGCCAGAATATCCACAAGTTCCCTCAACACTCTAGGGTGTACCCCATCTGGCCCCATGGCTTTATCCACCCTCAGTTGCTCCAGCTCTCTGAAGACTGCGCTCTCCTCAAACGGGCTTGTATCAACCCAAATCCTTTCCCCAGCCTCAGTACTTCTGGCCCTAAACTCTCCCCCCCACGACCAGGAATACTGAGCAAAAATAGTCGTTTAGTAACTGCGCCTTCCCTATCTTCCTCCAGCAAAACCCCCTCATTGTTTTTAAGTCTGGTTCTCCCCCTTCCGGTTTTCCTCCTCTCACTGACATACCCCCAAAAAAGTTCTGTCACCAGTCTTGACTGAGTTGGCAATTTCTTCTTCTGCCCTGGCCTTATCCCTCTGCACCTCTCTGACCACCTCGTTTTGCCTCCTCTAGTAAGTTTCTCAATCCTCCTAGTTCTGCATTGTCTTGAACCTCCTAAACCCAATATCAGGGTTTTAAATAATTGATTAGCAGTTTTTTTCTTGGGACAATGCTAACTGTACAAAAAGTATTTATATATGTTTTCTAGAAGTGTTATGTTTGTTAAACACAGTGAGGTAAGTGCTATGCATTTTCACAATGTTTTAGCACTTTTATGAGCAAAACGCCAATCAATTTTTGGAGTTAAATAAATCCCTGAATCTATACCCAACCTTGTTTTGTTTCACATCCTTGATTTCTTACTGCATTCTTTCTGAACATTAGGAACACCGCAAACAGTGCTGCCACTCATTATACAATAGTATACTCTAGTCCCATTGCATCATGAGTAGCTAATCTGTGTTGGGAGTGTTCTCAAACCCGGGAAAGATGCAGTGGGAGTTGATCAAGGAATGTAAACAAACACATTTTGTGTGGTAACACCAGTGTTGTGGGCAGTCTGTTTTCCACTTTTAAAAAGGGAAAAGAAATCAGACTCAAACAGCCAGCTACATCAGCAAGCTCTAAAAAACACATATTATGATTTTTCACATTGTGTAAACTAAAGACACTTTGAGGCCTAAGGAGGGTTGACTGTGTCCCTTTAAGTCTAAGTCCCCAAATTGCAGGACAATGTTTCAACAACATGAGCACATGAACTTCATTACGGAAACATTTTTCATTAAATTTGGAACTTACACTACTTCAGCAAACTGATTCAGATCTTTTGGCTACCTGAGATTTCAGTTTGGCTAGTAAGATTTCTGACTGGTGGCCAAAGTGAAGCACTGCACTGGACCACCAGGATTCAACACTCATAGTGGGTAGGTCAGGGGACACGTCTAGGCAAGTTGCCAATTTGCTCCATGTCAACCAAAGCTCCGTGTGACATCGCCCAATGTGTCTGGCACAACGCCAAGCTGCCTCATGGTTACAGGTACAAAGTAGGGTGTTAGCAGCCAGCATCCACCAACATCAGAACACAAATGTGTACAGCACCTATGCCACAGGGAACCCCTGCAATGTGTGTCAGTTTCTGTATACTGCGTTTCTGGGAGGTGGCATGCACAACAGTGAAGGGGAAAAGGACCCATTATGCAACACCCTCAATAATTACTAAGAAGTGGGCCTGAAAGGTGTGTACAGTGATACGATCACATATGTAATCCATACAAAAGTAACTAGGGAAACAGTAAGTACATACAACAGAAGTGAGTCAGAAACCCAGGTTATCACTGTTACTGAAAATTACCCCATAAGACCCAATCTAGGATATTTTATCTTGTTGAAACAGGGTAGTCAAAGCAGTGCCACACCACATAACACAGACAATTGTTTCTTCTTCATTTTACTGTGGGTCTATAAGCTCTGTTTTCTCATCTGTTTACTCCCCAAATATTGGGTACTCTGTTGGGTGCCTTGCCCAAAAGGGAAAACAAGGAATCTCTCCATCTGACCAGATATTAGCCACCGAGGAGGAAAGAGAGAATCTGGCATCTTCCCTCTTTTTATCCATCTCTTCCTCACAGTCTACAATCATTGTTTTCTGGCATTTTCACCCACCAAACTCCAAATTCATACAGGGCTAATCTCTCAACTCTGGGCTGCGACTATCATAGTTTTTCCTTACTCTGTGATCAGGGTGTACTTATTTATTTATTAAATTTTGGTGACCGGGTAGGCTCACTGAGCCCCGGAGGTCCCTTTTTCAGGGGTGACCCGGGATTACATGGTATCATAGGATATACAGTGAGAGTACAATAAAATAAATAGGTTGTAGCAGTTAACACACATCGTAGCAGTAACATATTATGTAACATATTTAAGATTTAAAAACATTTCTAAAAGTGAGAAAAACAAACCAGAAACACAAGCAACGCACAGAATTTCAGTGAAGTTAACGACATAGAGCATTTGTCAAACAGAGAGCCCAGGTGAGCATAAAAGGTGCATTACATAGGAGAGACCAGCTTATGGTAGGCAGAGGCATGTACTTGGATGGGAGAGATGGGGATGTTTCAGGTACCATGGCAGTGGCATGTGCTAGCAGCAATACTCCTGCAACACTTCAAACAATAGCAACATTTGTGTAAGTAAAATTCCAAAAAACAGTCAGATCATGCACATTTGGTAACTGGCAAACTATAATTGCTGACTAGTTCAATAATTTTGTTGGACTAAAACAAAAATACATTTTGCAAAGATGTTGTATGATACTTTTCAGTTAAACAACCATGGTAAATCCAGCAATCTAACATACAAAGCAAGCAATCCTTAATGTTCATGAAAACAAAGTATTTTTCACTCACTAACAAACCTACTGGGCATTATTTTAACCAGCAAGTCATTTCCCTATTTGCAACACTTATCTGTATGCTACATACTGTATACTTATTCCCAGAATTACGCACATACATCTGCTATGAGAAGTCAAAGGAACTGTTATGTGTTCCATACCTCATGCATTTCTGATATTCTGCCAGTGTAATAAAGAACTCGTTCTGTTAGAGTAGTTTTTCCAGAATCAATGTGAGCAGAGATACCAATGTTGCGAATCTTTTCATTAGGTATGACACCAGAGGAAAACGTTCTGCAACTTTTTAGAAGACTCTGGAAAAAAAAATAATACTCCTATAAGTGAATAATACTCCTGCAACACTTCAGACAATAGCAAATTTGTGTAAGGAAAATTCCAAAAAACAGATCATACACATTTGGTAACTGGCAAACTATAAGTGATGGATAGTTCAATAATTTTTTGGGACCAACAAAACTAAATTTTGTAAAGATGTTATACGATATTTCAGATCCTCCCAAGTCTCTTCCTTTGGGTCACCCAGCAATCCAGCTATCGAACTAGCCAAATAATCAATGGTATCTTTACCAAAATAAAAGTACCTACGGTAAATTCTCTAGACATTAAAAATAAGCAGTCACTCATTCACAATAGGGTGGACCCGAAAACGTATATTCATTTACTATGAACTGGCTTATTCTTAGTTTGTACTTTACATTATGGCTCAGCACTACTACAGCAGTGAAAACGTAATCCACATTTCTCAGTTGCTGGCTTCCAAGTATGTAAAGCTGTATGTTTTCTCTGGCAATAAGAAAACGTCACTACATATCAGATAAATTTCATGCTGCAACAACACGAAAGGGCACATCCCCACCAAAGTGCAAAGGGGTCTTCCACACTTTTTACACTGTACCTGTCTCAAATGTAAAGAGACACACTTCTTGAACTGCTTCCCTCCCAACAGCAGCCCCGCTTTCAGCACATGCATCTTATTTACACCAAAAATATCGACGAGTGACCAGTCCGAAAAATAAAGCAAATAACCCCGCACGTTGTATTAGGACGTGAATGTCATGCCGGTTCCGGGTATTCCTCGTAACCCCGCGCAGAGGTCGAACCAAGGAAGCGCTTCCGGTGACTGAGCGGAAGGAGGGAAAGCGGAGGTGGAGGAGGGTAATAGCGCCATCTACCGAGAATGTACGCGACTTACAACTGCAGGAGCAAATGGAAGTATTTCATGTATTTTGAATGAGAACACTATACCTCTCAACCTTTTGCCTCATAAATCAGGGACAAACTATCCAAAACTGGTGATACTTCTTACAGTTTATATATATATATGTATACTCTCGGTTAATAGAATAAAGGGATTAATGTAAAATGCGTTTTCTAAAGAGGTCTGTCACTGTAATGTTTCACATTATTTTGTGCTTGTAGCCCCCACTGTTCCAGTGCTCCCAAATTTAGCTGACATGTTCCTTGTAACTTCAGGGCAATGTTCCTGTGTTTTCCTGTAAATTACATTATTTCATATGGAAGCCAAATTGCTTTGTTTTTCCATATAATCAATGCAAGTCTATGGGAACAATTTCCCTGTAAATGGATCAATTTTCCCTTAAAATTCAGGAATCCCTGTAGATATGGGAGCCCTGCTGTTGAGTCACAGAAACACAGATTTTAGGAGGGACAGAGGAACAATTTTGAGGCAATATCAGGGGCATGCCTGAAAATCAGGGACAATTTATGTGGTATGAGGAAAACTATGGTATGTAAACCCTCCCTGCATGTGATACCCCACCAGATGGTGCCCCAGTATGGCATCCCCAGTATCCCCCCACAGCATCTTCTATATATGTACTTAACCCCTAGCAAGCAGGAGAATAAAATGAAAGGGAGGGACAAGGCTTGCATTAGCACTAGCAAAGTAGGGGTCAGTTTGACCCTCACTGCTTCAAACCAGAAAATCTTGGAGTCAGAAATTTCTGGAGTGCTTTGTACAACATTATCCAATACTTTTTCTGCAAACAACATTGGTGCAAACCTTTCAATATACAGGGTCAGTGATGAAGTACTACTTTTATTTTTGTGCTTCAGAATCCTCAAAAATCCAATTTGAGGACTTCAGTAGAGGGTTAATGCAAGCCCTGGAGGGAGCTGAACAGTATATAGGGCCCCTTCACCCAAACTGCGTCCTCTCAGCTGTTCCCCACAGCAGCTTCCTGCCCTTCCAGAGTGGCACGAGATCAGTGCCAGAGTTTAAAATGTTCAGCGTGCACTAGACAGTAGGTTGCCCCCCTCCATGTCATCAGGGATTCAGCATTCCAAACGTTGGGGGGCTACATAAGGGTCCAGTGTGGTGGCAGCCATGGTAGTCGTGTGGGCGCTCTTGGGTGCTTGTGAAGAGGAGTCCAGTGCCTCTGTGCAACAGTCCAGTGAGCTGTTGTGTGCTCAGAAGTACTGCTGGAGGCTGGCGATCAGGCCTGAGGGAGAGGATGTGGCGGCCTGCCTGTAAAAAAGTGGCATACCTGAGTGGTGGTCCCTCCTCTGGTCAGCCTGTCTGTGAGTCTGTTAGGTCACCTCGGAGGCAGTAGCTTGGTGGTTCCCTTCCCCCGAGGCAGCAGTAGTCGGCAGTTGAACAGATGGAGGAAGTCGTCGCAGCAGAAGAGGAGCAGTTAGGCAACCAAGACGTGGGCAGTGCTTAGTCACATTCTTTTTATTTAATTTAAAAAGTAAGTCCCTTGCCAGAGCTGTGGCGTGGCCACAGCAGTGAGACTAGGCAGAGCAGGAGCAGTGCCAGACTGAGGCCGTGACAGTAACAAGAGGCAGGAGGGAGCACTGCAAGGCAAGGCAAGGCAAGGCAGAGTAAGCCACAGCAGGACCACCCACAGCAAGGCTTCCTACAGCACTACCGCAGCAAATCACCTAGCTCCAGCTGCAGCCTCTGCAACAACTGCAGTACTTCTTCCCTTGTTGGAGCTGTGAGCCAGCAGCAGCGCTGTAGGACAGGAGCTGACAGCCAGATAATTTCAGTTTGAGAAACAATATTTGAAGCAGGAGACAGCACAACAGGCTGTGGTCAAGGCCACAAAGAGGGCAGCAGGGCCCCAGCCGTCCAGAGGGCAGAGTAAGTGGCCTGGAAGCCCAATTTTAATAAAGCAGCTCCTGGAGAGTGTAGCAGAGGGGCAGGGCAAAGCCCCATTCAGAAGAATAAAAAAGCTTAAGTCCAGGAGGGGCAGAAAGTAACTGGGCAGGAGGCCCGATTTTAATGCAGCAGCTCCCAGAGAGTGGAGTGAGGGTCAGAACAGCCTTGTATTGTTCTTCATGTTTTCTGTTTAAATAGCACAAGCTCCTGGAGGGTGGAGCAAAGGGCAGGCAGGCCCTAATTAAACAAAGGCAATGCTGGTGGGTAGGCCCAATGGGCAAAGCAGGCCTTTTTAAACAAAATCTCCCAGAGGGCAGAGTGAGAGGCAGGGAAAAACCCATTTACCATAGAGGGATGCCCAGCACAGCGAAAGGGCTAGGCAATGAAGCGGGCTAGTAGCTTGGTGACACCAGCAAACCCAAGTCAAGAGCTACAGTAGTTTAAGTAAATCATTTTCTATAGACTGTGACAACTAGCTCCAGCCAGGAGCAGGGGAGCAGACAGGCCTCATCTTAGCCAGCCCCAGGTAGCCACCCAACAGCTTAGCTTCCATGGCCTTAGCCAAGGGATAGGTTACACAAATTAAGTAATTTTGTTGATTGCACATCAGCTGCAGTCAAGAGAGGGGGGACAGGAGCGAAAAAGGCCCAATCATAACCAGTTCCAGCCAAGAGAGGGGGGGACGGGAGCGAAAAAGGCCCAATCATAACCTGCTCCAGCCAAGAGAGGGGGGGACGGGAGCAAAAAAGGCACAATCATTGCCAGCTCCAGCCTCAACACTTTAGCAGTCAAACATTTAATATTTTGCTGTTCCCTACCATCAAACCAAAACTGTTTTCTTGCCAAATGTATAGCTTAAATCCATCACATGAAAAATATGTGCATCATGAAACTTTGTTGTATTCATCAAAAAGACCCGCAACATCAAGCTAAAGTGATGTTTAGTGGCAGAAAATCCCAGAGCAGTCTACCTGGCAATTCCTGTGTCATTATTCTTTGTAATTTATAACTGTTAAAATCTTAGTGACAAAAAGTGAAATCTTCTAATCTGATTCACTTGAACCCCAGTACACCCTAACTGGGGATCCCCGTGCCACCATCAGAATCAGTTCGACCATCTGTTTGATGAGCACATCTCAATAAATTTAATTTTCACTTTCAAGTAGTTTTCATTATCGTGTTAGAATTAGGTTTTGGCCACGCCAGTACAGAGCCACAGGTATGCCGCCCTTAGGGCAACACCAACACAGCGAAATACACTCCTGTTTGCAAACTCGACACTTTGCCAACAGGTCACTGTGTTGGTGTGCCCCGAGACAGGTGCATGCTGTCTCCCGGTCTTGCACCCCCACCCCGAATCAACTCTGACTGGAGTTGAGAACTTTAAGACGGGGCGTAAGAGCCCCCCATGATGAGGGTCTTGGGGACAAAGCCCCCCGATAAAAAAACAGGACAGGGAGAGACACAGGAATCATGTAGACCACAACTTGCAGTCGACATGATTCCTGTTAGTGAGATACCAGTTGAGAAAAAGGATGTCAAACCGGCATGGTAGAGCCCAGAACCACATGTTCAGGACCCCTCAGCATCCTACAGCGACTGCTAACCAACATTAGATCAATGCCAATAACAGAAGCCGGCAATAGCTCCACACACCTGGCATAGATTTGAATCCTCCCTCCCCAACCCCTGGAGTCCCTAACCCCGCAAACCCAGAGGCACCCACATCTGTCATCTATCATTTTTATTAGTTTAGTGCAGCATATTAGTGTTGGAAGTCAAAGCTGGGAAAAAGATTAGGAAAGTCCTTCCGAAGACCTTGTTTTGCAGCCTCAAAGCCATTGTATTCTTTAAATCCCATATTCTTAATCTGGTAGGGTATAACAAGCCATATTTGAACCCCGCCTCCCATATTTTTTTCTTTGTTGGGAAGAAAGCATCTCTCTTGTGAATCACTTCAGATGGCAAGTCGTTAAAAAACTTTATGCTACCCCCTTCAAAAGTAATGGAAGTTGTATTACTGAGCACTTTCTGTATGTAAACCTTCTGCTGGAAATCTAGGAAGCAAAACACAAAGGACCTAGGTTTTTCATTTTTACTGGGCTTTGGCTTCAGGGATCTATGTGCTCTGTCTCTATGAAGTAGCTGCTGGCACCTGGTGGTGGGTCTGTAATAATTGTTAAAAGCTGGTTTGTAAATTCGATAGGGTCTGCACCTTCAGTTCTCTCCCTGAGACCAAAGACTCCAAGATTATTCCTTCTGCTTCTGCTCTCTAAATCCTCGACCTTAGCCATTAGATCTGATATTTTCCTGCAATTTGTGAGTCATTCAGCTAATTCTCTTCAATTATTTTGTAGTTCTGTCCTCTACACTACTGACTCTAGCTTCCAGGTCAGACAATCTTTTCTTTTGTTGTGCCAATTCCCCTTTAACCTGTTTGATGTCCTCTGAAACCCTGTTTAAAGTAATTTTCTTAGCAGCTATCTCCTGCATGGTCATGTCAAAATGTTTCACTACAAGAGGCTGTTCAGCATTAGTTATTTTGGCCCCAGAAAAGGGGGATCCATCTAAGGTGTCATCTAACTTTTCTAAGGGTCTTTTTTTTATATTTATCCCCCCTCAGGGTCAACATTTTCCAGCATTTTTACAAAACTTTCCTCCGTCGGGTAAGATACTTTTGTCTAATTACAACAATTGCTTGTGTGCTAAAGGTTAGCAGTTTATCTGTAAATTTATAACTCCAAAAAAGAATTAAGATAGAGATCTAGCAAACGTTATATCTGTCAGTTTCTAGCAGGCATTGCTTTGTGAGAGCAATGAGGGAACAGGTCAAAGTTGTGTTACATCCCCCTTTCCCTACAGAGCTTTGTGTCAGGGGTGTTGCAGTTAAAGGAAAACTCCACCCTAATATCTTCTAAATGTTATTTGTTTCCGTGTCAATAGAGAACTCTTTTCAGGTAACTGTTAAGGATCTATGCAATGTTTTAGTCTGTTTTTTACAGTTCAAACTAGGCCCTGTGACTGCTCTGGGAGTTTCCATTTCATGGTTGTTGAAATCGCATTGTCCCTGAGAGCTCCATTAGCATATGACAACATGATGTCAGAACACCCACTTATACCAAGGCCCAGATATTCAAAAGGGTTGCATATGGCGCAACAGTGTTGCACCATGCACAACCCACTGATGCGCCCCGGCACGATATTCAAAAGGGAAAAGTGCACCGCACAAATCCCGATGCGCCAGAGCGCATCAGTAATGTTTGCAGGCACAGGTGGGGGGGCGTGTCCATGCATAACCTGCACAGCCCGATATTCAGCCCGGGATGTGCAGAGTCATGCATGCGCAACCCCTTCCTGCGCCTGCACAAAGTTAAGCCAAAAAAAAAAAGGAACAAGTGATGGCCACCCACAGGTGAGCTGCCACATTGCAGGGCACAACACGGCAGCTGCCACCTGTGGGTGGCCACCCGAGTTCCTGCCGCACCTGGCAGCACCCCCCATGCCCCATCGCGGGCATCCGTGTAGTGAAATCCCCCGTCCTATATCCCTGGTGGTCCAGTGGACCTCTATGTGCCCGATCACGGGCATCGGTATAGTATCCCCCACATCCAATATCCCTGGTGGTCCAGTGGACCGATCGCTACCCGATCGCGGGCATCTGCAACTCATATAATACCCTACTACCCTGGTGATCTAGTGTACCCCTCCCCCCGCCCACTGAGCCCCACCGCCCTGCTCCTCCCCATCAGCCGGGCGGGCGGCAGCACCCTGCCCACCAGCCGCCCGCCATGAACATATCTGGACTGTGTTATGCGGTATGGGCTGCATGCCCATTGGCTCATGCTGTGAACCAATGGGCGTGCAGCTACACTGTCAGTCGGCGGGCGGCAGGGGTGGCAGGCAGAGCGAGGTGCTGTTGCCCGCCCGGCTGGCCGGGGAAGCGAGGTGGTGGGGCTCAGTGGGCGGGTGGGGAGGGGTACATTAGACCACCAGGGTAGTAGGGTATTTTATGAGTTACAGATGCCCGCGATCGGGCAGCGATTGGTCCACTGGACCACCAGGGATATTGGACATGGGGGTACTATAATGATGCCCGCGATGGGGCACATAGAGGTCCACTGGACCACTAGGGATATAGGAGGGGCTTAGTCTTCTACATAAATGCCTGCGATCGGGCACATAGAGGTCCACTGGATCACCAGGATGTGGGGGGGGGTTCTTTTACATGAATGCCCACGATCCGGCTGCAGGGGGTGTCGGTCCCCGATGGCTGCTGCCTGGCAGGGCGTCAGGCGCAAGTCGTAGGGGATCAGCACACCTGCATGCTAATGGCATGCAAATGGGGCCATAATGAGATGCAAATGGCCCCCTGTGCGCCTTGCATAAATTATGGCCCCATTTGCATGTCCCCTTTTGAATATCGCAGGTGCTGTGCATGGCGCAATGGCACTTGCGCTAGCGCATCTCCATGCTCCACTCTGACCACTTGCGCTGGCGCAGTACCACTGCGCCATGCACAGTGGGGGTGGCCAGGGTGCGATATTCAAAGCTGCTGTGCCATAGCGCAGCTTCGTTGAATATCACCCAGGCCACACCCCTGCACAACAAAGGAGCTGAGCCCAGGCTTGCGCCACAGCCTGGTGCAGTTTGAATATCCGGGCCCCTGTATCTTTATGCTGAAAGAACAAATACCCTGCAAAATCTCTCTGGAAACTCATAAACTGAAGAAAGTTTAAAGGCAAAAAAATCTGCATTATAACTCAGACAGTTTGCAGAGCTCACTGAAGGTAAATGTGGTATTCCACACCTTTTTGCAGCTTGTTTCTTTTAAGACTAATTAAGCAGGCAGGCATCCTGGGGAGTTCAAAGGGTGATTACACATCATGTTCTCATATGCTAATGCAGCTGTCAGGGACAATGACATTTCAGCAGTCATGAAATGGAGACTCCCAGGGCAATCACAGGGCCTAGTATGAACTGTAAAAACAGACTAAAACATTTACATACATCCTTAATAGCTACATGAAAAGAGTTGTCTTTTGACATGGACACTAGTAACATTTAGAAGATATGAGGCTGGAGTTTTCCTTTAACTAAACGCTTTTATTTTTTCTCAAGCCTGGCTTTTCTGCAGTTTAACTTGATACCAGTAGGTGAAGCAATTGTTCTTGCTCATTGGTATCTTCTTCACAATGCACTACCTACTGGGCCTAAGGCAGCCTTGCTTATTGTGACAATCCCGGGCTGTAACAGCTTTCAGAAGGTGTCTGTCTCTGTTTTCCGCTGCCACTGGCTGGTTCCACCAGCAGAAATCTCCTTTTCTCCCTATACAGAACTTGGCAGTCAAACATGCAATTGCACAAGTTAAAGTCTGGTAGTGTGCCTTTTGGGTGGCAGATGCTAACGGAGTTTTCCTTTGCCAATGGAAACCATAAAATACCTTAGAAAAAATGTTAAACACAACCACGACTGTTGTGTAAATGAACAATCTTTTTAGTTAGAGTCAAAAGTTGCATTACAGGATATACATATGTCTAACATAAGAGATCACTGTTACAGGAAAAATAAAACAAATGATAGACGACAAAAAGAAAAAGGCTATTGCTAAATTAAGCTGTTCTTCTTACCCCCTCTATTACATATAACTGTTAAAATCTTGGTGACAAAAAGTGAGATCTAATCTGATTCACTTTCAGGAACCCCAGTACACCCTAACTGGGGATCCCCGTGCCACCATCAGAATCAGTTCGACCATCTGTTTGATGAGCACATCTCAATAAATTTTATTTTCACTTTCAAGTAGTTTTCATTATCGTATTAGAATTAGGTTTTGGCTACGCTAGTACTACATGTGGAGAGACTTAATCCCTAGGCTATTCATCAGCTCCTACAGACATACAGTAGTTAGAGCAGTAGGCTCAAAGCTTTTCCTCTCTGATGGTAATTTCCAGCAGAACAGTCCCTTGACGTAACTGTCTTACAGCATCTTATAGTCCCCATTGGACCCTAAGTTGCCTTAGCTATCTGCTCCTGCTGTCCCGGTTCCTCTGTCTGACCTTCTCAACCTCTCTTTTCACTACTGCCACTATCCCTACAACCTGGAAGCATGCTGTTGTTCTACCCTTGCCCAAGAGCAGGGACCTTTCTATTACTGCTGTGTCCCCATTTCTCTCCTTCCTGCCCTTGCTAAGCTGCAAGAGAACCAGGTGCTCTCACAACTCTCTTTCTCTCTAATTCTAACTTGTTCACTCCTTTCCAGTCTGGTTTCTGGAAGAACCACTCTACTACTACCACCCTGATTAGGCTCACAGACTCTATCCTCTCAGGGATGGACTGTAACTGAATCACCTCAGCAATCTTTGCTGACCTAGCTAAGGCTTTCGATGCTGTCTCCCATCCTCTTCTACTAACCTCCCTCTCCTCAGCTGGCCTATCTGACTCTGCCACCAACTGGTTCAAAGCCTACTTGGTTGTACCCAGTCGGTCAGAATTGCGGATGCGTTTCAGCCCCCCTCCCCCCCCCATCAATACTGGTGTACTTCAGGGGTCTGTTTTGGGCCCTATCCTAGTCTCCATTTTCCTGAATGACCTCCCATCAGCCTGCTCGACCACCTGGATCCACATGTATGCCAATGAAAAATGACACCAGTCACATTTATGAGATGATGTGAAAAAATGGCAATGTTGAAAGTTTGGAGTCAAACTATTGTTAAAAATGGACTGGTGAAATTCTGGAACCTGATTGGCTTAGGTCACCTACCACCTGATCCAGTATTAAGGCAACAGAGACCAGGAAATAACAATTCCCAGTCTCTGCCAGCCTGAAAACAAAAATCGCAAAGCCGTAGAATGCGGAATTTAAAAAGGCCGCCATTTTTAAATGTTGTTTAGCAAGACAGACAGCCCCACCCCCCGCAAACACGTAAATGACCAGTAGCCGGATTCACACAGAAATTTCTTTTTTACAGAATTAGCCATCTGGTACACACTTTCAGTGTTTTACCTCACATTTTAAATATAAACACTGACTGTATTTTATTATAAAAGCACTACCACGTAGCGAGTTCTGCACTAGCAGAAACAGCTTCCAGCTCACCCAGGCTCCGCTCCCATCCCATTCACCGACCCTTGCAGAAAATCAGTCTATTTGATACCCTTATTAAAAATAAATAAATAAAATAGCAGCTAAGTAGCAGGAGTCTGTGTAGATCTGCAGTATTGCATGACCGTTTCGCTCCGATGTCTCGATGACACACATACAACGTGGGTATCGCTTCAACTCTCCTGCTTGTCTAGCTGGCACACACATCATGTTTACTTCAGCTGGGGGGTGGAATTCATACAATGCCATCATTGCATCGTCTCTCCCACTGGGCTCCCAACGTTTAGCTGGTACACACACACTCACACAACATTTTCCATAGCGGTGGAGTGGGGCATTCAGAAACCTCTAACAAAGAGGTCTCACAACAGAAGACTAGAAAAGAACTGTAGCAGTAAAAACACATTATTATTATTATTTATTTAATTTTTGTTGACCGGATAAGTGCACTAGACAAATCCTGCCTAATTTCAGGCATGACCCGGGGGATGAGGGATACAGATGAATGCCATCTGACCTTGAACCAGAGTAAGCTGTTGGTGGTATTTTTACTGAATGTCTCACACACACAACTGTGCCCTCTACTGGTATCTATACTAATACAGGGACTACTTTACAACAAAAGGCTTTTTTTTTTTTACTAAATTGTAACTTTTTACAGATTTTATTAAACTTTAACTTATGACCCATTTTCTAAGCACAATAATACCCGACAGGGTGAGTGGTATTGGGCTATACCGGACCATAAAGAGGCTATTAGGCCCTCTGCTGGCACCATTGTGCCTCATTACACTCCTGGGTGGCCTGGTATATCCCAATACCGCCCACCCTGTCAGGTATTATTGCTTACATAATTGCCGAAGTTATGAGTGAGGAAAATGTCAATGTGCAGTCATAACTTTGCTGCCTTTTAATATATTTACCCCACATTTTGAACATAACATTTTATGACCCTATATAATGAACCTGGTAGGTGAAAATTTTTAAATCCCCCTCAAAATGTGATTTCACAGGTGTTAAGTGGGTCTCGAAGTGGAGTAGGTGGGGGGTTTAAGAGGGGTGAGATTGATGAGGGACCATTTTTCTTCTTTAAAAGTTAAATAATTTAAAAAATGAAAAAGATCAGTGAGGGGTGGTTTTCTTTTTTACAGGGGGATAGTATCTAACACTAAGGATTGGGCACCCCAGTGTCTGGATAGTCTTTGGCAACACTGGGGATGGGCACCCCAGTGCTGCCACCTATATATTGGGGAGGGGTGGGTGATCTGGAGGGGAGGGGGTATAATAAAGCATTACTGGGGTAGGCACCCCGGTCCTCTTGCAAATTTAAAATGAAACCTCATGTTGAATCAGGTCAGCATTTTCTATGGAATTCATTTTCAGAACCACAACACATAACCGCTATACAGTCAGCTTGATCCACAGCCACTTGTACCCAATAGTTTCCACTAATGCGCATGATCTAAGTGGAGAACTAGTGCTATTTGGCACAGTGGTCAGAGATGGAAGTGGAGGCTACAGTTATACCAGACACCCAATATACCGGACACACCGTGTTATGGCTCTTCTCACTAAGCTGAAAACCCAGGACTATGGGGTGCCCAGAACAGGCATTTCTGGGTCAAATTTAAAACAAATAAACACCAGAATCTAGTGAAATGGGTCCTGTTTAGCTAGGTTTAGGTGTTTTGTTTATTCAAAATACATCAATTTTATGTGTATTAAGAGTTTTTTAGTTAAAAAAAAAAGATGGCAGCTACCATGACATGTATTTTTTTGCTCAAAAGATAAATCACTAATTTTCTGAAACACAAATGCCTATGAAAGATATAAGGAATAAGAAATACAAAATCACACATACCCCCATAATGCAAAGCATCATGGGATGTATATGCAAATCACCACAACATATTATGCTGGTTCAGCTTTAAGCAGAAATGCATGGTGCCGAAAGGCCTCTCACTCAGTCTGCAAAGGGTGCCAACAGAAATAAAAGGAATAATGTATGGGCACCCTTAAACAGTGAGCTTATGTTTCCGTCAAGGGGTTGAGACACCAGCGTATGGTCATCAAGAGCAAAGCTTGAAAAGTCCATGCTGGTATCTTAACCCCAAGATGGAAACACAAGGTGAGTTGAGCATGGGTGCCCATATTAAATTTGTTACAGTGTATGGTTTTTAACAGTGAAGAGTCAAGACACTGTTTTATGACAGGCTTTTTGTGGTTTTGCCCAGTAGGTGGTGCTGCTATACAGTAGGCTATTCTATTCTCCTCCCCTCTTTGGTTGGTACATTGTTGCTGCCCATCGAGTTTAATTGACTCGGTCCTGCTGTCTTCACTGGGACCAGGTGAAGATGTATATATTTTTTCATTAGTTTCTGTGAAAACTGTAAACCATCCTGTTACTGAGAAGGAATTAGGTGCACATTTCCAGTTTCCCATTTCAGTTAATAAGTCCATGTCAATCAAACCAAGGAAAGCAGTGTGTGAGAATGCTCTTTATAAAACCGAAAAGTGATTTATGACAGTGTTTTATGTACAGCTACTTCATGCGGTTCTAGAGGGCTAACGGCAGAGCGCTGAAGGACGAGCTCACACTACATTATGGTACAGAGCTAATAAGAAGACTGAACCCACATGCATGCAGTAGCTTTGTGTAACCCCTAGGTGGCACTATCCCAAGGGTTACTACCCCTGCCTGCTTGGCTAGTTGCAGGTTAAGGGGCCTGGATACTGAAACGGGTGCCTCTACCCGGAGGTCAGGGTTGTTAGTGGTCAAGCTAACCTGCGCACAGCCCTCTGGGACACTGTAACCCCCCCCTTTCCCTTCTAGTGGCCTGAACAATATACAGTAATCACTTTCACAATGACCCTTATTCACCATGCAAGTACCCACTCTGTTTACACTTACCACCAGGGCTGGTTCCTCTAGCTCAACCCTGGGGACACCCTGTAAAACAAGGTTATGTACAGCAAATAGTAACAGTACAGTACAGTACTTTAGGCACAAACTGGAACCACAGTCAGGTTAAATGCAAAAAGAGTTAGATCTGATTTATTCAGCAGACTTGAACAAGGGAGGGGCGTAATCAGGTTGATTGGCTTAAAGGCTAAATCAATCAGACAGTTATGCATGCACTTCAGAGTCCCTACACAGTCACACACTCTGGGTACCCAGGTAGGAAAAAGGTGGGCTAGCCAGGATCATTGCCCGGAGTAGGCCGGTGTCGCAGCTGGTTGTTGTCTTGTGATGGAAGAAAGCAACAGCACAACACACATTATTTGTAATCCAGAGCCAGAGGGCTCAATTCATGAAGGAAAAGACAACAAAGCAATCAGATGACAACACTTTAGATTTAGCTATTGTTGCAGGGAGCTACCCTGATGTTTACTCATGATACCCAGTAGAGGACACAGGCAGGATGAAATCGAGACTGCAGGTTGTTGAGCTGGAGTGCCAGGAGAAGCAGGGCCCACATGAATCACCGAGGCATCGTTCCTGTTTAAGCATTGAGCAGGGGGCTGATCCCCAGGCAGGTTTATCTACAAGTCAATCTACATTCCTCTCATTAATCGACTACGCTGACATTATCTATGGCCAATGCTCTGTCTCACACCTTGCAAAACTGGATGTACTGTACCACAGAGCCTTAAGATTCATAACTGGCCTCCCGTCCTCCACACACCACTGCTCGTTATACGCTGCAGTAGGGTGGCCTTCGCTGCAATACAGATGGCATAGAAATGCAGCCCTCTGGACACTTCGAGCACTCACCAACAAACTCCCTGACTACATTGTTGCCTGCCTCCCCCTAAGTCCAACAAGTAGCTATGCCCTAAGAAGCCACTCGCTAATTTCCCTAAAAATCCCCAGGATCAGTAACCACTTTGGTAGGGCTGCCATAAGCCATGCTTTGCCCACACTCTGGAAAAGGATACAAAGATCTCTGAAACTTAGCTCTCCTGTCAGTATTGCTGTGTTTAGGACTCTTTATGACAAAACATTCGCCGAAATCTGTAAATGTTTCCATAGTACCTAGCTGTCCTGCTGATGGTTCCCTCTCTAGCCTTACCATATGCAGCCACGAACCTAACCCCTCTCTTCCCTATCTAACTTATTCAATAGTCAGCTGCCATGCTGGCCCTCGGAACCCTTGGCACTACTTTCTCTCTAACTACTCCCTCCCGCCACTCAAATAGATGATACAGTCTTCATCATGGGCCCATCTGAAGCCTAGGACACCACCCAAGCATATAAACGGTCACTGAGAGCTGAAATGTTAATAATTGTACCTTTCTATAGAGGCCTGAATAAATGTTACCTTAATTTCTATGTCCATGAAGGTTGTATATACTGCAATAATGTTATGTGATGCATGTATGTTCCCACATGAATACTTGGAATGTATATATTGCACCTACCATTTATCTGTAAGTTTGCTTTTACCTTTGCACATTTTGTATACTGCACCTTTAATCTATGTATGTATAACTGTCCTTGACAACAACAGGTCCACCTTGTAAATGAGCTTGCTCAATGGTGATCGCCTGGATAAATAAAGATTTGATGATGATGATGATGATGATGATGATGGTTTCTCGTCGATGGCTTTCTCTGTGTAGCAGGTAGTCTGGCTGGGCCAGTGTGGCAAGGCCCAGGCCAAATCGAGATGCAAACGGATTTAGTCTGTTGGAGTTGGATACAGCCTCCAGCAAGCGGAACACAGTTCAGCATACAGTGGGGAACCAAATCACGACCCACTAACAGCACACAGCACATTTACATGTAAAAAATTCTACTCTACCAGGCAGATTGCTATCCAGTCGCAATTACAGAGTCTCTGCACAAACCAGGAGTGCAAAGGTGGCTGGAAATCCTGACAGGCCGATCGCATTCAGCAAATCTTCAGTCTTCTTCAGGTTAAAGCCTGGTTACAGTTCTGTGGCTTAAATCAGCCTCACAATTCGGATTCAGACTGAATAAACTTCAGTTTCCCTCTCAGGGACAACAGGCAGACAGGCAGGACAAAACTCAGCCCTTTCATCGTTCTCCCGCGTGAATCTATGCAGGGTTACTGCTCGACTATCTCGAGCTGTTACTTCTTTCACTTCCAAACTCAAACTGAAAGTAGCTGCAAACAGCCTGGGACTTTTCCTAGGATCTAAAAGGTTTGGTTGGCTGATTCCTCTGTCAGTCACAAGGGCTCCCTGTCCAGGTTCATTTAGGCACCAAAAGCCCCAAACTACAATTCCTACAGAATTTTTCTCCCACAAAGCCCCTGGGGACAGGCTCCATTTTAGTGTCCCCAAAGGTACTGATTGACCCATTTCAGCAGTCCAGGACCAAGATGGTGGAGAGAAACAGAAATGTCCATGCTGCAAAGAAAGCAGGTTAGACAAACTGCAATATTATTACTATTCTAATAAATGATCAGCAAACAAGTACATCTTCTAACAGAGCTCCCTCTGCGTAAGTAGCGATGGCAGAACACAGGAACACATAGAATCGCTCAGCCCCCTCACAGATTAATTATGACTGCAATCCAGGCAGCTCTTAAAGAGACAGTACACAGAGGCTATACAGGCACTCTCTGGCAATACATTTAAACTGCTAAAATGCAGGGCACCAGCTTGGCAGTGAGCATTTAGGCAAGCTTAAGGAAGACTTTTCGGGAACCCCCATTTGTAGGGGGGTTACATTTGTTTTGAACAAATTGAATTTTAAACTTAGTTGTGTGGAGGTGTGAGGGATGGAATGTGTGTGTGTTGATGGGTGGGAGGTGTGACAGCTGGAGGGATTTTCGGAGGCTCTGTTTCAGTTTTGCTGGTCAGCAGTGGTGGAGCTAGAGGGAGGGCTGGGGGGGTGGTCACCCCTCCTGGCTGCCCCAGTGTGAGTAGTGGTGCCCCACCACCATCATTATTCACTGTTTAGTTCCCATTGTGTAGCCCATGGTTGACTGAATGCCCCCCCGGCTCCCAAACGCTCCCAAACCTGGCTCCACCACTGCTGGTCAGTGGAGACCATGTTTTGACAGAAGTGCCATTCTGAGTCTGAAATGCAGTGAATTAAACAGCCTGATGAATCTATGGGAGTCAGCGCAAGCTATTGGGGGAGGGGGAAATTTGCATATGGAATGTACACAATAAGGGGACATTTACATATGGAACGTGCACAATGAGGGGGATTTGCATATGGAACGTGCACAATGAGGGGGATTTGCATATGGAACATGCACAATAAGCCAGGGGAAGTAATTGAATTGAATTGAATTTATTGATTCGGACAATACCTTTGAGCATAGTGCTCTTTTTCAAAGGTCCCACGTCAAGAAACAAGACAGAACATTAAGTTAATGGTTACGTAAGAGGAATAACACAAATCACAAGTCAATGTAAACTGGTGTAGCATATCAAATGCACAAATTTGAAAACAGTTGTAGATTCTCAGAATACAACAGTCCCGCATGACACACATCTATTGTACAATATGATTAAGAGGCAACCTTAAGACTTGGGATACAACTTGCGGTTTTGTCTAGGTGTGCCGCCAGTTGGTGTGGCATTGTCTAGGCAGAGGTTTAGGGGGAGGTGGAGAGTGAGGATGGGGATCAGGGAACCCTGCAGGCCATGGAGGGATAACAGAGAGGTAATGAGAGGGCAAGAAGGTGTGGGATGGTGCCAAATTGTGGGTGAACCAAGGGGAATGCCATATTGAGGGGGGAGGAGACTCACTGGGGGGAGGGGACTGAAGTAGGGATAGTGATGGGGAAATCAGGCTATAATCAGAGATAAGTGCCATTGGGAGGTTGTTAGGCTGTGAGCAGAAAGGGAGAGGGCCAGCACCGGGTGGACTAAGAACCAGATCTTAAGTGAGAGAGAGAGGGAGGGGGAGGTAGTGGATCAGCCCACTTTCCTGCACCCACATGGACCTCTATTCATAAGGAGGTACTTCATGTCTGTTTTGAAGGTCTGGAGGCTGCCAGTGTTAAGTAACACAATAGGGTTATTGACTTGTGCGATTTCAGTGCACAATAACCCCAAACCATACACTGTAATTGATGTGTCTTATCAGATGGTTATCCTAAAACTCTACTGAGCATGCTCAGAAAAAACTTTAAACCCTTATAACGCTGGAACCGATTAATATTTTTTCATACAACCTTCGAAAGGCACTGCCTTGGCACAGGCCGCCTCTACCCTAAAAGCTTTAGAAAAAAAATCTGTACCATATAGGCTGCACTTGAGAACAAAAAAAGTGTATTAAATATCGGAAAAATGTTCCTTTTTATTAAAAATTGACATTCCGTATCTCAGAAACGGCACAAGCTGCCACACAAAACTTTCAGGTCTTGAGAACTTGCCAGCTAGACCATGCATACCAAATTTTGTGTGATTTTGTCAAACACTGCCTCAGTTATTAAGGGGCAAGAATTGGGGTTTAACATTATACATCTTACTCAACCCTAACTAAACTGGCACTACCATACCCGTATAATATAGTCACACATACAACGCCGGCATCTGCGCAAAGTGCTGTTGTCTTGAGCCTGCTTTCCTAACATTCATTATGTACTTCTTTGTCCTTGGAGCTCAATATGTATACCCTAGAGCAAAGGAGGGAGAGAGGTGATATGATCGAAACATTCAAACACCTTAAGGGCATTAACAAGGTGAAAGAGTCTAACATGTTTCAATATAAAGAAAATAGCAGGACAAGAGGACACAGCATGAAATTAGAGGGAGGCTGATTAAGGGGTAATGTGAGGAAGTTCTTTTCACAGAAAAGGTGGTGGATGCATGGAAGCAGCCTACCTCAGGAAGTGGTGGATATGAATACAGTGCAGGGCTTCAAACAGGCATGGGATAGGCATAAGGGAGCAATACAGATGAGTATGAATAGATAGGCCATTGACAGAGCAAAGGCCGATGGCACATTCATAAGGTAGAAAAAGAAATGGGCAGACTGGATGGGCCTTGCGGTCCTTATGTGCCGTCAACGTCTATGTTTCTATGTTTAATTTCCTCTGCTGGAAGCTATTTATCCAGCAGGTTTCCTGGGAGCAGGACTGTGATGTTCAGCAGGTTTGTGGGAGAGCCAGAGCAAGAAGGCACATGGGAACGTGAGACCATGTGGTCTGGGTGTCCTGAGTCACTTGTGCTGCTAGCCTGGCAGTCCCATAGCATGTGCCTTCCTGCTGCTTTGGTATTGGTTTACTTTCATACAAAGCACCAGGTTTTCTTTTAAATGGCATTAGCACTTGTTGCCCTACAGCTTATATTAATAACAAGACAGGATCCTTTTAAGAATTCATTTAAAGAGCCTCTGATGCGAAAAGTGCAACATTGCAGAATCCGAAAAAGCATACCCCCAGTAAATGTCATACCAAAAAATAGATTTCTACGTTACATCATTTTAAAGTTATGATCTATTTTGTAACCCTGATTGCACCACCTGTTCAAAACAGCCTGTGTCAGTGAAGAGCTGCTGATGATGTCATCTCAGGACCTCACAGTCTAGTATTCCGTGTTAGCAAGCTTATAGGACCTGTTTCGCCACCGTTTTAAAGATCATGTGAGAGGATTCTGTGATAAAACAATATTACACAAATTTGCAAGTGCCAACTTGGGGAAGACAACCTATTACATCTATTGATTTTATGTCTTTATATTCAAGAAAGAAGTCTGTGCTTGGGTAGCGTATCATCAACTTTAGGCATGGAACTTAAATATCAAATGAATGCATTATTGAAATCCAAAAATACTGAGATTTTAGAACATGTTGCATTGTTCTGTAAAAAGATAGAACATAAGAAGCTGCATATTATAAATAAGGAACTGGTTACTATAAGGGTGACCCTTATATTAGTTACTAAATCTTAGATGTAGAGACCTGTGCAATAGTTTAATTATAAACATCTGAATGAGTTTACTGGTAGAAATACCAATTTAATTGTACTACTCAATTTTCCTATATATTTATTGGTAATTGTACCTCTATAGATTTTAACAATGTAGAATGTTATATGTATATTTATGTATGCTAAAATGTATTGTGCAATATTTTGTAATGACAATTCTGTCTTGTCAATCAATAAACTGAACAGAACTGAAGATCATGTGCAGTAGTTGTCTAAAGTAAAACAGGTAGCACCATTCAAAAAACATTGACATGAAACTATGTATGTTTCAGGTTTTGTAACAAGCTTGACAAAATTGTATTTTATAATGCCCTTTGGTGTGATCCGTTTCTCAAGGGTTGCTGGATGCTGAGTCAGCATGCCTTCAGGCTGCTGAAGCCATTTGGAGTGCTACTCTACTGTGCCTGTTAGGAAGTTGTACTATAGCCCTCTCTATAGCAAACCCCGCTATAGTGAAAACTTGGCTATAACGAGTGTCTCATGTGGCTCCTGATGTTTCAGTATTTCTGTTCTTCAGAATTCCTATCCGCGCCGGCAATCGGCCGGCACACGTGTCACCCGCACACATCAAACACTGTCCATATGCCTTATGCACTGTACTGTCAGGGGAAACAAAGCTAAAACTACAGTCAAAAAATATCCACATCTTAACTGCTAGCTGAGACTCTGAGTTAAAGACAGCACCAGGCTGTAACATGGATGGTGGCTCAGAGATTCCACGTGCTTTACAAACATGCTCCCCCTCCACCCCTCACCCGACTCTCATCTTTACTTAGTAAATTTATTTTGTTCAGTACTGAATTTGTTTTACACACAGTAGGTTCTGAATCATACTGAGGATGTCAGATGTGGTAGAGCTGTAGCTGCGATCTGTGAGTCAGATGGGGGTGATTATGAAAGCAGGAAGAGCATCAAGAAAGATATGGAGAGAGGTGTTTTGTTGTTGTTGTTGTTGTTGGATTCTTCTTTTTGTCAGTCAGTCTGTTTTTTTTTTTTTTGCTTTTACTATTGCCCAGTGTACTAGTCTGTGTACAGATATCTGAGGTAGGGCTGTGGAATTGGGGTACATGTCTGTAACGGCGTGGAAGCTCTGAGCCGCTGTTCCTGTTACAGGTGCTGTCTCTAACTTAGAGTCTCAGCTAGCAGTTAAGATGTGGATATTTTTTGATTTTAGTTTAGTTTATTGTTCTAGGAATTACTACCTTTGAGCCAGAGGCTCTTTTACAAAGGTTCCACGTCAATTAGGTACAGTACAAAAGGTTACATAGATAACACAACAATTTGTGTTGTGTCAAGAGCAAGAAACCATATACAAATACATATCAAATCATTTGTGCAAAAGGACATGAGATATCAATAATCACATTATTATTACAAGAAAGAGGTCATGCCAGATTAGGAGAAACAAATAGGAAAAAGTCCAGAACAGAGAGGTAAGTGAAATGTGTGGGGAGTAGACAATAGCAAGAGAAAAGGTTTCCCAAACATGTCTTTGTCAAATAACAGGACAGGGTGGGTAGTGAGAAAATAGGAGGTTTAATCAGGGCAGTCACAGGAGCTGGAGGTGCCAAGGTGAGAGAAAAGCCTTGATTTGAAAATACCTAGAGAGGTGGAGGCAGTAATATGAGTGCTGAAGCATTTAGCCAGCTGGGGCAATGATAGGCAAATGATCTTTGTCCCTGAGAAGTCCGCATCGGGGACTTGGAGAGGCTGGTGTTCTGATCTTCTGGGAAAATGGGTGCTAGCGCTCGGGCAACAGGTCTTGGATACAGGGTGGAGTGAGGCCCAGAGGATTTTTTGCCATCAGGCAGGGTAAGGTACTTTATCCGGTTTGAGAGTTGCAACCAACCTGAGTCAGCATAAAGTTCCACATGTGTGGGTACGTCGGTGTGCACCAGTGAACAACCGACAGGCCTCATTTTAGGATGTTGTAATGCGACTAAGTGCTGTAGTAGTGGGAGATCAACGACTGAGATGATAGAGGATTGGATGGCAATCCTCAGTGCAGAATGGGTAAGAAGCTGTCGGTTCCGATACAGAATCCCAATTCACTGATTAACAGTTTTTGGCTGCACTATCAATGTGAGTTGCAAAGGTTAGGCCTTGATCAAAGTTGATTCCAAGATATTTGAAAATTGGCACTTGTTCAAGGGTATTTCCTAGGTATGTATTAATGGTGATGGGACTTCGGTTTCTTGTTTTGCGGGTTAGAGAAGAGCATGGATTTAGTTTTTGTGGTTTAGAACCAGCTTATGTTCAAGGAACCACATCTCAACTTTGGAAAAAGCATGCTGAAGGTTGAGGCATAAGAGGTTCGGATCTTTATGAGTGGCAAGAATCACGGCATCGTCGGCATAGAGGATTATTTGTTCAGGGTAGGATTTGGGAGGAGTTTAGGAAAAGGCTGAAAGGAGGGGCCCAGGATGGATCCCTGGGGAACTCCTGAGTGAACCGGTTTTGAGTCTGAGAGAACTCCAGCTACTTTACAGATTGAGAGCGCTGAGCAAGGTAATTTTTTACCCAGTCACCAGGACCCTGTGAGAGCCCTAGGGATAGTAGCTGTTTGATAAGTAGGCCATGGTGAACTGTATCAAATGCCTTGGTTAAGTCAATGTAGACTGCTCCAGTTAGGTTTCCTTTGTCCATGGCATTGTGGATTGCTCCTGAGAATTCAAGTAGGGCAGTCGATGTGCTGCGCTCTTTCCTAAATCCATGCCACTGAGTGCATAGGATGTTGTGCTTTTCAGGTAGTCTGAAAGTTGATCCGCCACCAAGGCGTTCAAGGGCCTTAGAGAGGTGGTAGTATTGATATTGGGCGATAGTTACCAGGCGACTTATCACCACTTTTGTGCACCGGGTGACAACTGCAGCTTCCATTTCCTAGGGAATTGGCTGTAGCAGAGGAGATTGAAAATTTTTGTGAGGGGAGCAGTACTTCCTCCAGAGTGAGGGACAGAGTTTAAGGTCAATAGTGTCGCTGCTTGCTCGGGACTTAGAAATGGCCTTCTTTACATATTTATAGACTTCATGTGCCTTTACTAGTTTGAAATGGGAGGGTGATTTGGTTGGAGAGGCAGTAGTAGAAGTAGAAATTGGAGGGTCAGCATCAGTGAAGAAATCAGATGAGAGGACACCACTGAGGTCCGTGAAGGTATCATTTAGGGTGTTTGCAGTGATCTCTGGGTCTAATGTAGTGGTTCCATCCACATTCATTATTGTAGGAGAGGATTTGGACTGCTGACCCATGATATTCTTTATGTTGTCCCAGAAGGATTTCCTTCAGCCCAGGAGTTGGAGAGGGCATTCTTGAAGTAGGAGCTCTTCATCAAGCGGATCTGTTTAGTACAGTGGTTACGAGCCTGTTTATACTTTTGAATGTCCGACAGAGTGCCAGTAGCTCTTGCAGTGGCCCAGAGGTGATCCCTACTTTTGAGTTGTGCCAATAGCTTCGCCGTGAGCCAGGGATTTGTGAGTGCTTTGATTTTGCACTTTTTTACTGGTGCATAGGTGTCACAGGCAATGTTGAAAGTAGAAATAAAGTAATCAAGGGCTAGGTCAACATCTTGAGTTTTGTAAATCAAGGACCAGTCTATCTGCCTAAGACAGGTCTTGAGATGAATAAGGTTGCCATAAGGTAGGACTCTGCTATAGATGGTTTTTGGAGGCGGCTTACGAAACTTATTTGTCCAGGTACATATTATTGGAGAGTGATCACTGAGCGAGTCAGGGAGAACACTTACATTGGTTATACGGGTAGGGTGGCTGGTAAGGATCCAGTCAATGAGGGTGCTGGTCCCTGATTTGTAGTTTTTCCTGGTAGGGAGTTTACCACTTGTGTTAAATTTGCTGCTAGGATAGCATCTTTGTTTGACCCTGCATCAGGAGCAAGCCAATTTATATTAAAGTCCCCAAGGAGAAGTAGTTCGATGTCAGAAGGTTGTGTACTTACAAACTCGAGGACAGCCTGTAGGCCGGAATCAGGATCTTTTGGTGGGATATAGACAGCAGCAATCGTGAGGACTTTGTTTTGGGCACCAAGTAGTATCTTGGTAGGGAGGAGTTGCACTGAGGTTTCTGTGGTGGGGTAAGAACCAGGGAGACAGGTGAGGTAGTCCTTTATGTAGATTGCACACCCACCACCCCTTTTCGAGGTCCTGTCCAGCCTGAATATCTTGTAGCCTTGTATAGAGATGACATGATCCGGAGTATTAGGTGTCAGCCAAGTTTCGACGATGGCAAGGATATCCGGGTTGTGCTGGCTGGCAAAGATTTGAAGGGAGGCCAGTTTTGGGAGGAGACTGCAGATGTTTAAGGTAGCAATTTTGAGTCCCCCCCTCCATTTTGGCAGGCTTTGTTGTACTGTAGGAGACAGGGCCAGGATTTGAGTGGACACTTCCTGATATCAAGAGGAGGAGGAGGAGTAGGAGTTTAAGAGACAGTTGCTGTACTTCGTAGTCAATAGAATTACACTTCTGTGGCTTATGCGGCTTGGACCAGTGCAGGCGTCTAGGGACCCAGAGCAAGGAGGTTGTTAGTAATAGAGGATGATATGCCCATTTATCCTTGTTGTAGCTTGTCAGTTGCACCCAGTCGCTTGCAGATAGGTACCTGGTGGATAAGTCAAAAGCCAAAAGAATGATCAACAGCTGAGGTCCAGAGTCACTGAAATGTTAAAATTCCTGAAGGTGATTAACTGTGCCTGCACATATGCAGGATGTGAAATCCTTTTGTCTGTATGCTTCTTTGTCATTCAAACAGGCTGCTGAAAAGCCCACATACAGATCATGGAGCAGGTCAGACGAAAGTGTGGATTCCAGCAGGACCCAGAGTCACCAAGGTTGTCAGATGTAGTTGCTTCACTTATGTTTTGCTTGGGATAGCTTCCAAACAGTTGATTTTAAAATGAAAATAAAGATACCTGATGATGATTTTGTTGCAGAAATCCAGTCCAGGAGACTTTCACGGATGTAGTGAGCAAGAATGGTATAGTTACCACAAGCAGAAAAACATGTAAATCCACAAAAAACTAAGCTACAGACACAGACAAACACAAGCAGCCACCACACAGACCCAGGGGGCGTGGCTAAGATTTTAGCTTTATTTTGCTGACAGTGCAGTGTATAAGGCATATGGGAAGTGTTTGATGTGTGCGGGTGACATATGCACCGGGCCAACAGTAGTGCAGAGTAGCATCCCTCATTGTAACGAATGGGGAGATATAACAAACACAGATTATGGCTCCCTTTTAGTTTGTTATAGCGAGGGGTTACTGTACTGCTAGTATTGTAATGTTGGTAACTTCACTGCTGTTTGTCAGTGTCTACTTTACAGTATGTTTTAATAGTGGCCTTATATGTGTTAATTCCTACTGGGGTAGAAGTGTTGGTTCTGGTAAAATTATCTTTTTAATTTAGAGTAGAACATTGATGAGCCTGAATGTAGGTCAGCACAGCCTAACAGTGAAAACACACTGTGCTAGCTAAATTAGAAACTCCTAGTAATTTTTCAAAACAGCATTATCTCTCCCGCCCCTATTGACAAGGAGATGGAATAATTGCTTTAAAGTGCCTTTCTTAGAAATTGCTTTAATTGAATGATGGGTGTGAATGATTGCAGCCTTTCATCACATCAGCAACTTATTCAATGTGCAAACCTCACAACAGTGTGCTATATGACCCAGCATCCAGCAACCCTGGAAAAAAGGACAACAAAAAGACGCATAAACAAAATGTTGTCAGCTTTGTTACAAAACCTGACACACACACAGTTTTTAAAGCAATATTTACTGAGTGGTGCTGCCTGTTTTGCTTGTGAAAACCGTTCGTTGCACATGAGCTTTACAATTTTGGAGAAACAGGTCTTATAAGTTTGCTGACCGGAGACTGTGAGGTCTTGAGATGATATCATCAGCAGCTCTTCATTGATACAGGCTGTTTTGAAAAGGTAGTGAAACAGGGTTAGAAAATAGTTCATAACTTTAAAATGAAGTAACGTAGAAGTCCAGTTTTTGATATGAGATTTACTGAAGGTATGCTTATTCTAATTCTGCAATGTGGCTCTTTTGGTCAGATGGTGTCAGTTGCTCTTTAAGAGGTTCATGGTGACCTTCATTTCTACCATCCGAAGAATAAGTGTTTTATTTAATGAAAAGGCTGCACTTTATATGTTGTGCCTGTTCTCTGCTGTATACCTCTTGTAAATAAGCTGTTTCATTTTTTTATCTTTGTTATATACTGTATTTATATTATCTAATGTGTTTAAGTGTTATACGCTAAACCTGGGTTGCCCCTGAAAAAGGGACTGCATTGTCTCAGTGGGTTGACCCGGTTACCGAATTTCAAATAAATAAATGGCTAGGCAGTATAAAGGGGTGAGGTCTTACAGGAAGACTAACAATCCATTTACTTTCATGTACTTAAATACTTCATGTTTTCCTTTGTCACAGCCAGGGCTTTCAGAGCTTTGTCATTCATACTCTTTACACAAGATAATGTAAAATGAGGCAGTGACAGTAGACTAGAACATCAAGTTAGGAATTGCTCTAGGATGTTTGTACAGCCACTGATGTTCATTTAAATGCCATGTTAAGTAGCTGAGGCCTGGTCCCTCCATGGGCGGAGGGAATGAGGGCATGGGTATATTACACAGAAACATAGACTTTGACGGCAGATAAGGACCACTTGGCCCACCCAGTCTGCCCATTTCCCTACTTATTGGATAAGCTGCCGATCCTAGTTAACCAACAGCCTACTTCTTCCTACCCCCCACCAGAATTGCCTTATGTCTGTCCCATGCATTCTTGAATTCCCCCACTGTTTTTGACCCCACAACCTCCTCAGAAAGGCCGTTCCATGTGTCCACCACCCTCTCTGTGAAAAAAATACTTCCTCACGTTGCCCTTGAGCTTTCCCCCCCATATTCAAATTGCGCCCCCTTGTTCTTGCACATCTCTTTTCTGAAAGATGCTACCCTCCTGGACTTAGTTGATTCCTTGAGGTACTTGAAAGTTTCTATCATATCCCCCCCCCCATCCTTTCCTCGAGGGTATACATACTAAGCTCCTTTAGTCTCTCTCTCTCTTTATATGGCTTCTGGTATAGACCCTACACCATTTTAGTTGCCCTCTTCTGGACTGCCTCCATCCTGTCTATGTCCTTGTGGAGATGGGGTCTCCAGAACTGCATGCAGTACTCCAGATGGGGTCTCACCAACTGTCTGTACTGAGGGATAACAACTTCCTGTTTTCTACTGGTGATGCCTCTCCCTATACATCCCAGTATCCCCACAGCCTTCCTTACTGCCTTCTCACGTTGCTTGTTTACCTTTAGGTCATTTGATATGACTACCCCAGGTGCCTTTCCATTTTGTTGTTGTTAGTGCCGCCCCCATTGTGTACTCTTCCCTTGGGTTTTTGTTTCCCAGGTGCATTACTTTGCACTTCTTTGCACTGAATCTAAGCTGTTATTAAGGCTTGCTTAATTAACAACTATGGTGTTACCTTGTCTCACTGTCAGTGCATCCCCAAATAAAAAAAATTAAAAATAAAAGGTGCAGGCTGGTATACCATGAGTAGGGGCAGCAAGTTTATGTTTTTGTGTCTCTGCAGCTCCAGGGGTGCAAGATGTCAGGAAGGGGGATGAATGGGGGAAGAGGGGAACAGTTGTAGCCCTAGAGGACCATTTGCAGGCCCAGCTTGTGAAGAAAGGGAAGGCATGGTTCAGTGCTTGTTTTGAGAACCCAGAGGGAGTGGGCTGGGCAAAATCTGTAGAGTGGCCGGCTTCTCCTCCAAAGAAGCGACCAGTGCCTTGTATGCCCCAGACTCAAACCAGCTGTTCCCAAGCCAGCTGCACTGTATGGAGGTAATCCAAATGTTAGTGGTTGGAGCCCAATAGAGATGTGGGAATTTTGGACTAGGGTTTTCAAGTTGGCAGTCCTGGCATGAACTGGTACCAAATGGCTTAAGAGGCCTTGGTGGGCTAGTGCCCCACCTGTTGAACCTGAACCTATGCTGGAGTCTTCAGGGCCTCAGAAGCCCATGACTGCCCTGGTAGTCCTTCCACAGGAACCGGCGATTCCCCCAGTGGACACACCCTGCAACAGCCAGTGGTCCTCCAAATAGCCTTTCCAGTGCAGCCCCCCAGTGGACCCTCCAGTGGACCCTGCCCATAGCAGCCAGTGGTTTCCCAGATTCCTGCGGTGCCACTGGTGGTCCTTCCTTCTGTTCTAAAGCCAGGTCCAACTCCAGGCCCCAACTTGAGCAGAAGACTAAGTGCTGGAGGTGGTGATAGGCCAGGCACTACAAAATGGAGTGTCTTCCTTGTCGGGGCCAACCCCAGCACAGCCTAACGCTAGCAGAATGGCGCAGGTCCCCACCTCCCCTGAGCAATTGTGTTAGTATGGCTGAGCCAGTGGGGTTGCAGTTAAGGGAAATGGTGCAGCAGCAGATTAGGAACCGGGAGTGTGTAGACATGTTCTCCCTCCCAAAGTGGGCCAAAGAACTGGAAAAAAAGAGAGCAAGCAGGAGGGGGATGAGGAGAAGAAAATAATTACGATCAGTATAAATTGGGACAACAGGGCTGCGGGTTTCATAGCATTTACCAGCACCATTTCGAGGCCAAACTTGAGAAAAGTGTAGGACTGTGGAATTATTATAACCACATGATGGCTTGATGGTGAGGAATTTTGCCATAGAATACAGAGCGATTCCACCATGAATTGGGGCATTCTGGATATGCTTCACTTGATGGAAGTAGAGGTAGAGATCAGCAGTGGGGTTCAGCAAAAGATAGCAGCTTTCCTATTTGGGTGACCCTGTCCCCGAAGAAAGCAGACCCCAGCAGCAGTAGTGGACACTGCAATGGCTACTATAAGGGGGTAAAAAAGAGGTATGCAAATATGAGCATCATTGTTTGTGATGTGGATATCCCCACCCCCATACAGTGCAGGTCAGCCAACAGAGCCAAGTAGGGGAGTTCCCAGTCCTTTTGGAAAAAGTGGCCCAGCATGCCAACTCCAATATGGCTAGCTAGGCTTAGGCTTAGTCAGACAGAGGAGCCACAGGGTCCCTGGCTGTAGGCTTTTTAAGTTCTCAGGATTCTGTACAATAGTTCCATAATGGGTACCCCATGGATAATCTGAAATCGGCCAGGGAAAGACCAGAGCTGAGTTAAGCTAAAGTTAGTGGCCCTTACCCTTTCCCTCCCATTACTGGCCTCCATGTGTCCTCTATTGGTTTGGTCCCCCCACCCCACCAAGAACATGGAACATGGGCATGTTTGGGATGATTAATCATCTGTCTTTACTCGAGGGAGAGTCTGTCAATGGCCATATTGACCCATGCTTCACATTGCTGCCATATGTGTCTCTCCACAGGCCAGAAGAGGCTGAACAAGCCACATGACTGGGTGCAGGGATGGTGAAGGTGGACAAAGAGTCAGCCATTAGTCTCCTGTCAGTCCATCCTGGGGACAAGGAGCTCCTAGGGATGAAATGTGATGGTCAATATTATGTCATTAACTGCATGTCAATGACATGCTCAGTGGCCTGTGCAGTATTTAAGCAATTTAGCATGTTTCTGCACTGGGCAATGGCATCAAAGGCAGACATAGCTGAGATCATTCACTGTTTGAAACATTTTCCTGCTCACATGTGCAGCAATGTCCAGTGCCTACAGGCACCTTTTAAGAACCTTTCATGAGGTATGTGCGAACTTTGTGGTCCTGTCAGTGGCCGAGAAGATGGAAGGTCCCTATACTAACTTATTGTTTCTGGGGACTGGAGTTCCATCTCTTATCTGAGAAGTCCAAGCCCTCTGGGGTCTGCTGGTCAGGGTTTTGGGGCTGAAGATCTCACTTAGTGAACTGCAGCTACTTGGTCATCTGAACTTTGTTAGCAAAGTCATTCTGCAATGAGTGGACTTTCCTTAGTTGCATCACCAAAGCTGGGTCTGGGTGTCGCATGCCCCACAACAGGGAGAGGGTAACAGACAGCATACGTGAAAACATCGTGGTGTGGTGTGGTGTGGCATGCAGTTCTGTCCTTCTACAATGGGGTTTTACATATGGCCCACTGTGACCAACAGCCAAGAAGTAGAGCTCTTTATAGGTGTTTCTCATTATTGAGTTTAATACATACTTTGCAGGGTCATGGCATGCTGCTTAGTGGTCAGCCTCTTGGGCGATGAACCGGCTGACAAAGCAGGTCAAGTTATAGGAATTTTTAGTTGTTGCATTGATGGTGTGGGACGCCACCTGCATAATAAAAAAAGTATGTTTAGAACCAACAAACATGGCAAATGAACCATTCAGTGCACTGCAGAAAAGTAGCAGCTGAGGCTAATAAGATGCTGGGGTGTATTGCCAGAGGAATCACATCTAGGGGAAGGGAGATCATCCTGCCACTGTACATGTCATTGGTGAGGCTGCACCAGGAGTACTGAGTGCAGTTCTGGAGCCCCTACTTAAAGAAAGATGTTAAATTGCTGGAGAGGGTCCAACGCAGAGCAATCAGGATGATCCTTAGTATAGAGGACAAACCCCACAAGGAAAGACTTAGAGGGCTCAACACGTACTCCTTGGAGGAACGGAGGGGTAGAGGGGACGTGATAGAAACCTTCAAATATATGAAAGACATAAAGATGGTACAGAGGGAATTTTAAGATTAAGGAGAGGGAGGGACACTGGGGGGCACAATCTAAAGTTGAAGGGTGGTAGAGTCAGAAGGGAAATGAGAAAGTACTATTTCACAGAGAGAGTGGTGACTGGGTGGAATGCACTGCCTGAGGAGGTAGTATCCTTCAAGACAGTGGGCAGTTTTAAGAGGGGATGGGACAAAGTCAGGGGAAGGTCACCAATGAGGCACTGGGGGGAGGGGTAACAGCTAGTATGGGCATGAAATTGGATATGGGGGTAGGAGAGGGGGGAGCAGATGCAGGGTAACAGACTGCTATCTGCACACTTGAGCAGACTAGATAGACCATCAGGCCTGTATCTACTGGCATTCTTCATATGGTCATAACAACAAGGGGTGGTCCACACCACATCAATTGGCAGCTGCGGGCAAGGGGTCTGCTGGGTAACTTTATGCAGGTATTTGTGCCCAGGTGCTTGCTGCTAGTCATCCAGATTAAGGCTGTTCATGTCCCAGGGTCTGATAATAGCATTGCTAATGCTTTGTCTCATTTGCAGTGACAGAGGTTTCGGGAGCTGGTATCCACAGGAGGGTCCCTCATTTATGTGGGAGTTGGTGACCCAAAAACCTGGGAGCTGCTTAGGAATTCAATCATACCTGTTGCAGTACAAAGCTCGATTCTCTCCATCATCAACTATGGCCTCATTATTTATGGTATGGCCACAACTACGGCCCTTAGACATATCTCTACCACGTTCAACAAAGCATGTCGTCTAGTCCCTGGATCTAATTGCCAAACAGACACATGTGACCGCTACGCACAGTCAAGTTAGCTACAACTATCTAATCGCATAAAATATCAAACCTGCATAATGGCCAAAAAGATCACAATGGGCCTGGCTTCACCCGGGGTACTATCTCTCCTCAGCCCCAGTAGTAACTCCCATCACACGAGCGGCTCTGACTCCCAATGCCTGAAGATCCCTCACTGCAGAACCTCCTTGGGTCAACGCTCTTTTGCCTACCAGGCTCCTTATTGGTGGAATAACCTCAACACTGACATCTCCTCCACTCCAAAACTAGGACCTTTTAAATCAAGTCTCTGACTCCACCTCGCAGCCTCTAGCACCTGTGACTGCCGTACCTAGTGGGATCTCCCATCTCAGCTCAGCAGTCCATACCTCCTTGCCTCTTGCTGTTTCCATTCCTTTCCTGCCTCTCCCTTTCACTACCATCAACCCTCTATTCACCCCTCCCTGCTACTCTTCTTCTCCTTTATTCTGAGTGACAACTGCCCTTGGCAAGCTCTACCTATAATTAAGTTTTGCAACTGTATATTAAATCTGCTGCTTTATTTTGCTTTATTACCTGTCTTGTAGTCCAATGCACTATGCCCAATTATGTACCAATGTATTGTATTGTCTCTGACATGGAACCTTTGTAAAAGAGCCTTGGCTCAAAGGTATTTGTAATCCTAGATGAAATAAATAAATAAAAAATAAATAAATAAACAGACATGGACTTTATGAACACTCTTGGGGTGGATGTGAGACCAAAGGGCATTACCCTGTACTGGAACGGTCTTGTTCCTACAGTACAATGTTCCTACACTGACTCTGAAGAATTTTCTGTGTGATTCTGTCACTAGAATGTGAAAATAGGCATCTTTCAGATCTAGTGATGTGACCCACTCTCCCTGCCGCAGTTACTGGATCACTGTTTGCAAGGTTACCATTCTGAACTTTTCTTTCCTTATGTGCCTGTTAAGACACCTCAGGTTGTGTACAGGCTGCCACTCCCCTGATTTTTTTTTTTTGTCATAACATACCTGACAAATAATCACTTCCCATTTACTTTTACTGGTACTATACTTTCTCTGTGGTATTTTGAAACAGCAGTTTTTGAATACCCAGTTGTAGATGCTGCTGTGTTTCTTCTGATTTTGCTTTGAAATGTTTCAACTTTTTCTGTCTTGGCTGTTTCAGGAAAGCCACAGAGAGTCCCTTCTCCACCACCTTCAGCACCCACTAGTCTGTTATTATGGACTGCCTGTGTTGGAAGTGGTAGGAAAAGTGTCTCCCACAGGGTCCTGGGGATTGATGTCCTTTAACTTGTCACGGAAGTTTTTGACTGAGAAGAGCTAGTGGTCGTGGTTCACCCCTTCTGCAGCCTCTTGGTCCGATTAAACCTTGTTGAGTCAGGTATGGCTGAGAGTTATCTGGTCTCTGGTTAAAAAGCCTTCCCATACCTCCCCTTCCACAGAGTCTGTTGCAACCTGTTTTTTCTTTTCCTTTTATACTAGGTTTTTGAAAGTTGTCGTATTTTTGTCAGCTTTGCCCCTGTAACTTTCTGAGCCCCAAGCAGTGATTTTCCCTCAAATGGGAAATCAGCTACTTTGTTTTGCAAGTCAAGGGAAAGACCAGTGGTTCTAAGCTGGGTATAACTCCTGGTGGCCACTGCTTTAGCTAAGGCCCTTGTGACGATGTCATGAATGTCAACTGACATTTGCAGTTAGTGCTTAGCAGCATCCAGACCACTTGTTATTACCTGCAGTGCCTGAGAACTGCCACCAGAGGGCAGGCTATCACAGAGTATCAGCATTTCCTTCCATAAGGCTTGCGGGTAATGAGCGGTATAGCTCATAAGGCAGCCTGTCTCATAATCAGGGATGATGAGGAATAGGAGCATTTTCCTAATGAATCAGTTTTTCTGGAATCTTTATCAGGGGCTGCTGTTAAAAAAGGTAGTGCTTGCCCTTTCACATGTAGCAACTTGGATAAGCACCTCAGAGCTTGGGTGTTTATATTGATAATCAGAGGCAGTTTTGGTGACCTGATATCGTTTCACCATTTTTTTGTCAATAGCCATGCCAGAGGATGTCATTGCCAACATTTTTGTACTCATTTTCTTGAACGTTGTATGTATGTCTATAGTGATCCACTTAGTAGAGATTAGACCTAGCATACTGAAGAATGCTGCCTCACCATTATCCTCCTGAGTTTCTTCACTGGGGATGTTTATGGTTTTAGCCATGCCTCTCAGAAAGGCAGAGTAGGATGTGAAATCATCCAGAACTCTGGGAGGGGAACCACTGCCCTCATCCCCAGTAACGTCATGGAGTATGTGTTCTTCCTCCTCCTCCTCCTCTGGAGTGTATACTGCCAGGCTGGGAGGAACAGGGGGAGGCAGTCTGGCTGCCTGCTGCTTCATACTTTGGAAACATTCCCACATTTCTTTGAATTCTTCCATGGAAGGCACAAGGGTCTGGACAGGAGACTCACTGTTTCCTCAGGCTCAGCAGGCTTCTCCTTTCTCACTTTCTGTAGGCTGGCAGTGGTGCACCCCTTTACAGCGACACTCCGATGGTGAAACTGATGGAATCACTTCTAAAGGAAAGAATTGTCGAGTATCTAGAGGCCAGAGGGGCACAAGACCCTAGGCAGCATGGATTCACAGTGGGAAGGTCATGCCAGACGAATCTGATAGATTTCTTTGACTGGGTGACCAAAGTAGTAGATCAGGGAGGGGCTGTGGACATGGCCTACCTAGACTTTAGCAAGGCATTTGACACAGTCCACACAAAAGATTAATATATAAGTTAGCCAGCCTGGGAGTGGGTCCCAAGATGACAGCCTGGGTAAAGAATTGGCTGGAGAATAGGACACAGAGGTAATAGTAAATGGAGTCCACTCAGAAGAAAGGAGGGTTACTAGCGGGTGCACCGCAGGGTTCAGATTAGGACGTCCTCTTCAATGTCTTTATAGCGACATTGCAGAAGGACTGGAAGGAAAGTATGTCTCTTTGCAGATGACACTAAGATCTGCAACAGAGTTGATGCACAGGGTGGGGTGGAAAGGATGAGAAGGGACTTGGCAAGGTTAGAGGAATGGTCAAATGTATGGCAGCTTAGATTCAATGCTAAGAAGTGCAAGGTAATGCACCTGGGAAACAAAACCCAGGGAAGAGTACACAATGGGGTGAGATACTAACAACAACAAAAATGGAAAGGGACCTGGGGTAGTCATATCAGATGACCTAAAGGTGGGCAAGCAATGTGAGAAGGCAGCAAGGAGGGTTGGGGATACTGGGATGCATAGGAGAGGCATCACCAGTAGAAAACAGGAAGTTATTATCCTCTGTACAGACAGCTGGTGAGACCCCATCTGAGTACTGTGTGCAGTTCTGGAGACCCAATCTCCGCAAAGACATAGACAGGATGGAAGCTGTCCAGAGGAGGGCAACTAAAATGGTGCAGGGTCTGCACTGGAGGACATATGAAGAGAGACTTAAGGAGCTTAATATGTATAGCCTCGAGGAAAGGAGGGAGAGGGGGGACATGATAGAAACTTTCAAGTACCTCAAGGGAATCAACAAAGTCCAAGAGGGTAGCATCTTTCAAAAAAAGAGGTGTGCAAGAACAAGAGGGCACAATTTGAAGATAGAGGGGGGGCGGCTCAGAGGTAATTTAAGGAAGTATTTTTTCACAGAGAGGGTTGTGGATGCATGGAATGGCCTTCCGGAGGAGGTTGTGGAGTCAAAATCAGTGGTGGAATTCAAGCATGCATGGGATAGTCATAAGGCAATTCTGGGGAGTGGGGGTAGAAAGAAGTAGGCTGCTGGTTAACTAGGATCTGCAGCTTATCCAGTAGATAGGGAAATGGGCAGACTGGGTGGGCCAAGCGGTCCTTATCTGCCGTCAAATTCTATGTTTCTATGTTTCTATGAAACAGGAAAAAAGACCATTATGGCAACATTCACGGTAATGGTCCTTTTTCCCTGTTTCGCCTTCCCCCAGTGTTCTGCCCCCTCCCAGGACCAACTCTGACCTGGAGTTGGAATCTTAAAGTCTGGGGGTGTGGGGGGCAGAGTCCCCTGCATGGAGGGTGTGGGGAAACACCCACAGAACAGGTGGTACAATACCTGCATTGGTATTGTGCCGTCACTGTGGGGGAGTTTGGCATTGTCACTGCCGACATAACTTGGTGCTTCTGGCTGGCAGAAGATGCTGGAGTATCAGCTTGTCATTTTTTGTCCTTTTTATCCTCATCTGAATGAGCATCAGATGTGGATTTTGAATCTTTTGAATGCTTCCTTGAGGATTCTACCTTACAGGCTATATTCTTAAGGGACATGGATTCAGCTGACATTTTCTTCAAAGGGTTTACAACTTTTAGAGGAACACACTTTGGAGCTGGGCAGAGAGGCAGGAGCTGACAGAGAAATTATGTTTGCCTGTTTTCTCTTTTGTGTAAACCTCACAGTTTTCTCAGTTGTAAGCAATGCCCCAAAACTTGTAACACTCTGTGTGCCTAGCTGCCTTATGCAAACTGGTGCCACACTGTGTACAACTTGGACAACCAGTGGGCCCAGGCTTTCCAGACTCAGACATGAGACCAGGAAGAGAACCACTGTAAACAGTCTGACCCCAGTGCTTGAGAATTAGCATATGCATCGACCAGTAGTTGTGAGCCAACTTCTACGTTTCACTTCAGCTGTGAAATTTGAGGGATTTAATTGTTGGCAGAGCAGATGAAAACTGACCACCGTCATTGAGAGCCACTGACCATTCTCACACAAGGCCTGAAAAAAAAAATGCTATAACACAAAATTGAGAGAGAGAAATAACTGGTATTAAATAAAACTAAGTCAAACTATAGTAAATAAGTAAAACTAATAAATTTAGTCATCAAATAGTAGGAGCACGGTCCGGGGCAACCACTTTCTCCAGTGGAAACTAAAGATGTGTTGGGCTGCCAGCGCAAGACCAGCACAGACAGAGTTTTCATTTAAAAAACATTCTAAGTTCAGGGGCACCATTCCGCAAGTGGAGATGATACAAGAGTTGGACTAGCTGTTCTAAGCTATTGTTGCAGAAACAATCAGTAATTTAACATTAGTAGACCGGAAGGCTGGAGATGGCTTCAGGGCGACTGCCCTCTGTAGGTGGAAAAACAATCTGGCAATACAGGTGATAGGAAACAGTGTTTTACACCTCTAAATGCCCCGTACCTCTTAACCTCTTGCCTCATAAATCAGGGAAAAGGCTTAAAAAAATCAGGGACAAACACTCAAAGTCAGGGACACACCTTAGAAATTGGTACTATTCACTCATAAAGCTGACAGAACAAGGGGATTAGTGTAAGAGATGCATTTTTCTGAAGAAGAAAAAGTCTGTAACTATAACGTTTGATGTTATTTTGTGCTTTCAACCCCAACTCTTCTGTCACAAAAACACAAATTTAACAAGGGACAGAGGGACATTTTGAAGCAAAATTAGGTGCATCCCTGAAAATCAAGGACAGTGGAGAGCTATGAGATGCCCTCCTGTTTTCCATGTAGTGTCTATCCAATATCCTGATATGTTTTGACATTGTTTTGGTTTAAATAATAATCTATTTTTTTGCCTTCATTACTGCACTGAATGCCTTTCTTCTTAGCAGTTATTATTCTCTCTTTTCATATGCCTGAGCTTTCTATGACACCAGTGACACCATTCCTGGCCACTGAGATCAAGAGCATTCAATGGTGTAACTGATGTTATGGAATGTCTCAGCAATGTGAACAAAAGAGCAGCAGCTGCTGAGCAGAGGGGAACTCTGTAGATCTGAGAGCACCACAAAGCTACACTATTTACTGGTCAAAAATTGGTCAAAGCATATCAGAATACATAACTGGCATATAATAACTTGTGTTCGTTTTTTCCCTAAGGGAAACCTGGTTATAATTTCCCAGTTATAACCCATGGGTTATAACGGCAAACACGCACCGGGTTTTCCTTCCATTGTGTATGTACCAGTCACGCTCTTCCCTTCCTCTGTGCTGGCCACCAGTCCTCAGTGCTGCACAGTTCTCCACCACTCAGAGTCGGCAGTAAGTTCCTTTAAAAAAAATAATAACAGTGCTAAAAAATACTTAATTTTAATACCGAGCTGCTTTCAGAAAAAAGGTAAACGTTTCCATTTCTTCACGAACTGCTACCAACCGTGATGAAACCCAACCAGTCCACGGCTCCATGGAGATGTCTGTTTATTTAATATAATTGCTTTGGCAAAAATTATCACCAGCAATTATATAAAATAAAATAAAATAAAGGCTGGGTAGGTGTGTAAAACTCAAATTTTACACACGGCCTGGGTGTGGGATGCCTTTACAAAACCCTAGAGCTTCGCTCTCAGGGTTTATGTGGCATCCCACACCTCTGGTGTGTGCAAAATTCTCTTATAACCACTTACTCAGCCATTATTCTATATGTAAAGGAAAATGAGGTGACATTTTACTATGTGAAAATCATTTCTATCACCTTTAGGCCAGTGGGGGGGGGGTGCCGGCACCACACTGCAGGGTTTGAACTTAGTTCTAAATTCTAAAAGTAGTGTAAGTTCCATTTCTGTGGGCCACCACTACGCATGGAGACGATGCATAGTGTACTAGGCATTACTGTTGTGTTCTACTTGTTAGAATAAAGCATGATGATATGACATAGTGAAAATGCTGCCATGGCTGTATGTCAGAGAAGGTGCGCATTTGCGCAACTCTGGTTGCGACTTGTTTCTTGTTGCCATATATGAGGTCTTGGAGAAGTATTTCGGATGATGTGCCTGAGGGGATGGACGTGGTTCCTTCTGTGGCAGCATGAGAGTCTCATAAGGAGTCACACAAGGGGGAAAGGGGGAATCCACTTCCTTTCTGGACAGTTTCCCCCTAGGTCAGCATAAGGTGAGGAACCAGATGGCAGGGTGCTTGCTCTGGGCATGTCAAGGGATGACCTCACTGGGCTCCTCCTGCGGAAGAAGCACCCTCCAGGTGAGGGAGAGGCACTCATCACCTTGCCAGAGGACTCCCCTTATCTCAGAGGCTGGCTACCTCCATGAGCAGTACTTTTGTTCCCTGGGTCTATCTGGACCGTCCCTTCTTGGGGGAAGGAACAGACTGGTGTTAGCAGCAAGGACCTTGGCAAGACTCTGGAGCTACATACATTAAGTCAAATGCTGTATGTTGTACAAGTTTTAATAAAAACATGACTGTGACCATTTTCTTCATGATCGTTTTTGTAAGGTCTTTTGTTTAAGGAAAAAAGGGAATGACAGGACATAAAAGACAATAATAATAATCAGGGTCAGAATTAGTATAAATGAACTCAAAGCCCTTCCTGGGTATCACATAGCTTTTCTCAATTCTCTTGTCTATAGTTGTACTGGTTGGCAGTATAGCAATACTCTTTTTAGGGCATTTTTAAAAGCCTCATAGATGGGTAGAGATGAAAAAGTTGCTGAAATAACCTAAACAATAGTTATTCCAGGGTTCATTCTGCAAATTTTTTTAAGCAGGTTGATGTCCCAAGGGTGCTGAAAAATAGGGGACAAACTGAGGAAAATGGGACAGATGAGAAAAAGTTGGGGACAACTACTGTTATTTGTACATTCCTCATCAAACCATATTTATAATGTACTCTGTTTTCTTTATTTGTAGGCCATCAGCTACAGAAAGCAGGAAAGAAAGAAAGGATAGAAGATTTACAGCAGCAGCTACAAGAAGGATTCAGGACAGGAAGACAGAAATTGCCATTGTCATATAATAAATGTTTGTTTGCAGACAGTGCAGATCTGGTTTTAAAGAAAAATAAAGAGATAAAAATTGTTTTTGACTAATTTTGTGTCTCAGTCAGTCATGTGTGTTAGTCATTGTGTTACAAATCATATAAAGTCTTTTTTATTTAGAAAGGGTGGAGATTATAGTGACTGGGTCAGGTAATCATTTTATATCATACACTGAAAATTATGACGTGACCCAAATTTGTCATTTTAACTGGTGAACAGCCTTCTTTCCTTTTTGTTTCACCAGTTATGCAGTGCAGACACAAAATTGAAATATTTTTGTGGAGGTCCCTCACAGTGGATTAAGATCAGGTCATCTAGTCTAGTGGCAGACAGCCTGTTCCGCAGACTAGTTTTGATGAGATTTTGTGAATTAAATCCCCTTTCGCAATCTGCAGTGTGGATAGGTGCTATAAGGACAAGGCTTGCCAGCTTGATTAAATTAACATAGAAACATAGACTTTGACGGCAGATAAGGACCGCTTTGCCCACCTAGTCTGCCCATTTCCCTACCTAAGAGGATAAACTGCAGATCTGCAAAGATCTGCAACAGAGTTGATGCACAGGGTGGGGTGGAAAGGATGAGAAGGGACTTGGCAAGGTTAGAGGAATGGTCAAATGTATGGCAGCTTAGATTCATTGCTAAGAAGTGCAAGGTAATGCACCTGGGAAACAAAAACCCAGGGGAAGAGTACACAATGGGGGGTGAGATACTGACAACAACAAAAATGGAAAGGGACCTGGGGTGAGTCATATCAGATGACCTAAAGATGGGCAAGCAATGTGAGAGAGGGAGCAAGGAGGGCTGGGGATACTGGATGCATAGGGAGGGCATCACCAGTAGAAAACAGGAAGTTATTATCCCTCTGTACAGACAGCTGGTGAGACCCCATCTGGAGTACTGTGTGCAGTTCTGGAGACCCAATCTCCATAAAGACATAGACAGGATGGAAGCTGTCCAGAGGAGGGCAACTAAATGGTGCAGGGTCTGCAGGAAGACATATGAAGAGAGCGAAAGGAGCTTAATATGTATAGCCTCGAGGAAAGGGGGTGGGGACATGATAGAAACTTTCAAGTACCTGAAGGGAATCAACAAAGTCCAAGAGGGTAGCATATTTCAAAAAAAGAGGTGTGCAAGAACAAGGGGCACAATTTGAAGATGGGGGGCGGCTCAGAGGTAATTTAAGGAAGTATTTTTTCACAGAGAGGGTTGTGGATGCATGGAACGGCCTTCCGGAGGAGGTTGTGGAGTCAAAATCAGTGGTGGAATTCAAGCATGCATGGGACAGTCATAAGGCAGTTCTAGGGGGTGGGGGTAGGAAGAAGTAGGCTGCTGGTTAACTAGGATCTGCAGCTTATCCAGTAGGTAGGGAAATGGGCAGACTGGGTGGGCCAAGCGGTCCTTATCTGCCGTCAAATTCTATGTTTCTATGTTTCTATCCTATTTAACCAACAGCCTATTTCTTCTTACCCTCCACAAAAATTGCCTTATGTCTGTCCCATGCATTCTTGAATTCTTCCACAATTTTAGTCCCCACAACCTCCTCAGGAAGGCTGTCCCATGTGTCCACCACCCTCTCTGTGAAAAAATACTTCCTCACATTGCCTCTGAGCCGTCCCCCCTCTATCTTCAAATTGTGTCCCCTTGTTCTTGCACATCTCTTTTTCTGAAAGATGCTACCCTCTTGGACTTCATTGATTCCACTGTGGTACTTAAACGTTTCTCTCATGTCCCCCCTCTCCCTCATTTCCTCATGGATATACATATTAAGCTCCTTTAGCCTCCCCTCGTATGGCTTCTCTTGCAGACCCTGCACCATGTTAGTTGCCCTTCTCTGAAGAGCCTCCACCCTGTCTATGTCCTTGTGGAGATGGGGTCTCCAGAATTGGATGCAGTACTCCAGATGGGGTCTCACCAACTGTCTGTACAGGGGGATAACAACTTCCTGTTTTCTACTGGTGATGCCTCTCCCTATACATCCCAGTATCCCCCCAGCCCTCCCTACTGCCTTCTCACACTGCTTGCCAACCGAAAGGTCATCTGATATGATTACCCCCAGGATCCTTTCCATTTTTTTTGTTGTTACTACCTCCCCCTTCATTGTGCAATCTTCCCCTGGGTTTTTGTTTCCCAGGTGCATTACTTTGCACTTCTTTGCATTGAATCCAAGCTGCCATACTTTTGACCATTCCTCCAACCTTGCCAAGTCCCTTCTCATCCTTTCCACACCTCCTTGTGTATCAACCCTGTTGCAGATCTTTGTGTCATCTACAAAGAGGCATACTTTTCCTTCCAGTCCCTCTGCAATGTCACTTATAAAGACATTAAAAAGGACTGGACCCAGTACTGAACCCTGTGGTACCCCACTAGTAACCCTTCTTTCTTCAGAGTGGACTCCATTTACGATTACCTTCTGTGTCCTGTTGTTCAGCCAATGTTTTACCCAAGCTACCACCCTGGGACCCACTCCAAGGCTGGTTAACTTGACTACTAATCTTTTGTGCAGGACTGTGTCAAATGCCTTGCTAAAGTCTAGGTAGGCCATGTTCACAGCCCATCCCTGGTCTACTACTTTGGTCACCCAGTCAAAGAAATCAATTAGATTCATCTAACATGACCTACCCGCTGTGAATCCATGCTGCCTTGGACCCTGTGCCCCACTGGCCTCTAGGTACTCAAACATTCTTTCCTTCAGAAGTGATTCCATTACTTTCCCTACCACAGGGGTCAAACTGACAGGTCTGTAGTTTCCTGCCTCTGTCTTGCTCCCACTTTTGTGAAGGGGAATCACATCAGCCTTCTTCCAGTCCTCAGGTACCACACCATCCTCCCATGATTTATTACAAAGGGTAGTCAGTGGTGTCACTAGTTCTCTGCTTAATTCTTTTAGAATTCTGGGGTGAAGTCCATTGCTTTGTCCACCTTCAATTTTAGGAGTTCTTTCAGAACCCTTTCTTCTGTGAAAGGACTGGGATCGACCCCAGAGTGCTTCTGTTAATTGGATTAAGCACCTCCTGAACAGAAGTATTCATTCAGTATCCCTGCTTTTTCACTGTCACTCTCTGCCCACCCACCATCCATTCTATTCAGCCTCACTATCCCTCCCTTTGTCTTTCTACGCTCCCTGATATACCTGCAGAAGGTTTTATCCCCCTTCTTAACCGAGTTGGCTATCTTTTCCTCAGTTTGTGCCTTTGCTATTCTGACTACCTTCCCTGCTTCTTTCTGCCTTAACTGGTACAGTTCTCTGTCCTGCTCCTTCTGTGTTTCCTTATACTTCCTAAATGCTATCTTTTTCTCCCTAACCTTCGCCGCCACTTCTTTTGAGAATCATAGTGGCTTTTTCTTTCATTTTGATTTGTTTATTTGCTTCACACAAAGGCTTGTTGCCTCTGTGATGGCAGTTTTGATATTTCCCCATTGTTGCTCCACCCCTCCTTCTAGCCTGTTTGCTAGTGCTTTTCTAAGGCACTCTCCCATCTTGCCAAAGTCAGCCCTCCTGAAGTCCAGAACCCTCACTTTTGTATGGCTTGACTCTGTAGCTGAGTTTATCGTGTGCCACACTGCTTGGTGGTCACTTGTTCCCAAATGGCTACGCACTTCTAGATACGAGGTCATCTCACTGTCCCCATTTGAGAGTATGAGGTCTAAGATTGCTCCCCTCATAAGTAGGTTCCAAAACTAGCTGTCTGAGGCATGCCACCTGAAGGGCATCAAGAATGGCACTGCTTTTATATGTGGCTGCAGCAAAGGTGCTCCAGTTAACATCTGGCATATTAAGGTCCCCCATCAACAGTATTTCCCCTTTCTCTGCCATCCTAAGTATGCCTTCTATCATATCCTTGTCCATTCCCTCCTCCTGACATGGGGGTCTGTATACAAGCCCTGTGTGGATTGTGGTGCCATTTCCAGTCTCTAAGGTGACCCACAGTGCCTCCTCTCCTCCCTGTTTACTCTTTTGTTCAGTTGCTTTTATCCCTTCCCTTACATAGAGAGCTACTCCCCCACCCTCCCTGTCTCTCCTGTAGGTTGTGTACCCTGGTATGTTAACATCCCAGTCATGGTTCTCTGTGTACCATGTTTATGTGACTGCTACGATATCCAGGCATCCCTCTTCCATCAAGGCCACCAGTTCAGTGAGCTTGTTGCCCAGATACAGGCATTGGTACTCATTACCCTCCATTTCTTGATGGCCTTACCCCTTTTTGCCCCATCCCTGTCCTTATTGCGTTTGTCACTTTCTCCATTTACCCTTGTGCTTCTCCATGTTGACATCTCTATGTTGGTGTCTACCTCACTTAGTATCCTGATTTTTTTGAGGGGGTTAGGATTTCCCTGCTTCTTTCCAGTGCCTTCCCCCTTGGCTAGTTTAAATGCTTGCCAATGAAGTATTTAAACCTATCACCTAGGATCCTGGTTCCCCGCCTGGACAGATGCAGACCATCACGCCAGTATAGGGCTGCATCCATCCAGGTGGACCCCCAGACCTCAATGAAGCCAAATCCCAGAGCTCTGTACCAGTTTTTCAACCACTGATTGAATCCCATGGTGTGGAGCACCCTAGCCTCATCCATGCCATAGACAGGCAGCACCTCCAAGAAGGTTACCATGTGTACTATTTGTCTCAGGCCCCTCCCCATCTCCACAAATGCTTCTTGCACTGCTCTGATCCCTTCCTTGGCCAGGTCATTTGTCCCTAGGTGGACAATGACATCCAGCTCCCTCCCTGTGCAGCTGCTGCTGTGATCATGAGGATTCGCTCCCTATCCCTCCAAACCATGGCACCAGGCAGGCACCTTACCTCCCTCTCCCCTTCCTCCCCCAGTTCTACCTTCCTAACAATGGAATCCCTCACCAGGAGTTGTTTCCTTCCCCTGTGGGGTCCCATGCCACCTTCCTGTGGGTCTCCTTTGTGGAGGTTTCCAGCATCCTCCTTTGTCTCCACTGTGGGTGCCTCCATAGAGGAACCACACTTTTCCAGAATGGCATAGAAATTGTGGAGAGGTACAGCTGGAGGGATGTGCCTCTGTTCCACCACCCTCACCCTCCCTGAGCCCACTGTGGTCCAACTGCTCCTCTTTCTTGGCAACCTCTGAAGCAACAGCAGCTACTCTGGTGGTCCCTGGGTGGGAGAGGAGGTCCCAAAAATCCTGGCCAACTCAGCCTGGAGATGAGCAACCTCCTCCCTCAGCCCAAAGAGGTGCCTGTAGATGGGACAACACTGCATCCTCCAGAACGTCTTCCAGAAGACTGCTGCTCCACAGCCACTGCACTGCACCACTCCCATCATGTCTTTTTTCTGGCCCCCTAACTGTTGTTTGGAATACTTACTCTTTCCTCTGTTTGTTTATTTTCTTTTTCTTCCCCTACTTACCTACTGCCTCTGTGCCCTTTTAGCTCCTGATCTTCCTGTTCTAAGACAAGAAGTTCCTATATTTCTCAGTAGTCTCCTTACTTGCTCAGAGTCAGACCTCCAGCAGCTGGGGGGGACGGAGAGCTACTCTTGCCCTTCTAGGATGGCGAGTCTTTGGTGGGTCTGTGATCACTCACTTCCTGCTCCCAAAGAGGAAGTTTCTGTTGTCAGTTAAATCCTGTGCCTATAAAAGTAGAACTGGTTTAGGGTGGAGGGGAAGGAAGGAGGGCAATATAGTCCCAGTAGAGAAGTTTTAGTTATACCAGTAGCTCCTTCCTCCTAGATAATTACACAGATAACACATTGGGGAAGGTTTCACAATGGTACTTGTTGATGAGACACCATAAAACTGAAATTTTATTTCTTGGGTACCCCTCCTGGAAAACTAGAGTTTTTAGTTTGTCCCACTCCTCCATAACTTGGTCAGGGTCTAGATTGGTGGCATTTTACTGGAGTCCCCCCCCCCCAAGTTGTATTCTTTTTCCTGTCCATACTGCTGCAGAAGTAACTCAACTCTAGTTCATTTTTGCCCCACCCACACACATCACTAGGTGAGATAAATGACAGTGGTCTCATTGCCAATACCCAAAGGCAAACATGATATGACTGTCATTTCCTGGGAATCTGGTTTTTAGATTTTCAATTAGCTTTTCAATAACATTCCTTTTGATTGTTGCAGTGTTAGATTCCCCTGCACAATGTAATTCCCTTTGAATATTTGTTTTCCGTCATTGCCTATTTTTAAGTCATCTACTTGCACAACTGCCATGTCGAGATCTTTTTTTCTGGAAAACCAAGCACAGTTCAGTGATTACAGGCAGCACGTCCATCATCATATATGTGGTTGCCACAAAATCGGCCTGTGACATGGAAACATAGACTTTGACGGCAGATAAGGACCACTTGGCCCACTCAGTCTGCCCATTTCCCTACCTATTGGATAAGCTGCAGATTCTAGTTAACCAACAGCCTACTTCCTGCCACCCCCACTATAATTGCCTTATGTTTGTCCCATGCATGTTTGAATTCCCCCACTGTTGTAGACCCCACAACCTCTCCAGGAAGGTGGTTCCATGCGCCCACCACTCTCTCCATGAAAAATAATTTCCTCACATTACCCCTGAGCCATCCCCCGTCTAACTTTAAATTGTACCCCCTTGTTCTTACACATCTCTTTTTCTGAAAGATGCTACCCTCCTGGACTTTGTTGATTCCCTTGAGGTATTTAAAATTTCTGTTATGTCCCCCCGTCCCTCCTTTCATCAAGGGTATACATATTAAGCTCTCTCAGTCTCTCTTCATATGGCTTCTGATGTAGACCCTGCACCATTTTAGTTGCCCTCCTCTGGACTGCTTCCATTCTGTCTATGTCCTTGCGTAGATGGGGTCTCCAAAACTGCACGCAGTATTCCAGATGGGGTCTCACCAACTGTCTGTATAGAGGGATAACCATTTCTTTTCTAGTTGTGATGCCCTCCCTATGCATCCGAGTATCCCCTGGCTCTCCTTACTGACTTCTCACATCGCTACTCCACCTTTAGGTCATCTGATATGACTACACCCAGATCCCTTTCCATTATTGTTGTCGTCGTTAGTACCTCCCCTGCTATTGTGTACTCTTCTCCTGGATTTTTATTTCCCAGGTGCATTACTTTGCACTTCTTTGCATTGAATCTAAGTTGCCATTTGTCTGACCATTCCTCCAACCTTACCAAGTCCCTTCTCATCCTTTTCTTGGCCTAGCAAGTGGCCTTGGCATTGGTGTTGCTCAACATGTACGTTGAGTGAGTCAAAAGTTCTATACACTGTCTGTACTGCACTAAAACCGCAAGCCAGTGAATATCGTGAACTTCTTTCACCCTAAGTGATGGCTCATTAAGCATCTCCTGAATCTGTTGTAATTTGTCACAGCAATTTGAGGATGCTTTAAAATAATAAAATAATCCAGTCAACACCTCTTGGTGCTGGCGCAAATAAGGCATTGAGTCTGCATCTTGAGAACTGACTAGAGCAAGTAGATGGGCTATGGAGTGGTAATTCAAGAGCATTGGATTCTGCCTTAGTAGATGCCCTGTTACTCCCTCACCTGTCCCTGTCATCACTTTTGCACTGTCACTACCTAATGCCATCACCTTAAACATTGAAACATTATGCTCAGGAAATTTTGCAAAGCCTCAGCAATGCTTTTCCCAGTCCCAGAGGTTATTTGACTATTAGAAACATAATGAATGCTGGGCTCAAATGTTTCTGGATCAACTACAAGTATGTAAACGGTTAGTTTTTTTTGTGTACTTATATCGGTAGTCTCATCAGCAAGGATGCTTATATAGAGGGAGGCCTGTATTTTCATATCTGTTTTTTTCCTGATAACAGAGGCAAGAGATTCCAGCATGTCATTTGCCATGGTTTCTGAACTGTACGAGGTTTTGAGTCCACCTTCCAGTGTGAATTTATCAACATTTGGTCACTGAAGATCTGACAGGAAGGACATGAGAGATTCATATTTGTGCATTGGAAGATTTTCTTTGCACAGCCAGTAAACAGTCTTTAGACGAACTAGTATGGCACTTTCCTTTTCATTTATTGCTTTTTGCACTGCAAGTGCAAAGTCATTTTTCATACCCTCTGCTACCACCATAGTCTTGTGGTCACCAGAGTCTGCATGCCTTTGTAAAGTACTGGTATGGAAGTTATCAGTGCCATTCCCCGTAAAATAATTATTTTTCCCATGTTTAGTACACAACCTACAAGTCATTTTGTTTTCAGTGGCATCATACTGCAGCCAACTGTAGTCCCATATCCACTGTGTATGAAAATTCCTTTTTATCACAAACTTCCCTTGTCTGTCTTCTTCATCTGGTATGGTAGATGATGGCTTGCTTGATGTGTGTGCATCATTAGAGGATGTGCTAGTCATGTGTTGTAGCTCTGAGCTTATAGACGCTATGGGTCCTTCACTACTAATGCACTGCTCTGAAGTTGCTGCAGCCAAATTGGTTGCTTTGTCTTTTTTGGCCCATGGTAATAGGCTTTGGCCAGAAAGAATATTAGCCTTTCTTTTTCTGCAGGCCGTGATGACTTTATTTGATGGCAACCAAGTTGTACAGTCAGGTGCTGCTGAACAGATATTGTTGTACTTTACTGTTTTATTAAGATCGTAAAATGACTACTAGAAGTGCCAAAGGCAGAAAAAATAATACTAATATACCACAATTGTTTTGTCACTTGTGTAATTATTTCATAGATCAGCCAGAAGGGCAAATAAGCCCGTCAGGGTATGTATTTTTTTGTTCTGGCCCTGGGATGTCACAAGGAACGTAACAGATTTAAAGGACAACTAAACCCCCTATTTTTACAAGAAGCTATTTAAAAAAATCAGACTCCATAGAAAGGTAAAGGAAAGGCTGCTGTTTACATTGATGCTACAATTGCATTTATGTAATTAACATAAATGCAGTTTCGTAGCATTTAAAAAATGTGAACATCAGTCTTCCCATTTCAAAACTCCCACTCTGCCTGCTCCTTAAAATGGCCACCGGAGGTGCTGTGTGATGTCATGGGAGCCTCATGTAGACAACTACATTATTCTCTCTAATGTCAAAAGGCTCCATTTATTTACATTCTTTTAGAGCTGTCTCACTAAAGTAAACAAAACCATGACTTAACATGTGTATTATTTTGATCAATACACATGCTAGGCTATGGTTTTGTTTGTTTTGTTAATTAAAATGTACAGAAACTGAGTTTTAATATGGGTGCAAACAGCACAGTAAAACATTTCAGATACCTGGTGGTCTAGTGGATATTGTGAAGTACCAATCTGGCCCAGTGGCAAAGATGCTGTTTTCTTCCATTTTTAGTACGGTATTCCACAGGTGTGCTGCTGAAGAAATAAATAAATCCATTTCTGAGTGAAGTTTTCCACGTTATCATTCCCCCCCCCAGCCATCAGCCTGCTTGCTTCCCCGAAAGCTGTCACGCACTCCGCCGACCTCTTGCATCCTCTTTACAAAAATAACCTGGGCTATGTATCCTGATATGCAGTGAAAACAAACAATTGCAGAGAAGTTTGCCCAGATAATTCGTATTCCCGCCCCAGCCATCAGTCTTCATGCCCGATCGCCCGCTCACTAACCAACCCGGCGTCGCACACTCCGCTTTGTGTGTACTCCACTACACGACCCAATGCCACCCATCTACCCAGTTTCACAAGAAGCACCATTGTTCACAACGTGTTCCCGGTCCTGTCTGTATGAAAGTGCACGCGGTTACCAAATAGGTCCATCCTTCCCAGCGGGCACTATTGAATGACATCATTCAGCAGCACACCTGTGGAATACCGTACTAAAAACGGAAGAAAACAGCATCTTTGCTCTGGACTGGACTTGTACTTTAAAATATCCACTAGACCACCAGGTATCTGAAATGTTTTACTGTGCTGCTGTTTGCACCTGTGTTAAAACTCAGTTTCTGTACAATTCAATTAACAAAACAAACAAAACCATAGCCTAACATGTGTATTGATCAAAATAATACACACGTTAAGTCATGATTTTGTTTACTTTTGAGAGACAACTCTAAAAGAATGTAAATAAATGGAGCCTTTTGGCATTTGAGAGAGTAATGTAGCTGTCTGCATAAGGCTCCCATGACATCACACAGCACCTCTAGTGGCCATTTTAAGTAGCAGGCAGAGCGGGAGTTTTGAAATGGGAAAGCTGATGTTTACATTTTTTAAATGTTATGAAACTGCATTTATGTGTTAATTGCATAAATGCAATTTTGGCATCAATGTAAACAGCAGCCTTTCCCTTAATTTTCTATGGAGCCAGATGTTTTAAATAGCTTCTTGTAAAAACAGGGGGTTTAGTTGTCCTTTAAACTCTTAATATATAGAACAACAGACAAAAGACTAATTGTAATATGCAGAAAAACTCTGGGATTTTATTAAATTTTTTTTGCAAGCAGAGAACTGAACAGGCTTAAGTCTTAAAGGAGTACACTGACCAGACAGACCCCACAGTACTACTGGGCAGGCACAAAAGCCAGACTTGTGTAATTATTTTACAGATCAGCACGAAGTACAAATTTGCACGTTAGGGAATCGTATTTTGTTTTTTTTACTGACCCTGGGACATCACTAACATGCAAATAAACTCTAGGATTTTTTTTTTTCAAGCAGAGAACTGAGTACTTAGTAAAACGTAGGGAAATGCAGAAGCAAGACTGATTACAGAGTGACCAGACCCACACAGTACTACTAGGCAGGCACAAATGCCAACTGTGTAGTTATTATATGTTAAATATGTCGAAGTCCAGAGCCTTTATGTTTTACCTCCTTAAATATCTGTAAACCAGGAGCAAGACTGGATGGTAGATTATAAATCTACACCACCACTGCACAGCACCGCACACAGTGTCAAAGAGAAACAGACAGACTAGTATTTAATATCTGTATTGTCAGATCAGCAGAAAATGTTTGGGATTACATTTATTTTTTTCTGTTTGCATGTACTAAGTTATTCTTATTTTGTTTTTTTCAGTTATGAACAGTCGGCTTCCAGAAAAGTTTTAATAAAAGCAGAAGCAAGCCTGTTTCTACTTTAAATCCCACAACATCACTGGGTAATTATTCTGAGTCAACAGCAGCAGGAAAATCAAATTAGCCCGAGTTGGAATCATTTTTGCGTGTCACAGAGTAGAGTTTTTTTTATATATTTTTTAAAGTTGAGAAGGTTTTAGTCTGTCTGTCTTTAGTGATTCTGAGTCTGTCTCCTCCAAAACTGAAACAGACAGAAGCAAGCACGTAGTGTTGCAGTACACTAATACAGGGACCAGGCAAGCAAAATATTATTTCACAGCACTAGCAAGAAGGCAGTAAAACAAAATCTTAAAGTAGCCTGTCTCAGAGAATCTGAGTATTTGTGTATCACAGGTTTTCAACAACTTGTTAGTATTTATTTATTTTTTTAAATCATTCACATTCAAAATGTTTCAGTTAATATAATTTATATAGACAGGAGCCTGATCAGACACTTGCCTGTGTGCCTAGACAAAGTCGGCACACTGCCTGCTGAGTACAAACAGAGAGAGGGACTTGTAGTTACTGTGGACCCATAAGTCATATAAGCCCCTTCAAATTACTTCTTTTGCTGCAAAACAGCGTTTTAAGTGCAGACAGTCATTACTTTTAAGCTTAATCGCTGGATATCTCAACAGCCTACACTAAGCCCCTTCAAAGTAGTGTAAAGTACAGGATAATTTTTTTTCTCAAGGTACTCTGAGAAGAGAGTTTGAAATGGTGACTGTCTGCAACGAACGCTCCAGCAGAAGTGTGCGGTACGAGACTTGCACATGCGCTTCTATTACTGACTGTACCATGTGCTTTACAGAAAAATGCCCACATGGTACAGTGTAGCGCAGTGCAAGTCTTGGTAATAGAGTATGCCTTATAAAATTGCTCTCCTGGGTACTCTCGCTATGCCCCCCCCCGGTGCCACTCAAACACTTCAGACCAGCCCCAGCCAGCCCATTACCAACCTCATTGACGCTGTTTCTATTTTTTGTGGGCTGGAATAGGATTCAGTGGCTGCTTGCTGGCACCAGTTAGCTGCTGTGCTCTGACCCTCTAGACACTCCTTCGGTAGTCCCCAATGCCAGAGTCAGTCCTGAACACTTCCAATGGCTCCCACATGCTGGCACAGCTTTCCCCGAATACCAGAAGTACCTGAACACTTCTGACGTGATCTCAGAAGTGGGATAGTTCACGGAAGTGAACCAAAGCAAAAACAAAGGATTCTGAAGTCAGAATGCACCCAGAATGCGTCAGTTGTCCCTTCTGAGACATACAAATGGGGACAGCAATTAAAAATGCGGGTCAATACCGTGATTCCATGGCCAAAAACGAACCCTGGTTATTCTAATCAGTGTTTTCACCTGATTACCACTTTATGCAAACACCCTGCATGTGCTTTCTGCCCCAGAACATTCAGAGTAGTTTGAACCAATCCAAGTGCTGATTTCACAACCCTGAGCTTTGACTGCTAGTTCATCCAGCAGTAAAGAATAAAAGGCCTGAAATAAACTATTAAAATAAGTACATTTAGTAAATAAACATAAAAAAATCTGAAATCAAACATTTTGACATAGTTTTACAAATTTGTAAAACCACACATTTTGAATAAAGATTTTCATAAAGAAAATTAAAAAAAACTCCTATCTATAAGAAACTAAATATTCTTACATATGTCTGAAGGACCCATACCTATTCAGGGAAGCTAGGTGGGCAGTGGTAATCAGATGAAAACATTGATTGTAAGAACTAAAGTTACTAGGTGGGTAACTTTTCCTTTTAACAACATCAATGTTTTCATTTGCTTACCACTTTGAGCAGAATACTAGCGGTACCAAAAGAAGGTGGGAACTAGGATTACTTAGGGAATGGGTTCTGAAGGACAGATGCTCCAAACTTAGCATCCCTTCTGGAGTGCACATCAATACAACATTGGGTTGTGAAGGTGTGGGTCAAGAGCCGCACTGCAAACTTCCAACAGTTGGATGTCTCTGGCAGCTGCTATGGAAGTAGCTAGACATGAGGAGTTGAGGAAATCCCATGCTGTCCTGTGTGAGTCTGGAATGTAAGTGGTCACAACATTCACTAGGTCTGATGCTCTGCAATAGGGCAGAAAGACCTTTTCTTTTACAGTGTCCAGTACCACACCTATGAAAGTTTCGCTATGTACCATAACAGCAGATCTTCAAGAGAATCTCATCCACTGAGCCACACAATTTGAACTGTAAGCTGCTAGTGTCAGAACCACCTGAAAACTTTTGCCAGTTGCGGCTGCCCAGTTGATGCATGTCAGTGCTGCCTATATCAAATGGGGTGGCCCCATCCTTCCTAAATTCCCCACTGGAGGCAATCTCAGAGGATTATCAAACCATCAAGAACCAAGAAAACCAGAACCAAAACCATGCAGGAGAGGGCATGGAACCAGATAAAAATGCCCTGCTAGGATATACAAAGAGAACAGAGCATGTGAGAAAAGGCAGGACTTCCAGTAAAACCACCTGAGTAGAGACATGGGAAGGTTGGAAGGTGAACTGTGGCCCAATGGAGGAGACTATCTTGAAGAACTATTGTTATGGTAAGTAACTGCATTATCTTCTTGAAGGGCATCTCCCTCCATTGAGACATACCATTGAAACGTTTCCCAAGCAGAACAATAGGCATTGTGGGAGGCAGGAAGGATCAATACAACCCTAAGACAGGAGGCTTTGCAAATCTGAAAGCCCAAGTCTGGCATGTCTATGAGAGAAAATGTCCAGACTGTAATGTTCAGTAAATGTGTGAACAGTACCCCAAGTTACTGCAGAGCTGATGTCAACTGTGGAAACAAGCCATGTAAGTAGCCATGCCACAAGTGGCGTGGGCATGGACAAGACCAGGAAGCTGCTTACCACACTTTTGGTAACGGAAAACAATACAAGATGCCAACCAGGTGGAAAGACATTGCTTAGAAAAAAGGGAGCCCACCATTTTGGGGAAAAAGACACAGAGTTGAGAGTATTTCCTGTAAATCAAAGGCTACGACTGCAGTTCAGTGGGTGGGAGCAACTAGCCATGCCAGCTGCCTGAGTTATTTAAGCCAGCCTCCTGAAGTCTCATTCAGATGCATATTCTTTCTTTGCCCCACCATCCACCCTTTGTCCTCCAGTGGCATGCTCTCTCTCTCTCTCTCTCTTTCTCTGGGAGCTCCTTCCTAAGGAATGTTTAGCCTAATGGAATCATCTTCCTATGGCACTTCTAAGGGTGGAACCCTCCTCAAGAGGGTTCCTTTGCCTTCATGGTACCGCAATAAGGTAGTAGTTCTGTTTATCATGGTCAGCAACATAGGCATTTAAGTACTGTCAGTCCAGCAATGAAGCTGCACAAGCATATTCTCATCACCAAGTTGCGTACGTGCACTGAATTCTTATGTAACCCCTAGGTGGCGCTATCCCAAGGGCTACTACCCCTGCCTGCATGGCTAGTTGCAGGTTAAGGGGCCTGAGTACTGAAACGGGTGCCTCCGCCTGGAGGACAGGGTTGTAAGTAACAAGGCTAACCTGGGTACAGCCCTCCGGGAAACACTGTGACCCCCCTCTTTCCCCTTTAGTGGCCTAGACAATATGCAACAAACACTTTCACAGTAGCCCCTATTCAGCATGCAAATCCCCACACTGTTTGCACTTACCACCAGGACTGGTTCCACCAGTTCGACCCTGGAGACCACTTGTAAATCAAGGTTAGGCACAGCAAATAACAACAGTACAGTGCTTTTGGTACAAACTAGAACCACAGTCAAATTAGATGCAAAAAGAGTTAGATCTGATTTATTCAGGGAACTTGAACAATGCAGGGGCGTAATCAGGTTGGTTGATTGGTTCTATAACTGATCTAGTCAGGCAATTATGCATGCACTTTTTAGTCCCTCAACACAGTCACACACACGCTAAGTACCCAGTTGGTGAGATAGGTTAGCCTGATGCGTTGCCCAGGGTAGGCCGGCTTCGCAGCTGGTTGGGGCCCTGTGATGAAAAGAAAAGGCATGCACAACCACACACAATTTGTAATTCGGAGCCAGGAGGCTCAGTTCGTGATGATTAGACAAAACAATTAAATCAGATGACACACTTTGATTGAGGTATTGTTGCAGGGGGCTAACCTGGTGTTTACTTACGCTACCCAGTACAGGACATAGGATGGACAAAATAGAGACTGCAGAATGACTTGCTGGTTTGTCAGGAGAAGCAGGGCCCATACAATTCACTGTGGTGTCATTCTTGTTCGTGATGTTGAGCAGGGGGCTAATCCCCAGGCAGGTCTCTCGTCGATGGTCTTCTCTGTGGCGTGAGTAGCTGGCTGGGCCAAAGTGTGGAGGCACAGACCAATTGGAGAAGAATGCAGATTCAGTCCGGTAGGTGCTGGATGCAGCTTCCAGCAAGTAAGGCACAATTAAAGAGTGGGGAACCAAACTGCAACCCACTAGCAGGTTACAGCACATTTATAGTAAAGCAATCACCATACCACCAAATGGATAGCAGTCCGGTCGCAGTATCAGTGTCTCTAAGCAAAACCGGGAGTTCTATGGTGAATGGATGTCCTGACAGGCCAATCGCATATAGCAAATCTTCGGTCTTCTTCAGGTTTAAATCTGGTCACTCTTCAGTGGCTTTTTCACACTCCAATTCAGATACAGTCCGATTGCTAAGCCTTTCAATGGATTCCCTCTCAAGGGACAGCAACCAGGCAAAACTCAGCCTTTCCACCAGTCTCCCATGTGAACTACGCGGGAGCTGCTGCTTGAATCACTCGAGCTGTTTACTCTCCAAACACTAACTCCAGACTGACACGCTGCAGCAGTTAGCTTGGGAATTTCCCTTCCGTCCAAAAGGTTCTGGTTGGTTGATTCATCAGTCTGTCAAAGCAAGAGCTCCCCCCCCACCCAGGTGTATTTAGGCGCCAAAGTCTCAAAACTACAATTTCTACAGAAATTCACTCCCACAAGACCCCTTGGGACAGACTCCATTTTAGGGTCCCCAAAGGTACTGATTGACCCATTCTGGCAGTCCAGAACCAAGAGGGTGGTGATAAACAGAACTGTCCATGCTGCAAAGAAGGCAGGTTAGACAAACTACAATAATCATTACTATTCTAATAGATAACCAGCAAATAAGTACAGCTTCTAATAGAGTTCTCTCTGCGCAAATAGCGATGGCAGAACGGAGTGATTATCTGGCAGCCTTGGTGGGACTCGAGCATAGAAACACTCAGTCCCCTCCCAGATTAAATAAGCACCACGTTATAGGCAGTTCTTAAAGAGACAGAGCACAGCGGCATTAAGGCACTCTCATACAACACTTTTTAAAATTCTAAGACACAGGATACCAGCCTGGCAGTGGGCATTTAGGCAAACCCAAGGAAGACTTTCGGGAACCCCCAGTTGTAGGGGGGTTACACCCTTCTCTCCCAGGAAAAAAACATGGCGTCCGTGCCAAGTCTACACCATCACAATTTTGAAGAAGCAATATATACAAGACATACGTGACATTAGCGTACTATGTAGATAACATCTGATGCATCAGTTAACATAAACTTATCACATTACTATACATTTCAATATATTTCACTATACCATATCTTCATTGACAATACTTATGCATGTTTCATACATTCTATACTGATTCTATTATGATTAATATACCATGAACAGTTACCTATGACTTCACATTATAACTTCTTGTACAGTAAACAATATAGAAGGGGGGCCCTTTCCTATCAGCTAACTTGGGGCTAGATGGGACAGGGAAACCATGTTCTGAGGGAAGAACAATTAATCAGGAGGTGGCAGTCAAGCTCAATTTGGGCAGTGAGCTCTTGGAAAAGTAAACACCTTTATGGACCACATTGAGGGGCAAGTCCACAGTCCTCCCAGGGGATTATAACTGAAACGTAGCACTGGCTTAACAGATTGCCCAGATTTTCTGGAGGGAACAGACACAGGCTCTGGGCAGTCAACACTGGCACTGATTTCTCCTCCTGTAGTGAGGGATGCCTCTGCACTGGTTGGAATGTCCAGATTGGGAACACAATCAGCTCCTTGCTCTGCAGACTCTGTTTCCACAACGCTTTGCTCATTATTATCTTCTGAAGAGGGCCCTGGTTGCTCATTCTGAGGAGACTCTGGCACAATTAGACTTTGTGGCACTGAAGGGGTGCTGTCAACACTTTCATATTGTTCTTCAAGTTCTGGTATGTCACCATGGAGACTCAGGCCATCAGCCCCTTCTTTGGGCAAGTCATACAGTTCTACAAGACACAGAGAGTCCACAACCTCAGACATGATACTTTTGTAACCCCTCTGCAAATGGAGGTTCCAAAAAGACTTCCAGGAGTTTGCTTGAATGCTCCAAGCCTGAATGGTGTTTGGCGTTTAAGCCATTTATCAGTGAGTGTTTTTAGAGCCTCTGGTACTGTCTCTTTAAGAGCTGTCTGCTTGCAGACATAATTAGTTTATATGGGGGGACTGTGTGTTTCTCTGTTTGAGTACCACTCGAACTACTGCCAATTCACTCCATTTTTGCAGTCACTAGGAGTACAAAGGGAACCTATCTGAAAGATGGAACTGTTTGCCAGAAATCAGTTAGAGTAATAATGAAATTACAGTTTGTCTAACCTGCTTTCTTTGCAGTCAGAACTGTGTCTGCCTAGTTCCCCATTCTGGTTTTGAACTGCTGAACTGGACCAATCAGTGTGGGGTAAGCTAGCTCTAAAATGGTGCCTTGGACGAATCAGAACTTGGACTCATAATCTGAGCCAGCCACAAGAGGATTGTATGGGCAGTGACTCTGGGAGATGTAGTTTAGACTTCGGCACCTTTTTGGACCAACAGCAGCAGTCTATTGTGAGTGACAGCCAATCCAGTCAAGAACTGGGAGGAACTCAAAGGAAGTGCCCGGTTTGTCTGTTGGAGTTTCAGTCTGCTCTGGCAGTGAAGGGAAAGGAACCCTGTGCTCCTTCAGTGCACAGTTTTAGCACAAAAAACATGTAAGGTCCAGAGTTCTGGTCTGCAGCTTGTTAGGACTGAATCTGTCCGTGAAGAGAATCAAAGGATATCTGAAGAGTAGAAACCAGGCTCATCCTGTAGAAGACTGGAGGAATTGCTGAAAATTGCACTCGGTCTGTCAGGAACTGAATCTGCTGTGTGTTCTCCGGGTATTGTGCAGTAATTGCGATCGGGATACAGATGCAGCCTGCCTGGTATAGTGCTTTCTTTTACCATATAAATGTGTGAAGAGGTTTGTGTACCTCAAGTGAATCCTGCTGCCATTAAGTGACTTTTGCCTGTGACTGTTTACCATATAAATGTGTGAGGAGTCTCTTGGAGCTCAAGAGTAGCCCTGCTGACATTGAAGGACCCTATCTTGATTGGAGGTCGTGAGTACTAATTCAGGGTCGCTCCCTGTTGAATTGCCACATTAAATCCAAATGGAATTACTGTACTGCTGACTGTTTAATTTTCCTTTTCTCTGTGTGAAAGGGCCCCTACCAGCTGCCATGGTTTGGACTAGCCACTAGGGCTTGGGTACCCAGGGACAGTAACTGATAGGGATAGGCCTGTGCACAGAGCCATAGGTAGATGAGTAGAGTGATAAGCTAATTAACCTGATTTCCCCCTGTCCTTGTTATATCCCCCTAAATAAATCAGAGCTGCTTGTTTCAGCAAAGTTATACTGCCTGAGGTATTTATCTATGTTAAAGTATTGTACTGTGATTGTTGCACTGTATCTTATTTTACAGGAGGTCCCAGTGCCTGAACCAGCCCTGGGGGTAAGTGTATACTGTGAAGGTAATTCTGATATATTGTGTGGGCCACTAGTGGGAAGAAAGGGGGTTGCAGTGTCCCAGAGGGCTGTGACCAAGTAAGTTTAACTATTGCAAACCCTGACCTCTGGTGGAGGCACCGCCATTGGATCCAGGCCCTCAACCTGTTAGGTGGCAAATCAGGCAGGGTAGTAGCCCTGGGATAGCGCCATCTAGGGATTACATCTTGGAGGCTCACCGCTGGGATTGTGTGTCCTCTAGTGGCCATATTTACTAACCACTGTTAAGAAAAAATGTGTACCCCAACAGAAGTGGCTGTGCACCGCTGGTGGAGTGGTGTACTGGGGAGAGATCGACCCCAAAATGCTATGCTTATCCTGACATCCCCTGGGTATCAATACGGACACTGTGCAGGGAGTACTTTCCAAGGTGGAAGGTTTACAAAACCCTGTGGTGGTGGGTCGGCATGCTAATCTGCTCACCCACACTTTCCTGGCCCTAGTAGAGTTTAAGGATCCCATAGATAGTTCCAAAGTGCCACAGACCATTACCCCAGAGGGAGCCCTCACTGCTTGGAGAGTGATAACTAAGGACAGTAAAGACCCGGGGGGGAATGAGCCCCCACCACTATCTGAAACTTTTGAGGAGAAATTTGCTAAATGGTTGCTGGGGAAGGGAAAACTGTGGAGGACTTGAAGAAACTATTCTTGCCACCTGGGGGTGTTCCTCCCCCAACACCCTCTCCCGCTCCAGTACCCGTAATGGTGGCTGAACCAATGCAGACTCCTATTTCTGCACCTGCCATTAGTCACGACTCTTACCGAAGGTTGAGGATCTTCTCTGGCACCCTCCCCACCCCCCAAGGGGAGGATGACTGGGAGACCTGGATAGACTATGTTGCCCCCCAAGTGCTAGAATGGCAATGCTCGGAAGCCAAAAAGCGAAAGAGGGTTAGTGAGAGCCTCCGAGGTCCTGCCCTGGCTACCATTCATGCTAAACGGGCCAGTAACCCTGAAGTGACTGCACAGGCCTATCTTGAGGCCCTGGAGAATGTGTATGGGAGCCCAGATTCTGATGAGGACCTATGGTGGAGAGTAAGAGATGCACAACAGTACCAAGGAGTTGTTGTCTGTGTATGTATCTCGGCTGGAAAAACTGTTGCAAGAATGCCTCAGAAAAGGCAGTTTGCCAGCGTTTGAACTGGACGAACCAGGCTGGACAGGATCCTTAAGTCACCCCCTTCTCAAAACTGCTGTTGCTTCAGTTACGCCTGGCAGATCGACTGGAATCCCCACCTCCTATGATGAGTTAATGAGAGAAATTCGAGAGTTGAGAAAAAGCGACCTCGGGAGGACCTGCACCAATAGCTGCGGCTACGACCAGTGACTGAGGGTGACCCATCAAGTGAAGTTCAGGGCAGAGGTTGGCAGTAAATGAGTGCTCTGGCAAGGAAAAGATATGCCACAATGGGGCGAACTGTTGAGAGAGATCCGGAATTCAAAAACAGTCCCTTTATGAAGGCCACGCCTGCAAGTACAGGCCCTGACCTATATCCGACTGTATCTGCTATGGGGTGGGGTACCCACCCATGTATCTCCTGCTGATAACAGCTCCAAACTCAATTCCTTGACCATGGAAGTGGAGAAACTGGAGATGTCTCCAAATGCTTATCACCCACAGACAGAGATGGCACCCAGGTTTCCAGTTAGTAATACCCCGCCCTGGCTCCCAGTGTGGCGCCTCGGCCAGCTCAAACTCCAGAAAGTATGTTTTGCTATAATTGTGGAAAGATGGGCACATGAAAAGGAATTCCAGTCCCAAAAGACACTGACAAAGTTGCATATAGGCTACAAGGAGAGCTTGGAGAACAAATCAGTGGTTAAGAGGTGCCGACATGATCCCAGTGAGGGCACCAAAAATGCTAATTCACGTCCTTTTGTGGCAAGGTCAGTTGCCCAGGCCCCCACTACCGCCTCTCCAGACTGGTCCAGAATAGTGGGTCCCTCCATGGAGACCACTGTAAAGGTGAATGGAGTGTCTACAAGAGCTGTATTAGACAGTGGCTCCCAAGTGACAATTATGTTCCAAGATTGGTATCAGAAGCATTTGTCAGATGTACCCTTACAACCATTAGAAGGACTGCATGTATGGGGGTTAAGTGAAGGCCTACCCTATTCCGGTATATCCGAATTTGGCTGTCTTTCCCCACCTCCGTGGCTGGAGTGGCCGAACAAGTAGAGACCCTAGCCTTAGTGTGTCCCCCACTGGACTGTATGATGGTGTCCCTTTGTTGATTGGAACAAATGCTCATATGTTGGAAGGCTGGCACAGTTGTGTTATGAAAAACAGGGGTCAAAGACTAGTAGAGCTTTAAGAGTTCCGGCTTTAATTAAGAAGGCCTATGAGGCACAGAGAGATGCTGAAAAATAGAACCAGAGGAACCGGTGGAATTGTATGGAAGAAGGATCCTGAGTCTCTGATCCTGGCGCCAAATGCCCAGTGTACCTTACAGGGAGAGGTCCGTATCAGAAAGGATGTTAAATAAAAATATATAATGTTGGATGCACCAGGTGATGGAAAATTGCCAGAGGGACTGCTGGTCAAGCCTAGTATTTTGCCCGCTAGAGCCCATGCATATGCCAGAAGGGTAATGGTCCAAGTTCATAATGTGTCTGAAAGAGACATTCGAGTAAATAGAGGTTGCATCCTGGCTAATGTGCATTGTGCAGACACTGCAGTGCTACCCAGCAGCAAGAGTTCAAGGAAGAATGACAGAGTAATGCCTGACTTGTTTGATTTGATGACTCCCGCTGCCAGCTGAATGGAAAGTGAGGATCAGTGAGAAGCTTGCCCAGAGAGACCAGGTGTTTTCTTTAAAGGAATGGGACGTGGGATGCGTGCAAGGAGCTGAGCACAATATCCGGCTGCATGACGAAAGACCATTTCAGTGAGAGGTCTCGCGCCTGGCACCTGCTGACATAGATGATGTGAGGCGGCATCTGCAGAGATGTTAGCTGCTGGTGTAATACAAGAATCCAGAAGCCCTTATGCTTCCCCATTGTGGTAGTGAGGAAAAAGAATGGAACAGTAAGGATGTGTGTGGATTATCGCACCTTAAACCAGCGGACTATCCTGATCAGTACACAATGCCCGCATTCAGGATGCTTTGGACTGCCTAAGCGGGGCAAGTGGTTCTCTGTGCTGGATCTCACGCGGTGGTACTACCAGATCCGGATGGCCCCAGAGGACCGTGAGAAGACAGCCTTTATCTGTCCGCTTGGCTTCTATGAATTCATGAGGATGCCTCAAGGGATTTCAGGTGCCCCAGCCACTTTTCAACGATTGATGGAGCGTGCAGTGGGACATGAACTTACTAGAGTGCCTGGTATACCTAGATGATGTTATTGTGTTTGGCAGCTCACTGGAGGAACATGAGAGCAGATTATTTAAGGTATTGGACCGACTGGAGGACTTTGGCCTTAAACTGTCCATTGATAAGTGTCAATTCTCAAACATGAGTAAAGTATGTGGGACACATAGTATCCACCGAGGAATAGAGATTGACCCAAGTAAAGTTGAGGCCTTGACCGCCTGGCCACAGCCCAAAATCTAAAGAACTGCAAAGATTCCTGGGATTCTGTGGTTATTATCGGCGTTTCATCAAGGACTATTCAAGAGTGATCCGCCCTTTACTTAACCTTACTCAAGGGTATCCCCAACCCACAAAAATACCAAAGTCAGCGTCCTCAAGACTGAAAGAGTGTATTTTCATCCAGTGAAGTATTTGGGGCCTGCTGGACTCCTGATTGTGAGACTGCTTTTCATGAGATCATTTATCAACTTACCCATGCTCCAGTGCTGGCCTATGCCGATCCAAGAAAACCTTATGTCTACACACTGATGCTAGCTTGCAAGGGTTGGGGGCTGTGTTGTACCAAGAGCACGAGAATGGCCTGAGACCAGTGGCCTTTGCCAGTAGAAGCCTGACCCCATCTGAAAAGAACTATCCTGTACATAAGTTAGAGTTCTAGCTTTGAAGTGGGCTATTGTTGACCAATTCCATGAGTACTTGTATGGGGCTAAAATACTAGTAAAACTGACAATAATCCTTTAACCTATGTGCAGACCTCAGCTAAGTTGGATGCCACTGGCCATAGGTGGCTTTCTGCATTATCTACATACGACTATGCTCTGAATATCGAGCAGGTCTGAACCACATAGATGCTGATGCTCTCTCCGGAGGCCTGTTCCCCAGAATGATTGGGTCCGATTGGCAGAATCTGACATTCGGGCACTCTGCGGAAGTTTGACAGGGAGGAACAAATGTCCACGGACGCAGTGGACTGCATGGTGGATTGCTTGGGACCCTCTGAGAATTGCATACCTGCTGCTTGATTGCCACTTTTCTGCAATAACATTGGTGCACTGCCTCAGCTGGACAATGACAGTATTCGGCGGCTCAATCCCGCGATCCCATGATCAAAGCAGCTTTAGAAGCCCTCTATGCAGGAAAAGATGTGTCCAAATTACGTTCCACTGATTTGAGAACTGCACTGTTATACAAAGAAGGTCCTAAGTTGAAACTGATCAATAAACTGTTATACAGAGAAACAGTAGACAGAGGGGGACAAGTAGACAAACAACAACTAGTGCTGCCCACTGCCTTTGAGACTCAGTATTGAGGTCCTTGCACAACCACATGGGGCACCTTGGTATAGACAGAACACTTGACTTGGTGAGATCCAGATTCTATTGGCCTAAGATGGGGGCTGATGTGGAGCAACACATTCGAACTTGTAGTCGCTGCTTACAGAGGAAAGCTTTGCCCCAGAAGGCTGCCCTTGTTAACATATAACCACCAGTGCACCCATGGAGCTGGTCTGTATTGATTTTCTGAGTTTGGAGTCAGATCAAAGAAATATCAGTAATGTGCTGGTGGTCACTGACCATTTCACGAGATATGCCCAAGCTTTCCCCACCAAAGACCAGAAAGCATCCACTGTAGCCAAAGTACTTGTAGAAAACTTTTTTGTTCACTATGGGGCTCCACAAAGAATCCATTCTGATCAAGGGAGAGACTTTGAGAGTCGTCTGATCAAAGAGATGCTTTCTCTGTGGGAGTGCGAAAGTCCAGAACCACTCCTTACCACCACCCCAGGGGACCCACAGCCTGAAGCGTTTCAACCGCACTTTGCTAGATATGCTAGGCACCCTGCACCCAAAGGACAAGCCTAGATGGAGCCAACAAATTAGCACCCTGGTACATGCTTATAACTGCACCAAAAGTGATGCCACTGGGTTCTCCCCACCGCCTGATGTTTGGAAGAAGCTCGACTACCAGTAGATGTGTGTTTGGGGTCTCTCTGATGGGGTTCAAGCTGACAACTATTTACAGTATGTGCAAAGTTAAAGGCCCAGCTAACTCATGCGTACCAACTGGCTCAAACCATGGCTGCCAAAGAAATCTGGCCAACAAAGAAAGGTATGATAAAGGTGAAAGCACAGGAACTCCAGGAGGAGAGATCGGGTATTGCTAAGAAATCTGGGACTGCATGGCAAACACAAGATTGCTGACAGATGGCACCATCTCCCTCACATTGTAGTGGGCAAACTAGATGATCTGCCAGTGTACAAAGTAAGGCCTGAGAATTATTCAAAGATGTAAAAACAATGCATAGAAATCATTTACTGCCCATTGGACAAATCTTGATTGAGTCTGAGCCCCAGAGATGCCCCTCTGGACCAGTGACTAGAGCTGCGGCTAAGAAAGATCAAGAAAGTCTGCACCTACAGAAGCAGAGTTAAGTGTTCCTCCACAAGTCCCAGTTGAGCATGGCGTCAGTCCATATCAGAAGAAAGTGAGAGTGACTTTGAATACTATCCTTCTTACGTACTGAGTCAATTGTTTGAGCAATCCCTAGTCAATACTGGAGATGAAGCTGGGCCTTCTGGACTGTCTAAGCCCCCAGTTTCGTCCCTGGAGCCAATGCTCCCAGAAAGTGAAGTGCAAAGCATCAGATCAGATGAAATGGAATTATTGTGCATGGTTGAACTGTTTGAGCTTTCAGGGGAAGAAAATGATGGATTGGGGCAGACTGGTGATACACCAGAACAAGAAGAGTATTTTGAGTGCCCTGACAGTCCACTGCCAGTGTCCAAAAGCTCTCAATGGGAGCCAAATGTTGTGGACTCAGAAACTGTAACTCCTGGAGCTGAAAGTGCCCTAAGTTCTAGCCTCTCTACCCCCATGGAGACTCCCCTGACAAGTGAGGACAATGCTGAAAATGAGGCTCAGAGTGCAGAGACTGTAACAGTTCCCCCTAGAAAGACTGGTCGAGCTGTAAAGCCTGTGGTGCACCTCAGTTATGATTCCCTGGGCCGGCCAGTGGAGCTGCCTCTCAATGTTGTCCATAAAGGAGTGTATGTGTCCCCGAGCTCATTGCCCAAACTGAGCGTCAGTGCTAACTCAAGTTACTTGTGTTGCCCTCTAAGTATGGTGCCCTGCCCGTCCAGCCCCAAGGTAACTGATAGGAAGGGCCCCCTCTTCAGGTTTCATGTACAAGAGGTAATAACTTGAGTTATGGTACAATGTGTGTGTAATACTGTGTAAAGAGTGACGTACTGCAATGTTTCAGAAATGTGTTCTTGGTAAAATGATATATTGACTGATGATTACATGTGTGAACCTAATGCAAATATATATGGTTGCAGTTAAAACTTATGGGGGTACTTGCTTGACGCGGACGTCAAGCTTTCCCAGGCCAGGAAGGGTGTAACCCCCCTGCAAATGGGGGTTCCCAAACGACTTCCAGGAGCTTACTTGAATGCTCCAAGCCTGAATGGTGTTTGGCGTTTAAGCCATTTATCAGTGAGTGTTTTAGAGCCTCTGGTACTGTCTCTTTAAGAGCTGTCTGCTTGCAGACATAATTAGTTATATGGGGGACTGTGTGTTTCTCTGTTTGAGTACCACTCGAACTACTGCCAATTCACTCCATTTTGCAGTCACTAGGAGTACAAAGGAACCTATCTGAAAGATGGAACTGTTTGCCAGAAATCAGTTAGGTAATAATGAAATTACAGTTTGTCTAACCTGCTTTCTTTGCAGTCAGAACTGTGTCTGCCTAGTTCCCCATTCTGGTTTGAACTGCTGAACTGGACCAATCAGTGTGGGTAAGCTAGCTCTAAAATGGTGCCTTGGAGCGAATCAGAACTTGGACTCATAATCTGAGCCAGCCACAAGAGGATTGTATGGGCAGTGACTCTGGGAGATGTAGTTTAGACTTGGCGCCTTTTGGACCAACAGCAGCAGTCTATTGTGGTGACAGCCAATCCAGTCAAGAACTGGGAGGAACTCAAAGGAAGTGCCGGTTTTGTCTGTTGGAGTTTCAGTCTGCTCTGGCAGTGAAGGGAAAGGAACCCTGTGCTCCTTCAGTGCACAGTTTTAGTCAAAAAAAACATGTAAGGTCCAGAGTTCCAGTCTGCAGCTTGTTAGGACTGAATCTGTCCTGTGAAGAGAATCAAAGGATATCTGAAGAGTAGAAACCAGGCTCACCCTGTAGAAGACTGGAGGAATTGCTGAAAATTGCCTCGGTCTGTCAGGAACTGAATCTGCTGTGTGTTCTCCGGGTATTGTGCAGTAATTGCGATCGGGATACAGATGCAGCCTGCCTGGTATAGTGCTTTCTTTACCATATAAATGTGTGAAGAGGTTTGTGTACCTCAAGTGAATCCTGCTGCCATTAAGTGACTTTTGCCTGTGACTGTTTACCATATAAATGTGTGAGGAGTCTCTTGGAGCTCAAGAGTAGCCCTGCTGACATTGAAGGACCCTATCTTGATTGGAGGTCGTGAGTACTAATTCAGGGTCGCTCCCTGTTGAATTGCCACATTAAATCCAAATGGAATTACTGTACTGCTGACTGTTTAATTTTCCTTTTCTCTGTGTGAAAGGGCCCCTACCAGCTGCCATGGTTTGGACTAGCCACTAGGGCTTGGGTACCCAGGGACAGTAACTGATAGGGATAGGCCTATGCACAGAGCCATAGGTAGATGAGTAGAGTGATAAGCTAATTAACCTGATTTCCCCGTCCTTGTTATATCCCCCTAAATAAATCAGAGCTGCTTGTTTCAGCAAAGTTATACTGCCTGAGGTATTTGTCTATGTTACAGTATTGTACTGTGATTGTTGCACTGTATCTTATTTTACAGGAGGTCCCAGTGCCTGAACCAGCCCTGGGGGTAAGTGTATACTGTGAAGGTAATTCTGATATATTGTGTGGGCCACTAGTGGGAAGAAAGGGGGGTTGCAGTGTCCCAGAGGGCTGTGACCAAGTAAGTTTAACTATTGCAAACCCTGACCTCTGGGTGGAGGCACCCGCCATTGGATCCAGGCCCCTCAACCTGTTAGTGGCAAATCAGGCAGGGGTAGTAGCCCCTGGGATAGCGCCATCTAGGGGTTACACTTTACACCTCACTTTCAGGGGGCATTGGGTCCATGGAAGAAGCTGGGGGGGGTTAGGCAGTTCTGAAGGCCCAGCTTCATCCCCATGATTCTGCAGAGGATTGCCTCAGAACAACTGACTCAGTTCATATGAGGGATAATAGGCATTATCACCGTCACTCTCATCAGAGACAGACGAACAGTCATCGTTAGCACTCTAGGCCTGCTGAGGGGAAGGCTTTAGTTCTGGAAAAACACGGACAGGTTGGCTCTGTTTCCTCTTTGCAGCAGCACAAGTCACTGGCCCAGGAGAAGTGTCAAGTGTTGGTTCAGCATCAATAACAACTTGGCCGATGGGCAGCAAATGATTGCGGTGCATGGTCTTAACAGCTTTGGAATTATTTTCTGGGTGCACCTTGTACACCAGCAGATCATCCAATTTACCAACTACTACGTGAGGAAGATGGTGCCATCAATCAGCAATATTGTGTTTTCCATGCAGTCCCAAATTGCGTAGTAGCACCCTATTTCTGGGCAACAACTCCTGGGCTTTTATTCGTCGATCATGTCTTTCTTTGTTGGTGAGATTTCACTTAGCAGCCATAATTTGAGCTAGTTGATAGGCATGATTCAACTGATCTTTCAATTTCTGTACGTACTACAAGCAGTTTTCAGCTCAGACCTCATCTGGAGAGACTCCAAAGCAGACATCAACTGGCAGTCAGACCTCCCTCCCGAACATGAGACGGTAGGGGGAGAACTCAGTAGCATCACTTTTGGTGCAATTATATGCATGTACCAAGGTGCTAATCTGCTGGCTCCACTTATGCTTGTCTTTTGGATGGAGGGTGCCCAGCATGTCCAGAAGGGTGCAGTTGAAGCATTCTGGTTGAGGGTCCCCCTGCGGGTGATACGGGGTGGTTCTTGACTTCCGCACCCCCCACAGAGACAGCATTTCTTTGATTAACCTACTTTCAAAGTCTCTGCCTTGGTCAGAATTGATCCACTGTGGGGGCACCATAATGGACAAAGAATTTTTCCACCAGCACCTTGGCCAAAGTAGAGGCCTTTTGATCTTTAGTTGGTAAGGCTTGTGCATACCGTGTAAAATGATCAGTAACTACCAACACATTGCCAGTGTTCTTTTGGTTGGGTTCTAAGCACAAGAAGTCTATGCAGATCAATTCTAGAGGGGTGCTGGTAATGATATTGACAAGAGGGGCAGCCTTCTGAGGTAGGGCATTTCTTTGGAGGCACCGACTGCAAGTCTTTACATGGTGCTCGACATCTGCCCCCATCTTTGGCCAGTAGAATCGGGATCGTACCAAGTCGAGAGTTCTGTCAATACCAAGGTGCCCCATATGATTGTGGAGAGACCTCAGTACGAGCTGTTTAAAGGCCATGGGTAGAACCAACTGTTGTTTGTCTACTTGACCACGATGATCCACTGTCTCTCTGTATAACAACTGATCATGCAACTTTAACCTGGGGCCTTTCTTGAACAACAGAGCAGTTTGCAAATCAGGGGAACGCAACTTGGACACATCTTTCCCTGTATGCAGGGTGTCAAGTGCTGGTTGAATCATGGGATCTTGGGATTAAGCCCACTGAATACTGTCATTATCGAACTGAGGTAGTGCACTAATATCTAGAGCACAGAAATGGCAATAGGCAGCCAGTATGCAGGTATCAGGAGGGCCCAAGCAATCTACTAGGCAGTCCACTGTGTCCGCAGACATTTGCTCATCTTTATCAAACTTTTGGCATAATGCTTTGATGTCAGATTCAGACAATCTGACCTAATTGTCCTTGGAAGCTGGCCTTCATGACAGGGCATCAGCATCAATGTGGTTTAGTCCCGGTCTGTATTCAACAGCATAATCGTAAGTTGATAAGGCAGAAAGGCAATGGTGCCCAGTGGTGTCCAATTTAGCTGAAGTCTGCATATAGGTCAGTGGGTTATTGTCGGTCTTCACTAATATCTTTGCCCCATAGAGGTACTCATGAAACTGGTCAACTATGGCCCATTTTAGGGCGAGGAACTCCAACTTGTGGACCGGATAATTCTGCTCTGACGGGGTCAAGCTCCTACTGGTGAAAGCTACAGGTCTCAAACCATCTTTGTAGTCTTGATATAGCACAGCCCAAGGCCCTGCAAACTAGTGTCCGTATGCAGAACAAAAAGTCTTGGTAGAATCAGCATAGGCAAGGACTGGGGTATGGGTGAGCTGGTATATGACTTCAAAGAACACTGCTTCACATTCGGGTGTCCACCGAGTCCCAAAAGGCTCACCTGTTCGAAAATACACTTTCTCTTGGTCTTTGATAACCCCCTTTTTGTACTTGCAGTTGGTAGAAGGGTAGCCTTGGGTAAGGTTAAGAAGCGGTCGAATCATCTTTGAATAGTCTTTGATGAACCTGTGGTAGTAGCCGCAGAACCCCAGGAGACACTATAGCTCTTTTAGGTTACTGGGCCGGGGCCAAGTGGTCAAAGATTCAACTTTACTGGGATCTGTCTGTATCCCTTCCACAGACACTACGTGTCCCACATTTTTCACAGATCTTTGAAAAAGCTGGCACTTGTCTATGGATAACCTGAGGCTGAATTCTTCCAAACGATCGAGGACTTTGAACAGTCGGGTCTCATGTTCCTCCAGCATGCGTTTGAAAACAATGACATCATCCAAGTACACTAAACATTCCAGCAAGTTCATGTCTCCCACAGCACATTCCATCAATCTCTGGAAGGTGGCAGGGGCACCCGAAATCCCCTGTGGCATCCTCAAGAATTTATAGAACCCCAAAGGACAGATGAAGGCTGTTTTCTCATGGTCCTCCGGGGCCATCAGAATCTGATAATATCCACTGCGGAGATCCAATATGGAGAACCACTGACCCCAGTTCAGGCAATCCAGGGCATTCTATATGCGTGGCATGGTGTATTGATCTGGATAGTCCATCGGTTAAGGGTCCAATAGTCCACACACATCCTCATGGATCCGTTCTTTTTACACACCACTACGATAGGGAATGCATATGGGCTTCTCTATTCTTGAATAATGCCAGCAGTGAGCATTTTCTGTAGATGCCTCCTAACATCATCTGTGTCCGCTGGGGCAAGGCGTTGGGATCTGTCTCAAAATGGTCAGTCATCATGCAGGCGTATGTTATGCTTGGCACCATGGACACACCCCGCGTCCCACTCTTTTAGTAAGAACACCTGGTCTCTCTGAGCAAGTTTCCTGCTAAGTTGGGTCTTTCATTCAGCGGACAAGGGGGGAATCACCGAAGTCAAATAAGTCCTGGGTCACTTTCTCCCTTTTGCCAGAGTACTTGTTACTGGGTAATACTGCAGTGTTTGTGCAGTGTACTGTAGCCAGTGTGAATCCCCGGTTCACACGAATTTACCTGTCCAACATGTTTCTCACTTGCACCATCACTCGGCAGGCATAGGCATGGGCACATGCAGGTAGTATACTGGGCTTAACCATCAACCCCTCTGGCAGCTTCTCTTCACCAAGGGCATCTGTTATCAATATTTTATTCTTTACATCTCTCCTTAGGCGGACTTCTCCATGGATTGTACACTGGGCGTTGGTGGCCAACACCAAAGAGTCAGGATCCTTTTTCCACACTATTCCCATGGCTCATCTTGGTCCACTTTATCGGGTTTCTATTGCAAGTCATAAGCCCTTTTGATTAATGCTTGAATTCTTAGGGCCCATCCAGTCCATTGCCCTTGTTTCTCATGGCAGAGTTGTGCTAGTCTCCCAAACATGTGGGCGTTTGTTCCAATTAACAGGGGAAGTCAATCATACAATCTGGTGGGGGGAGACACTAGGACAAGTGTCTCAACTTGTTCATCTACCCCAGCCACGGTGGTAGGGAATGACAGCCAGATCTGGATATACCCTGAGTATGGTTAGGACTTCTCATTCAACCCCTACACGTGCAAACCTTCCAAGGGTTGTAGGGGCACATCAGGCAGATGCTTCTGGTACCAATCTTGAAAAACTATGGTTACTTGAGATCCACTGTCAAGCATGGCCCAGGCAGACACATCGTTCACCGTCACTGTAGTTTCCATGGAAGGGCCCACCACCTTGGACCACTCAGGTGACTTGGACTTGGATGTTGGCTTTACAGCTGCCTTGGATGAATAGCTTTTCTGGGCAGCCCCACCTTGCGGCCGTATGTTGCTCCGTCAAATCAATGCCAGCAGCCTAGTAATAACTTTTCTCAGATTCTCAGGCGAACGGCAGGTGACTCGGGTGTGCCCATCATCTCTGCAGTGGTAACAGAAAACAGGTTCTTTAGAGTCTCTGGGGGAAGAAGAGCTGTTCCCCTGCTTAAACATAGTGGGGGAGTCTCGGGGTCTCTCTCTGGTCAGGGGTTTGCTCTCTTGACTTTCTGAGTTCCCCCAAGGGTCATTGTCTCAGGTAGCTCAGAGTCGGAGTAGGTCTTCCACTACAGCTGTCAGTTCTCGTACCACATCCTGCAGGCTGTCTTCAGGCCAGGTTTCAGAAGAAACAATGTGTATCCCCACCCGTCCTGGCAGGACTTCCCTCTTTGTCTCGGGGAGGCTGGACAGGAATTAGCATCTTTGGCTGCCCTGGCAGCTTGCTGACTGACTCTCAGCTCAGTTAACTCCTTGATCAGTTCCCTCATCTGTTGCAGTTCAGCCTCCTCACCTCTCTCAGGGGCATAGCAGGCATGGGCAGCCCCAGCATAGGGCTCCCATCTCTCTTCATCATTCTCAGTCTCACGGATCTCTTTCATTAGGTCACAGTATTGGGGGGGAGTGCCCCTTCTGTCTTGCAGTTTAAGCTTCAACAACATCACGCTAGAGTACCTTGCTGACTTTAAGATGTTATCTAGCCTGACCCTGTTCAATTCACTGGTGGGCACCCCTCCTTTCCGGTGGGCCCACTGCAAAACTCATTCAACTTGAGTAAGAAACACTGACAATTTTTCATTCTTCCACTGCTTTGCAGATTTAACTTCCACATCAGGTCATCTCCCGACTCGGTGCTACCAAATATCTCCTCCAGGGCAGAGAGGTACTCAGTGGCTGTGGCCTCTGGGCTGGTGGATCGCAGGAAGCGAATAGCCTCCAGTGCAGGGCCCCTCAAACTTTCCATGAGCCTCTTCCTCTTTTCCCCCCTCAGCACACTGCCACTCCTGGATGAATGGGGTGGCATAGTCCATCCACGTTTCTAGATCGTCCTCCCCCGGGCACTGGAATATGCCCAAAAAGAGCCTAAGTCTGCAGTATGAGTCCAAAGGTGCAGTAAGTATCACTATGGGGGAAGCAACTGTACGGATAATGGGAGAGGCTATGGGGATTGCATGGGAGTGACATCCTCAGAAAGCTCTAACATTTTCACTAGATCTGTAGCAGAGCGCCCCTCAGATGCTAACAGTTTAAACAGCTTGTCTTTGAACCCCTCTATTCAGGGGGGAGGGACTCTCCAGGAGCAGCCGGTTCACTATGTAGATGAATGACCCTCCACCCCTTTTGGGACCCTTCAGGCAAAATGACAGGGGGTACCTTCTCTGGTTCAGTGGGCAGACTGCAGGAGAGTAGGGCCACCATAGTTTGATCAAACAGGTCAGAATCCCTTCCCCTTACTTCAACCTTCCCCAAACACTTAATTTGTTCAACCACTTTCACAACAGTGGCATTATCAGTCCCCAAGGGGACGTCCATTAATAGCAGAGCTTGCTGGTTGTCCACCTCTTCTGCCTCGCTCCACCCCATCATACGGTGCATGAGCAGCTTGTGGGGAGCAAGTTTAAACTTGGGCGTAGTGAGTGCCTCCATTTTACCACAATTTTTAAGTGTGGGGTTGTAGTACCCACTTCTGACCACTAGATGGAACAAATCCCAGCGTTGGTGTCTCCAAAATGCAACCCCTAGGTGGTGCTATCCCAAGGGCTACTACCCCTGCCTGCTTAGCTAGTTGCAGGTTAAGGGGCCTGGGTACTGAAACAGGTGCCTCCACCCGGAGGACAGGGTTGTTAGTAACAGGCTAACCTGGGTACAACCCTCTGGGACATTGTAACCCCCCCTTTCCCCTCTAGTGACCTAGACAATATGCAACAAACACTTTCACAGTAAACCCTATTCAGCATACAAATCCCCACACTGTTTGCACTTACCACCAGGGCTGGTTCCACCAGTTTGACCCTGGAGACCCCCTGTAAAACAAGGTTAGGCACAGCAAATAACAACAGTACAGTGCTTTTGGTACAAACTAGAACCACAGTCAAATTAGATGCAAAAAGAGTTAGATCCAATTTATTCAGGGGACTTGAACAAGGGAGGGGTGTAATCAGGTTGATTGATTCTATAGCTGATCTAGTCAGGCAATTATGCATGTACTTTTTTGTCCCTCAATGCAGTCAGACACATGCTGAGTACCCAGTTGGTGAGATATGTTAGCCTGATGCGTTGCCCAGGATAGGCCGGCGTCGCAGCTGGCTGGGGCCCTGTGATGAAAAGAAAAGGCATGCACAACCACACACAATTTGTAATCCAGAGCCAAGAGGCTCAGTTTGTGAGGATTAGACAAAACAATTAAATCAGATGACACACTTTGATTGAGCTGTTGTTGCAGGGAGCTACCCTGGTGTTTACTCATGCTACCCAGTACAGGACACAGGATGGATGAAATGGAGACTGCAGGATGACTTGCTGGTTTGCCAGGAGAAGCAGGGCCCACACGATTCACCATGGTGTCGTTCCTGTTCGTGATGTTGAGCGGGGGACTGATTCCCAGGCAGGTCTCTTGTCAATGGTCTTCTCTGTGGCATGAGTAGCTGGCTGGGCCAAAGTGTGGAGGCCCAGACCAATTGGAGAAGAATGCGGATTCAGTCCGGTAGGTGCTGGATGCAGCTTCCAGCAGTCAAGGCACAATTAAAGAGTGGGGGAACCAAATCACAACCCACTAGCAGGTTACAGCACATTTATAATAAAGCAATCACCATACCACCAAACGGATAGCAGTCCGGTAGCAGCATCAGTATCTCTGAGCAAAACCGGGAGTTCTGTGGTGAATGGATGTCCTGACAGGCCGATTGCGTACAGCAAATCTTCGGTCTTCTTAAGGTTTAAATTTGGTCACTCTTCAGTGGCTTTATCACACTCCAATTCGGATACAGTCTGGTTGCTCAGCCTTTCAAAGGATTCCCTCTCGAGGGACAGCAGGCAGGCAGGTCAAACTCAGCCTTTCCACCAATCTCCTGCACAAACTACGCCAGGAGCTGCTGCTCAAATCACTCAAGCTGTTTACTCTCCAAACTCTAACTTCAGACTGACACACTGCAGCAGGCAGCTTGGGAATTTCCCTTTGGTCCAAAAGGTTCTGGTTGGTTGATCCTTCAGTCTGTCAAAGCAAGAGCCCCCCCCACCAGGTGCATTTAGGCGCCAAAGTCTCAAAACTACAATTTCTACAGAAAATCACTCCCCCAAGACCCCTGGGGACAGACTCCATTTTAGGGTCCCCAAAGGTACTGATTTGCCCATTCTGGCAGTCCAGGACCAAGATGGTGGTGATAAGCAGAACTGCCCATACTGCAAAGAAGGCAGGTTAGACAAACTACAATAGCATTACTATTACAATAGATAATCAGTAAATAAGTACAGCTTCTAATAGAGCTCACTCTGCGCAAATAGCGATGGCAGAATGGAGTGATTATCTGGCAGCCCGGGCGGGACTCGAGCATAGAAACACTCAGCCCCCTTCCAGATTAAGTAAGTACCACGTTATAGGCAGCTCTTAAAGAGACAGAGCACAGAGACATTGAGGCACTCTCATACAACACTTTTAAAACACTAAGACACAGGATACCAGCCTAGCAGTGGGCATTTAGGCAAGCCCAAAGAAGACTTTCAGGAACCCACATTTGTAGGGGGTTACACTTAGTATGATCCAGTCAGTGATGCAGCATCCTCTGAACATTCAGTGAGTTTAACAACCATTTCCCTGTGTTTGTGAGGAAAGAGAAATAAATCAGAAGTTAAATAGTCCAATTCAGAGTGAAGTCAGAGACAAACTTCAGGAGAAAATGAGGATTGGTCCCAAAAGAGACCTGATCCTTGTCAAAAACAAGATAAGGGGGCTCTGCAATCACAGTGTGCAATCTGGACACTCTTGGTGCCAAACTAATTTCCACCAGAAACAGTGTCTTTCAGGACAGGGAGCACATTTCACAGGTTGTTGCTGGTTCAAAAAGGAGGCACTGCAATGGGCCGCAGAACCATGTCATGGTCCCACACTGAACTGGTCTACAGATCAGGCACCAAATATGCAGGATACCTCTAAGGAGTCTGTGGAACACCTTAAGTAGGGCAACCGACTTAGCATCGGTGAGGGCATGAAAATCTGAAACAGCAGGCTAATGCACCTTCACAGAGGAGTACTTGAGGCCTGATTCAGAAATGGAGAGGTAATCCAGAACATAACTCATGGAACATGTAGAGGGCTTAGGCTACAGGAGGTACACCATATTGTGAAAAGTTTCCATTTCTGGGAATAGGCAGACCTAGTAGACAGCCGCTGACAAGCCACAAGAAGAGCGTCAGCAATCAGCATAAATCACAAATAATGTGCAGCAGGTAAGCAGGTGAGTTATTTGGTGATTGATGTTATTAGCAGGACTGGTAAAAAAAACATTCCTGTGAGGTGTACCTGCACACACTGCATGTACCACACTGTGGAACAGTCCTGGAGAGCTGACAATCCCAGACCATCTACTTTCTTAGTGCTTTGAGAGCAACAATGAGTTAGCTCTACCGGTAAGGAATAGACCCAAGGTGGTCTACAGAAGGAGTACCAACATTAAGGATAGGGGTGTCCATAGTCACTATCAAAGCACTAAGCAAGTAGGTGGCTCTAGGATTGTCAGCTCTCCATGAGGGTTCCACAGGTATGGTACACGTAGTGTGTGCAGGTGTACTTCACAGGGATGGTCTTTTACCAGTCCTACTAATAACGTCAATCACCAAATAACTCATCTGATTACCTGCTGCACATCATTTGGGATTTATGCAATATGTTGTCCTGTCTGAAGCTTTATATTAGATGCATATCTACATTACAGGAAACAGAAAACGTTCACTTCTCTTTTCTGCCTGTGCCCTTTCATCTTAATTAATCAATTCCTGTTACAGGAAAATTTGATTTGAGCTTTTGCACAGATTTTTAGTGGTAAGAGACATTTTTGATATTGGGTTCTTACTATTTTGTGTTTTTGGGAATCATTTTGACTTTTTTGCTAGGATCTCTCTAATTTGGCATGTCAGAGAGACCTGGGGATCCACAGGTTTAAAAACTATAACAATTGTTTCCAGCTGATGGCAAAGGTAAATTGCCATGAGCTCTGCTAAGCTTGCCTGGGTATAGACCACAACTTTATTCATTGTGAGTTCTGCATTATTTATTTATTGTTTTTTGTTGGGGGGGGGGGCCCTAAAACCTTAAGGGTCTGTCTCCTCATGTTCAACAGTAGTATCAAATTCTGTAAAGGTGACAGTAAAAAAGATGAAGTTACTCAGTATCTGAAAGACAGTAAAGATGTTATAAAGCAGTTTTTTTTTCAATCCATTAGAGTGAATGGTAGGGACTGCACACATGAAGACCTCTTATACACCAAGAGTAGTAGTAGTAGTAAAATATTTATTCATAAAAGATTTTCTGAATCAGGATAAAACTCGATTGAGTCAAAGACTCATTTACAATGAGATCCTCTAAATACTTAAAGTGCATAGTTACAAATCAGGTACAGGTACAAAGTTCATATATACAGGCAAAACATATAAATTAACAATAGCAAAGAGATAGATGAGAGATCATGTGACTATTCTTCATACATAACATTTTCTTAAACACCACCCCACCTCTTGTTATTACCTATGACATCTGAAGGGAGACCATTAAGTAGGGTGGGCGCTCTATAGGAAAAAGTACGCTGAGCTTGGGAGGTCCTGTAGAAGGGGATGAGGTAGGATAGCTTAGAGGAACTCCGCGTATGCCGGGTTGTATGCACCAGTGAGATTAGGGTTTTGGTGAAAGGGGGCAAGAGGCCTAGACTAATCTTTTTTTGTAAGCAGGCATGTGTGGTAGGAGACCCTAGCCTTGAGAGGAAGCCAGTTGGTTCTCTCGTAGAGTTCACAGGTATGTGTCCTCTTGTCAAACCCAGAGACTAGCCTACAAGATTTGTTCAGTGTGAGTGCAAATGTGATTCTCTTCAGAGAGGTGTCAGAGACAGCACCAAAGATAACAAGACCACAGTCGGCAAGTGTAAGGATTGTGTTGGTTACCACGAGTCTCAGAGCCTCTGTGGTCATATAGTGCTGGCAATGATAAAGGATCCCAATCCTGGAGTTGATGACCTTGGCAATTTGGTTTACATGGCGATTGAATGAGAGAGCAGTATCATGCGTTATACCAATGTATTTAAACGCTTGAACTTGCTCAGGGGGTTGGTTTAGATTGTTGCAAATGGTCAGGCTAGCAGCTTTGTGCATATTGTGAGGGTTAGAAAACAGCATGGCCTTGATCTTTTTTTTTTTCACTTTTGTAACCCCCTGTTCCCTGGGGTTACTAGAATCCCATCAGTGTTAGCTAGGGAAGGCAGCTAGTGATTATCTAGTTAAATGGATTTTCACTCTGTCCCTCTCTACTGCTTGGTTTCAGCTGAGAGCCGAGAGGTGATGCCATTTAGAACTGTTGCAGCAACATAAGCCACACAGCTTGCGTCAGGGGGGAGTCTTAGAATTATGGAGTCAGTCTTGTTCCAGAGTTTAGTGTAGGAGCTGAGAGAGTGAGCTGCAGTGTGTGGAGTGTCTGTATTTCTCACCCTAGTGGAGGACAGTTTTTCCTGACTAGTGAAGTGGTGGAAACCATCTCCAGGGATACTTGTGTCTTTATCCCATGTGGGATGAAGGGGACTGCCATGGATTTTTAGGGGCAATCCCCTGCTCCAACCCTGTACTTTGGTGAAGCTGCCTGTGTATACAAACTGTGAGTAGATTCCTGACTGAGAACTACCCAGGATATGTACCTGCCTTTTCTCTGTGGGGTGACTCTCTGATAAAGGGACAATTTCACCCATTTCTATGAGGATCCCCTCAAGAAGTTTGTGTTTTAAAGATCTCTGACAATAGTGGATGCCCCATGTGTGGCTTGCCCTTTGTTCAGGACTTTAACTTTACACCCTAGTGGTGTTCCTGATGTTAACTGTGATAAACATTTCAAGACAGCATCAATTTCTACAGTTTCAGTATTTGTGAGGTGTAACTCTAAAAGAATGGCTGGGTATGGACGTGGAAGCAAAAGGTGGGAGACCCCCCATCTGGAGTGACCAGTTCAGCACTTCAGGTTCTGAAAGGGTGCCTGTTTTCTGTCAGTGCATATGGCCAATGCCTGAAGAAGTTCTACCCTTTTATGTGGATTTCTCCAATTTACCCCTTGTATGTGGGTTTTGAAAGTTTTTGAGCCTTGAGTGCTCCATCGTGGCCCATGTGCCACATTCTTATCCTATGCCATATTGGAAATGTACCAAGTACTGGCCTAGTGCCACCTTTCCAGAAGATTTTGTGTGTCTTCACAGTGGCTAGTTCCACAATTTTCCAGTTGTCTAATCCTATGTCATATGGGAACTGTTCTAAGTACTGGCCTAGTGCCATTCGATGAGAAATTGTGTGTGTTCTCTGTGGCTAGTTCCACATTCCAGATTCTAATCCTGTGCTATAAGGGAGGTTCAAATTCTGTTTCTACAGATGTGTTCTGCATTGCCTTGTGCCAGTGTAAACCCTTGGGGACCATCTTTGCTTTTGTGTTCCAACTGTGTTTCGGAATAAAGCCACACTCTAGAATCCCAACCTGGTATGGACAATCTAGTTACTGCTTCCTGTGTGGATTTACTGGGTACCCCTGTCCAGAAGTGCAAGACTGGGCTGGCCCAGTGGTGCTGAGGGTTGAGGTGCTGGACACCACACCTCGCGCCACGCCGGTGACCCGGGTTCGGGAATGAGCCTGGACCATGGGGGTTGGCAGGAGAGGGAGAAGATTGAGCGTCTGAGGGACAGCTCTCCTCTCCCAGGAAGGGGGGGGTCTGTGCTCAGCGCCTAACTGGCCTCTGGCAGAAGTCAAAGGTATGGCAGATGTAAAGTGAACTCCAGAGGATTGGGAGTGGCAATATCGGTGGTGATGCCATGATGTCTGGGCATGCACCACTCCCCCAGAACAGGGAAAATCAGTGACCGGTCTCCTAGATGAAGGAGCACTGTGCAGAGACCCTGATTGCCCACACCTGCCTGGCAGTCTGTCAGAAGTCCAAAGAAAGTTGAATGTTGGGGTGTAGCAGCCCCACCTCGTACCCGCCTGGGGGTATACCAAGGCTCCCGGGGGACTCTGTGGTGGAACAGACAGGTTGTGGAGCGGGGATACTGCGGTGTGTGTCTCCCGAAGGAGTGGAGACTGGACGCTTGGGGAAGAAGCATAAACAGAAATTAAAAAAAATAAATAAAAAATAAGTGCAAACCTAGCATAGCCCTTACCAAACGTTCTTTCCTGAGGACCTGGGTTTTGGTATAGGTCTAGTTGTGTCTAGTGTACACACACACCTTGTGTTTTTCTACTACTTCTGCAAATTATTATGCTTTGTACACCCACCCCTCTCTTTTCCCCGAGACTATGGGAGGTGTGTCTTCTGGTTAAATAAGGGGCCGGTGGGGGGGGGTTACACTTTATTTTTAAATTTTCATATGAACATACACATGGCTGTTTCCATATCCAGGACATTCCAGTAACATTATACTACAACTGGGTATATTAACCCCACCCGTAATCAAAGGTTATATGCATCTCAGATATATAGATACCACACTGAGGGGTTTACTAAATGTTAAGCTAACAATTCTTAAGTTTATACAGATTTAAGCAGTGTAAATAAGCCCACGAGCAGTGTGATTAATTCGGAAATACTTAAAAGTTTGACTAAAAGTCAAAAAAAAATTCATGCCTCGTATTAGGCTTGTGGCATCACACTATCACGTAAAGAAAGGAAGTTAATCCCCATCTTTATAATTATTAGGCAACTTGGTATTCTTGCAGCACACATATACCACAAAAGAAAAACCTGTCAAACCATTTAGTTATACAGCATTTGATCCTAATATTCAACAATGAATTTAGGAGTTATAAGGAAAGAAGCTTTAGGACAGTTCTATCATTTAAGAGCCCTAGATACAATGACCCCAATAAACAAAACGAAAGGACTAAAGAGCCCCCAGTGGACCCTGTGTGATAATGTACCAACAGGTATTAAAACAAATATCATCTATCATAGATTTGCTTTCTATCTTCATTTTCAGGTTGATTTAAAAGTTCAAACCATTCTATGAAGCGATCTCAAAGATAGGTCAGCCTTGCTGTGTTTCCTCAAGATACAGTTCATCGTCGCTCGAATCTCTGCGTTGGCTTCTGCAGCTATTTGCTTCCCCTGGATCAGAAAAAAAACAAACTTTGCCATTGTGGACGATTCTATGCCTAGCCAGGAATATCATGGCATGTATGATGTGAGCTTCCCTCAGTAATTTTCTGGTAGCATCAAACTTTTTGCAGTGCATTCTTGTGGCGTAGCTGATGTCAGGGAATAGATATACATTGCGATCATCTTGCAGAATCGGACTAGCACATCTGGCTAAATTCAAGATTTTTTCCCCGTGTACCGACCCCATCAGTAATCAGTAGCGGGGTCCGCAGGATCTCCGATGTATCTCTATAGCCTCTTGGGGTTATGCGGTATGTTTTTTGTAATGGAAATTGTATATTTTGCCCTTCAGGCATCAGTTTCTCTCCAAGCCAGTCCTGTATGAACATGAGGGGGGTGATCCACCTCAATCCCCTCAGGAAGTCCCAAAATCCTGATATGTGAGGAATGGGCCTGGTTTTCTAAAGTTTCCAGGCGCGCTCAGAGGTGAGCATTTTGCCTTTACTATCACTGTGGTCGCAGCCGCCGAAGAATCCAACTGCCTCTTCATGTCAAACATTTCAGTTTTTATTCCTGTGATGTCTGATTCCACAGCTGTAACTCTGGTGCTGAATGTGTCCATTTTAGCATTAAGATCCATTATAGATGAAATTATTCTTTGTAACTTCACCCTGATCGAGGCCATAGTTTCCTTAGATTCATGTGTTGAAGCAGCCTGTGCTTCATGGCTGGTCCACATGGGCTGAGACATCTGCCCCGATTTTCCTCCAGTCCCGCTGCCCTTATCTTTCCAAGGATTACCCATTTGTCAGTTTGTTAGCGCCTCTTTTCAATGGTCTGATTATTTCTTGAAAATAGCTGCTGCAAAAGGTCAATTTTAAATGATTTAATGGAGAATATTCAAAGCTACACAAAACACTGCCACTCAGCTCAGGCTCCACAGAGCCCCCCATGACCTTGGTCTTTTTGTAATTCATGAGCAGTTTGTGCTGCTGAAACCAGGTCTCCACCAAATTGAAGTTGGACTATTGGTCGGTCATTAGTGAGAGTGGGTTTGGGCTGCGGGAAAAGAGGACCATGTCATCCACATAGAGATCTATGTTGCTTTTACAGGAGGATGGAAGAATATTGATAAGCTGAAAAGTAGGGGTCCGAGAACAGAGTCTTGTGGGACTCCAGACTGAATGGGGAGACTATTTGAGAGAGTGTTGCAGATCTTAACTTGCTGGATACAACCACCAAGGTAACTATTGAACCAGCTAGTGACTTCTGGGGAGAGCCCGAGAGAAGGGAGTGTGTAGAGCAGGAGGGAATGGTTAACTGTATCAAAGGCCTTAGTTAGGTTGATGTAGATTGACCCAACTAGGTAGGCATCATCCAAGGCCTTATGGATATAATTGGTGTAGGCAAGTAGGGTACTGGTAGTACTGTGTGACTTCCTAAAGCCATGCTGTTGTGGACACTGCAGGTTATATTTGGTAAGGTATTCCATAAGCTGGTTGGTGATAATGCACTCAAGGGCCTTAGGGAGGGGTGGAAAGATGGATATGGGCCAGCAGTTATTATTTAACGTCCTGTCATCAATTTTATGGGCTGGCGTGACTACAGCAACTTTCCAAAGGCTAGGGAATTGCTTGAGGGAGAGAGATAGCTTGAAGAGACTGATGAGAGGAGCAGTGACAGCATCGAGGGAGAGGTGAAGCAGTTTAAGATCCAGGGTGTCCCCGCTGAACCTGGACTTACCAAGGACCCTTTTTATGTATTTTTTGGACTCTGGCAGTGTTACATGCCTGAAGTAGAAGGGAGGGATGGAAGGAGAGGGGGTAGCAGAGGTGGCAACTTGGGCAGGGCAAGGAGTGTCAAAAAAGTCAGGTGGGAGTATACCTGGTCCTGTGTGTTAATACCATTAACTTGGAGCAGGCAGGGGGAAACTTTATTAGGCTTGCCTGTGAGGTCTTTAAGTGTTTCCCAGAGGTTATGGCTATTACCCTAAGAGTTTGTGAATTTCCCTTAGAAGTAGTCATGTTTTCGCCCTACGGATTTCACAGGTGCAGAGATTTCTGGCAGCCCTCTAGAGCTGCATATCACTATGCTTTCCGGTGGCCTTCACCCGATGCCAAAGATTATCCATCTGTTTCATTGGATTTATTAAGGAGGAGGAGATCCAAGGGTTGGATAGGTCATTGATCTTTATTTTGCAGAGAGGGGCAAAGAGATCACAGGCATTGTTGAACTGGGAGATAAAGTAGGAAAGAGCGTCATCCTCATTGTTGAAACTACTGATGGGGACCAGCCACACTGAGATAGATAGGTCTGAAAGTGGGTGAGGTTTCCTTTTTTGAGGACCTTATGATAAATGGTTTTGACTGGTGGATTGTGTGTCTTATTTGACCAGTAGCAAAGTACAGGTTAGTGGTCACTCAGTGAATCAGAAAGGACCACCATACTTGTGAATCTGTACGGGTATGTGGTGAGGATAAGGTCCGGGGGGAGCTAGTGCCAGTCCTAGGGTTAAATCTTGTGGGTGTGGTGACCATCTGGGAGATGCCAATGGATGTGATGGCATATTTAAATGGGGCTGCCTCAAGGGCAAGTCAATTTATATTAAAGTCGCCCAATGTCACAGTCTCTGACTGACGTGGGAGTGATTCAAGGTAGTCAGTGACCATTTTGAACCCAGATATCTGGTCACGAGGGGGGATATAAACTAAAAGCATGGTGAGAGATTTCCCATGCTGTCCCACTAGGATTTTGATAGCAAGTAACTGAGAGTTATTGCAAGGGGTAATGTGAGGGAGGGCTATACTCTTTAGGAGGTCTTTGACATATATCACACAGCCCTCACCCTGTTTACTCAACCTGTCTTGCCTAAATAGGTTGTAGCCAGGCATGGATATTGCGGTATCCAGGACCTTGGAGGAGAGCCAGGTTTCATTGATGGAGAGAATATCCGGGGTGTGTTGTGACATCCAGACTTGAAGTTCATCTAGTTTGGGTAGCAAGCTACGGACATTGATAGTGGCAAGGGTTAACAGCTTTTTTTGTGGTTTAGCTGAGGTGGGTTACAAAGAGGACCAGGGTTGGGATGGACATTGCCCGAGAGAAGAAGGAGCAAGGCAATCCAGGCAAGGTACTGCTTGAGCATCTTGAAAGAGATGGGGTGCCTACATCGGGATGGGCAGGTAGGATTGTGGCAGTGGTTCAAGATTGACAGTAGGTGGAGTGAGGGAAACACAGAATGTGAAGGGTGCCAAGTTAAGGTGGTTGTATGTTAGTTGGGCTTGCCAATATATGGGTGGAGGGTTATGCAGGGGTTGGTGCACTGTGGTACTAGAATCCAGCTGGTCGTGCACTGAGGCATGAGAATACAGCAGGTCGGTTGCAATAAGAGATTGGGGAGAAAGCAGCACATGGGTAAGATTATGAATAGATTCACTTAGATTGATAGGAGCACAAAAAGGCAAAAGCCCAAGAACAGCTCCTTTAAGAAAGTGTATAAACACATATTTCCCCCCTCTAGGATGTACTTATCCAAATTCCTTTTGAAAGAGTCTTTGTTTTCACTTATACCAATATACTCAGGTAATTTATTCCATATGTTAGCTGTTCTTTGAGTATGAAAATGTTTTCTCTTGTTGGTTCTATAATGCTCAATTTTTATTTGAAGGGGATGTCCTCTAGTTGTGTGTCCGTTTTAAATTCTGTGTTCAGACCCGGCATTAAAATTGTATCATTTATGATATCATAATATAACAAAATATCACCTCTCCGCCTTCTTAATCCCAAACGAAACAAACCTAACTTCTTGAGTCTCTCTCCTCATATGATAGGTCCTTCAAGTTTCTAATTGTTTTAGTGAACCTTCGTTGAACCCTTTCTAACTGATAGATATCTTTTTTATTATATGAACACCAAATTTGGCTACTGAAATCCAATTGTGGTCTTACATAGGATAAGAACAAGGGCAATAACACCTCAAAGGATTTACTTTTTATATTTCCATTTATTGATCTTAAAGTACTATTTGCTCTAGCAATCACAGTCATGCAGTGCTCTTTTAAATCTAAATTTGTGTCAGTTAAGATACCTAGATCTTTACCTACCCTTTTTTCCTGTATTTTTGGTTATTACGATTTTATGATTAGGGTTCTTTTTTCCGAAATGTAACACACAACACTTATCAAAATTTAATGACATCCCCATTTATTAGTCCATAAGGCAATGTTGTCAATATCATTCTGTAGTGAGACAATATGTTCAGTAGTGTGGCATGGACCCCCCAATTTGGCATTGTCAGCGTACTTATTTAAGTAGTTTGTTATATTATCTTCCATAGCTGCTATAAATATTTTGAAGATAATTGGATGGAGTACAGATCCCTGAGGTATTCCGCTGGTGACACTGCCCTCCGCCGATAAGTGCCCTCTTATTGATACCCTTTGTAGTCTGTCATTCAGCCAAGCATAAACCCATCTAATTATGATATTATCAATTCTGTACTTGACCAGCTTTTCATGGATGGTCCAGTGTGGCACAGAGTCAAAAGCTCGATTGAAGTCAAGTAAAAATGCATCCACTGGGACTCTTTTACCCAGATTTTTATTTATATTTTCATAAAAACATATTAAATTTGTTGTGCATGACCGTCCACTTTGAAATCCACATTGATCTGTGTCAAAATAGGGAATGTTTAGTAACTGTTGTTGGATTTTATCTTTAATTAATGTCTCTGAGATTTTACAGGGGACTGATATTAAACTTATCGGCCGGTAGTTTTTAACACGTCTTACTGCCGTTTTTGAAGATAGGTGTAACTTTATATGTTTTCCAATCTTCAGGTAACCTACCTGTGTTTAAGGATTTTTCATATATGATTTTAAGAGGTATGCAAATATAGTTTTTCATAATTTGTAACACTGATAGAGTTATGTTATCTAGATCAGGAGCACTGTGTGATTTTAATTTATCAATAGTTCTTACGATATCTTCTATCTTAAAGTTATGATTTCCTTCCATAGTTTTTCTATGTTACTTGAAATAGGCTTCTGTTTGTCAAATGCTGAACAAAAATAGGTTTTGAAGGTGTTCGCCATATGCACACTGGCTCAGAGATGCACTCGTTATTATTGATTATTGTCATTAATTCAATGTTATTATTTTGTTAATGAATTTATGTAACCATAAAACTGTTTCTTATTCAATTTGTTTGCTGTAGAAGCTAGCTTATGTTCATATTTCTGTTTAGTCTTATTAATTTTATTCTTACATTTTTTCTGTAATTCTTTAAACTTGCACAAATTTTGCTCTGAACTATCCTGTTTATACACACCATATGCTTTGTTTTTCTCTTAATTAACTTCGGTATTCATTAATTGACTTATTTTCTAACATACTTGTCCAGTCTATATTTTGTAGGGTAGCAGCTATTGCATATTTTGCTGTTTTACGTAGGTAAGTGTTTGTACATCCTTTTAATATTTGTTGGTGATGTTCATACTTAAAGGATACTGTGGCATGGTCACTGTGTCCTATTAGGGCTTTAACAGCGCAGTCTTTAATTACAATGTGTTCTAAAGCCAAAACAAGGTCTAGGATATTATTTAGCCTTGTGGATACAGTAACATGTTGTGTTAGACTGTTTTCAGTACACAGGTTCAAGAAGTCTTTACTTTGCCTAGTGATAGCTCTATTTTCTATCCAGTTTATATCTGGGTAATTGAAATCACCAGCTATTATAACTCTGCCCATGTCTAAGGCCTTAAGAATTTCTTCCAGAATTGCTTGGTTTATTTCATTTGAAACATCTGGGGCTCTATAACACAAACCTAAAATAAAATCTGTATTATTATTTGTTATGTTCAACCATATAGTTTCAGGGTCAGATATTCAAAGCTTTGCACGGTCCGCAAACAGTTTGCACGGGAATAGCGCGGGATTAGCACGGGTCTGCCAAATTCAAAAGGCCAACTAGCGCGGGCAAACAGTAGTAGCGCTAGGCTAAGCATAATGATACGCAAGGGGCATAGTGAACATGAATAAATTCGCTATGAGATATTCAGCGACTAGCGTCGTGCTAAGGTGTTTAGCGTGACATAGCGTGACCCATAGCGTGGTACAATTTACCACCCAGGAAAAGCTGGTCTTAACCCTGGGCAAACAGCTCTGTATGCTTTGCGTGGTGCTATCTCAGCATTAGCACGGCTTGCATGGCCCTAACATATGAGTATGACACTTAGAAGCTGCCAGACATGGAGGACACATGCTGCTCACTGATGGCACCACCATGATGCCATCAGCTGCCACCGGTCCAAGCCAAGCACAGACCGTGAGGGGTGATCTGACCCACAAGGGACAACATGGTAGTGTGGCCATATAGCACACACCTGCAGACCATACGTCTGTGGTGCATAACAGATGCCAGCACACACACATGCAGCACTGTGGGCATGGTGGCCAGATCTCACCACAGCCCAAGTGTGGCCACAAGGCTGGGACACATCGCTCAGTGCACATGGGCCAGTAGTGGGATTACGCCACCACCTGTGTGCCTGTCGAATCCTACATGCCCCCCCCAGCTACCTACCACACAACTGTACAGATGTCACAGCACACACCGCCGGCCATGTACATGACACTGTCTGCATCCCATGCCACAGGTGCAGCATCTGTGGATCACACAACAACGTGATAGTACTGTCCACTGTCAGTAATTACCTGCAAGCTGTGCCTGTCACTGTGTACAGTGCAGTGGTCATCACTGCCCTACATACCATAGGCAGTGTCATGTCCCTCACAGTACCAGCCCTCTTGCTACTGTAGTGTCTGCTGTGCACTGTAGCATGCCCTACAGTGTGAGCGTTGCATGCAGCACTACCACCACCTGTGCCTATGCTGTGTTGTCCCCTGGGGTACGATATGCTATGATGTACTGTTTACATGAGGCCAGTAGCTATCATCATGGACTGCCTGACTGACTTACAGGTGGAGCTGTGGTCAGATCTGATCAGCCCCTGTACCTCCAGACTGACCTACAGGTGGAGCTGTGTGACCCTGCAGTAACGCTGTGCAAACTGCATGCAAATCAGGGCATAATGAGATGATAATGTGGCTGTTTGCCCAGAGACTATCTAAGTAGGCTCATTTGCATGTCACTTTTGAATACGGCAAAGTTTAGTGCGGGAATAACGTGTTTGCACTGGGCAAACCGCTTAGCTCCATGATAAAGCCTCGTTAGCGTGTTAGCGTGGCGCTAACGGTTCAGGGAATATTAAACAGTTTTGATCACTGTTTTTTCATGTGTGCTGCTGCCTGCAGCTGTACTGTGTCCATGCATTTGCCAGAACACACATTGGCCACATAGTTCCTCTCTACCTACCCTCACGTCGCTGTGCACTGTGTTGTTTTTGTGGTTTGCACTTCCTAGTTGCTATATTCAGTGTTGTCAAATTCCAGGGCTACGGTTGCCCTGCACTCCCAGCCCAGTTTGCACAGCCTCTTTCCCGTGTTATATTCAGAGGCTGTTTGCCCTGGGTTATTCCTTTTGAATATAGCTTGCTTTGTGCTCCAGGCTAAGTTTTTACGCCAGGCAGTGTTAACGTAACACAGGGGCAAAGTTTAAATATCTGGCCCTCAGTGTTTTGTTCCGTACTCTTCATTTTTGAAGACATATTTATAATTTTCTAAGTTTTTGCAGTATAAATAGCGACTCCTCCCCCTTTTTTGTTTATTCTGTCATCTCTAACCAGGTTATAGCCACTGATATTCTTGGCCCATTCATCATTTTTTTCCCCACCATGTCTCAGTTAGTAGGGCAATATCAATTTTATCTGCATGCAATGAACTTTCAAGTTCTATAAAGTTATTGGACAAACTTCTAACATTGCTTAACATCAAGTTGATTTCATATTTATGTGGTTTTGGTGTTTTCATTTTAATTTGTTTATCCGACTGATTACTATCCCTTCCCCCATGCTTAATCAGTTTAAAGCTACTGATGCCATGCTGTTTTTTATCATGTTACCAAGGATCATTGCCCCTTTGTTGTTTAAATGTAGACTGTCCTGACTAAATAGTCTGTAGGAGTAGTTAAAGGTGTCCCATGAATTTATATACCCTATATCTTCTCTATTACACCAGTTTTCAAGTCTAGTGTTCATTCTCTCTATTGTCTTGTTTTTTTGTTGTTTTTTTTTTGTACTGCTTTTGGGACTGGTAAAAGGCCAGATATTGAAACATGTGCACCATAATTTTTTTATTTCTCTGGCTATATCAATTACATTTTGATATGTCTTTTTCATGTAAGTGACCCCCATCATTAGTTCCTATGTGTATTGCTACTATTTGCTTATGTGATTGCTTCATAACCTTTGGAATATTTTTTGGTAAATCTTCAGTTCTGGCCCCAGGGTAGCATAAGAGCATCTGGCTTGCTTTTTATTACTACGTATGGTGGTACCTCACTTCCTGATAATAGAATTGCCCAGAACTATTAGGTCTGGTTCATCATTTTCCATTACAGTTATTTGTTGGTCCTGTGGGTCAATGTTTACCAGAATGCCAAACCTGTTGTTAGTTTGTATATCATTTGCAGATAGTGCCCTTGGTCCCTTTTTAAAACCCTTCCCTTTATCTACAGTGTACAACTGATTATTACCACTGTAGTCTTGCTTTCTTCTTTTGTTACTACTAGTTGGTGATTCAGCATTTTCTAGTTCCTGATGACTCACATCTCTGCCCCTTTTTGGGGGGGCATGCACTACTGGTAGGGAGTTTTGGTTTACATGGGCCATACTAGGTAGACCACATTCACTCTCAAGTTTCATAATGTCTTTCAGATTACTCAGTTCTACCTGTACATTATTTAATGTATACATAGATGTTTCACACAACAAGCATTTATGGCATTCAAAGCCTTGAGCAGGATGGTTTGCATTATCCGTATACATATTGCACTTAATGCAGAGAGCCAGCTTTCCAGCCATGCACATTGAGTTTAGCATGTTACTTAACATTTCTCTGTCAACATTGGAATCCATTTATTGTTTACTGACTGTTTACTACCTGCGTTACTTTCAGGTGGTAGAGGAAGTGGAAGAGTTAACAGAAACCCAGGAGAAAGAAAAGCAAACTGAAGAACGAGCTAGGTGGAGTGAGGAGAGAGTAGTGAAGGGAAACATCGGGGGCTCGAGGGGAAGACCTTTTGCCGCTGGTCTCCTCCTCCTGCACCAGAACCAGACTGATCGCTGTTCTTAATGGAGCTGTACCAGGGTGAGAGGAGTGCTTGTGTTGAATCGCAGCATGGTGGTCCTTCCCCAACTCTATGGGACTAACCAGCAGCTGGAAGTTCTTTTTGTCTGAGCCCACCCACCCTGTCCCTCCTCCCTTTAAATACTCAACCTAGCCCCACCTATCTATGATTTAGGCAGTTAGGAGGCAATGCCCTCCCTGTTTCTGGAATAACATTGCTTTTGAGTAACAGATGAGCATAGTGCACCAGTGCTGCACAACAATAACATTAGCTTCACCACCTGCTAGCCTGTGAAATCTTAAGGCTGGACTTAACTGTAGTTAAGCGAACTGAGGACTCTTTATGTAGGGAATAACTGTACCATAGAACTTGGATGTGTAGAATCTTAAGTGTGTATGCTATAAGCAGTAGTTGCAGCATAGCCAAGTAGCAGCAGGGTGCAATTAGAACTTGAAAGTCTGTGGAGATGAACAAAGTACCTGATATATTGCTTAGAATGTTAACAGAAGTTATGTTCATGCCAGGGGAAAACACTACCCAAAAAATGCCAATCCCAGGGACCAAGAATCGCCTGAACCCCCCTGCCTATCCCCACATGAACAGGAATGTGATCCCTAAAGACATGCCAAACAGGGGTATTATCATTGTAGCTATGTATAGCAGTACAATAGTATGAGTGGACAATCTTATGTGTACTTATGGTACAAGTAACCCGGACTGGGGTCAGCAGGAATGCCACCTACCTTATCCACTGTATCATCCTACCATACATGGTATGGAATCACTTCTAGTAATGCATGGGCTAACTAAAAAGGGGGTCTGTTACCTAATGCTCCATGGCTTGAGGGGCCATGGACTAAGGAGTGCACTCCTCATGGTGCCAAAAGTGTTAAGCTTAATCTCAGTACTGCTGCTCCTTGCAGGAGACATTGAGCCCAACCCTGGCCCCCCCAGTGGCTAACTTTAACATTGGTTCCCCTCATGACCTGAATTGGACCTCCACAAGGGCCTAAAAATAGCTCACATGAATGTCTGCAGCCTGCACCCCAAAATACATGAAATCCAAGGTTGGATGGAGCTGTACAAACCAGACATACTGGCAGTAACAGAAACTTGCTACAGGAATGGTACCTAGAGGCCAGTGGAGCATAGGATCCAAGGCAGCATGGGTTCACAGCGGGAAGGTCATGTCAGACGAATCTAATAGATTTCTTTGACTGGGTGACCAAAGTAGTAGACCAGGGAGGGGCTGTGGACATGGCCTACCTAGACTTTAGCAAGGCATTTGCCACAGTCCCACACAAAAGATTAATTGTCAAATAAACCAGCCTGGGAGTGGGTCCCAGGGTGGTAGCCTGGGTAAAACATTGGCTGCACAACAGGACACAGAAGGTAATTGTAAATGGAGTCCACTCTGAAAAAAGAGGGGTTACTAGTGGGGTACCGCAGGGTTCAGTACTGGGTCCAGTCCTTTTTAATGTCTTCATCAGTGACATTGCAGAGGGACTGGAAGGAAAAATATGCCTTTTTGCAGATGACACAAAGATCTGCAACAGGGTTGATACACAAGGAGGCGTGGAAAGGATGAAAAGGGACTTGGCAAGGTTGGAGGAATGGTCAGAAGTATGGCAGCCAGGATTCAATGCAAAGAAGTGCAAAATAATGCACCTGGGAAACAAGAACCCAGGGGAAGAATACACAATGGGTGGGGAGGTAGTAACAACAACAAAAAAGGAAAGGGACCTGGGGGTAATCATATCAGATGACCTTAAGGTTAGCAAGTAATGTGAGAAGGCAGTAGGGAGGGCTGGGGGTATACTGGGATGTATAGGGAGAGGCATCAGCAGCAGAAAACAGGAAGTTGTTATCCCTCTGTACAGACAGTTGGTGAGACCCCATCTGGAGTACTGTGTCCAGTTCTGGAGACCCCATCTCCCAAGGACATAGACAGGATAGAGGTAGTCCAGAGGAGGGCAACTAAATGGTGCAGGGTCTGCAAGAGAAGTCAGATGAGAGAGACTAAAGGAGCTAATATGTATACCCTTGAGAAAAGAAGGGAGAGGGGGACATGATAGAAACTTTTAGTACCTCAATGGAATCAACAAAGTCCAAGAGGGTAGCATCTTTCAGAAAAAGAGACTTGCAAGAACAAGGGACACAATTTAAAGATAGATGGAGGCGGTTCAGGGGCAATGTGAGGAAGTATTATTTCACAGAGAGGGTAGTGGATGCATGGAACAGCCTTTCTGAGGAGGTTGTGGGGTCTAAAACTGTGGGAGAATTCAAGAATGCATGGGACAGACATAAGGCAATTCTTGTGGGGGGTAGGAAGAAATAGGCTGTTGGTTAACTAGGATCTGCGGCCTATCCTGTAGGTAGGGAAATGAGCAGACTAGAAGGGCCTAGCGGTCCTTATCTGCCATCAAAATCTATGTTTCTATGTTTCTGTGTTTCTATCAGATGGAGGTTACTTCTTGTAATGAAAGAATATACTACCAGATGCAAGACAGGCTGGAGATTTATAACAGTATTTGGTTTCTCTTTATTGCTCTTGAGCGGAAGGGATAAATCTTAGACTCCAACAATGGTTAAAATGATTATAAACATTATATGTTTTAACTTTGTCAGGGATTCTGCTAAAGTTAACTGTTTAGACAGTAAGGTTAAAATGAATCTTAGGCCTATATGATATAATAAAGGAATAATGCCTGACAGGGTGGGTGTTATGCTGGGATAACATCCCACCTCGGGTGGTTGGGCCCGAGGCCGCTGGCCGTGGGCGTCCAATACCTGAGAAGGGATGTTATCCCAGTATAACACCCACCCTGGAGGGCATTATTCCTATTATACAATGGCTCATTGTTTAATACAGAAAAAAATAATTTTAAAGAATTTTATTTAGTGTTTTAAAATATTTTTTTAAGAAAAGTTACAAGAGGTGCTCTATGTCATCCTTGATAACATCAGCAGGGATGTTATGCCAGGATAACATCCCTGCTGTGATAGCCAACTGACCAATCAGGAGCCAGGATTCTTTCTTGCCATTGTATAATACAGAAATAGTATAAGATCATAAAGAATTTTATGTTTACTTTCCTTTTGATTTGTTAAAGATCATTTTTTTTCTCTTCCTTCCTTTTTTGTGTATTTGCAATGCAATTGTCCTGTGATATTCTTGTTTTAAATATGAATTTATTAAAATAAAAATCTATAATGATAAAAAAAAAAAAAAAGAAACTTGGCTAAAGCCACACATCCTAATTCATGAGACTGAAGTCACTGGTTACAGCACCTTCCAGAAGGACAAAAGAGGGGGCCGGATACTTATATCAATCAATCAGTCTTTATTTACCCAGGCGAAACACCATTGAGACAGCTCATTTACAAGGTGGACCAGGTACAGATACAGGTGTATAACAGATGAAGGAAAGTATATGCAAGCATAAGATACAAGGCATAATAGGTACAGTCTTACAATTAAAATACAGTTTGTACAGCATATACATATACATATACATAAACATGGAATATTAGAAGGTACAAACTCATAAGGTACAATAGTTAACAGCAGACAAGTACATCCTACTAGTAGGACAAAGGATATAACTGGGACACTATAAAGGTGTGGAACACCATAGTAATTAAATTAGCATGGGCAGTTGCAAGATTCTTTGAAAGCTCTGGCTTACATACTTTTGAAAAAGGATATTTTCACTGGTAGAACTATTTTGAGAGTTTTTTGCATTTTATTTCATAGGACAGGGAGAAAGTGACTTACGGCAGCTTTGCCGAAGCATGTATATACCTTGGGAATTACAAGAGATGAGTACGAGAGACTTCTAAGAAGATAACTCCCTAACTGGCAGAGAGGCAGGCAGTCAGTGATATATTTTGGGAGCTTATTTGTTAATGCTCTGAGTATCCAGAGGATAGCATTTTTGTGCCATCTGCAGCTGAGAGAATTCCAGCCAAGCATGATGTAAAGGGTACAATGATATGTGGAATAAGGTGCATTAGTAATGAATCTAATAGCCCAGTGACAGAGGGTGTCAAGTTTCCCTAGGAGAGTACATGGCCCGTGGCCATACAGGATGCCAGCATAGTCTAGGAGTGGTAAGAATGTAGTCTGTATTAGGCAGATTTTGCCTCCTGGGTTAATAAGTGCTTAATCCAAAAGAAGATGCCAAGCCTTTGTCTTAGTCTTTTAGCTAAGTTTTCGATATGGACCGAGAAGGATAACCTGTTGTCAACCCAAACCCCCAAGTATTTGAAGTTTGACACGAACTCTAGGGGCTCACCTAGTAGCAAGTGAATAGTAGGGATTATGAAGGGATTCTTGGGTTTATTTGTACCTAGATTTGGGGCAAGAAGCATAACCTTGTTTTTTTTGCCATTTAATTGCAGCTTCAGATGAAGCAGGTTTTCCTGCAGCTGATTAAATTCAAGCTGGAGGTCATTGCAGGCCTGGTCTATGGAGGGCCTATCTATGTACAGCACAGTGTTATCTGCAAATAGGTGGACTCTAGCATCTGTTATTCTGTCATTTAGGTTGTTGATACAGACCGCAAACAGCAGTGGTCCTAAAATAGACCCTTGAGGCACTCCTCTTTGTACAGCTTTTAAAGTGGAGAGATTGCCATCCACTTTGACTTGTTGGTGACGACCAGTAAGATAGCTAGTGAACCATTTGGTTGACAGAGGATCAGCACTTACGATACGCAAAGTGGTAAAGGAGGTCATGATCCACCGTATCGAAAGCTTTGTCAAGGAATAAGGAGCATACATAATTTTTGTTATCTAAGGTCAGCTGCCAATCATTGGTGACTTTAGCAAGTGTAGAGATTGTGCTATGGTTAGGTCTGAAACCAGACTGGACCTCATCAAGTAAATTATGCTTCTCTAGGTAATGCCTGAGCTGTGAATTCACTACTTTCTCCAGCACTTTTGACAAGATAGGGAGTAAGGAAATTGGGCGATAATTATTTAAGTCACTGGTATCGCCTGATTTGAAGAGTGGGATTACTTGCGCTGTTTTCCATAATGCTGGGATTGAGCCATGTGTAATGGATAGATTAAAAAGATGGGCTATTGGTACAAATAGAACATAATAACCTATCTTGAGGTAGTACGGTTCTATCAGATCTGTGCCAGAGCTTTTTCTGACGTCTAGCATCAAGAGGAGATCCCCAACTTGTTTTACAGCGACTGGTTGAAGGGTGAAGGTTGCCTTGTGATTTGTTGTGTTATAGTTAAGCCAATCAGGATTGTGAGCACAGAGCTGAGATCGAAGGACATTGGCTGGTGAGGTGTCGAAGGCGAGACCTGCTGTGGCAAAATGGTTGTTTAGCAGTTCAAGAATAGAATGTTTGTCAGATGTAGATTCACCACCCACGGTGATTTTTTTTGGGGAGAGAATGGGCAGGGGAGTAACCTTCAATGTCCTTTAGAGTTTTCCAAAATTTCTTAGTATCATTAGAGGCATTGTCAATTTCTGTTTGGAAATACTTAGCTTTTACAGATCTAGTAAGTTTAGTGCACCTACTGTATTCCTAGCTGCTCTGAATGCTGTCCAGTCATTTGTGAGTTTAGTTTTTCTTGCTTTTTTCCAAAGAGAGTCCCTGTGCTGTAAAGCTGCTTTCAAGCTGCCAGTGAACAATGGGCACGTTTTCCTTTTAGTTCAGACTTTTACTTAGGGAGCGTGATTATCCAGGGCCCTAAGCAAGATATTTTTGGAATTCCTCGAAAGTGGTATCCATGGTATGGGCCAGGTAAAAGTCCTGCCAGCCTGCACGTTGGAGGTCTGAGCAGAAGGCTACTGGATCAAAATACCTCCGGCATCTTTTATAGATATACTTGGAGGCTGACGCTGCTTTAGGAATAGACCTCACACAGGCTATTGCACAATGGTCACTGATGTCGTTGAAGAATGTGCATGCATGGGTAAATAGGTGAGGTTTGTTGACTAATATTGTATCTAGTAAGGTGTTCTTCTCCGGATTTTCTGCATTGGGCCATGTGGGTTCAGTTATAATTTGGGTGAGTCCAAAGGAGTCGCATAGTTCTTTCAGAGGTTTGGATGCTGTAGATAACCAATCCAGGTTGAGGTTACCTAATAATATTATTTCAGTGGATAGGACATCTAGGACTTCACGTAGGTGATTCAATAGTTGTGAGCCTGCAGCAGGGGGCCTGTAGCATCCAATTATGTGCATAGCAGTTGCACTGGTAAGCTGCACTTTTAAGGTGAGGCATTCAAATTCCTTTGGCAGAGCAGTAGAATTTACTATGGAGGTAGAATATTTCTCCCGAATGTATATTGCTACACCTCCACCTCTTGTGAGTCTGTCCGTTCTAAACATATTATATGAAGGGATATTAATTTAATGATCCGGGGTCACAGGCTTAAACCAGGTTTCAGTAACCGCCAACATATCTGGGTGGGTGTGGTTAATCCATGTTTGGATGGATTCAAATTTTCTAAGCAAACTGCAAGCGTTAATGTGGATTAGGCTCGTTCCGTTTAGCTGACTAAGATGGGAGGGGGTAGAAATAGGGAGTAGAGGTCCAGGATTGAGATCAACATTTCCTGCACAGATAAGAAATAAGAGAAGTTCTTTGATGGCTTCCAGGAGTAGCCTTAGCAATTGCCTTTTACCTCTCTTGTGATATCCTGATTCAGTAGAAGGAAAGGGTGAAATACTGGTAGACCATGGACATGAATGAGGATGCAGAAGTACCCTTGCTGTGAGCGAGAGCGGGTATATAAGGATAAAAGATGCTGGCCAGGGGATTGTGTGTCTCATTTGTGGAAATGGCCCAGTGCTGCTCTGGACATAAGATGTATTACCCTGCACAGTGGGGTAATGACCGGGGTTCGGCAAAATCACAGGGCAAGGAAATTGAAACATGTCTGTCTCTGAGGGTGTGTCAGCACAAAAGTACTGGTAGTATACGATAGACCCTGCAGAGTATAAGGTTAGAGACATTATCATATTGACCTGGTAACCAGTAGGGTTATCTGGAAGCAAGGCAGAGCAGTTACCTAGTAGGGCTAGAAGGCCCAGTAGAATAATAATTTGGGGCACCACGATTGTTGCTATGTGTTGCCTTATCTGACAGAGGATAGAGAATGGTGTTAACTCGTGGTGCTAGTGTCTGTCGCGGAGTTCCTTTTTAATGGGTGTGACACCGTGTCTTCATGAGCTGACTGAGTAGCCAATGGGGGAGCAGTTATAGGCAGGCTGTGGGAGGAAGACTATTTAATAAATGGTGGAGGTGGAGGGGGGGCCGGAGAAAATTTCTAAAATTTCTTACCGTGAAACCTTCCCACAGCCCCACTGTCCCAAGTCCTAGCTAGCTGTCTGTGTGGGAACAAGCGCCAGCCAATGAGCAGGAAAGCCGTATGCTCATCCTCCAATCATGGCTGGGGATTTTCGGCTCTGACCAATCGGAGCTCCAAATAGCACCTGCACTTGAGGCTTCAGTGGTGGCAGGCAACAGTGGTTACGGTCGGGCAACCAGGAGAGCCGCGGCCAGTGCTGACCTTGGATGCCCAAGATGGGGCTCCTGTGGGGAACAGAAGAAAGCCAAATTTAAGGCCTAGCAAAACAAAGGAGTCAAAAAAAAAAAAAAAGAAAGATTAGCTTGCTGGTGGGCATACCTGCAATTAACTAAAGAAGCAGCTAATCAGGGAGGGTGGGGGTAGCATTTAAACACAATGGGTGGGGGTCTGGCTGCCGGCGCTAGAATGAATCCACAACTTCAGGAGATGTGCCTTTAGCAAATTTCAATCACAGCAGGGTTACAGAGCTCAGAAGGAGCTGCAGTTTAAAGGCAGAATTGAGTTAGCAGCCAATCTTCCTGCCTCACAGAACTGGCTCACTACAGTGCATTGGGCCTGATAGTGTAACTAAAACAAGGGACTTGCAAATTTGTAGAAGTGCTCAGTTGAGCAACAGTAAAGCGGCAAGGTTTCATCCCAAAAAGGCGGATTAGCAAGGCTCAGAGACCCGCTTAATAAACAAACCCAAAAAGAAGCTTAGTCACAGATCCCTCACTGAAACAAGTGCATTACACTCTTACAAGAATATTTCAAATTAGCACTAAGCAGATGTGCACAATCCCCATTAACAACCTCTAGCACAGTAACAATAGGTTCCTCATAAATATCTTACAGTGAAACCTTCCCACAGCCCCACTGTCCCAAGTCTTAGCTAGCTGCCTATGTGGGAACAAGCACCAACCAATAAGCAGGAAGAAAAAATTACTCACCTTAGTAATGTTATTTCTTCTAATGGAGTCTTGCTGTATTCTGTCTATTGCAGTTAGGTCCTGCCTTTCAACTGCCCCGGAGAACAAAGAGTAAACTTTCCATGGCCAGCATGGAACGTTCAGCGCGAGCTCGGTTGAAGCCTCTGTCTGCTGTTGTTTAAACTCCAACTGTCAGATCTTTATGAGCAATACTCACTAGAAGTTCTGTGTGGAAACTGTAAAACTCACACTAGCCAACTGGCAACTAAATTTATTAAAAAGGGTTTTTGGTTTCAAAGCAAAGACTCAAGTCAGGAAACCCAAAAAACAAAACACAACACACACCCAAAATAAAGGAGGGTGAAAATGGGGGCACCTCTAGGGTGCCAACACTGCTCCTGCCCACCCACATCAGAAAAATCAGGTTCTGAGAGGGAAGGCGGGGGGGAGGTCAGAATACAGCAAGACTCCATTAGAAGAAACAACATTACTAAGGTGAGTAATTTTTTCTTCAAACAACATGAAGTCTTGCTGTATTCTGACTATTGCAGACTACCAAGCAGTACCTCCATGGAGGAAGGACAGAACCTACTTTGGGAATAGGCTCTGAAGTACTGCTGTGCCAATCTGAGCATCACTCCTAGCCTGGATATCCAGAGAGTAATACTTGGTGAATGTATGGACTGTTTTTCAGGTGGCTGCTTGACAAATTTCTAAGATAGGAATATCCCTGGCAGCAGCCAGAGAAGCAGCTGTACCTCTAGTAGAGTGAGCCCTCAGGCCTGAGGGTGGGGTTCTACCCAGTTGTTCATAGCAGAATTGTATACAAGAGACAATCCACCTGGCAATAGATCTTTTAGTGGCAGATTTGCCCTTACTGACCTCTCCATATGTGAGGAACAACTGGAGGGACTCAAACCTGTGACCCTTGGTGCACTCTGTGTAGTAGCTGAGGGCCCTTTTAACATCCAAGCTGTGTAGCCTCCTCTCTCCAGAGGAGGAATGGTCAGTGAAGAAAACAAGGAGAGACACAGACTGATTAAGGTGGAAATCTGAAACCACCTTAGGCAAAAACTTCCTGTTAGTTCTTAGGACCACTTTATCTCTACGGAAAGCGATGAAATCAGGCTCCACTGACAGGGCTTGCAATTCACTGATACACCTGGCAGAGGTAATGGCTACCAAAAACACAGTTTTCCAAGTCAAGAACTTAAGCTCTGCAGAGGACAAAGGCTCAAATGGTGGTTGCATAAGCTGAGCAATGCAAACATTAAGGTCCCAAGCAGGAGCAGGGTCCCTAAAGGGGGGATTGGTGTGCAGCAATCCCTTGAAGAACTTACAAAACACAGGATGGGCTGACAGAGGAGTGGGCTTGCCTACTGACAAGAAGGCAGAAACAGCTGCCAGACACTTTAAGTGTAGCTGGCCTAAGTCGCAAGCCATTAAGATGAACCATATAGTCCAGGACTGTAGGCAACCCAGCAGATTCTGGAGAAATATGCTTATTAGAGCACCAAATAGTGAACCTTTTCCATTTGGAGTTGTAAGTCTTTCTGGTGGAAGGCTTTCGCGAAGCCTTAAGGATTTCCAGAACCCCTTGAGAAATGTGTAGATCAGCAAACTCTAACTCTTCAAGAGCCATGCCTTGAGATTGAGAGATTTGAGGTTTGGATACCAAATCCTCCCCTGAGAGGATGTCAACAGGTTGTAATTCCTGGGAAGAGACAGGGGAAGGTGGACTGCTAAGGACAGCAACAGTGGGTACCAGGGCTGTCTGGCCCAGTCTAGAGCAATCAGAATCACTTTGTATGGCTGAGACCTGATCTTGACTAACACTGTGAACAAGAGAGGGAAGGGGGGAAAAGCATACAGAAATTTCCCTTCCCAATCCAGAATCAGAGCATCCAGGGGGACTGAGCCCAAGACTGGGGGTCTGCAACAAAAGAGAGGAAGTTGGTGATTGTCTGGGGCTGCAAAAAGATCTATCTGTGGAGTGCCCCATCTCAAGAAAATCACTTTCAAAACTAGGGGGTCTAGGGTCCATTCATGATGGCCCTGGGATATCCTGCTGAGAGCATCTGCTAGGGCATTGTCCTTTCCTGGGAGGTGAAGTGCTATCAGAGAGGTTTGCAGGGAATAGGCCAGGGACCACAACTTCATGGCATCTGTGCACAAGGCCGTAGACCAAGTGCCTCCTTGCTTGTTGATGTACCACATTGTGGTGGTATTGTCTGTTCTGATCTGTACCACCTTATTCTGTACAGATTTGGAAAAGGCTTGCAGTGCCAGAAACACTGCTCTGAGTTCCAAGAGATTGATGTGAAGCAGAGATTCTTGAGGTGACCACAGCCCTTGGGTGGTAAGATCCCCCAAGTGGGCTCCCCAGCCCAGCAGGGAGGCATCTGTGGTGAATATCACTGAATGAGACTGAGTGACAAAAGGAACTCCCTGTCTCAAATTGTCCTGATCCTGCCACCATTGCAAAGCCTGGATCAGGGTTTGAGTCACTGGCACTAGTTTGGTAAGGGAATCCTTTCTTTGGGACCAGAAGGCTCTTAAGTGGAACTTAATGTCCCTCATCTGGAATCTTTCCCCCTGGACCACTGCTGTAGAGGCTGCCATGTGGCCCAGGAGCTGCAGGAAATGCCTTGCTGGTCAAGACACCTGAAGGGTGAATGAAGAGTCCAGTTCTATAACGGTCCTTGCCCTGTCCAGGGGAAGGAAGGCTTTCATCCTTATTGTATCTAGCTTTGCCCCTATGAAGGTGAGGAGCTGTACTGGCTCGAGAACTGACTTTGGAAGGTTGAGGAGGAATCCTAAGGAAGTGAGCACTTGCTGAGTTATTTGCAGATGTGACTTGACTTGGTCTGGAGACTGACCCACTATGAGCTAGTCGTCCAAGTATGGAAAGATGGAGATCTTTTTTCTCCTTAGGAAAGCAACCACTACTGCCATGCACTTTGTGAACACCCTTGGGGCTGATGTTAGGCCAAAGGGCATTGTTCTGAATTGATAGTGGCCTGAGGGCAACTCGAACCTGAGGTACTTTCTGTGGGAGCACCAGATGGGAATATGAAAATAGGCATCTTTGAGGTCCAGAGAGGCTAGCCAGTCCCCTGGCCTTAGAGAGGGCAGAATTATTACCAGTCACCATTTTGAATTTTGGCTTTAAAAGGTGCTTGTTCAGATATCTTAGATCCAGGATGGGCCACCATTCTCCCATTTTTTGGGGGGTTAGGAAGTACCTGGAGTACAATCCTTTGCCCGTGTAGGGTAGGAACCCTTTCTATGACTCTGAGAGCCAGGAGGGAAGAAATCTCTGCCTCTAAGGCAAGGGTCTCTGATGGATTTGCAGGTGGAAAGGATCTGGTTCTCATCTTGGGAAATTTTTTAAGCTGACAACCAGTCCCTGGCTTACTACTTCCAGGACCCACTTGTCTGATGTCAAAGACTTCCAGTCCTGGATAAAGTAAGCCAGCCTGCTCCCTACAGGTATTGGAGAATCGGCCCGGGCAGACCCATCAGGGTATCTGCTTGGCAGGGGCTTTAGGCTGAGGGGTGGAAGCAGGCCTGCTCATTCCCCATCTGCCTCTCCCTCTGAAGAACCCCCTCTGAGCATAAGCAGAAGAGGAGGCCTGGGCTTGGTAAAAGGGCCTTTGAAAGGCCCACCCTGCCCCTGGAATGCTGTCTCTGAGGAGTGGCTTGCCTTTCTTTGGCCTGAGCACTCCTATAGGTGGTCCTGTACTCGTCCATCTTTTCATGTAGTTCTCTGTCTGCTCCCCAAACAGAGAATTACCAATGACAGGGAAATCCATGGCCTTAGCCTGGGTATCCTGTGATGGGCTAGTACATCTGAGCCAAGCCATCCTCTGAAGGGCCACAGATGTAGCCATGACTCTAGATGAAACATCATTGGAGTCCTCAGCAGCATGAAATTGCACCTTGGATGCCTCAATCCCATCTGCAGCCACCTGCTCCAGCTCCTTGGCAAGCTGGTCAGGGGCCTGTTTAGCCACAGCCAGCACAGTGTCCCACCTGGACTTCTGGTATCTAGCTGTGTAGGCCATATAGTTAGCCTGCCTGAGTCCCAAAGATGCTGCCATGTACTGCTTCTTTGCCATGGCATCAATCCTCCTGGAGTCCTTATCTGGGGTGTGATGCCAAGGGAATATTTGCCTTATCACAGGCAGTAGCCTGCACTACCCCAACATGGCTGCATTGCTGGGAAAGGAACTCCATGTCCGAGTCTGAAAGGGTATACCTCTTGTCCATTCTTCTGTCCACAGGAGGTATGGAATTACGAGTCTTTAGAATTTTAAATGTCTGCTTCCCAAAAGATTTATGGAGGGGAATAAACAATCTCCTGGACTCTGGGATGTCCATAATCTCAACAAAATCAGGCTCCTCCTGATCCTCTACTGCTTCTTCCATTGGAAGCTGGAGGGTTTCAGCCACTTTCTTGTAAGACATAAAGTAGGAAGGGAACTCAGAAAGCCTAGGAGAAGAAACACCTGAAGATCTGTCTGGGGAGATGTCCGGGTCAAGAGGCACATCCAGACTTTCATAATCACCATCATCATCATTATCCTCATACTCTCCTTCCTCCTCTTCCGGTTCATAAAATTCTTCTAAAGTATAATCCGGAACCGGGGGAACCAACCGAACCGAGCCCCTGCCAGATGGTGCCGGTTTGGCCGGAACCGAAGTTAGCGATTGAACTATCCTTATCGCTTTGGCTATTTCATCAGCGGTCGGAGAAAGAATTTGTGGATCCGAACCGGATGATTTTTCCCTTCTCTTTCTTTTAACCAGAACCGACTCCTCCGAATCGGCTCTCCTTTTGCCTGAAGAAGTTTCGCCCTGGTCAGAGGGCACTCCTTCTGGTTTGGTTGGAACCGAACTGGGCTGGCCATCCTGGTCAGCGGACTTCTCTGCCTCCCTTTCCCTCAGTCTACCTACTCTCTTATCCAGGGTAGCTTTGGGAAAACTTTTACAAATTTGGCAGTCTGAATCGAGGTGGTCAACCCCCAGACAGTAAACAAAGGTGGTATGGGGATCAGCCTTAGCAAAGGCTTCCCCACACACACTACAGTGTTGAAACCCAGTGGGCCCGGTTTTTTTCTTGGGTTTCTCAGACATGGCCAATCCTATCCAAAACTTACCCTTTTTTCAGCAATCCACCAGGCAAGACACCCCTATCGGTTCCTGACCGTGTTACTGGTCTTGGAAAAAAACGTAATTAAATCCGTTTTTTTTAGAACCGATACGGACCAGTTACCACACTCTTATAGAGTCAAAACTTTTTTAAGACCAAACTGATCAGTTCAAACCGAACCGATCCAATACTTACAAGTTCCACACAGAAACTAAATGCAAAACCTATCTAGTACTCACGGTACCACAGACAGAGACTTAAACCGACAGGTTCAGTAGCAGAAATTTGGTAGAAACCGAGCGAAAAACGACACTTTAACTGACTTTTTTGAACCGAGCAAAGGAGAATTCTCCGGAGCGACTATTCAGTGAGGCGGAGTAAAGAATCTGACGGTTGGAGTTTAAACAACAGCAGACAGAGGCTTCAACCGAGCTCGAGCTGAATGTTCCATGCTGGCCTTGGAAAGTTAACTCTTTGTTCTCCGGGGCAGTTGAAAGGCAGGACCTAACTGCAATAGTCAGAATACAGCAAGACTTCATGTTGTTTGAAAGCCGTATGCTCGTCCTCCAGTCACGGCTGGGGATTTTTGGCTTTGACTAATCGGAGCTCCATATAGCTTTCCCGGAGCCAGGCAAGAGTCTCATCTGTGCTTGAGGCTTCAGCGGCGGCAGGCAACAGCAGTTACTCCAGTGCTCCATCTAAGCTCATATACGTCAGAGACTCACTAGACATGGCGCTTGCCTCCCTCCCCTATACTGACTGCACCGGAAGTGAGTCCCTATTCCTTAGGGTTACCCTCGGCCTTACCAAACAACTAACAATAGGTTGCCTATACAACCCTACTAAGGTTGCCCTCCAAGCCCTTGTGGCGCTAACCAAGGTTTTAGCAGAAAAAGTCACCTCTGAACTGTTAATACTGGGGGACTTTAACCTGAACTGGGCTTCTGATACCGAGCAGGCTTTCAGGGCCTCGCTTCTGGAAGCCAATCTGGAACAGGTCATCACTGAAACAACAAGGCACAATGCCAAAATAGGGAACCACTCCACCCTAGATTGGGTACTGGCATCTAATCCCTTAAACATTCAAGTGGCTGGCACTCTGGCAGATGCCTTGAGTGACCTCTCACCAATTTTCTGTATATGGAAGAACAGGACACCCAAGGTTCCTCCCAGGCTCCTCATAGCCAGAGATTTTTCCAGATTCTCTGCAGATGCCTTCCATGGGTGCCTCAACAATCTGGACTGGAGCCCCATCTGACTTCTCCCAAGCCTAGATGAAGCACTGGAGTACTTCCAGAACTCCTTCATCTCTGCAGCCAACCTGTTCGCTTCATTAAGGAGACTGAGAACTAAAGGCCACTACTATAAGTGGATCACCCCAGAGCTAAAAACTATGATGATAAGCTGGGACAAGGCCTGAAAAAAACACAAAATCTCAACTCTCCCAGAGGACCTGGTGACCTATAGGACCCTAAAGAACTAGTGCAAACAAGCAGCGAAGGCTGCTAAATTTTAGTATGTCAAGAGCCTCCAACAGACCAACTTGGCTGACCCAAGGTCCTTCTGGTCCCACATCAATGCCTTTATAAAAGGCAGTGGTAAATCACCCCAAGGCCCAATAGAACACAATGGCCAAACACTTAATGATGGCCTTGAGATCACCACTGTCTTTAACAGGCTCTTCACCAACTTAGAAGACTACAAGATGAGTCTCCCCCCAAAACCTCAAAGCACCTATGCACTGAGACACCGAACATTCTCGCCCGCACTTTCACTTAAGGTTGGTAAGGGCAAAGGAAGTGCTCCCCCTTTTAAAATCCATCAAAGTGAAAGGCTCAGCCGGTCTGGATGACCTTGACCCTTGGCTGCTCAAGGCAGCTGCATCAGCCATAACATTACCGGTCACATGGCTCATTAACGGGTCCCTACTTGAAGGGGCTGTGCCTAACAGATGGAAGCAGGCCAACATGGTTCCCATCCACAAGGGAGGTCCCAGGGAGCCCAGAGACAACTACATGCCTATCTCCCTACTATGCACTCTAGCCAAAATTCAAGAATGGCTAGTCTACTGCCAACTCCAGGACTACTTGGAGACTAACAAGTTACTAGTGCATACACAGCATGAATTTAGACAAAACCATGGGACAGACACAGCCTTCATCAGACTCTCAGCTGACGTCCTTACAGCCTTGGACAATGGCACCCCCACTGGAGCTGTTTTTATAGACCTGACCAAGGCCTTTGATTTAGTAGACCATAACCTGCTGATAAACAAACTGGGTAAACTCAGTCTTGGCCAGCACTCCTTAACCTGATTTAGTAGCTAACTGACCAATCACTCCCAACAGGTCAAGTGGAGAGGTGCTACTTCTGAACCGCTCCCCCTCAGGGAGGGGGTATGTCAAGGTTCCATACTGGGCTCCCTCCTATTCTCGCTATTTGTTAACAGCTTGAATAATCACAGCGGAGGTAGCTCGGTGGTCTAGTACGCAGATGATGCAGTGATTTACCGATCCTTGAATGGCACTGCAGACCTAGGGGCCCAGCTACGATCGGATTTTGAAACACTAGAAATCTGGCTCTCAGAAAACAGGCTGGTTCTAAATGCCAAGAAAACAAAGGCCATGGTATTCGGTCCAAGAACCCTTGGACAGGATAGAAGCTCCCTACTCCCCCTAATCTCATCAGGTACTTCAATAGAGGCAGTGAAGTCCTTGAAATACCTGGGCCTGACGCTGGACCAAGGCTTCACACTGAAGCCTCATGTGGATCAGATAACCATAAAGCTACATCAAAAACTTGGTCTACTATACCGTCTGAATGCCCAGTTGATCCCTGAGACCAGGAATACCATAGCTAACAGCATCTTCCTACCAACCTTGTCCTATGCCACTTCTTTAATGCAGAAAATGGCAAAACAGGAGCACAGCAGGATGCAAATTCTATATAATAAGATCGCTTGCTTCGACACACTGTCCCACAAGGGGCGACATCACTGCGAGTCATTGGCCTCCCTTAACTGGCCATCTCTTAGCAACCACCTGCAGCACCCACTACTATGTAATACATTCAAGTTCAACAACAGCCCCCCGCTGATAGCCTAGTCAGTCTGCTGGTCCCAAAGCGAGCAGGTAGGCAGCTCCGCACCACAGGGAGAAATCTCCTGGAAGAAACTAGGGTACAAACCACAGCTGGCAACGAATCCTTTGCCTATGCAGCTCCAGTACTGAGGAGTAAGTTCCCAGGACACCTTCAGGAAACGATGTCCCTGGAAATGTTCCATTCTGGGCTCCATGCACATCTACTAGGTAAAAGTGCATGTTCATACACTGGAGCGTAGAATCACAAAGCTTAGTTCCCAGCCTACCCTGGCCCTGGCCAGTTCAGAAAAAAACCTCTTACCTGGGAGACACAAGTGTACTGTCACTTGTTCTGTTCTGTACGAATTCCATTTCTTGTACAAGTTCTGTTCACTTCTATTGTGACCATACAATTCATTTGTCCTGATGAATGTCAGAATCCTGCCGAGTACCGAGTCTTGAAACCTGCGGCGTGCTGACCAGATTGTAACTAAATTGGTCTACACACCTATATGTTCTATATGTGAATGTTCTTACTGTGTAAGTAATTCTGGGTTGGCCCTGAAAAAGGGACCTTCAGGGCTCAGTGCGCCTATCTGGTTATCAAAATTGAATAAATAAAATAAATAAGTTTCAGTGGAAAGGATGGCAGAGTCTGGGTGAGGGGACAATGTACAGACAAAGGGAGGGAAGAGGTGGAGTGTAAGAAGAGAAAAGGGATGACAGTGGGTGCACTGGAATGCTATGGGGGAGAGGTCTTTGGAGTGTAGTGAAGAGGGCATGGTGTGATTGGTTATTCGGGTCATGGAGGCGGAGCTTTCAGGGCAAAAGGCCCATTTAAAAGTGCTGGGACGGGTGGGTGGGTGGGAGAAAATTCAAGTGGAAAGAGATACAGGGAAGGAAAAACAAGCCACAGAAGGAGCTAGGTGGTGGAAAACCTCACCAGCCAATGGCAGTAGCTGAGAGGACAAAAGTAGCGAATAGCAGACAAGGGGGGGGAGAGAGAGAGAGAGAGAAGGACCAATCAGAGAGGTGGCTTCAGATGCTGAGGTATGCAGAGAAATCCTCCGGGAGTCCTGGGAACGTACCTGGTCGGCTTCCTGAGGGGCAGTGGTGGAGTGCAGTTAGCGGCCGAGAAGATCCTGGCCATGGCTGTGGGACAGCGGTTGCCCAGTCAGGGCAGTGATCCGGAGGGAGGGAGGGAAAAAGGCAAAGAGTTAGTAATGTGTAATGGCCATAGAGACAGCCTGAGCCTAATTGGTGGGAGGGTCAGAAATAAAACAAAAGGACAGATGGGGGGGTTGGCGGCAGACAATCTAGCAGCCTGGTGGGGGGTGTAGGAGGTGCAAGAGCAAGTGCAGGTGGGGAGTTAGGAGTAGGAAGGCGGGAAGCAAGAAAGAGCTATTCAGAGTGGGGAGAAAGAGGAGACTAGGCAGATTAGGAGAGATAGGTAGGAGGCAGCAGCAGCAGTATCAGGAAATTCACATCAAGTTAAAACAGTTTTGTACAGTGCAATACAAATTTTCAAGTTAAACAGAAAAACATAACATCTACTGGCTCTAAAATTCAAGTGGAAAGAGATACAGAAAAGGAAAAACAAGCAGTAGAAGGAGCTAGGTGGTGGAAAACCTCACCAGCCAATGGCAGTAGCTGAGCGGAGTAGAGCGACCAATAGCAGATGAGGTGAGAGAGAGAGAAGGACCAATCAGTGAGATGGGTTTGGATGCCAAGGGATGCAGAGAAATCCTCCAGGTGTCCTGGAGCATACCTGTTCAGCTTCCTGAGGGGTGGTGGTGGAACATGGTCAGCGGCTAAGAAGAGCCTGGCTGTGGGACAGTGGATTGCCCAGTCAGGGGAAGTGATCAGCCAATAGCAATAGCTGAGCAGAGTAAAGCGGCCAATAGCAGATGAAGGGAGAGAGAGAGATAGAAGAACCAAACTGAGAGGTTGCTTTGGATGCTGAGGGATGCAAAGAAATCCTCTGGGCATCCTGGGATTGTACCTGGTCAGCTTCCTAAGGGGTGGTGGTGGAGCGTAGTCAGCGAGTGAGAAGAGCTTGGCCATGGCTACGGGACAGCAGGTTGCCTGGTCAGGGGCAGTGATCTGGACAGCTTCCTGAGGGGTGGTGGTGGAGTGCAGTCGGCGGCTGAGAAAAGTCTGGCCGCGGGACAGCGGGTTGCCCTGTCAGGGGCAGTGATCAGCCAATGGCAGTAGCTAAGCGGAGTAAAGTGGCCAATAGTAGATGAGAGGAGAGAGAGATGGACCAATCATAGAGGTGGCTTTAGATGCCGAGGGATGCAAAGAAATCCTCTGGGCATCCTGGGAGTGTACCTGGTTGGCTTCCTGAGGGGTGGTGGTGGAGTGTAGTCAGCGGGCGAGAAGAGCCTGGCTGCAACTGCAGGACAGTGGGTTGCCTGGTCAGGGGAAGTGATCTGGTTGGCTTCCTGAGGGGTGCCAGTGGAGCAAGGTCGGTGGCCAAGAAGAGCCATGGGACAGCGGGTTGCCTGGTCAGGGGAAGTGATCTGGTCGAGTTCCTGAGGGATGCAGAGAAATCTCTAGGAGTCCTATGAGCGTACCTGGTCAGCTTCCTGAGGGGCGGTGGTGGAGCGTGGTTGGTGGCCGAGAAGAGCCTGGTCGTGGCCATGGGTTGCTTGGTCAGGGGCAGTGATCTGGTCAGCTTCCTGAAGGGTGGCAGTGGAGCACAGTTGGTGGTTGAGAAGAGCCTGGCCGCAGCCATGGGACAGCGGGTTACCCAGTCAGGGGCAGTGATCTGGTCGGCTTCCTGAGGAGCGGCGGTGGAGCAGATTTTCATAAAAAATCTTATAATCTGCGTTTAATAAGGAGATTGGATGATATGAGGAAAACAGTGATTTATTCCTTCCTTTCTTGGGGATGACCAGTATTAGTGCCTCATCAAAGGTTGTGGTAGTTTGCCTTGAAATTAATTAAACAGGATGTGGAGTTTAGGAATCAACAGTTCTTTGAATGTTTTGTTAAAATCAATAATAACACCATCCGAGCCTGGAGCTTTCCCAGATTTCAACATTTTAATGGTTCTGTCAATTTCTAATTTTTCAAATGGTTTATCTAGAAAACTATTGTTCCATAGATATTTGGGGTATATTTAAGAATTTGTTGTTACTTATAATTGGAACCTGAGGTTTGCATGAATTCATATATTTCCCAAATTCTCTGTTAAACTCTGCTTCTGATATTACTGTCTGAGAACCATTCTCTTCTGGTTTTATTTCTATAATGTATCTTTCAGCTTTTTCTTTCTGCAGTTGGTATGCTAATAATTTTCCACTATGATCTGATTGTGAGTAGTATTTTGAGTTGGCATATAACATCAACCTTTCAGTTCTTTCATTAACAGTTTCTTTATATTCATTTTCAAGTTTTTCCATTGTCTTTAAGTAAATATTATTTGTTGTGGCATGTTTCTGTTGCATATCTAGCATATCATTCTCCTGGTCTCTCGATCTTTTTTTGTTTTGCTTTGTTCTAGTAGCTGAACTGGCAATAGCCACCCCTCTTATAACTGCCTTATATGTATCCCAAACTATGTTAAACGACACCTCTGCCAAATTGTTTTGAAAATATGTTTGTTTCCTGTTTAATCTTTTTCTAAAATTGACTGATATTTTATTAATACTGGATCCATTTTCCAGGATAGGCTAAGAGTGGTATCCCTGGACGCCAAAGCCAGACAGAGCGCAGCATGATCTGAAAGAATAACTGAATCATATTTAACCTCTATAATATCATGATATAATGATCTAGAGCCCACTATCATATCTTTTTTGGTTTTCTTGACCGGGAAAGGAGGACTAGAGAATTCTGTTTTCAGTCTCATCCCAGGGGAAGGGGAAGCAGATGGATGTCAACTGACATTGAACCAGATTAAGTTTTTGGTGGTATTTTCTTTAGTGAATGGGGGAAATCTGGCCAGGACACTGGTGAAATTCCCTTACTCTTTTCAAGAAGTGCCATGGGATCTTTAATGTCCAACCTGAACAACCATCAGAACAGGCAGACGGACCTCGGTTTAATGTCTCATCCAAAAGATGTATCTATTCTAGAATAGGATTTAAATCTTGCAGAAAAATATGAGAATTCTTTACAACTGGGATAAGGCATTCTCCGATAATCCATTACAGCCAAATCTTTCATCCTATTAAGTAAAAAAACAAATGATTTTTATTATATTCGCTATTTCCTGCAGTTGCATCTAATTCTGGATTACTGTATATACTCGTGGATAAGCCGATCTGCATATAGACCGGCCCCCAAACCCACCATATGGTATTTTACAAATTGCGTTGACCCGCGTATAAGCCGAATGATTGAAATTGAAGATACCGATAGTTGTAGCCTGTAAAACTGTATGGACAGTACCGTGCATGTGTTTATTAGGGAGCATTAGTTTTACAGGTAACCAGGAAGTAAATTGTACCGACCACGTGGTCCCGAGTACTGAAAACCATCAGTGAGTATGGTCCTACCCACCCGTAGGCATAACAGAGTGAGAAAGTATAAAGTAAATATCAGAGCATGGAGACAGGAAAATGATGGGCTTGTGCTGAGATTTTCATCATGGCAAAAGTAAGGTACTGGCTAACTACAGGAGAAACGGTAGTAGTAGTAGTAGTAGTGTGATTCTGTGAGAATACTGGGTATTTACAGGAGAGAGGAGGACGGATTAGCGGAGCTGTGATCTGAAGTCAGTGGTGCAGAATCTATGCGGCTCATTGCTGTGTCCCACCTGTTCTTTGTCTATGCTTACTGAGTGCATGGAACTCACCAGAGAGGAAGCAGCAGAAGCTAGAAGTAGATTGTGCTGTTGGCTGTACAGAGCCTTCTATTTCGAGTCCTGTTGCACTCGCCCATTTTCCCCAACCAGGTGACATGGATTTATTTTGCTTTAATGACTGACCTGCGTATAAACCGAGACCCCCTAATTTGAAATGCTAATTTGGTGCAAAAATCTCGGCTTATACGTGAGTATATACGGTAATTATCAAATTATAATCCTCTCCTAAAATATATGGCTGTGGAAACTCTGACAATTTCAGGAAAACTTCAGATAACACAAGAGTACCATTTCCATTTGGAACATAAACAGATGCTACAGTTATAATGTTCCCTTGATGTTTTACTGGAATAATGGTATATCTACCCTCTAAGTCAATGTTTACCACTTCTACTCCTAAACCATTTCTTAACAAAATAGTGGTACCCTTAGATTTAGATGTATGAAATGAATAAGTTCCTTTTCTTCCCCAAATTCTATTTTTTCCGCTTCTATAGATGTTAAATGCGTTTCTTGTAAACATACAATATCTATTTTCTTTTGTTTAATGTGTTTCAATATTTTTTTTTCCTTTAACAGGGTTACTAAATCCATTTATATTCCAAGTCATAATTTTCAATGCGTCTTGCATTTTATAACATTGTTACATTTGTTTGAAGGAAGACTGCTTATGTGTATATTCACAGCTGCATCTAATTTATTCCCAATTATTTGTTGCTAAATCTCTTAGAAAAATTACAGTCAAAAAACTCTCTCTGACCCGCTCCCACCCTCCCTTACCCCAACTTAATATAATACATAAAGTACTGACAAAAAAACATTTGTAGCTTCATCTCCCTCATTCTTAACAGAATGTTTAGCTAGAGCCCGTAATGTACCCAAAGGCCCTAACACCCACTAATTAGCAAGCAAGCACTACCTCTTCTGCCGAGCAAAGAACGCTCCCCACACACAAAAAATCACAAAATTCTAGATACTTTCTAGAGAGTTCTTATATTGACCTAACTCTAATTGTTCTCAAGTTTTTAAATCCAATAAGTTTAGACTTTCTGTTGGATCCAATAAGTCTTTATTCTTATTAATACCTTCTTGGTTTTCTTTACTAGTTTCTATTGCCATCTTAGACCAGACAGCCCTTTCTTGTTCTTTCTGAGTATGTACAGTTTCTTCTACATGTAAAGTTAAAGCTGTCTCTGATTGTGTTTCCGATGATTTTTTTGTTTTATTGTTTTGTTGTTTCTTCTGATTAGAAAGCCCCAGTACTTCTTTCACAAAACTTTCTGCACTTTCACATCTTTAAAGACTTTGTACTTCCCCTGATAAAAAAAAAAAATCTTCAAAGGATTATGCATTAAATGTTGAAATTTCACTTTATTTTCCTAGAGAATAGTTTTGGGTGGATTAAAAATTCATCTTTTTTGTAAATATTTGGACATATATCAGGAAAACCAAAATTTGCTGATTGTTCAGCTATAAGCCTTTTTTCCTTGCCAGAGTTAGCACATCTATCTCTTTCTTAACACCCTTCCCCTTGCTTGCTCTGGTCACCTATTACTCTATGCAGGCAATGCAGGTATCTTTTCCAGCCACCCTGATCCCTTCCCCCTTGAATGCAACCTCAAAGGGTTGTTCTCTGAGATCGAATCATGGTTCACTCAACACAAACTCATAATTAATCATAAGAAAACCAAAGTCATGCTGTTTACCAACACCCACAACAAATACAAGGGTTAGGCCCTGCACATTTTTAACAAGCAGAAACAATTCCTTGATCAGGTAAACAGCTTCAAATATTTAGGCATCACACTCGACTCCACCCTCTCTTTTCAAGACCACATCAATCTGGTATGTAAAGCTGTGAATACCAGGATTGGCCTTCTCTACCACCACCGGAAGTGCCTTAATCCCAAAGCTCTCTGCCTAGCTATCACAAGTACAATCCTGGCCATTGTTGACTATGGTATTGTAATATATTGCTCTGTAGTTGACTCCGCAATATCACACATCTAAGTTGCCCTAAATAAAGCCTGCCACCTTGTGACTGATCATGACAGATTCACTCACGTGTGATTTGTACAAACAAGCAAACGGGTTAAACTTTGCTGGTAGACTTACCTACCACGCTTGCCTCCTAGCCAAAAAAATAGCCTCCGGTCTCTCCCCTCCTGCCACCCTCCACCTCTTAAAGCCTTCTCCCACCCTGGGCTACCAGAAGCTCCTCAACTACTGTCTTCCATGTCCCTTTCTGTAGGAAATCCATGGAGCAGAGGGCCTTCATGTACAGGGCTCCTAACTGGCTAAATAGCCTTCCCCCCTGAAGTCTCCTCTCTACAAAAACTTGGCCCTTTCAAACTCTCGCTTCAGCAACATTTCCTGGCCAGGGGATGCTGTGACTGTGCCTAGCCCCACCTCTCTTATCTCCTCTGGTGGCTCTCTCATCCTTCTAATGCTCATCCTAGCTAAGACAAGGTCTCCTCTGACTGCTTAATGACTCATTCCCTTCATTTCCTTTCCCATACCTCCCTCCCCCAACCTCAACAAGGTCTTCTAGGACCGCACCTCTGCTTACCCTATTCCTTATATTTTCTTGGTGGTCTCCCTTTTGGATGGTGGGCCCTCCTCTATATCAATACTTCTGTACGTTTCCTGTTACTGCCTTTCCACCTTGATTTTGCATCACTGTATGCTGTACTCCTTGCATCATGTTTTTTGCATTCTTGTACCTTTTATTGTGCAATCCATGTATTACATTATGTTTACCTCTGTATATTTTGTACCCTCTATTATTATGCCTCTGACATGGAGCCTTTGTAAAGGAGTCGTTGACTCAAAGGTTATAATTCCGAAAGTTCAATAAATAAATAAATCGTCTCTGTCTTGGTAGAGAAGGAATCTAACATAAATTATCCCTGGAGATTTCTGCGTATTATTAATTAATCTTGCTGGTGATCTATGAGCTCTGTCAATCTCAATGTTATTATTTTTCATGTCTCTGCCCATTTTTTTCTGTCACCCTGTACTCCAGAAATCAATAGCTTCACTATTTTCTGGTACATTCAGTAATTTCAAATTGTTCCTATGAGAGCGTCATTCCAAATCTTCCACCTTATCTTTTATTTATTGTAATTCTTTGGACTGTTCTGATATTTTAATATCTAGTTGAGGTAAAAAAATCTTCCACATCAGATTCTATTTTCCATTTCTGTAATCCTGCTGTGCATTATTTTCATCTCATTTTGCATATCTGCTATTTCTGTGGATATTTGTTCCATTTTATTTTCCATTCCTAGAAAGCCTTTCTTGATTTCTGAAAAAAACATTTTTAGACTTTCCTTTATTTCATTTTGCTCTGCATCCTTTGTCATGCCCCCGTTTGATTCTTTTTCCCGACCTGAGCCATTCCACTTTTGTTTACTCCCTCTGTTAATTTATGATAGAAAGAAAATGCAAACCCCACTGGAGCCAGGGATTTATCTGTCAGTATAATTGGAAGTTCCTGGCTGTTCCTTTGAATCCTGCTGGACCTTAATACTGGCTTGTTGTTGTAATAGGGGTTTTTCAATCTCTTTCTGTCTGGAGCCCATTGTTAAATTTAAAGCCAATTCTTGGTCCTCCAGATGTCGTTTGGCCTTAGTTATATTTCTTCTTCTTCCTCCAGGCTCAGGGTTTGGTTTTTTTTGAGTCTCCTCTTCATATTCTTGAACTTCTTCTTCCAGTTCCAAATGAAGTCTTCTACCTTTGACTACAGTTTTTGTAACAGATTTTCTAGTCTTATATTTGCCTGACTCCGGTACACAGTCAGGCTTTTCCACTTTGTTTTTTTGGTTTTCTGGTATCTTTTTAAACAAATCTTTAAGGTCTTTAGATTATTTTTTGTTCATATTTAAAGACAAAAGCAGTCTATCACATTCTATACTGGTTTCTGCTAATAATACATCAATGGCCTTTCATGTTTTTTGCCAGAGAGCATGTTGTTAAATAACAGTCAGATCTCTTTATTAGCTTTGGGGAATACTTTATATCTATGTGTTATGTAGTACCATGCTTGTTTTTTCCCTTTGTTGATCATTTTGTCATCTTACAGAGCTGCCTTTCGTTCTGAATGGCTTATTGCTCATGTGATGCTTTTATGTATTCTGTATCTTTTAAGATCTTCAAATGGCAATTTATATATAACTTTAGACACTTATAAAATATGAACAAGTAATATTGCATTGTCACAAATAAATAGCCATTGTTTTCACAGTTCTATTTCTTGTTTTTCATTTGCTTTTTATCACAGCCTCAAAACTAAATAATGTGTCTGTATTTTTCAGTGTTTCCAGGCTTACACATTTTCTAATACAGTTCTATGCTGGGGTGACTTTATTTGAAGCAGCCTTATTATTATTATTATTATAGCTGTTACATTCGTATACATTATTTTGAATGGAGGGGGAAGAAAAAGCTCACCAAGTCTGCTTTTCAGTTTGTTCCTCATTATGAACTGATTTTTTCTTTTGAAGATGGTATTCTCCAACTTGCTGCCTTGCCTCACTCTCTGTTTCTTCGCACTCCAGTCACTATCACATTTACACTTTCTTGTTCTTAAGTATTAAACTTTACGTAAAGAAGAAAGGTAGGTACACTAAAATGTTCTTTGAAACATATGGTCTCAGTGCCAAAAATCAGAATCTTCTGGGAGTGTTGAAAATCTTCTTTCCCATACATCAAGGATGTTATAGCTGCCATACACATCAGTTAAAACAGAATATCACACCACGGACTCACTTAGCTCATCGAGCCACCGGTAATATCACAAACGCATTCTCATTCTTCCAGTTGCCAGCAGGCTGCATAGGTTTTTCAGGTGCTGATACTGGGACAAAAGTCTTTTCACTTCTCTCTAGAAACCCCTTTTATGGATAAGGTTTCTGAGCCCCTGCTCTCCCGCTCCGCATTGTCTCAATCCATAAGTGCCATCTTGCTTCGCCCCGATCACCTTCAAGCTCCTCAGCAAGTATTTACTAAGCGACAATGCATACAGTACATATACTGCAATTCTACTTTTGTAACTGGCTTTTATATGTAACTTCTGTACTTGAAGGTACGCCATTGCAAATGAACTTGCCTTAACGGTTACATTCCCTAATAAAATTGAACTGAAAATTCTCATTAAATCTTTCAGGGAGGTCTGTCCAATTGAGGGACAAACTCTGTCCGAATACAGCCTCCTCAGTGGGTTTACTACACTGACCATCACTGGTTCGCTGTCACTTCATGACTAGCTGTCACTTTGAACACTAAGAAGTTTAGTCCCTGACTCAGCAGTCCTCTCTTTGTGTGATTTCTTACCCCCTCCCCCGTGGCACCAAGACACAAACTGCGGTTCTCCGAAGGTCTCTTGACCTTAGTGGTACTGCCACTGGTACAGGATTTAGCCCAGTCCTGTAGAAAGACATTAACATTACTGGATTTCTCCATATTAACAAAAAAATTTCCTGGGGAGCACTGAGTAAAACCAGGTGGTCAAAGTGACAGCCTTTTAAATTCTCTCCTTTTAGACAGAATCTAAGGCAAGATTCACAATCCTACCTAAAATGCTTTTATCAAAAAACACTTAAAATACAACTTATGTCCAGCTGCTTTTGGGATCTTTCCCCACACAGCCCACTCACTTTTCTTTTTCTTTTCTACATTGCTTTTTGCTCCACATTGCTGCCCAACACCTTACTCGGCAATGGGAAATACATATGCAATTTTTTTTACTTTTTTTCTCTCCCACCTAACCCAGGGCCTCAGTGCACAGAAGTGCAATACCTGTGGAGGTGAGCATGCACCCAATGAATCCAGTAATGGCCCCTTCCCTCCACCTGGCCTACAGCCAAGTCTCCCATTGGGATTGGTGTTACCACCAAGCCTCTACTCAGTGGCAGCCAAGAGCCCAGGAGACTCCCTGGGACAGGAGAGCTGCCTGATCCAGCTCCTCCCCCTCCCCCCAGCCAACCCATGGCAACCTGAGCTCGCTTCCAAGCACAGGTCATGGGTATGATGTGAGGTGTGGTGTCCAGTGCCTCAACCCTCAGCACCACCGGGCCAGCGTTCCCACTCACTTCTTAAAACCTGGTGGGCCTATGCACTTTTTTAAATTTCTGTGAAAGCAGATGAAATATCCAGAACAGCAGCACGGTGGGACTCTTCCCCTATTGAGGGATAGTATACTATCACTTAATACTCAGGACGGGCAGCTTCTGTGCTGTGGGTACTCCAAAATCTGGACTGAGATTTAGGTAAAAGTCCGTTGCAGATGAAATACTCAGTTGTTGAATGGCAACATTCTCTAGCAATTTTAAAAAGGAAGGTTAACTGTGCAGATGGTCAATAATGAGCAAGAATATCTGGATTTAGTGTGGATTTCTTTAGAAATAACAGTTACATAAGAACTTACCATAACAGTAGATCTTCGACGGGATCTCAGTCATCAGGTAACACTGTAGGAACTTCACTGTCAGTGAAGGGAAATCCATACGGAAGATTTTCAGCAGTACAACTGGGGCCACCCACATCAATGTCATCTGATGATGTCACCTAATTTATAAAGGGACGAGTGGCCCCACTCCCTCCTCAGTTCTTTTCCCAGGAGACTAAGAGACAAAGCCCAGGCATAGGGGACCGAAGGAGAGAGAGAGAGAGAGAGAGAGAGGTGCCAAGGCCTATAAAGAAGGCTGGATACACCAAGTAGCCAGTTCCAGTTAGAAGCCCCAAAAAGGGGGATGGTGGGAGGGAACTAGACCTGATGACTGAGATCCCCTTTAAGATCTACTTTTACGATAAGTTCTTGCATAACTGTTCTATCTTCTTCGAGGGTATCTCAGTCATCAGGTCACACTGTAGGAATGATTCCCAAGCAGTTAAAGGTGCAAACAGTCTGGGAGAAAGGCTTACCACAACCTTAAGATTGGAAGCCCTGCAGCACAGCCATGCCAAATGCTGTATGGGCTCTAGAGGCAATGTCCAGACTGTAGTGCTTGGTAAAAGTATGGACGGTGCTCCAGGTGACAGCTGCACAAATGTCAGCAGCTAAGACCCCGTGGAAACAAGCCACAGAGGAAGCCATGCCTCTGATGGAATGAGCTTTGACAGCACCAGGCAATTCTTTGCCATACTTGTTGTAGCAGAACACTATGCAATTAACCAACCATTTGGATAGATATTGCTTAGAAACTGAAGTGCACTCTCTACCTGGGACAAAAGAAACAAACTGCTTTGACTTCCTGCTATTCTTAGTTCGGAGCAGGTAATAATTCAAAGTTCTCTGCATGTCTAACTTGTGGAGCAGTTCTTCTCCTGGATTGGCATGTTCTGGAAGATAAATGGGGAGGTGGATAGATTGAATCAATGTAAACTCAAACACTACCATAAGGAGAAACTTAGAATTCATGTGCAAAGACAACCTGTCTTTGTGAAAAATCAAATAACGCTCTTTGCACCAGAGGGCCTGAAGCTCTGAAATTCTTTGAGCAAAAGTAACGGCACCTAAAAAGAGTGCTTTCCAGGAAAGGAAGCGCAAGTTGCAAGTTGCAATGGGCTCAAAAGGAGACAGGGTCAACTTCTCCAAAACAAAATTTAAATCCCAAACCGGGACAGGAGAACGGACTGGAGGTTTCAGATGCAGGATGCCCCTTAGAGAACACATCTAGCTGAGCTATAGTGCAGTCACCCACAGGCACGTAGAAAGCAGAAATGGCTAAAAGGTGCATCTTGAGGGAGGAGTACTGAAGACCTGAATCATACAATGAAATCAGATAGTCCAGAATCTGGTTCACCAGACAGGTAAAAGGGTCCAGATAATGCATGGAAGCCCAAATGGCAAACCACTTCCACTTTGTAGCATAGGTGGAAGATTTCCAGGTGGACACTAGGATGTCCGTCACCCTGTTAGAAACTTCGAATCGGGTGATACCTACGTCCTTAGGAGCGAAGCATGCAGATGGAGGGACTTAAGGTTGGGATAAGCCAGGGTCCTCCGATCCTGGGTCAGCAGATTACTGCAGAGGGGAAGAGGGGCAGGAGGTTCTTCCACCAGCTGCTGAAGCAGAGGAAACCATATCTCGTGAGGCCAGAATGGAGCTACCAGAATCATGCTGGCCCCTTCCATCTGCAGCTTGATGAGAACCCTCTGGATTAGAGGAAATGGAAGAAAGGCATAAGGAAACCTCCGCTCCAAGAGAGGGACAATGCATCTCTCCAGAAAACTCCAGGCCTTGGATAGAGCGAGCAGAAACTGGGCAGCTTTGCGTTGTGTGGGGATGCAAAAAGGTCCAACTCTGGATGACCTCTGTCCCCATCTGTCGAGCAGATCTTCTGCGATGGATGAGAGGAGCTCCCACTTGTGCATGCTGGACTGTGTTCTGCTGAGGCTATCTGCCAGAGTGTTTAGCACTCCTGAGACATGGACCACTGAGAAGGTCAGACCGTGGTCCAGAGCCCAATACCACACTTTCATGGCCTCCCTGCATACAGGGTACGAATGAGTCCTCCCTTGCTTGTTGATGTAGTATACTACACAGAGGTTGTCTGACTGAATCAGTAACTGCCCCAGCAGATGGTTCTGAAAGGCCTGCATGGCATACAGAACCACCTGCATCTCCAGGACACTGATGTGCAGGGAGGCCTCAGTCTGAGACCAAGAGTCCTGAGTCTGAAAGGGACCCAGATGGGCCCCCCAAGCCATCCTGGAAGCATCCATCGTAAGGATCTGCTGTGGGGATTAAATCTCAAAATGGACCCCTTGTAAAAGGTTCTGGGGATCCATACACCACTGGAGCACCCTGCAAATGGGGGAGGAGACTAGGACTAACTTGTCCAACTCGTCCATCCGCTGGTCCTACTGCACCTTGAGGGTCCAATGAAGGGTGCACATGTGGAATCTGGCTAGAGGGACAGTGGGAATGGCAACCGCCATAAAACCCAGAAGCCTTAAATACAGCCTGGCAGGGATATACCAACTCTGGTCCACCTCCTGGGCATGGGCCATGAGGCACTCTGCCCTGTCCAGAGGGAAGAAAGCTTTCCCCTGCACCGAGTTCAGAACCGCTTCTATGGCAAGGCAAATTTTATTTTTATGGCGCCCAATCCCAGAGGCGCTGGGCACCTAACAAAGACAATACATATAATAATATTAAAAGAATAACTGCAAAATACACATATTATACAGATTTAAAATACTAAAACTTCAACATTAGAAAAAACAGGTTACTCCCCTGTAACAGTAGTTCTAGGAGTGGTATATGTTGTTCATCCAGACTATCTAGCAATGTCCTTTCCCCTTTAAATCTTGCCGGAAAGTCTTTAAGCTGGCTTCTCCCACCCACCTGGGTGGTATATCCCTCGGCTCCACCCCATGATGCCAGATCTTGGCAGCTGGAAGCAGAGTGCATGTGCCAAAGCTGGAGAAGTCGGGTTGGTTCCTGTGGATGAACAACATATACCACTCCTAGAACTACTGTTACAGGTTAGTAATCTGTTTTTCTAGGGATGTGGATATGTTGTTCTATCCACACTATCTGGCAGACTCCTAGAAGTTCTCTGGGAGGAGGGAGGCAAGGTGCACACCCCCACTTAGGAAATAATGATTGGAGAACTGAGGCCCCAAAACCAGCATCCCGGCGTGACTCAATCAATGTGGTGAAGGGAAACAAAGTTGTGTGCTGACTTCCAGGTAGCAGCCCTGTAGATTTCCTGGATAGGGACATTACTAGAAGCAGCCACTGACGCAGCAGTGTGGTGGGTGGAATGAGCCCATAGCCCTACGGGGGGCTCCCTGCCAACCCATAGCAGAGATCAATGCAGGATGTGCTCCACCTGCCAATCATCTACTTGACTGCAGGTCTGCCAGGTACGGCTTCAATGTAGGTGAACCTCTCCCCAAACTCCGGACGTGCGCTCTTTGTAATAGGTGAGTGCTCGGCTCAGGTCCAAAGTATGGAGCCTGTATTCGACATCCGCGGTGTGATTTGGGTAGAACACTGGAAGAGTCATCACCTGGTTCAGGTGACACTCTGACACAACCTTCAGAAGGAACTTTGGATTGTGGCACAGGACAACCTTTTCCTGTGGAAGTCCAGGTAAGAAGATTCGACTGAGAGTGCCTGGAGCTCCCCAGTCCTTCTGGCTGACTTAATGGCCACCAGGAAGGCAGTTTTCCATGACAGGTGTGACATCTCACATCTGTGCATTGGTTCAAATGGCTTGCCCATGAGCTTTGCCAATACCAACAGTAGATCCTACAGAGGTGGAGGTTCACACACTGGAGGGGATATGTGATCTAAGCCTTTAAAAAAGTGCCAGACCACTGTCTCCTGCACCACCAACCACTGACTGGCCAGCGCCTGGTAAGCAGAGATGGCTGCCAGGTGCACCTTAAGGGTCGTTGACCAAAGTCACCCTTTGGAGAGGGACCACAGATAGTCCAAAATGCTGGCCACCGGACAGGTCAAGGGGTTCCAAACCCTTGCCCTGACACCATATGCAGAAGCTATTCCACTTGAAGGCATAAGCATTTTCTGGTCGATTCCTTTCATGACAGTGAAGACATATTCAGAGAGACCCAAAGCCTGGAACTCTAGCCGTTCAGGAACCAGGCTATTAGGTGCAGGAATTGAAGGTCCAGGTGGAATACCTTCCCCTGATTGATGGAGCACAGGTCTGGGCATCCTGGAAGATGCCTCGGGAGCCTGTTTCTGAGGCTGAGGAGATCTGGGTACCAAAACTGGTGTGGCCAGTCCAAAGCTAACAGGATCACCTGTGCCTTGTCCCTCCTGACCTTGATTAACACTTTGTGGATCAAGGGAAGTGGAGGGAAGGCACAGAAGAGGCCTAGGGTCCACGGCCTCAAGAAGGCATCCCCCTGCAGACAGCCTTGTTGAGGGGGTGGGCAAAAAACAGCCTCAGCTTTGCATTCTTCCTGGAGGCAAATAGGTCCACCTGAGGGGTGCCCCACTGGGAGAACAGACTGCAAACTACCTCTGGATGGAGACACCACTCGTGCGACGCCTCGCCCACCTGGCTGAGAGCATACGCCAACTGATGGGAGGCTCCTGCCACATGAATGGCTAGGAGATACGCCTCCAGGCTGCACACTAGGGTTCAAGTGCAGAGAGCTTCCTTGCACATGGCAGGGAATGCATCCCTCCCTGTCTGTTGAGGTAGTACATGGTCGTGGTGTTGTCTGTCTGGACTTGAACTACATGATTCTGAACAAATGGAGCGAAAATGGAGCGAATGCAGTCAGCACCAGCCGAACTGCCTGAAGCTCCAGCAGGTTGATATGGCATCCAGACTCCTCAGGGGTCCAGAGCCCATGGACTCTGTGTTCCTCCAGATAGGCCCCCCCAGCCTGTGAGAGAAGCATCGGTCATCAGGATGACCATTGGCTCAAGGTGGACAAACAGAATCCCTTCTTGCAGATGCTCTGGGACAACCTTCCATTGGAGAGCATTCCACATCCTCTGGGTCACAGTGACCAGCTGGTCAAAGTGACCTTTGTGCTGGGACCACTGGCTGGCCAGCTCCCACTGCAGGGAGCACATATGCCACCAGGCCCATCAGACCAAAGTGGTGTAGGACACAAATGATCGGGCAAAGGAGGAGAGAACCTCTGTCCTGTCCACCGGAAGCCTGGCTCTGGTTTAGCAACAGTCGAGCTCTGCCCCATGAAGCTGATCACCTGTGAGGGCATGAGTTCTGACTTGGCCTCATTGACCAGGAAACCAAAGTCAATGCAGGTCTGAAGGGCCAGATCTCTGGACCATTCTGCCTCCTGCCTGGAGGAACCCGCTATTAGCCAATCATCTGGGTATGGGTACACCTGGACCCTTCAACACATTAGGTGGGCTGCCACCAAGCAATGCATTTGGTGAAGACCCTGGAAGCAGAGGAGAGGCCAAATGGCATGGCCTGGAACTTGTAGAGGGTTCCCTTGGCTCAGAAGTAGAGGAACCTTTGGTGTAATGGATGGGTAAGGAGGTGAATGGATGCATCCTGTAGATCCAGAAAGTAGAACCACATGTCCTGCTTGAGAGACGGTATTATCTGGGATAGAGTTACCATCCTGAAGGTGAGAGACCTGAAACATTTGTTCAGGTCTTGCAGATCTAGAATGGGGCACCAGCCTCCATCTGTTTCAGCACTGGGAAGTATCTGGAGACAAACCCTGGGTGTACTGGAGGATCCACTACCCTGACCACTACCTCCTTGCAGAGGAGTTGCGCTATGTCAACTCAAAGAACCAACTGAGTGTCTGCAGATACCAAGTCCTCCCATGGGGTGCAGGCTCGGCATGGAGGGTACTGCTCGAACTCTAGAGGTAGACACTGGCCGACCACTTCCACAACCATTTGTGGTAACAGCGGACCAGGTGGAAAGAAAGTGGCAGAGCCGACCCCCCATGGGAGGACCCAAGGAAGGTGTGATGGGCATGGGGTTGGCAGCCCTCATTCCATCACTGAGCAGGCTTGGAGGAGGAGAAGGAGCCACCCAAGTAGCTGCCAGGTCCTTTACCACTGTGCTTTCAGGGCACCAAAGCTGCTGACTTGGGTTGGGGTGCCAAGACTGAGCCTGCTGCCCAGACTGATACTGGGCTGGTTTGTCCACAAGGGCAGAAGGCTGAAAGAGCTTGCGCTTTTGTTGCTTGGAGCCCTTAGAATCCTTCTGGTTGGACATAAAGTCCAAGGTGGCATTAGACTTCTCAATATTTTGGAGGTGACCATCTACACTGGGCCCAAACAACCCAAAAAGGGTACATCCACCAATTTATGCCGAGTGTCTACTGTGAAGGTCAAGATCTTCAGCCAAGCCCTACGGTGCATGGTGACTGCATCCACCACTGAGCGGGCACAGGAATCCCCAATGTTCAGAGCCATGTGGAGCTGCCGTTTGGCCACAGCCCAACCCTGGTCACAGACCTGTTTGACCATGGTCTGGAGGTCCGCAGGAAGATGAGTAAGCACCTCATCCAGAGAGCCCAAGAAGGCATGGGAGAAGTGTGCCATAATGATGGCCGAACTTGCCTGGCAGGGACCGAGAAAGGAGGCATTAATGTTTTTTGCTGAGTAGTCCAATTTCTTTGACTCCTCATCCAGAGGTTTATCAATGTCCTTCTGGCCCAAGCACCAAAAAACAGAACCGGTCACCAAGCCCCTCGGCCGAGGGATGTTCAGTGAACCCAGAGAGGAAACTGATGGGCACTGCATATTTGTGAGCCATGCTGGCTGATGGTGCAGGGCAGGAAGCAGGGTGCTGCCAAAGCTCCAGGGCTGGGCTGACAATGGCTTCAACCACTGGGATGGCCTCTGTTGGGGAATCCCCTTTATCCAGGATATCGGTAAGGGGATAACAAGCCCGCTTTTGAATGGGCTCTAGTGGCATCCCCATAGATTCGGAGATAAGACGGAGTATGCCCAAGAAGGATGAGGGTCCCTCTTCCATTGAGATGCAACCCACTGACTCCTCGTTGACCTGACTGGAGTGCAGCAAGGAGTCCTCAGACTCCGAAGAGTCTGTGTACAGTGGGCAATCCCCGAGTCACTCTTGACCTGCTGTGGATGGGTGGGCATCAGAGTGACTGACAGCCTGTGGGTAAGCCCTTTAGCCGACCAAGACTCCTTGTTTGGTGCCCTGGCCAGTGACTGCGGGGGTAGAGGTTCCACCACAATCGGCAGTGAGGCCAGCTTCAGCCGAGCCAAGATGGTCTTCACCAGCTCCACAGGTAGAGGGACGGTGTCGACCGGCTCTAAAGGAACTGGCATCAGCCTGTCGGGTGACAACCATGCAATGGCTGATATGGAGGCCGGGGTCGGCTTCGGACAGCCAACGCTAGCTGTTGCCACATGAGGTCTTCATAGCATCAACACAATTTGCACCAAAGTGTCTCCTGGGCTGAGGAGGACAAGGACGAAGAGTGATGGCACCACTTCTTATGGTGCCGAGAATGGTGCCGGTGGGATCTGCTCAACCCACAAGATGGCAAGTACTGAGACCTGGACCTAGACCATCAGGGAGTCTGACGGGGGTGCTTGGAGGGAGCTGGGGAGTGTTGCGGCTCCTCTTGGTCTGGGTCAGTGGTCTTAGGGTTCCGCCCAGCAGGCTGGGTTGGTTCACCAGCTAGTAGGACCGGCATCCTAAATAGAGAATTTTTGGCCTCATCGAGCGACAGCGGATCGACTGAGTCAAGAAAAATCTTGGCCAGATCATCGGCCTGCGGCTTGGCAGGCTGGCCTGATGAGGGTATTATGAAGCCAGTGGCTAAGGCTGTGGTTTGGACCATGGTCAAAAACAAAGATTCCTGGGACCGAGACTATTCTCGATCTCAAGAACGTAGACTGTGAGTCTTCTCTTTTTCTCTTGACTCCTCTTGGGAGAGTGAGCTGTGCAAACCCGAAGGTCCCTCTCCCTTAGTCAGGAGAAACTGGCACAGCTCCTTCAAGGAGCCTAAAAAGGTAGAGCCCAGTTTCAGTGGAATGAAGGCTGAAGCTGAAGAGGACTGTTCAGCGGCACAAGCTGCCTCCTCCTCGAAGGCCTTCATCTGCTCCAGCTGCTCAGTGGACCACGTGGCCGTGGAGACCACCTAACGGGCTGCCTTGAATTTAACCGGCGGGTTCTGTTTCTCCGGGCAGCCCAACTGCAAATGGGCAAGATGGTCATTGAGCACCGCACAGTGAAAGGAGCGACAAATATTGCAAGCCTGGGTATCGTGCTCATGGCCCAGGCAATAGACGCATGTGGTGTGTGGGTTGGTACGCAACATTTTCTGCCCACAGGGGCACCAGTGGAACCTGAGTGAGAAAGTACAGTTACGTAAGAACTTACCGTAACAGTAGGCTCTTGCAGTAGGTAATTACATATAGGATGGACATCGGCAGGTGGCAGGACCCCATGGAAAAATTTCTAGCTAGCAGTCTCCGGGTGAGGGACCGCCCCCACGTCAGGTGACCGGCATCAGGAGACATCGGTATAAAGGGGCGGTCCCTCACGCCTGCCTTCCAGTTCTTTTCCGCCACAGGCCAGAAGAGGCCGGACGAGAGAAGCGGATATTTCCCTCACAGGGAAAGGAGCTGAAAAAGCTTAGGGGGATGGAGGGCAGGAAGGTATTGCCTACTGCAAAAGCCTCTCTCGAAGATTTACTGTTACGGTAAGTTCTTACATAACTGTACTATCTTACTTCGAGAGGGCTCTTGCAGTAGGTAATTACATATAGGACTGAGTCCCAAGCAGTCTGGAATAAGAAGAAGCACACAGGAGGAGGAAACTACTCAAGTAGATCCCTCTAGCTGTGAAGGCCTTAAGAAAGGAGGCCTTGCAGAACAGTGAGCCAGAAGCCTGCTCTATGGCGAGAGGCAATATCCAAACTAATGTTTTGTAAATGTATGGACAGAAGTCCAAGTGGCGGCAGCACAAATGTCTGGCGCTGACACATTCTTGAAACATGCCGTTGAGGCAGCAACCCCTCTGGTGGAGTGACCTCTTATCTGACCCGGAAGGGTCTTGTTGTACTTGTCATAACAGAAGGTGATGCAATGAGCCAACCATTTAGACAGGCATTGCTTGGAAACAGCATTGCCTTCTCTTTTGGGGGCAAAAGAAACAAAAAGTTGATCAGTCTTTCTGAGATCTTTTGTTCTGTTAGTGTAGTATCTCAGAATCCGGTGAACGTCCATAGTGTGAAGTAGATACTCCCCCTGATTGGAGTACTGCGTAAAGAAGGCGGGTAATTCTATGGACTGGTTCAATGTAGATTCCACTACCACCTTGGGAAGAAACTTAGGATTGGTGCGCAGAGCCACACGTTCCTTGTGAAAAATCAAGTACGGAATTTTACACATCAGGGCCTGGAGCTCGGAAATCCTCCGAGCAGAGGTAATGGCCACTAGGAAGAGCGTCTTCCATGAAAGGAACTTCATGCTTGCTGAGCCGCCAGTCCAAAAGGAGGCAAAGTAAGTTTCTCAAGAACGAAGTTCAAATCCCAAGGAGGGTCGGGAACTTGGATAGGGGGTCTCAAGTGAAGAATCCCTCTGAGGAAAGTCTTACAGACTTTCAGTTGAGCAAAAGTCCCATCTGTGAAGGGAACATGGTAGGCTGAAATGGCCGCCATGTGTACTTTCAGAGATGAGTGACTAAGACCCAGGTCGAAGAGATGGCGCAGGTACTCCAGCAGTCACCCAACTGAGCAGGAGAAAGGCTCGAAGCCTTTTGAAGCGGCCCAAATTGAGAACCGTTTCCACTTCATGGCATAAGTAGACCTAGTGGAGGGTTTCTTAGCCTCCACCAAGATCTCAGCTACCTGGGGAGAAACACCAAAGCGGGCTTGAACTATGTCTGCAGCAGCCACGCATGCAGTTGAAGGGACTTAAGACCTGGATGGACCAGGGTCCCCTGATCCTGGGTCAATAAAATTCATGACAGTGGAGCAGGAAGAGGAGGTTTCTCTGAGTATTGTTGCAGAAGAGAGAACCAAACTTACCTGGGCAAGAAAGGAGCGATCAGAATCATTCATGCCCCTTCTGAGCCGAGTTTTTGCAAGACACGCGGGATCAGAGAAATCGGGGGGGAAGGCATAGACGAATCTGTCCCTCCAATCTAGAGACAGAGCATCTCTCCAGAAAATGCCTTGCTCTTGAACGAGCGAGCAGAAGTCGGGAAGCTTTGCGTTTAGAGGTGAAGCGAACAGGTCCACCTGAGGTGTTCCCCAATGTAGGAAGATATCGTCTAGGACCCCTTGATCCAGTTCCCACTCGTGAGCTTGAGCAGACGAGTGACTTAGTTTGTCTGCTAAGGAGTTCTCGACCCCCGGAACATGAATTGCCGTGAGGTGAAGGTCGTGTTGTCCTGCCCAATCCCAGACTCTCATCGCTTCCCTGCAAAGAGGGTAGGACCGAATCCTGCCCTGTTTGTTGATGTACCATACCACACACACATTGCCCATCTGGACGGCTAGGTGGCCTGGAAGAAGATGCAGGTGGAGAGCCTGGAGAGCGTAGAGCACCGCCCGAAGCTTGAGCACATTGATGTGCAGGGATTGTTCCAGCTTGGACCAAGAGCCCTGAGTCCAATGTGGACCAAGATGTGCTCCCCAACCTTCGCCCGAGGCGTCTGTGGTCAGAGTGTGGGAGGGAGGAGGAAGGAAGAATGGAACTCCCGGAAGAAGGTTCTCTCGAACCATTCACCACTGCAAGTCTCGAATCATGGGAGAGGAGACTAGGACCAATTGGTCCAAGTCATCTACCAACTGATCCCACTGACAGTGAAGTGTCCACTGAGAGACCCTCATGTGGAGCCGAGCACGAGGGACTGTCGGGATAGCAGCCGCCATAAGCCTGAGGAGGCAAAGAACTGATCTTGCACTGACCCGACTGAGGCTGGACAACAGGCTTATCTGAGTCTGGAGTGTGGTCGCCCTGTCCGGTGGCAGGAAGGCCCTGCCTAGGGTCATGTCCAGTATCGCCCCAATAAACTGGAGTCTCTAGGATGGGATCAAGTGAGACTTGGAATGGTTGATGGTAATATCCAGACAGGCAAAGACCTGCTGGGTGAGGGAGAGGCAGTGCAGGAGTTCCTCCCTGGACGAGGCCGCCAGGAGCCAATCGTCCAGGTACAGGAAAACCTGTGCCCCCCGGGTACGCAGGTAGGCCGCCTCCACAGCAAGGCATTTGGTAAATACTCAAGCAGCCAAGGAGAGGCCAAATGGAAGTGCCTTGAACTGCTAGTGGTCCCCCTGGAAAGCAAAACTGAGATATTTGAGGTGAGACAGGTGGATAGATATGTGCAGGTATGCATCCTGCATATCTAGAGTGCACAGCCACTGGCCTGTGTGGATCAGGGGCAGAAGGCTCTGCAGTAAGAGCATCCTGAATCTCTTGTACTCCATGAAAATGTTCAAGGAACTGAGATCTAGATCTAGAATAGGTCTTACATCTCCTGTCTTCTTCAGAACCAGGAAGAAGTGGGAATAGTAACCCGTTCCTTGCAGGGAAAGAGGGACAGGTTCTATTGCCTCTTTCAGCAAAAGTGCTGAAATTTCTTCCTGGACCAGAAGATGTTCCCGAGAGTACGATGACCTTGGGGGAGGGTGACGAGGTGGTTTCTGCAGAAACTCTATTTAGTGTTCTTCTGCGATTAGCTGGAGCACCCATGAATCTGATGCTATCCTCTCCCAGCCTGGAAGGTGGAGAGAGAACCTCCCTTCTACCGGTTCCTCCGGGAAGCTCGGAGGTTGTGGGAGAGGGAAGGAGTCAGGTGGTGTGGGCAGCGCCGCAGCTGAAGCTCCTGCTGCTTTTTGTCAGGGGCTTGGCAGCTGGGGGCCCCACGCTTAGTGGCCCTCTTTCCCTGTGGTCTCACTTTGGGCCGATTCCGTCTGGGAAAGGGACGGCGCTGCGATTGATGGGGATGATACATAGAATCCATAGACTTTAGTGCCGTCCCCTTCTCCTGCAGGTCGGTGATGATGTCCTTGACATCACCTCCGAACAGCACCGAACCCCCGGAAGGGCACTTCCTGGATAGTGGACTGCACTTCTGGGGCCAACCCTCACACTCGGAGCCAAGCATGATGCCGCAGACCTACAGCGAAAGCTGAGCTCCTACCAGCAGTGTCCACTTCATCGTAGGTCGCACTAAGAATGTGCCAACTGGCCGAACGTGCAGAGTGGACAAGGTCAGCCACTTCCTGCTTGACCTGAGAGTCCAGAAGGGAGTCCAATTTAGATTCCACCTCACTGAGAATCACCTTCTGGTAATCCCCCATGTGGCTGACATAGTTCAAGGCCCTAATACCCAGAGTGGAAGAAGCAAAAATCTTCGTGCCATACTGGTCCTGGAGGTGGGATTCCTTGTCAGGTGGAGATGAGTTAAGGTGTTTGGGTTGAGTTGACCAGCCATGAGCAGCACTAATCAAAACCGAGTCAGCTCGAGGGTGGGAGTCTAAAAAGTCAACACCCTCGGGAGCCTGATATAGCCTGTTCGACTTTCTGGGAAGTGGGGCTAAGGCCGACGGTTGTTTCCATATGGTGGTAATAAGGTCAGCATGAGGCTCGATCCAGGGTGGCACCAAAGTGAGAGCTGTCATGGGCAGATCCAGATGCTCAGCAAGTTTTTTACACTGGGGGTCTGGCTCCAAGGATTGCCACTTATGTACTTCCTAGATCCTCCGTAGCAACTCCGTGAAGGAAGGATCCTCCGGAGGAGACTTCGTCGGAGTCCTTGGCCGGGGCTTGGACGGAGAGTGTGGCTCGTCGTCTTGCTCAGAAAAACTGTCGGAAGGATCCAAGGTGTCCGAGGAAGAAGAAGATGAGAAAGAGGTAGACTCCCTCTCCTGACAAGGGGGAGGAACGGACCCCTTGGGAATCCCTCGGGGAAGCGTGTCCTGCCCCTTTCTGGACCCAGAGGGTTTAGCCTGGTGTCCGGAGGTGGGGAGGGAGTGTGTTGTCGTGGACATATGGGAACCGGCACCGGCACCATCATCAGAAGACGACTCTCCACCTCTCTGCTGAGCTGAGCCTTGGCCTCAGCCCACCAGGAGGCCAGAGTCTCCTGCAAGTCCATCGGCGACTGAGGGGGTGGTGGAGGAGGAGGAGGGGGATACAGGTATGGACTATACCCAAAAGGCACGTATCCATAACCTAACGGCGGGAAGCCCGGCGTCGGGTATTGAGGAGCCGGGTACTGCAGCATGGGATATGTCAGCACTAGGTACTGAGGCGCCGGACACTGCAGTCCCGGGTATGGCAGCATCGGATACGACAGGGTTGGGTACCCGGGAGCTGGAGGAGCTGCCAGAGCAGATGGCCTGGCCGGAGGCCCCATGAACGGTTCTGGAGCAGAAGGCTTGGTGGCGGAGGGCTCGGAGGGCCCAGCGTCGGGGCGTCATGGGGGGGTGGGATGTCATCCAGCGTTGGCAATACCAGTGTCAGAGCCGGCGGCCGAGGAGTCGGTGTCCGGGGAACCGATGTCAGATCGGTCGGACCAGAAGGTGGATGGTCTGACGGGGGTGGAACAGGAACGTCAGTGTCGCCGGGGGATGGGGGGAGAAATCCTCGGGGTCAGGCTGAGGAGACTCAGGGTCCCTGGAGGGCAGCGAAGGCTGCAGGGAGCCGGGAATGACGGATGTGAGGGGGGTCCGGCATCGGCTCATCCGCTGTGCAGACGTCGGGTGAACCGACATGCGGCTTAGCAGTGGGATCCGGGCAGGTGCCAGAGGGGCCGGCGTTCGACTTAACGGACCCTTTGCAGGAGGCAGGTCGTGATGGAGGGGCCGCCTGGTCGGGCGGAATGGGGGCTGTGCGTCGCCCTGAAGGGTTGGATGACTTACCGACCTTCTCCGTGCGGGCGTCGGAAGAGCCAACGTCTGGCTTATCAGAGACGCTCGCACTAGTATGTCGCAAGACCACGGCTTTACTGGAAGCAGAGGCCTCCATAAGCCTGGAGGTGCCCGAAGGGCCCGAGCGCATGCCAGATGGGCGGGCCGACACCACCTTAGAAACCTCTAAGGCGGCCATTGAGCGGTCCTCGGGGAGGACATTACCTGTTTCACGGTGACTCCCAAGGAAGACACTATGGGAGAGGAGCCCTTGTCACGGTGCCTTTCTTTTATCCTTTTTCTTGCGATGGCCTTCAGGGGAAGTTGACGCCTGCCTAAACTTTTTCAGTTCTTTCTCCATGGAGCTCATTTTCTTTTTCAAAATGAAGGCTTCCAGGGACTGCTGCCACCTTCTCTGGGTGGCCGCGTTAAAGTTGAGGCAGTGCTGGAAGTTCTCCACTGGATGGTCGGGCCCTGGGCAAAAAGGCTGAGAATGGCCGCCTTTGTTGGGGAGTTAGGCTGCTAACGAGTCGCACTTGTTTTTGTGCTCGAGGGTGTAGGGACAGCATACACCGACGAATACCTGACGAAGGATAAGAAAAAAATCAAAAATACTCGGTTAAAATTCCGATGAAGGAGCCTGACGAGCAGGGAACATTTCTGCGAGTCGCTGGCATAAGCTAACGGCAGGAAAGAACTGGAAGGCGGGTGTGAGGCACCGCCCCTTTATACCGACGTCTCCTGATGCCAGTCACCTGACGTGGGAGCAGTCCCTCACCAGAGATTGCTAGCTAGAAATTTTTCTGTGGGGTCCTGCCGCCTGCTAACGTCAGTCCTACATATAATTACCTACTGCAAGAGCCCTCTCGAAGTAAGATCTTTTAATCCATCGCGGTCGTGATTGAAGATCGTGTTGAAGACAAAACTCAAATGAGTTTAAGTTTTGGAATAAAATCCGAAGATTTAAGTGCCAGGGCCTACTCAATGTGGAAGCGGTAAGGAGGGAACCTGCTTCTTCCAGCAGAAAGGAAGATCTGGAGTCGTGGGGTGGAGCCAAGGGATATACCACCCGAGTGGGTGGGAGGAGCCAGCTTGAAGACTTTCCGGCAAGATTTAAAGGGGAAAGGACATTGCCAGATAGTGTGGATAGAACAACATATCCACATCCCTAGAAAGGCCATCTTTCAACCAACAGTCAAGAGAATCAAGTAGTCTCATCTGGGAATGCAAGGTGAAAAAGGTGCATTTTTAGCCTCTGCTTGAACACCTTGATGGAAGGGGCCTCCAGGACAGCAGATGGTAGCGAGTTCCACAGGGTCAGCCCGATGACACTGAAGGCAAGGTTGCAGATGTCTTGAGCTGAACTCTGGGATCATCCAAGAGGCCCCTGAATGAGGAGCAGAGAAATTGGACTGAGGTGGCAGGTGTAAGGAGATCAGTCCGGTAGCCTGGGCCCAGTCCGTATAGGGCCATAAATTTTTTTTATTTATGACTTTGGTAACTGGGTAGATGCACTGATCCCAGGGACCATTTTCAGGCATGACCTGGGCCATGTACTGTGGCACAGAGTATAATCTAACAATGAGCATAAAACAGTGTTACATGTAAATAGAAGGTTACAAAAATACATTGTAAATCACAAATGGCAAACATCAAAGCACAAATTACAGGCAACAGTATGATAAATCACAGATTATACAGGGATTAGAAATACATTGTCCTACTAGGCTAAAACAGTACTAGGGAAAAAAGAAACAGTCAAAATCCATCTGATTACTTCGGAAAAGGCAAGATTCACCAGTGAGTAACTAGGATGCAAGAGGTAGGTGAGGCAAGGGGCAGGGGGAGGGGGGAAAGGAGGAGGGAGCAAGCAAGTGAGCAAGCCCACCTTAAAAAGGACCCTCCGCCTGACAGGCAGCCAGTCACATGACTGGACCTAGACAGGCCAGTCAATCAAAATCTTTTTTTAGCCAGGCGGACACCATTGAGCAAGCTAATTTTTCGAGGTGGACCTGGGGTAGAAAATACAAGCATACAGAAAGAATCAGCAGATAAGGTATTGACACAAGAAATAGAGCAACATGTTTAGTAACAGATATGTACAGGCTAACACGGAGATAAAAATTATACTTAGACAATATATGCAGGGCACAGTATTACAGTAACAGACATATATAGGATACAAGCATAACAGATGTGAAATAAAAAATTTTTTTTTTTAGGAAGGGGGGCTGGATGGGTAAAAGGGAGCCCAGAAAGGGTGAGGGCCAGGGCACAGACAGGGAGTTGGGACCCACAGTGACGGAGCAAGAACAGGGTAGCCTAAGTGAACATAGTCCTAAGGGTTAAGAGAAGCAGTCATAGGATTCCTTGGGATGGCGGATGATTAAGGCTTTCAAGGATGCTAATAGGGAGACTTATTTTTCAGGGTTTTTTGCAGCATGTTCCACAACAGAGGAAGTACATGGCTCATAGAAGCCCTGCTGAAACAGGATGTAACCTTGGGTACCATCAGGGTAATGTAAGAGGCACTTCTCAGAAGATAGTTACTTGGGGTGCTTAATGGTAAACAGGCTGCAATATAATTTGGTGGTTTATTCATAATGGCTTTGAAGGTCCAGAATGCCGCAATTCTCTGATGTCTAAGAGTAAGGGATGGCCAGCCCACAGCGGTGTACAGGAGACAGTGATGAGTGGAGTAGGGGAGCTCCGTTATGAACCTTAGGGCTCTGTGGTAGAGTGTATCAAGTTTGGCAAGAGTACCAACTGAGCCTTGACTATGTAGAAAGTCTGCATAGTCTAAAAAAGGGAGAAAAGTTGTTTGGACTAGCCGCATTCTGGCCTCTATAGGAAGAAGGTTTCTTATCCAATAGAAAAGTCCTAGTCTCTGGTGGAGTTTCTTTATCAGCTCTTAAATGTGTCCTTGGGAATGAAAGAGAGTTGTCAAACTAGACCCCCAGATATTTGAATTTAGACACATACTCAAGCTGCTCACCCAGGATGGTGGAAATCTGAGAGAGAGATCCAGGGGAGAGCAGGTTTGGAGAGTTGGACAGGGAAGAGAAGAGCATGGCTTTAGTTTTCTTAGCATTCAGGAGCAACTTCAGGTTTAGAAGCTGGAGTTACAGCAGACTGCATTTGTCCTGGAGCGATGAGAGTACTATATTAAGGGAAGGCCCACTGGTGTAGAGCACTGTCATCCGCGAAAATATGTATTTGAGCCTTATTGATAGTGGTGTTAAGTCTATTAATATAGATTGTGAAAAGCAGGGGCCCCATGATGGAGCCTTGAGGTACTCCCCAATCAGGGGTTTTAGTGGCAAAACCTCCCCCATCAGCCTTAACTTGCTGATAACAGCCAGACAGGTAGTTGTTGAACCATCTAAGTGAGAAAGCATCCAGGACAATAGTCTGGAGAGATGACAGAAGCAAGGACTGGTCAACGGTGTCGAAAGCCTTGCTGAGGTCCAGAAAGACTATGCCTACAAAATTCTTGTCCAGCTCACCCTGCCAGTTGTTGGTCACCTTGGCTAGGGCAGAGATTGTGCTATGTTGAGCCCTGAAGCCTGACTATAGTGGGTTTAGGAGCTTCGCTGTTTCCAGGTAATTCCTGAGCTAGGAATTAATGATTTTTTTCCAATAATTTAGACAGGACTGGGAGGAGAGAGATAGACCTCTAATTGTTCAGGTCACTGGGATTTCCAGTCTTAAATATAGGAACGACATGTGTGGTTTTCCAGATGGTAGGAAGGTCACCTTGGGAAGTAGATAAATTGAACAAATGTGTAATGGTTACTGCAAGAGCACAATAGCCTGCCTTTAAAAAGAAGGGGTCAATGTGGTCAGCACCCAGGCTGTTCCTAACATCCAGATGAAGCAAGAGGTCCTCCTCTTCTTTCAGAGATGTGGGATGGAGAGAGAAGGATGGGTTAGTTGAGGTGGAGTCAGGGTCATCGAATCCAAGTTGTGCGCGTAATGTACTAGCTGGGAAGGAATCGAAAGCTAACCTTGCAGTGGCAAAATGGTTGTTGAAGGAGTCAAGGATGGTAGGTTTATCTGTGACTGTGGAGGTACTGATCAAGATTTTTGCATGCAAGGAGTTACCAGTTGAGTGGCCTTCGATGTCTCTAATTTCCTCCAGAATTTGTACGAGTGCTTGGTAGAAACTTCAAGTTAAGAGCGGTAGTAATTAGCCTTGGTATCTCTAACCAACTTAGTGCAGAGGTTTCTTACTCTCCTAAAAAGGTTCCAGTCATTAGGTAGCTTTGTCCTACAAGCAGTTTTCCATAACCTGTCCCTTTTCCGTAAAGCACTCTTTAGTTCTGGAGAGAACCAGCAGCAAGAATTGCTTCTAACCATGGTTTTTACTAATTGAGCATGCTTATTTAGAGCATTTAACACAATATCTTGAAAAATGTCATAGGCAAGAGCCACAGCTTCTGCTAAGTAGAAGTCCCGCCAGCGAGAGGAGTGACATAACTCAGTGGTATATGCACAAGGATCAAAGCTGCATTTGCTTCTTTTTGTAGTGAATTTGGGAGATAATACGGGGATGTGGCTAGACCGAACACAGGCAATAAAGCAGTGATCACTGACATCTGAGAAGAAGACTCCAGCATGGGTATACATACGTGGTTTACTGACTTAAGATAATGTCCAACAGGATGCTTTTGGCAGGATTACTTCTATTTGGACATGTAAATTCATTGATGAGCTGGGACAGCCAAAGAGAGTCGCAGAGTGTTTTGAGAGGAGTAGAGGCATTGGAGAGTCGGTCTAAATTTAAGCCCCGAGGTATTATGGCTTCAAAAGAACTACGACTCAAGGTATTGCTCAGATGATTTAGAAGCTGCATTCCTGCTGAAGGAGGCCTGTAACAGCCTGCTACGCTAATTGAGATTCCAGTAGCAATCACCACTTGAAGGGAAAGGGATTCAAACTTATTTGGGACCGTGGTCGAATCAATGATAGAGAGAGAGAACTTGTCCTTGACATAAATTGCCACCCCGCCACCTCTGGTCTGCCTGTCCGTATGGAACAGTGAGTAAGAGGGGATGTGTACAGAGTAGTTACTGGTAGAAGGGCGGAGCCACGATTCGGAAACTACCAGTATGTCAGGGGTGGTATGGCTTATCCAGGCCTGGATAGAAGTTATTTTTTTTAACAGGCTGCATGCATTAGTGTGCATAAAGCTTAGTCCTTTGAGGTTAGAAAGATCTGTAGGCAAACCAATGGCAGTGGGAGGTCCAGGGTTGAGCTCAACATTGCCAGGACATAATAATAGGAGAAGCAAGAGCTTCCTAGTAATAGCTGAAAGAATCTTTAGTAACTTTTTGCCTTCACTTTTGCGTGAAGCACGGTTTTGGCAAGGGGCACCATTTGGCTGAAGCCGGGGTTGTTCAGGGCCACATAAAGTAAAATCTTGGCAGCAAAAGATAGTAGAAAGTGGCCAGAGTCAGTAGACGGGTTCTGGGTTTTAGCCCTGATTCCAGTTAGGGTGCCGAAGTGCCAAGCTGGATTAGTATCCAAGGCCAGTGAATCATGCAAGGAGGCACATATAAGGAGTTCAACAATATGCAGAAGATCAGCTTGGTCCAGTGTATGTGGTCCCCTGTCCTTCATGGTGAGTTCTGGGTGGACAAGTAACTAGAAATGGAGCATAGTGGAAGGAAAGATAAACAGAGAAGCATAATCAATAGCAGCATTTTTTTTCACTTTTATACTTTGTTTTATGGAAGAGTACTCAAGGTCCAGAGGGTTCTTCAAGAGCTGAGAGGATAGTTGGGAGCGAAGAGAACCAAAGAAAAGGTTAGAAGTAAGAGCCAATAATCATGCAGTAGGCAGAGCTAGAGTGCATTTAAGGTGGCTTGGTGGGGGGATGGGCTGAAAAATCAGCAGTCCAGTGCCGACTCTGTACCTGATATGCTGGGGGAAAAAAGCTGCGTGAGGCGCTTCTATTGCAGGGGTGATGCTGGAGGCTTCCACACCGTTGGGCACTCGAGGTTCGCTTCCCAACTGCAGCTGTCGTCACAGGCCAAGGGGGCTTGTTGAAGGACGCCTGTGGAGCAAGGACAAGACAAGGTTTACATAGGAACTGCAGTGAATGTGGATTATAGTGGAGACAATGGAACACAAAAGAGCTGTGTCACTCAAAATGTGTCCTGGGGTCGGAGGGTGGATCAGCCTGGGGCTGGTGCCGAAGAGGTAAGAAAGGGCAAAATTAGATCACAATGGGGACAAAAGCAAGGAGGGGGGGCAGAATCAAGGACAGGGCTGGGGAGGACAGGGCTGGGGATGCAGAAAACAGCAGTAAATGGCCAATACTCCACTTTACCCAAGCAATTCCTAACTCCTATTCTATTTTTAGCAACCAAGTTGCTGCATTCTGCACCAGCTGCAGCCTGCGGAGGGTCCCTCTTGTGACCCCGAAGTACAGAGAATTGCAGTAGTCAAGCCTCAAGGCAATGAAGGCATGCCCCAGTGTCGGATGGTCCTCGGGTGGAATGAAGGGCTTGATCCTGGCAATGTTTCTCAAGTGGCAAAAACCACTTTTGACAACAGAAGACACCTGATCCTCAAGTGTCAGTCTGCTGTCCAGAATCTCACCAAGATCTCACACCCTTGGTGAGGCCACTAATGGAGCAGACCCCAGAAAAAGTCCTGTGTCAGTTCCAGGTGTACTCTCATCACGCCCATGACCCGACTTGATCACCAGCACCCCCATCTCATCTGGGTTCATTTGCAACCAGCTGGAGTACATCCAATCATTGATTTTTGCCAGGAGTTGTCAATCACGTCTACAGCATTGGATGTTCCAGGGGCAAATGACAAATACAGTTGGGTGTCATCAGCATAGCAATGAAACTCCACACTGAATTGCTGGATGATCTCACCCAGAGGCAGCATATACACTGTATGTACCTCAGTCTCTGGGACAGGACTAGAGGACAGACTTGGGCAAGTTAACTGAGATGCCCAAGGGAAGGAACAGCTAGAGAGTTTTTTCTTTAGGGTGCCCAGAAACTGGTCAGTTGCTGACGGATTTCACTGAAATGGGAAGATGTATACAGCAGTCCTGGGGAAGGGAGGGGTAATACAGGGGGTGGAAGAACAATGGGAGAAACTGAAAGGTGCCATAGTGGAGATATCAAATCAGTGCGTTAGGATAGTGGCCAAAGGGAAAAGGAGGAAACCACTGTGGTTCTCCAAAAAGGTGGGGGACAAATTCAGGACTAAAAGGCTGAGTTTCAGGAAATATAAGGGGAGCCAAAGGGAGGACAGGGAGGTGTACTTTGAATGTCTAAGGGAAGCAGAGAAGGCTGTTAGGAGGGCAAAGGCACAGACAGAAGAGGGTTTAGCACAGTGTGTAAACAAAGGGGATAAGGCATTTTATAGGTACATCAGTGAAAGAAAAAACGGGTGGAATTGGGAGGCTCAAAGGAGAGTGTAATGAGGGGGATCTGGACAAGGCAGAAATACTGAACAAATACTTCTGCTCAGTATTCACTAAGGAGGGGGAGGGTCAAGGACCACAGTTGGGTTGCAGAGGCAATGGGGGGAGAAGTAGTCACCAGTTTATTCACAGTGGAGAGAGTTCTGGAAGAACTCACAAGCTGAAGGTGGATAAGGCCATGGGGCCAGACGGCATCCACCCGAGGATATTAAAGGAGCTGCGAAGGGAACTAGCAGTGCCTCTAGCGGCCCTGTTCACAGAGTCACTCAATACGGGTGTCATTTCAGAGGACTGGAGGAGGGCACATGTAGTCCCACTGAACAAAAGCAGCAGTTGGGAGGAGGCAGTGAATTACAGGCCAGTCAGCCTCATCTCAGTGGTGGGAAAGATCATGGAGACACTGCTGAAAGAAAGGATAGTGGCACATATGGAATCCAGCGGTGCTCAGGATCTGAGGCAACATGGATTCACAGCAGGAAGGTCATGTCAAACCAATCTAATAGATTTTTTTGATTGGGTGACTAGGGAAATAAATCAGGGACGGGTGGTAGACGTCACCTACCTAGATTTCAGCAAAGCCTTCTACACCGTCCCACATAGAAGGCTGATTAACAAGATGGGTAGTCTGGGCATGGGAGACAAGGTGGTGAATTGGGTTAGGAACTGGTTAACAGACATGAGACAGAGGGTGGTGGTAAATGGGGTATAATCTAGGGAGAGGGGAGTGACCAGTGGGATACTGATGTAATAGGACCAATTCTGTTCCATGTCTTCATTAGTGACACTGCAGAGGGGATGGAAGGAAAGGTCTGCCTGTCTGCAGATGACACCAAGATCTGCAACAGGGTGAATACTCCAGGAGAGGTGCAGAACATGAAGAGGGACCTGAAGAAGCTTAAAAGATGGTCGGAGATGTGGCAACTGAGGTTCAATGCAAAGAAGTGCAAATGAATGCACCTGGGTAGAGGGATCTCTGGGGAGAGCTACAGATTGGGAGGGGAGGAGCTGACTGTCACCAAAGAGGAAAGGGACCTAGGGATTATCATCTCTAATGACCTTAAAGTATCAAATCAGTGCACAAAGGTGGCAGGGAGGGCCAGTGGCATGCTGGGGTGCATAGGCAGGGGTATCACTAGTAGGAGGTGGGAGTTGGTGATGGCATTGTATAAAACATTGGTAAGGCCTCACCTGGAATACTGTGTACAATTCTGGAGACCACACCTGCACAAAGACATAGATATGGTGGAGACTATCCAGAGAAGGGCAAAAAGATAGTGCAGGGCTTGCACCACAAAATACAGGAGAGATTAAGGGATCTCAATATATACTCACTGGAGGAGAGGAGACAGCTGGGGAACATGTTTGAAACTTTCAAGTACCTCAAGGGCATAAACAAGGTGCAGGTGGGGGACCTTTTCCAATATAGAAAAAGTACTAGAACAAGGGGGCACAATATGAAATTGGAAGGGGGTAGATTAAGAGGTAATGTGAGGAAGTTTTTCCATACAGAAAAGGTAGTCGATGCTTGGAATAGTCTGCCACTGGATGTAGTGGGGGCAAGCACAGTGGAGGGATTTAAGCATGCCTGGGACAGGCATAAGGGAAGCTTGAGAGGGGAGGGAGTGATGAAAAGCCTTTGATCACACAGAGTCAGTGGCCATATACAATGTACAGGGCATACAGGCAGACTGGATTGGCATAGCTGTCCTTAACTGCCGACAATTTCTGTTTCTATGGTCCCTGGACAGTGCTTCTAACAGCCAGTCATCCAGATAAGGGAAGATGTACATTCCCTCCTGCCTAAGGGCTGCAGTTGCTGCTGCTAAGCACTTGGTAAAGACCCGCGGAGCAGAGGACAAGCCCAAGGGCAGAACTATGAACTGGTAGTGTTCACCCTGAAAATGAAACCGGAGGAACCTCTTGTGAAGGGGAACACAGATATGTGCAGGTAGGCATCCTGCATGTCCAGAGAGCACAGCCAGTTGTCCCGCTTGAGCAGGGGCATCAGACCGGGCAAAGTCACCATGCAGAACTTTTTGTATTGGACATACATATCGAGGTCTTCTAGATCCAGAAGAGGCCTCAAATCTTCAGTCTTTTGGGGAACCAGAAAGAATCTGGAGCAAAACCCTTTGTTCCTGTGATGCATTGGCACTGGCTGTATGGCTTGTTTCCGCAGGAAGGACTGTACTTCCTTCCGCAGCACAAGCAAGTGGTCTGGAGGATAGAGGGAGGCTGCTGGAGGGGACTCTGGAGGATATTCCACAAGCTCCAAGGTATGACCCTTTTCTGTAAATTACAGAATCCAAGAGTCAGAAGTTATGATTCTCAATTAACCTAAATGGAGGGAGAACTGACCTCCAACCGCCACCTCCTGGCTGGTGACCGGGGGCGGGGGGGGTCTGGCAAGGAGTCAAGCTGAGGTGGATCCAGTCACAGGAGCTGGTCTGGCACCTCTGGGGCGCTTGGCCATGGCTAGCATTGGAGGGGGTAGGGAGGGTAGCGGAGGCTCTTCTCTTGCCTTGAGGCCTAGAAGCTGCTCCCTATTAGGTGTTCTATGAAAAGAAGGACACTGCCTGCCTTTCTGCTGATGAGTGTGATACAGCAAGTGGACAGATTTAATGGCTCTGCCTGAAGCCTGCAGATCATTAATGATGTCCTGGACATCAGGACCAAACAGTTTGACCCCATTAAAGGGGGCATTCAGCACCTTTTGCTGAACGTCCATGGCAAAGCCATGAACTCACAACCAGGAGTGTCTACAAAGGCATATGCCCGTGGCAGCCACACTGGCAACAGTATCAGCCAAGTCATAAAGTGCCCTTAGAAGGTACTTGCTAACATCTTCCGCTGTCTGCAAGCACTGGAGGAGCTCCTGCTTCTGAAAGCCCTCTGGAAGCACCTGGGCAGCAGCCTTGACCTTCTTCCAGTTGGTGTTCTGGTATTTCACCATGTGGGACAAGTCATTTGCAATCCTCAAACCTAAGGTGGAGGAAGCATAAACCCTCTTACCCCACAGGTCGATTCTGCGGAACTCCTTGTCTGGGGGGAGAGAGCTAAGGTGCTTAGGCACCTTAGACCTGACATGAGCAGCCTTAATGACCACTGAGTCTGTCTCAGGCTGAGTCACATAGTAAGGAATCCCATGGGGCATTATAGAGTTTATCTGCCCTCCTGGGCATGGCTGGCAACATATCTGAATGGTTCCAAGCTGTAGTGGCAGCATTCCTCAAAGCAGGCAAGATAGGAGGAATGATCTTTGGAGACTTGGGGATTTCCAGGAAGTCAGCCAACTCTTTCTTGGTGACATTCTCCTCTTCTGCATGACACCCCATGGCAAAAGACAACTGCTTCATTATATTAAAGAAGGTGGGGTCCTCTGGAGGAGACCTAGGGGTGTGCCTGAATGAGTCCTCATTGACAAGAGGAGGCAGTGGATTTGCCTGAGGAGAGGAGGTCTTCCTCCTCATCAGCAGGAAGAATGTGGTTAGGGTGATATTCTTCTTCGACGTCAACCTCCTCAAGGTCTAGGTCCGACGTGCTTTCATCAAACCACATCCCTGTCTTTCACTGTGCGCATATGTACAGTAGTACACACTCATTCAGTGTTCAGTTGGTGGATGGCTGTGGTGGTGAGAGGTAGGCTGTGCCAGTCGCCGGCTTGAAATGGGTCAGGGGGAGTGGGGTGGTCAGACACTGCCAGGTGGGGGGGCCACTAGACCACCAGGGAAGATGGGGACGTGGGTGTTAGTACTATCATTTGTGGGATCGGGTTAGGGGGCCGCTTTTCACAAAGTGTAGGGGTCGGGGGCATGAGCTAGCCCTGCAGGGCTTCATTGAACCTTTGGGGATTGGTGGGCATGGTCAACCCTGTGGGGCTTTATTGAACCTTTGGGGATCGGGGGGCATGGGCAAGCTCTGTGGTGCTTTATTGAACCTTTGGGGATCGCGGGGGCATGCGCTAACCCTGAGGGGCTTTCTGTGACTTTTGGGGATTGGGGGGCATGCGCTAGCCCTGCAGGGCTTTATGCAAAACTTGGGGGACTGGCACATGGTGGACAATTGCACCCTTCATGTCCAGGGCTGCAGGTTTGTGACAATCCCTTCATGTACACCCTTCATTTGGCGTACCTGTTGGACTATCAAAAGTCGCAGGACTTAGCTGCGGGGAACCTGCCCCTTACAGAATCGGGCGCAGGTTCCTTGGTGCAACTGCACCCCTTGCATGTCGCAACTTGCAACATGCATAGGGGTGCTTCTAGAATCAGGCCCAAGGTTCGTAGGCAAACAGGCTCAAAACTGTGTCAGAGCTTCCATGGAGACCCATCTAGACTGAGTCGATGGTGGGAATTTTCTGTGTAGATTCCCTTTTACCAATGTTGAAGTTCCTACTGTGTGACCTGATGGCTGAGACATCCCTGAAGAATATCTGGAGAGAATAGATCTGTCTTGAAGGAGGTGGTGAAAATACCAGTGGAAAGAGAAGAACTAAGTCTCTTAGTTAATGGAATCAGGACATGAAGGAAGTTTTTGATTAACCAGGCAGGAGCAGGGTCTAAAGCAGATGTCTTTGATCAAGGTTATTTCAATATAGTCAATGTGCCAGCTTCTCAAGGAATGTGGAAGGATGGAAAGGCTGAAGAAAGAACAATTATATACTTACTTTAACAGTAGATCCTTGAGAGAATCTGTTTCATCAAGCCACAACTATGGAACTTATAGCTGCCAGACTCTAGGATGTCATAGAAACATTTGTAAACAGTCCACTAGGGGCCTCCCATGGTGACATCTTATGTCACCTTTCCTTATATAAACGCAGGCGGTCCCTTCCTACCTCAGTTCCCCACCGATCATGCTCGGAGGATCTCCCCTCAGGGAACCAAGAGTGAATGCATGGCTCTGCTGAACAAGGGAAGCAGAGAATCCAGCATGAAGACATCAAATAAACCTTCATAGAAGAGGAGATAGCATTTAGAATGCTGTAGATCCCTAGGACCTCTCTTCAGGCAACTAGGATATAATGCATGGCTCTGCTGAATGAATGAGACAGAAAAACCAGCATGAAGACATCTGATAAACCTTCATAGAGACTGAAACAGCATTTACAAAGCTGTAGATCCCTAGTGGGATGGAGAGTGGGTCAGCATGGCCTGATGAAAAAAAAAATCTCTTCAAGATCTGTTATGGTTAAGTACTCAGCTGTTCTATCTTCTTCGAGGATATCTGTTTCATCAGGCCACACCTATGGAATGAGTACCAAGCAGTACTGACCATTAACAGTCTGGTGGCTGGAGGCTACAGGCCTATGAAAGAAGGCCTTGAAGAACTGCCAGGCCAATTCGACCACAACAAGTACATAAACTGCTAAGACAAATGTTCATTAATAAAAGCGCAGAGTCCGATGGTCTTTAACCTCCATTCTTAAGGCTAATGACACGAATTTACAACTTAATCCTTGATCACTGGGGTATTTCCTGAGTTTTGGAAGCAGACTATCATTAAGCCTATACCTAAATCTGACCAATTTCATGATTTGGATAATTACCGTCCAATTTCTACTCTTTCTCCTCTGAGTAAGATTTTTGGAAAACTAGTTAATGGTCAACTGGTGGAATATTTGGAGGCTGAGGGATTTTGCTCTCCAGAGCAGCATGGCTTCTGAAAGCTTCACAGAACTGGTACAGCACTGGCACGTTACAGACCAAACCTTAAGATCTATGGATATTGGAATGTTGACAGGTGCAGTATTTATTGATTTCTCGAAAGCTTTTGATTTGGTTAATCATGCCATGCTGCTCTGGAGACTGAAGGGCCTTGGCCTGACAGATACATCTTGTGAATGGTTTCGGAGTTAATTAACCATCCAGTAAAAGTAAATCTTGGAGGCATGGATTCAGCGATGGGTGAGCTTCGACACGGAGTGCCACAGGTTCCATACTGGGGCCCCTGTTCTCCTTATTTATAGATCCTACTACTAGGGTCCCTGATGTTTCCAAGATACTGCTTTATGCGGACGATATAATTTTGCTTGCAAGTTCTCCAAAAGTGGGTGAACTAAATGTTTCTCTAAATCAAGATTTTTCAACCTAGAATAAATGGTTGTTAAAACATCATTTGATATTAAATTCTTAAAAAAGGCAATGTATTTTATTTGGCTCTACACCTAAATTATGCAATGTTGAACTTTTATTTATTTATTTATGATTTAGCAGGGAATATTATACAATAGGTCACATAAACCAAATACTTAGGAATAACACTTGAGCCTTATCTTACTTACTCGGCACATATTAAGAAAACAGTAAGGTCTGTAAACCAAAAAATTGGTGCTTTGTACCGAATTAAGGAATGCTTAACAAGAGAAGCGAGAGAGACGATATCTAAGAGTGTGTAACTGTCCACATTATATTACAATTCTTTTTTGTTCACAAAGTTGGCTAAAAATGACTTGGAGTTGGTCTGTAGAACTTTAAATTCTATCTGTAGATTTGTCCTGGCCAAACCATTTAATACACATCATTGTGTTTTATATACTGACCTTGGTTGGCTACCTCTTAGGTTGGTTTACCTTTATAACTTGGGTTATTTGACCAACACTACACTTGTTCAAGGCCACAAATCTCCTTTGTTTGGTTTATTAAAAATCAGAGATGAAATCAGATTGCTACGTTCATCCAGTGAATTACAGTTGTTCATTCCAAGGTTTTTGACCTGTATGGGAGAGGACTTTTTCCATGCAATGTTCAAATTTATGGAATACCTTCCCAATTAATTGCACAAATACTTCTACGCAAGAAATATTAAAACTTAGTATTATTTGCAATCTCTTGCAGTGTGCAACTGTTTTCAGATATTTGTATTTATCACTTTTGTACTGTTTGATATATTGTACACTTGTCTGTATTGTTACATATTTTGTATACTTGTCCGTACTATTTCTATACCATCTTAGCTTCTATTCTGAATGAAGCTCCGGGTCAATCCTGAAGAAGAGCCTTGGCCCAGTGATCTTAACTGATAAAGTGAATTGAATTGAAAACCATCACTTTTTTGGAATGCAATGTCCAGACGGTAGTGTGTAGTGTTCAGCTGGCATCTGCACGTATCCCCACAGCAGATATATGTGGAGAACATGCAACACAGGTGACTATGCCTCTAGGGGAATGATCACGAACAACAACAGGAAGTTCTTCCCCATACCACTGGTAACCAAAAATAATACAGTTGACCAGCCATCTGGGCAGGCACTGTTCTGAGGCAGGAGTACCCTGTTTGCCAAGGGTGGCTGAAACAAAAAGCTGAGAGGACTCTTTGGAGCAGACATGTGGTGTACAAAATACCTGAGTATTTTATATACCAGCAGTATAGAGCTGTGCTTCCCCTGGGTGGGCATGCCCTTAAAAATAAATGGTGAGGTAGAGTAATTTGATTCAAAGCAAATTCAAACACCACCTGTAGTAAAATTTCAGGGCTGTTATGCACAAACACCCAGGGCTCGATTCACAAAGGTTGACGGTGGGCTTGCGTCAAGCCCTGCATCAAACCCAAGTTGCGCCACAGTTGCGCCTAACACCTTGCTGCAACTTGCGCCCGATTCAAGAAGATCGGGTGCACCTGCAACACTTTTCCCATTTTATGGCAGCTTGTGGCAAATATTTGCTGCAAACTCTGTAAAAAGGTCCCAAGACTGCCGTAAAGTTAGGCCAGCAAAAAGCTGGTCTAACTCGCAACTGTCACACAGGATCGCAAATCCTGATTGCCCGCCAGGGAATGCCACAAGCCCCATGCTCCACACGTCTGGCGCACCCGGGGCTTGCGGCATTCCCAACACATTTCTTAATCAAGCCCCCCAGTCTTTGTGCAAAATACGAATAAGAAGGCTCATATGTGAGTTTGAAACTGAGACATTCTTTGAGTAGGAGAAATGGCAATAAAGGAACTCTCTTCAAGGAAGGAGGCAGAAGCCTCTATTCACAGCTGGCTCAAAGAAGCCAAAGTAAGTTTCTCCAATTTAGGCCCCAAGATGAGACTGGGTTACAAATAGGAAAATGTACGGGCCCCTATCAGCCAGGCAGCCATATGACTCTCAATAGGCACATGGAAAGTTGGAACAACAGCCAAGTACATTTTAGGAGGTGTATATTGTAGGCCTGCCTCTGACAAGGGTAGCAGATACTGCAGACTTTGGTTTACTTTACGAGTTAACTACTCTAAATGGTAAAATGCAGTCCATCAGGAAAATCACTTTAAGGTCATAGAAAAAGCAGTTTTAGTGGAAGGTGTTCTGGTTGCCTCCCAGACGTTAACCATCCATTAGGAAACCCCAAGTCTATCCATGACTACATTCTCAACAGCCATGCAGGACTGTGACTCAGTTTGGGCTGCTGATGGACAACATATCACCCTCTTGATAGCAGGCCCTAGCATAAGGGCAGAAGAGGAGAAGTTCCAGTCAACTTCTGGGGTATTTGGAACTGAACGTGTGTAGATCAATGGGGAGCAATGGATACCAGAGCTGCCCCTTCCACTGGGAGTATAAGCAGCACTTTCTGCCTGAAAGAAAAGGAAGGAAAGGCATGTAAAAATGTCCTTTACCAATAAAGGGATAATGTGCCTCAACAAAAAGAACTCCAGGTCCTGAAGTGAGAGAATAAAACCCCAGCAGTTTTTTTTTTTTTTTGGGCCAAAAAATGGTTCGACCCTCTACCGCTGCTACACAGGTCTTCCACTACGAGTGTCAGCAGTGTCCAGCCATACGTATAAGACTGTGATCAGATTAGTTTGTGTGGTGAGGCATGTTAGATCTTCTGGAATGCTGATTGTTTACTGTTGTAGATCGTGACCCAGAACTCAACTCTGGAGTCTAACGGATTCCTTTCATAAGGGAAGAATGAGTGCCCCCTTACTTATTGATATTGCCCATCCATATTCACAAAAGGCCCAGGACATCTGTAGTTAGAATCTGGGAGGAGAGGGGACTGAAAAGGCCCCCCCCCCCGTTTACCAGATTGATAATCTCTTTGCCACTGAAGCACCTTGTGGACAGAAAAGGACATGAGAATGCTCTGTTCTAGAGCGCCGCAATGTTGAGTCCCTCAGGTCCTTAAGGATCACTGAAGAACCCTTATATATATAGATAGCCTAGCCCTGGGTATCTGGACAATGGCCACTATTTCAAGGCCTAAAGACCTTAGGAATATTCTAGCTATGACATACTGGTTGGTATAGACCATCAAGGCCATGCCATCAGATGGTCAGCCTCCTCCCAGGTACAGGAAGGGAAGGTCTTGGGTAATGTCCTAGACTGCCTGTATATACCGCAGATACTGGAATTGGTTGAATAGACCGAGGTCATATTGACTGTAAGACCTAGACTATGGAAAACATGTTTGGTTTGTCCCAGAATATGTAAAAGCTGCACCTCGGAGTGAGAATGTAGGGACAGTTATCCAGGTAAGGTAAGACTTAAAGGTCACCCCTGCGAAGGGCTGTTACCAACACTGCTAAGCATTTGGTGAAAACCTGTGGTGGAAATAATAAGCCAATGGGAATACCATGAACTGACAGTGCTCTCTTGAGAACAAGAATTGTGATATGCAGACATTCCTCCTACATGTTGAGGGAAGGAAGCCAATCCCCTACCTGCAGCCATAGGGGCAGGGCTCACAGGGGAACTATTCTGGACTTTCTGTGCGCGACAAGAAATATCCATGCTCTGACATCTGGGGTAGGCCTCAGATCTCTTATCCATTTTAGGACTAGGAGGAACTGTATCACAAAACAGAACCCTATATGCCTTTGTTCCTAGGTAACAGGGTCTATAAACCTTTGTTTGTAACAAGGTATGAAACTTCTCCCAGAAACATTGTGAGATGTTCTGGAGGGTAATGAGAGAAATTTGGTGGATGGTCTGGAGATAGCTAAAATCTCCACAGCATGTCCCTGTGCTGTTATTGCAAAGGCCCAAGCATCTGGTGTCACTACTCTCTCCTGTACGGGGAGGGGGAGTGACCAACAACCAAAAAAATGCAAAAAATGGTGCTGGAGTCAGCAACAGAGATTCAGGCAGAAATAATTACAGCTGCTGCTGCCCCCCTTCCATGCTAAGGGGCTTATGGGGTGGACATCTGGATGGTGCATGGGGTAGGCTGGTCTCCTGCTGCTCTACCTTAAGAATGTCATCTGGCAGTGGAACAGCAGTGAGCACTGGCCAGACACCCTCTGTCTACTCCTCAATTGGGTATTACAGAGGAAGAAAGAAATTTACAGGCTCCACCCGAAGCCTACACAGGCTAAGAGGATGTCTAACATCTGCCCCTCCTACTTTATACCCTTTGTAACTAGAGGGCATGGAGAATGGACATTCGCATCTCATTAGTAAAGCCAGACACCCTGAGCCAGGCATGTCTCCTGAGAAATTAGCCCGAGGCAGTTGCCCTGGTAGCATCTGTGGTGTCACAGGCCCCACGTAGGAGTGTTTGCCTATGTCTGCTGCAGCTGTGGGATCCTTAAAGAGATTCACTAAGGTACAATAATTAGCCCCTGCACCATATCTATCAGTAGCTTACCACCAGAGGATCCAGGTAATGTTAAGATTTCCATTAAGCTTGCATTAATTCAAAAGCTACAACACTCATAAAGTTGTGTTCACTGGGTCCCAAGGACTTCCTGTTTTTTCGCAGCCACCCACGCTCCACCCCGGGCTCACTAACGTGATGACGAGATGCCAGTGAGAGCATGGGGGCACTCTCCATTATAAGCAATGAGCGGCAGCTTTTCCATCTATTTTAAATAACTTAACAGCCACTTGGCAATGAAACGTGAGCACCGGTTAACTAACAAGGGCCATTACTTATAATGGAGTGCTCCCTGCACTCTCACTGGCATCTCGTCATCACACTAGTGAGCGTGGGGGCAGAGCGTGGGTGGCTGCAAAGAAACAGAAAGTCTTTGGGACCTGGTGAATACAACTTTACGAGTGTTGTAGCTTTTGAATTAATGCAAGCTTAATGGAAATCTTAACATTATCTGGATCCTCTGGCATTAAGGCAAGGATAGATATGGGGCAGGTGCTAACCATGGTGGATCTCTTTAAGGAGCTCCTGCTTCGGTACAGCTGCTAGAGGAGCTTCATCAGCTGTCCAGAGGGCCCGTTGGCCTGTGGTTTACAATCCCCTGGCCTAGATCTGTCTGAGGCAAATGTTCTTTTGCCCTGTACCTTTAGTTTCCTAGGTTCAATAACAGGCTGCATCATGGAACAGCTCTTATGATCACAAGGATGGCTGCCCAAGACCTTGAACCTGCCCTTCTAAGTGTGGCAGGAATCCTGTTAGGTCTATGGCAAACAGTAAGGGCGGCATCCTCCCAGGTAGATGGGATGGGAGTGATAATAATGGAAGGGAGGCCAGACCTTGGTAATGGCCTGTCCCTGTAAAGCAAGCTCCCTAGCAGCCTGTCAACTGCTGTATTATAAATCTCAAAGAGGGAACCTCAAGCAGGACTTGGGTGTAAAATACTGGGTCCTCTCTTCCTGTGGGCATAGTGGTCCAGACAGATTTTGCCACAGTCCTCCCCCTGGGCGTCATCTTGCATGGTAGAGACAGGTTGGTACTCCTGGGGACTGGAGGTAAGGAATGAGTCATTAGGGCCATCGACACTCAGGAAGTGTGCTGGTGGCAAAGGCCTGGGAGGTGTCGGTTTAGATGCCTCGTTGGTGGAATCCTTGTTACAGGAGGAGGTAAGAAGCATCCTAGCATATCCATATGGGACTAGAGAACTGCCTGGATGTCAGTGCCTATGTAATCAATGGGAATGCTGGCATATGTCGACGGGGGAAGCAGAAGTGCCACCATCGATGCTGGATATCTGTATATGTTGACAGAGGAGGCAGATGCCACCACCGTTGATAAGGTGATATCAACCAGAGTGAAGAAAACGGGGAAGGGAAGGGAAGACACCACCATCTACCTCACTATTACAGACTGAGTGCATGGTAGAGGGTGCCCCTCAACCCCAACCTTGGTGTCCAGCTTGGCAGCTGGGATGGGGGCAGGCATCACCGCTGAAGTGGGTGACATCCGGAGAGTCATCCCCGAGAGGTGAAGGAGCAACCTGCAGTGCACCCAGGGAGGTCTTCCCCTACCTTGATCACTGTGGCTTGTGCTCAAGACTCCTGCCATCTGCAGAGGTTGGCGGCCCATTTATTGGAGGGAAAAATGCTGCAGGTTTCAGAGTTATTTCTGCTCTTCCAACTGCGTTTCTGTAGGAAGAAAAATGGTGGCAAAAGCAGTGATGTTTCCACAGTAGTCCAATGAGCGTTGACTGATGGTGGGAAAAGAACTGAGGAGGGAAGGGTTGGCCCACAGTTATATAGAGAGAGGTGATGTAGGACGCCACTGTGGGTGGCCCCTAGTGGACTGCATGCAAATGTTTCCATGTGGTTCTAGAACCTGGTAGCTATAAGTTCCCTAGGTGTGGCCTGATGAAAGAAATATCCTCAAAGAAGATCAGACATTCAATGATTCAAAAGGTCAGTAGTAAAGGGAGAGGAAAGTTGAGGAACTGATTTCAGCTTTTTGTTATAATGGTTGGGCAAATCCTGGGCAGTAAGGGATGAGACAAGTAATGCAGTTTGTGGTTTAATGAGAGAATTTATGGGCAGAAAAGGTTTCTTAAGATTTACATTCTGGGTGAGAATCAGCTCTTCATAATATTTCTTATTAGCATCTTTTAAGAGATCATTGTAGACTGATGTATAGAATATAGAATGCTAGGAGAAGCACAGAGAGTGGCAGGGGTGTTGAGCAACAGGTTCTCAGTGCTACCTAACCTGAAGGGGGGGGGAGGAGCTCGTGGATGGGGCAGGAGTAAGGGGAAGTAGCGGCACAGGGGGTAGCAGTATGGCGGCGAGTGGAGTCAGGGCAGGGAAGGGTAACAGTAGAAGAGGGAAGGCTAAGGGGGTTGGTGAGGAGACTGGAACCAGGGAGAGGGAGGTGGAGCAGGAGGGTAGTGGAGCTGGGAAAGAGGGTGCTTATTGATCTAGGTAGGGGAGCAAGGAGACAGGATGTTGATCCAGGTAATGGATTTAGGGAAGCAGGGGACAGGATGGGGGAGGAGACAAGGCTGGATGTGGGCAGGGCAGGAGGCATCAGGGTCAAGTCAAATGGAATCACTGTGCAGAACTGTGACCACAGGAATGGGAAGAGTCAGGGGTTAGAACAGGAAAAAGGAGGTAGGGTCTTGGTTCCTGGTGACAATACTAAAAAGGGTGAGATGGGGAAGTAAGGGTATAAAACACAGTTGCATTTGGGTAGAAGGTATGCCAGGAATGACAGCAGAAGGGTGTGGCAGTTTATTCTTAAGTGTGCAGGGAGGGAAAGGAAGAAACCTCATATCGGAGTGCACCTGAGCATTAATGACTTGGAGGGAAACACAGTTGGGGAAGTACAGAAGAGAGTCATGGAGTTGGGTAAGCTACGCGAGGAAGTGGGAAGTTCAGCTGTGTTCCCAGTTCTCCCAGTACCCAGAGCAAGTACTACAAGGAAGCAGAGGATAGTAGAGTTTAACACATGGCTGGGAACATGGTGTCAGGTCAAAGGGTATGGGATGGTTGGGGGGATACAACATGGGACAACAAAACCCTGTATGCCCCAGACAGGTTACACTTGAGTAGGGAGGGCTCAGGGGTCCTAAAACAGAAGCTGGGGGAGTACCTAGAAACCAAAGTGAATTTAAACTAGTTGTAGGGGGAGGTAAGAGGGTGGAAATCAAGCAAGGTTTCCAGATCGTGGAGCCTGAAGGATCTATCCCCCATACCAGGAAGCAAAGATCAGGGGAGTATTCCAATAGGGGTGGCAGTAAGGGTGATCAGATGGGGAAAGTTAGGGGAAGCACATACTGAAGAGTGGTCTCCTTGAATGCGAGGAGCCTATTAAACAAGGCAACCGAGTTGCAGGCTCTAATGGCAGAGTGAGAGGTGGACATAGCTGCCATCATGGAAACATGGGCCACCCACTACCAGGACTGGGACCTGGTGATTCCATGTTACAGGCTGTACCGGAGAGACATGGAAAAAGGGAAGGGATGGGGTAGCTATTTATGTAAAGGAGGGGATACTGTGTACCAGAGAGGAGGGGGAGGGGGAAGAAGGCAAGGCAACGGCATTATGGGTACAAATACAAGACTTAAAGGGTAGGAGGGTCAGGTTAGGGGTAGTGTATATGCCATCTCAGGCTGAGGGCATTGACAGAGAGCTAGCAGAGCAGATAAGGAATGTCAGTGGGAAGTGTAACACCGTGATTGTTGGGGACTTCAATCTGCCAGGGGTAGACTGGAGCACCCCAGCCACTCAGTTGTCAAGGAACAGGTCCTACTACAGGTTTTCCAAGACAGTTTCCTGGTACGTTGGTAGGGGAGCCAACAAAGTTAGATAAACACTCTGGACCTTGTGCTAATGGGGGAGCTCATCAGGGGGCTGGAGGTAGAGGATCCACTGGCAGGGAGTGGCCATCACACAGTGTGGATCTCACTTAGCATGAGCAAGGAGGCTATAGGAGCAGGAACAAAGGTGTTGGACTTCAGGTGGGCTGATTCTGGCAAGATAAGGGACATAGTGGCACAGCACCTAGCCAGCATCCACCCAGGCATGGAAGCTAACCAGAAATGGGATATTATCAAGATCGGGCTAACAGAGGTCGCTACCCTCTTGCACAAGGATCTAAAGCAAAAAGGCCAGGTCCAAGAAGCTGAGTTGGCTAAGCAGGGAGGTGTTAGAAAAGGTGAGGGTGAAAAGAGCAGCCTTCAGAAAATTGAAGAGCTCCAAACGGGGGGGAGGAGTACCTGAAGAAATCAAGGGAAGTGAGCAGAGTAGTTCGGGCTGCCGAGGCTTCGAGGGAACCAAGGCAGGCACAAGGTATCAGAGAAGGGGAAAAGGATTTCTTCAGGTACATAAGGGAGAGCAGGAACTGCAAGGATAAGATTGTAAGGATCAGGAAAGAGGGAGGGTGGGCTGAGAAGGGGGTGGATCAGGTGGAAGCGCTCAATGACTACTTCTGCTCGGTGTTTACCAGGGAGAAGCAAGGGTCGATGCCACAGGGGATGGGGGTTGGGCACTAGGGGGAGCAGGATTAACTGAAATCGCAGCGAGCAGGGTACTGGAAGGCCTAAGGGCTCTGTGCTGGATAAAGCACCTGGCCAAGATGACATACACTCCAGGGTTCTAAAGGAAGTGGCAGAGGTCCAGGCGGAGCCACTGGCTGACTTGTTCAATACCTTGCTGAGAACAGGGTGCATACTTCAGGACTGGACGATGGTGCATGTGGTGTCCCCTCCACAAAAGTGGACACAAGGATGAACCAAGCAACTATAGGCCAGTCAGCCTTACATCCATTGTGGGGAAGCTAGTGGAGACTATCCTTAAGGAAAGGCTGGTAACCTTTCTGGAAGCGAATGGTCTCCAGGACAACAGGCAACATGGGTTTGTCTCTGGTAGATTCCATCAGACCAATCTGGTTGACTTTTATGACTGGGGCTTGACAGGGGCCAGGCGGTGGATGTCCTGCACCTGGATTTCAACAAGGCCTTCAATTCTGTGCCACATGGGAGGCTGATTAGCAAATTGGGATACCTAGGAGCTGGGGAGAAGATGGTGGATTGGGTCAGGAACTGGCTGCAGGACAGGCAGCAGAGGGTAGTTGAGTGTGTGTGTGTGGGGGGACTCTCAACTCCAAAAGCTTTAACCAGCAGAGTACACAAGGCTCGGTACTGGGCCCAGTGTTTGACCTTTTCATTGCCAACATCTCGCATGAAATCAAGAACAATTTCAGCCTTTTTGTGGATGACACCAAAATCAGTGCAGTACTGAATGACACAGAAGGGTGGCAGGAGTTAAAAGATGATCTGGCTAAGCTGGAACACTGGTCAGACACATGGCAACTGGTTGTTCAATGCAAAGTGGTGCAAGGTCATGCAGCTGGGAGCAAGAAACCCAAGGAATTATCAGCTGGGGGGTACAGTTAGCCATTACAGAGGAGGAGAAAGATCTTGAGGTGATAATAACAGGGAAATTGAACCACTCAGCACAGTGCAGGAAAGTGACAGCTGAGGCTAATAAGATGCTGGGGTGTATAGCCAGGGGAATCACCTCCAGAAGTGGGGAGGTAATCTTGCCACTGTAGAGGTCGTTGGTGAGGCTGCACCTGGAGTACTGTGTGCAGTTCTGGCACCCTTACTTAAAGAAAGATGTTAAATTGTTGGAGTGGGTACAACGGAGGGCAACCAGGATGATCGTAGGACTGGAAGACAAACCCTATGAAGAGAGGCTGAAGAAGCTCAACATGTACTCTCCCTGGAGGAAAGAAGGGACAAAGGGAACATGACAGAAACCTTTAAATATATGAAAGGCATAAACAAGACTGGTACGGAGGGAATTCTAAATTTAAAGGGTGGGAGGGACACAAGGGGGCACAGTCTGAGACCGGAGGTTGGAAGATTCAGGGGGGGAAATGAGAAGGCATTATTTCACAGATAGGACGGTGTCAAGGTGTAATGCAATGCTCAAGGAGGTGGTATCTATGAAGTCGGTGTAGAGCTTTAAGAAGGGGTGGGACAAGGTCAGGGGAAGGTCACAAAGGGGACACAGAGGACAGGGGTGCCAGCAAGCAGAGAAAGGAATTTGGACAAAAGGGTAGAGGTGGGAGGGGCAGTTGCAGTGTAATGGACTGTTAGCTGCACATTCGAGCAGACTTGATAGACCATCTGGCCTGTATCGGCTGGCATTTTCATATGTTCATATAATGTTGGTAGACACTTTTTGTCATGGTCACAACGAGCATACTGTTCTCGTAAGTATGCTGGTTGTAGAGTCTACATTCACTTCTGTTTCAGTGGTAAACAGGGTCAGCGTAATAGCCATCTGTCTCAAAAATTCTGTATAGGATTAATAGCCCTTATTCACCCTTGGTAGGGAGTTAAATTCCTCCTCAGAGGTTCTTCTGGGGAAATTGATTTCTCTATCTCTTGCCCTTCAAAAACATCTTCAGGAGAGAGACTAGGAGGCACATCTAAAGCAGGTTTTTCTCAACTTGGCATTATTTTGAAAAAAAAAATAAAGCCACTTTATTTAATGTCCTCCATGGAGAGTATAATTTTGTCTAATACCAGTTCCTGTGTTTGCTTTTCAGGCAGAGGGACCTCACGATGCTTTTCTTTTTCAGCTGTCGTTCTTAGCTGGTGTTCAGAAAGTGTTTTTTTCGTTTCTCTGGTTGCTGAAAGGGTGATCAGAGTGGTCCCATGTGCAGCCCTTTTTACTGAAAGATGGCCTCGTAGCTTTTTCTGTTTCCTTGGGTACCTGAGACCGCTGTAGAGAAGAGACATCTAGAATGTACTTTCTGCATTCAGTGGTACTTTTCTCCATGTTTACAGACACATACTGCTTTATAGGTGAGCACTATTGTGAAGCTGTTGTGCAAGCTGGTGCAAACAGACTGATATTTGTGTCTCTTTTTTTTTTTATTTTAGGACAGAAAACTCTGCAGGGTTCATAATTTTCAAACTTGTGATTTGAGCCCAAACAACCAAAGCAGAGGTTGTGGCCATCTGCTTTTGGTAACCAATGCTTACAGGATATGCACAGTTTAAATTGTGCAGGCCGTGTTTTCTTTTTAGAGTTCCCTATCATGCCAATCTGACAGGAAGTATTACAAAAATTGTTTTAGGATTTTATAACCATTTTAAAAATAAAGCCCAATTTCAGCAACATTTAATTTTTTTAATTGAGTTGGAACCGGGAAGTCTGAACCAGGGAAAACTGTGGTTATTCCAGTTCAAAGAACCAACAGGGGATGGTAAGCAAGCAAAAAAAAAAAAAACATGCTAAAATGTAATAAAACTAAGATAAACTAATGCAGAGTACTGAATAAACTTAGAAACCATACAAAATAATAAAACAGTAGTCAGACCCAAGAAGACTTGACCACAGTGACTGGAATAGGATTTCAGGGCATCTAGTCTCTTCACCAGAGAAATAAATCTGTTGTTGAAGAGTAGGCTAGAGTACACCCACATGGCAGAGTTCGAACTTTAACATTCTTACATTCTATCTGCAGGGCAACACCCCAGGGCTGACAAGATACAACTTGTATGGCATCACAAATACACTCCTGTTGCTAGAAATAACCTATATGGAAAACAAATACTCCAAATCTTAGAGAAAAAGTAAAGAAGTTATAGTAAAAGAAAAGAAACAAGGCATGTCTATATCTTTCACAACTGATTTACAAAGGTTAGAAAGTTGTTTAACAAATATATATTGTATTTCTCTTTTTGTAACCTCTAGTTCAAAACAAATTACTGTAATTTACAGATTAAGGGAGATCCTAATAAAAAAAATGAAACTTGTTGCTTGTGCTGTCCAGTGGTAATACAACTTTAAGGAAACATTTTACAGGGCAAAATATATGATTATGCAGCCTTCATCATTTAAACATATTGCCATACCTTTCTGTAAAGTGCATTTCCATTGTATTTTATTCTCATAAAAATTACATTTTCATACTTTTAAAGATAAAGTAATTAAAGCTCATTAAAAAATGACATTTATTAGCCAACAGACTAACAGGAAGGCAAATCAATGCATAACAGAAAGTTGGGATTGGTCTTAAAGATGAAATTTAGCACCGGATTTATTTATTTTTTGTTCGTCTTCATAGGCGTTCCTTTCACATTGATGTCTTCCACAGAGAATCCTGGTTTTCTACTGCTGTCAGCTGGAGCTTTTGGATGGTTTCTCTCTCTGTGTATGTGAAAAAGATAAAAGCGTCAGTATACTTACACTTTCAGATAAAGTACATTTTCTCTTGCTTTATATTGGTTATAATGTATTTTTAATACAGCTAAAGGTAAAACAGCAATTCATGTTAGCTGTAACGAAAAAAACAAAACAAAAAAAATCGGCAATGCTGTTTCTGATTCAGTAAGGAAGTGACTAAGCTTTTGATTCAATAAAGATAGTTCTGGCCTAACCCAGTTGACTCTTGATCGACTGAGATAGGCCAACCTTGCCAGATACATTTTTTTGTTTTTAATTTGCGGATCCAAAGAAAATAACTAAGGTAGAAATAAACTGTGTTACTTTAGTTATTTTTAGTGGAAAACAGTACTACTCGGTAAGAGAGCCTTGTCACTGCCATACGGAATCGGAAGCAGAATTGCAAATTATATTAAAGCTAGCATAAACTGCCGTTTTAAAGACATGAGCCCTGATATTCAAAAGAGGCCACTAGCGCCACATGTAGCCATCAGGTTGTCATATTCCTACAGGGAGTGCATCATGCCCAAGAGCTGAATATTGTCATGTATAGCCACACAAGTGCATAAGGAGTGGCGCACCACAGCCCCAAGCTTGCAACAGACAGACACCTAGGAACAAAAAGGATATCACGTCCCAATCAGGACAGAGCCATTGCTCCCTCATGCGGAGGCCATCATGTTAATGACTACATATGGCATGCAAGGTGCTAATGGACCATTTGCATACCATTATGTGGCCATTAACAGCTCTGCCTCAGTCCTTCTGCACACAAATGCATGGAGGCATTGCACAGAGACTGACCATTGCCCCTATCCTCATCTGATCCCTACAGACTAACCCATGATCCCTGGCAGTCCAGTGATGCCCATTTCCCACTCAATCACTGATGAAATACCTTTGGCCCTGACAAACCACCGTCCCAATGTCAAGGACCAAGCATGTGTGTACTGTAGAAACAGAGTACTGCCTAAAAGGTCAGGGACTTCAGTATTCAATATTTTATTGGGGATGAGTTGGCAGAGGGGTACAACTAGCTTGTTGGAGACTATTCATACTTAATTGGGGACTTGGTGAGGGGAGGGTACCATTGGACTTCCAGGGACTATAGAAGATACTACTTGACTGCCAGGGACTATTCATATTTCATCAGGGATGGGGAGGTATCATTAAACTGCCAGGGACTATTCCTATTTCACAGAGCAGCGGGGAGGAGGAAATACGTCACTGACATGAGAGCTGCCGCGGGGGAGGGGCACAACACTGAGCAAGTTAACAGTAGGGTGTTGGAAGCAGTAAATAGCACAACCTTTAGCACCCTTTTATTTCTTCCAAAATCCTTGAAATATACCTGTGTGCCCTGCATGCAAGAGGGTAACCTCATTTGCAATGATGGAACATGGGGCCAACCCTTCCTGCTGGGAGCACTGCCATATGGCAGTGCCTCCCCCAGCCCACCTGGACATCTCCAGAGTCTGCTCCAACAAACCAGGGTGCAGGTGTGGGATCACAATACTTTACCCACTGAGCCACCGGGTAGACCCTCTTTATTGGATATCATCCCCATTTTCCTGTTAGATGTCCCGTACCAATACTTTCTCTGCTTCAGCATTTTGTTATTTAGATTTGAAATAAGGAATGAGCACCACTAAATATGACTGCCATCTGAGCCACTGTTGATCTCCCGTGGCGATTACTTTCCTGCGACTAAGACGAACAAGCAAGTAACAGACACAGCTCCCTGACATTTTGGAACACTGGATATTAGGGGCTAACTCCAAGTCATACAACTTACTGCAAGCTCTGACACAGTAAACATAAAGGGAAATGTGGCATGAAAATGGAAACAACTAGCATTTGTCAATGCCGAATGTTTGCTTGCTGGCATTGGCATTGGTAGTGTAGAAGTTACAGAGCTGCATAATAGAAATGGCAGTGAAGTACTGAACTGAAGCCAACCCCACCACCACCCTGCAGAGAGTGACAGGCATTGGGGTGTGCTTTTGGGTCGTCAGGCATAACGGCCATGCCATTTCACCACACCCTACCCTGCAGACACTGACAAGTGTCACGGTGTGCCTTGGGGTTCTTGGCTTCTCATGTGCACCCCATTCCATCAGGAAATACGAGATGGGTGCGCATAGGAGAATGGGTGAACTTGGGGCCGACGAGTCCAAGGTACACCTCGATGCCTCTCACTGGCTGCAGGGTGTTGAATGGTATGAGCATTACAGGCGAGAATCCCAAGTCACACCCCTGATGCCTGTTATTCTCTACAGGGTGGGGTGTTATGGTCGGAAACCCTAACGCCTGAGGCATTCATTGGTATTTTCACTCCAAATTTTCAGCATGTTGTTTTTGTGACCCCCACCTCATGAACAGTGACAATATCAGTCTGTTAAAGAAGCTGCTTATGCACAGCGACTATGGCATTTAGCCACAGGTGCAAAACACATTCGAACAGGATGTGAAAAATGACAGCTGTACTGTTCATGGGGAGGTGTAAAAATGGTGAAGTCACGAGCGCAGTATAGAAACTGTGCAACGTGACACCCTGTAATGTAATTAGGTTGGGGATTTTCACAGCAGATTGTCAACACAGGCATTTTGGGACCTCCGATCATGAACAGTGTCACTGTGATTTTCTTCATCTGTCCTGAACAATGATTTCACAGTGACCACGCATCTCTGCGCTGAAAGTGGAAAACACATTTCGCCATGTTGTGAAAAATGACAGCTGTATTGTTCATAAGGAAGTGTGGAAAATGCCACTGGTGAAAATCTGACTGCAAATATTACAAAGTCATGAACTTACGAGGGCGCTGTGGAACTGCACAATGCTCACTGAACACAGTCATTTTATGGACTTCTGTCATCAAATTTCAACATAGCCATTTTAGACCTCTGCTTATGAACAGCGTAACTGTGATTTCTTAATCTGTCCTAAACTTTGCTTTCACGACACTGGGACTGCACCATTGTGCGCTATATGTGGAAACACATTTGGAAGTACATGTGAAAATGGCAGCTGTACTGTTCATAAGGAAGTGTAATAAATGGCAATGTGGAAAATCTGGAGGAAAATATAGAAAATTGAAACTCACGAAAGGCAAGCGAGAACCGCGAATGCACACTCGTAAAACAGTCATTTTAGGAATTTTTTCACCAAATTTTCAACATAGCCATTTTAAGACCTCTGCTCATGAACAGTGTCACTGTGATTTTCTTAATGTGTCCCATACATTGATTTCGCACAACGACTGTGCCATTGTGCGCCACATGGGCGGAAACACATTTTGGGCAAGATGTGAAAAATGACAGCTGTACTGCTCATAAGGAAGTGTAATAAAATGGCAATGTTGAAAATCTGGAGTGAAAATATTGAAAATTCGAGAAACTCACGAAGCGCAGGTAGGAACTGTGCAACGCGTCAGTAAAAACAGTCATTTTAAATTTTTTCACCAAATTTCAACATAGCCATTTTAAGACCTCTGCTCATTAAAAGTGTCACTGTGATTTTCTTAATGTGTCCCATACATTGATTTTGTACATAATCGACTTCGCGCCACAGCGCCATGGGCGTAGAAATAAAGTTTGGCAAGATGTAAAATGACAGCTGTACTGCTCATAAGGAGGTGTTTAAAATGGCAATGTTGAAAATCTGGAGTAAAATATTGAAAATTCACGAATTTAAGAGCGCGTAGGAACTCGCAACCCACTCAGAAAACAGATTTTAGGATTTTTCCATCAATTTTCAACATAGGCTTTTTGAGAGCCCACCTTATGAACAGTGGCAGTGTTTGATTACTCTGTCTCAAAAGGTGATTTCAAGACAGTGACTGCGAAATCACCCTTCGGGTCTGACGAACACCATGACAGTGAGAATATTCATGAGAAGGGGTCCCAAACCCCATGTTGAAAATTTGGCAAAATTCCAAAAATGGCTGAGATATGCAGCAAAGTTGAAAAACCCTATTCATTACATTATACAGCTTACCGCATTTCCTTGTCCGCGGTCGGCTTTGAAGAGTGCAGATGTAGTTCCCGTCCACCAAGATCGCGTGCAGAGTCCGTAGGTCAGGGTGAGGGGGTGGGAGGCAGGTGCAGTGGCTGGGTGCGGGTGGGGGCAGAGACTGTGAGGGACCGCTTTGGTTACAGGTTTTTTTTTTTGTTTACATGATGACGGGGACGCTTTGCCACGCGCACAAGGACAGCTGGTGGGGCGGGCGGAGCCGACGGGGATTGGGCACCCCGCTGGCACAAGAGGTTTGCTGCCACGCTGGGTGGGCTCGCAGCGTGGCACCCTGTACTGGGGGACAGTGAGTCGGCGGGGGATTGGGCACCCCCGCCGGTTATATTATCGTGCGGCCACGCTTGGGGTGGGCACCCAGCATGTATATTGTAACTGTGCTTGGGGGCGAGCACAGTCGATGGGGATTGGGCACCCTCGCCAGCTACACAGTGGGTGCATGGGGAGCTAGCATGCAGTATGCATGCCTGTGTGTGTGTAGGAGAGTGCACATGAGCAGGCGATATCTTATCGCTGCTCACTGAAGCGTAGCTCTCCCTTTCAACTGTACTCCACTGCATTTTGGAGTTGTCATAGACCGCTCCAGCAGGCATTGGAGAACTGCGGCTGCGCCTGCCAACACACTGACTGAATTGGAAGAAGGCTGCCACACCTCTGAAAACTCAGATGACGGCACTATGTTTCTTGCACATGCGTGCAAGCAAACATAAAAATGAACAGCAGGGATCAGGAAAGGGGAGGTGATGCTAAGAAATGAAACCTTTGCTTTCTTGCAAGCAGCTGTCTTAAGAGCTTACCACATAACTTTCCTCAATCTTTGCATCAATAGCCATGGAGGTAAAAAGCATAGCAAAAATTCTTTTATTTTTTTTTGTAATTCAAAGTTTATTGGTATTTCCAAATACAAATTTTACATATAAATAAACCACTGCAAATATAATCTCACAGTGTACAATGTAACTATTCTTTATCCATAACTAATACATTGTAATGCATGCGACAAACAAATATGAGAAAATGAAAAATGAAGAGAGAGAGAGAGGAAAAAAAAAAACAAGAATAAGATAGAGGAAGGAGAAAGGGGGAAGGAAGAGAAACATGGAAAGAAAAAGAGAGAGAGACAAAAAAAAGGGGGAGGATGAAGGAGAATGATCTAAATAGAGATCTGAGAGTTTTATATATTATTCAATACATATCCAATTTTATGAAAGTTAAAGTAATATGTGGTGTTCCCTTATTTTAACAAAGTACAATTATGAAGATGAAAGAAAATATATAATATTATATATTCATGCTGTTTAAAGTACAATTCATAAAAGGATCCCAAATTTCTAAAAATTTATCAATACGATTCATATTTACATAAGCAACCCTTTCATAGCTAGCCCTTGTAGATAAGTCAAACAACCATTCTTTGATTGAAGGCGATGTCTGGCTGTTCCAATATCTGAGAATAACATTCTTTGCTGTAATGAAAGCAGCAATCAACCATAATTGCTGGTATTCAGTCAAATTAGTAAATTCAGAACATATGCCAAGAATTGTAAACTTTGCTGAACAAGTAAATGTGTGACCAAGAATTTTACTACAGATTGAGAGTACCTTGTTCCAAAATATGGTAATATTTGACAGAACCATAAATGTGGGAAAGTGTGCCTTACCTTTACACATCTCCAGCAAGCGCCTGTAGAAGCTAAACCCAGCCTAACCATTTTACTTGGTGTATAATACCATTGATGAGTTATTTTATATTGTGTGAGTCTACCTTGGTTTCCTACATGTTTTAGAATCATTTCCACATGTTTTGCCATTCCTTAAGTGAGATGAAGGTTTGCAGTTCTTTTGCCAACTAGCTAAAAGTGATAAATTTCGTCAGGCAGTGATTCAAGCATTAGGAGTATAATTTTTATGACCACTGTTTGTAGTAGATTTTATCTAGAAATGGGGTTGTAAGCCGAGGAGAATGTTATATTTATTGTGTCCCTCAATTTTAAATATTTATGAAATTCTGTTCTGGGGAGCTTGAATTTTGATGAGATTTGTGTAAAAGACATTAGTGAGGATGTACTTTGATCCCATATGTCTTCTAAAAATAAAATACCTGCTTTTTCCCAACTTTTCCATATTATACATTTTCCATCATTTTTAATCAAAGGGTTTCCCCACATTGGGCAGTGTAGGGATAAGTTCGGAGACCAATTTAATGAGGAGGCTACTATTTTCCATGAATTGTATACCTGACACAGAATAGGATTGGACGAACATATCTTTGATGAGTTAGAAAAGAGGACAATCCTAGGATGGTTTTTTCAATAATTTTTTTCCACTGATACCCATCCTGGGATATCCTGATTCTTGTTTAGCTAAAGTGCTTTGATACATTGGCCTGCAATAAAAGCACCATGTCTCACTTAAAATTGGCAGGCTGAAGCCAATCTTTCGCTTTTTGTTGTTGTAGTTTATACAAGGAAATTTTGAGGTTTGTTTTCCCATAGAAATTTCCTGATCAAGCTTTGAATTTTGGTAAAATATGTTTGTGTATTCTGATGGGTAGATGTTGAAGAAAGTAATATATAACTGGTGCTAACATCATATTAAAAGCTTGTATTTTCCCCATAATGATAAAAATATTTTGCTCCATCTGGTGAAGTCTGCTGACATTCTTTCAAAGATAGAATTAAAGTTGATAGAAATGATTTGGGAAATGTTGGGAGAAATGAGTATACCTAGAAATTTTAAGGATGGGTTGCAGTTGCAATGTTATATGATTCAAATATAGACTTATCATATACTTTTGTTAGTGGGAGAGCTTCCGATTTCTCAAAGTTTATTTTAAAACCCGAGAAAGTGGCAAATTTCTGTACTACCAGTAGAATCTGGAGGATAGTAGAGTGTGGGTTGGATATAGAGAGTAGTATATCATCTGCATAAGCAGATATTTTCTGTTCTTTCCCTATCTTAATACCATAAATTAAGCTGGATGAGCGGATTTTTATGAGGAGGGGTTCTAAGGCCAATAAGAATAAGAGAGGTGGAAAAGGGCATCCTTGGCGAGTGCCTCTGAAAATCTGGAATCTATTTGAGGATATCCCATTAATTTTGACCCTAGCATATAATTTTGAATAAAGAATCTGCACCCAGTCACAAAAGTGGGTTCCTAAATTATATTTCCCCAATATCTCCATTAGATAACTCCACTCTATCCTATCAAATGCCTTGTCAGCGTCCAAGGACAAAAGAGTGGGGGAGTTTTTGTTGGGTCTTGCTTCATGAATAATATGTAATACTTTACTTAAAGAGATCTGAACTGTGTGCACCACTCACAAATCCTACTTGATCAGGATGAATACGTTTTGTATAACAGAATTCAATCTGTTGGCCATAATTTTTGCTAATATTTTACAATCTACATTAATAAGAGATATTGGTCTATAGTTGCCACAAAATGTGGGATCTCTATCCTTCTTAGGAGGACCACAATAGTAGCCTCTCTCATAGATGGGGTAAGACTTCCATTTCTAATGCATTGTCAAATACCTTGTGTAGAATTGTGTAATCAGTTGTGTAGTGGCTTTGTAAAATTCACTAGAGAAGCTGCCTGGACCAGGTGCTTTAGCATCAGGAAGAGAATGTATTGCCTATGTATTTCTCTAAAGAGATTGGCTTATCCAGTTTATTCTTGTCTTGTTCAGTAATCATTGGCAATTTAATGTCTACTAAAAATTGGTCTAGGGTAGGTTGGATCATAACACCTTTGTTTTTATATAGATTTGAATAGTAATCTTTGAAGACTTCTAGAATTTGATCCGTTTTATGCACTTGTAGGCCCTTTTTATTTTTGATTGTTGCCACTTTGGTTTCTTCTGATAGTTTTCTAAGTTTATGGGCTAGTAGTTTACTTTGTACCTCCCCTGCCTCCCAGTAGGCTTGTTTAAGTCTAAACAATGCATATTCTGCTTTGTGATCTAGAATTGTATTGATTTCATATTTGATATCTATAATTTCTTTATATAAACTAAGGTTGCTAGACCCTGATGAAATAAAAGTCCCTTTTTATTTTTAGAGTCCTTCAAGTTTGGTAAGGTTTTCTTCTCTTAATCTCTTTTATGAGATGAATAGGAAATTATGTGACCCTGATGTAAGCCCTGAAGGAGTCCCAAACTATAGGGATGGGTACCTCCCATTATCATTAAGTTGAAAAATAGTTTGATTTCTTTTTGTAGCCAATTGAGGAAATCAGATGAGTTACAAGCTGCAGTTAAACTTCCACTTTCTAATGGGACTTGCTGTCCAATTAAAAGGTTAATAGATATAGGAGCACGGTCAGATATGACAGCATTACCAATATGACTATTAGAGAGGCCCTGCAACAAGCCTTTGTTGAGAAAAATATAATCCAATCTGCTATGTGAGCCATGACGATTAGATGTGAATGTATAATCTCTTCCTTTAGGGTTCATAATTCTCCAAGAGTCAACTAGGCTGAATTCTTGACAGAATCTGCTCAAAATTTTAGAGGAAGCATAATGGTTGGCTGGGTTTGCATAAGTGCTGTCAATGAACACGTCCATAACCGAATTCATATCCCCTGCTATTATTAAATCTCTATTAGTATTCTTAGATATCTGTTCAGCAAGGTCAGCAAAGAACACAGCTAGGTTGGCATTAGGGGCATAGACATTTACTAAAGTTAGAAGTCTATCTTCTATTTTTACATTTGCAATAATATATCTACCATCATCATCAAGAATCGTGGATTGTATTACCACATTTAAATTCTTATGAAATAAAATACAAACCCCTTTACTTTTGGAATTAAATGAACTACCATAGACTGAGCCAACCCAAGATCTCTTCAGTTTGGCAGTTTCTTCTTCACATAGATGTGTTTCCTGAAGAAATGAAATGTCAGTCCTCAAGCTTTTTAAATAAGCTAAAATTTTAGACCTTTTGATATAATTATTACAACCTTGTATATTCCAAGAAACAATTTTAATAGATTGAGATAAGGTAGACATCTTGCAAAATGTGTCTAGCCAACAGTCATCAAAGTAGCTAATATTAGGGTATTAGTACTAAAAGGGAACACCAGTTTTTATACAATACTATGCTGATCTATCTATAGCAACCCGAATAGTTGAGAACACGAGACAAGAGAGAAGACAAAAACCAAAACAAGAGAGAGAGGAAAAAAAAAAAAAAAAGGCTTATGTCTAATATTATGGTCCTAACTGTAATCCTTAACCTAAATAGAGTCAGTGAAGCCTAAGTAAAACGGAGTAACTATTTGTGTGTGTAGTCAAAACATTCAGATTGCCACGCCTGTTTGGAAATCAACAGATGTCATACAATTCATTATGACACCAACATACCTATTTCTATCTGGCATTGAGTAGTAGGTGTCTGACCCATACACAAGTAACTGTAAAGTATAAAGATTAAAACACTAGTATGATAAATAATGTAAGTAGGCAGTAGTATGTGAGGGCCTAACCATGACACTAACTGGCCACTATAAAGACTAAAAAAAAAAAAAACTATTTAAAAGGAAAGTGTAAGAAAAAATGAGCTTACCACCTTATTATTATCTGAGGTGAATGAATATCCAAGAAAAATAAAAAGGTAAAGAGTAACTTACATCATGGTGAAGGAAGTCACCACTAGATGGCAGCCTTGCACAGGGAGATAATGAACTCGAATATTACGAGTTCTTAGTGGCACCTCTTGGCATAATATAAAGAAAAAAGGAAGCAACATTAAGTTAAATTTAATAAACAAACTGGATATATCTTGACCTTAAATGATAACTGAGTGTAGATGCTTTACTATAAGCAGTCATGGAAGGAGAGTACTTCCATTTTAAAACTTAGCAGGAAGTCAAGATCATTTCCTGTATGCGTCGCGATGTAAGACTAGTGGAGGAGGAATCACGATGGACACATCTCAATGGAGCAGTCGGGGTCCATATTTCTCTCTTGCAGTGGGATAGGTAGAGAAATAGCAGGATTTTTCGGTGTCTGTCTTAAACAGGTGTCATCTTTGAATCTTGGTGAGTCTCTGCTTCTGCTTCGTTGACGTTTTTTAGTCAGCGCATGGTTAGGCAGTGCATATCTGTGTCCATAAGAAGGTCTGGTGGAAGGTTTGCTGTGCCTCGTGATGGAAGGTATCTTTGATGATAAATTTGACTTTTTAACTATCGCAGCATAAGCCAAAGGAGTGCAGTCACGAACTTGTTTATTTAGTGCATGGAAATTCTCAAGTCTTTCCTGTGTGCTAGCGCTCGTGGAGGAGAATTCACTGGTTCTTGATGAGCTATACGGCCATTCAATGGCGTGCCAGGATTATTTTTTGAATATGTTGTGGCAGTTTGAAAGTTTGGTGAGCTATCATAAGCCTCCAATAAATCCCATAGTTGTTCCAGATACTCACACTGACAGGGTTTGCTGCCTGGTTATTTGAACCACTAAAATAGCAGGGTATTTGAAATAATAGGACAAACCCAGTTTCTGTAGCTGTTCTTCTTCTTTCTTTTTCTATGATTTCCGATGAAAAGTCCTGGAAAGAAAATTCTCTCCCTTTCCAATATAACTGCTTATGCTCCTGGCTCTCCTCAAGATCTCCTCTTTAATAGAATATTTTAGGAAATTAACAATAATGGATCTTGGTTTGTTCCCAGCAGCAGGTCTGGCTCCTAGCGATCTATGTGCCCTCTCTATTTCGAGGGGCCATGGCCATTGTGTTTGCAGTAGCTCCGGAATAAGATGCCGTAGAAAGGGGATTAATTCATTGCCTTCTGTCCCCTCTGGTAATCCCACAATGTGTAGATTATTTCTTCTTCCCCTGTTTTCTAAGTTGTCAACCTTTTTAAGCAAGTATTGTATCTGGTCATTTTGTTGCTCTACTTTGTCTTCTAAGAAATTGACCGTATCCGTTAAATCAGAGAGCTTATTATCGAAAAGAACCGCTTTATGCAAATTGTTGTTTGTGTCTGTCTGGAGGGATTCAACAGCTTGTTTAGTGACAGAAATGTCCAACTGTAGTACTTCTAGTATTTCTTTAATATGCTGGATGTCCGTTTTGTTTGTGTGGTCATAAGTTGCCCCCGATCATTGTAAGCCTGTTTCTTACCATCTGGAGCGGCCCTGCTGATCGGCGGTGACATTTTGACAGCTGTCAGTGAGCGTTTACGCTGTCAGGTAAATTTCAATCAAATCTTTGTGATTCTCCGAAATTTTTTGGATCGTACAAACCACTATGCCTTAAATAAAGAAACGGTAACGGTTTTCCTGGTAAACTTGTAGAATAAAGCCTTGAATATCGATAAATCACCAACAGGCGGGCGGGAGCTGTCGTTTATCCGACTACCATGTTAAGCGCTGTGCGCGCGAACTCCGCAAAAATCCTTTTATAATGCATTCTGAAAAGCCTTATGGATGGGAATAGACGCTCATTTGGTCAAGGCCAGACCCAATCTACTCATGAATTATATTCTCCATGTCTGCTTTTGGCTGAGTAGACAGTAGATTCAGCACACCAGCCAGCACACCAGCCATTTGTATCAAAAATACAGTACAGGACAAAGTGTTTTCATTCACCCTGTAAAGAGAACTCATTCCACCTTAGCAGTATCCTCTGGGGAAACCAGTCCCCTTCCTCCTCTTCAAATATGCACTAGAAACTTTTTCTCCCCAAAGCTTTGCATTGTTTTGAAAAAGACAACATGTTTTTTCTCTTGCACCAGTTCTTCTACCTGCTTTTCAGGCAGATGAATCCTGAGCAGCTTTTCTTTCTGCTGCCTTTTGCCAGCTATAGTATATGGCTGGTGTTCAGAGACCCTTTTTATGTTGTCTTGCATGCAGGCGCAAGCAACATCTTGAGGAAGTACCACACTGAGAGGTGTGTCAGTGTTGGCGAATGCAGGGCACGATTTAGTAGGTGCGTCTCTCATCCCCCAATTAGTGAGCAAGCTAGCGCTGATGTGGAAGTTATGGAAAGTGCCACTAAGTTGAAAGAAATCTACCGCTGCAATCAGAGACAAGCTCATCACGCAGTGGCAGATGACATGCCTCCCCAACGTGCCTTTCCTGGTGAAACTTTTCAATAAATATGGCGGCTCCTGCCGTCTGCCACATACAATCCCTATACCGACATCAGGGGTGGCCAATCCCCCATGTCGGCATGTTCTCCCACCCTACACACTTTCTTTGCCGATGGGGCCAAATCCCCATCGGCATCAGTCTCTCCCCCTCATACACACTCTTTCTTTGCGCGGGGCCCAATCCCCATCAGCATCAGCCCCCAAACTCATGGGCACACTGGGAGCCCACCAGTGTGCCCAACATCCCCACCAAAAAAACTCATGGGGCACAATGGGAGCCCATTCCAGTGTGCCCAACATTCCCCCCCTCCAGAAAGCCACGGTGTGCCCAACATTTTTTTTAGTTCACCTGTAAAGAAAGAAAACCGTCTTTCAATGTCTGTTGTTTATTTTTCACTATAAAAAAGAAAATGGTCCCTCGTAGTTCCCCCGCGTCCCCTCCCCAAACCTGCACACACCCTCTGTGCCACGCACCTCCCTCACCCCATATTTACATCCAGAGGTCCGGTGCTGCGATTGTCTGTGGAGCGGGACGCGTCTGGACTTTTCAAAGCTAAAATGAAGTAATGTCAGTAAGCTATACAATGGCATCTATGGGGAAGGGGGCAACTTAGGTGGATATCTCAGCCATTTTTTTGAATTCTGGCTCCAAATTTTCAACATGGGGTTCTTGGGATCCCACCTCATGAACACATGCTCTGTCATCTTGTTATTCAGTCCAGAAAGGTGATTTCATGGTCACTGCACGGAATCACCTTTCGGGACCGATTAACAAAATGACAGTGCCACTGTTCATGAGGTGTGGTCCAAAAAAGCCTATGCTGTAAATTTGGTGAGAAAATGATTCCGTTACGAGTGTGCATTTCGCAGTTTCCATGCACGCTCATTACTTCAACAACTTTTAATATTTTCAACTCCAGATTTTCAACATTGCCTTTTTGTTTACACCGCCTTATGAACAGTACAGCTGTCATTTTTCACATCCTGCCCAAAATGTGTTTTCACACATCTGGCACACAATGGCATGGCTGCTGTGGGAAATCAACTTTCTGGACAGATTAACAAAATCATAGTGCCACTGTTCATGAGCAGAGGTCCCAAAATGCCTATGTTGAAAATCTGGTTAAAAAAATCCCGAAAATAATTGTGCAGTTTCTACGCACGCTCGAGACTTCACCAATTTTTCATATTTTCACTCCAGATTTTCAACGCTGCCATTTTTTTACACCTCCTCATGAATGGTACAGAACAGTACAGCTGTCATTTTTCACATCCTACCCGAAATGTGTTTTCGAACCTGTGGCGCCAAATGGTGCAGTCGCTGTGCAAAATCACCTTTCGCCTAACGAACTGATAGTGCCACTGTTCATGAGGTGGGATCACAAAAAGTCCATGCTGAAAATTTGGAGTGAAAATAACACCCCACCCTGTAGAGACTGACAGGCGTCAGAGGTGTGACTTGGGATCGTTGGCTGTAATGCTCATGTCATTACACCCCACCCTGCAGCCAGTGACCGGCAATGAGGTGTGCCTTGGAGTTTTCCGCCTCAAAGTTCACCCTGTTCTCCTATACTGCACCCATCTCAGCGTTATTTCCTTACGGAATGGTGTGCACGTAAGGCCCCAAGACCCCAAGGCACACCGAGACACTTGGTGTCTGCAGGGTAGGGTGAGGTGAAATGGCGTGAGCGTTATGGCTGATGACCCAAAGGCACACCTCAATGCCTGTCAGTCTCTGAAGGGTGGGGGTTGGGCTGGTGCCAGTTCAATACTTCACTGTCATTCCTATTATGCATCTCTCTAACTCCTGCACTACCAATGCCAATGCCAGCAAGACAACATTCGGCATTGACAAATGCTTGTTTTGCTTTGTAAGGCTGCCATCAGAGGCATCACATTGTTCCAGCTGGGAGCCCTGTACTAGATGGCTTAGCAGTCTTTTTGTCTACTTGGGTGCCAGAGACAGCTGCTCTTTTACAGAGAAGCACACTGCCCCTTTTTTGGTCTCCTTGGGTGCCAGAAACTGATGCATGGAATAACAGCCATCTGAAGAATACTTTGTACCTTAGGTAGTAATTTTCTTCATACTTTTATACACAGGCTGTTTTCAGGAGAGTGCTCTTGTGAAGCTATTGTTGAAACTGGTGCAGATAATGACTGCCGTTTAGCTGCCCTTTTTCTTTATTTTAAGGCTCAAAACTTTGCAGAGTTCATCATTTTCAAAATCATGATCTGGGCCCAAACAATCGAAGCACAGCTTGTAGCATCTCCATTTGGCAACCAATACTTATTTTTTTTTTTTTTTTGTGGAAACCTAAATCATGAACTGGAGAAAAAGTAGAGTTATGTAAGAACTTACCGTAACAGCAGATCTTTGATAGAAGCTCTTGCAGCAGGCCAACACCGGTAACGCTTAGCCACCAGGCGCGAGGACCACATGGAAAACTTTCTAGCTAGCAGTCTACCATGGGGGACTGCCCACTACCGACGTCAGCCTATCCTATAAAGGTGGGTGGCCCCTCACACCCTCCTCAGTTCTCCCGCTGAAGACCCAGAGTGGTCAGTGAATGAAGAACAGAGGAGGTTCCCAAGAGCCAAAGAAAGAATGACAGAAGCAGTGTGAGTGAAAGGAAGAAACAGCAGGGGGAAGGAGGAAGGGAAAACGAGGCCTGCCACAAGAGCTTCTCTCGAAGATCTACTGTTACAGTAAGTTCTTATGTAACTGTACTATCTTGCTTTGAGGAAGGCTCTTGCAGCAGGCCAACACCAGTAGGACTGAGTCCCAAGCAGTACCAGGCATGACTAGGGGAACAGCACTGGGAGAACGGTTCAGCAGACAACAGCTCAGGAGAGAAGCCCCTGAAATACTGCTAGGCTGAAACTGGCCCTACGTTGAGAGGCAATGTCCAGACTGTAATGCTTGGTGAAGGTGTGGACAGAGCTCCAGATGGCAGCTGCACAAATGTCCGCAGCAGACACATTTGTGATACAGGCCATGGAGGCGGCCACACCCCTGGTGGAATGGCCCTTAACGCACTCCTTGAAGGGCATTGTTGCACTTAGGGTAACAATAAACAATGCAATTGGCTAATCACTTAGACAAACACTGTTTGGAAACAGGAGCGCTCTCTCTCTTAGTGGCGAATTAAACAAACTCATCAGATTTTCTGAAAGGCTCTGTGCGTTTGGTGTAGTATCACAAAATCCTATGTACATCCAAAGTATGGAGCAAGGAAGGCCTCCACCTGATTAGAGTATTCAGGAAAATAAACCGGAAGGTGGATGGATTGGTTCAAAGTAAACTCCAACACCACCTTGGGAAGAAACTTAGGATTAGTACGCAACAACACCCTGTGTCTGTGAAAAGCCAAATAGGGCTCTTTACACATGACAACCTGAAGCTCAGAAATTCTTCGAGTGGATGTAACAGCAACTAAAAAGAGTGCATTCCACAACAGAAAGTGCAGCTTGCAACTCACGTTTGGTTCAAAGGGAGACAACATAAGTTTCTCTAACAAAATTGAGGTCCCACGGAGGGACCGGGTCCCGAATGGGAGGTTTCAGATGCAGAATGCCTAACAGAATGGTGTGGAACACCTCAAGCTGAGCTACAGCCCTGCCCTCGATAGGCGCATGATATGTAGAGTTGCAGAAAGATGCACACGGAATGAGGAGTATCCCAAACCCGAATCTGCTAGAGAACATAGAAACATACACTTTGACAGCAGATAAGGACCGCTTGGCCCATCCAGTCTGCCCATTTCCCTACCTACAGGATAGGCCACAGATCCTAGTTAACCAACAGCCTATTTCTTCCTACTCCCCGCAAGAATTGCCTTATGTCTGTCCCATGCATTCTTGAATTCTCCCACAGTTTTAGACCCCACAACCTCCTCAGGAAGGCTGTTCCATGCATCCACTACCCTCTCTGTGAAATAATACTTCCTCCATTGCCCTGAACCGCCCCTCCCCATCTTTAAATTGTGTCCCCTTGTTCTTGACGCCTCTTTTCTGAAAGATGCTACCCTCTTGGACTTCGTTGATTCCACTGAGGTGCTAAAAGTTTCTATCATGTCCCCCCTCTCCCTTATTTCCTCAAGAGTATACATATTAAGCTCCTTTAGTCTCTCCTCATACGGCTTCTCTTGCAGACCCTGCACCATTTTAGTTGCCCTCCTCTGGACTGCCTCTATCCTGTCTATGTCCTTGCGGAACAGAAAGAAAATAATTCAACATCTGATTCACCGGGCAGGTGAAGGGGTCCAGTTGACATGAAGCAGCCCAGGGGGTGAAGCACTTCCATTTCATGGCATACATGGCCCTGGTGGAAGGTTTCCTAGCAGCCACCAGGACATCTGCAACCTTGAAGATACCCCAAAGTGGGCTCTTGCTAGATCCACAGGAGCCACGCATGGAGGTGCAGGGACTTTAAATTCGGATGGACCAAGGGGCCTTGGTCCTGGGAGTGCAAGCTGGTGCACAGAGCAAGGGCACTGGAGGTTCCAGCACCAGTTGTTGCAGCAAGAGGAATCAAATCTGATGCAGCCAGAAAGGAGCTATGGGAATCATCTCTGCCCCTTCCAAATGGTGCTTAAGCAGGACCCTCTGTAGGAGCAGAAAGGAAGGAAAGGCATACAGAAACCTCCACTTCCAGGAGAGCAACAATGTGTCTCACCAGAAAACTCCTGGCCCAGGATCGAGCGAGCAGAAAAGCAGCAGTTTTGCATTGAGTGGGGAAACAAAAAGGTCCAACTCTGGACAACCCCACCTGTCGAAGAGATCTTCGACGACTGGGGTCAGGAGTTCCCACTTGTGAGCCAGTGACTTGGAGCAGATGAGACTGTCTTCCAGGATGTTTTGGACGCCTGGCACATGAATGTCCGAGAGCTCCAGACCATGCTAGATGGCCCAATACCAAACCCTCATCACCTCCCAACACAGGGGGTTAAAGTGAGTCCCCAACTTGTTGATGTAATACACCACACACATGTTGTCTGTCTGCACAAACAGTGGATTGAGTAGGAATAAATCTGGAAGGCCTGCAGAGCGTAAAGAATCACTCGCATCTCCTGGACATTGATATGGAGACCCTATTCCACTTCAGACCAAGTGCCCTGAGTCTGATGGTCGGCCAAGTGAGCTCGCCAGCTCAGGCCCGAAGCATCCATTGTGAGAATCTGATGGGCCAAGAGCTGAAAGAAGACCCCTCCCCCCTGAATGAGACTGGCTGGCTCCAGCCACCACAACAGGACTCTCTTTACCAGGTCGGAGACCATGACCAACTGGTCAAGGATGTCCGTGTGTTGGTCCTACTGGACCCTTAATGTCCACTGAGGAACTCACATATGCAGATGGGCGAGGGGAACCGTGGCAATGGCCACTGCCATATGACCCAGAAGGCGAATGAACACTCTGGCAGGGATCTGGTGACTGGAGGAGTCTAGGCGGGCCTGTTCCATCAGGCATTCCACCCCATCCCTAGGCAGAAAGGCCACACCCTGGTCAGTATCCAGAACCACCCCAATGTATTGAAGACACTATCAAGGGGAGAGGCAAGACTTTGGATGATTGATGGTGATCCTCAGGACCTGAAACAGATGGAAAGGTGTATTCCCAGTATCTGGACCAGACAGTCCCTAGAGAGGGCTGCTGGATGCCAATCATCCCAACAGGGGAATACATAGAAGCCCTGCCTCCTCAGGACAGCCGCCACCACAGCCAGGCACTTGGTGAAGACTCTGGGGGCCGAAGAAAGGCCAAAAGGGACAGCCCGGAATTGAAAACGGGTCCCCTGAAACTGAGGAAGTGATGATGGAGAGGAGAAATCTGGATATGCAAATAGGCATCCTGCATGTCCAGAGAGCAGAGCCAATCCCCCACAGTGCAAAAGGGGTAACAACCCCTGAAGGGTAACCATCTTGAAATGTCTGTACTCTCTGTACAGGTTCAGATTACTCAGATCCGGGATGGGTCGAAGATCCCTGGTCTTTTTTGGGACAAGGAAGAAGTGGGAATAGAATCCCATTCCCCAGTGGGCCAGAGGGACGGGCTCTATGGCTCTTTATTGCAGAAGAGCCTGGATTTCCTCCCCGACAAGAGGCAGGTAGGCTGGGAGGTATGAGGAGTTTACCGGAGGGTTTTCTGGCGGCCACTGTAGGAATTCTAGAGTGTGATCGTGTGCTGTGATCTGAAGTGCCCAGCTGCCCATGGTTATTTCCCGCAACCTGTTGAGGAGGAGGGAGAGCTCACCCCTGACAGCCTCCCCTCAACCTTTTCCAGAAAGGGGGGGTCAGCTAAGGAGTCAGGAGGTGGGATCAGGCACCAGGAGGGTAGCCACAGTGGCTTGAGGGGCTCTGGTGGCAGCAGCAGCAGCAGGGATCGATGCTGCCTTGTGTTTGCCCTGACCACTGGCAGGCTGGCGAGAATGTTTATGGGAGAAGCAGCGAAAGGAAGGGTGCTGATCTGCTCTAGGCTAACAGACCAAAGGGCATGTCCTGACTCCTGGAGGGTGGAAATTATGTCCTGAACATCACTGAAGAGGAGGGAACCCCAAAAGGGGGCATCCAAGATGGTGGACAGCACATCTGAGGCGAAGCCAGATACCCAGAGCCACAAATGGTGCCTAAGGCAGACACCAGCAGCCTTTCCCCTGCCTGAGGCATCCACAGCATCGCAGGCAGCCCGAGAATGTGGTTGCCGATGTTGGAGCCTGACTTAAGTAGTAGTAGTAAAAATGTTATTCATTTTCAAGTAATGAATAGGATACTCATCTGAGACAAGCTCATTTCAAGTGAGGTCCTCAGTGCACAATGTCAAATAAGAAAAAGTTTCATAACATTAATAACTGACATCACATATTATAGGACACAAGACAAAAACATTAACAATTCTTATAAGACAACCCTCATGATTCATTTACAAGTGCAAATTCATTGTCACAGTTCAAAGAACATTTATAGAATAATGCAATTTTATGCAAAGAACATCCCACGTAATCAATGCAGCTCATGGCAACAGCTTAAATTATGCTATGCCCATTGTATATATCATTTTTTATGGTCCCAAAGTGACATTTTGAATGTAGTGGTCTAAATATTAGGGGTACAGAATTCCATATATTTGAACCATATAGAAAAAATGTGATCTTCTTACTTCTAATCTACATGCTAGTAAGGAAAATTCCAACCCTACCACTGATCTAAGACTCCCTCCTGGTGCCCACCCTCACCTCCTGACTCCTTAGCTGCCCCCCACCTTTTGGAAAGGGTTCTGGGGGAGGTTGTCGGGGGTCGGCTCTCCCTCCACCTCGACAGATGGTGGGAAATAATATTTCTGACATGGATTTTGTCCAATATACATTCCGGTACTCTGGCTTTATGGCATTTAAACATATACGCTAATATATGTAGGGCTCTTCTATACTTAAGATGTTGCCAGTTGAGGATTTTGTATAGTGAACATCTATGCAGTTTTCTAGGTATGTCTACAACAGACCTTGCCAATCTATTATACATAGTATCCAATTTCAAAAGTTCCATGTTGTTGCCCCTGCAAATAATACCATCTTTGCTCTCGAGGTTCCATGTCCCCAAACCCTCTCGATGGTATTACTACCTTGTAATACACACTCTTTCTGTTATTTTTTGTAATATATGGATCCATTGATAATACTACAGCTGGAGATGACCTTTAAACTGTAGTATTATCACTTCTCAGGACAGTATTATTGAGAGTAGTGACGTATTATTGGGAAATTTTTATACAACTTAGTATAGTATTGTTGAGGCTTATCCATATATTACTTTGAGTCTCCTTATCTGCTGACTTGGGGGAGGGCTGTGAGGTATTTTACGTTTTCTTCTTTTAGCTTATAATCCACTTATTTCCAAGCTGCTTGCTGCCCACATTTGATTTAAAATGCTATACCCGGCCAGGCTATGAGTAATACAACTAAAAGTTTTGAAACACAGCAGCAGGCGAAGGTAGAACTTGCTAAGATGTTTCCCGATTTGTTTTAGGATTTGACTGGACTCCCCTACTGAGGGACTGTCGTTCGTTTTAATCGTCAGCACAAAGTGAGTCTGATTTATTTTATGCTCTTTTATTTGAAAAATACTGGTAACTTCTGGTTGAAGACTTTGTGGTCTTAGACCACCTGCCTTTGAAGCTATTCTTAGGTGAACTCCCATGGGCTCTTTACTACTCGCCTAATGAAGCGCTTGGTCACCTTACTGAAGACTGCATTTTGGACTTTGTTGGACTTCTCCCAGAGAAGATATTTTTTCCAGCTTCTAGTCAGTCTGGGCGTGCACTGTTTAGTGCAGGAAGATCGACCTTCGATTCGCTCTTCTAGTGATCGGATTTATGTTCGCAAAAACAGTGCCTCTGGGGTTTAGTACAGTGGAGCTTTAACCTCAGGGGACAGAAACCTGTCTATGTGTTTTTAATTATGACACCAGAGCAGCCCAGGAACCCGACCTATTGACTGGGTATACAATCTTTTTCGTAACTCTGCCACCATCTCTCAGCACCGGGATCAGGATTTTTGGCTATGCTGCATGACTGCACATATCCGTGGTATCAGACTTGGTCTCTGTTCACTAGCTCTTGAGGATTGTTTCACCACGAACCTCTTATTACTGAATCTACTATACATGTACAGTGACAGCAATATCGGTTTTAGATTAGCTCACTACTGTGTCTCACCATTTCAGTGGGGATTTTTTCTTCGTTCCTTTTTTATTATGGCTAGAGTGTTTTATAGTTTTCTAAATATATTGTTGCTATTTTCCGGTCTGTTATACCCTGCCACTATGGACATGGTTTGTCTTTTCTCATAACTCTGTTACATCCTGATTTCGATAATTTGGGATACCATGGGAGCAGTAGTAGGATTTTTTTCAGCAATTCCGTATACTCTTTCCAGTGTTATTTGCATCTTTGTTATACCTGAATTATTGGGGGGTGGAGGGTGGTAAGGAAATTCATCATGGACCTACAGCATATGGAACTGTGGTCTTTAGGACCGGGGATGTGTGTATTCCTGTTCATTGTTGGAGTTTGTGTGAATTTCCTGTTTCAGAAGGGCTTGTTATTGTATTTGATTAGTTCTGAGGGTTGTACCTTCTGGTCAGGGTTTTTCTGGGATACTTTGGGGTTAACTTTACTGTTGGATCCAGATCATCTCTTTATGATCATGGTTGATTAGGCTATGGGAGGGGAGGGTGGTTTGGCTCTGCGACCTGATGGGACATTCCGATGTATCCTCCAAGGAGTGGGAATAACCTGCAGAACTTAGTCTGTTCTATCAGGGTATGGCAGGTTCTTACACTCCAATAACATGTAACATCGGGGTGCTCAGAACAAGTGTAGGCACCATATGGTGCTGCATCACTTTAGGAAACTTCAAGTAGGGATCACCCATCTTCAAAAAACGCGCCTTACAAGGGAGGACTGCCACTGCTTTTGTAGGGAATGGGTTGGGCAGGTGTATGGGGTGGGCAGCACTACTAAATGGGGAGGAGTACAGATCCTGGTGACACATGTCCCTTTCCAACTCCTATAAGAGCAATACATTTTACTACATGCTAAACTGGGCCTCTCCAAGATACTGGTGGGCTTCATCTATGGTCCTAATGGCGATACTCTCACATTTTTTACTTCATTAGCCACTCTCATGACACCTTTTACCCAACTGCTTATACTACTTGGTGGTGACTGGAATCTGGCTTACCAGCCCGATTTGGATGTCAGATCCCACCAGGCGAGGTCTGACTCCGGAGCAAAGGGGGCTTCAGGAATTGACGGATGGCCTAGGTTTAACTGACCCATGGCATCTACTTCACACTACTGTCCAACAATACACTTTTTATTCTCCCCGTCACAGGACATTCTCATGTATTGATTATTTGTTGGTTAACCAGGAAAGTCTATATGGTATCGTTTCTTCTGCCATCCACTAAACGGTCATATCTGACCATGCTCTGTTAAGCCTGGAACGCACCTTTAGTTGGTCAGGAGACCCGGATTCGATATGGCGGTTGAATGCGCAGCTGCTCCAAGACCCTAATAACCTCGCCTTAATAAAATCCTGTATAACTAATTTTTTCCAGGAGAAGGAAGGTACGGTCCAGGCCCTCAACATTCTTTGTGGAGCGGTGAAGTGTAATATCCAGAGGGAATGTATCCATCTTGCCTCCAAGTGCTCCAAAGTTAACGCTTCATGTCTGGACCAGCCACTGCAGGATATCTGGCAGCGGGAGCATTCTTTGCATAGCGATACATCAGATGAGGTTTGGACTCATTTAAATGAACTTCGGGCACAATATGCAGACTTGTTAGCACAGAAAGCTGAATTAGCTATTTAACGGACTAGGATGAGGTATTTAGAGTTGGGGAGAAGGACATGAAGCTGCTGGCACTTCGACTACGCCAGTTAGAATCCTCTAAAATCATCCCTGGTATTCGACTTAGCCCAGACGTGGCAGTGGTGACTCATCCCAGAGACACTGTGGCAGTTTTTGGTTCTTTTTATTCAGCCCTCTACTCGGACAACCTTTCTCCCAACGCTTCCCTGGAAGATTGAATACAGTATCTTCCTACCTGGACCCCTTCCCTCTCCCGACTCTTGCCCCTCCATCAAAGTGACCAGCTTGGACGTCCAATTTCTGTCTCAGAAGTCTTAGAAGCCATAAACAGCTACCCCTAGACAAAGAGCCCAGGCCAGATGGGTTCACCACTAATTTTTATAAGGCCTGCTCCTCAGAGTTAGCCCGCTTCTTACTAGACTCTACAACTATTAGTTCTCTTCTGTTTTTTCCGACTCTTCCTTTATGGAGGCATGGATAACACTGATCAAAAAAGCGGGTAAGGATGATTCACACCCAGGTAACTATAGACCCATCTCATTATTTAACTAGGATTTAAAAATCCTCACCAAAATATTGGCCAACAGACTAGCTACTGTCTGGGATACTCTCATTAGCACAGTGCAAGTGGGCTTAATGAAAGGGCGTCTCTCTAGCGATCACCTGTGTAAACTTCATTACCTTATTTCCGTGTCGAGGGAGAGCAAGAGACCTGTGACTTTGGTCTCCCTCGACACGGAAAAAGTGTTTGACTGTGTTTCATGGCCCTACCTCTTCACCATTCTGAAAACATTCGGCCTCCCTCCTGAAAACATAACCTGGATCCATCTCCTATATAGTACCCCTGTCGCCCATATCTGGTATAATGGTGTTCTGTCAGAATCTTTTACACTTTACCGCAGGACTCAACAAGGCTGCCTACTCTCTCCCATGCCCTTTAACCTATATTTAGAACCTCTAATTTATAATCTACAGAATAAGAGATCCTGGGCATAAGGTGGGAGGGAATAACTATAAACTATCCACATATGCCAATGACTTATTATTACATATTACTGACCCTTCCACTTCTATCCCGGTTGTCCTTGAGGAACTCCCTAATTTTTCTTCAATCTCTGCCTACAAACTGAATTTGGGTAAAACTGAAGTTTTTCCCCTTGAATAGCTTTGTTCATAAGCAAATTATTAGGTTGGGATTCTCCTGGAAACCCAAGGAGCATAATTATTTGGGGGATACATATTTCCCGATCTCCGGCAAGGATGATTAAGATTAACATCGCCTTTTTACAACAATCCATTAAGCTTGATTTGCACAGATGGTCAGCTTTACCCCTTCTCCTTATGGGGATGGGTCAGTACCATTAAAATGAATGTCTTACCACGGTTGTTGTACCCCCAAGGCATGCTCTGTATGTTTTTGCCTAAATCTTGGTTTCTCCGTGTAGAGAGCCTCTTCAATAATTTCTTTTGGAAAGGCCAGGCTTTCCGCAGGTCTTATTTTAAGCTCACCGCGCCAAAATTGGGGGGTGGTTTACACCTTCCTAATATATTTTTATTTTATTGTGCTCTTCATGGCAGTAAGACTTATCAGTTGAATAGGCCCTGCATGGACTGACTTGCTTCGGCTTATTTCCCCCTTTGGCTTGAAATCGAACACACCTTATGTTGACGTGAGGTTAATCAACTCTCCAGTTTGCTATATACTATGGTGTCTCTAATCCCCCCCATGCTCAGGTCAACACTTATTGGCTGGTCCATGAAAGTGCATCAGCAACTTGACCTTTATTTGGGGTTAGCACTGTCCAAAAGTGTGACCCAGCCTATTTTTGGAAATCCCAACATTCGGATTGCTGGCCGCCCTATTCCGCCTTCCTTTTGTCCCCAGCTCCAGGGTATGTCTCTTACTTCTTTATTAGAGGGGGACAGATTTGTACCCTTCCTACGCCTCAGAGAACAATTTCAACTCCCACAAAATTGAAATTCTAAATACTATCAATTGACCCACACACTCTCCTCATATCTAGGTCCCAGGCCCTGGATGTTGATATATCCTTCCATCCCTGACTGCTCCTTTTTGGTGGTCTCACAGTCTCATCCGGTATCAGGGCTATACTGTTTATTTCAGGCACTTGATACCAATACCTCTCTACATGGCGCATCATTTGGGGGGAACTTGTATAAACATATTGAACAGGAAAGGCTAAGGTTGACCCAATTCCAAATCCTCCATAACCTTTACTATACCTCAGTAAAATTTAAAATGGGTAGACTCCCTTCTCCATTGCGTTCTCACTGTGGTATGGCTGAAGTTCTCCTTAAGCATATTCTGTGGGATTGTGATAAGGTGGCTTCCCTTCTGGTCAGCTATAAGGGCATCTTTTGACCCTCTTCTGGGCTTAGAAGATCTTTTCAGGCCTGATATATGTCTGGTTGGTATGTATCCCACTGACCTACTTTGTACTCGGAAAGCCCACATTGCTTTAATTGCGGCTGCTGCGAAGTTAATAATTTTATACCACTGGACAGATGATGCCATCCCCTCTTATAGAGAATGGCACCAAGAGATACTAAATGCCTTATCGTTAGAAAAACTGCAACGTTGAGCTGTTGCCCACAGCAATTCCGTGACAGGAGGGAGCCATCTCTATGTGCTACTCTCCCTACCTACAACCAGAGCATAGTTCTGGATTCCATTATCTTTATGAGTGATCTATGTCTTATCATCTTCATCCTTCTCTTTGGGGGGGTCCTTCTTCCTTATAAGTTTGGTCACCAAGCTTTAGGGAGGGGGATGGGTGGGGGTTTGAAGATTGTAGGTTTGTTTGTATTTATGTCCACATCTTGTTTGTTTGTGTTTTTGATGTTTTAGACATTTTTGTGTTGTAGATTGTATCCTGTTCTTTGAAATAAAAAATAAAAGGGCCGGATATTCAGACTGCGCCAGGCAGGGGCACAAGCCTGGGAGCAGTGCAACTGGGATGTGCCAGGGCGTGGCCTGAGCGATATTCAATGGCGCTGCGCCATGGCTCAGCATTGTTGAATATGGCACCATGGCCGCCTCCACTGAGCATGGCGCAGTGGCACTGCGCCAGCGCAAGTGACAAGAGAGGAGCAGAGGGATGCGCCAGTGCAAGTGCAGTTGCGCTAGGCGCAGGAACCGTGATATTCAGCGGTGGGTATGCAAATGGGGCCATTATGCATGCAAGGTGCAATGGGTCCATTTGCACATCATTATGGACCAATTTGCATGCAGGTGCGCCAATCCCGGTGCCCTGCCAGGCTGCAGCTGTCGGGGACCGATGCCCCCTGCCCCTCAGCGGCAACACGCCCCAAAGCCCGCTCACGGGCTCTGTAAAAGTAAACATCTCTGGTGGTCCAGTGGACCTGCCCCCCAGCCCGATCTCGGGCTTTGTAATAATTTTATCCCTGGTGGTCCAGTGGACCTGCACCTCAGCCCGATTGCTGGCTTTGTAATAATAAATTTATCCCTGGTGGTCCAGTGGTCCTGCCCCCCAGCCCGATCGCAGGCTTTGTAATAATAATTTTATCCCTGGTGATCCAGTGGACCCGCTCCCAAGCCCGGTCGCGGGCTTTGTAATAATAATTTTATCCCTGGTGGTCCAGTGTACCCGCTCCCAAGCCCGGTCACGGGCTTTGTAATAATTTTATCCCTGGTGGTCCAGTGTACCTGCTCTTAAGCCTGATCATGGGCTTTGTAAATTTAAAACTCCCTGGTGGTCCAAGCGGTACCCCCTCCCCACCCGCCCACTCAGTCCCGCACCTGTTCCCCCTGGTCAGCGGCAGCTCCCAACCGCAAGCCACCCGCCGACTGACTGGCGTGCAATGCGGCTGTCGCCCACTGGTCCTGGCGCAGGACAATGGGCATGCAAGCTATGCCTGCAACCACAGTCGATATGTGAAAGGAGTCACATATTGGGACTGTCGTAGTATAGTCTGCCGCCCGGTAGCCTGCTGTGAACCAATAAACTCTAGCCGTACTGTCACATGTCGGCTCGGCAGCTGAAGTGAGCTGCACCGCCCGCGACCCGCGGAGGAGGCGGGGTGGCAGAACTGGTGGGCGAAGTGAAAACTCACTGAACCACCGAGAGACTTCTACTAATGCCTGACCGAGCCTGGAGGCGGGTCCACTGGACCACCAGATATTTAACTACAAAGCCATTGATCGGCTGAAGGAAACAGGCAATGGACCACCAGGGATGAATTATTACAAAGCCTGCGACGGGCTGGGGGCAGGTCACTGGACCACCAGGATGATTATTATTACAAAGCCCTTGATCGGGCTGAGGAGCAGGTCCACTGGACCACCAGGGATTTCTTCTACCGGAGCCTGCGAGCGGGTGAGGGGGGCGATGAAGACGACAGACTGCGGCTCTGGAGGTCAGGTGGCCACCCACAGCTGGCGGCTGCCGTGTTACGCCCTGCAATACGGCAGCTCACCTGTGGGTAGCCAGGCCTTGCTCTTTTTTTTTTTTTGGTGGATCTTTGCACTCCCCTGTGCGGCGCAAGGCGGTTGTGTGCCTGCATATGCACCACGCATCCGGGGCTGAATATCGGGATGTGCAGAATATGCATGGGCACGCCCTCCCCGCACTTGCACCGCATACATTACTGGTGCGCCCCGGTGCATCTGGATTTGCACAGCGCAACATCCCCTTTTGAATATCGCGTCGGGGCGCGTCAGTGAGTTGCGCATGCCGCAACACTGTTGCGCTATGCACAGGCCCTTTGAATATCCCGGCCAAAGTGTATTAAATCAAAAAAAGATGCCTAATTAAATTTATACTTCAATGACAATTATATTTAAATATCTCCACTGATACTTATTCATTTATGAAAACCATCTTACTAATAAACTTGCAAACCCTTGCCAATTCTTATTCTAAAACGACTCCTGACAAAGAAAGTTACAATACCAGATTTACGGACCTGGGCGAGCTGTGATTTCGCAGGGTCCTCAAGCAGTGCCTGCGTGAGGTCCCTGGCTTGGTCCCAGGGGACACTCTGATATTGGACCATATCGGCCAGGTAATTAATGCCCCAGATAGCCAGGGTAGTGGACACATAGACACATTTACCCAAGCGGTCCAGCTGTCTGGACTCCCTATCCAGGGGAAGAGCACTGGTACTGTCATGTGCCACAATGATGACAACCGACTCAGCCTTAGGGTGGCCCCCTAAAAAATGTTTAACAGCAGGGATATGGTAGAGACAGTCCATCTTCTTAGGTAAGGGAGAAGTGGATATGGGGTAATCCCAAGCCGCCCTGGTGACATCATAATAGGAGTCAATCAGGGGTGGCACTACCACCAGGAGGGCAACCCGCTGCTTCATATAAACAGCCAGGCAAAGCATCTCTGGATCCTGCTCCTTCATTTCCCAGCCCATAATGGACTGGATGTGGCGCATGACATCCATAAAAGATGGACTGTAGGAGGGGGACTTGGGAATCATCTTGGAGGGCTCGCTGCCATCTGAAGACGCCCCTGATGAGGAGGAAGAATCTAAACAATTTGAGTCATCCTCATTCATCTCCTCCTGGTCACTCTCCAGTGGCGGGCGCTCCTACTGGCAAGGGCTGGAGCCCACATCGGGTTGAGACTCCAAGAACCCCAACATCTGGAAGTCACCAGTGCCAGACCGGCCCTGGTCCTGGGGTGGAAGGTCCCTGCTGGGGAGATGCTGAAGGTAGGCCCTGAAGAGTGGGGGTTTGCTTCTGAATGAAGGACCACCACGTGGAGAACATGGCATTGTAATCCACCAGAGAGGGAAAATTATAAACTAGTAAGTATGGATAAGCTGGTGCTAGGGAAGGGTACGATGGCTGCGGGGTCAACGTAGGGTACCCCAGTAAGGGACCACCTGGCACCAGCTGGTGCTAGGCCTGCAGGAGTCAGCAAAGGTGCAGGCTGCGGGAGAGGTGACGCTGGTGCCAAGCCTGAAGGCTGAGGCAGTGGCAGGACTGGTAACGATCCAGCAGAAGGATCTGCCGGTGCCAGGAAAGCCGTACAAGCAGGAGCCTTGGGGAAAGGAGACTGCCCAGGTGAAAGCAGAGATGACGGAGTGGGGGAGGCAGTAGTAGCCTGCTACGGGCGCTACCTGGAAGGACTGACGTCGGGTCCTACTGAGAAGACTAACGTCAGCAGTGCCTTGGCGGGGGGAGGGGGTGGTCAACAGCGGATGAGCTTCCTGGCTGACAGCCCATGGAAGAAATGGGCCTGAGCATTAGGGGCTAAGAGACAGGAGACTAAGTCCCCTGCCCCAAAGAGCCACTGCCTGTAATGGCAATAAGGACAGGTGACTTTACCACTGGTTTCCCGGTAGAGGAAAGAGCTGGCGGGGCTGAAGGAACCGACCCCCCATTAGAGGATGATCCCAACATGGTCGAGGGTTTGTGAGGTGACTATGAGCAGGAAGCAGACCAGTTCTGCACCCAGTGCTTATGCTTCCGGACAGATTTTTGAGAAGATGAGGAAGCCCCAGAGGACTGTGCTGGTGAGGCTGAAGAGTTCCTGGCCTGCAGCTCCTTCTCCATCATGACCAACTTCTGCTTAATAGGATGGCTCTCCAGAATCTTAAGACGACATCTCCGAGTAGCCTGGTTGAATTTCTGGCAAATCTGGCAAGCTTCAGTGTTGTGGCTTGGGCCTAGGCAAAGGATACACGCAGAGAGGCCATCTTTCTCATCTGTTTTCTGCAGGCACACTTTGTGGAGCAGTCGGAAGATGAGACTGGTGGAGAAGACAAACTTGATGGCTGAAATTTGATGCACACTACTGAAAGAAAGAACAGTTATGTAAGAACTTACCGTAACAGCAGATCTTCGAAGGGATCTTAGTCATCAGGTCACACCGTAGGAACTTCACCACTGGTGAAGCAGGATCCACATGGATGATTTTCAGCAGTACAAATGGGGTCATCGACTGTCACTCAAACTTATAGTAAAGGCGATACCTCTTTGAAACAGGCCAAAGAAGTAGCTATGCCCCTTTTGTAAAGGACTTTCACTGTCCCTGGCAACTCTGCCATGTTTGTTGAAGCAAAACAATACAATGTACCGAACATTATGATAAACATTGTTTTGGAACCGCAGCGCGCTCTCCAACCAGAGTGAAGGGAGTGAAAAAGCTGCTTTGACTTTCTGTGCTCATTAGTCTGAAGCAGATAATACTTAAAAAATTCTGCACACATCTAATGTATTGAGCAGTGCTTCCCCTGGATTGGCATGCTTGTGAAAATAGATTGGAAAGTGGATGGATTGGTTCAGAGTAGGTCCAGACACCAACTGAGGAAGAAACTTAGGGTTGGTGTGCAAAGACACACTGTCTTTGTAGAAAATCAAATAGGACTCTTCACACCAAAGAGCCAGAAGCTCGGAGAAACTCTGAGCAGGGGTTATAGCCACTAAAATGAATGCTTTCCAAGAGAGAAAGCACAGCCCACAAGTCATGGCTGGCTCAGACAGAGATGGTCAGTTTTGCCCAAAGCAAAATTCAGATCCCAAGCTAGAACAGGAGAACAGATTGGGGCTTCAGAGGCAGGTTGTCCCCAAGGACACTATGGGACACCTACAATTGAGCCATGATGTGGTCACCCGCTGGCTCATGAAAGGCTGATATAGCTGAGAGGTACACCATGACAGGATAGTACTGGAGACTGGAGCCTGAAAGGGACACTATGCAGTCCAGAAAGAGAAGTGCAGTTGATGTTTGGTGGCCCAGAGAGCAAACCTTTTCCCACTTCATGGCATAAGTGGTCCTAATGGAGGGATCTGAGTTGCAACGAGGATGCCTGCCATCCTCTGTGACATGCCAAGCTGGGCGACGGCTATTTCCTCAGGAGCCAAGCATGCAGATGCAGAACTTCACACTGGGATAGATCGAGGTCTCCAGATCCAGCGTCAGCAGGTCCCTGCAGAGAAATGGAGGGACTGGGAAATCCCACGCCAGCTGTAGCAGCAGTGGAAACCATATCTGCTATGGCCAGAATAGGGGCATTAGGACCATCCTGGTCTCCCCTCCAAGTGGAGCTTGGTTAGCACCTTCTGAAATGGAATAAAGGCATCAAGAAACCTCCCATTTGCTGGCCTGGTGGCGCTGAGGGTTGAGGCGCTGGATGCCACACCTTGCACCATGCCAGCAACCTGTGTTCGGGAACAAGCCCGGGTTGTTGGGGGTCACGGGGGGAGGGCATGGAGCAGGACTGAGCTGCCGAAAGGTAGCATTCCTCTCCTGGGGAGGGATGAGGGGTTTCCCCAGCCCTTGGCTGCCACCTGGTGGAGGACGGATGGCAGTTCAGGATACAGGGGGCCCAGCGATAGCTAGGGGTGGGGTGGAAGGAGCTAAGCTGGTACCCAGAGTACATGTGCGCCTCCACGTGCACACACTGCCGTGTCTGCCATGATCCCACGGCTCTCGGAGAAATACGGGGGTAAAAGCATAAAATACATACAAAGAAAAAAAACAAAAAATCCTCCTGTTCCAGGAGAGCAACGCGTCTCGCCAGAAAAACTCCAGGCCCAGGATCCAGCGAGCAGTGACTGGGCAGCATGGTGTTGTATGGTGAGGGGGGAAAAAAGGTCCAACTCTGGACTACCCCATCTGGCGAAGAGCCGTTGGTGATGGACGAAAGGAGTTTCCACTTGTGCATTCTGGACTTAGTCCTGCAGAGGCTGTCGGACAAAGTGTGTTGCATGCCGGTGACATGTTCCACTGGGAGGATGAGACTGTGGTAAATGGCCCGGTACCATCTTCCCATGACCTCCCTGCATAAGGGATACAAGAGAGTACCCCCCATGCTGGCTGGCATAATTGGGAATGTTATAACTGGCCATCTGCATCAACAGCTGACTCTGGAAAAGATGGTTCAGAAAGGCCTGCATGGCATATGGAACCATCTGCATCTCCAGGATGTAGATATGAAGAGCTGGTAAAGCTCCCACTGAAAGTGGAAAGACGGAGATATACAGGTAAGCATCCCTTATATCCAGGGAACACACTCAGTCACCCTGCTTGAGAAGGGGCAACAAGCCCAGCAGAGTGACCCTACAGAGCTTTCTGTGCTGGATGTATCAGTTAAGATCTCTGAGATCCCGTATGGGTGGCACATCCCATCCAGGAGGTTAAGTGGAGGGTTCGGTGGGGGGTCTCTGGGGGTGCCTCTACAAGTTTGCTGTTTGCTCTGAGGTGAAGCACGATAGAACAAATGTTCAGAAGTGATAGTCCTGCAGCCGGTTAATGATGCCCTAAACATCTGGTTCAATAAGTTGGGATTGTTAAAAGGGAGCTAAGCACCCTCTATGGGATATTAGCCAGGGTACTGGAGAACGCAACCAGGGGTGCCTCCGAAGGCGAAAGCCTGAGGCAGCAGCCCTGGCACTTGCATCAGAGATATCACGAAGTACCCCGAGGAGGTGCTTGCTAAAATAACTCTAACTCTGCAAGCACCCAGGAACCTCATGTTTTGAGGGCAAACAGGAAGGGCTGGGGCAGCAGCCCTGCCTGTCTGACAAACAGTAGTCTGATATTCCACCAAGTGAGAAAGACAAAGGTCATGCCTGTGGGATTCCTTGTCGGGGGTGGGGGGAAGGAGCTAAGGTACCTGGCACCTTAGATGTTCAAGAGCTGCCTAAATGACCACAGCACCAGACACTGGCTGGGCTGCATAGTAAGGAAGGTAAAGGCCTCAGGAGGGAACCTGGGAGTATGCTTGACCAAGTTCTCACTCACCGAGGGGGCAGCAGACCTGTCAAAAGAGGTTTTCTTTCTCCTCCTCTTCCTCCGGTAATAAGAGGTCTGGAAGGCAGCCCACCTCAATGTCAACGTGCTCAGGTTCAGAATCCAAAGAGCAAGCTGTCGACGGTGACCCACTGGGAATAACTCGATGGCACAGGCGACACAGGCTGCAATGCGCCGAGCCGATGGACCAACACAGTAGAGAACTTGACTCACATTATCAGTAAGGTCGACGATGATAGACTGTGTCATTGATGGTGGAAGGGTCGACAGCACAGGGCACGGCGACCCCACTGACAGACTCTGAGAACCCAAAAAGCCCGAATCCCTGGGCCTGGAGGAGCATCAGGCCACGATGGGAGGGCTGTATCCAGACTAGGCAGTCATCGACAAAGCAGATACCCTGAAGGTCCATGATGATAGAGGGCATTGTCAACAGTACAGGGCACGATGACCCTGGTGACGGGCTTAGATGGAGAAGCATGAGGCTGTGACAGAAGGGTTGTTGTCAACGGAGCAGGCACTTTTAAGGCTTACAATGGTAGAGGGCGTTGTCAACGGTGGAGGAGTCGCCAGCACAGCGCACGATGACCCGGTCGACAAGTCTTAACAGTCCAAAGAGCCCGGTCCTGGAGAAGCATCAGGCCGTAACCAGAAGGCTGTCATCGATGAGCCAGTAGTCGACAGAACAGGTACCAGTAAGTTCGACGATGATGGAAGGCATTGTCGATGGCAGAGGTGTTGACGGCATAGGGCATGACAACCTCGTCAATGGGTCTTGAAAGCCTGAAGAGCCTGAAGCCCGGGGGCCTGGAGCAGCATTAGGCCACAATGGGAGGGCTGTCTTAGACAAGCCAGTCATCGACAGAGCAGATACCAGTAAGGTCGGTGATGATGGAAGGTGTCGTCGACAGCAGAAGGTGTCATCGACGGCGGTGGGGGGGGGGTCACTGGCACAAGGCATGATGAACCCGTCAATGGGTTTGAGAGTCCAAAGAGCCTGAAGTTCAGGACCTGGAGAATCATCAGGCCGTGATGGGAAGGCTGACATCAACAAGTCAGTCATCGACGAAGCAGGTACCATTAAAGTCAATGATGGTAGAAGGTGTCGTCGATGATAGAGGGGTCAACTGCACAGGGCACGATAACCCCCGTCAATGGACTTCAGAGCCCGAACAGCCCAAAGCCTGGGGGCATGGAGAAGCATCAGTCAGCGATGAGAGGGCGGTCGTCTATGAGCCAGTTATTGCACAGCAGGGGTCACAGACCCAAGAGTCAACAACCTGCTGCCCGATGAGGCGGGCGACGACACTGCTGGTATGGGTCTGGTAAAGGCAAAGACCTGGACAACAACCCTCGACAAAGCCAGACCCATAGACAAGGAATGCCCTAAAGAAGAAGGAGCCATCAGGGTGTGGGAACTCCAGGGGGAAGCAATCCCGGTCACGGTCTTACTGATGACTAATCCCACAGGACTGGTCCTGGGCCTTAGAGGCCTGTGAGCTCAAAGGACCCACCTGCAATGGGGAGGGAGGAACCCCAGAGGATCTTTGCACAGAATTGCTCCATTAGGAATGTTTGTAGAGTCTTCTTCTTTGCTCGAGGGTGAATAGAGAACATTTCCAACAGAGTCTCACAGTCCAAGATGACGAGATCAGGCCCAAGACAGCAGACACAGAAAACATTTGTCTGTGGAGGTGATATTCTGTCCACTGCGGCAGCAACAGAGAAAAGAAGAAGAAAAATCAACTCTCGATAGGGGAATCTCTAATGAAAAAGAGATTCTAACACAAAACTAAGTAAATTAAAGCCTAAGGCAAAAAAATGGCGTGAAACTGCATTGGAGCTTCCGTGGAAACCCATGTAAACCGAGATGATAGCGGGAAAGAACTGAGGAAGGAGTGGGGCTGCTCTCACCTTTATAGGACCATTCGGTGTACACTTTCTCCTACTGGATGGTTTGGTCACAGCAGTAAGAAATTAATTAAGGAGCGGAATAGTGCTTGGACTATATTTAAAATATCTCCCAGTAGAGTTTCAATGGATTTCTACCGTGGACTTCGGAATTTAGTCTCTCAAACTGTTAGAAATGCTAAAAAAGCTTTTTTTCAGGGATCGCTTTGAAGATAGCTGGGCAGATCCAAAGAAGTTTTGGAATAACGTAAATTCTTTACTTTCTCCTAAATCAAAATCTGACATCCAGAAGTTAAATGTTGACAACAAAGAAATTGGTGACTTGCCCAAAATTGTTAAACTCTAAATTTTCAGATGTTTCTAAGTTTAGATCTTTTTTCCCTCAGGCTGGTAATACTAAATCCTTCTCCTCTGTTCCTTTGGTTGATGGAACCAGGTTTTTGTTAAGGAAGTAACATCAAATTAAGTTTTTCATCTTCTGCAGTCGCTCCCAAATAAAGGGACTGACTGCAGGGAAGGGTTGGATGCCCGCTTCTTAAAATTGGCTATCCCCCTTATTACGGATCCCCTTTGTTATATTTTGAATATGTCATTGGCTACAGATGTTTTCCCCTGTCCTGGAAGAAAGCTAAGGTGGTTCCAATTCCAATAAAGAGCTGTGCTACTTCCATGGGTGATTATAGGCCAATATCAATACTGAATCCCCTTAGCAAACTACTTGAGGGTGTTGTGGCTAAGCAATTTGATGCCTATTTGGTTACCCATGATTTGTTGTCAAGGCAACAACATGGGTTCCATAAGCATTTTGGTACAGGCACAGCCTTGGTTGGGTTCACGAACACCGTCCTACGTGGGTTTGATGACTGGAGCGGTGTTTGTGGACCTAACCAAGGCTTTTGATTTGACTTGATCACGGTTTGGCTTACACAAAATTGAAAGATCTGGGGTTTTCTGATGTCACTGTTTCTTGGTTCTATGATTATCTGAGTAACAGATGTCAATTTATTCAAGTGGGTTCTGTGGTTTCTGATGTCTTGCCAATTAGTTGTGGTGTACCTCGGGGTCCATTCTGGAACCCCTGTTATTTTCTATTTTTATTAATCAGCTTCCTGGAGTTCGTAAGTTTAGTCAATCATTGCTTTATGCAGATGATCTTATAACCTATGCGCAATCAAATTCTGTGTCTGAACTTTCTTGTTCCCTAGAAAAGGATTTTGGTGCAGTCTGTTCTTGACTTACTTTAAATGCTATGGTTTTGAACTCAGCTAAAACAAAAGTTATGTTATTTGGCACGTAATTTATGTTGGTGGACACCCCGGAACTGAGGATATCTAAGTTTCAGGGTGGTCTGCTTGAACAAGTGTCTTAATTTAAGTATTTGGGCACACTATTGGATCCCAGTTTGACCCTTTCACCTCAGATTCAGCCTATGGTTAAGAAAGTAAATCAATAAATAGGGGTGTTGTACAAATTCAAGTCATTCTTCTCACAAGCAACTAGATTAGCAATTGCTATTGGTTCTCTTCTTCCATATTTTGATTACAGTTCTTGTTTATATTATAACATAGGTACAAAAGAAATGCAAGCACTAACTGTGGCCTATAATAATATTTGTAGATTTATTTTAGGGAGCCCCCAATAGGACACATCGGTGTAATCTTTATTCTCGGTTGGGGTGGTTTTCCCCTAGTTGCAGAATAGAATATTTTGTTGGCTGTCTGATGTATAAATGTTTTTACTTTGGCTCCCTTTTTCCTCTTTCTGATCTTGTTGTAATGAGAGAATTGCTTCCCAGCCTGAGGTCGGCTGACGGCCCCCTATATTTTGTCCCCAGGTCTCAGCTTAGATTAAGTTCTATAGCTTTTTCAGTAGCAGCACCCTTGTATTGGAATTCACTCCCACTTGATGTTAGGATTGCTCTCTCTGTTTTAACTTTTAAACAAAGGTTAAAAAATTATTTATTACATAAATCTGCTTAAAACTGTAATTTGTATTTTTTGGTATTGTACTGCTGCTGATTGTATTTGTGTATTTTTTTTTTTTGTCCGGGTTGGGCCTGAAAAGGGACCTTTGGTCCAGTTCCTTTACCCGGTTACCAAAGAATAAATGAAAATGGAAAAAATAGGGTTGGTGATGTTGATGGATGACGGTGTGGGCTGTCCCAGTTGTACTGCTGAAAATCTTCCATGTGGATCCTGCTTCACCGATGGTGAAGTTCCTATGGTGTAACCTGATGACTGAAATACCCCGACAAAGATTAGGAAAATAAAAAAGCACTGCAGTGCGCGTAATAGTGGTCGACTGTAGCTGCGGTGTCCGCTAAGGTCTGATGTGCATGAATCGACAGCGGACAAAGAACTGATGAGGGTGTAGGGGACCACCTGCCTTTATAGTACAGTCTGACGTCAAGAGGCTGATGTCAGCGGTGAGCGGTCCCCCATGGTGGCTGATGGCGGTGAGCAGTCCCCCATGGTAGACTACCAGCTAGAAAGTTTTCCGTGCGGTCCCGGCACCTAAGTCCTACTGGAGTTGGCCTGCTGCAAGAGCCTACTTCGGAGTAAGATCTGTGGTTCCTCCAGTTCTGAAAATCATTACGGAACTGGTTAAACAACTGATAAAAGTTTGAACTTAAACATTCTAAAAGTTAATCTCTGGAGTATCAGCAAAGGGCTGAGACGCTGCTATCTGTATAACATCACAAATATACTCTTGTTGCAAAAATCAAGAGATGTGTTTAGAGGAGGATAGAAAGGCTGACATTGCTTTGACCAGTACTGTTTGAAGGGGAACTGTCCTAACTTACACTTTGTGGTAAAAACATATTATTGTTTACTTCAGTATAGTAGTTTGTATCACACTAATTCTGTTGACTTGCAAGTTGACATTTTTTGTAACTAAAAATCCCAGAATCCCCTGCTGCTGACATCAGAGGAGGGCTGCACCAGTGGAAGATTCAATAGCTTGCAGTACATGTTAAGAGTTTTATACAGTCTAATCTTTTGTTTGCTGTTTCTGCTGTCCTCCCTGAGATAGGTATAGTCACAGATGACTGTGCTTAGCCCGGGGAGAAAGCTGAACCAGCAAATATATGATCGGAGCTTATAAAAACTTAAAAATACACTGCAGGCTATTGCGTCTCTAACTGCTGCAGCCCTCCTCTGATGCCAGCTGCAGGGGATTCTGGGATTTGTAGTTACAGAAAATGTCAGCTTGCAGGTCAACATAATTAGTGTGATACAATCTACTATACTGCAGTAAACAGTAAGTAAAAAAAGGTTTTTCTCAGAGTGCAAATTAGGACCAGCCCCATATTTGGGTGTGGGCTCTTAGTACGGACAGTTCCCCTTAAAAGTGTTCATTTGCAATATAAGGGAATGAAAAGAAAAATTATTCACTGTAGTAATGATGTTTCTTCTAGAGGGTGTTATTAGCGAGTCTTACAAAACTGCATCATCACAGCTGTTATCCGTGGACCAGCACCCCTGATGAGCCCCCCTACCTCGCAGACAGTAATACTTAGGGTACAGACACTTATCGTACAAGCATAAGTGTCAGGATCCGAGTTCTACTGTTCTATTGCATTTTTGCTAATAAACACAATACTTTATATAAGTATTACAATGCATTTTGCCATTATTGCTTTATATCTAATGTATCACTGGGGAGACATCTCTTTTTTGACCATTGTATAATCAGTAGTTAGCCAATACTGCCATCTTGTGGCCTAGTACAGAATAGCATTTATTACACAATGCTCTCTCTCTAACAGCTCGAATACAGGTTCACTGTTCCCTTATCTGGTTCTTCTGCAAACTTAGCATGCTTTCCCAGGCTAGTAAGACATCAGGCTATGTGTTATTATCCAATGATGAGACTTTTATTTATCTTTTTTAGTAGTAACCATGACAATCATCAGGGGTACAAGACACTTTGCGCCGCTCATTTTCTCTGAGAAGAGATGAAACTGCTGCTTTGTTTAGGTAAGAAAGACTGGAAATGTTTTCTCCCCGGTGATATTTCTCACTATGAATTTGGTTGTAAGCCTGCTTGTTTACCAGTAATAAATCCCTTTATGCATTGGACACCACTTGTCTGTCGTATCTTCACTTTTGTGCATTTCCAACAAGAACCTGAGAAGAGTGATTTATTACCCAATTACACAGCCCTGAGTTGTTTCCAAAGAGATGGAACTTTAGCATGTTAAAGTTCAAATTTTGCAGTGTGGTCAGACTCCCTCTAGTGTTCTAATGGCAGATTTATAGCTTAAAACCAGAAGACAGCAGTAACCATAGAAACACAGAAACATAGAATTTGACGGCAGATAAGGACCGCTTGGCCCACCCAGTCTGCCCATTTCTCTACCTAATGGATAAGCTGTAGATCCTAGTTAACCAGCAGCCTACTTCTTTCTACCCCCACCCCCTAGAATTGCCTTATGGCTGTCCCATGCATGCTTGAATTCAACCACTGTTTTTGACTCCACAACCTCCTCCGGAAGGCCGTTCCATGCATCCACAACCCTCTCTGTGAAAAAAAAAAATACTTCCTTACAATACCGCTGAGCCACCCCCCTCTATCTTCAAATTGTGCCCCCTTGTTCTTGCACACCTCTTTTTTTGAAAGATGCTACCCTCTTGGACTTTGTTGATTCCCTTGAGGTGCCTGAATGTTTCTATTATGTCCCCCCTCTCCCTCCTTTCCTCGAGGCTATACATATTAAGCTCCTTTAGTCTCTCTTCATATGTCTTCCGGTGCAGACCCTGCACCATTTTAGTTGCCCTCTTCTGGACAGCTTCCATCTTGTCTATGTCCTTGTGGAAACTGGGTCTCCAGAACTGCACAAAGTACTCCAGATGGGGTCTTACCAGCTGTCTGTACAGAGGGATAACAACTTCCTGTTTTCTACTGGTGATGCCTCTCCCTATGCATCCCAGTATCCCCCCAGCCCTCCTTACTGCCGTCTCACACTGCTTGCCCACCTTCAAGTCATCTGATATGACTACCCCCAGGTCCCTTTCCATTTTTGTTGTTGTTAGTATCTCACCCCCGATTGTGTACTCTTCCCCTGGGTTTTTGCTTCCCAGGTGCATTACCTTGCACTTCTTAGCATTAAATCTAAGCTGCCATACATTTGACCATTCCTCTAACCTTGCCAAGTCCCTTTTCATCCTTTCCACCCCACCTTGTGCATCAACTCTGTTGCAGATCTTTGTGTCATCTGCAAAGAGACATACTTTTCCTTCCAGTCCCTCTGCAATGTTGCTTACAAAGACACTGAAGAGGACCAGTCCTAATACTGAACCCTGTGGCACCCTACTAGTAACCACCTTTCTTCAGAGTGGACTCCATTTACTATTACCCTCTGTGTCCTATTCTCCAGCCAATTCTTTACCCAGGCTATCATCTTGGGACCCACTCCCAGGCTGGCTAACTTGTATATTAATCTTTTGTGTGGGACTGAGTCAAATGCCTTGCTAAAGTCTAGGTAGGCCATGTCCACAGCCCCTCCCTGATCTACTACTTTGGTCACCCAGTCAAAGAAATCTTATAGATTCGTCTGGCATGACCTTCCTGCTGTGAATACATGCTGCCTTGGGTCCTGTGCCCCTCTGGCCTCTAGGTACTTGACAATTCTTTCCTTCAGAAGTGATTCCATCAGGGCCTGAAGGTTGGAAATCCTATGAGCAGAAGTAATGGCAACTAAAAATGGCATATTCCATGAAAGACAGCGTATGTCACAGTTCATCGCTGGTTCAAAAGGAGGAAGCGTGAGCTTCTCCAAAACAAATTTCGAATCCTAGGTGGAGTAGGGGTACAAATGGGAGGTTTAAGGTGGAGGATCCCCTTCCAAAAGGTCTTTGAGATCTCCAGCTGAGCTACGGTTTTCCCCTCCACTGGCACGTGGTAGGCCGAAATGGCCAACAAGTGGACTTTAAGGGACAAGTACGACAGACCTGAATCAGACAAGTGAAGGAGGTACTCCATGATCTGAGGAGCAGAGCATGTAAAAGGATTTAACTATTTAAGTCACCCAAATGCAAAAACGCGTCAATTTCATGGCGTAGGTTTATCTAGCAGATGGTTTTCTGGCTTCCACCAGAACCTGAGTGACCTGATGAGAGACCCCAAAGTGAGCTCTGATTATGTCTGAAGGAGTCCTACATGAAGATGCAAAGTCCTGAGTCCTGGATCTACCAGCCTGCCTTGATCAGAGTCAATAAGTCATGTTTGAGAGGTGAAGGAATTGGGGGTTCCACTGAGAGCTGCTACAGCAGTGGAAACCAGATTTGCCTCAGCCACAGAGGAGCCACTAGGATCATTTGAGCACTCTCTGCCTGTAGCTTGAGAAGTACCCTGTGAAGAATGGGAAAGGGAGGGAAGGCGTACAAGAACTTCCCTGTCCAACACAGAGAAAATGCGTCGTGCCAGAAGACTCCAGGCTCTGGAATGAGCGAGCAAAAGCTGTGAAATTTTGCATTGGATGGGGAGGCGAAAAGATCTGGAATAGAGCATCTACTACCTTTTGACTTAATTCCCATTCGTGAGTGAGGGATGACATCTGTCTGAGGCTGCCCGCCAGGACGTTGAGAATGCCTGGAATGTACACGGCTGTGAGACACAAGTCATGCTGGACTGCCCAATTCCACACCCACATCGCCCCCCTGCATAGGGGGTACGATCAGGTGCCTCCCTGTTTGTTGATGTAACAGACTACCAACATCTGTCTGTCTAGATTAGCAGTGATCCCTTTGAAAAGATGGTCTGAAAGGACTGTAGGGTGTACAGTACCGCCGTCATCTCCAGAATGTTGATGTGAAATTACATCTCTGTTTGGGACCATGAACCCTGTGTCCGATGGTCCCCCAGGTGTGCTCTCCAACCCAGGGATGAAGCATCCGTGGTGAGGGTCCATGGTGGGGGGACTTTGGAATGGAAGTACCTTGGACAAATTGAGATGGTCTAGCCGCCATTGTAGATCCCTCTGAACTGCTCTGGAGACCAGAATAGGGTGGTCCAGATCGTCTGAACACTGATCCCACTGGACCCGAAGAGTCCACTGGGATATCCACATATGCAACCTATCTAAAGGAACTGTGGAGCTAGAGGCTGCCATCAGGCCTAGCAAGCGTAGCAATGCTCTGGCCAGAAGCGATCTGGATGAGATCACCAGAGTGACCTGCTCCTGGAGAGTCTTTGCTCTGTCTGGGGGGAGAAATGCTCTGCACTGGATGTATCCAAAACCACTCATATGAACTGTAGGTTCCGAAAGGGGTTTAAAGATGACTTGGAGAAACTGACTGTGATCCCCAGTCAAGAAAAAAGGTCCAGGGTAACTGAGATTGAGTCCAGAAGGCTGTCCCTAGACGGAGCTGAGATCAGCCAATGGTCCAGGTATGGGAACACCGCGATACCCTGGCGGCGTAAAGCCGCTGCCAGCACCACTAGGCACTTGGTAAAAACCCTGGGTGCCGAGGACAGGCCAAAGGGGAGGGCTGTGAACTGAAAGTGCTCCTCCTTGAAACAAAATCTCAGGAAACAGTGGTAGCCCAGGAAGATCACGATATGCAGGCAGGCATCCTGCATAGTCAACATGAGGAATCTCTTGTACTTGATGAAGAGGTTCAGACTGCCGAGGTCCAGGATTGGTCTGAGGTCACCCGTCTTCTTTGGAACCAGGAAGAAGTGGGAGTAGCACCCCTTTCCCCTCTAGGCGACAGACACGGGTTTGACTGTAGACTTTTGCACCAGAGACCTGATCTTCTCCTCGACCAACAGTGCTTGGTTTGGGGAGTAGTGTGAGCGACCGGGAGGAGAGTTTGGAGGAAGCTCCAGGAACTTGAGCATGTGTCCTTGCTAGACGAGCTAAAGTACCCACACATCTGAGGTGATGTCCTCCCATGCCTGGACGTGATGGGCAAATCTTCCCCTCACTGGCTCCACACTTTGCAGTGGAGGGGAGGGAAGATGGGGTGAGTCAGGAGGCAGAGGGGTGGGGGGGGCAAAGGCACTCCTGCTTGTCTCTGGGTTTTGGCCACCTATCTAATCGAGGCTAAGTATTCTTATAAAATGTAAGGCAATGCAAGGCAAATTTTATTTTTTGTGTGCCCAATCCCCAAGGCTCTGGGCACCTAACAAAAACATAAGAAATAAAACAGCAATTACGATATAAAAAAATTACAAAAAATTCAAATTCCAGTTTTACAATCTCTTATAATAATTAAAACAGTATGACATAAAATCATTCTGTAAAAGCCAGGCTAAAGAGGTGGGCTTTTATCCTCTGCTTGGAAATACCAATCGGGGGGGCCTCCCACACTGCAGGTAGAAGCACATTTCACAGGGTGTGAAGCAGGTTTGGTGCAGTGGCTAAAGCACATGCCCCTGGTGTTTTGAGGGGAAAGGGGGGACATGACAGAAACGTTCAAGTACCTCAAGGGAATCAACGAAGTCCAAGAGGGTAGCTTCTTTCACAAAAAGAGGTATGCAAGAACAACGGGGCACAATTTGAAGATAAAGGGGGGACAGCTCAGATGTAATGTGAGGAAGTATTTTTTCACAGAGAGGGTTGTGGATGCATGGAATGGCCTTTCTGAGGAGGTTGTGGAGTCAAAAACGTGGGGGAATTCAAGAATGCATGGGACAGTAATAAGGCAATTCTAGGCGGGGGGGATCGGAGGAAGTAGGCTGTTGGTTAAGTAGGATCTGCAGCTTATCCATTAGGTAGGGAAATGGGCAGACTGGGTGGGCCAAGTGGTCTTTATCTGCCATCAAATTCTATGTTTCTATGTTTCTAGGGTCAGCCCAGAGACACTAAATGCTCAGTCCCCGGATATCTTGAGCCAAAACCTGGGAATGTCCAGTAGGCCCCTCGAAGAGGAGTGGAGGGAGTGAACACAGACTGCAGGTATCAGGAGCTCTGACAGGTAACCAGGACCCAGTTCATATAGGGCCTTTTAGGTGAGCAAGCCCACCTTGAAAAGGACCCTCCACCTGACCGGCAGCCAGTGCAGAGTACGCAGGACCGGATTCACATGACAGGACCTGGGCAGGCCCGTCAGCAACTGGGCCGCCACGTTCTGCACCAGCTGTAGTCTGCGGATGGTCCCTCCCGTGACCCCAAAGTAAAGAACGTTACAGTAGTCAAGCCTAGCGGTAACAAAGGCATGTACCGGTGTTGGCAGATCCTCGGGTAGAATGAGGGGCTTCATCCTGGCGATGTTCCGTAAGTTATAAAAAACACTCTTAACTACGCTTGGACAGCTGGTTCTGATCACTATCATTTTTTGTAAAATAAAAATGGGTTATGGACTGTCTGTCATGAGAGATGCTGAGAAATCTGGTGCTCTTGGAGTGACCTGCCCCCCAGGTTTCAGCTGAAAGATGAAAACCATGAGAAAATTCTGAAACAGCATGTGAGATCACACACACACAGGTTTTAGATGCCAGGCATTACGTGGAAGGCCAGAAGCTAATTACAGACCAGGCCTTAATCAAGGATCTCCTATTTTTAAGTTAATTATAGCTGTAGCTGCTAGGAGGGAAATCCTAAAGTTTTAGAACGCTTAGAGGAAGAAAAGCAGGTTGTGATACACTGGTGCAAATCATAAAGGCTTTGATGTCTGTGTGAGAGGGGAAACTGATCAATAGATCAAAGAAATGTCATTTGAAGAACATGAGTCATGCCGACGTTACAGAATTTAATACTTGGAAAAGACATCCTGTTTTTTATATAGATATATATTTTTTTACATATTCTGACAGGGAGGAGCTAGTTGACCTCATGCAAAATAGGTGGGGAAAAACAGCTTTTAAATATGAATTCTGTTTTCTTTCAGAACACTTCTATCTAGACGCTGACAAAGAAACATCTTTGGAGCACTTTAAGCAGGTATTTAGAGAGACAGACAAATCTAAGTACTGTAGTAAGAATTGCACTGTTTAAAACCTTGTTCTTTTAAAAAATGTGTATGCCTTGTGATATAATAGTTCTGTATTGTATGTTTTACATAGTATTATCTATTTTAGTAAAACTCTTTTTAGAGCTTACTTGGTCTGTCTTTGATTTTCTTTCATTTGCAAGGAAAGCATATATGGCTATAGCTGACACTAGGCATAAACTTGAATGGTGATACCAAACTGGAAAGAGAAGCGTTTTAAATCTGAGGTCTTTATTAAAGTTTTTAAGGGTTCATTTCCGTATACCTGGTTAGGTGCCTGTACGCAAAGATATCTGGCCCCCCGAAGACAGAATTATCTGAGCCTGTACATTGGGTACGCTAACAAGAGGTTCACAGTTTGAATCACACCAAGACTGGAGAGCAAAGGTTGATCCAAACTCACAAAACAGACAGGAGGGTTAATTTGTTCTGTTAAACTGTTCACAAGACTGCACTCGGAGATTGGCACTTTGGGAGTAGAGGGCTGACCTGCTGAGTGGGTTTGTGACACAGACGAGACCTGATTTTCGAAGGTCAGCCTGCTGTCCGGATCACACCTAGATTACGCACCCTCGGTGAAGTCACCAATGGAGTAGACCCAAGGAAAAGACTTGTGTCCGCTCCAGGTTGCAACCCATCACGCCTGCAACCCAGTTCGATCACTAGCACCGCTATCTTATCCGGGTTCAGTCTCAACCAGCTGGAAGCTGTCCAGTCATTGATTTTAGCCAGACAGATGTTAAGCACATCGATAGCACCAGATGTTCTGGGTGCAAATGACAAATACAGCTGGGTGTCATTTGCATAACAGTGAAACTCCAAGCTGTATTGCCGAATGGTTTCACCCAGGGGCAGCATGTACACTGCGAACAGCATCGGCGACAAGATCGAACCCTGTGGAACTCCACATGACAGAGGCATTGGGGAGGAGGAGAATTTCCTCATCACTACCTGCTGCACCCTATCAGAGAGCTAGGACTCAAACCATCTGATGACAGCACCGGCGAGTCCACAAAACTCACAGAGCTGATCAAGAAGCACGACGTGGTCCACAGTGTCAAATGCTGATGAGAGATCAAGGAGCACAAGAACTGACCTGTCTCCTCCATCTTTAGTCCTGAGTAGGTCATTATGCACCCTAACTAGAGCTATTTCTGGCTGTGTCTAGCCCCCAGGTATCTGACTCAGTCTTATCCGGCGCCGTCTTACCTGTCTCCGCAGTATCCGACGCCCCAATACCCGACGCCGCAGTACTCGGTGCCTCACTACTCGACGCCGGGTTACCCACTGTTGGGTAACGGATATGCACCCTACGGGTACACTCAGTGTCCGTATCCTCCTCCTCCACTGCCCCCTCAGCCGCCGGTGGACTTGAAGGAGACCCTGGCCTCCTGGTGGGCTGAGGCCAAGGCTCAGCTCACCAGAGAGGTGGAGAGTCATCTCCTGGTGACGGTTCCGGCTCCTGTACGCCCCAGACGACAGACTCCCTTCCCACCTCCGGATACCAGGGGTGAGCCTTCTGGTTCCAGGGCAGGGCAGGACACGCTTCCCCGAGGGCTTCCTAAGGGGTCTGTTCCTCACCCACGTCAGGAAAGGGAGTCTTCTTCTTCCTTTACCTCCTCGGACACCTTGGATGACTCCGGTTGTTCCGACCCGGACGACGAGCCACGCTCTCCGACCAAACCCAGGCCTAGGACTCCTCCGGAAGATCCTTCTTTCTCGGAGTTGCTGCGCAAAATCCAGGAAGTTCATAAGTGGCGCTCTTTGGAGCCAGACCCACAGCATAAGAAACTCGCTGAGCACCTGGATCTGCCTGAGACCACTCCGACCTTGGTGCCACCCTGGATTGAGCCTCATGCCGACCTTGTTTCCACCATTTGGAAGCAACAGTCGGCATTAGCCCCTCTTCCTCGGAAGTCTAATAGGCTATACCAGGCTCCCGAGGGTGCTGACTTCCTTGATTCTCACCCTCGAGCTGACTCGGTGGTGATTAGCGCAGCTCACAGCCAGTCAGCTAATCCGAAGCATTTGAGCTCGTCTCCACCTGACAAAGAATCCCGTCTTCTGGACCAGTACAGCAAGAAGATCTATGCTTCTTCCACTCTGGGTAGTAGGGCCCTGAACTATGTCGGTCACATGAGGGATTACCAGAAGGCAATTCTTAGTGAGGTGTAATCCAAGTTGGACTCCCTTCCTGACTCTCAGGTTAAACAGGAAGTGGCTGATGTTGTCCGTTCTGCTTGTTCGGCCAGTCGGCACATGCTTCGTGCCATGTACGATGCAGTGGACACTGCTGGTAGGATCTCGGCTTCCGCCGTAGGCTTACGGCATCATGCCTGGCTCCGTATGTCAGGTTTGGTCCCGGAAGTGCAGTCCGCTATTCAGGAAGCGCCCTTCTGGGGTTCGGTGCTGTTTGGTGGTGATGTCAAGGACATTATCACCAATCTGCAGGAGAAGGGGACTGCACTGAAGTCTGTGGATTCCATGTACAATTCCCCTCCAGAGCAGTGTCATCCCTTTCGAAGGCAGAATCGACAAAGGGCGAGACCGCAGGGAAAGTGGGCCAATAAACGTCGGGCCCCTCCAGTTGCCAAGCCCCCGCCGCCCCAAAAAGCAGCGGGAGCTTCAGCCGTGAAGCTGCCCCACACCACCTGACTCCTTTCCTGTCCCACCGCCTCTGACGTTTCCAGAGGAACCGGTAGGAGGGAGGTTTTCCCTCCACCTCCCGGGTTGGGAGAGGATAACGTCAGATTCCTGGGTGCTCCAACTCATCGCAGAGGGACAGTCAATAGAGTTTCTTCAGAACCCCGACACCCCCCCTAAGGTCGTCGTGCTACTTGAAGCATTATCTTCTGGTCCGGAAAGAAATTTCCTCCCTTCTCTTGAAGGAGGCAATAGAACCCGTCCCCATTCCTCTTCAGGGAATGGGGTACTATTCCCATTTCTTCCTGCTCCCGAAGAAAATGGGGACATGAGGCTGATTCTCGACCTCAGCTACCTGAACTTGTTAGTGGAGTACAAGAGGTTCAGGATGCTCTCGCTGAAGAGCCTCCTGCCCCTTCTCCGGCTGGACAGTCGCTGTGCGTTTGGATATGCAGGATGCCTACCTGCATATCCCTATCCGCCCTTCCCACCGCAAATACCTGCGTTTTGCGTTCCAGGGGGACAACTGCCAGTTCAAGGCCCTCCTATTTGGTCTTTCCTCTGCGCCTCGGGTGTTCACCAAATGCCTTTCAGTGGTAGCGGCCTACCTGCATCCCCAGGGGGTGCAGGTTTCCCCATACCTGGATGATTGGCTCCTGGCGGCCCCATCCAGGGAGGAACTCCTGCGCTTCCTTTCCCTTACCCAGCAGGTCTTTGCCTGCCTGGGTATTACCATCAACCAGGCCAAGTCCCATCTGATCCCATCCCAAGGGCTTCAGTTTATTGGGGCGATCCTGGACATGACCTCTGGCATGGCCTTCCTGCCACTGGACAGGTCGGCCACTCTCCAGGCCCAGGTCAGCCTGTTGTCCAGCCACAGGCGGGTCAGCGCCAGGTCAGTCCTTCGCCTCCTCGGGCTAATGGCAGCTGCGATTCCGACAGTCCCTCATGGTCTGCTCCACATGAGAATCTCTCAGTGGACACTTCGGTCTCAATGGGATCAGCTAGTGGACGATCTAGATCAACTTGTCCTGGTCTCTACTCCCATGGCTCGGGACTTGCAGTGGTGGATGGTTCAGGAGAACCTCTGCTGGGGAGTTCCCTTCGGTCTCCCTCCCCCCTCGCAGACGTTGAATACGGACGCCTCCGGCGAGGGTTGGGGACCCCATCTCGGTCCTCACAGGACCCAGGGCTCCTGGTCCAAGCTCGAGAAGTCCCTTCACATCAATGCGCTCGAACTAAGGGCAGCATTGTATGCTCTTCAGGCTCTGCATCTGTATCTGTCTCCCGGTCATCTAGCTGTACAGATGGACAATATGTGTGTGATCTGGTACATCAACAAACAGGGAGGAACTCGTTCCTACTCCCTTTGCAGAAAAGCGATGTGAGTCTGGGATTGGGCAGTGCAGCACAACCTTCACATCATGGCATCTCACGTCCTGGGGGTCGAGAACACTGGCAGACAGGCTCAGCCGGTCATCTGCTCTAGCGCACAAATGGGAACTGGATCAGGGGGTCATAGACGACATCTTCTTGTGCTGGGGAACTCCACAGGTAGACCTGTTTGCCTCCCCTCAAAACACAAAACTTCCCGTCTTCTGCTCGCTCGCTCCAGGGCGTGGCATTTTTTGGAGAGACGCTCTGTCTCTAGACTGGAAGGGCAGATTCGTCTATGCCTTCCCCCCCCCGATTCCACTGATTATGAGGGTCTTGCAGAAACTCTGTTCGGAAGAGCTCGAATGATTCCGATCGCTCCTTTTTGGCCCAGGCAAGTTTTGTTCTCTCTTCTGCAACGGTACTCAGAGGAACCGCCTCTTCCTCTGTCGCTGTTTTTGCTGACCCAGGATCAGGGGACCGTGGACCATCCAGGCCTCAAGTCCCTTCACTTGCACGTGTGGCTCCTGCAGACGTAGCTCAAGCCCGATTCGGGGTCCCCCCTCCCCCAAGTAGCTGAGATTCTGGTGGAGGCCAGGAAACCCTCAGCCGGATCTACTTATGCCATGAAATGGAAGCGGTTCTCTATTTGGGCTGCCTCCAATGATGTCGAGCCCTTCTCGGTCTCTGTTGGCCGACTTCTGGATTACCTGCGCCACCTCTTCAATCTGAGTCTCAGCCATTCATCCTAAAAGGTTCACATGGCAGCCATTTCGGCCTATCATGTCCCCTTTGCAGACAGAACGTTTTCTCAGCTGGAGGTCTCTTAAGACCTTTTTGAGAGGGGTCCGTCACTTACAACCCCCTATCCGGGTTCCTGCCCCTCCTTGGGATCTGAATTTCATTTTAGAGAAGCTTACTCTGCCTCCTTTCGAGCCGGCAGCCTCAGCGGACCTAAAGTTCCTTTCTTGGAAGACTCTCTTCCTAGTGGCCATTACTTCTGCTCGACGGATTTACGAGCTCTAGGCCCTGATGTGTAAATCCCATATTTGATTTTTCACAAGGAACGTGTGGCTCTGCCTACCAACCCTAAGTTTCTCCCTAAGGTGGTAGCGGAATTGACACCGAATCAATCCATAGAGTTGCCTGCCTTTTTTACGCAGCACTCTAATCATGGAGAACACCTCCTGCATACTTTGGATGTTCACTGAATTCTGAGATACTACACCAACAGGATGAAGGATCTCAGAAAGACTGATCAACTCTCTGTCTCTTTTGCTCATAAAAGAGAAGGCAATGCTGTTTCTAAGCAATGCCTATCGAAATGGTTGGCTCATTGTATCACTTTCTGTTATGACAAGTACAAGAAGACCCTGCCGGGTCAAGTTAGAGGCCACTCTACCAGAGGGGTCGCTGCCTCTGAGGCTTGTTTCAAGAATGTGTCAGTGGCTGACATTTGTGCAGCCACCACTTGGACTTCTGTCCATACCTTTACAAAACATTACAGTTTGGACATTGCCTCTCGCCATAGAGCAGGCTTCGGGCTGGCAGTTTTGCAAGGCCTCCTTTCCTAAGGCCTTCACAACAATAAGGTCTACTTCTGAGTAGCTTTCCTCCTCCTGTTTGCTTCTCCTTGTTCCAGACTGCTTAGGGATTCAGTGCTACATGTAATTACCTACTGCAAGAGCCCTCTCAAAGTAAGATAGTACAGTTACGTAAGAACTTACCGTAACAGCAGATCTTCAAGAGAGGCTCTTGCAGTGGGTAATACCTTCTCGCCCTCCATCCCCCTAATCTTTTTCAGCTCCTTTTCCAGGAGGGAAAATATCCGCTTCTCTCTTATCTTGCCTTTTGGCCATTGTGGGAATAAACTGGAAGGTGGGTGTTGGGGACCGCCCCTTTATACTGAAGCCACATGACGTCGGTCACCTGACATGGGGGGCGGTCCCCTGCCAGAGACTGCTAGCTAGAAATTTTTCTGTTGGGTCCTGATGCTGGCCGGCATCAGTCCTATATGTAATTACCTACTGCAAGAGCCTCTCTCGAAGATCTACTGTTACGGTAAGTTCTTTCATAACTGTACTATCTTCGAGAGAGGCTCTTGCAGTAGGTAATGCCTTCCCGCCCTCCATCTCCCTTTGCTTTTTCAGCTCCTTTTCCAGGAAGGGATTCATCCGCTTCTCTCTCGTCTTACCTTTTTGAGCTTTTGGCGGGAAAGAACTGGAAGGCGGGCGTGGGGGACCGCTTCTTTATACTGACGTTGCATGACATCGGTCACCTGATGTGGGAGCGGTCCCCCGCCAGAGACTGCTAGCTAGAAATTTTTCCGTGGGGTCCTGACGCCTGGCGGCTTCAGTCCTATATGTAATTACATACTGCAAGAGCCTCTCTTGAAGATCTACTGCTACGGTAAATTCTTACGTAACTGTACTTTCCAGACAGAGTTGCTGGAGCAACAGATACCAAATCTGGCAGGACCACAGAGGGGCCACCAGAATCATTCTGGCCCGCTCTGACTGCAACTAGAGCAGTACTCTCTGAATGAGGGGTTAAAGAGGGAAGGCATACAGGAACTTCCCTGTCCAAGACAGGGACAATGCGTCACGCCAGAAAACACCAGGCCCTGGAGCGAGCAAAGATTTTGCAGTTTGGCATTGTATGGGGACGCAAAGAGGTCCAACTCTGGATGGCCCTAGTGATCGAACAGGTCATCTGTGACTTCCTGGAGCAGTTTCCACTCGTGATTCAGAGAGGTAGAGCAGCTGAGACTGTCGGCAAGAATGTTCTGGACCACTGGCAGATAAACTGCGATGAGATCCAGTCGGTACTCTATTGCCCAATCCCATACTCTCATGGCCTCTCTGCAAAGAGGGTACGAATGAGTCCCCCCTTGCATCTTGATGTAGAAGACCACTGGTGTGTTGTCTGTCTGCACCAGAACAGGACCCGTCGAGAATTGGTCTCAAAGCGATAAGCGCATTTAGCACGGCTCTCATTTCTTGAACATTTATATGTAGAGAGCTCTCTGTGGCAGACCAAGACCCTCTGGTCCTGTGATCCCCTAAATGAGCCCCCCAACTGGACAGAGAGACATCTGTGGTTAAAGTCCGAAGAGGAGTGGGGCTCCGGAATGGGACTTCTCCTGCTAGACTGTCGAGACAGAGCGACCATTCGAGGGAGCGGTGTACTGTACGAGAGATCCAGATTCAGAGATCCAGATCATCCACCAGTTGGTCCCACTGGACCCTGAGATGCCATTGGAGGGTCTGCATGTGTAGTCTGGCTAAGGGTACTGTGGCTATGGCAGCTGCCATGTGGCCTAGGAGTTGGAGAACAACCCGGGTGGGGGAAGAGGAGGCCTTCTGGAGCCTGCTGGCCAGATCCTGAAGGGGGTTTGCTCTGTCTGGGGGCAGGAAAGCTCTCCCATGCTTGGTGTCCAGAATAGCCCCTGTGAATTGCAGCCTTTGTGTGGGCCAAGGATGTGGTTTTGGCCAGTCTACCGTGATCCCCAGGGAGGAAAATAGATTCTATGTCTCTCATAAGGCGATTAGAAGCTAGCAGATACCTGGGGGACTGACAGAGCAGATGGCCCGGCCGGAAGCCCAGTGGTCGGGCCTGGAGCAGAAGGCCCGGTGGGCGGAGGGCCCGGCGTTAAAGTGGCATCCAGGAGAGGGATGTCGCCCAGCGTCGGTATGACTGGTGTTGGAGACGGCGTCCGGGGAACCAACGTCAGGTCAGCCGGCCCAGCGGGAGGGAGGCCTGACGGGTGCGCAGCAGGAACCTCGGCATCACCCGGGGATGGTGGGGAAAAATCCCCGGGGTCAGACTGAGGAGGCCCAGGGTCCCCGGAGGGTAGCGAAGGCTGCGGGGAGCCAGGAATGGCAGATGTAAGAGGGTCTGATGTTGGCTCAGCCGCTGTGTGGACGTCGGGTCGGCTGACTTATCAGCGGGGTCCGGGTGGACGTCGGAGGAGCCGGCGTCTGACTTAGCGGACCCATCGTCTGAGGCAGGTCGTGAAGGAGGGGCGGTCTGGTCAGGCGGGAAAGTGGCCGTGCGCCGCCCAGAAGGGTAAAGCGACTTATCGACCATCTTCATGCGGGCATCACAGAAGCTGACGTCTGACTAACCAGAGCCAATCGAACCAGTAGGCCGCATAGTGACGGCTTTACCAGGAGTGGAGGCCTCCAACAGCCGGGGGCGCCGAAGAGGCCCGGGTGAGCCAGACGGGTGGGCCGACACCAACTTGGAAGCTTCTAAGACGGCCGTCGCAGAGCGGTCCCCCGGAGGGGACGTTACCTGGAGCACGGTGACTCCTGCCGGAGTTGCGGTGGAAGAGAAGCCCCTGTCCCGATGCTTCTCCCTGTCCTCCATCTTACGATGGCCTTTGGGGAAGTGGACGCCTGCCGGAACTTTTTCAACTTCTTCTCCATGGAGGACATCTTCTTCTTGAGGATATGGGCCTCCAGGGACTGCTATCTCCATCTGCGGGTGGCGCCATTAAATTTAAGGCAGTGCTGGCACTTCTCCACCTGATGGTCCGGGCCCAGACAGGAGGCACTGGGAATGGCCATCCTTGTGTGGGAGTTGAATGCCGTACGAGTCGCACTTATTTTTGTGCTCGAAAGGTGTAGGGGACGACATACACCAATGAAAGGCTGAAGATTAAGTAGAATAATTGAAAAAAACGACGGTAAATACTACCGGCAACAGAGATGACGAGCACTGAATTTTACCGCGAGGCGCCTGACATGAGCCAACGTGGAAAGAACTGAAGGCGGGCGGGGACCGCCTTTATACCGATCACCAAGATGACATCGGTCACCTGGATGTGGGGCGGTACCCCACCAGAGACTGCTAGCTAGAAATTTTTCAGTTGGTTCCTGACGCTGGTCGGCATCAGTCCTCTATGTAATTACTTACTGCAAGAGCCCTCTTGAAGTAAGATCTACTGTTACGGTAAGTTCTTCTGTAACTGTACTATATTACTTCAAGAGGGTTCTTGCAGTAGGTAATTACATATAGAACTGAGTCCCAAGCAGTCTGGAAAAAGGAAAAGCACTCGGGGGGAAGAAAACTAACCAACCAATGTAACCTCCAGCTGCACTGGTCTTAAGAAAGAAGACCTTGCAGTACAGTCAACCCAAAGCCTGCTCTACGGCGAGAGGCAATATCCAAACTGCAGTGTTTCATAAAGATATGGACAGAAGTCAAAGTCGCGGCTGCACAGATGTCTGCTGCTGACACATTTTTTAAACAAGCTGCAGAGGTAGCTACCCCTTTGGTGGAGTGACCTCTAACTTGACACGGCAGGGTCTTGTGGTACTTGTCGTAACAGAAGGTGAGACAATGAGCCAACCACTTTGATAGGCATTGCTTGGAAACTGCATTGCCCTCTCTTTTGTGAGCAAAAGAGACAAAAAGCTGATCCGTTTTCCTGAGATCCTTAGTCCTAGAGGTATAGTATCTCAGTATCCTATGAACATCCAAGGTATACAAGAGGTACTCCCCTTGATTGGAGTGTTGCGTAAAGAAAGCAGGTAGCTCCATGGATTGATTCAGCGTAAATTCTGCTACCACCTTACGGAGAAACTTAGGGCTGGTGCGCAGAGCCCCACGTTCCTTGTGAAAAATCAAATAAGGGATTTTGCACATCAGGGCCTGAAGCTCGGAAATTCGTCGAGCTGAAGTAATGGCCACTAGGAAGAGAGTCTTCCAAGACAGGTCCTTCAAGTCTGCTGAGGCTGCTGGTTCGAAAGGAGGCAGAGTATGCTTCTCAAGAATAAAATTCAGATCCCAAGGAGGAACAGGAATGCGGACAGGGGGTCTCAAATGGAGAACCCCTCTGAGGAAAGTCTTAGAGACTTCCAACTGCGTGAACGTCCTGTCTCCAAAAGGTACATGGTAGGTCAAGATACCTGCCATGTGAACCTTCAATCGGAATGGCTGAGACCCAGGTCAAAGAGATGATGCATGTAGTCCAGGAGTCTCTCGACAGGGCAAGAGAAAGGCTCGAAGTCCTTTGAAGAGACCCAAATCGAAAAACGTTTCCACTTCATATCATAGATGGATCTAGTGCAACAGTTCTCAAACTTTGACAAAGTGAGCCTTCCCTAAGCCATGAAAAAGATCTTGAGCCTCACCCAAAATACTGAAATATTTTTGGGCCTCCCCATAGAAAAATAGCCTACTTTTCACAGTACATCAGGAATAAATTGAAACCTCTTTGCATAGCTTGCTCTCATGTTATTAAGCTTATTGTACCTCTCCCCCCCCCCCCAACAAACAGGACAACCTACTTGCTCCAATATTCTGACTCTTGAACCATTGTTACCCATTACTGCCATACCTTCATGGGTCAGACTGCTTTTTTTTTTTGCCCATCTAACTGGGATAACCTTCCTGCTGACCTCTGCCTCTCACCCTGCTCTTAAGCATCTTCTCAGGGATCATTTTGCTACCTCCTGCTCTTATTCCTAGTACCTGTATGGTTAACTCTTGTATTTGGACAGTTCTGCTGCCAGTCTAATTGACCAACTGTTCCTCGCATTGTTAGTTTATTGTTCTTAATTTGTTTGCTTGTTTATTCATTTTGTATTGCGTGAGTGTTTCGCAGTTACATTTTGAATTGTATTCTCTCACTACCCTTCCCTGGGTACACCTGAAATAAGCCATGGCTCAGTGTACAGTACCTTCCCTGGTCACTGACTTGTGAATAAATACATACATTCACCCACTATTATCCTCTTTCAGTTTGCCTTATCCCTTCACTCAAACTCCATAAAGTTCAAAATTGAAATACAGTACTTTTTCAAGACTTGCTTGAGCCTCCCCTAGAACAGGTTGGGGCCTCCCCAAGGAGGCTGGCCTCACCATTTGAGAACCCCTGATCTAGTGGAAGGCTTCCTGGCCTCCACCAGAATATCTGCTACGAGCGGAGAAACCCCAAATTGGGCTTGAGCTATGTCTGCAGGAGCCACGCATGCAACTGAAGAGATTTGAGACCTGGATGAACCAGGGTCCCCTGATCCTGGGTCAGCAAGTGTTGTGACAGAGAAGAGGAAGCGGAGGTTCCTCTGAAAATTGTTGTAGAAGAGAGAACCAAACTTGCCTAGGCTAGAATGGGCTCCTTCCAAACTGAGTTTGTGTAAGACCCTCGGAATTAAGGTTATTGGAGGGAAGGCACAGATGAATCTGTTCCTCCAGTCGAGAGACAGAGCATCACGCCAAAAAATGTCTCGCTCTGGAGTGAGCGAGCAGAAGGCAGGAAGTTTTGCATTTTGAGGAGACGTGAACAGGTCTACCTTAGGGGTTCCCCAGTGCAGAAAGTTATCGTCTACTACCTCTTGATCCAGTTCCCATTTGTGGGCTTGGACTGAAGACTGACACAGTGGTCTGCCAGCGTATTGTCTACTTCCGGAACATGAGCTGCCATCAGGTGAAGGTTGTGCTGAACCACCGAACTCCAAACTCTCATTGCTTCCCTGCACAGAGGGTAGGAACGAGTTCCTCCCTGTCTGTTGATGTACTAGACTACGCACATGTTGTCCGTCTGGATTGTTAGATGACCAGGAAGTATGCAAGAGTTCAGAGCCTGGAGAGCATACAAGACGGCTCTGAGCTCGAGCACATTTATGTGAAGAGTCTGCTCGAGTCTGGACTGGGAGCCCTGAGTCCTGTGAGAGCCTAGACGGGCTCCCCAGCCCTCTCCTGAAGCATCTGTTGTAAATGTTTGGGAGGGGGGTTTGATACAGAAAGGAACTCCCCAGCAAAGGTTCTCTTGCACCATCCACCACTGCAAGTCCCTGACCATGGGATCGGAGACCAGAATGTCCTGGTCTAGGTCGTCCAATGTCTGGTCCCTTCGAGACCGAAGCGTCCACTGAGAGATCCTCATATGGAGCCGAGCGCGAGGGACTGTTGGAATAGTAGCCGCCATGAGCCCGAGGACTGACCTGGTGCCGACCCTTCTGCGACTGGACAACAGACTTGCTTGAGCCTGGAGGGTGTCCACCCTGTCCGGAAGCAGAACAGCCTTGCTGATGGTCATGTCCAGGATTGCCCCGATGAACTGGCGTCTTTGGCAAGGAACCAGATGGGACTTGGTCTGGTTGATGGTGATACCCAGGCTGGTGAAAACCTGCAGGGTAAGGGAAAGAGAGCATAGGCGTTCCTGCCTGGATGGGGCTGCCTGCAGCCAGTTGTCCAGGTACGGGAAAACCTGCACTCCCTGGGTACGCAGGTGGGCCGCTACCACTGAAAGACATTTGGTAAACACTTGGGGAGCTGAGGAAAGACCAAATGGGAGGGCATGAATTGGTAGTAGCCCCCTGAAAAGAAAACCAAAGGAATTTGTGGTGGGAAGGGTGGACGGGGATGTGCAGGTAGGCATCCTGCATATCCAAAGTGCACAGCCACTGTCCCTGTCGAAGAAGCGGCAGAAGGCTCTGCAGGGAGAGCATTCTGAAGCGTTTGTACTCCACAAACACGTTCAGGTAGCTGAGGTCTTTTTTTTTTTTAAAACTGTTTTTTATTTTAGCTTTTTACTTAGATGGTACCACAGAACAGGTTTACAGGAGATTATCATCACATGAATGGGAATGCATACAAGGAACACACTGGTATACATAATTACAAGGTTGAGAGTCAATAATCAATGCTGTGTTAAATATCATAATTACATAATAAAATTACAATTCTCTACCCTAATTAAAATTATAACAATATAGCCTTTATATAAATTTTAATCAAGTGCAAATGAATGGGTCAGATCAGCAATTCCCAGCCATAAAAAGTATGTAAGGGGAGCACAGGGAGCCCGGGGGACTGCCAACCAGGATAAAATAAGAAGGAGGGAAGGTAAATTTCAAATTTTAATCAGGGAGAATCCCATCTAGCAAGGCTATAAAATGTTCCCAGAGGAAAAAAAAGGATGGTAAAGGACTGGCCAGGCCTCAATCACAAGATAAAAAAAAGGGGGGGGGGGGGCTTGCCACTATCACTACTAGCCATTAAGGTGGTTGGTCAGATCTAAACTGAGAAATATTAAGAAACCAGACATTCCATTGATTCATTAAGTTAGGTATTTTATTTTGTAGTCGAGCAGTCATGTGTTCTAGTTTGTATATCTCATAAACTGTATCCTCCCAAGCTGAGATTGTAGGAGGGTCTGGACGAAGCCATAACCTCGTAATACATTTTTTGGCCGCACCAAGTAAGATATTGAGAAGGTATGTTTGGTATGGGTCTTTAAAGTGATGGGGATAATGAAGAAGGATCCCAACAGATAGGGAGAAAGTACCTAGATTCGGGAAAAGATCCATCACTCTATCCTTTATCAATGACCAATATGCTGTCAATATCGAGCAGGACCAGAGGATATGTGTGTGTGTGTGTGTGTGTGTGTGTGTGTGTGTGTGTGTGTGTGTGTAGCAACCTCACAACCGCACTGTCTCCAACAAGAAGAGTCCCCTCCAGCTGAGTATTTAGCCGTAATTTGAGGGATGCGAAAGAATCTAGACACCACTTTCCAGGAGAACTCCCTCCATGTATATGAGCTAGAAGTTTTATGTTGTCTCCTCCAAATGCGGAGCAGTACTCCTGGGAGAGTTCAGTCTGGAATTCAGCCTCCCAGTGGAATTGTACTACCTGCATGACCTGCGTTGGTGTCCCCTGTAGGGCCTTATAAAACCGGGAGACTAAGTGGCTACGGTCACCACCTCCTGCCAACTGGGACAGTAGGGGGAATGGGGGGGGATAATCTGGGTAGTAATATCCAGTCCAATCCTCTCATCCATAAGGTGATGGATCTGCAGGTACCTGAAAAAATCTGTTTTATTTAAAAGGAATTCCCATTGTAGTTGCTCAAAAGACTTGAAAACCGAGTTATCATAAAATTGGTATGAATGTCGTAGGCCTCGTTGGGCCCAAGTCTTAAAGGTGGTGTCTAATCTAGCCAGGGTCCAGGATGGGTCCTCGGTGGGAATTCCCATCCAATCTGATAGAAACTTATTAGCTGGACGAGATAAAAATTTCATCCAGGACTGGAGCATTCCTTTAGTAAATCTGGATCCACTTGTAATCCGAACTTTGTTATGCGGCTGAAAGACTTGAGAATAATTCAAGGAATTATCAGCCATTATCTGCTCCAACTGGAGCCAGGGTGAGGCTAGGCTTTGAGGTGTAAGCCAGGTAGTGATGTGTGTAAGCAAAGTGGCAAGCCAGTAGTTAACAATATTAGGGAGGGCCAATCCACCTCCCTTCTTGGGGCACTGAAGCTTATTAAGTGCAAGCGTGGGTCTCTGGTTCACCCAGAGAAACTGACTAACAGAGGTGTCCCACTTCCGGATATCCTTCATTGCAAGAGGTATTGGGATATTTTGTATTACATATAGGATCTTTGGCAGGGAGTTCATCTGGATAGACTGAACTCTAGCCAACAGTGAAAGAGGGAAGGGTGTCCATCTAGCCAAGTCTGAGTATATTTTTGATAAAGTTGAGGAAAAGTTCAAGACATATAGGTTTGAAAAATTCTGGGGTATTTTAATACCTAGATAAGTTATGTGGGATTTATCCCACTTGTAGGGGTATTTTAAGATAAGTTCTTGAGACATTGGGGATTGTATAAGTAAAGCTTCTTATTTAGATTAATTATATAACCTGTGAGAGTTTGTATTTCTTGTAGTAGGGAGGTCAGGGTTTGTAGTGATTCCTCAGGGTGGGTGATATAGAGAAGAAGGTCATCGGCGAAATAGGCCATTTTGTGATGAGAGGTCTCATAGATATCATAACTGTGTAAGCTAGAGGTTTGTCAAAATAATTGGGCTATGGGCTTGACCAAGAGGGCAAACAAATATGGAGAAAGAGGACAACCCTGACGAGTGCCCCTAAATAAAGGGAATCGATCAGAATGTGAACCATTTAGTCTCACAACTGCTTCCGGGTCAGTGTATATTCCCCTGATAGCGTCCAAAAAAGGTTTGGGAAATTAACATTTTTGTAAGAAAGCCTGGAGAAATCCCCAGGAAACCATATCGAACGCTTTTTGGGCATCAAGACTGAGTATTAGAAGAGGTGATTTTGTTGAAGAAGCATGATCTATAAGGCATAAAGTGCATTTGATATTGTCTGTTGCCTGTCTGCCTTTAATGAATCCAGATTGATCCGGGCGTATTAATGAAGGGAGAATATCATCTAACCTATGTGCCAGTATACTCGTGTAAATCTTGTAATCTTGATTGAGTACAGATATAGGATGGTATGAATCGCATAACTGTGGGGGCTTCTGGGGTTTCAAGATAACAGAAATTGTTGCTTCTCTCCATGAGATAGGGAATGAGGACGTGGCATGGGCATTTTGTAGGGCCTTTAAAATGGGAGCTTGCACTAATTTTTCCATGTGCCCTTATAGAATTCTGGTCCAAAACCGTCAGGGCCCGGGGATTTTCCATTTCTGAGTGTTTTTTATAATATTCTGAAGTTCTAGTTCAGAAATCGGAGCTGAGATTTGTGCCTGTTGAGAGGTTGAAAGAGTAGGTAGTTGAAGTTGAGAAAGGAAAGAGATTATTTTCTGCGGGTCAGGTTCTATTGGGGAAGAATACAAAGATTTATAATAATTTTTAAATGCTTCCAGAATATGCGGTGTGGAGTACAGAGTCTGCCCAGATACAGGGTCCTTAATTTTAGTGATATTACATTGTTGTATTTGATGTGTAAGGTGGTAAGCTAAAAGTTTAGAGGCATGAGCCCCACCCTCATAATAACGCTGTCTAAACCAGGCCAAGGCTTGCTCAGTTTTCGCTGTCAGCAATCTTTGGATCTCAGCCTGTGTCTGAGAGATTAAAGGGAGGAGATCCGAGTCCCCGTGCATGTGGGACTCTTGAAGAAACTGAAGCTTGTCTTGTAGGGCCTGCAGGCAGGCCTCGGCCTGTTTTTTCTTATGAGAGGCATATGCTATAATATGGCCTCTGAGCACTACTTTGAGTGTATCCCAAAGAATCTGAGGGAAGACCCGAGGAGAAGCATTATCTCTAATAATTTCAGGGATTCGGGCCTCTAGGAGGTCTCGGAATTCTTTATCCCTTAATAGGGATGGGTTAAATATCCACTGTACATTTTTCTTTTCCTTTCTGATATTATTTTTTTTTTTTATTTATTTAAAATCTAGGAATTATAACCCTTTGAGTTAGGGACTCATTTACAAAGGCTCCACGTCACACAGAGATCGACGACAGGTACAGAGGATGACAGTACATAGATTAAATATAGTGTCACTGTACAGTACTACTACAATCGAGTGATTCAGAGGTGTGTATGGTACAGTCAAAATAGAGTCAGGTACATATATAGCAGAGGAACAAGGGGTTATCTGCAGTCACAGTGGGAGTTGGTTAAGATATAGTCATGCTGGGGGGCATGGTCAGATAGACCTATATTAAGGATATCTGCTGCCTGGACTAGGTCAATATATTCTTTGCTGAGACAGAAGTAGTCCAACCTAGAGCAGTGTTTAAAGGCATTGAAATAATACGTAAGCTTCCGTTGGGAAAGATGAAGCTGTCTCTATGCATCCACTCGACCGACGTCTCGTAATAAACGACGAAGGTGTTTTTGCCCTGAAGATTGAGAGGATGGGCATGTTGCAGACGTGTCTAAGGAAGGGCTGAGTTGGCAATTGAGATCTCCACCTAGGATTAAGATCCTCTGCTGCCTTGTTAGGATAGCATCTATTAGATGATGTATGGATGAAGCATCAGAGCCTGGTGGGACATAAACACTACACAGTGTTAGGATTTGCTGGTTCAACTTGACCACAGCCAATGCCAGCCTACCATCTCTATCAGCATATTGATCAAGTAGTTGAAGTTGAGAGCGCTTTGGAATCAGAATCACTGACCCTCTTCTTCGACCCCTCTGATAAGAGGACTCAATCAGTTCAGAAAAAACAAATTTAAGAAGTTTCCGGTGCTCCTCTGAAGAGAGCGAGTCTCTTGTAGTAGAAGGACGTCCAGGTGTAATTTTTTTGAGGGCACAAATAGTGCGGTATCTCGTAACGGGGCCGGCCAGCCCATTTACATTGTGAGAGACAATTTTAAAGGGGCGCTGCATGTCCACAGTTATAAAAATCTATATTGCGGTCCCCCATAGCCCTTCCCCCACTCAAAAAAAAATATACCTAACCTTTCGAATTTCCTGCTTTGTAAAATAATTGTTATCTAGGAAAGTTATGGCTGACCTGTGTTCTGTGGTCCAAATAAAAAAAAAAATGAAACGGAGGGAAAACAAAAAAGGGGCCTTAAGGACGAACCTAATAAATAACAAGTATGCCAACTGGGCATTATTTTAGAGATCTGCTGAGTGAAGGAATGAGTGTAAACTATGTACATTCCCCACTTAAGGGGAGTATCTGTGACTTCCAACAATACGTGTGCCAATGGGACACGTACTGGGGACAGATTTACAAACCGTCCGAAGGTGGACACCCTATCAACTAAGTGATCAGGGATCCTGGGGAAACTCTTGCCCCAAACTTCAGGAGGGGGGTAGGCTAGTTCGAGGGTAACTAAAAGCAGGGTAATCCATAAACCAAAAACTGATAGTGGGAGGGAAATATAGGAAGGGATAAAAAGGTGCTGGTCCATCACTGCCAGGTTCCAAGATGGCATGAATACTCACGCCTCTCGCCCCCCACCAAGGAAAGGTATATAAAAAGGGGGGAGGGAAGAAGAGAGAGAGATACTGAGATATATATCCCTCCCCACACACATAAAAGAATTCAGTTGGGAAACAAATATGTCAGGGGAAGACAGCCCCCCCAACGTGTAGATTCAAAAAGGCCCTGCTGATATAGTGACTCTTCTAAGATGGGCAGGAGGCCCAGCTCTCTCAGGCTCAGGGAAATGGGGTCAGAGTTAAAACATCTTATGGAGTGACCAGGGCAACCACAAGCCAATATCAAAGTGAAAACCAGCCCTCCCATAAAAAGTCTGAAGGACCCAAGGGCTGAAAGAAAAACAATATCCATATCAAAACTTCTGGTCCTTGATGTATGACTGCAATTAGTTTTGAGCACTGAAGCACCTCAACAGAGGAACGCCACTAAAACATTAGGTATATAACATCTTATTGTTTAAAAAAACACCAAAAATCCCAGCTGATGCGTTTCAGACAAAAAAAGTCTTATCAAATGTATGTATAGGAAGAGAGAGAAAAAAAAGCAAAAAAAAAAAAAGGGAGAGAAAAGAAGGAAAAAAGAAATTCAGGCGAATGGTTCATGTGCAGTTCAATATGTCCATCTGCAAATAAAGTTGTAGGTTATAGTTATAGTCTTAAGATGGATAAATCGGAGATATCGTTGTGTTCTAAGTACACTTTGTCAATGAGAGGTCTTCCCAAGAATTCTGATCTCGAAGTCCCTGGGCACTTATAAAGAAAGGTAGTTGATCAGCAGGCCGGAGCTAGCGATGGAGCAAGGGATATGTGAGGTCGCCCCACCCGGCCAGGCAGCAGAGGGAAAAAACTGTGAGAAGGGGTTCCTCCATACGGGAGGAGATCACAGAGAGTGTTGGGCCAATGTCCATCCACCGACATCATTCCATTAAGCCTCTCATGGAAGCCTATGGTTAGGAGAGAGCAGCATGTGAGGGCCAATCCAGAGCATTTATTACATTCCCTCCCCTTAGAGCCTAATGCAGACAGGGCCAGGGCCCGCCCGAGGGCATGATGTTTAACCTTTAAGTATGATGGCTGCCATACCGGTCTGTCTGGGAGTCAAATTAATTTAAGTGCATGACAGTGCTGTCAGACCATCCCAGGGCTGAGAGGACTCCTTAGCTGTGTCCTATTTAATGGAGTAATGCAGCAAAGTCGGACCTCAGCTAGGCCGAAAAAAGTGTAATACTAACTTCAGGAGGGGCATCCAGGTCCAACCAAGCACAAAAAAATGTCTGGCCGGAACCTACCAGCCTCATCCCGGGCAGGAATGCATTGGAGAACCCCTATTTAATGGGGTCTAAGTGCAATATAGTTAAATTAAACTGATTTAAGGCCCGCTTTTAGATAGAGTCAATTTTCTCCTGCCCCAAGCGGTCCGACCGCAAACCGCACTCTCAAGAGATCTAACTCCGGCAGCCATCTAGCTAATCCTGGAGGCCCCAGCCCCTGCACGCACTGCCCAGAAAGAGAAAGAGAAAGCTCAAGGAAGGGCCCCCCACTGCCCCACTCCAATGTCCGTACCCGAACCAGGCCCTCTGCTCAAATCCACGATCCCTCATCTGGCAACAAGGAGAAATAGAAATTACGTACTTACCGTAATTATGATCTTTCTGTGTATCTTCACCATTCATCACAGATGGGTACTGGCCGGAGATCAGGACCCCGCGGGAGGCTTTTTTTTTTTTAAAAGGATAGAAGCAGAGCCGACGAAAGCATCAAGGGCCGCCCCTCGAGGCCAACGACCACGTGGCGCCTGAGGATTAGCCGCTAATGTGTTGACTCTGCCTGCCTACCAGTTCTGAGTCGCCGGAGAGGTAAGAGGAAGGGATGGAGGGTGGGACAAGAGAGTCCAAGGGACAGAAAAGGAAGAGAGAATTGAACTAAAGGAAATAACGACTGAGAGGACAGCATAGAAGAAGTAAACTAAGGGGATTGGGTAGGGGCCCCAATCTCTGGAAAAGGAAGAAGGGAAGGGGGGGAGAGAGAGAATTTAGGAGAGAGTGAGAGGTAACAAGGATCCAGGACCCTTGTCCGTCACCAGACTGTATAGGAACTGCAAGGAGTGGCAAAGCTCATCTGCCAGAATTCAAGGCACAGAATAAATGGCAATACCCCAAAAGCAGAGTCGGCTATTCTGGAGAAGGACAGGGTACAGGGACTCAGTACTCTCTCTGTAAAGATATTTGGTGAAAAAAAGGGGTTCTCTTTTTTTTTTTTTTTTTTAAATAGGATAACAGAAGGAGGGCAACCACCAGTTCTCACCTCATAGGGGTGAGGATAAATAGAGAGGAAGTGCCACTCGAACTGTACCCCTTGGGGAAGAAAATTACCCCCCTGTGTGTCCCAACTTTACCCCGCTCAAAAAGAGGGGTAGGCACAGAGGGAGGAGGATCCAGAGACTGGAGCCCCAGGGGGATGGCGGGCGGGATTGTGATGAATGGTGAAGATACACAGAAAGATCATAATTACGGTAGTAAGTAATTTCTATATCTTATCTGTGTCAATCTTCACCATTCATCACAGATGGGTGAGTACCAAGCCCCCCCAAGGGGGTTGATTAATTGCACCCTAAGGGACAGTGTCCCTTAGCCATCAGTGGGTGACACACTAAGAGGGGGAACCTTCTGGGCCTGAGGAGGCCTGAGAGTGGGGAGAGCGAGACGGGGTCTCCCCGGAGGGGGAAGGAATTTGCCCCGACAAACGCTGTCTCGCCCTACGGGAAAAGAGATAGGTTCCCTGGTGAGCGGAGAAAATCACCCTACGCCGGGCCAAGGGTGACAACTGGGAAAGGCGAAGCCACGCCGATCTCCTGGTGCAGATCGCTGTCCCTACTACCCTGGTAGCTACCTCATTTGCATCGTAAGATGCCCTTGCTTGGTGCCTTGCTAGCTCCAGGCCACGTGCAGAGAGTGCGATGGCTTGCCTGGTTTGCTCCGAGTCAGGCAAAGCAGCTAGGATCTGACCCAGCGCTGACCACAAGAACCTGTTGTAGGCTGCATAGTGGGCCTGATGAGCGGAGATGGAGAGAAGCAACCGTGCCGAGTAGAAAGTCCTCCTCTCCCAGAAATCAAAATCCGAAGAGTCCTGATCTGGGGGCCGGTCACGGTGGAGGGTGCGAAGCCCGTCAGGAGTGTCCAGGTGTGTCAATCCGGACTGTGGATGAGGCATAGAACCTGGAGACTCTGGGGGAGCGCAATACCTCTGGCTGAGGTCTCTAGGGGCAGGAACTCAGGAGAAGGGCCTCTGCCAGAAACGCATGGACGCCTCCCAAAAGGGAGCAGGCCTGGGCGGCACCACAAGGGTGGCCGCACTGAAATCGCCTAGAAAGGCGTGCGCCGCATGCTCAGGATTGCTCATGGAAAGGGAGAGAGGTGAAGGTCCTCCAGCATCCTCACGAGGAAACGCTGATACTCGGAGAGATCAGCGGCAGGAGAGATATGGACAGACGGTTCCTCTCCCCCTGAAGAGGGGGATGAGGAGCTGGAGGTCACCATGCGCTCTGAGAGTGGCTGCTCAGGGGAGGTTGAAAAACCTGGCTGTCCATGGCCCTAACGTAGGCAGGGAACCGAGCAGCCACTGCTCTGAACTGTTCCCAGGTGAGAGGACCGCTAGGACCAAGAATACCTGGGAACAGCTGGAGCAGGCAGCAGAGGGGAGGGGGGCAGAGCTGAGAGAGGAAGTTGGCTGACCTCTGCCAGGGCTAGGGAGCGGACCAAGGACCCCCACGGAGGGTGTCCTGGAAGACTCCGCAGCCGACAGCTGTACAACCACGTTGGTACTGCCTAGACTGCGCCCAGAAGAATCCCCCAAGTGAGGTGACCGGGGCCGTATAGATCCAGAAGGACGGTCCCCTGCCTCCAAAGAATGGGACCCCCTCAAGGAACCAGAAGGGGAAGGGCGAAAGTCCACATTTCGGATTCGTCCAGGGCCCGAGGGTCCCAGAGAAAGGTCGACACACCCCACACTCTCGACCTCCTGGAGTCCGAGAGAGTCCTAGTCCTGAAAGGGCCAGCCTAGAAGCTGGCAGCTCTGGGTTGCCCAGAGAGAGACCCAGGGAGCAGCACCCTTCCCTCCCGTGGGCTTCCCGATAGGCCCCAAAGTTGGGCGATCGAGACACACCACCGAAGGGGTACCACCGCCGACGGGTCAAGGAATCCCCAAGGCCAGGTTGCATGGCAATGGTGGCATGCACCACAGCCTGCTGGTCAGTACCACTGACCCTAACCTCGGGGAACCAGGCGCACCTCAGAAGGGGCTGACTGAGACCCGTCGTGGAGACCACCGGCTCGTCCTCCTCTGCAGACAACCCGAAAGTGTGACTGCCGCCCGACTCGAGCGGTGAGTCTGAGGCCCTAAGCCAGGCGGTAGCAGGGCGAGGGCGACCTTAAAGGGCCCAGAAGTCCAAACAGTGGCCAGGCGGCACCTGCACCCTCCACAGCCCTTAGCGGCGCTGGCAGAAGACGGCAGGGCAGCACGGGCCAAGGTCTGAACTAGGGCCAGCTACGGCGCAACGTCAAGCCCACAGGCACCAGGGGCGGTACCAGTAACAGAGCGGCGCCGGCAGAAACCCAGCCACAGCCTCGGCGCTGACCCGCCGCCAGGCCCCTTGAGCGCCAGCAGCGGCACCGAGACTGAAGCGGCGCCCGGCGACCCGAGGCAGACTCGGTGCCGAACATGCACCGCGGATCCCTCAGCTGCGGCGGCACCGAGAGCACCAGCGCCGACGGGCGACTCCAAAGCCCCACGGCGCTGTGCTCAACGTCGGCGCGCTCGAGCGTCGGCGCAGGGAACATGCGCGGCGCCGATTCCAGGGTCCGCGGCGCCGCGAGCAGGGTCGGCACCGCGAACGGCGCCGACAAGGCCCACGGAGCTGAGAGACGAGTTGGCGCCGCCGTCGGTGCTGACAGGACCCACGGTGACACGAACGGCGCCGATGGCCCCGATGGCACTGAGCGACGGTGTCGAGGACGGCATTGACCTGGGCCTTCCGGACCGCGGGAGCGACACCGGGGGAGCCTTCACCCCCGAAGGGGTGATTGCCATAGCGGCGCCTCCCGCCCGCTCCCGGGAGGAAGCAGGACAGGCCTCCTGTGACACGGAAGGAGGCTCGGCCAAGGCTAGGTTATGAGAGGCCGAGGCTCCCTCTTCCTCGGTCCGTATAGAACCGGGAGGGGACCCGGAGGAAAGGCCAGAGAGCACGGCTATCTGACGAAAAGTAGACCCACCCCTCGTAAAGTCATGAGCTCGCCCTACTTTAAACGCGCGCTGTTCGAGGACGCGTCGGTCCATGGAGAAGCAGGCGTCGCACGAATCCATGTCGTGAAGCGGGCCAAGACACGAGAGACATCGGTCATGCTGGTCGGTAACGGAGTACTTGCGGCCGCACGGGCACCGACGCATGGGGGCCACCCGCCTTAGACGACTTTTTGCCCTCCGACCGCGACATGACCTAATGGGAAAAAAACACCAAAAACAGACTCGACGTCGCTAAAATGTAAAATAAATGGAAAGATCTTACCAGCGACGTCGAGTATGGCAGACTAGAACTAGCAGGAACTGACGGACTGTCGACAACAAAAGGCTAAGGCCTAAAACTTTTAAAATCTTCTTCACAGGCTTCCCACGAGGCGACCTCGACGGCGGGAGACGAAGAACTGGTAGGCAGGCGGAGTCGACACAGCTTAACGGCTAATCCTCGAACGCCATGTAGTATGTCGGCCTCAAGGGCGGCGCCGATGCTGCGTCGGCTCCGCCTATCCTTTTTAAAAAAAAAAAAAAAAAGGCTCCCGCGTGGTCCTGATCTCCGGCCAGTACCCATCTGTGATGAATGGTGAAGATTGACACAGATAAGATCATACGAATATACGAAATTTGCCAGCAGATAAAGGCCTAGAGGTCTATCAAGTCTGCTCAAATGTGCAGCTAGCACCCCTTATTCTGCAGCTGCCCCTCCCTTCCACCCTTCCCCTTCATTAACCCTCCCCTTGTCCTGTCCCATCCTCGTTTGAAGCAGTCCGCTGTTCTACTGCATACCACTTCAGCAGGTAACGATTCCACCCAGCCACCACCCTCTCTGTAAAAGTTTCTCCTCATCTCCTCCTGAACCTTCCTCACTCCAGTCTCATATCATGGCCCCCGTGGCCCCTCCCTCCCTTACTTTGAACAGCCCCTCTGTACCCGCTTTGTTTATTCCTTTCATGTATTTAAAGGTTTCAATCATGTCACCCCTGTCTCCTCTCCTCCAGTGAGTACATGTTCAACTCCTTCAACCTCCTTTGTATGATAAGTCCCCTGCCCTTGATCATCTTTTGTCGCTCTGCGCCTGCACCCCCTCCAGTAACTAATGTCCCTCTTCAGATACAGGACGCCAGTACTGCACGCAGTACTCCAGGTGTGGTCTAACTAATGACCTATACAGTGGCAGAATCACCTCCTCCCTCCTCGAGGATATACCCTTAGCAATACAACCCAGCATTTTGTTGGCCTTTGCAGCTGCCTTCCTACATTGTGCTGAGTTGTTCATTGACCCTGTAATGAGCACACCCAGATCCTTCTCCTCCTCTGTCTGGGCTAGCTGCACTCCCCTAGCTGGTAACTCCTCCTTGGGTTCTTCATCCCAAAATGCAGCACCTTGCACTTTTGGCATTAAAGCCCAGTTGCCAGGTGTCTGACCAGGTTTCAAGCTTTGCCAGATCATCCTGCAACCCCTGCCATCCCCCTAGGTCATCCACCACCGCGCCTACCTTGGTATCATCAGCAAACAGACTGATCTTGCTCTTGATGTCCCATGATATGTCTGCAATGAATATCCCAAACAACACTGGTCCCAACACTGAGCCCTGTGGAACACCGTCACTGCCCTTGGGTGTGAGAGAGCTCCCCACCCACCACCACCCTCTGTTGCCTTCCCTGCAGCCAGTTTCCTACCCATCTCACCAGCTTTGCACCCGCTCCTGTGCCTACTAACTTCCTTCCCAGCCTTCCATGTGGCACTGAGTCGAATGCCTTACTGAAGTCCAGATACAGGACAGCCACTGCATGGCCCCTGTCCAGTTGCCTAGTTACCCAGTCATAGAACTCGACCAGGTTGGTTTGGCAGGATCTGCCACGTATGAAGCCATGCTGTCTGCTGTCCTGTAGTACTTTGACATCTAGGAGGGCCACCAGCCTCTCCTTCAGGATAGTCTCCATTAGCTTACCCACAATGGATGTGAGGCTCACATCTTCCCCCAATCCCCCCGTACCACATACCATAGCGAAGTCCCCTCACAGCCCGCCAAACAGTTCCCTTTTAATTACTCACTGCGAACCCAAAAAACCATAACTCCGATGAATCTCAGGTATTCTGTCTGGAGAATTGCGCCAGCATCTGCTTAAGAGAGTCAATGGTAGCTTGCTGATCCGGTTGTTCTTTGGGGGGAGCTGTCCTGGTGTTGCTTCTATCTTCTGAAGTCCTCTGAGGAAGACGAACTGTGGCAGGTAATGTAAAGCCATGTTTTTAAGGTCTAAACAGGCTTCCTCCATGGAGACATAAGACTGCTGTCCCGAGGGGTACTGAATCGCTAATTTACTGGGGTAAGGGGTTCTGAATTTAAGTTTTTGTTGTCTGAGGAATGGGAACAGGGGAATGTATGCCTGCCTCCTCTGCATCGTGGCAGGAGTATAACCATTGTCTATGAATATGCGAGTGTCTCCAAAGTAGAGTTGTAATTTGGCCCAAGCCTGTTTCAAAATGAATTCTTTTGTTTGAAATCGAAGGAATCAAATGATTATTGACCTGGGGTGGGGCGATGGTAGAGTAGGTTTTGGGCCCAGTGCCCTGTGAAGTCTCTCAATCTCAAAACTGAAATCTGTATCAAGTTCTAAAGTCTCTCACAACAGAGTTTCTACAAAAGAGTGTAGATTCGAGCCTTCACTATTTTCAGGTATCCCACAGAGTCGAAGGTTTTTGCGGAGACTACAATTTTCAGCATCCTCCTGAAACTCTACTGTAAGTTGACAAGATGGGATACTTGATTTAAAGTGGAATGCAGCTGAGAAATGGTTGAGGCCTGCTCTTGTGTGCACTGATCCAGGGTGGAGACAGACGAGTGAAGCTCTGTGAGATCTTTTTGACATGAGTTCTGAGTTTGTTTGAAGGACTGAAAGTCTGATTTGAATTCTTGAAGCTCTTGTAAGATTTTATCCAGTTTAGATTCCATTTTGGATGGCTGCGGCCACTCAGATTTATTTTTCCTGCATGTCTTGGCGCGAGAGGCCTGGGTGGATAGTACGGAGGTCCCAGAGTCAGTTCCTTCTCCCTCAGATATCTCAGTATCCGGACGAACTGCAGAAAATCTGTTGGATCCCCCTCGCAAGTTACTGGTAGCCATAAAGTTTCAAGACTAAAATTCTTAATTCTATTGCAACTGTGGCTTGTTTATCAATTTTTAAGGGGGGTGCGAAGCGAGAGCTCGTGGGCTAAGCTGCCATAAGACTGGAAACTGCACCGGAAGTCCGGAGCTGAGGTCTAAAATGGGCTTCACGTCTCCTATCTTCTTTGGAATGAGGAAGAAATGGGAATAGTAACCTGTCCCCCTAAGGTGGGTAGGGGGACTGGTTCTATCGCCGCCTTTGAGAGAAGGGAGGAAATTTCTTCCAGGACCAGAGGAAGATGTTCCAGGGAGTAAGACAACTTTGGGGATGGTTTTCTGGGTTGTTTCTGAAGAAACTCGATTGAGTGTCCTGCTGCTGTCAGCTGGAGTACCCAAGCATCTGATGTAATCCTCTCCCAATCCGGTAGATGGAAGGAGAACCTCCCTCCTACTGGTTCCTCTGGGGAATCCAGAGGCTGTGGGAGAGGAAAGGAGTCAGGAGGTGTGGGGTAATGCAGTGGGCGAGGCTCCCGCAGCTTTTTTGGGCGGGGGAGGCTTTGCTGCCGGAGGGGCCCGACGTTTGTCAGCCTGCTTACCCTGAGGTTTCGCCTTAGGTCGAGAACGTCTGCGAAAAGGGCAATGCTGTCCCTGAGGGGTCCTGTACAGAGAGTCCATGGACTTGAGTGCAGTGCTCTTCTCTAGTAGGTTGGTGATGATGTCCTTGACATCCCCACTGAACAGCACCGAACCCCTGAAGGATGCATCCTGAATTGCAGATTGCACTTCAGGGACCAATCCTGACACCCGGAGCCAGGCATGACGCTGAAGACATATGGCGAAAGCCGAACTCCGACCAGCTGCCACCACTGCATTGTACGTGGCACGGAGCGTCTGCCGACTGGCCAAATGAGCAGATCGGTCAAGATCAGCCACTTCCTGTTTGGTCTGAGACTCAGGAATTGAGTCCAATTTGCATTCCGCCAGACTTAGGATCATCTTCTGGTAGTTCCCCATATGTGCAACATAGTTCGGGGCCCTAATCCCCAGAGTGGAAGAAGAGTACACCTTCTTCCCATACTGGTCCTGAAGACGGGATTCCTTGTCGGGTGGAGATGAACTGAGATGTTTTGGATTGGCTGACCGGCTGTGAGCGGCACTAATCACGACCGAGTCGGCCTTGGGGTGTGTATTCAAAGAATCCACACACTCAGGAGCCTGGTATAGCCGATCCACCTTCCTCAGAAGGGGGGCTAACGTGGACGGTTGCTTCCAAATAGAGGAAACAAGATAAGCATGAGGCTCAATCCAGGGTGGAATCAATGTCAGAGCAGTTTCGGGCAGATTGGCTCCAGAGATTGCCACTGGTGAACCTCCTAGATCATTCTCAGTAACTCCAGAAAGGAAGGATCTTCCGGAAGAGACTTTGGAGGAGTCCTTGGCCTGGAGTACATGGCTCGTCATCAGGATCGGAGCATCCCCGAGTCTGATTCAGAGGTCTCCAAAGAAGAGGAGGAAGACTCCTCCCGATGCAGGGGAGGAACAGTCCCCTTGGGCAGACCTCAGGGAAGCATATCCTCCCCACCCCTGGCACCTGAGGGTTCACCTCTGGTGTCGGGTAAAGGGGAGGGAGTCTCTCGTCTCCGGCGCAGGGGATCCTGTGCAGGGTCTGGCGCCAGCAGACGGCTCTCCACCTCAGCCGACCAGGCAGCAAGAGTTTCCTTCAAATCCACCGGCAACTATGGGGTCGGTGGAGGAGGAGGGGGATACGGATACCGAGGGTATCCATAGGGTGAGTATCCATAACCCGACAGCGGGAAGCCCAGCGTCAGGTACTGAGGCGCCAGGTACTGCGGCGTCGGATAAATAGGCACCGGGTACTGCGGCGTTGGATACTGCGGTCCTGGGTAGGACGGCCCCTGATTAAGCGGGGTTAGATATCTGGGAGGCAGAGGCTCTGATGGATCAGATGGCCCTGTGAGAGGCCCTGCGGGCAGGCCAGGTAAAGGTGGTCCTGCGTCCGGCAAAGGGACGTCGGCTGGTGTTGGGTAGGCTGGCGTAGGATAGGCCGGCATCCAAGGGTCCAGCGTCAGGGGGTCCGGTCCTGTAGGAGGGAGCCCTGATGGCAGCATGCTTAAATCCTCCATGTTTGTCCGGGGATGGAGGTTAAATCCCCGGGGGTCAACAGAGGAGAAGCGGGAGCTTTGGTAAGCAGCGGCAAGCACTGCGGCAAGCCTAGGACGTCACACTGATCCAAGAGGTCCGATGTAGGCCCTTTCACTGGGCATTTGTTGGAGGGGTCGATGTCCAGCTTACCAGCAGGATCTGGGCAGGTGCCGGAGGAGCCTGCATCCGACTTATTGGAACCTATGCCCGACAAGGGTGCGCAGAGGAAGCGACATGGCGGGTATGCTGACGTGCCCCGAAGGAGCAGGCATCTTATTGGCTCTATCCGGCCGGACATCGGTAGCACCGGCATCTGGCCTACCGGACCTGCTCGACCCAGAGGGCCGTGTGGCAGCAACCTTCCCAGGAGCGGCCGCCTCCCTTGTCCTGGAGGCACCTGAGGGGGCCAGAGTGCAAGCCCCACGGGAGGGACGCCGCTGTCTTGGACACTGCTAAAATGGACGTTGAGGGTCGGTCCCCTGGAGGGGACGTTACCTGAAGAACGGCGATGCCAGCCGGCGCCGCAGAAGCCATGGAGGTGGAGTCCCAGTCACGGTGCTTCTCTTTTTTTTTCCCTATGTCCTTCAGGTGAAGTGGAAGCCTGCCTGAGCTTCTTCAGCTCCTTCTCCATGGAAGCCATCTTTTTCTTCAAAACGTGGGCCTCCAGGGACTGCTGCCTCCGTCTACGAGTGGCTGCGTTGGACTGCTGGCAGTGCTGGCACTTCTCCACGAGGTGTTCCGGGCCTAGGCAGAAGAGGCACAGGGAGTGACTGTCCTTATGCGGTAGCTGGGATCCGCACGAGTTGCACTTGTTCTTATGTGAATCGGAGGGTGTCAGGGACGATATACACGGCCATTAAAGTAGGAAAAATGAGAAAAACTGACAATAAACTCGGTAAACTAGACCAACGTAAGACTGACGAGCGAAGGAACTTTACCGCGAGGCACTTTCACAAGTCGACGGCAGGAAAGAACTGGAAGTCAGGCGTGGGGGACCGGCCCTTTATACTGACATTGCACGTTGGTCACCTGACGTGGGGGGCCGTCCCTCGCCAGACACTGCCAGCTAGAAATGTTTCCGTTGGATCCTGATGTCTGCCGGCTTCAGTCCTATATGTAATTATCTACTGCAAGAGCCCTCTCGAAGTAAGATCCTCCATTACAGTTGCCACTCTCCGACTTGTTCTCCCAAGAGCAGGGGACTCTCATCCATCCTGCTCTTCACCTGCATGCGTGGCTCCTGCAATCCTAGCAGAAGAGAGGCTAAGAGTGTCAAGCATGTTGGCTGAGATCTTGATGGCAGCGAGGAAGCCTTCCACCAGGGCCTCATGTGCACTGAAATGGAAACGCTTCTGTCTTTGGGCTACGACCCATGCCCTAGATCCCCTGGGTTGTCTGGCAAAGCACATGCTTAAGTATCTCCGTCACCTTCTGGACTTAGGACTGAGCTATTCATCCATTAAGGTGCACATGTGTGCGGTCTCCGCATATCATGATCCCTTTGGAGATAAAACGCTGTCACAGCTCAACGTCTGTAAGACATTTCTTAGAGCGGGTCTAACATATCAGACCTCCCAGGAGAGACATCGTTTAAATAAACAAGTTTATTTATTTTTAAATAAAAAGGGAGCCTCTGTCCCCACAAGGTAAAGAAGGGGACAGAGAAAAAGAGGCAACACTGAATCCTGTGATGGTCAGGAAGGGCATGAACAAGAGAATGGGTGAGATGTCCACTGACCCTGGCTCTCACAGAGAGAGAGAGAGAGAGGAGGCGGGTGGACAGGTTGTGGCAGTCCATGGAAAAGATACCCTGAAAGATCTTCAGTTACAAATGTTTCTGTTTCCAGGATCTATCTTCTCCCACGGAGTCTCACTTATGGGTTCAGTGTACCAAGCTTTCCCCACTAATAAGGGAGTATCCTGCTTAACCTGAAGCTATCAGGATAGCCTGAGCCCTCTGTGTGTGAGGGAACAGCTGAGGGAGAGAGCCCTTGCTTGTCTGGAGGAACCAGAAACTGGTCAGGTCAAGGTGGCGGCATGTGTGGCACAGAAGCAGGAGGGTCCCCCAACAGCTACCTGACAGGAAAAAAGATTTGCCCTCGGGTAATGTGAGTACCTCACCTCTCGCAATTCAGAGGTGCTAGCCATCAAAGGCGAAGCTATGACATCCACTGGACACAGACAGGTGCTTCAAACAGCCTGGAGGCCACCTCAATGGCATCACAGAAGTCCCTCGACTGGTGCTGTGCTGCTTCCAAGCCTTTAATAGAAATGTCAATGGCCCGCTTGACTAACTCACTATTAGGCATGGTAGCAAGTGTTGAGTGTAGCTACATCGACAAGTGGCCATCAAAGGCCGCCATGTGGGTCTGATGTGCTGAGATGCACAAAATGAACATGCCAAGGTGAAAACTTTTTGACCCAGTGCAACGAACCCCACTGAATCATGAATGGGAGGATGGTCATATCTAGGGCATTGTGGTGTAGTCTGAATCTGCAACATCTGAAGCCCCATGGTGGCATGAGGTATAGCCACTGCCTAATTGGTGGGTGCACTACACTGGATGGGGAGGTCCCTGGGGTTGGGAGAGGTATAATACAGATATCTCCACATGACCTACAATGCTTCCTCCACAGCCCTGGGCCAGGGGATGTGACACAGATGCTGATGCTGGGAACTCCAACAGAGTCCCAATGGCTGGGCAACTGGATCACAGCAGGTGTAGACCTTATGCCTGCAACATATCCCCCACAAATTGCTGGTACAGAACATACTCAGCAGGACAGGCCAAGTGTAGGGATGAATCACTATTCTCAGATGAGGACATTGAGGGTGAAGGGACAGAGGCCCCTGGCTGGGTTAGGTACCTGCTCTGGGACCCCTGAACTGTGCCCTATCAGACTCCATGTATCACAATTCAATGGTACCAACCCAAGCATGGTACCACCCACATGATAGAGGCCCAATGGGGCTGAAGTGTGTGGGGATCCTATCTACATATTGCTGAGGGCCCTCTCTAATGGGGGATGGCACGGGTCATTGGCCCAAGTTAGTCTAAGCCTCAGTGTAGGCTTTGAGGCTCCAGTGATACCATCACCTTAGGGAAGGATCTAATGGAGACACCTGTGATTGACAATCCTATGCCAGAAGAAATGACAGACTGTGGCCATGTGAGGAGGCCTCATAAGAGCGTGAAATTCCCGCTTTGAAGCAGGCCGCTCTGGGAAACCTGATCTGTGCCCAGTGTCAATATCCAAAAAGGGCCCAGGAGAAAAGTCATCACCAGGGTTGATACCAGACTCCACATTGGCACCATTTGTAGCACCAACCTCAGAGAGGACCTTGTTTCTGGCACTGAGATCCTCCTCGGTGTCAAGCTGAACTTCGTCATCAACACTGGCCCCAGTATCAGACTTGTGCCTGGCACCATCCCCTTCCCCAATATCACATGTTGCACCAAGGTAAGGTACTGCATCCAGGCGAACCCAGTAATCAGAGCCAACACCAGAGCCAGACCCTGCACTAACGTCATGAACAGTGTCAGCAGCAGGCCTGGTGCCCCATCGGTGTCGCCCTCAGTATCATACGGATCAGCAAGAGCCATGTCCCTCTCATGTTCTCACCAATGCTAATGGCTGAGGCTATCCATAGCTTCAGGGTAAGCAAGCTCCCCACCCCCACCCCAATTAGTAGGAAAGCTTAGTACAATTGGGGCGTACAAGTGCACATTAAAAATATGTGCACTTGACAGTTTAAGTGATTCCGGGCATTCCTCTGGGACTAAATTTTGTAAAATGCCAGAACAATGCTTGCAACAATGTCCAGTTCATAGGTGCAGACCATGTGCCCCCACCTATTCGTGGAGGAGTCACCATTCAGTTGCAACAGGAGACCCGATGGATATTCTTTCTATGTGCCTTACAATCATCTGATCTCAATGACAAAACTGAAATCATCTCTTTTCAATGATGACTGTGTTTGTAAACTATATTCGTGATGTATCATTTTGTCTGATGTTGCTTTCTATTTTAGTTGATCAGGCTGTTTTATCAGATGCATTACCAGTTCTTTTGCCACTCATTTGTAACCATCACATGCCCTGTATGAAGCATCACCAATCCAGTAGGCACTCACTGCTTCAGATCAATTACCAACTTATCCACCCCCCCCCCCTTTTTTTTCTGATGCTCTTTTTAGGGAATGCCATGTTTAGTGATTATATTAAAAATTTCCCTTTTAAAAATGACTAATTTCTGAGTGGCACCCCAATATTATTCCACTGTTTAATGCTGGGTGACCATACTTATGGACAGCATGCACTTATCTTCCTTCTCACTTTTTTCCCTGCTTCTCTTCTCTCCTCTCCTCTCTTCCTCCATTCTTCCATCCATCCAGTTTTTTTTCCTCCCTCACATCTTCTGTTTACCAGTTCTTCCTTCTTGAGTCAGTATTAGTCTTGTAGTTCTCCGATTTCTCCTATTTGTAGTACTACTGATATACTTTATCTTATACATTTTTTTCTGAAGCTCCCAACTTGTCTTCCCGTTTTTATTCACAAATGTGTTCATTTATTAATTTTACGCCATGAAGTTTCATTGTTCTACCTTTTTTCTAAATTTTAATACATCTCCTCACTTTATTATTTCTGTTTTTGTGGTGTTCATCAATGGCACCTAGGGAGATCTGGTCTTACAGAGTTACATTAGCAATATTAAATCAATGGAATTTATGCCTGTATCTTTAATTGCTTGTTATTTAAATGCTCCGTTTTCATTATGACCCCACCCCCAGATGCCACGTCACGCTACAGACATGACACGCAAGGCTACGCTATGCTTTCAATCAGATTTTTGTCTCAAATAATCATTTTTTGCAGCATTTATCTTGTTTCATACAGAACACTTTTTCACAGACCGCTCAATGCACCATTTGTGTTTTTATGAGTACCAACATGATTACGAAATCTGATTTCTCAATTTCAGAATTAGTTTCCACCCCAGAGATAGTAGTCACTGATGCCATGCTGCCAAGGAAGGAATTGGATGTGTGTGTGTGGGGTGGGGGTGAGAGGACTGGTCTCATCACCTTTGACTCCAGAAGTAACAGATTTCTCCTCTTCAGAGTAACATTTCTTCTTTTTGACGCTAGGTGGAATCAAGGGAGGGAGTTTTGATGCATGTTCTTCCATGATTTGGAAGACTTGTCACGTTTGTGTGAATTACTCTAAGGAAAGCACCATCAGCAGGCTGGATGATGAGCTCATTTACTTTTTCTTTTTCAAACTCAAAATATTTTCCTTTTTTGTCTTTTTAAGGCTAGTGTGAAAGGATGACTCCTCTGCCTACCTTTTTTGCAGTCCTTTTTTAACTGAGCTTTCCTCAGCCGAGGACATACTGTATGCTCTTTTGTGGGCTTCCTTGCTGACTGCTTTACACTGGTCTTCAGGGGAAGCTGCGCCGGCCACCTTTTTAACAGGGGAACACTCTTTGGAGCTAGACAGAGAGGCTGGAGCTGATAGTGATTGTCTTTTAGCTTGTCTCTTTTTTCTGTGTCTTAGGACAGAACACTTTGCACAGGTCACAGATTAGTCTGTCTCGATCTATGCCCCAAACATGTGCAGCACTCTGAATGCTTATGTGCCTTACACAAATGGTGGCCGAACCTTTGGTACTTTTTGAGCCCTGAGGGCCCAGTTAGTTTTTTAGGCTTTTGTTTTTGTTCTGACAGACTGGAGATCAGAAAAAGGCACCAAAATTACAGTTACGCAAGAACTTACCGTAATAGTATGTCTTCGAGAGAATCTCTTTCATCAGGCCACACCTATGGAACTATAGCCATGAGGCACCAGGACCACACAGAAACTTTTTTTGCTAACAGTCTTCCAGGGGCTGCCCACGATGACTTCATATGTCGACATCCTTGTGATGCTTGGCCAGCTGGTTATGATTGTTCTATATTTGTAATACAGAATGTGGTATGTGATTGTCTCACATGAGACATCCTGTGATCCTGGGTGACCCCCCTCCCAGGTTTTTAGTGAAAATAACAGGATATATGTAACTGACCAGGAGGTTCCTATAATGTAATTAACTTCCTTGAGAAGTTGCATTTCATAGCCTTTTTATGACCTCCTGCCTCTGAATCTGGGAAACTAAAATATACATTTTATGACTTCAGATAAGCTGATTCCCGTAAAGCTGTATTGCACGTAGGTGAGGAATTGCAGGGTTGTAAATCTACAACGGAACCACACAAGACCAAAGAGAAAAATGCTTAATTAAGGAGTCATATTCAGGAAATGTCTGTCCTGCTGATGTCACATTATTTAATATATCTCCTGGCAGGAGATCATTGTTTGTATATTTTTTTTATATTCTAAAAGGAGGAACTAGATGACATCATAGAAGGTGTGTGTGAGAGAGACAAAGACCTCTGATCTAACTTAAGCACTGTAGAGAGGTAATGCATTAGATAGAAAAGATCTAACTGTATGCTGGTAGGAGTTTGTATGTAGTTTTCCTTGTTTTTCTTTATGTGATTGTATGCTCTTTGATATATTGTTCTGTGTTTACATTTTACATATTTTTATCCATTTTAGTAAAATCTATATTTGAAAGATACTGCCTGGATCTTCCAAGTTCTTTCTTTGGCATGTGACATACAGAGGGTTAAGACTGACAAACTGTTCAAGAGCTTGATGGTGTTACTAAACTGGGAAAAGGTAAGAATATACCTAAGGTCTTCTATAGAATTTTAAGGGTTCATGTTGGAAACCTGGCTTGGTCCCCCCGGCATAAGATTGTACTGCAATCCCCGAAGAGGGTACGAATCTGCTCCTGTACATTTGAGTACGCTAGCATAAGGTTCACAGTTTGAATCCCCCCAGAACTTGAGACTAAAGGTGATTCCGACCCACAAGCAGACAGGAGGGTTACCCTGTGTGTTACCTGTTCACATTACTGCGCTCGGAGGTTGGCACTGTGGGAGCAGAGGGACCGACCTGCTGAGTGCGTTTATGACAGTCCTTGCCATATAAACGTGGGCAGCCCAGCACCCTCCTCAGTTCCCCCACTGGAGACCATATACAGAGGACCTCCTCCTGGGGAACCGAGGGACAGCTAGGGGTTCCTACCACTAAGCAAGGTGAAACTGAAGGTAGACCATCCTGAAGAGAGAGACAGGGGTTGAGAAGCCTGGAGAACAAGGGGGAAGGAGGGTGGGATGGCATGGCCTGATAAAAGATTCTCTTGAAGATCTACTGTTATGGTAAGTTCCTACATAACTGTACTATCTTTTTCGAGGATATCTCTTTCATCAGGCCACACTTAAACATAGAATTTGATGGCAGATAAGGACCGCTTGGCCCACCTAGTCTGCCCATTTCCCTACCTAATGGATAAGCTGCAGATCCTAGTTAACCAACAGCCTTCTTCTTCCTACCCCCACCCCCTAGAATTGCGGAATGAGTCCCAAGAAGTACTGACAGAGAGACAGTCTGGGTGTCTGAAGGCTAAAGGCCTAAGAAAGGAGGCCTTGAAGCACAGCCAGGCTGAAGCCTGCCCTTCTTCTAGGGGCAATGTCCAGACTGTAATGTTTAGTGAAGGTATGGACAGTACTCCAGGTGGTAGCAGCACAGATTTCTGCAGCTGACACATTATGGAAACAGGCAACAGAAGTGGCCATGCCTCTGGTTTAATGGCCACACACAGCCTCTGGAAGTTCCTTACCATACTTCCTGTAACAAAATGTAATATGCTTGGCCAACCATTTGGACAGAACTGTTTAAATACCAGTACGCCCTCTTTCCCAGGGGTGAAGGAAACAAAAAGCTGCAAGGACTTCCTACAGTCCCTCGTACAATAAACATAATATTTGAGTATTCAATGTACATCTGAAGTACGGAGCAATACCTCCCCTGGATTGGCATGCTCTGGAAACTAGACATGCAGGTGGATGGTTTGATTCAGGGTAAACTAAGATACCACCTTTGGCAAGAACTTAGGGTTGGTATGCAAAGACACTCTGTCTTTGTGGAAAATCAAATAAGGAGGATCACACATAAGAATCTGAATCTCGGAGATCATTCAAGCAAAAGTAATAGCAACTAAAAATAATGCTTTCCACAACATAGCTCAAATGTCGGGGCCTGCTCAAAAGGAGCCAAAGTAAGTTTCTTGAGAACAAAATTCAAGTCCCAAGCTGGGACTGGATTGTGGATGGGAGGCTGTAAGTGAAGAATGCCACTCAAGAACATATGTGATACCTCCAGCTGAGACACTATACAGCCATCAATAGGTACATGGAAAGCTGAAATGGCAGCCAGGTGCACCTTAATAGAAGAGTATTGCAGTCCAGTGTCTGAGAGGGACACCAAGTAGTCCAGAATCTGATTCACTTAACAAGTGAAAGGATCCAAGTGATAGGAAGCAGCCCACAGAGCAAAGTGCTTCCATTTCATGGAATAAGTGACTCTGATTGAGGGCCTCCTAGAAGCCACCAGGATGTCAGCCACCTTTTGGGATACCCCAAATCTAGCCATGGCTATGTCTTCAAGAGCCAGACATGAAGATGGAGTGACTTGAGGTTCGGATGGACCAGGGTGCCCTGCTCCTGTGATAGCAAGCTTTTGCACAGGGAAAGGGGTACTGGAGGTTCCACCGTCAACTGCTGCAGTAAGGGGAGCCAGATCGAACGAGGCCAGAGGGGAGCAACGAGTATTACAGTCCCTCCTTCCATCTGAAGCTTGATGAGCACCCTCCAAATCAGAAGGAATGGAGGAAAGGTGTAGAGGAACCACCTTTTCCAAGAGAGGGACAACGCATCTTGCCAGAACACTCCAGGCCCTGGAGCGAGCAAGCACAGAAGCCACAGTTTTGCACTAACTGGGGACGCAGAAAGATCCAACTATGGATGGCTCCACCTGTCGAACAGGTCTTCCACTATGGAGATCAGCAGCTCCCACTTAAGAGTACTGGACTGTGATGGCTTAGTTTGTGTGCCAAGATGTTTCGGGTACCTAGGATATGGACTGCCAATTGTTCTAGGCCATGTTCTAGAGCCCAGTACCAAACCCTCATCGCTTTTCTGCACAGGGGGGAATGAATGAGCCCCCCCTTACTTGTTTATGTAGTGTACCACACTGACGTTGTCCATCTGCACCAGCAGAGGACCCGAGGAAAGGTAATCCTAGAAGACTTGCAGGCCATACAGAATGACGCTCATCTCTAGGATGTTTATGTGGAGGGAACTCTCCACTGCGGTCCACGCACCTTGGGTCTGGTGGGGCCCCAGATGTGCTCCCCCCCAGCACACCCCAAAGTGTCCATGGTGGCGATCTGATGAGGGGAAAGGATCAGGAAGGGAACCCCTTTGAAAGAATTGCTGGTTTCCATCCACCACTAAAACACCTTCTTTGCCACCAAGGTCACTAGAACCCTCTGTTCTAGATAGTTGGTGCACTGATCCCATTGAACCCTTAATGTCCACTGGGGGGTTCCACATGTGCAGTCTTGCCGGGGAACCGTGACAATAGCTGCTGCCATCAAGCTCAATAGCCACAGGAGTGTCCTGGCTGTGATATGCTGGCTGCTGTAAAGTAGCTGGGTCTGCGTAATCAGGCAGTCTGTCCAGTATAGCTCAGATGTACTGAAGGTGCTGGCAAAGGTTCAAGATTGACATGGGCAGATTGACCATGATCCCTGCAGCGTTGAATAGTTTGTCTGGTACACGCTAGGGTGTAAAACAGTTGTTCACTGGACTGAGCTTTGAGCAACCAGTCATCCAGACGAGGGAAGACATACAGTTCCTCCCTCCTGAGGGCTGCTGCTAAGCAGCTCGTAAAAATCCGTGGAGCAGATGACAAGCCAAAGGCCAACACCCTGAGCTGGTAATGCTCCCCCTGAAACAGCAACCTGAGGTACTTCCTGTGGGGCGTGCAAACCTTGATGTACAGGTATGCGTCCAGCATGCCTAGGGAGCATATCCAGGCTCTCTTCTGCAGTAGGAGCAGCAGGCCCTGCGGGATAACCATCCTGAACTTCTTGTACTGAATGTAGAAGTTCAAATTTCTCAGGTCCAGGATGGGCTTCAAATCCCCTGTGGATTTGGGAGCTAGAAAGAAGTGGAAATAGAACTCTCTGTTCCTCTGATCCCCAGAAACTAGCTCAATAGCCCTCTTCTGCAGCAGTGTGCGAACTTCTTCCAGTAGCACTGGTATGTGGTTTGGAGGGTAGTTTGACTGAACTGGAGGGAGGTCTGGGGGCACCTCCAGTTCTACAGCATGGTCTTACTCTATGAGCTGCAGGACCCAGGGAGAAGCGACCCCCTAGCACCACCTCCTGGAGTACTGGAAGGTAGGGGTCTAGCAAGGAGTCATGCTAAAGCAGAACCGGAGGCCGGGGCCGCACCTCCACTTCTAGGATCCTTCCCTGTGGTGGAGGTAGGGGAAGGCAAGGCTGCTTCTGTTCTGTGCCTGACCTGCTGTCAAGCTCTCGACTTTGGTCTGTGGGTGGCACGATGAAAGGGCACCCTCTGTCCCCTATTTGGCTGAGTGTGGTAAAGTGAGTGGACTGACTGCAGAGTCCTTCCTGAGGCCTGTACGTCAAAAAGCATATCATGCATATCCGCCATAAAGAGCTTGTAACTTCTGAAGGGCACACTCAGGATGGACTGTTGGACATCACTAGCAAATCCTGACACCCTGAGACAAGAATGCCTTCTGAAGCAGATGCCAGCTGCAGCTGCTCTGGCTGAGGCATCCGAAATGTCATAGGTAGACCTCAAGAGGTGCTTACCCACATCTGCCCCAGTCTGGAGGGCCTTAAGCATCTCCTGCCTTTGGGGCCTGCTGGAAGGGCCTAAGCTGCCACTTTGGCCTTTTTTCAGAGAGAGTTCTGGAATTTGATCATACGGACCTGGTAATTGGCAATTCTGAGTCCCAGAGTGGCAGAGGCAAAGGTCCTCTTGCTTATGAAGTCCAGTTTCCTTGACTCCTTATCTGGGGGAAGAGCGCTGAGATGTTGCGGTCTCTTAGACGTATCACAGGCTGCATTTATCACCACTGAATCAGCCTGAGGTTGCCCTGCGAAAAAAGGCGTCCCTGAAAGGCCAATCTTCTTGGAGGTGGAAGCTGCTTTTTAAACAACTGGGAGCTGGGAAGGAGACAATACTGAACTTGGAATCAGCAGGGTAACACAGTTTTGCTCACATCTGAGGGACGTGTACCTTACTTTACATTTTATACTTGTTATTACTTTTTTTTTTTATTTAATTTGAATCAAGAAGGGGTTTGCATTACTGCTTTGTAGATTGGGAGTTTAAACCCAGAGGGATTGAAATACTTCAACTTTTTCTTCCCTTGTGGAAAGCTGGCTTGTTGTGGACTAGTATATTGGTGATATTTTGCATCAAACTATTCTCGGTACTGTGAATTATTCACTGGGCTGAGGATTTTCCATTGTAAGCCCTAATGCAGGTTAGTGTGTTGTGTATTTGACCCAGACATTGCCTTAGGTGGTAGAAACTGGTTATCTCTGATTGCCTTCAGAGCTCAGACCACCAAGTTGTATAAGGCAAAAAGAAAAGGAAATTGTAGCAAATTTCAAGGAACATCTGGACTTTGGTCATTATGAGAAAAAGTTAAGACACCATTCAAAGGGAGGAGGCCAAGATCAAAAAAGCTATATTAACTAAGTGGGAACGAGACAGAAGGGACTACCAATTTAACCGTGTGTGGGATTGGAACCAGAAGAAAAAGAAGTATACAGGGACAAGGAATCGCATTAATAACAATACAACAGCCCCACAATATCGTCCTATACTTAAAAATAGAAGCAATTCACCAAGTTACAATACCTCCAATAGTGAATCAGAGGCTGAAGATCCTTTTTTAGAAGATGGTACGGAGCAAGTGGACCTGCGGAGAACAGTGAGGTTTCAGGACTCAGTACCAGGTCAAGAAAAACGTCTACAGAGGAGATGGGGCCAGGAGACCAGGACCTACAACGGAGTTTAGAGTCAACCAGGAGAACACGGAGAGGTGTCTGTAAACACCAGAAACCGGGGCAGGAGAGGCAAGTTGTGAACACTGAGGAGAGCATCGTTATAAATATCTCACATGTGGATTTAACAGACGACGAACTTAAAATGCTACAGAAGGGACTTCCTTTTGTTCCAACTTTGGATTCAAAGGGGTTTGACCTATATATAGACTTACATAGGTTTACGAGGAACCTCAACCTTAAGGCCTAATTTAGTACTAACAGGATGGGCCAAGATTCAAATATTAAGTGGCGGGATTGGGTCTCGGGACTCTATAGCAATTGAGGCCCCACAGCTAAGCCTCTTCAGACCACAATCTCATTATATACCACCATATGATGATTCGGTTAGGCTGTTTGAGGAAAGGTGTGAGAGACAATTTAGACTCATGCTGGAACAAAATGAAAAGCCAGATTTTGTGGATGTAAGTGCTGCAGAAGCTCGGGCACTGAAAAATCTAGACAATAATAGTGAGATCATCATTAAGCCAACGGATAAGGATGGGTCAATGGTGGTCATATCCACCTCCAAGTACATTAGTGAAACTGACCATCAACTAAGTAATGTGGAATTCTACCACGCCTCACTGTTGATCCGACCACAAGATTTCAAACTATAATCGACTGTTTTCTTTTTGAGTCACAATGTGAGGGTTTCATCACATATGAGGAGTATTTGTATCTGACCGTGGACCATCCAGTCCAGGCCGCGATATATATATACAGTATATATATTACCAAAGGTGCATAAGTGTCTGCTTGATCCCACAGGACGCCTCATTGTGTCTGGTATAGGTTCACTGGTTGAACCACTATCTAGATATGTGGATTACCACATTAAGGATTATGTGGCTACATTGCCATCTTATGTCCAAGATACAACACAGATGTTGGGCATCCTGGAGGACATGCAGACAGAGTCCACTTGGTACCGGGTCTCTATGGATGTCATCTCCCTGTACATGAATATCCCTCACGAAGGAGGATTGGGGGCTCTGAGGTACTGGTTAGATCAGGATGTGGGACTTAATACTGGTCGGAAGCAGTTCTTGGTGGAATGTGCAGAACACGTACTAACTAAAAATTAATTTTTATTCCAGAATCAACACTATTTGCAACTTTAGGGTACGGCAATGGGGGCAACTTTTGCCCCAATTATGCCAACTAGTACTTGGGACTATGGGAGAAACTAAAAGTCTATGATGCCAGTGTAAATCCTTTTTACCACAGGATTGACATCTGGTGTCATTTTATAGATGACATTTTTTGGGTGTGGCGTGGCACACTGGATGAACTAAATGAGTTTGTAAAATATTTGGAATGTACTGATCCAAGTCTGAAATTTTCGGTGCAGTGTGATTCATGTACAGTTTCCTTCCTGGATTTGAAAATCTCTAAAAGAGAGGATGGAACATTAAGCACTAGCTTGTTCAGTAAGGAAACTGACAGAAATTCGCTGCTAATTGCCTCCAGTTGCCACCCACGCCACATGTTAGTCAGTATTCCCAAGGCCCGGATTCTAAAGATATGTAGAAACTGCAGCGAGGAAGCTGATTATAGCCAGCACAGTGAGGAAATGTGTAATAGGTTCCTGAGTAGGGTGTATGCTGCAAGTATTGTTGATAAAGCTCAGAGAGGGTGAATAATATGGATAGGGACAGCCTCATGGTAGAGAGAGACTAGAGTAATAGGCCCCTCTAAACTGAATTTTGTAACCATCTACACCAGACACTCTAGTGAAATACAGAGAATAATAAATGCAAACTGGAATATACTAGAGGGGGATCCACAGTTTAGTGAGCATACAGGCAATAAACCTAGAATGGTATACAAACGGGGATGTAACATTAAGGATAGGCTGGTTCAGTTTTTTGCCAGTTCAGAGTATCACCTCTAGCAGCAGAAACCCCCTACCCAAGGGAATGCACCAGTGTGGAAGTTGCAAGTTCTGCAGCTCAGTGTTGAAATGCCACACATTTACCAGTTGCAAAAGTGCGGAGGAATATGTGATTAAGGATTTTATTAACTGCATAACCGAGAATGTTGTATACTTGTCCACATGCCAGTGCGGGCCTTCTATGTGGGTAAAACCACTAGGGCATTGAAATTGAGAATTGGGAAACATCTGAGGTCTGTCACCAATAATGATGCCCATAGTGCATTACCCAGTATTATTAGGAATACCAGACAAAGGAACATGCACCATATTTTTAAATGTTGTGGCCTGGAGGTTGTAAAACTGGGGTCACAGGGTGGAAATGTGGATGACTTGCTATGTGTGAGGGAGTCGTTCTGGATCTGCACCCTTGGTGCCTTCACATCACCAGGCCTAAATGAACGTGCTGATTTGATGCCCTGCATTAGAAAGAAAATGAACAGATAAACTGATACTACAAAAATAAAATGTGTTAGAGATATAACTGCCTGACTCGTGTACCAGTTTGAACCCATAGCATTATAATTAATACGTATCTCTAATTTTTATTTACAGATGATAGGAAGGCCTTGTTATCCATCTCCAGTATGGGAATGCAACTCTAAATATGCTCCGGAGTTGGTATTTATTGTTTTGCGTCCCTATCTTTATGCATAATATTAATGGACCATATCTGCATATTGAATGTACTGCTTACTACTGCTGCTGTTTAGAATAATAAGTATGTTGTTGTTTTTTAGGTTTACATGCCACATAATGAATTTTGGTATATGTTACATAAATACTACTTATGATAAATATTTTTTAGGAACATTTGGATATATATTTGGATATATACAGTATGTGTTACATTGATGCACTGAATATATGTACTGTCACTTTAAGAGTCCTTACTACATAAGCCTAACAATCAACAAGAAATGCTATCCTCCTGATGACGTACTAGGTGGTACGAAACCGGTCTGGGTGGTTGTGGCATGCATATCCACCTGTCTGTTTGGCATGGTTTTAAAATAAAGTATTTCTGTACTTCGGCTGAGGAGTGCAGTTTTTTGCTTTTGTAATATTATGAATTTAATCCTCGCACACTCGCAGACTGTGGAGCTGTATTGCCGTTTGCATGTATAAGGCTGTGCTTACATCATAGGTATTGTCAGCCAATAGTTTTTGGGCGGCGTCTTCCAAACCTGATCAGGTTACTATAAGCCGCAAGTGTGCAGCAGATTCAGACAGAAAGGCCAGTCTTCCTGGAGGTGAAAGTTGCTATTTAAACAACTGGGAGCTGGGAAGGAGACACAATACTGAACTTGGAATCAGGAGGAAAACACAGTCTTGCTCATATCTGAGAGAGGTGTACCATACTTAAGCAAAAAGGCACGACAGGGTGTGGTTTATCATGGGATATTGTCACGCCTCGGGTGGTTGGGCACGAGGCCGCAGGCCGAGTGCGTCCAACCGTCCCGAGAAGTGACGATATCCCATGATATACCACACCCTGGAGTGCCTTATTGCTATTATGAACTGGATTAATTGATATTTTATGCCTTTAATGCAAAAAAATAAAGTTTTTAAATATTTAAATACTGTTTTTATATGAGTGTAGGTGGACATTAAAAAAAAGTTCGTGTACCTCATGTTTTGGCCAGTAGGTGGTGCTGTTGCAGGAGGATTTTGTTATAGTCTTCATTGTTGTGGTATTGACCCCCCCCCCTGGAAGTTTAGTTTACTCACGCACCATTAATATTGTTTTTTTTTTTTTTTGCTGAGGAGGTGAAGATGAGTTGTGCCATACTTCTGAGGAAAGCGAAGGTAAGGTAAAAGCCTGAGGAGGCGGGTTATACGTTTTGCCGTTTGGCGAGGCAGCGTGGCAGTGAGGTGAGCAGTAATTTGGCCTGCAGCGAAGCAGCCATGAATGAAAGGGAGAAGTTTTTTTCTGTTTATATCGCCTGCTTTGGGCGACGCATGGGGGGCAATTGTGAAGACGTGTTTTTTTTTTTCCTATTAGTGTTAGTGGAAGTCGGAGGAGAACATTGCGCTGGCAGTGAGCAGGCTGGTGGCCGGAGGTTTTCCAAAGCCGTGATGATGTAGCCCGATATCATCACGGCTTCGAAACCCTCTCGGCCAATCATCTTGCTCCATTAACGATCGCCGGTTCATAATTTAAATTTTACACTTGTTATTGCTTTTTTTATTTATTTTGAATCAATAAAGGGTTTGCAATACTGCTTCCTAGACTGGGAGTTTAAACCCGGTGCTAACCCTGCTGAATATAGCATGCTAAGGAAGCCGGGCAATCTGGGCTGGGAGTGCAGTGCAAACATAGCCCATGAATAAGACAGCTCTGAATATAGCAACCAGGAAGTGCTCACCACAACAGCAGCCAAGTGCACAACGACATGAATGCAGGTAGAGATGAACTATCTGGCCAGTGTGTGTGTGCCAGCAAATGCGTGGACTCAGTACAGCTGCAGGCAGCAGCGCATGTGAAAGTACATACAGTGTGCAAAACTGTATAATATTCCCCAAACTGTTTGCATGGCACTAGCCCGGTGCAAACACATTTATTTGCCCGAGGCTAAACTTTGCCATATTCAAAAGTGACATGCAAATGAGCCTATTTAGGTAGCCTCTTGGCAAACATCCAGATTAGCATCTCATTATGGCCTGATTTGCATGCAGTTTGCCTAGCATTACGGCAGGGTCCCACAGCTCCACCTGTAGTTCAGTCTGGAAGTACAGGGGCTGGCTGGGTCTGCCCACAGCTCCACCTGTAGGTCAGTCTGGCAGTGCATGATGGTAGCTGCAGGCTACAAGTATACAGTACAGTATAGCATATTGTGCCCCAGGGGACAACACAGCATAGGCACAGGTGGTGGTGATGCTGCATGCAACTGTCACACTGTAGGTCATGCTACAGTGCAAAGCAAACACTACAGTAGCAAGGGCAGTAGTGTGAGGGACACAGCGATGCCTATGGTGTGTAGGGCAGTAATGACCACTGCACTGTACACAGTGACAGGCCCATCTTGTGAGTGTTTATTGACAGTGGACATTACTGTTACACTGTTGTGTGACCCACAGATGCTGCACCACTGGCATGGGATGCTCACAGTGACATATACATGGCCAGCTGTGTGTGCTGTGGTGTTTGTACAGCTGTGCGGTATGTGGCTGGGGGGGGCACGTACGATCAGACAGGCACACTGGTATTGGGGTATTCCCAGTACTAGCCCATGTGCACTGCGTGATATGTCCCAGCCTTGTGGCTGTACCTGGTCTGTGGCGCAGCCTGGCCGCCCGTACACCCTCCTCTCAACACCCTCCATGCCCACAGTGCTGCATGTATGTGCTGGCATCTGTTGGTGTCCACAGAAGGGTGGTCTGCAGGTGTGTGCTGTATGGCCACACTGCCATGGTGTCCACTGGGGGCCGGGTCACCACTTACTGCCTGCCATGGCTGGGACTGGTAGCAGATGATGACATCATTGTGCTGCTATCAGTGAGCAGCATGTTTCCTCTGTGTCTGGCTTTTTCTATGTGTCATACTTATTGGTTAGGGTCGCGCAAAGCCTCGCAAAAGCCGAGCTAATGCTGTGCAAAGCCACAATGTCGCACAAAGCTGGATTGCCCAGGGTTAAGACTAACTTTTCCTGGGTGGTAATTTGCACCAAGCAAAGTATTGTGTTAAGTCGCGCAACACCACTTTGCGCGGTGCTAGTCGCTGAATATAGCATTGAGCCTGTATTCATGTACACGCCCCCTCAGTTTGCCCCTTGAATACATTATGATTTTGCCCAGCGCTAATGCAGTTTGCGCACGCTATTTGGCCTTTTGAATATAGTGGACCCATGCTAATCTTGTGCTAAACCTGTGCAAACGATTTGTGCTCAGTGCAAAGTTTTTTGAATATCTGTCTCCTAACCTCCTAATAAAAACCTCCAACTGGAGGGTGAATACAACAAGGAAAGAAACCCCAAAATGTCAGAAACACCTGAAAAGGGGGGAAACACATATGAACCCTGTTTGCTAAAACTGTGCTTGAATGTGGTATATATGTATACTTATAAAATGGGTAGGAAAATTGCTGTTCATTTATTGGACCTTGAGCACCACATGACCGTGCGTATATCAGAGCGCGACCGCACACCTGCACTTTTACCCCTCTCCAAAATAATTTTGACATTTTATAAGATAGATAAACCACTCTGAGGTGTGTGGTCATGCTCTGATATATGCACGCCTTGGGCCTCGCACACCAAGGCATGCGTCTATCCTGTCTTCCAAATGCAGTGTTATTGCTTATTTAATGACTCTGAAGCAGCGGTTTAAAGAAAATCCGCCAAATGGAGGTGGTAAATCATCGAAACATATCTCTGAAAATAAGCAGCCATTTCTGGTCTGTAGATCCCAGGAGCCTTCAGATGGCATTATGGCCTCAGACATCCCACCGGAGGAGGCAGATTGTACTATTACCTGGTACCCGCTCTGCCAGACCCTTAAGCAGATGACCGCAACACTGCAGCGCTTATAAGCTAAAGTTTCCGATCATCGGAAAGAAACTGAAGCCCTGGAGCACCGTACGGGAGCTCTCAAGCTCACTCTAACAGATTATACCAAAAACTACAGATGTACACAACTCGGCTCTTCTTGAGCTCAACCACCGCACTGCCACATTCGAACAATGGTTGGAGGAAATGGAGAACCGTAACCGGGGAATAATATTCGAATCCACAGACTGACGGAGGGCACGGAGTCTGGCAACATGTTATCCTTCATGGACTCTTTCCTGCAAGAAATCCTGAATTTACCATCAGAAAAAGCCCTAGACATAATCAGTGTCCACCGATCGCTTATTCCTAGACTCCGAGACCCAAAGGCTAGACTGAGATCGGTGGTACTTGCCTTCCTTGACTACAGGGTCAAAGAGGAGATTCTTTCCCTAGCTTGGTAGAAAAAAAGTAAGAGTTTGGGGACACACGGTTATTTTTCGACCATGACTTCACCCCACAGCTTTTGGTGAGACGGAGACAAGTCCTAGCAATTGAGAAATTACTACAACAGAAAGAGATGCGAACATTCGTAGAATACCCCGCTCGACTTAAAGTTCTTACTGCAAAGGGTCCACTTCACTTCCAGGAGCTGAGGGATGCCTCTGACTTCTTGGCCCATTATGGAATTACGTTCCCAGACCTAACGGTACACCAAAATCAACAGCAACAAGTGCGCAGGAGAGCCTGGATGGCAACCAGACCGAAAAGACAAGGAGCAAAACCCAGCAAGGACACTTCCGGCTTGTGGGACTCTGTGAGAGCCCAAAAATGCTCGTGGCATGGCGAACAAGATCGAGAGACCCAGACCAGATTGAATACCCCTCAGGAACATGCTGCACAAGCAGATGAAGCAGGATCCCAAACCTGAATCCATAAAACTATAACAGCAAGTAACTTTGAAGTCACTCCTTCAACAAAATGTTTGCATGACTGTTCTTTTGGGAGGGAGGGCTTAAAGATTTTTGTGGCTAAAATGGAGTATCACCCCAAGAGTTGAGAGATGCTAACACACTGAGACACTTGCCTTTTATCTAGATTAAACAAGGGTCTTGATCTCCACAAGTTTTTTTCCCCCCTTTACAAATGTTGAGCAGATAAGGAGTACGGGGGGGTGGGGTGTGCATGGATGGGGCTCAGTGGAGCGAGACCCACTCCCCCTGGTGGGATGCTCACAACTCGGGGGGAGGGGCCGAGGACCATTCTGTAAACAACATAATAGGTGGTTTGTGCTGTGGAAGGGGAGACCTGTTGGGAAACATGGAACAGATGGTGAATTAGAGCGATTTTGACCCCAGGAAATATCTTAATAAAGACCCATAGGAGGGCACGGTGGTTGGGTGTTCGACCTACGGGTGACCTTTGCGGGTTGCCTGGAGGGAAGAGCTAGGGGCCATACAAGTGCTCTAAATGGACTTGGCGGTCAGCTTTACCAGCTGGACAGTGGGATATGGCTCCCTCCTGAGTGGCCCGGACAGCTGCCATTTAACAAAATCTGGCACAAAAGCTATCCTAGCAGTAGCTTCATGACAATTAACACAGAATTGGACCTAGGGGGTACTCAGAACTTCCTGGGTTGGTCTTCGTTCCCTTGCTCCTGGGGGGGCCGCTCAGGTGAGTGGGGTGTCTGTGTTCTGGGGGCTCCTGGAGTGTACCCCACACAACCCAATGAAAATTTAAACCCTATGACAAAGGTTGATTGGGTCTTAACTTCTATACAAGCTCGAATAACCGTCCAACCCTTCACCAGCAAGGGGGATCAGGTGTTCACTATTACCGCCTCTAGAGGCCAGCTTACTTTAAGCCTCTTGATTTGGCGCAGAGCCAAATTTTTTCCACTCAGAAGCTCTCAGAGGGGGTCTCTCAGCGGGGAGACACAGAAAACCCCTCCAGACTTGCCTCACATAGATTTAGGAGTGGGCAAGAAAAGAGGCCCTTGAACTAGGGTCTCCACTTTTGGAAGTTGGCTGATGTTTATAAAGTTAACGGTCCTGTTGGCCGGTTTTGATAAGTGTTTTTTCTTTCTATATGTATAATCACTGTTCTGTGTAGTTGTGACCTTACAAACCAGGAATATGTCTCATTTTCATTTCCAACAAGGGATAGGGAATACATAGTAGATGGCCCCAGGGAAGGAGGTGGAATCCTTGTCAGGGGCTGGCATTTAGAGTAAACAGTTTTAAGTATGATAAATGAGGTACTCTGGTGTGCTCGTACAACGTAAAGGGTCTCACCAGCCCAATCAAGAGGAGCAAGATTATAAGTCAGGCTAAAAAAGCCTCTATGGGCTTTTTGCTCCTACAAGAAACTCATTTGATGATGCAGGAGCACAACAAGTTCTTAAAGCTGGGATTTAGGGAACTAGCAGCTGCCTCCTATAAAAGGGGTAGGAGGCGTGGTGCAGCGGTTCTAATCCCCTCAAAGACGCAATTTGAAAAAATAGACTTGAAAATAGATAAGGAGGGATGATTTGCTATGTTAAAGGGGAAGTTTATGGGTGACACCATACCTTGGCTTTGTTATATTTCCCTCCAGGGACATCATACCAAGAATATCGTACCTTCCTGACTACACTGCAAGATTTGGGTAGGGGCAATTGATTTGTGGGGGTGATCCGAACCTGACATTTAATCCTCACCTGGATTCTTCCTCCTCAGTCCCCAGAAAGCTGCACCATTCACCAAAGAAAGTAGCCAAATTGGTAGCGGAGTTGTGTTTAGCGGACATTTGGCGTCATCAGCAAGGGATGCAAAGGGACTATACCTTTTTCTCTGCTGCCCATAACATGTACTCCAGACTGGACTACTTTTTAGTCCCGAAGGTAGAAGTACAGAGGGTTTATGACTCTCGGACGGGTGAGTTCCTTCTCTCGGATCATGCCCCCTTGTGTATGCAAATTGACTTGGAAGCGCTGCACCGTAACACCTTTTGGTGCTTGAATGTCTCCCTTCTGAAAGATAAAGAGGTAAAAAAACTTAGTAACTGAGACATATAAAAACTTCCTCGCTGAAAATCCTGATCAGGATACTTCTCAGTCCATCTTATGGGATGCTGCTAAAGTGGTGTTAAGGGGGAAATTGATACAGATAGCCTCACAGAAAAAAAAAAGGCCAGGGAAGCCCAAAGAATAGAACTTCTCAGATGTGTGCAGGAGTCAGAAGGGCAGCAGAAACAGAACATGGACAGAGATTGTGCACAGCAGCTTTTGAACTACAAAAGGGAACTCTGGAATTCTAGACTACCACGTGGAGCAAAAGCTCCTATTCTTATGCCAGAGATACTACGAGGTGGTCCCCCACTCTGTAAGATAACTGGCTAGTAGACTTCGGATGCAGAGGGCCAGGGCCACAATTACCCACATTTGGCACCCCCAGAGGGGGGCAATGGTCCAGGGGGTACATGAGATCTCGGATGCCTTCACGGAATACTATGCTAAATTGTACACAGAGGAGATAACCCCAGGGAGAGCATCAATGCAGAACTTTTTAGAACAATTAAAACTACCAAGGCTCCTGCCAGAACAGGGGGAATCCCTCTTGACTCCTATAACGGGGGAACAGGTTAAGGCAGAGATTGGGAGACTGAAGGTGGGTAAGTGCCCTGGATCTGATGGCTCCCCATCGGAATTCTACAAGTGCATGGGGGGACAAGTTCAACCTTTACTTCTCCAGGTTTACGCAGAGGTGATGGGGGGGGAGAGGTGGGCACCCCGTCTTCATGGTCCAGGGCAGTTATTTCAGTGGTGCCCAAACTGGGAAAGGACCCTGCCAGATGTACGTCTTATCGCCCTATCTCATTATTGAACACGGACTATAAGATCCTGACATCGATTATGGCGAGACACTTACAGATTTATCTCCCACCCCTAATATATACAGACCAAACAGGATTTATTCCGGGTTGACAAGCCCAAGACAATTACAACAGACAACCCATATAATTGACCACATTAACAGACAGAAACGTCCCTCCCTGATAGTGAGCCTAGATGCAGAAAAGGCATTTGATAGGGTTTCCCGGTCTTTTTTGAGATGTGCCCTTTCCTGGTTTAGGTTCCCACAACAATTTATCACTGCCCTGTTCAGGTTGTATGAATCCCCTCGGGCACATGGCCACATATTGGATGCGCTTAGTCTGGGGTGTGGTACTAGGCAGGGGTGTCCCCTCTCCCCTCCCCCCCGCTGTTTGCCCACTACATTGAGTCTTTAGCTCAAATACTCAGACAACACTCGGAGGTACAAGGAATTGAATGGGGGGGGGGGTGACACATAAACTAGCATTATATGCAAATGATGTGCTTTTATATCTGGCTGACCCCAAGGCCTCCCTCCCCCTGGTGTTTGCTCCAATTCAAGAATGCTCTACATTAGCAGGTTATAAACTCAATAAGGGGAAGACTGAAATACTCAGTTTCAATTATAAACCAGACTTGGCCTCCCAGTTAAAGTACCCCATGCACTGGGACTTAGAGTCCCTAAAATACCTAGGAGTCAGGATCAGTACAGACACCGCACAATTGTGGGAACAAAACTACCCATCTGTCATAAAGCAATTAAAAAACGACTTTCAATGATGGTCACTTCTCCCACTATCCTTAAATGCAAGAGCCCAGGCGCTCAAGATGAATGCCCTCCCGCGCCTTCTGTATTTATTCCAATGTGTACCATGCACTGTGACCCAACGAAATCTGGACACTTGGCAGAGATTATTTCTAGCCTTTCTCTGGGGGAAACAAGAGACCTAGAGTACGAAATACCCTGTTATACCTTTCGAAACAACAAGGTGGGCTGGCCCTCCCAAATTTGCAGGGTTATTGGGTGGCGGCACAGATCAGGATTGCCCTCCTCTGGGGCAACCCAGACTATGATGCACATTGGAAGAGGATAGATTTATGGGGCCAAAGCGATCCCCCACATTCAGCCGAGCCTTTTTTTGGAAGGAGGGCCTAGTGGGGTACGAAGGCATTCAGGCACAAAGGCAATCCTAGGTGGCTGGAAAAAAGGAACATGCAGAGGTGAAACACAAAGACAGCTTTGGCAATACAAATGGTGGGCATATGATCTGCAGTTTACACCCGCTAAACTATATAAGTGGTACCTGCAGCAAGCTAAAAGGGGCTTCCACTCACCATATCAGATGCTGACTGGCCACACAATTTTGTCCTTTGAGGCACTTCAGCAACGGTATGGTTTACTCCCCACAGATAGATTTCGATATTATCATCTCAGAGATGTAATAAACAAACAGATTCAGAAAGTGTCTACAGAAAAGGGGACTTACTCAGATACTTCCCTATTTCAAACGGTCTGGGGCCCTGGGGGAGAGAGACATGCTATATCCTGGTTACATATAAATTATATTGCCGATATGGAAATCACCTCACACTACATAAAGACTAAATGGGAGCAGGACCTGCAGATCTCTATTACAGACCAGCAATGGCCTCTGATTTGGAGAAATACTTGGTCCACTTCTGCGTCTTTAGTTTTAAGAGACTTTTGTTGGAAACTTACGGTCAGATGCTTTTTAGTACCAGCCCAGGCAGCCCACTTTTACAACAGAAGCAGCATCAGCCTGCTGGCGGGGGTGCGGGGAACAATGGGCCACGCAGGCCCATATCTTCTGGTCCTGCCCTTTAATAACATCATTTTGGGAGGAAGTAACAAAAATATTTGTCCCAAATATTTATAATACAAACACATTTAGGTCGTGAACATATGGTGTTAGGACTAATACCAAGGGAACTGAAGGGTAAGGATGAGAGATACCTATGGGCCATATTATTGGCAGCAGCCCTAAAAACAATTACTAAGCAATGACTCCAGGTCCCAGTCCCTGAACTGTTAGACTGGGTAGAAGTGCTAGAATCCATTCATCAGATGGAAAGATTAACTGTTACCCTTAGGCAACAAACACAGCTTTACCAGAACAGGTGGTCTCAATGGTTACTGTATGATGGAATATGACTCACAATCTGATTACCATGAACATAAACCACCAGATCAAAAGTTCCTCAAATGGGTTCCTGAGAGAGCAACACCGACACCTCTTTGAATGATACAGAGGGAGTCCCAGTATTATTCGTAACAAATATGCTCTATTTATGATACATAAACATCTTGAAGAGATTTTCCTGCATACTTATTAGATGTATTTCCTGGCATAGTTAGAATATGATTCCTAAGTAAGGTTTGAATGGACTTTAGCCTGGTTCTGTTTCATGGTTATTTTAATTTTACTCTGTGTACCTTCTCCCACAGTTTGGGAGAGAGAAGCATGTTACGCAAATATCCTAAATTATATGGAAATATTTTCAGATATTTTATGTTTTAAAAACTACCTGTAAAGTTTTCTGATTTTAATAAAGCAAGTATAAAAAAAAAAAAACTTCAAGGTGCTGGGCTGCAGTCCCAGGGAATGCAAGTGGGAGAGGTAATCGAGAACAGCTGATATCCCAGCCTGTCCTGGCGCCAATTCTCTGGCTGAACACCAGATGAAGAACCTCTTCCATTTAGAAGAATAGGTTTTCTTAGTGGAGGGTTTTCTGTATCCCCTCAGGATGTCCAACCCTACTTCAGAGAGGTGCAGACTCGCATATTGTAGGTCCTCAAGAGCCAAGCTTTTAGATTGAGAGACCTGAGATTCGGGTACAGAAGGGTTCCCTGTTTGGAGGTTAACACACTGTGCCTCCGAGGGAGGTGTATTGGTTTGGCTACAGACATGGAGAGCAGAAGACAGTATCATGGCTTCCTGGGCCAGTCTGGAGCTATCAAGATTGGAGATGCTGACTGGGACCTACTGGAAGTTTAAGGAAGTCAAGAAAGCATTGCCCATATAGACTCCCCGCTGGAGCTTGAGCAGTACCCTGAATACCAAGGGAAAGGGAGGAAAAGCATACAGGTACTTCCCTGACCAATCCAGAGCCAGGGCATCCAGAGGCAGTGTACCCCAATCTGGTGGCCTGCAGCAATACTGTGGCAGGTGGTGGTTCTGGTGGGATGTGTACAAGTCTATCTCTGGAGTGCCCTACCTTCTGAAGATGACCTGCACCACTTGCTTGTTCAGGGTCCATTCGTGATGGGCCTGGTTGATTTGACTCAGGGTATCTGCCAGGGTATTGTCCTTTCCTGGCAGATGGATTGCATGCAGGGATACTCCAAAGGAGTAATCCAGGGTCCAAATTTTCATGGCTTCTGTGCAAAGAGAACCTGAACTGGTACCTCCTTGCTTGTTTATGTAGTACATTGTGGTGGTGTTGTCTGTTCTGACTTGCACCACTTTCCCTTGCACCAATGCTGTAAAAGCTTTCAGTGCCAGAAACACAGCTTCAAGTTCCAGCAAGTTTATGTGCTGGAGGGACTCTACAGCTGACCAAGTCCCCTGGGTTGTATGATCCCCTAAATGAGCACCCCAGACAAAGAGAGATGCGTCTGTTGTGAGAACAACTGATGGAGTCTCTCATTGAAAAGGAACCCCCTCTCTTAGGCTGGGTTCCTCCTTCCACCACTTAAGTGCTTGCAACAAAGTCCTTCTTACTGGAATGGGTTTTGAAAGAGGGTCGTTTCTCTGACTCTAGTGTCCCCTTAAGTGGAACTGGATGTCCCTCATTTGGAACCTGGAGCCCAGGACTGTGCTTGTGGCTGCGGCCATATGGCCCAGTAGCTGTAGAAACTGCCTTACAGTTTTGTGCCTGTGTAAGCTGAATAAGTTTGCAATCAGCTGGAGATTTCTTACCCTGTCCAGAGGTAGGTAGGCCTTGCCTTGCAGGGTGTTGATTTCTGCCCCTATGAACTGCAGGGCCCGTGCAGGTCTGAGGACTGATCTTTTGTGATTGTTCAAGAACCCCAAGGACTCCAGGAGCCCCTGGGTGATCTGTAGATGCTGTCTGACCTGGTCTGGAGAGTTCCCTACCACCAGCCAGTTGTCCAAGTACAGAAATACTGATCCCCTGTCTTCGAAGGTGTGCCACGACTGCTGACAAGCTCTTTGTAAACACCCTTGGGGCCGAAGAAAGGCCAAAATGCTGGGTTGAGAACTGGTAATGGCCTGATGGGAGTCTGAATCTGAGATATTTTCTGTAGGACTCCCTTATGGGCATGTGGAAAATGGCGTCTTAAGTCCAGTGATGCCAACCAGTCCCCTTTTTGTAGTGTTGGAAGTATCAATGCCAAAGTTACCATTTTGAACTTTGGCTTTTCCAGATGCTTGTTTAGAGCCCTGAGGTCCAATATAGGCTGCCATTCCCCATTTTTGGCTTTTCCAGATGCTTGTTTAGAGCCCTGAGGTCCAATATAGGCTGCCATTCCCCATTTTTCTTTGTGGCGAGAAAGTACCTGGAGAAAAAAAAAAACCTCCTCTGAGGTGGACCGGGACAGGTTCTACTGCCCTTAGCAGCAGTAGGTTTCAAACCTCTACCTCCAGCAGTTTCTTTTCTGCTAAGAAGGGTGAACTGAAAACCCTGTTTTTTTTTTTTTTTTTTTAGGAGGAAGGGATCTGAAGTTCAGAGACAGACCCTGACTCACTACCCCCAGGACCCACTTGTCTGTGGTGATGCTCAGCAAAGCTTGGAGGAAGTGAGGCAGTCTGCCTCCAACAAGGAAGAAGAAGGTGGCCTGTGTAGGCATGTCAGGGTGTTTGTTTTGCTTGAGGCTGAGGCTGAGGCTGGGCCTGTGACCCTCACCTAGAGCCCCTTCTACCCCTGACCCTGAAGTACTCTTGCTGTGGGTACTGCTGGTACTGGGGAACTGGTTGAAAGAAAGGCCTGGAATGGAAGGACCCCCTTCCATAAGGCTTGGTGGATGGCGAAGCCTTCTCTTTAGCAGAGTTGCTTCTATATGTGGCCTTGTACTGATCCACCTTTTTCATACAGGCCACTGTTGACTCTCCGAGTATAGAGCATTTCCTTCTAGAGGGAAATCAAGAGCCTCTGACTGGGTATCTTGAGTAAGATTTGTGGCCCTTAGCCAGGCAAATCTCCTCTGGGCTACTGTGTTTGCCATCCATCTGGCTGCAGTGTCATTTGTATCAGCAGCCATTTGGTACTGGTATTTAGCAGAAATCTAGCAGTTTTTGCTAGGTCGTCAGACAGGGGTGAGGGGGCTTTCTGAGCCATGGCCAAAATAGACAGCCACAAGGACTTCCGGTCCGGGGCAGCGTAGGCCTCAAAATGTGCCTGTCATATGGCTAAGGAAGCTGACAAATACCCCTTCTTAGCTATGCTGTCTATTTTCATACAGTCCTTGTCTGGTGGGTGTGAAGCCAGAGGGACCCTAGCCTCATCACAGGCAGCAGCCTGTACAACCCCTTGATGGTCTGGATGGGAAAAAAGGAACTCTGCCCCTTCCCTCTCCATCTGATATTTTTTATCCATCCTCTTGTCGGAGGGGGGTGGAATTAGGGGTCTGAAGTATTTTCAGAGCATCTTTTTTGAAAATCTTATTAACAGGAAGGAGGAGAGCTCTGGCGGAGGTTAGCCCCATCATTTCTAAGTATTCCACCTCCTCTTCCTCCTCAGTCTCCTCCCTCGTGGTGATGTCCAGTGCATCAGCCATCTTCCCCACAGAGGTACAGTGTGAGGAGTAATCCTCAGATGTTCTAGGGGGAGAGCCAAATTACTGCTCAGGGGATACCTCAGGTTCAATGGGTTTCCCCTCCTCCTCCTCATATTCACTATATTCTTCCTCTTCTATGATGGACAATCTCCTTGTGCTGCAAGCCTGTACCACAGGGGTCATAGAAACATATACTTTGACGGCAGATAAGGACCGCTTGGCCCATCTAGTCTGCTCATTTCCCTACCTACAGGATAGGCTGCAGATCCTAGTTAACCAACAGCCTATTTCTTCCTACCCCTCACAAGAATTGCCTTATGTCTGTCCCATGCATTCTTGAATTCTCCCACAGTTTTAGACCCCACAACCTCCTCAGGAAGGCTGTTCCATGCATCCACGACCCTCTCTGTGAAATGCTACTTCCTCACATTGCCCCTGAACCGCCCCCCCTTCTATCTTTAAATTGTGTCCCCTTGTTCTTGCACGTCTCTTTTTCTGAAAGATGCTACCCTCTTGGACTTTGTTGATTCCACTGAGGTACTTAAAAGTTTCTATCATGTCCCCTCTCTCCCTTCTTTCCTCAAGGGTATACATATTAAGCTCCTTTAGTCTCTCCTCATATGGCTTTTCTTGCAGACCCTGCACCACTTTAGTTGCCCTCCTCTGGACTGCCTCTATCCTGTCTATGTCCTTGCGGAGATGGGGTCTCCAGAACTGGACGCAGTACTCCAGATGGGGTCTCGCCAACTGTCTGTACAGAGGGATAACAACTTCCTGTTTGCTGCTGATGCCTCTCCCTGTGCATCCCAGTATACCCCCAGCCCTCCCTACTACCTTCTCACATTGCTTGCTAACCTTAAGGTCATCTGATATGATTACCCCCAGGTCCCTTTCCTTTTTTGTTGTTGTTACTACCCCCCCCAACTGTGTATTCTTCCCCTGGGTTCTTGTTTCCCAGGTGCATTATTTTGCACTTCTTTGCATTGAATCCTAGCTGCCATACTTCTGACCATTCCTCCAACCTTGCCAAGTCCCTTCTCATCCTTTCCATGCCTCCTTGTGTATCAACCCTGTTGCAGATCTTTGTGTCATCAGCAAAAAGGCATACTTTTCCTTCCAGTCCCTCTGCAATGTCACTGATGAAGACATTAAAAAGGACTGGACCCAATACTGAACCCTGCGGTACTCCACTAGTAACCCCATTTTCTTCAGAGTGGAATCCATTTACAATTACCTTCTGTGTCCTGTTGTGCAGCCAATGTTTTACCCAGGCTACCACCCTGGGACCCACTCCCAGGCTGGTTAGTCTGACTATTAATCTTTTGTGTGGGACTGTGTCAAATGCCTTGCTAAAGTCTAGGTAGGCCCCCACCAGGAGTTGTTTCCTTCCCCTGCAGGGTCCTCTGCCACCCTCCTGTGGGTCTCCTTTGTGGAGGTTCCCAGCATCCTCCTTGGTCTCCACTGCGGGTGCCTCCATAGAGGAACCACACTTTGCCGGAATGGCATAGGAATTGTGGAGAGATACAACTGGAGGGATGCGCCTCTGTTCCACCACCCTCACCCTCCCTGACTCCACTGTGGTCCAACTGCTCCTCTTTCTTGGCAACCTCTGAGGCAACGGCAGTGGCACTGGTGGTCCCTGGATGGAAGAGGAGGTCCCACAAATCCTGGCCAACTCAGCCTGGAGATGAGCAACCTCCTCCCTCAGCCCAGAGAGGTGCCTGCAGATGGGACAACACCGCATCCTCCAGAATGTCTCCCGGAAGACTGCTGCTCCACAGCCACTGCACCACTCCAAATCACGTCTTATTTTTGGCCCTTAACTGTTTGCAATCCTTACTCTTTCCTCTGTTTTTTTTCTCTCTCTCCTTACTTTCTGCCTGTGTGCCCTTTTAAGCTCCTGATTGTCCTGTTCTGAGACAAGAATATCCTATATTTCAGTAGACCCCTTACTTGCTCAGAGGCAGACCTCCAGCAGCTAGAGGGGGCTGGAGAGCTACTCTTGCCTTTCTAGGATGGTGGGTCTTTGGTGGCTCTGTGATCACTCACTTCCTGCTCCCAAACAGGAAGTTCCTGTTGTCAGTCAAATCCTGTGCCTATAAAAGTAGAACTAGCTGAGGGGGGAGGGGAAGGAAGGAGGGCAATATAGTCCCAGTAGAGAAGTCCAGTCACACGGCAGTCCTTTCTCCTGGTGTCTTCTGCCAAGCTATTAGCAGAATCTTTCTAAGGCAGTCTTTAAATGTAGCTTCCTTCTAGCTAAGCCACTCCCCCTACTTACTAGATCTTTCTACAAGTAATTTAAACCTCACAGTTATTAAGTCCTTTCAATCACCTGAGATTTACACCTAGATAACTGTTCAGAAAACCATTCAGTTCGGTTAACTCAGACAAACACACACTTTTTTTTGTTTTTATTAGTTTTTTTTTACCCTAAATTAAAGGTCCAAGTACAAGAGTTCTTCTGCTTTAGTCCCAGCAGAGAAGTCCAGTCACACACCAGTCCTTTCTCCTGGTGTATTCTGCCAAGCTATTAGCAGAATCTTTCTAAGGCAGTCTTTAAATGTAGCTTCCTTCTAGCTAAGCCACTCCCCCTACTTACTAGATCTTTCTACAAGTAATTTAAACCTCACAGCTATTAAGTCCTTTCAATCACCTGAGATTTACACCTAGATAACTGTTCAGAAAACCATTCAGTTCAGTTAACTCAAACGTACACTTTTTGTTTGTTAGTTTTTTTTTTACCCTAAATTAAAGGTACAAGAGCTCTTCTTCTTTAGTCCCAGCAGAGAAGTCCAGTCACACAGCAGTCCTTTCTCCTGGTGACTTTTGCCAAGCTATCATGTATCTGGGCAGGTGGCTGCTGATAATTAGGCATGAGGCCTTGTAATACCTGAATTACCCTGAAAGCCTGGGCAATTTCTTGGGGAGAAGGCATTGTGAGGCTAGACACAGAAGTCTCCTTTTTTTTTGATAGGGGTTCTGTGTGCTTTAGCTTTTTTGTTTTCTTAGAGGGAACTGGGGAGTCAGCCAGTTCAGTAGCCCTCTTGGTGCTCTTGTCACCTGTCTCAGGGGTACAGGCAACAGCAGAAGTGGTTTCACCCACATTAGCAGGGGGTATCCACTGGTCAGAGCCAGAGGGACCCCTAAGAGGAGGAAGTTTCTTTTTCAGCCATTCCAGGCGTTCTTCAACAGTTTTTTCAGGGAATGTTTTGAAAATCTCACATTCCTCCTTAAGATGCTCATATCCAAGGCAGAGTCACACACAAATTGTGTTTGTTTGTCTTGGCAAAGACTTCCCCACATTGCGAAGAATTTTTAAAACCGGGTTCACCAGTTTTCTTTTTCGTTTTTTCTGACATTTTTTATTGGTTACCGATAAAAAAGAATACCGCTAAATCAGTTATGAAATTTAAATAAAACTTAGCGGTTGCAGTCGGTTCCGGACCTGATAAGGAAACGAACCCAAGAAAACAAAAAGAACCGGGATTAGCGGTTCAGTACCCAAGAAAAGCGGTTACAAAAAAACAAAGTTTTTAAAATAAAATTTATAAAACTAACAGGGTTTTTCAGTGAGAAAACCTCCTGACTAAAGTAAAACTAACCCGGTTCTTCCCTAGTTATACTGAACCGAGAGGAACCGGTAAAATTAAATAACACTAAAACGAAGTTTAATATATAAAAAACGATAAGTTTAAGGCAGCAAATGAAATAAAAAGATACTTATAGTATTTTATAAGTTTCTTCATGTCAGAAGGGATAGTAGACAAGCAACACTCCGAGCGACCAGACTGTTCAGGTGGAGAGTGAAATCTGAGGTATTTAGAACACTGTCAGTTAGTATAGGGCAGCATTTGAAAAGCTGTCACGTGCAAAGAATTCCATCATTTGCATGTGTTCTGTTCTCTCCAGGCAGTCCTACCTAGAAGACTTACAGTAGAAAGTTATGAATACCCGAGTATTACTGGGGTTAGAACAATACATTTTTAGCTATAACATTATTTATTTTAAAAAAACAGCAGGTGTTCAACTGTTCCATGAAAATAGACAACTCTAGATACACAGTATTAGCCACAGCATCAAAAGACATTAGTGGTATTCTATAAAGGAGAATCACATTCATTTTTAGGGCAGCAGTGGGCGTAGCCCTGCAGAACTCTTGCTATGAGAAAGCAACTCGGTTCATTCCTTCCGACCAAACATCATGTTGGAGTTGCACAACAGTCGCCTCCATGTCCGTTAAGCACTCCGCTCGCTGTCTCAACTGGAAGTAGCACTGCACTATTTTATGTCTGTGGTCACAGTGGAACATGGCACACTCCTCAATGTTCAAGATGGGTGCCAAACTGTATTGCGCGTGCACAACTGCTAGCGCATGCACTGTACAATGCGGTGGCCATCCTGGTCATGGCAGACTGCTGTAATCTCCTATGACCGCCAATTTTTTTTTGCTTAAATTAAAGATATCACACACACCTGACCCTCCCTCTCAGCAACCCCCACCCGAAACATAAGAGTGACTCTGGGGGTGTCCAATCCCCCAGTGTCGCCATAATGAATTCTATGTCCTTCTTTGTTTCTGCCCCCATCCACTACCGCATACCATGGGTATTTCAGGTGAATGTGTGTTGTTATATTTGTTTACCCTCCTCTCAGCAACACCCCCAAAACAACAAAAAATAATACTGACACTGGGGTGCCGAATCCTCCAGTGTCAAGATTGGGAATCCTTCGTCCTTTTTCCTTTTTCCTTAAACCTGATAAAAGAAAACCATCCATCAATGTATTTTGCGGCCGTTAGTGACCCCCACCCAACCCCTCCCACTCAGCACCCACCCCCACCCCTAAGCCCTTAATTACTCACTGGGGTCCAGCACCGTAATCTTCTTGTACCGTAGACACGATTCACTTTTCAAAGTCGGACCGCAAACTGAGGAAACAAGTATGCAGTTCAATGTATTTCAGTGGGGGTTTGAACTTAGTGCTATAACTTGGGTCATTTTTGCATATTTTTGCCCAACATTTTCAACATGCTTTCTTTGGGACCCCACCCCATGAACAACTGCATTCATTAGGTAGATCTGTCCCGAAAGGTGATTTCGCAGTCCCTGAAAATTTTCTCTGCCCTAGTTCACGAGGAAGGGTCATAAGAAGGCTATGTTAAAAATTTGGTGTAAAAATGTTAAAAAACAACAAAGTTATGAGCCTACACTGAATTTTGCAAACGCAGGATTGTAACGTTGGTAATTTTCAATACCCCCCCCCAAATTCACAACATAGCCATATCTTTACAGCACCTCACAAATGTGACAGCAGTCATTTTTCAAATCCTGACCAAAATGATTTTTTTTACATCCCAAAAGGTGATTTCGTTGTCCCTGCACAAAATCACCTTTAGGCCAGGAGTTGAACAGTTCCTGTGCCCTTCTTCACAAGGCAGGGTCATAACAAGGCTATGCTGAAAATTTGGTGTAAAAATATTACAAAACAACAAATTTATGAGCCTACGTCACATTTTGCTAACGCAGGCTCATAACTTCAGTCATTTTTAATATTTTCACCCCAAATTTCTCAGATGTAGCCCCATCGGCTATGGACAGAACCTGTTTTTAGTTTGCTTCGCTGTCAGTCATGAATTTTATCTATCTATCCATCTATCGCTCCATCTGTCCATCGTCTCTATCCCTTATCTATCTAGCCATCTTATTTATCTGTCTCTCTATCCATCCATCCATTCATCTATGTAGTCTTCCATCTATCCATGCTTCCATCCATCCACCCACCCATCCCCTTGTCTCTTTCTCTTGAGGTACTACTCTGTGTTTTTTTTCCATTCTCTACCCAACACATCCCCTAACTAGTAAGCTATACTATGCTGGCTTGTGGAATCTTTACATTAGATGAGCAGCTTAAATAATTTAAATGGGCCACGGCCTACTTTGTCTAAACCTACAAAGTTACCAAGTTAAATTTAAATTGCTAAGTCACGTACTATGTAAACTGTGAGTATTTATTTCTTGTACTGAAGTTGTATCTTGTAACTGTCATTTGACACCCTTTTCCTGTCTTGTCACCTGGACCACCTGCAAGCTACATATTAAAATGAGGCTATCCTGATGTAGAAACTTTTAACTAAATAAAATAACAAAAAATATCAAAAAACAAACACGTTCTGGACAGCAGTTTTTCAAGATTGCACATAACACTGTCAAGACACATCAATCACATGTATTACATTTACCAATATAAATTGTTCTTTACTGGTTAATAACCTTTGTTTTACAAGGTGGCATAAAAAATTATTATTGATACCTTCTAGCTGCATCTTCACTACTTAAGACAGCAGCATGGCGAGGGTTTTTGTGCTTTGCAGCACCCAGGTGCAATCTGCCTCCAGATGGCATGACGTTGGAAATCTCTCTCTGCCATTCTTCATCGAAGGTTTGAGCTTCAGCTGTATAATAAGCAAATTAAGTATTTCTAATTAGAACACTTGAAGAAACAGTTTTACTCAAAAAAATGCTTGAAGCAGAATCTCATATAAAATCAACTATCAGATTAAATTAGAACCATAACATTTCTTTTCAAGTTCAAGATCAATGACACAGTACATCATGGGTCAATTCACATAGATGATTTATGGCAAACATCATTCTTAGTATGCTTACATTATTTTACAATGCTGCTATAATGTAACACTGTGCAACTTACTGAACTATATTTATTGTATTCTGTAGCCTGGTTACACGGCAAACAAGGTATGACCAGCCCTGTGCAATAATCAGTGCACTCTAAGTGGAGCACCCTGTCTGAATATGTGGTAAAAGTCATGGAGTGGAAAGGAGAGAACAGGTTGCTATGAAGAGAGAGGGAGCGGGCATTTGTGAAGGGTCTTCGAAAATAGTTTTGCACTGCAGAGAGGAAGAAGGTGGAGGAGGAAATTATGAAATTAGAGGAGTAACTGATAAATGCCTGACCAAACCGGGCGGGGGGAGTTCTGCTGGGAGAACTGCAACAGGGGCAAAACGGGAAAATAATGTGCAGGAGGAAGAAGAGGAGCTGGAAATGAGAGAGGGAGATGAATGGAAGCAAGCAAGGAGTAAGAGTGGTGGAAGCTTAGGGCTGGGGGACTCAATACTAAGAGGAGTCAGGTGGGGTAGCAAGGGGGAGAGGCATAGTCGCATTTGGGTGGAGGCCATGTCAGGAATGACAGCAGAAAGGGTGGGACAATCTGTTCTGAAATACGCTAGAAGGGGTAGGGACAAGCCTCATTTAATTATACATCTTGGGACGAACGACCTGGCTGACAAGACAGCAGATATAGTCCAGAGGAGGTCTGAGGAACTAGGACAATTATGTGAGGGGGCAGGAAGATCAGTAACTTTTTCAGAGATACTTCCAGTGCCCAAGGCAAGCACAACAAGAAAGCTGAGAATAGAGGAATTTAACGGATGGCTGAGAACCTGGTGTTGTGCTAAAGGGTATGGGCTGTTGGGGGGTGAGGAGGGACCTGGGAGGACAGTAGCCTCTATGCCAAGGACAGACTACACTTGAGTGAGGAGGGAAAGAAAGTGTTGAAACAGAGGATGGAGGAGTACATAGAGGAAGTTGGGAATTTAAGCTAGGGCGGGGTGGCAATTGGGCAAGAGACATGCAGAGACCACAGGTTGGGAAGCCATATGAGCTTACCCCCCATAACAGTGACAAAGGACAAATGGCAAGTACTATTGGTGATGCTAGTAAAGGAGGGCAGGATTGGGGGTGGAAGGTGGTTACCCTTAATGCTAGGAGCCTTGGGAGGAAAACTGCAGAGTTACAGGTGCTCATGGCAGAGGGAGAGGTGGCTTTTGCAGCCATCACAGAAACATGGGCCACCCAATACAATGACTGGGACTTGTCTGTACTGGGGTACAGGTTATTTCGTAGGGACAGGGTGATTGGGAAAGGAGGGGGTGTGGCACTATATGTGAAGGAAGGACTGAAGTGTGTAAGGAGGAAGGGGAGGAGGGTAGTACGGAGTCACTTTGGATGCAAATCCAGGATACCAAGAATAGGAATTTTAGAATGGGAGTGGCATAAAGGCCACCATCTCAGATGGAGGAGTTAGACAGGGAACTAGCGGGACAGATCAGGAGGACCTGAGAGAAGGATAGTGTTGTGATTGTGGGGGACTACAACATGCCAGGAGTGGACTGGAGTACCCCAACAACCAGGAGCAGAAGGGAGCAGGTAATGCTGGATGCCTTCCAGGACAGCTTCCTGCTGCAAATGGTCAGTGAACCAACCAGGTTAGGGAATACCCTTGACCTTGTGCTGGCAAATGGGGACTTTGTGAGAGAACTTACAGTGGAGGAACCGCTGTCTGGGAATGACCACCACTCAGTATGGCTCACACTGGATATTTTCTGAAAGATGCTACCCTCTTGGACTTTGTTAATTCCCTTGAGATACTTGAACGTTTCCATCATGTCCCCCCTCTCCCTCCTTTCTTCGAGGGTATACATATTAAGCTGCTTCAGTCTCTCTTCATATGTCTTCTGGTGTACACCATGAACCATTTTGGCTGCCCTTCTCTAAACAGCCTCCACTCTGTCTATGTCTTTGTGGAGATGGGGTCTCCAGAACTGCACGCAGTACTCCAGATAGGGTCTCACCAACTCTCTGTACAGAGGGATAACTTCCTGTTTTCTACTGGTGATGCCTCTCTCTGTACATCCCAGTATCCCCCCAGCCGCCCTTACTGCCTTCTCACATTGCTTGCCCACATTTAGGTCATCTGATATAATTACTCCCACGTCCCTTTCAATTTTTGTTGTTGTCAGTATCTCACCCCCCACTGTGTACGCTTCCCCTGGGTTTTTGTTTCCTAGGTGCATTAACCTGCACTTCTTTGCACTGAATCTGAGCTGCCATACATTTGACCATTCCTCCAACCTTGCAAGTCCCTTTTCATCCTTTCCACCCCACCTTGTGTATCGACCCTGTTGCAGATCTTTGTGTCATCTGTAAAGACATATTTTTCCTTCCAGGTGCTCTCCAATGGCACTTATAAAGACATTAAAGAGGATCAGTTCCACTACTGAACCCTGCGGTACCCCGCTAGTTACGCTCCTTTTTTCACTGTGTACTCCGTTTACTATTACTCTTTGCATCCTGTTGTCCGGCCAATTTTTTATCCAGGCTACCATCTTGGGACCCACTCCAAGGCTGGCTAACTTGTGTATTAATCTTTTGTGTGGGACTGTGTCAAATGCCTTGCTAAAATTTAGGTAGGCCATATCCACAGCTCCTCCCTGGTCTACTACTTTGGTCACCCAGTCAAAGAAATCTATTAGATTCGTCTGACATGACCTTCTTGCTGTGAATCCATGCTGCCTTGGGTCCTGTGCCCCACTGGCCTCTAGGTATTCAACAATGCTTTCCTTCAGAAGTGATTTTATCATGTTCCCTAACACTGAGGTCAAACTAACTGGTCTGTAGTTTCCTGCCTCTGCCCTGCTCCCACTTTTGTGAAGTGGAATCACATCTGCCCTCCTCCAGTCCTCAGGTACCACCCCATCCTCCCATGATTTGTTAAAGTACTGTCATTGCTGAAAATTTTGTATAAGTGTACTATGTCTGACTTTTACTTGTTCCCATGATGTTTTCTTGTATCTGCTATTGTCTACATACCCTTTGTTGTAATCTCCCAGGTCGTACCTGAAAATAGGCAGTTATGCTCTCTCGTGTTCCTACCCGGTTAACAAAAACGAATTAACTAAATAAATAAATAAACAGAGTAGTCAGCGGTGTCACTAGTTCTACCTTTAGTTCTTTTAGAATTCTGGGGTGAATCCCATCAGGCCCCACTGCTTTGTCCACCCTCAGTTTCGAAAGTTCTTTCAAACCCCTTTCTTCTGTGAATGGACTGGTATCGACCCCCATCCATAATTTTTCTCTTGTTTGGTTTAGGTACCTCCCCATCCTCTTCTGTTGTGAATACCTAGCAGAAATATTCATTCGGTATCCCTGCTTTTTCACTATCACACTCTGCCCACATTCCCTCCCTTTTATTAAGTCTCCATATCCCTCCCTTGGTCTTTCTTCGCTCCCTAATGTACCTATAAAAGGTTTTATCACCCTTTGTAACAGAATTGGCTATCTTTTCCTTGGTTTGGGCCTTTGCTATTCTGACTGCCTTCCCTGCCTCCTTCTACTTTAACTGATAAACTTCTCTCTCTGGCTCCTTCTGTGTTTCCTTATATTTCCTGAATGCTACCCTTTTCTCCTTAATCTTCCCTGCCACCTCTTTTCAGAAGCATACTGGCGGGTTCCTACAGGAAGTTATCGCCAATCAAGAGGGTTCCTTCATGTCGGACCTGATGAAGTGTTTGTGGGAGAAGTGTCGGGTGGTACTGAAGCCCAAGACACCTTATCACCCGCAGTACCAATGGTCTTGTGGAAAGGTTTAATGGTACCCTTAAATCAATGCTCCAAGCATTCACTGAACAGCATGGGAGGGACTGGAAGAAATACCTTCCCCACCTGTTGTTTGCATACAGGGAGGTGCCCCAAGAGTAGACAGGGTGCTCCCCCTTATATGGATGCAGGGTGTGTAGGCCCCTAGACTTCATCCAGAAGGACTGGGAAGGCAAGCATGCCACCCAGGCAACTGCTATAGTGGATTATGTGTTTAAGTTAAGGGAAAGCTGATGGAGCTTATGGGGACAGCCCAGAGCAACCTGACAGCTGCCCAGCATAAGCAAAAGGTGTGGTACGACCGCAGAGCCAGGGCTCGTTTGTATGCTGTGCTTCAGGAGGTCATGATCCTAATCCCAGTCAGTCTGGAAAGATAAGCTGCAGGCTGAATGGGTAGGACCGTACAAAGTAGTCAGACAAGTGAATGATGTAAATTACAACGTAGAACTACCTGACAGGAAACATACCCAAAGGATGTACCATGTCAACATGATAAAGCCATATGCAAATAGGGCTGATATGATCTTTGCAGTGTGCAGTACTAGAGAGGGGATGGACAAGGAAGACCCCCTTCTGGACTTGCTGGAAGAAAGCAAGTGGGAGTCCTTTGTGGAGGCAGTCAAAATGTCGCCCCATTGACCCAGGGCCAGATCCAGGAAGTAAGGGAGGTTTTAGCAGACTTTTCCCCATTGTTTAATACAAGCCTGGACTAACCCCCTTAGCGATGCACAATGCAGAGATGGCAATGCAAGCACCCATATGGCGTACAGTATATCGGGTGTCAGACGCCATCCAAAAGGACATTAGGAGGGATGTGGTGGAAATGCCGGATTTTGGGGTATTCCAGAAATCCCACAGCCCCTACGCCTCACTCGAAGTCCTCGTTCCCAAGACTGATGACTCTACCCATTTTTGTGTGGACTATCGAGGACTCAGTGCAATCACAAAGTCAGACGCCCACCCAATGCCATGGATGGTCGAACTACTGGACAAGTTCGGAGGGGCGACATACCTTACCACTACTGATCTGATGAAAGGGTATTGACAGTTGGAGGTAACTGCCAGAGCTAGGGAGAGGTTCGCCTTCATCACTTCAATAGGGTTATTTGAGTTTAAGGTAATGCCTTTCAGCATGAAGAATGCCCCTACCACCTTCCAAAGGTTGGTGAACCAGGTGTTACATGGTACTGAAGAGTACGCCGTGGTGTACCTGGACGATACTGACATCTTTAGTGCCAGCTGGTAGGAACACCTGACCACCTTAAGGAAGTGTTGGGCAGGATACAGATGGCCGGGCTTACTGTGAAAGCTAAAAAGTGCCAGGTGGCCATGGCTGAAGTGGCATACCTAGGGCACATAGTAGGGCCGGATAGCTCCAACTTAACCAAGCAAAGATTGAGGCAATCGAGACATGTCCCAAACCTGAAACACAGAAGCAGGTTCAAAGTTTTCTAGGGACCGCAGGGTACTACAGAAAATTTGTATCAAACTACAGTGCCCTGGCAGCACCCCTATCTGGCATGCTAAAGAAAAGAATGCCTAAAAAGGTAAAATGGGAACCAGCCTGTGAACAAGCCTTTACATGGCTAAAGGAGGCACTGTGCAGTGCTCCTGTATTAGCCAGTCCAGACTACAGCAAACCATTTGTACTCCAGACAGATGCCTCAGATAAGGGTATTGGGGCAATACCTAGCCAGACTTCTAACCAAGGGAAAGATCACCCACTAGTGTACCTTAGTAAGAAATTACTTCCCAGGGAGCAGACTTACTCTAATAATAATAATTCTTTATTTATAATGCGCTTTTCAAAATATCAAGGCGCCTTACAAGGCAATAAATAAACACCAATACAGTAAATACAGCTTTATAAATATAATAAAATGCTGGTAGAAAAACATAATTTAGTCACTCAGAATATGCCTGGTGCCATAAAAAAGTTTTGAGAGCCTGTCTAAATCCCTCCATGGCCGTGTACTCTCGGAACTGATGGGGTAGAGAATTCCAAAGGGTTGGGGCTGCGTGCATAAATACACGTCCGCAGAAGATTCTAAACAAACTCTTAGACTCTCTAATAACCCCCCCACCAGCTGAGCGGAGCGACTGCCTAGGGCAGTAAGGAAACAGAAGCTCTTTCAGGTAGTCCGGGCCCTGTCCATGTAAGGCTTTATAAGTCAGAAGTCCAACTTTAAAGGTGATCCGACACTATACTGGCAGCCAATGCAGTTTGTGCAGCACCAGAGAAATATGATAGGACCGAGGGGTCCTCATCAGTAACCAGGCTGCTGTGTTCTGCACCAGCTGCAGGCGGTGGATATCCACCTCAGATAGCCCTAGGTACAGGGAACTACAATAATCAAGGTGTGAGGATACAAAGGCATGGACCAATGTGAGGAGATCGCCCAACGGAACAAGGTGCTTAACCCTGGAGATGTTCCTCAGATGGTAAAAAGAGGATCTGACGACTGCCAACACCTGCGATCGCAGTGTCAGCCCTTCGTCAAAAATCACCCCCAGGTTTCGCGCCCGTTCAGAGGTAGGGATTGGAGGCCCTCAAGGAAAAGTCCCGAGGGTGAACCCACCCCCAAGCCCCCCCCATCCGGCGCCCCTGGTCCACAAACCAGCACCTCTGTCTTTTCCAAGGTCTACCTCAACCAGCTCGAATTCATCCACTTTTGGATTTCAGCGAGGCAGTTACTAAATACTGAGAGAGCTCTATGCTGGTCAAGTGCAAAAGAACGGTAGAGTTAGGTGTCATCAGCATAGCAGTGAAACCTCAACCCATACCTTTTTACAATGTCTCCGAGTGGTAGCATATACATTGCGAACAACATGGGGGACAACACTGACCCCTGAGGGACCCCACAAGACAGAGGAACTGGGTCAGAGGAATGAATCCCCAACATCACCCTCTGAGATCTTCTGGTGAGGAAAGATGTAAACCACCTGAGGATTGCACCCGACAGGCTACAGATGAACCCAGGCCATCGAGAAGGACCCTATGGTCCACAGTGTCGAATGCTGATGAGCAATCAAGGAGAATCAAGATGGAACGATTTTTCCGCTCCCTTGCCATCAGGAGAGCATGAAGCACCCGAACCAGTGCCGTCTCCATACTACGCCGCTTACAAAAAACAAACTGGAGAGGTTCATAGATGTCATTGATGGTCAAATGGTTCTCCAGTTGTAAGGCCACAACTTTTTCAATCACCTTCCCTATAAAGGGAAGGTTTGAGATTGGTTTGTAGTTAGCATGGCAATCTGGGTCCAAAGGGAGCTTTCTTCAGAAGGGGCGTCACCACCGCCCTCTTCATGGAGCTAGGAAACTCACCTGTTTCCAAGGAGCACCATATTATCCGTGCTAGGACTGGGCCATGATGTCACTACAGCCCATAATCAGGGCTGTTGGTCCAGGGCCCAAACTACAGCAGCGGGGGGGGGGTGCATATCTTGGACAATCTGCATGACATCCATGAACTCAGGCTGGTAGAAGGTACTCCAGGGAAACCGAGGGACTGTGACCGAGCGCCGATCCAAAGCAACGCTTGTAGAGTGTGCAGGTTGGAGTTCCGCCCTGATGTCAGCCACCTTAGCTGCAAAGAATCAAGCAAGCTCATCGCACTCTACTTGCGAAAAAGCTCTTCAAATCTGCAGACAGGCTGGGTTGCACAGTCTGTCTACAGTTTGAAAGAGCTGAGCTGATCGGTTCTGAGCAGCCATAATCTCCCCAGACAGGAACTCTGCCTTCTTATAGGTGATAGCGGATTGACAGACTTAATAATGATCCATCAATCTAAGGTGGTCAGCATCCAGGTCAGATTTACACCAGCAACGCTCTAACCTTCGTCCTGATTGCCGCATCTCCCTCAAAGTCCCATCAAACCAAGGGGACCGAGGGCAAAGGGAGAAAGGACGAACTCGGACAGGAGCAATGACATCCAGGGCCGCAGAAATGGCCTTATTATAGGCCATCACTAAGGCCTCTGGATCATTGTTTGCCACTGGAAAACCGGATAGATCAAGCATGGCTGCCAGGCCTTTGGAGCTTACCTCTCGAAAAGGGCAGTACCAGACCATCTCCACAGGGGTAGGCCTGAGAAGGGGGGCATAGAAACTTAACCCCATGGTGCAGTGATCGGAACATCCAACAGGTTTCAACCCAAATCGGAGGCTTCAATCCCCAGGACGAAGACTAAGTCAAGAGAGTGACCGTATTTGAGAGTAGCAGCAGTAACAATCTGTGTAAGGCCCAGAGATGTCATCAACTGGAGAAGTGCTGTCCAAATTGCGAGAGTTCGTCATCGACCCAGGCGTTAGAGTCACCCAGGACTATCTGCCTGGGTGATCCAAATGCCATGTCAATCACGAAGTCCACTATTTCCTTAAGGAAACTCTTCTCATCCCTGGGTGGATGGTAGATGAGGACGAGCCTACAACCTACACCTGCTACTACAGTACACTCAAATGACTCAGACTCCTCAACTGGTAGACTCATGAGGCCCAGTTCAGTCTTGAAACAGACAGCAACCCCCCCGCGATCCAATTTTGGCCTCCAACATAGGGCCAGAGTTCTCATCCAGCCAGGTCTCGGTGACGCAAGCCAGGTCCACTGTCCCAACACGATCTGCAATAATTGAAGTCTTGTTTTTGATGGAAACAGCATTGCATAACAATTCCTCCAGTTGGATGTACTTCCAGGGCCAACCGAACTGCCTGCCCACCTCTATCGGTGATGCCCTTGGGTATGGAAACCAGACAGGAGGACCATGATCTGGATTCCATTTCATCCCAGGGTGTCTTCTGGATTTCACAACCCTGATGCAGTGGCTCCGCTCATTCACCCTCCCCTGTTCGCCGCCCCGGCGGACAATACCAAATGCTCGACAGCGTTGATGAGTTGTAAACTGCAACGGGGGAAATAAAAGGGTGGAGGGTGAATAGCACACAACTATGGAGGCAGGCCTCCTACATATTTTGAAAGCAACAATAAAATACATCATCTGTCAAAGAAAAAACAAAATAACAAAAACAACCCCAATCAAAATAAAAAAACAATAAAATAAAAAAAAATTAACAATAATTACATAATACTCCTGCAACTCTCTCTTGGGGGAGAAATGAAAAAGAAAACAACTAAGAAAGAAAAAAAGACCATCAAACTAAAGCAAAATATCAAACTAACTCAAAACCCTATCCCAATAACAAAAATTAGCTAAAATAAGTGATCAAAATGAATAAAATGTCACAGTCATTAAGTACAAAACAGCAGGTTTGGGCGGATCGAACAGCCGGACATATACTGTATCTTTGTGGAGTTCTTCAAATAATAACTGAAGCCAAAAGTACTACTTGAAAATCGTACAATAAGGGAAATCAACTTTTCCCAGTCCCCGATGGGCCTCTCACTACCAGAGGAGACCAAAGAAGGCACAGGGTCATAATGTCGCAAGACATTATGCCACATGGCAAAATCGCACTGCCAATACAGTGTGACATTGCCATGCAGCATTCTTTTTTCTGTGGGGGACTCTGCCCCCACACATTCTCGGATCTCCCCAAAGATTCTCAACCTCGGGGCAACTCAGGGAGCGACAAATTGTGAAAAGAAAATAAAATGCTCTAGGACTGGGAATCAAACCCCTCCCAGACACAGTGCCTGGCTTCCTGCTGCTGTGGCTCAGTCCAGTGAGCCACGGCAGCTGTTTCAACGGAACCACTCCCAGCAGAGGTCTTATCCTCTGCTTGAGAAGATTGGTGCAATACCGCTCAGACAGCAGTATACACGGTATTGCACCATTCGGGCTGTCCTGGACAGCTTTTGTTAATGTATAATGTCGTGACTCTATTAAGCGTATCGACATTGGCGACCCGTAGGACCAAAGAACCCCCAAGGACTCTCACTTCCTGAGCAGACAGAAATTAAATGTCTCAAAGATTTCCCTGACCCCCAAAACACTCTCACTGTAAGGGGGACTTAATACGTCCAAGTACTTCACTATCCCGTAGCACTCTCACTACCTTGGGAATGAAGGAAGGAAAGAAAGCACTCTCCCTGCCTTCTTGAACAATTTAAGATATAAATGAAAGGTCTGACTGTGCTTGAAGGAGAGTCCAGGATATTCCTTCCTCAGTGGATAGTTGCTCTGAAGCTGGAGCGGGCCCCCAAAAAATCCAAACTGGGAGGCCAACCACGAGCCTACGGCCACTGCTACGGGTCCTCGCCCAGGCCCACCTGCCAGTAGGCCCCACGAAGAATCCTAGAGGGACACTGTCCAAAATCGTCGACTTCGATAAAAATGGGGCACAGGACCCCCGCGCAGCCACATGCCGATAAGTCAGCCCACCCACAGGATCAGGACCACTACTCACAGCTCCAAATCGAAGCCAATTCCTCGTATATCCACCGGCAGCCGATCACAGTCCAAACTAAAATGATCCAAAAAGAATCCACTATCTTCTCTCATATACCCACAGTCTTCTCTTGTATGTTATACAGGACCCTTTTTCCACAATTCACCTTCCCCGACTCAGCGCCTCCCAAAATCTTAGTCAGCTGATTGTCAGGTTAAACAAAGTCGACAAACAGCACAGAAATCAGTAACCACAGAACTCATGACCGGGGGGTCAAAGGGAAAGCAGTCAATGATAAGGATCCCAGAGAGTCCATATAACACGATGGCAGCAGGCCCGGCAAACTGAGTGCAACTGGGCGGTAGCGGGGCTGAGACGAGACGGTCCCAGTGCACACTTTGAGGCGGTCCCGAAATCACTCCGGTATCGCTCACAGGAACTCGGAGACTCCACTGCCAAATTCACTCCCACAGAACTCGGGGAAAACATCAGATAGGGAGATCCGGGGAAACAGCAAACAAAGAAATCCACATAGTCAATAGGAGTCTGTAAAAATAGCAACAGTAGCGATAGTTGCGAGGATAATAACCTCGACAAACAAAATTAAAAAAATAAAAACACTAGGCTGCCAGAGCAGCCGACGACACGCCCAGCCCGGCAGCCATCTTGACTGACAGTCAGTCATTCTACAGTGGAGAAAGAATGCCTTGCAATGGCGTGGGCACTAAAGAAATTAGAGCCATACCTATACAGGCGGCATTTTGACGTACAGACAGATCATATTCCCCTGGTTTAGCTGGCACAAATGGGTAAAACAAATGGTAGGCTTTTACGATGCAGCCTTGCCTGCAGGGTTATGACATAACTGTCACTCACAGGGCACAGACAGCAAACACAAACGCGGGCAGGCTATCTCGTCAGTTAGAGCAGTGAACTGAATTTGGGAAACTCATCCCATACCTAGGAATAAATTCCCCCAAATTTAGTCTAGGAGGGAGAATTGTGATGATAGCAGTTTGCTTGTTATTTTTTGTATTATACTTTTGATATAAATATATGTATTAGACTTTTGCTTAGAAAACAGGCTACGCAGAAAAGCGTCATGGAACATGGGATTTGAACAGAAAAAAGGGGTCTGCCCTTTTCCCTGACCTAGTGGATAAACTAATTAAGAGCTTCCTTCTGACACCAACCTGTCAGAAGCCTGTAGTAGAAGCTATACACCAGGTTGTAACAGGTTGTAAAACAACTACTGCTTTGAACCTAGGAAACTCACCATAACAGACTGCATTTTATGACCTATCAGGAGGAAAGCAAACTCTGACAGTTACCTGTGAAAATCTTCACATAACAAAGAGAAACGTCTTTCAGAATGTTCTTCTGAAGATCAAACGGGCAAGTATGACCTGTCATAATTCATGCACTGTGGCTCACTAATTAGAAAGAATATTTTTTTTTTAAGTGGAATGTGTAGCAGTGTGCAGATGCATGTGATTAATTCAGTATCCAGGAATGAGGGTGACATCACAGCCTGCATCACTACAGAGCTGTGACCTCACAAGCTGGGTGGAACCCTTTTCCCCTCATGATATTGTCAAGGCTGAGGGAACATTGTACTCTTTTACTTCTGGACTCCTGAGAAGACACACTCTCGTTCCAACTTTGCAAGACTTTATATACGTGTGTTTGGGCTTTCAAGAGACACTTGTGTTCTGGACTCTTAAGAAGCACTTCTACTAAAATTAGGTAATTTCAGCACACTATTTACTAACTGAAACTGGGGTAGGATCAGTTACTCAGTAAAAAGGCATTTGGCTTTGTAATTTCCATAATTTTTGTGACTGTACCATTAATGTTATATGTTCTGTGTTTTGTATTTTATTTACTATTTTTAATTTTAGTAAGCTCTGCTTTTCTTGAAACCTGCCTGAGTCATTTTCTCATTTTGAGTGTGAATGCTACAACAGTGTTGATAAGTCTGACAGAACTGTTAGAGTGCTTATAGTTTGTTACCATATGCACCAAGGCAAGGAAATACCTAGGTCTCAACTGAGTCAGAAGGGGGACTGTGAACCAGGTTGTGTGCCCGCAGGGTTAAGTACTGCACTGCATTCCCTGAAGAAGGTGTGACATTTGGACCTGTTACCTGGGCGTGCTAGCAAAAAAGGGTTCATATTTGAACCCAGGACTGAAGACTGGTAGTTGCTCAGACCCAAATCAGACAGGAGGGTTACCCTGTTTGTCTCCTGTTCACATATTGCACTTTGAGGTTGGGCACTGTGGGAGCAGAGGCCTGACCCCCAGAGTGCTTTTGTGATAGTGTGTTCCCCTAAGTGAGCACCCCATGCTAACAATGAGGCGTCAGTTGTAAGAATGACTAACTGGGTTTCCCTTTTGGAAGGGTGCCCCTTCCCTGAGGTTGTCTACTTCCTTCCACCACAAAAGAGCTTGCAGGAAAGTTCTTGTTATTGGAATTGACTTTGAAAGATTGTTTTTCCTTTGGCAGCAGTGTGCCCTAAGGTCAGGGGTGTGTAAATTCCATTGCCCCCTGTCCGGGGTGAGTAAATTTCATTGAAGGGCAAGTACAAAAAACAGAGTTATTTTCATTGTAATTAATAGAAGGGCAAGTGGAAATTCAGCTACAGTCATGGCTGGGTGTGACAGGATTGAATAGGACACTGTCCCAGTTGTTATAGAGAGTTTGAATGCAGGGATCTGTTCTGTTCTTTCCTTTCCAGCCTCATCTGTCTGGTTGCGCAACCAGATTTTCCTGTGAGACCTAGGATTTGATCACCCTGACAGTCTCGCAATTCTTTGCCTCTCACTCTTCCCTTGCTGTTTCTGTCTTTTCCTCCCTTGCATATCTGCTGGTATAAAAATATATGCAAATCACTATGTGGAAATGTAACTGATATTGGGATCTCTTTTTTTAGAAATGATATAGTGTTACTGTTGAAACGTACATAATTATAGTCCGAGATCACTGCAAAAAGCTATTGGGAATGGTTCCGGTCAGTAACATTGCAGAACAAAATAAAGTGGACAAAAATAAAGCGGCAAAACCAGTGTCACCATGAATACTGGCAGCACAACATGAAGTATGCCAGAACAATGCAGACCACACGACATGCAGATAGCAAACAATGTGCACTGCATGGAGACACTGCACTAGAACAAACAGCAGCAGGAATAGGGCTGAAAACTAATAATGTCCTGATGGAAGTCTGAATCTAAGGTATTTCCTGTGAAATTCTCCTATGGGAATGTGGAAGTAGGCATCTTTTAGGTCCAGAGATGCTAGCCAAGCTCCCTGCTGAATGACTGGCAGAATCTCTGCCAATGTGACCATCTTGAACTTTGACTTTATTAAGTACTTGTTCAGTAGACTGAGGTCTAAAATAGGATGCCACTCCCCATTCTTCTTTTTGGTGAGGAAGTATCTTGAATAGAAACCCCTTCCAGTCCCTTCTGCTGAGGTGGAACATGTTCCACTGCTTTTACCAAGAGGAGGCTTTGAACCTTCTTCTCCAAGAGTTTTTTCTCCTGGAGGGAAGCTGGTTTGAATTCTCTTGTTCTCAAGGGAGGAAATGACTTGAAACTTAGGGACAGACCCTGACTCACTACCTCTAGGACCCACTTGTCTGTGGTAATGGACTCCCAAGCCTGGAAGTACTGAGCCAGCCTGCCCCCATGGGTTCTGTTTTGCTTGGGGCTGTGCTTGGGTAGTTTGGGATCACCTCCTGGAACCCCTTCTACCTCTTCCCCTGAAATACCATGTCTGCTGTGGGTACTGTTGATATTGAGAGACAGCCTGGGCCTGATAAAAAGGTCTGCTATAGGCTGCCCTACCTCTGCCTCCCCTTCCATTTGGCCTATAGGAGGAGGACGGTCTTTCCTTTACTGAGTTGCTTTTATAGGTGGCCTTATACTCATCCACATTCTTCATGTGAGCCTCAGTCCTTTGGCCAAATAGTGAATGATCCTCCACAGGAAAATCCATAGCCTTGGTTTGGGTGTCCTGTGTAACATTAGTGGCCCTGAGCCAAGTCAACCTCCTAAGGACTATGGTAAGAGCCATCCATCTGGCAGCAGTATCACTGGCATCTGCTGCCATTTGAAACTGGTACTTTGCTTCTTTTAGCCCAAACCTGGCTGTCTCAGCCAGATCATCCAAGAAGCCAGAAGGAGCCTTATCTGCCATGGCTAATACTGACTGCCACAGTGATTCTGGTACTGTGCAGAGTAAGCCTGGTAATTAGCCTGTCTGACTCCCAATGAGGCCGCTAGGTAGTCTTTCTTGGCTATACTATATATTCTGTCTTTCTCAGGTGGGTGTGATGCCAATGGTACCCTTGCCTTCTCATAGGCTACCTGCTGGACTATCCCGATGGTCAGGGTGGGAGAAGAGGAATTCAGCCCACTGTCTGTCCAGCTGGTACTTTTTATCCGCCTTCTTGTCCAGAGGTGGGACAGAATTTGTAGTTTGCAAAATCTTCACAACTCTTTCTTGAAGAACTTGTTGATAGGGAGTAATATCTTCTTTGTGGGTGTTAACCCTATCATTTCCATGTATTCGGCCTCCTCATCTTCTATAACTGCTGTGGTAGCCAGATCAAGGGCTTCCATTATTTTCCTTGCAAAGGAAAATGGGAAGAAAAATCCTCTGTTTTAGGAGGAGAGCCAAATTCTTGCTCAGGTGAGATTTCAGGCTTAACAGGCTCACCCTTATCCATTTCAGGCAACTCATACTCCTTAAACTCCATCTGCTCCTTGGATGGAGTTGTGACAGAAGAAGTTCCAACTGGAATTTGAACCGGTGTTGGAGGTATAAAACCCTGCAATGCCTGTATGACCTTCATGGCCTGAGCAATCTTCTCTGAGGATGGCAGGCTGTGAGGCTCAGATGAACCTCCTCCCCTCTTAGTTTCTCAGCCTGGCATTCAATGTGCTTTGTTTTCTTTGTTTTTTTTGGTGGGAACCAGATGGTCAGTCAGATCACTCACTCTCTTGCTGGAAGTTGCTTCGCCCTTGTCAGGGGTGTTCAGGTTAGGTAATGCAGCTTCACCCGCATGTTTATAGGGTGTAGGTTGGTCAGAACCCATGGCACCCTTCTCCAGTTTTCTCTGGAGCCTTTTCAGCCTTTTATCAATTGTCTTTTGTGGAAATGATTTGCAGATATCACATTCTGCTGAAAAATTATTTCCCAGGCAGACCACGCATAAGTCATGCTTATTTGCCTTGGCAAAAATGTCCCAACACTTAAGGCAGTTTTTAAACCCTAGGGGTCCTGTCTTTTTCTTGTTTTTTTCTGCCATAATCAAACTAATGAAGAAAAACAGAACCGCAAATGAAGAAACCACTCTTTTTTTTTTTTTTTTTAAACAGTTGCAGTAGGTTCAGGAACTGGTAAGGGTTTTGAAACTGAACCAAGAACCAAACCAATTGAACCAGGTTAGCGGTTCACAGAAATCGGATTAGCAGTTGTTAAAAAACAACAATTTACTAAATACTAAAATAAGCTAAATTAAACCGGAGATAAAGAAACAAAAGTTCTGGAAAGGGTTCCAAAGCTTGGTTCCTCAACGGTTATCCTGAACCATGAGGAACCGAGAAAAATAAACTAAAAACACTAAAATAACGCTTAATTAACGAACGGTTAGGAATTAAAACAGAAATAAAGGCAGCAGTAAGAATAAGCAATTAAAATACTTATATTCAGTGAAGAACCACACAAGGAATGACTGAGAGGGAAGTCTCCAAGGCGTTTCGACTTGTCAGGGGGGATAAAAGAAATCTGATACATTGGAGGATCACTACAGCTGATAAGGGCAGCAGTTTGAATAGGTGAGAGAAGTCAATGATAGGTTCTACATTAGCATACTGTTTCATCTCCAGGCAGTTCTACTTAGGAGGCTGACTGCAGAGAGTTAGGAATATAGAAGAACACCTGGGGTGAGAAGCAGTGTAGGTACAAAGCTGTCCTTTAGATTTTTTCCTCTTCTAAAAGTGATTCTTGGTTTCTCTTTTGCCATGTTTTGCAATTTGGGATCTATTTCCAAAAGATTCCAGTGTTTCTTTATTAGGTTTCCTTGTTGAAAAAAAGAGTGTCTCTATTAAGTTCTTCTGCATATGCATCAGACTCATTTACAAGGGACACTGAGTACCCCCTTTCAAAAAAAATATTTTCTAGGCCATCCAAAGCCTCTCTGTAGCTGTTCCGAGTAGAGCAAACTCTCCTTGCTCTAATGAACTGCCCGGTGGATATATTTTGCACAACACTCTGAGGGTGGCAGCTATCCATTTTTAGCAATGTGTTACTTGACAACAGTTTTCTGTATAGTTTTGTCTCCAGTTTACCATTCTCTTTGAACAGCATAATATCTAGAAAGGTTATTTATTGCAGATCAATTGAGTGGGTAAATTTCAAGTGTGTAGACATGTAATTTATGTAGTACTCCTGAATACCACAGTTGGCGGCCGGCCGTGGTGTAGAGAGGAGGGCTGAGCCGGTCACGGGCTCCAGAAGTATGACGTGTTCGGGGGTAACGGGAGGCGCACTGCCGGGTGGGGGACCTCTAGACTACCAGGGAAATCTTTTTATGCTGGGGGGTGGGGGACCACTAGACTACCACGGAAATCTTTTATTTAACCACGAACAGGGGTCAGGATTCATGCTGGGGGTTGGGGGACCACTAGACTACCAGGAAAATCTTTTATTTAACCACAAACGGGGTCAGGATTCATACTGTGGGGGTGAGGGGACCACTAGACTACCAGGGAAATCTTTTATTTGACCATGAACAGGGGTCAGGATTTGTGCTGGAGGACCACTAGACTATTTAACCAGGAAAACAGGGGTCAGGATTCGTGCTGGGGGGTTGGGGGACCACTAGACCACCAGGTTATTCTGTGCTGTGGAGTCGGGGATCGATGGGAGGAGGACTGCCATACCTCTCAAACTTGTGTCAATGAAATGGGGAGCATGGACATATTTGGACACTGAAGATGAGGGACAACGAGGGACACGGACCCTCAGAATGAGGGACCTATCCTCAATCATGGAGATACTGCGTCAGGACACTGTGACATCACAGTGTTTACCCATGCAATATATAGTTCGGATTTAGTGTTGTAGACTGTACAGTATTCATGCAGACAGTCTGACTACACAACACATTCACTGTGTGGGCAGCACCTTTTCCATGAGGGACGGATGAGGGACAGAGCAGTTGTAAGGGGCCAAATGAGGGATGACCCTCGTAATGAGGAACACATGAGAGGTATGGGGGCCATCTTCCAGGGTGTGTGTGGCCTCTGGCAGTGTGTGTGTGTGTGTGTGTGTGTGTGTATATATATGTGTATATATATATATATACACACACACACACACATATATATATAGATATATACACACACATATGTATATTTATAAGTGTGTGTGTGTACATATATATATATATATATATATATACTGTACGTGTGGCTATATTGCTCTGCAGACCATTCAGACCAACAGGGGATGCTTTGAGCATGCCCTGGCCTGCAGTGTCCAGCCTGTACTCCCACTCCAATCAAAAGGTGGAGCTGTGTGCACCATGCAGTAGCACCAGGCAAACTGCATGGTAATATATGTTAAGCAGCACATAATGAGATGCAAATGTGGCCGTCTGCCCACGGATTACCTAAGTAGGCTAATTTGCATGGGAGCTTTGAATATAGCTCCATTTTGCACTGGGCTAATGTGTTAGCACTGTGCAATCAGGTTAGCCCTGGGCAAACCTCACTTCAGCATAGCACAGTTCTGCAGTGTGTGGCTTACATTGTTCTTTGCAGTAGATGTGAGACATCTCTGTGCAATCACACACAATGTTCTCCACCTGCAACACTGGCTTGCTACAGAGTCTAATGAATTGCAGTTGCAGTGTGCACTTCCCTCTTGCTATATTCAGTGCTGTCTTATTCCCGGGCAATTTTTGCCCTGCACTCCTGGCCCTGTTTGCCTGGCTTCCTTTGCCTGCTATATTCAACTGGTTTTGCACCGGGCTATTCCTTTTGAATATAGCTTGCTTTCTGCTCCGGGATAAGTTTGCCCGCTGGGCAATGCTAATTTAGCCCTGGGGCAAAGTTTTGAATATCTGGCCCCAAGTCTCTTAAAATGTATACCAACAGCACAGGGTTGGGGGCTCACTTGTTTATTGTAGTGATGGATAAATGCACGTAACTGGGAGCATAATTAACCAAATAGTACAGAACTCCATTACGTGAAAAGAGGTCAGCACTTAAACACAGGACATAGCCATGCCTCCAAAAAAGAAGGACTTGTATTGTATTCAAAGGCAACGTGTGGGTAAACACTCAGGGCTAGCTTATAGTTTTCCCATTACAACCAAGACGGTTTATTTGTACAGTAAGGTACTTTCCTGTAAAGGTGCAACAGAGGTATATGGCTCACCTTGTGAGTAAAGGCTTACTCATTGCTATGTGGCCACTACTGGCTCAATGTTTCCTTGCCATGTGCTACTTGTTCACCTCATAAGTGCATACTGCTAGTAGTTGTACATGTGGAGGGTAGATTCGCAACGTTCTTAGCCTTGTTTTCCCGATGCTTGTGTGGCTCACAATGGTGGCCATCTGTTCCGGGTGGATCGTGCACTTATGTTTCTACGTGTGTCATCATCAGAGCGTGAGTGATTCTCTCCTGGTTGCACTTAAGTAAGGAATTCCTTAAAGGCACAAACACACTGAGTGCAAACGATTATTGTGTGCAGCTGTGTAAAACAAAGTGCAACGAAAAACAATGAGACATATATGTGCCTGTGTGTGTGTGTGTGTGTGTGTGTGTGTAGACAATATGAAGACAAGTCACATAAAGGACAAAGACCACTTGGCACATCTATAAATTAATTCAAGCAGAGCCGGCAAGTCATACTGACCACGAGCAGAGCTGGCAAAGTCATGCTCAAAAAAAGTTTCAATAAGAACATACACATTACTCAAAAAAGATATTTAGAGATGTGCGGAAGCTGACTCCTCTGTACAGCAAATTTGGATATAGATCAGGACTGTTATATTTGTGTACTGTACGAATCCCTGCAGAGCCAGCAACTCATGCTGGGTCATAGGGACACATTACTCGTATGCAGTGGCTTAAAGCTCTGTATTATAACTAGCTACTCAGGGCAGTGGTGGTTTCTTTGAAGAAAAGCACAATAGAGCTTACAAGTCATGCTAGTGTGATCATTCGCCGACTCATAAAAGCCGTCATCAAGCCAAGCCGCTTCTGAGAGTATTTGTGGGGCTGACTAGTTTTTAAGAAAATGGGCATTTAAGAGTTATACAGCAGAGCCAGCAAGTCTTGCTGTGCAGTATGTACTAGTCAAATTAGTGGAAACCACTGTATTGGTACTAAACTTGGCAGCAAGATCATTACAAAATTTTTATTTTATTTATTTATTGAAATGTTTTACCAGGAAGGCACACTGAACAGTAAGTTGCTCATCTCCCAGTGCAACCTGGGGGTTAGGGGAACATAGGGAGTGAGTAGAGCGATATGGTACAATAACATAATATAGCAAAAAATTACATACAAATACATTCAATACAAGTGAGTAGACTGTACAGAAGGTAATCAAATAGAGGAATGCTAACAGTTTTGGTCTAAGGAGCTAGATAACAAAGCATCACAAAATAATTACAGTAGTTCAACCTTTGCTAAAGAATGCAAGTACTAAGTAACTCCTAGTTGTTTAGGAATGACTGAATGGACTAACTAGTTATTTGAGTTAGGTCAAGTACTGAGGAGTAACTCAGACAGTACAATGTTCTAGGTAAATCCAAAGTGCAAACAGTCTAAGTGCAAAAGAGATTAGGGCAACCATAAAATAGGGCTGAGTAATTAAGGGGGGGGGGGAGTAATAAGAAGAGGTGAGGGTCAGGGGATGGACACAAAGCAATGTTTACCCTATTAGGTTACGAGTATTCATCCAGGGGGTGAATAGGGCTAGAAAGAGGAGGGGATAGGAGCACAGAAGGGTGAGGTGGGAGGAGAGAGGCAGTGAGGGGTGAGAGACTAACCAGTTCAAACCCCTTCAGGATGTTGAGAACCCTGCCAGAGGATGAAGCAGGCACGAGAAAGGTGGCCTTAGTGCCAACAGAGGAGAGATATAGGAGGGAGGTGGAGCAGGAGGTAGGGGGTTACTGAGAAGGGGGGCGGAGAGGACAGGATATGACATGGGCAGCAGTCCGTGGGGGGCCGAGAGCCCCATCGGGGGATAGGACAGTCAAGATGGAGGAGAAGGGGAAAGGAGATGGAAGACCTGAAAAAGAAGGGAGAGATCTGCCAGGGTCTGACCCCTCCCAGCTGCGGAGTACCCTACCTGCACTAGGCAGAGGCAGAGTGCATCAGGAAGGAAATGGGTAGTAGGCAGTGAGGGGGAGTAGTTACGGGAGGGAAGCAGATAGTAGGTGCAGTGACTGACCCCTCCCAGATGCTGAGAACCCTGCCTGCACAAGGCACAGGTAGAGCACATCAGGAAGGAAGCAGAGACAAGGCAGTGAAAGAGAGAGAAAAAAAAAGGAAGGGAAGCAGGTAGTAGGCAATGGCGGGGGGGGGGAGAAGGGTTAGGGTAAGGAGAGAAAGAAACTTGTAAGTGAGTGGACAGGGAATAGGGGAATGGAAGCAGAGGTAGAGGAGATATAATTAGAGTACAGGGATGGTAGGGGAGGGTAATTAAGGTGGGTTGTAGCAGAAGCAGTTAGAGGAGAGGTAGTTGTGTAAGGCTGTACTGATGGAGTAGTAGGAGGCGGCGTGGTGTATGTGAGGTGGGCGAGAGTTCCAGGCTTTGGGGAAGCAATAGGAGAAGGCAGACTATCCGATGAATGTGGAGCGGTGAGGGACCGCCAGAGTATGAGTGTCTGAAGATCTGAGGGAATGGGGAGGCACCGGTGTGGTTGATAGAGCAGTGAGGAGGTAAGGAGGCAGTTTGCCCAGCCAGTATTTAGAGGTGAATTTGGCACAGTGGGAGAGGCGTCTGTTATCAAGAGCTTATCTAGACGTCTATCAGCAGAGCCGACAAGTCGTGCTGATTATGGAAGGACATCTCTAGATACTACTGCCACTATAGTATGGCCACATAAATATATATTAAAGTTGGCCCAAAAAACATGTTTTACCACAGATGGATTATAGGAGTAATTTTTGCATATTTTGTGTACCACAGCAGAGCAGACAAGTCATGCTGCATCACTCAGGGGTCTTAAAGTAAAAACTTTCAATTTTGAGAAACAATTTTAAAACTCAAACCACTTGCTTTAAAGCAGCACTGCAATGAAAATAGGTTAAAATCTGACCCCACCTTTTTTTCTTCCTAATTGATGCTACATGTCTTCCAGCTTATTTTGGTGATGAAATTTTCAGTTTCTGTTATCATTCAAGAATTTTATGAAAGTTTAAAATAATTATTTCTCAAGAAAAAAAGATGGCCACCTCATTTTTGCATTAAAATAACATTGAGGACCTGAGGAGGGTACGAATCCAGACAAAAATGCAAATGTACCGTACATCTCATAGAAAGCATCCAGAAAACCCATATCAACAGTTCTGCCAATATTTTTCATAACCATAGCAGAAAATTAGCTTTTTAGAAAAACTTTTTTCGTTGCACTGCTGCTTTAAATAGCGATGCTGGTACACATGCATACCAGTTTAGTTACAGATAGCTGTACACCAGTATGTCTTCATTAAGACCCATTGGGGTATGGGTATTGAGAGTACTGTATATATATCCAAAAAGACTCTCATTCTAAAAGTTTTTGTTTTAAGTCCCCACCTCGTAGAGTCAAGTCCACCTTTTCCAGACCCACTAATTTCAGCTAGGCTGGCAACCCGTGTCCCGCCTCCTGGTAATGCCTGGCCATAGAGTACTCAGGGGTTTTTGTTTCGTATTGCGGCCTTATGCTCTCCCACTCTCAGTTTTAGGGCTCTTTTAGTTTGGCCCACATATCCCAGTCTGCAGGGGCAGGTCAAAAGACAGGATACTCAGAGAGCTAGCGGAGATCCTGGCAGGATCACTGGCTGGCCTGTTCAACACCTCCCTGGACACAGGATGCGTACCACAGGACTGGAGGATGGCCCATGTGGTGCCCATTCACAAAAGTGGCACTAGGGATGAACCAGGCAACTACAGATCAGTGAGCCTCACATCAATTGTGGAGAAGCTCATGGAGACCATCCTAAGAGAGAGGCTGGTGACCTTTTTGGAGAGCACTGGTCTCCAGGACGGGCAGCAACATGGGTTTGTCTTGGGCAGATCCTGCCAGACAAATCTAATTGAGTATTACGACTAGGTGGCCAGAGAGCTGGACAGAGGCCATGCGGTGGATGTCCTGTATTTGGACTTCAGCAAGGCATTTGATTCTGTGCCGCATGGGAGGCTAGGGGGAAGCTGGAATACGCTGGGGTGGGAACAAAGATGTTCAAATGGATCATCAACTGGCTGAATGGAAGGCAGCAGAGGGTGGTGGTGGAACTCTCATCACTGAGGGAAGTGACGAGAGGGGTGCCACAGGGATCGGTACTGGAACCCGTGCTGTTTGGGATATTCATAGCTGATATCTCACACGGGACCCGGAGTAAGGTCAGTCTGTTCGTTGATGATACAAAGGTGGGAGCTGTGGTAGATGACATTGAAGGGTGGAAGGGGCTGCAGGAGGACCTGACCAAACTACAGGAGTGGTCTGAAACACGGCAGCTGGGGTTCAACGGCAAGAAATGCAAGGTACTGCACCTTGATGATAGAAACCAGGGGAGGAGTTATCATCTGGCAGGGGTGGAGCTGGAAAGCATCGAGGAGGAAAAGGATCTCGGAGTGCTTATTACAGGCAGCATGAACAACTCATCTCAGTGCAGGAAGTCGGCAGCAAAAGCCAACAGTATGCTAGGATGTATAGTGTGGGGGAATCTCCTCCAGAAATAGAGAGGTCATCCTTCCCCTGTACAGGTCTTTGGTCAGGCCTCACCTGGAATACTGTGTGCAGTATTGGTGACCATTCCTGAAGAAGGACATCAGATTGTTGGAGGGGTGCAACGGAGGGCAACAAAGATGATACAGGGAAGGTCCTATGAGGATAGATTGGGCGAGCTGAACATGTACTCACTGGAGGAGAGAAGGGACAGGGGGGATATGATTGAAACCTTTAAATACCTTAAGGGAATAAATGAGGCTAATACAAAAGGGACGTTCCAGCTTAGAAGAGGGAGGGATACGAGAGGGCATCAGCTGAGATTGGAGAAGGAAAGATTCAGGAGGGAAATCAGGAAACACTTTTTCACCGAAAGGGTGGTGGACAAGTGGAATACACTGCCCGAGGAGGTGGTATCCTGTAGAATGGTGGGTGGCTTTAAGAGGGGTTGGGACAGGTGGGGGGCTAAGATGAAGAGGGGCGGGGGTTAAGATGAAGAGGCGGGAGGGTGGGGTAGCTGCAAGTTGAGGGGCTAGCTACACGTTTGAGCAGACTCGATAGACCACAAGGCCTGCTTCTGCTGGCATTTTTGTATGTTCGTATTACCACGCAGGTGCGTCAGTTTATAAACTGCTCAATCTCAAATTTTTTTCCGGACCGTGGATGAGTAAAAGTGTGTGTATTCAGGGTGTTTGAGAGGTGGGTACAGTGCCACACCTAAAATTCCCTGTCAGTGGTTTAGGTAGCCAGTCGTTGAGGTTTTATTGTGAGGGAAGCAGTGTATGTACAAAGCTTTCCTTCAGATTTTTCCCTCTTCGAAAAAAGTGATTCTCACTTTCTCTTTTGCCATATTTTGCAATTTGGGATCCATTTCCAAAATATTCCAGTGTTTCTTTATGTTTCCAATCTGTGGAGCTAATGGGCTGTATTGTGTCACAAAAGTGAGTATATTGTCTCTTTCTGCATTGATTCCTTGCTGAAAAAGAATGTCCCTATTAAGTTCTTCTGCATATGTATCAGCCTCATTTACGAGGGACATTCGAGTAACCGCTTTCAAAAAATATCTTTTTTAGGCCAACCGAAGCCTCTCTGTAACCGTTCCCAGTGGAGCAAACTCTCCTTGCTCTAATGAACTGCCCTTTGGGTATATTTCTCACAACACTCTGAGGGTGGCAGCTATCCATTTTTAGCAATGTGTTATATGACAACGGTTTTCTGTACAGTTTTGTCTCCAGTTTACCATTCTCTTTGAACAGCATATTATCCAGAAAGGGTATTTCTTGCAGATCAATTGAGTGAGTAAATTTCAAGTGTGTAGACGTGAAATGTATGTAGTCCAAAAACTAAAGCAGACTTTCTAAACTGCCACACCAAATCAGAAGGCAGTCATCTACATAACGTTTCCACAGTTTTATATATACAAGGAACACGTTTTGGACTGCATCACAAATTACCTGTCTTCCCATGCCCCAATACAGATATTTGCAAGGCTCGGGGCAAACATAGTGCCCATAGCAATCGCTTTGTGTTGGGCATAGCAACTGTTCTCAAAAATGAAGTAGTTTGCCTCCAGTACAAACCTTACCAGCTCCATGATGTAATGGTTGGTTAGGAGCATGCCTTCTCTGTATTCAAGTGCTTGTTCCAGTGCTTCCAAGCCGCCTTCATGCAGTATGTTGGAGTGCAAGCTCTCTACATCTATAGTAACCAGCCAATTGGTGTCTGTTACCAGCACATCTGGCACTGTTCCCGGCCACTCTGTTCTGATCTGTGCTGAGGTGGATGGGGAGAAGGATGGCAAATTACTGCAGGAGGATTTGGCAAGACTCGAGGAGTGGTTGCACACCTGGCAGCTTTGGTTCAACGCCAAGAAGTGCAAGGTTGATGCATTTTGGAGTCAAAAACCCAGGATACAGCTACTGGATGGATGGTATCAAATTGTCCACATCCAACGAGGAGAAGGATCTGGGGGTGCTGGTTACCAGGGAATTAAACCACTCGGCCCAGTGTAGGAAGGCAGCGGCTAAGGCTAACAGGATGCTAGGGTGCATAGCAAGGGGGATTACATCCAGATGTAGCAAAGTTATATGGCCCCTGTACAGGTCCTTGGTGAGGCTGCACTTGGGAGTACTGCATGCAGTTCTAGCACCCGTACTTGAAAAGGGATATCAAACTACTGGAGGCAGTGCAGCAAAGAGCAACAAAGATGATCCAGGGGTTGGGGGATAGAACTTACAAGGAAAGACTAAAACAGCTCAACATGTATACCCTGGAGGATAGAAGAGAAAGAGGGGACATGATCGAGACCTTCAAGTACCTGAAGGGGATGAACAGAGTAGGCTTCTAGGGTGGGTTCACTCTCCAGAATGGAAGAGATACCAGAGGGGACTCCCTGAAGTTAAAGGGGGGCAGATTCAGGAGGGAAAGGAGGCGGCACTACTTCAATGAAAGAGTGGTAACTGAGTGGAATGCACTGCCTGAGCAACTTGTATCAGTGCAGACTGTGGGATGCTTCAAGAGGGGGTGGGACAAATTCAAGGGGAAAGTACATACCAGGGGGGCAGTTGGGGGAAGGAAGATTTAACGGGAGGGGGGGCAACTGCAGTCTAATGGGCTGAAGTGCTGCACACTCGAGCAGACTAGAGACCATATGGCCTGTATCTGCTGGCAATTTCATATGTTCATATGTTCAATGCTCCCCTATATGCCCCATGACCCCTCACTGTGTTACCTCTTTCTGTTTCCTTACTAGGACCCCTCTCTAACCTTTTACCCTCCACAAATCTAGCCACCTCGTCAAGACGCTCCTTCTTATCCCTCTTCTCTTGTGTCCCCAACCCGTTTATCCTGGGCCCCATGCCCTACTTCTATCACTTACTCTTTTCTCCTGCTTCTCACCTTCCTTCCGCAGACGAGGCCTTAGATTCGAGGCTGCTCCTTACTTACTGACCTTACCCCCACCCGACCCCCTTTTGTTGCCAATCATTGCCTTCTAGGCACTCAGCTGCTATAATCTGCCATTCATAGCTATTTTTGCTGTAAAGTTTGAGTGTTTACTGTATTATTATGTGCATGTACCTTCATTTTGTGTTTTATGACGTGGAACCTTTGTAAAAGAGCTCTTGCTCAAAGGTTGTATCTAAATAATTAATAAATTACAAAATAAAAGAAAAATAGAACTGTAGGAGGCAGTATAGCGTAGTGGTTAAGAGCACTGAGCTGCAAACCTGGAGACCTGGGTTTGAATCCACCAGCCCCAACTTGAATACTGTGTGACCCTGAACAAATCACTTAAACTTCCTTGGGCTCCCAGGTCACACCTGGAAACAAGCTTTGGCTTAGTGTGCCTTTCCTGGTTAAACAATGTCCCCTTTCCTTTCCTAGAACTAGCAGGGTGTCATTCGTGTCTTTTTGAGGAATCCAAGCAGCAGCAACTTCCCAGTCACTACTGACCTTGTAGTGACACAGTAGCTACACATCTGCTTATATTATAACCAATTACTTGTATACAATATTCCTTAACACTATAAGGAAACACTCTTTCACAGTGGTGAAAGAGAGACGACCAGGGAGGAACGTGGATTGCGGAGCAAAGAATGAGGGAAGTGACTGATTTTAACTGTTGTTTTGGTAAATATTGCGCAAACGGATGGCAGGAATGCAAAAACTAAATTGTGCAGACAACAAACTTTTGTGCTGGGATTGTGTGGGACTGGGTGGAGGGAGCTGACAGAGGGTGGCTGAGGGAGTGACTTGGTAGTGGGCCTGTACCACGTGACTGGGCCAGCCAGTCAGGAGGCCCCAGTGAGAGGTATAACAGCAGCCACAGTTGTAGTTTTGGTGCAGTGGTGAGAGAGAGATGACCAGGGAGGAACACGGATCGCAGCGCAAAGAATGAGGGAAGTGGCTGTATTTTAACTATTGTTTTGGGAAGTGCTGTGCAAACGGATGGCAGGAATGCAAAAATTACATTGTGCAGACAGCAAACTTTTGTGCTGGGGATTGGGTGGAGGGAGGAAGCCAACAGAGGGAGGCTGAGGGAGGGACTTGGTAGTAGGCCTGCACCATGTGACTGCGCCAGCTAGTCAGGAGGCCCCAGTGAGTATACAGTTCCCAAGGGGCTAAGCAACCCCTCGCATGAGCGACCCCGAAGAATGAGTGCCATGAAGCAGGAGTAAGCCATCCAACAAAGGGGCATCTGCAGAGTGTCCGCAGGAAGGATTGCAAGCCACAGGCCTCGCTGGGCACAGCATACAAGGTCCCAGGAGTCAGAAGTTTGTACAGGATACCGAAGGGAGGCGACTGTTGTACTGACAGTAGAGGGAATCAAAGGTGGAACTAAACTAGACTGGGAGAACAAGGAGGATGGAGAGACATAGGGGTTGGAGCAAGCAGCAAGCAAGGGGAGAAGGAAGGGGGTGGGGGATGGATAAAGGCAGCAAACCAGGAGGGAAGCCAGGATGGATGGTAAGCTGCAATGGGTGTGGGGAGGCCATCTTCTTGGGGATTGCTTGGAGGGTAGGGGGTTGTATGGTGTGTATGCAGAAGTGGCAACTTAGGGAGGAGGTTGTAAGACTGAGAAGGGAGAAGAGTAGGTGGGGTGGGTGGAGCAGGGGGCAACAACAGGGGCAAAGGAACACAAGGTGAACTAACAGTCGACACAAAAGGCGAACAAAATAGAATGCAAGGAGAGAGGGTTCAGGGGGCTAACTATGCTACCACTAGGCTGAAGGGTGGTAAAGAAAAGGGGAAGGATGGGAACAGGAGCAGAGCATGGTTTGAGATTGCAGGGACGGGGAATAGAGCAGCTCGGGATAAAGGGAGGGAGGGAGGATAAGAACAGGTTTTCAGTGCTAGAAGCCTGGAGCAGAAAAAAGGGGGGCAGTGAGAGAGACAGGGAGCTGGGTAAAGGTGGTGGGGATGGTGAGAGGCAGAAAGCAGGGTCATCACAGGAGAGGCAACAGTGATAGGGAGGAGGACAGCTAGTGGGGTAGGAGTCTCAGGAAAGTGTGGGGACACAGGAAGAGTATGGGAAATTAGGGGGCAGGGTAGTGGGAAGGAGGAGGTTGATTGTGAGAGGAATGAATCTGAGGCCACTGGTGGTCAATGGCTGGGAGGGGGCTAATGGAGAGCAAAGGGGCCAAATTGGAAGGATGTGGGGGAGTGCAGGTAGGGAATGGTAGGGGCATGGACACAGCTAGCACGCGCAGCAGTAAGGGGGAGCAAGAAAGGGTTCAACAGGGATCTAGTGAGGCAAAGGGGCCTTCACAGGGGGTATCAGGGGAAGGGGACCAAGAATGGGTGCAGAAGAATGGGATGCACTAGGAAGGCAAGCAGGATAAAGAGGGGAAGGTCGTCGTCCTGGGGGACTCAATATTAAAGGGTGCAAGATGGGGAGGCAGAGGCGCCAGGAAGAGCCACATATGGGTGGAGTTTATATCGGGCATGACAGCGGAGAAAGTAGGGCAGTATATTAAGAGGTGTATGGGGAGGCTAGGGGGGAAACCTCATTTAGTGGTACACCTGGGTACTAATGATTTGGAAGGGAAGAAAAAATTACTCACCTTAGTAATTATGTTTCTTCTAATGGAGTCTTGCTGTATTCGGACAATTGGAGTTCGCTCCAGCACTTGAACTGCCCCGGAGAGTGAAGGGTTAAAATTCTATGCCAGGCATAGAATATTGGGCTCGAGCTCGGTTGAAAACTCTGTCTGTAATACTCTGAAACCAAACCGTCAGATTCTTACGAGCTAAAACTCACTGACTAGATAATGTGGAAATTGTAAAATTCCTACTAGCCAAATGACAACAAAGGCTTTAGATTCCTAGAAGACTCAAGTCAGGAAACCCAAAGACCAAAAACCAAGCAATAAAGCATAAAAACTCTTAACTAATCAAACACAAAGTACCCAACACAACAGAGTGGTCTGAAGACACCCCTGGGGTACAACAGTGCACCTGCCCACCCACTTCCCAAAACAGGTTCTGAGAGGGGAGGTCAGAACACAGCAAGACTCCATTAGAAGAAACATAATTACTAAGGTGAGTAATTTTTTCTTCAAACAACATGAAGTCTTGCTGTATTCCGACAATTGCAGACTACCAAGTAGTACCTCCAACGAGGAGGGACAGAACCTACTTTGGGAATAGGCTCTGAAGTACTGCTGTGCCAAACCTAGCATCACTCCTAGCCTGGATATCCAGAGAGCAATGCTTGGTGAAGGTATGAACAGTTTTCCAGGTGGTTGCTTGGCAAATTTCTAACAAAGGAATATCCCTGGCTGCAGCCAAAGATGCAGCTGTACCTCTAGTGGAATGAGCCCTCAGGCCCGAGGGTGAAATTTTTCCCAGTTTCTCATAGCAGAATTGGATACAGGACACAATCCACCTGGCAATGGTTCTCTTGGTGGCAGGTTTGCCCTTACCTACTTCCCCATAAGTGAGGAACAACTGGAGGGAGTCAAATCTGTGACCCTTTATACGTTCTATGTAGTAACTAAGGGCCCTTTTAACATCTAAACTGTGTAGCCTCCGCTCTCCTGAGGAGGTATGATCAGTGAAGAACACAGGAAGAGTCATAGATTGGTTCAAGTGGAAATCAGAAACCACTTTGGGTAAGAACCTTCTACTGGTTCTAAGGACCACCTTATCTCTATGTAATGAAATGAAGTCAGGCTCAACTGACAGGGCTTGCAATTCACTGATACGTCTGGCAGAGGTAACAGCAACCAAAAACACAGTTTTCCAAGTCAAGTACTTGAGCTCTGCTGAGGACGTAGGCTCAGAGGGGGGTTGCATAAGCTGAGCAATGCAGATATTCAAATCCCAAGCAGGAGCAGGATCCCTAAAAGGGGGACTGGTATGAAGCAATCCTTTGAAAATGTTACAGAATACAGGGTGAGATGACAGAGAGGAAGACTTCCCCACAGACAGGAAAGCAGAAACAGCTGACAAATGAACTTTGAGAGTAGCTGGTTTGAGGCCTAGGCCATTAAGGTGAACCATATAATCCAGAACTGTAGACAACTCAGCAGTGTCTGGGGATATACGCTTCTTGGAATACCAAATGCTGAACTTTTTCCATTTGGAGTTGTAAGTTTTTCTGGTGGCAGGCTTTTGAGAAGCTTTGAGAATATCCAGAACCCCTTGGGACAGATGCAAGTCTGCATACTCTAACTCTTCAAGAGCCATGCCTTGAGATTGAGTGACCGAAGACTGGGGTACCAAATCCTCCCCTGAGAGGAGGTTAACAGGTTGTAATTCCTGGGAAGAGACAGGGAAGATGGACTGCTAGGGACAGCAACAGGGAGTACCAAGGCTGGCTGGCCCAGTCTGGAGCAATCAGAATCACTTTGCAAGGTTGTGACCTTACCTTGACTAGAACCTTGAATAGTAGAGGGGAAAGGAGGGAAGGCATAAAGAAATTTCCCTTCCCAGTTCAGAATCAGAGCATCCAGAGGGACTGAGCCCAAGACTGGGGGTCTGCAACAAAACAGAGGAAGTTGGTGATTGTTTGGGGCTGCAAAGAGATCTATCTCTGGAGTGCCCCACCTTGAGAAAATCACTTTCAACACCAAAGGATCCAGAGACCATTCGTGATGGCCCTGGGAAATCCTGCTCAATGCATCTGCTAGCACATTGTCCTTTCCTGGGAGGTGGACTGCTACCAGAGAGGTCTGTAGGGAATAAGCCAGGGACCATATTTTCATGGCCTCTGTGCACAAGGCCGTGGATCAGTGCCTCCTGCTTGTTGATGTACCACATGGTGGTAGTGTTGTCCATCCTGACCTGAACCACCTTGTTCTGTACTGACTGAGAGAAGCTTGTGGGGCAAAGTACTGCCCTGAGCTCCAGGAGGTTGATATGAAGAAGGGATTCCTGAGGGGACCACAGTCCCTGGGCCGTGAGAGCCCCCAGATGGGCTCCTCACCCCAAAAGGGAAGCATCTGTGGTTAAGAACCACAGAGTGAATCTGAATGACAAATGGAACACCTTGCCTCAGATTGTCTAGGTCCTGCCACCATTGAAGGGCCTGAATTAGGGTCTGAGTAACAGAAACTAATTTGGTAAGAGGATCTTTCATTTGGGACCAAAAGGTCCTCAGATGGAACTGAATGTCCCTCATCTGAAACCTGGCCCCTTGGACCACTGCTGTGGAAGCTGCCATGTGGCCCAAAAGCTGAAGAAAATGCCTTGCTGGTCGAGAAACCAGAGGGAGGGAGGAAGGAAGAGGCCAGTTGAGAGATGGCTGTTGCCCTTTCCAGAGGAAGGAAAGCACTTGCCTTGAGCGTGTCCAGCTCTGCTCCTATAAAAGTGAGGAGCTGTACTGGTTCGAAAACTGACTTGGGAAGATTGAGAAGGAACCCCAGGGAAGTGAGAACTTGCTGGGTAACCTGTAGATCTGACTTGACCTGGTCTGAGGACTGGCCCACAAGGAGCCAATCGTCCAGGTATGGAAAGACAGAAATCCTTTTCCTTCTTAAAAAAGCCACCACTACTGCTAGGCACTTTGTGAACACCCTTGGAGCTGAAGTTAGGCCAAAAGGCATTGCTCTGAACTGGTAATGGCCTGAGGGCAATTCGAACCTGAGGTACTTTCTGTAGGAGCACCTGATGAGAATGTGAAAATAGGCATCCTTGAGGTCCAGGGAGGCTAGCCAGTTTCCTGGCCTCAGAGAGGGAAGAACTGTTCCCAGAGTCACCATTTGAATTTTGGCTTTAGTAGGTGCTTGTTTAGGTATCTTCGATCTAGGATGGGTCACCACTCCCCTGCCTTTTTTGGGGTAAGGAAATACCTGCAATACAGACCTTTGCCCTGTATGGGGTAGGAACTCTCTCTCTACGGCTCTTAAGGCCAGTAGAGAGGCAACCTCTGCCTCTAGAGCAAGGGTTTCTGATGTATTTGCAGGTGGAAAGGATTTGGGTCTCAGTTTCGGAAAATTTTTGAAACTGAGAACCAGCCCCTGGCTTACGACCTCCAGGACCCACTTGTCTGAGGTAACAGACATCCAGTCCTGGACAAAGTAAGCCACCCTGCCGCCTACCGGAATAGGGGAGTCGACCCGGGCTGACACATCAGGGTGTCTGCTTGTTAGGAGCCTTAGGCTGAGGGGTGGATGCAGCCCTGCTCATCCCACTTCTGCCTCTCCCTCTGAAGAACCCCCTCTGAGAAAAGGAAGAAGAGGCCTGTGATTGGTAGAAGGGCCTGTGAAAAAGCCTGCCTCTGCCCAAAGCTTGCTTCCTTTGAGGAGTTGCCTGCCTCTCCTTAGCCTGGGCACTCCTATAAATGGTCCTGTACTCATCCATTTTCTTCATGTAATTCTCTGTCTGCTCCCCAAACAGAGAATTACCCACCACAGGGCAATCCATGGCCTTAGCCTGGGTGTCCTGCGAAAGGCTAGTACATTTGAGCCAAGCCATTCTCCGAAGAGCCACAAATGTAGCCATGACTCTTGATTGCATATCACTGGAGTCCACAGCAGCATGAAATTGCACCTTTGATGCCTTGAACCCATCAGCAGCCACCTCCTCCAGCACCTTGGCTAGCTGGGGGAAGCCTGTTTAGCCAGTGCCAGTGCAGTGTCCCACCTGGACCTCTGGTACCTGGCTGTATAGGCCATATAGTTAGCCTGCCTGAGTCCCAAAGATGATGCCATGAACTGCTTCTTTGCCATGGCATCTATCTTCTGGGAGTCTTTGTCTCGGGGGTGTGAAGCCAAAGGAATGTTTGCCTTGTCACAGGCTGCAGCCTGCACTACCCCAACATGGCTGCATTGCTGATAGAAAAATTCCTTATCTGAGCCTGATAAGGTGTACCTCTTGTCCATTCTCCTCTCAACAGGAGGTACAGAGTTAGGAGACCTTAGAATTTTTTGTGTCTGTTTCCCAAAGGACTTATGGAGGGGAATAGACAGTCTCTTAGACTGGGATGTCCATCATCTCAACAAAATCAGGCTCCTCCTGATGCTCCGCAGCCTCCTCTATAGGAAGCTAGAGGGTTTGAGCAACTTTTCTGTAAAACAGAAGTGGGGAAGGGACTCAGAGAGCCTAGGAGGGGAAACACCAGAAGGTCTGCCTGGGGAGATGTCCGGTTCCACAGGCACATCCAGACTTTCACCATCATAATAATCCTCTTCAAAATCCCCCTCCTCATCAAACTCTGGTTCGTAAAAATCTTCAGGGGGATAATCCTGAACCGGGGGAACCGACCAAACCGAACCCCTGCCAGAAGGCGCCGGATCAGTCGGAACTGGACGAAGCGATTCAACAATCCTAATCGCTCTGGCTATCTCTTCAGCGGTCGGAACATGAAGGTCTGGATCCGAACCGGCAGATTTATCCTTGCGCTTTCTTTTTGTAGGAACCGATCTCTCAGGATCGGCTCTCCTCTTGCTCGAAAAAGTATCGCCCTGGTCAGAGGACACTCCTTCTGGTTCGGTAGGAACCGAACCGGGCTGGCCTTCCGGGTGAGTGGATTTCTCGGCCTCCTTATCCCTAAGTCTACCTAACCTTTTATCCAAAGTAGACTTAGGGAAATTCTTGTAAATTTGGCAGTCTGAATCGAGCTGGTCAAACCCCAGACAGTAAACACAAGTGGTGTGGGGATCGGCCTTAGCAAAGACCTCCCCACACACACTGCAGTGTTGAAACCCAGTGGGCCCGGTTTTTTTCTTGGGTTTCTCAGACACGGCCAACCTAACAAAACTTACCCTTTATACGGCAACCGCCAGGCAAGACTCCCCTATCGGTTTCTCACCATATTACGGGTGTTGGAAAAAACGTACAAATCACATTTTTTTTTTAAAACTGATACGGACCACACACTAAACTTTTTCACAAAAGATTTTTCTAAAGGATCGGTTTAGCCAAACTGACCGAAAAAATGCAGTTTTACAATTTCCACACAATAACTATCCTAAGTACTTACAGTACCACAGACAGAGTCCTGAACCGACAAACAGAACTTTTTGTGGACTAAAACCGACGACTTTAACCGACTTTGAACCAAGCAGAAGGAGAAATCTCCGGAGCGACTGTTCAGTGAGGCGGAGTAAAGAATCTGACTGTTTGGTTTCAAAGTATTACAGACAGAGTCTTAAACCGAGCTCGAGCCCAACGTTCTATGCCTGGCATAGAATTTTAACCCTTCACTCTCCGGGACAGTTCTAGTGCTGGAGCTATCTGCAATTGTCAGAATACAGCAAGACTTCATGTTGTTTGAATAGGGTAGAAGGGGTGCAGGAGAGATTCAAGGAAGTAGGAAAGCTGTGCAGTAGTGAGGGGAGGACAGTGGCGTTCTCCGAGATTCTCCCGGTACTGAAGGCTAGCACAGCCAGGAAGCAAAATTTTCAGAGTTTAATGAATGGCTGAGGACATGGTGCGAGTCCATGGGATATGGACTGGTGAGGGGAATAGGGTAGGACACGGAAGAACAAAGACCTGTATGAACCGGATAGGCTGCACTTGAGTAGGGAAGGACAAGGGTCCTAAAGAAAAAGCTGGGGGAGTTCACTGCAGACAGGTATAATTTAAGCTAGGCGGAAGTGAGGTGCTGGGCAGTAAACAGTGCCACCTGGCAAGGGAGTTCATCAGACTTCCCACCATAGATAGGCAAGAAGAGCAGAAGCAAGAATCAAAAAGGTGAGGGGTTGGGGGTGAGGGTATGGACAAGGAGGGGAAGAGGGTGGTCTCATTAAATGCTAGAGGCCTAGGCAATAAGAGGATAGAACTGCAGGCTTTGATGGCTGAAAGGGAGGTGGACATAGCCGCCATAACTGAAACATGGGCCACCCAGTACCAGGACTGGGATCTAGCGATTCCTGGGTACAAACTGTACCTTAGGGACAGAGACAAAACGGGAGGGGTGGCTATCTATGTTAAGGAGAGAATATTATGCAACAGAGAGGAAGGAGATGGGGGCAGGGCCAAAGCCTTATGGGTCCATCTACAGAACTCAAGGGGTAGGAAGGTTAGATTGGGGGCTGTGTATAGGCCTCCCTTCCAAAGTGTAGAGATTGACAAGGAACTGGGGGAGCAATTAAGGAGGATTAGCAGTAAAGGCAACATAGCGATGGTCGGGGACTTCAGTCTGCCGGAGGTGGATTGGAACACCCCAGCTACCTCGAGTGGCAGAGAGCAGATCCTCCTGGAGGCCTTCCAGGATGGTTTCCTTATGCAGAAAATAACAGAGCCAACCAGGAGGGGAATATTCTGGACTTGGTACTGACAGACGGAGAACTAGTCTAAGACATAGAAGTGGAGGACCCCCTAGCAGGAAGTGACCAAGGCAAAGTATGGTTCTCCCTCAATATGGAGAGGGAGGTAGCCAATACAAAAACAAGAGTTGTGGACTTTAAAAGGGCATACTTTGGCAGATGGGAATAATTTTGGAAGGGAACCCAGACAACATCAGACCGGACATGGAGGCTGAGCAGAAATGGAACATCATAAAGCAGGGTCTGGCAAAGGCCAACAGCTTTTGCACAAAGTGCCAAAGCAAAAAGGCAAGGACCAAAAAACCAAGCTGGCTGACCAGAGAGGTAGTGGAGAGGGTGAGAGAAAAGACAGCGGCCTTTAGAAAGTATAAGAGATCTAACCGGGATGAGGACAGGGAGGAATACGTGAAAAAAATCCAGTGGTGAGCACAGTAGTAAGGGCAGTGAAGGCTTTAAAGGAACTAAGGCTGGCACAGGGGATCAAGGAAGGGGAAAAGGATTTCGTCAGGTATATAAGGGAGAGGAGAAATTGCAAGGACCAGACTGTAAGGATTAGGAAGGGAGGTGGGTGGGCAGATATGGGGGCAGAGCAGAGAGAAGCACTAAACGAGTACTTCTGCTCTATGTTTACCAGGGAGAGGGATGGGTCTATGCCTCAGGGGAAGGGTGGGGTGGGATCTGGGAGAAAGGAGGTAACGGATGTAGAGATCCCAGTGGACAGGGTGTTGGAGGGCCTTAGGGTGGATAAGGCTCCGGGACTGGATGGAGTGCTTCCTAGGGTAATGAAGGAGTTGGCAGAGGTCCTGGCGGGACCACTGGCGGATTTGTTCAACACTTTCCTGAGTACTGGATGCATGCCCAGGGATTGGAGGATGGCACATGTGGTGCCCCTCCATAAGAGTGGGCCCAGGGAACTACAGACAGTGAGCCTTACAGCCACTGTGGGGAAGCTAATGGAGACTATCCTCAAGGAAAGGCTGGTGAGTTTTCTGGAGGAGAATGATCTACAGGACAACAGGCAACATGGGTTTGTATCTGGCAGATCATGTCAGACTAATCTAGTTGACTTTTTTGACTGGGTGACATGGTCACTGGATAGGGGCCAAGTGGTGGATGTCCTTTACCTGGACTTCAGCAAGGCTTTTGACTTGGTGCCTCACGGAATGCTATCCAGCAAGTTAAATAGCCTGGGAGCTGGGAGAAAACTGATTGGGTGGATTAAGCGCTGGTTGCAGGGCAGGCAGTAGAGGGTGGTAGTTGGAGGAGAGATCTCGGCACCAAGGAATGTAATCAGCAGAGTCTCACAGGGTTCAGTGCTGGGACTGGTACTATTTAACATCTTCATTGCCGACATATCAAATGGCATAAGGAGCAAGATCAACCTCTTTGCAGACGACACTAAGATCTGTACAGAGGTGGATAGTGAGGAAGGGGGTAAAGTACTACAGGAGGATTTGGCAAGACTTGAGTGCTGGTCAGACACATGGCATCTGGTGTTCAATGCTAAAAGGTGCAAGGTCTTGCACTTGGGGGCAAAAAATCCAGAGGACAGCTACTGGTTGGGGGGAGTGGAGTTAGCCACTTCGGCCGAGGAGAAAGCTCTGGGGGTGCTGGTAATGAGAAATGAAACACTCTGTGCAGTGTAAGACAGCTGCAAAGGCAAATAAAATGCTAGGATGCATTGCCAGGGGAATCACCTCTAGGAGGGAGGAAGTCATTCTGCCCCTGCCTGTACAGGTCCCTTGTGACACTGCACTTGGAATACTGCATGCAGGTTTGGTGCCCCCATTTGAAAAGGGACATCAAACTACTAGAAGGGGTCCGGCGTAGGGCAATGAAGATGATCCTGGGGATGGGGGACAAAACATATGAGGAGAGACTGGGGGAGCGCAACATGTACACCCTGGAGGATAGAAGGGATATGACTGAGACAGTCAAGTGACTAAAGGGAATAGACAGAGTTAATTCTGAGGGTTTGTTTAAGTTAAAAGGGGAGAGGGACACCAGGGGACACAGTCTGAAACTGGAGGGAGAAAGATTCAAGAGGGAAATGAGGAGGCACTATTTCATGGATTGGGTGCTGGTAGGCTGGAATACACGCAAGAAGAAGAGATATCACTGCGAACGGTGGGCAGTTACAAGAGGGGGTGGGATAGGGCCAAAGGAGGGTCAAACTGAGGGAAGAGAAGTGGAGGTTGGGGCAACAAATCAGAAGGGTGGGCAAGGGGTGGGGGGGAGCAGCTGCAGTTTAATAAACGGCATGCTGCACTCTCGAGCAGACTTCATAGACCGAAAGGCCAGTATCTGCTGGCAATTTTATATGTTCATACGTAAATGAAGCTGTCTTACCTTCACGGCAGACATCCAAGAAGAAATGCTTCCCATTGTACCCAAGGCTTGGACGTTTTGGTCCTCTTAGCAGGAAAACAATAAGGCAAAAAGGAATGCTCCACAACAGTCATTCAGCTGGAAAACTGAAGCTGACCACACAAGGATGCATAAATTTCAGGCAAACTTTATGCAGTGAGACTACCTGCAATAAAGAAAACACCTTAAGAAATATAATTAAACCTGTTAACCTGCAGTCGCAGATGGATTTAAAAATATATTATTTTTTTGTTGCTGTTGTATATAGGAGTACAGCGCAGCAGAATACAGAGGGATGTCTGAAAACAGCTGGGGATTTCTGCCAAACAGGACATCCTTCCTGCATACAGGACAAGATTCTCCCACAGGAGCAAGGCTCCTGGGCAGGCTCCATTGGAATGTTGGAGCTAACAGAAACGGAAATTACGGTAAGTGTGAAGAAATGTCTTCTTTCTGTAGAGCGCCACATTGTCAATGGGTAATCAAAACAACTGGGTTCTAAGAAGCAGTACCCAGAGAAACCGTGAGGGGGAAGAATATTATCCCATATGCCAAAAGCAAGCAGGGAAATTACTTGCGAACTGCTGCCTGCAACACTTTGTGACCAAGAGTTGTGTCAGCAGAACTCTGGACATCCAATTTGTAATGTTTTGTAAACATGTGGACGGAAGACCACATAGCTGCCTTGCATAAGTCAAAAGAATTATGCTTCAACTCTCTTCGCCCAGGATGTCACTATAGCCCTGGTGGAATGAGCCTTGATGAGAGCTGGAGGCCTCTTCTTTTCCGTAACATTGGCCTTAGCGATGCAGGCCCGCACCAACCTAGCTAGGGTGGCCTTAGAGGCCGTGTGACCCTGCTTGGCTGCTCCAAAAGCAACAAACAGACTATCTGACTTTCTGAACTCAGCCGTCCGTTTAAGACAGATCCTAATGGCATTTCGTAAATCCAACTTGTGCAATTCCTTCTCTTTGGGGTGAGAAGGTTGTGGACAGAAGGATGGAAAACATATTTCCTGGTACACATGGAAGGTCATGGGCACTTTAGGGATGAAAAACTGAACCGTTCTGAGTACCACCTTGTCCTTATACATAACACAGTATGGCTCCTTGAGGGATAAGGCCTATAAGACAACACTTCCAGAGACATGGATGACAGTGGTTCGAAAAACTCCTTACAGAGAGCATTCAGGACCAGATTCAGATCCCAAGGAGGAACCTGAGATCGGAAACCGGACGACTCCTACTTAGCACGTCCAATAAACGAATAACCTCTCTATTAGTTCCTAGGGTAAAAAACAATATGCTCTGAGAGCGGAAACCTGGCCTCTCGGCATACTCAATGCCAACTCCTTTTCCATGCCTTCCTGTAGAAAATCCAAAATCTGTGGAACTGAAGCCTTTGAAGGCTTAAAATCCTTCCCTCTGGCCCAAGATGAAACAAGGTGGCCCATACCCGAGCATAGGCTGCGGATGTGGAGGTTTTCCTGGCAGCCATTAAGGTGTCAACAACTTTGTTGGAAAAACCTAATTTTAGGAGCCTCCTCCTCTCAGTAGCCAGGCCATGAGCTGCTCCACTCCTGTATCTGGGTGGAGAATGGGACCCTATGACAGCAGGTCTCTTCGCACCGGAAGATGGGAGTGTGCTTTGCTAAGCTAGATTCACGAAGTCAGAGAACCATGGTCTTCCTGGCCACTCCACAACTATTAAGAGGAAACTTCCTTGAGTGTCTTATTTTTTACAAGACTTTAGGAAAAAAAAGGCAGTGGAGGAGAAGCATATGCTCTGCTGAAGGTCCACTCTGAGGCACAGCATCCACTGTTTCCGCTGGTGGACAATGAAAATAACTGAAGAACCTCTGGATCTGAGCACTGTGGCTGGATGTGAACAGATCGACCCACGGTCGACCAAACCAGCTGCAAAGGAGTTCAAACACCTCCAGGTTCAACTTCCACTCTCCGGAGTGAACATTTTCACGACTTAGCCAGTCTGCCTGAATGTTCAGCTCCCCTGCCAGGTGTACTGCTGACAGAGAGAAATTTTTCCTCCGCTCACCTGAGGAGGTCGGAGGCCTTTCCAAGCATCTCCCTGCTTTTGTGCTGCCTTGATGTTTATGTACGTCACTGTGACGAGCATTCTAACCTCACTTTTATCGCCTTGTTTGCAGCAGGTTTTGAAACTGAAGGAGAGCTAGGCGGATCTCGCCCGCATCTCCAGAACATTTATGTGGAGATGCTGTTTCTGAACTGACCAAGTTCACTGAGTGGGTAGTTGGTTCAGGACTGTCCCCACCTGTGCAGACTGACATTTGTTGTGAGAATTAACTCTAGGGACATTCCAGTGGAACCCCTTGCTCAGATTCTGCACATCCACCCACCAACTCAGGGAGTGATGTAGCTGAAGGGTGAGGGGAATCCTGGCTTGATAATCTTCCAATGATGGATCTCAGGCCGTCAGCAAACCCATTTTAAGAGGCCACATATAGAAGCGAGCCCACAGAAGTAGATCTATCGCTGCTGCCATGAGGCCCAGAATCCGCAGCAGACTGAAGACAGATGCCGATGACTGCGTCCTGAGCCACTGGACTTCTCAATAAGGTCTCCTTCTGGGAAGGCGAGAGAAAGACCTTCCCTAGTTTCATGTTGAAGACTGCCCCAGGTGTTCCAAGGTCTGAGATGGCTCGAGAGAGCTCTCTCCTGGTTCACCACCCAGCGCATGTGACTCTAGAATCTCCAGAGTCCTGAGTACCGACCTCCTGCCAGGGACAACATCGGTGTTGAATAAGCAGGTTGTCCAATAAGGACTGACATGATGCCCTTCCTGTCAAAGTTGAGCCACCAGGACTATCAACACCTTCAAGAAAACTCGGGGGGGGGGGGGGCTGTTGCAGTGGCGAAGGGAAGTGTCCTGTACTGGAAATGTTGGCCCAGTATTGAGAACCTGCAATATTTATGGTAGGATTAACGGATGGGAATGTGGAGGTAGGCATCCGTCAGATCTACTGAAGCTAAGAAAACCCCCTGGCTCAAGAGCTTGGGTGACTGACCTCAGAGACTCCATCTTGAAAGGTTCTGTGATGCATGAACTTGCTCAGATGCTTCAGATCCAGAATGGGCCTGAAACACTCCAACTTCTTGGGAATTATGAAACAGACCTAATAGGACCCCTGACCTTGTCCACTTAGTGGGACCAGCATGAGGGACCTGATCTGAATGAGGTGGGTCAGGGTCTCTGACAATGCCTGGCATTTTGCGACTCCCTTGGAAACCGGGGGGTGGTAGAAAACATCCCCTTGAGGGCACTGCTGAGAATTCTATGGCACAGCTCAAGAGAAATATCTCCAGAACTCATGCATCTTTCGTTGCTTTGGGCCAATCTTGAGTGAAACTCCTGTAGTCTTCCACCAAGGAAAGGGAGGCAAGGATGAGCCCTCGTGTCTTCATTGTGAGGCACCAGGCTTTTGGGCTGGGCCTCCTGCATTGCACCTGGCCAGGGCTCCTCTGTTACTGTAACCTTTGTTACCTGAGTAGGCTCCTCTATTCTCTGGTTACCAAAGTTCAGAAAGGACGGAACCCCTTCCTCAGGACTGCTTGCACCAGCAGTTACTTTGACCTTTGGGTTACGTTGTGCTGTTGTTTTGACACGGCAAGATAGCCTTTCTTACCCTGAATATCCTTCAAAATAGTATCCAGGTCAGAATCAAACAATAAGCCTCCCTTAAGGGGAGGTTAAACAGCTTAGCTTCTGAAGCTTGATCAGTGACCCAATGACTAAGCCACATGCCCTTCATTGCCAAAACAATGTAGTAGGCCGAACAGGCTGACATGCGAAAATTCTCCATTGTAGAATCACCTAGAAAGTGGAGGCCATGCCCATCAATTCCAAAATGCTCGCACTTTTCGAGTCTGGCGGAATGAAACTGGCCAGAGTAATGACCCATATGTTTAAGGCTATGGCAACAATAAATAAAGCATAAGATGTACAAATGTTTGTGCCATTAGAGGCGAAAATCCTCCTGCACGCAGTGTCTACCCACTTGTCATGAGAATCTGCTAGGGCTAGACAGTCTTTGATAGACAGGGCAGTATATTTGACAGAATTATAAATGGCATTGTCCTCCAGCAGAGGAGCTTCCCACCTGAGAGATCTTTCCTCTAAAAACGGAAAAATCCGTGTCTTTGTTTTGGGAAGATACTTTTCTCTGCTCCACACCTGCCCATTTTTGCTCAATAATTTGGTCACTTAGGACCAAGGAGGACGCAGACAGAATCGGATTGACATCCATCATCTCCACGGACTGTACCTCCTTGAGTTGTAAGGATCTAAATGCCTCAGCTAACAAAAAAGACAAGGAATTATTGTCAAACAGGGGAGGAATCGGGATCCTTGACTTGGGCTCCGTCCACTCCCCTTCCTCTTCCCTCCTCCTTAGAAGTAAGGGAATGTCCTCCTCATCAGCCTCTTTTTTTTTGTGTTAAGGTCAGGAGCTTCCCCAAGATCCCCGAAATCCTCATCCTGGCCTTCTCGGAAGTCAGAGTTAGGGCCTGCCTGCACATCTGTTTCTGCAGCCTATTCTTGCTGCAACGCACCTGGATGTGCCTGTGTGGGGCCCCCCTAACCTGAGGGGCCTGGTTTGGTGTCCGGTGTGTCTGCTGCACTCTCCTGCAGAAAATTAGGGTCCAAAGCTCACCCAGGAGCCACAAAAATTATTTTCCCAATTCTGCTTGCCACTGCCAACTGAAGAACCAGGTGCCCCTCCCCCTCCCCAGGCCAGAGGACTGGCTGGGGGGGAGGGGCCGTTAAGAGAAATATTATACTGAGCAACACAATAAGGGCAACATGAATCAATGGGGGAGGGCCCCATCACCCTTGCAGGTGTTACACTGTTTCATAATTAATGGTCTCCGATAAGCCATGGTGCCAAGGAAAGGAAAGCCATTACTCAACCCACCTCCTCCCCCCCCCCAGATCTCTATGCCTTTTGCCACCTTGGCCCTCTGGTGCCCACCTATTCTTCCCTCCTATAAGACAGTCGGGGCCCTATTCCCCTGAGCACCAAATGTTCTAGTGTTTTTCTTCTATTTACTCTCCTTCCACTGGACTGACAAGTACAATGTAACCCTTCAGAACCTTGTTTACATTTTGCTTGATGTGCTATTATGCTCCCTTAATCTTGTTATTTTATCCGGAATTAATTTTATCTCCCTGTGAAACTGTTCACTTTACTCACATTGTTCTGAGTTTTTTCTTTCTTTATTGTACACGACGTGGAACCTATGTAAATAGTTTCCAGCTCAAATGGTAATCCTAGACTGTAATAAATAAATAAATAAATAAATAAATAAATACAAAATTGTGAATGCTAAGAAAAAATAATTAGCCCTAATATGTGAACCTGGGATAATGGCTCTCCACTGAGGTAAAAGCTGGAATCAGCGTGATCGAAAAGCACTGGCTAGGTGTGCATGCTCACTAGCGGGAGCGTGCAGGGCATCATAACGTCTTACACTAGCGCGGACATGCATGCACTGTAAATCGTGCAAGTGCATCAGCGCAATACAAAACAATAAGCGATTACACACACTAACGTGCCACGCAACTGTGCACACCACTGGCACATTTGGGAAAAACAGATTGAAGGAGGAGCATGCGCCCATCACCATGGCTGAATGGCGACTGCGCAAAACAGTAAAACAGAGGATTGTGGAAGAAAAACCCACAAAATCCTCTGAAGTACACAAAAAACATATTTAGCTGACATCAATACAATTAATCAGAGAAAATCTGAAGCTGGGAGGCAGAAAGAACCAACACTAGAGCCAAGGGAACCCCCCTCAGAGATCTTACACTTCCAGAGAACAAATAAATGTACCTACCTGTGGCACCTTTTTTTTAAATGGAGACCATTAGGAACACCCTAGCATGGCATAAGTGACTCCCAAGCCTAGCAAGGAAATGGGGAAAAAGGGCAGGTTACTCAATTTGAAAGCTGCAGCTTAAAAGGCATGATTTTAATTTAGGGGTGCTTCCTGGAACCAGGCAACCCCAACCTGCTATGCAGAATTTGCAGCCCCAACAGAAATCTTGAAATCTTGAAGAATCTTATGGCACAACAGAATTGGGGAGTTGCTGCTACTTGGAATCCTCATATGCCCGGCATTCTAAAGCTTGGGCTGTGCCATTTCCCCTGGTAGGGGTGCACTATACCCAGTTGTTCTGATTACCCATCGACAATGTGGAGCACTACAGAAAAGGGAGGGAGGTAATTTAAGAAGATAGAAAAGAGGAGCAGGCTGAGGACACAGCCTTGTGGGACTCCAGTCCTGATGAGGTGAGGGGGGGCACAGAGTTGCCTACCTTAACTGATTGGAACCTACCCTCTAGCCAGGAGCAGAACCAGCTAGTGGCTGAGGCCAAGATTCCTGCAGCTGCTAGTTTATCAAGGAGGAGGGGATGGGATACTGTGTCGAAAGCACTGGCTAGGTTGTCAAATATTGCAGTGGTGACCAGGCCCTGATACTTGAGTGTATAGAGTCAGTAAGCCAAAGGAGGGAGGCAGAAGTAGAGTGGAATTTCTGGAAACCAGACTGGAAAAGGGTGAAAAAGGAGGAGGAGGAGGAGGAGGAGTCGAGGAAAGGAGAGAGCTGGGATAGAACTATGTGATCCTGGCCAGCCAGTGGCGCTGAGGGCTGACTGGGCCTTCACACATGCCATGCTGGCTGACCAGTGTTTGGGAGTGCAGCACGGGCCACTGGGTCGGTAGGGAGGAGAAGGATTGAGCATCTGATTGACTGCTCTCCTTCTCCAGGGAGGGGGGTCACTAGCTCTTGGCGATCCACTGGCTCCTGGCGGTGGCTGGGGGGCAGTGCACCAAAGCTCAGAAGGGGAGGAGATGGGACAGATGCCTGGAGGAGCGCGTGTGGATGCATGCGCGGGCGCTCTCTCTCCACCGGTGTCACTGCACACCCCACCTCCAAGGGAAGAAAACAGGAAACAGGTATTGGCCGTGCTGCATAAAGCTGTCCCTCGCAGGCGCTGCCCCCAGGAAGACACATTCCTGGTCGGATCCATGTTAGGTGGGTCGAGTCGCGCCCCACCACCCACTAACCTGCCACGAAGGGTAAGTTGTGGGGGTTCAAGGAAGGGGGTCTGATCCTTGGGGACGGCACTGGGGGGATAGTGGATAGGAGTAGGAGTGCCTGCCAGGACCATGGAATAAATACCAAAAAAAAAAAAAAGAACTATGTACTCCTGAAGTTTTGTGAGGATAGAGAGTAAGGAGATAAGAGTGGTAGCTGCCTGGATTGGAGGGGTCACCACCTTTGGGGAGGGGCATGACCGTGGCGTGCTTCCAGGCTGCAGGGACAAAGGTTAGAGAGAATGAGAGGTTTAGGGGAGAGGCAAGAGGAGAGGCGATAACGGGGGCAGAAAGATGTAGAATGTCTGGAATCGAGCCTGTCTTCCTTGAAATTTGTCAATTTCCATATTCTATGAATTTGGGGTTTTAAATTACTCCAAGCGGTTGATACCCAGAAGTCAATAGTCATTTGACCATAGTTTGTTTCGATAAGTGGTACCTTCAGATCACAACAGCTTTTTCCTCTCATCTGGTTATCTTTTAGCATCACTGGGCAAGGCTGTGAATGTTATCCCCCCACCATTTCCTTAATTATTTTAAATGTCATCACTGTACTATGTTTAGTTCACCTCAGGGTCAGTGGGTCCCACCTGAAGTCCTTATACATTTGGCAATGGTGTCTATCTAGGGGACATCTCAGTACAAACCTTGCCAATCTATTGTACATCACATCTAATTTATCTAGCAAATGCCTACTTGCGTTCTTTTACACTGACTCTCTGTATTCAAGTACCAGGAGAATAAGCTGGGTTGCTACTGTGTTTCTGGCTTCTTCGATCAGAGTATATGAATTCCTACACAAAGCTCCCAGTCTTGTGCTGACCTTTTAGACAGTGGTCATTATGTGCAAGTCAGATTTTAGTTAGCTGTCTAGTGCCATCCTCAAATATTTGTATTCAGAAGTATTTCTAATCTTTTCTATTTCCAATCTCTCGATTCCATTTATCCAACGGTTTTAGCATGAAATACCACTGCCTAAGTTTTCTTGTTACTGAGGACCAGACTGGAATTTCTAAACCATGTTTCTATGATGGAGAAATCTTTGTGTAATTCTGACTTCATTACTTGCCTACAGTATCCTTATTAATCGAAATGATCACTGTGTTACCCACATAAGAGTCTAATAAAGGTATTGTTTATACAATCTGGTAAGTCATTTATGTATATCCGTAACTAGAAAAATGTGTTTATTCTTCGACAGAACAACCACTAGAACCTTCTGACCATTTCAAAAAAACTATACATTTTATAACGCTTGAAGCTACATTTTGAAAACTAATATTTGAGCAGTTAATAGGATTCTCCTGTGTTGATACATGCATATACATGCCAATATAAAATGTCAAAAAGGACAGGAATTTAAAAATGCAGTGAACCATTTTATGTTTTTTATATCGATATGAAGCATTACTTTTTTTATATTGATATATAGTCACTGTAGTGATATATATTAACGATAAATCTACTTAGCTGACTCCAAGATTTCATAAAAAAATGAAGTCTGCAGCTGTAAATGTTCCAAAGTTATTACATTTTAAAGAAAATATCTTCTGAAAGGTCGAACTCTGGAACTGTTGTGGTTAGAAACTGAATTTTATTATTTTGTATTTTTTTTAATGAAAACTTAAGAGTCCAGCTGTTAAGAAAGAGTGCTGTTACTCTATTGTTATCTAACAGTCATAATTATGTTATAGATATAAAAAAGGCAGTTTTCGCTAGCATTATCGATGTATATATTTACATCACAACAGAACTTTTTTTTTGTAAAATAAATGTTATTGACATATTTTCCCATAATAATAAAGTATATCAATACACTTTTTTAATATTAACATGGAAAATTTCATGACTGTTTTAAAAACTAAAATTAAAAACACATTTTTTGCACTTTTTCTGAATGTTAGTATTAGTTCCCGTAATTTAGTATCTATATAGAGAATAACATATGGTTCCGTGTGTATTACCGGTCAGTAATACCATCGAGAGGTTCCTACGTGTCCAGAACCGCGAGATGGTATTGCTGACCGGTAATACACACGGAACCATACTTTATTTTTTTTAATATATGGATCCGAGTGTGTTTTAGGGTCTTTTCAGACAGGTGGTTCACCAGTTCAGTTAAGGAGTGTGGGTCATGGCGAACCGCCGCATTGTCTCGCGCTGTGCCTTCAGCTGACTGCTCGCTCCTGACGGCTGCCGGCACCTGCCTCTTTTTTTCAAAAAAATTAGATCTTACCTGCTCGTCACCAGTGGAATGGCAGGATCAACCAGATATTTTAATTTGCTGATCGGGGAAAAGAAAATAACACTGGAGAACCGAGTTCACCCCCGCTAAGTGACAGAACGACTGCCATGTTTTTTAAACTGTTCTGCCCGCCCACAGAGGAAAAGCGGCCAATGAGGAGGCACGCTTAGGACGTAGGGCAGAACATATACTTTTTGAAGCTTGCAACGATCGTATTATCAGCACAAAACTATACCATTAAAAGTGACTGACAATACTATTACCAGTGACTGACAACAGTATTATCACTAAAGCTTTGAGGGTATTACCAGATTTTTTTTGTATGCTTTACAGACCTATTAAATTGAACATCCATATATTGAGTAAGTTTAATACCCATGAACATTCATCTTATACCTTAAATCGCATGGCTAATATTTTACTCTCCTCCCCAGCTGTACTAAGTCTTCCTTAATTTCACAGCCTTTTGGCTGTGAAAGCATTGGAAGACAATAATACCTTGTGGGCCTCCTGTAGTTTTCCTGTAGATGGGATATAGACTTACTATCACACATTGGGTGCTCTCTTGTAAATGTGATTAGAAACAGTAAATCGAGTCCTTAGTAACTCCTATGCGTTGCAGCTTTTTCAGTAAAATCTCATGATTTACTAGGTCACATACCTTCAAGAGGTTGACAAACACCACCTCAAGGAGTCACCCCCATCTACTGCACTGGCAACCATACTAGGGAACTCCACGAGTACCGTACCCATCAACCTTCCTCTCCTGAAATCTGATTGCTAGTGTGTCAGCCAGGACCATGACTTCAGGTAACTGTACAACTGTGCACAGACTAATCTTTCAAATAGCTTTAAAACAGACAATAATGCTGGATTGTTATTCTCACCCCGTTTGTATCCCACAAGTCAGGGGGATGAGGGGCAATATCAAGTATTTCCATGTATTTGGGGATTTTCTCTTCAAACTTCTGTTGAAGAGCTTGGTTAGGATCGAGGAAACAGTTTGAGCTGCTAATTTCAAAAAGTTGCCTTCCACCTGATTAAACCTGGCAGTATAGCCTAGAGACTAGAGAAATGAACTGTGAATAAGCTTGGTTCAGCAGACGTAGGTTTGATTCCCCCAACCTCCACTTACATACTGTGTGACTTTGAGCAAGTCATTTAACTAGCCTAAAGCTCCCGGGTCGCCCCTGAAAAAAAGGCAGTTGTGCCTAGTGGGCCTTACCTGGTTAACAAAGAATAAAAAACAAACAAAAAAAACGGGACTGCTTTGCATTCAGCTTTTTTAACTCTTGAAGTAGATGCTTGTTTTTGATCACTTTGAAATGAAGACAATAGCTCAGTAGAATTGTCACCTTCCTTTGAATTTGCCTTCTCTTGTTAAAATGCCATCATCCAGCCTAGTATTAGGATTTTTTTTTTTATATCAGGCACTGAATAAAAATAGTCATTTAAGGTGCTGACTATTTTCTTAGGATTTTGATCCATCCTCGCCACTGAACTTTACTTCCAAAGAAGTATTACTGAATGCATCTAAGCTTTTATTAATTTCTAGCAGGAAGCTGGGTCAGAGGTACTGTTTATCTTGTCCTTATAGTTTTTCGATTTTGCTTTACACAGCATTTGTTTGCATTGATTTCTTAATTTTTTAAACTCTTCCTATTCTTCTGTGTTTAAAACCTTTTTAGCCTGATTCCAGACTCTCATCTCTTTCCCTCAGCTTTGCTGACACCTAAGGCATATGATTTTTCCTAATTTTCCTTTTTTTTTTATACTGGAGAGTGTTTACTGCAAACTTCTAAAAAATCTAGTATAGCTGTTTCTAAGTCAGGAATAAAGTCAATTCTATCCCACTGCATGCTCTGCGTACAGATTTTTAAAGAACTTGGACTGAAGTTTTTAAAACACCTCCGTGGGAGGCAAGTCTGCTTGAACTGGTATTTTGTTGCCCATTTCAGTAACACGTAACTGAGAAATGGTCACTCGGGCTGGGGTCAAACAGTCGACTCCACTGGCTCCAAACCTGATGTCCGAAAAATCAAGTCCAAGATGGTTCCCTTACTTTGTGATGAGCCTTTTCTTCCAGGTTCATCAATCAGCTGCTTAATCCCCCATGCTCTAAAGCTGCTAGCCATCCATCGATGAGGACTACTTCTTTGTCTAATGAATGAGTGCTAAACGTGTGTGCCAATCTATCAACGTTATTTGGATTGACTTTTGGTGACGAGTAAACTACTCCAACACATATTTTAGTTGTTTTACAAACACGGAACTACACTCAATTCCCCTCAGTTTCCCCAGAAAAAAAGTTAATCTACTTGTCACAGTTTTTGTTTGTGGCACAATATAACTCTCCATCCACGTCTGGGTCTATCTCTTCTAAAACTGTTACAACCAACCACATGCACTTCATTGTCAGACTGCATCTTTGACAGCCAAATCTGTTAATCCAACAATCTCATACTTTTCATGACACATCCATAATTTAAATGTATCCAAGTTATAAATTATGTTCTGTGCATGGCTGTGAGTGATTTTCACTGCATACTCTGTTGGTCCGGTCAGCCCCGGGTGCAATGCTACATCCCCGCTCAGTACTAACAACAATAGTAATGTTACATTGGGTAAACTGAAGCCCTTAGTTTTTTCACTCTTTAACTTTAGTATCCCCCCTCTGTTCTCCTAAGGGTTTTATATTTCTCCCAACTACTTCTGAATTTGTTTCTATTGTCTGGCATCTTGTATACTGCATAGGGTTCCACTAAGGAACCCCATATACTTAACATTTCTCAAGTTTTAATAGTTATCTTTTCTTCATCCCCTCAGAATTTTGTCAGTACCCCATCACACAATAAAATGTAGCAGCATCTTTTATAAATATATATATATATGTATACGTGTGTGTGTGTGTGTATATATATATGGGATATACAATGGTGAGCTGTCAGATAAATGATTTATCTACACAAGTGCTGTTTTGACCTCGGGTAACTTCACGGTGGCGTAAGCCCGCGGTAAGGTATCGAGGTCAAACAATACAATAATGAATAAATCATTATCTGTTTCCAACTCACATTGTATATTTCATTTATGCAATAGGGATGCTCCTTATCAGTGCGGGAACATCTGGTTTTGACTGTTTATCTTCTTTTTTTAAATGATAATTTCTGGGACTTTCTGGGACTTTTGGTTAACTTTCCTGGTGTATGTCCGCCTAGCGGGGTGGTTGCTATTAAATGAAACACCACTCATTTTGTAGAGAAGTTCTTGTTGAACAAATGTCATGGTGACAGTATCATGCTACCTTTTTTGTTTTAAAGTTATTCGCATTTGTTTGATGAAAAAGTGAAACAAAAATTTAATTTTATGCTGTTTTTTTGCTAATTATAAAAAAACTAAAAGGTATTTATTAATGAAACACCACTCATTTTGTAGATATTTTCATGCTGAACATTTTTTGTGCTCATAGTACCATGCTATCATTTTTAGTTTTAAAGTGATTCACATTTGTTTGTCGAAAAAGTGAAAAGAAAATTGAATTTTATGCTGTTTTTTGCTAATTATGAAAAAACTAAAAGGTATCTCTGAATAAAACACCACTCATTTTGTAGATATTTTTATGCTGAACATTTTTCGTGCTCACAGTACCATGTTATCATTTTTCATTTTAAAGTTATTTATATTTGTTTGTATGAAAAGTGAAAAGAAAATAGGATTTTTTGCTGTTTTTTGCTAATTATAAAAAAAACTAAAAGGTATCTATAAATGAAACCCCACTCATTTTGTAGATATTTTTGTCCAGAACATTTTTCGTGCTCACAGTACTATGCTATCATTTTTCGTTTTAAAGTTATTCACATTTGTTTGTCAAAAAAGTGAACAAAAAAGCTTTGATTGACAGTTTGCATTTATCCCACATATGTGGGATAAATCTATGGTGGTTAGATTTATTCCACATATGTGGAAATAAATGGATTTATTCAATGGCTTTTGGTCTCACACCTATTGCATAAATAGGGGATATGCGATGGTGGACCATGGAATAAAGTAGTTATTTTCACAAGTCCCCGGTGACCTCGGGTAACCTCACGAGTGGCGTAGCGTAGCGGAGCCACGAGTGATTTACCCGAGGTCACCGGGGACGTGTGAAAATAACTACTTTATTCCATGGTCCACCATCGCATGTGCGATTTATGCAATGGGTTTTGTGGTGATGTTTATGATGTTTATCATTAAACTGTGTGTGGTATGTAATTTTTTTGATGGAGGACTATTTGGTTTTATGGTGGAAGGTTTTTTTTATTGCTGTGTGAATGGGTGTGTGGTTGTAGGATTTGATTGGTTGTGGTGGCTGGAGAGTGCTTGGTGTGATGTGATTGGCTGACGTAACGTGGGAAAGTAGTTTTGATTGGCTGGAGGGGCGTGTCTTACAGTGGGAGGGTTGGAGTGATTGATGTGTATGTGAATTGCTGTGATTGGGTGTGCGTGTGGTGAGCGTGCTTTGTGATTGGTTGGTGGGAGTGGCTGAGATTTGTGGCGCAGTTTCGGGAGAAAGGAGTTCGAGGAGGATGTGCTGTTGGATTGCTCGAGGTGGCGGCCTTTTGGAGAGCGGGACTTCGTGTTTGGTGTTGCCGGAGAGCGTTGCGTTGTTGTGGGCGTCGATGTACTACAGCGTCGGTCGGTGGATGTATGGAAGAGTTTGAGGAGGACACTGTGGATTTTAGTCGTGGCGTGCTGTTTTCTTCGTCGATCGACCGTGGAGGAAGATTTCGTGAAGATCTGAAGAATTTGGAGTGGTATTCTGTTTGGGTGTTTTATTTTTGTTCGAGATTGATGTATTGGGGCTTTTTTTATTATTTTTTTTTTTTGGTATGTCGGAGTTTGGCTTGGTGGATTGGAAGGAACAAGACTGAGAAGGTAAGTTTTTGCAAAATTTATTGAACAGAAAAAGAAACAGTAGCATTTATTTTTGTTGTACAGAGCAGAATTTTCATAGTTTAGAACACTGTATGGGTTTCTATGATTTTTGCAAGTTGCAGTAAAGAGTTCATTTTCAAAAAAGAAGAGTTTTTTAGAAGATTTGGGTATGGGGGTTGAGGTGGGGTAAGGGTAGTGGGGTGAGGGTTAAGTTTATTTTTGTGTTGTAGTCCATAGGGTTTGATAGAGTATTTTTACTGTGTAGAATTTGTATTTATTTTCCTTTTTCGGTTAATTCAGATTGTCTTTCCGCTAGTAGTTGGTTTGTATTCCAAAGATGGTGAATATCCAGGATGTGTTTTGAAGAAAGGAAAGTCCAGTTTTTGTTAGAAATTTGTTCTAGTTTGCGAGCCTTCATTTGACTTTTTTTGCTTGTAGGTTCAGCTTATTAAGAGTTTTTTTTCTTATTGTCACAGTATTTCAGGAACGAATGTTTAGGTCTGCACAGATCTTCTTTCTGGCTTGAGAGTATTTTTTGTAGGAAGGTGAATTATTGTTATTGTTGATGTCTTTTTCTTTGCTGTATTCAGATGTTGTCTTCATTTCTACAGGTTTTTGATATTTTTTCATCGAGAATATATGGTCGTTTGCAACTTTATTCAGAGTCGCTGTCACTATCTAAAACCATCGGTCTTTTCTTGGCGTAGGTGTCATACTTGTTACCTGCATGGGGGGGAGAGAAAAAAAAAGAGCATTATGTGTTTGGTTTGTAATGTGGAGCGGTGTTTGGAAGGGTGGAAGTGGTGGTGATGGGTGGGTATTGGGTGGGAGGAGGGGTTTTATGTAGTAGTTTTGTGAATTTGTTGGTAGTGTAATTATGCTTACCTTGAATTATATTGAAGGTGACTTGCTTTGCATGTATGGTGGGTTTGCTGATGCAGGTTCCAAGTAGGTCTTTGTAGTTGGTAGGAATAGTGGTGAGTTGTTGTTGTTGACAGGAAGGTTTGGATTGTGAGTCTGATGCCACTTAGTAAAGTGCTTATTTCTTGTTGTTTGGAGTCATTGAGCTTTGAATATTCGTTGAGGCTTTGGAGCTGTTTGTGGCCTGAAATTTGTATGATTTCGGTTGGTGGTATTCCACTGTCCACTAATTTTTGTACCAGATGCTTTCGTACAGAATGGTTAGTTAAGCGTTTATCAGTTTGTATGCCTGCATTTGTAACCATGTTTTTGACAATAGTGGAGAGCTTATTAATACCCACAGGCTGATTTTTAAACCATTTGTGTACTTTTGAGGTTTTTATGTTGTTGTTGATAGCTAAGAAAACGTGCTTCAGAAGTAGTTACTTTGGCTGGGTCTGTGGGTACTGTAGAGTTTGTAATTGGTGACTGGGCATCTAGTAAGTTTGTTGTTACCCATTATGCTCGTGGCTTTAGTTTTCTGCATTCTTTTGGGTTGGAGCCTTGTCTAGTTTTGTTTGGCGTTCACTGGTATACTGGAGGTAGCACAGTCCGTTTTCATCTTTTGCATGATGATGTCTCCCCATTTGACTGCTCTCATTTCCGTTATGCCTCTGACACCAAAGTATAGGCTAACTATTAACCACATGGTGTTAAGCAAGGCATCAGGGCTGTGTGGGCCTAGTTGTTGAGTCTCGTATAGTTTGTTGATAAAGGAATCTGTGAGCTCATCTGCTGCTTTTGGTCTGTTACCCTTGCCCATAACTTTTGAGCGTTTTTGTTTGCACTGCAGAATTTCTCTGGTTGTGAGGAAAGCAGTTGATGTTGATAGAGATTCTGGATAGCGTTTTTGTTTTAAATATCTTTCAACACTCTGGAATGTGGCCGCGTAGTGTTAAGGGCTCGTGGGAGTTCCGTCTTTTCTGGTGGAGTGCATGAAAAAGGTAGCAAGTAATTTATCCAGGTTTACTGGTGTAATGGTTTCAAGCGGAGTTTCTATATTGTGCTTTTCTTTGAGGTATTTTGAGCGGTCAAGACATCACTGTGAGTCTTTTCATCGTGTTGGTGTTTTTGCCTGCTTGGATATATTTTGTATGGCATCTTCGTCTATGTTCACTGCGGTGCTAGTGCTGGGTTTTGTTCTTCTGGTATGTCTGCATTTTGTGAGTTATTTTGTTGCTGGGGTTCAGTAGAGGTTCAGTGTCTTCTTCAAATTGTGTTAGTATTTGGGTTAGTTCCATTTGAAAGTTTACAGCAGTTTCCTGTGTTGCCATTTTGTATGCAGTAACAGTCGTTTTTTTCTGTAATACTTGCGGTCGGAAAAGGTATCGGAAATCCAGAGTCACGAAGTTGTTGGTGCTATTTATAGTTTTTTTATGGAAACAGCGTCTTTTCTGTATCGAAAATGGTTGTGCTGTTTACGATAGTAATGTAGTATGGTGAAGTGTCGTTTGCCTGCAGTTTTCTTGTTGAGTGCACGAGGGGTTCTGCAGGTGGATGATTTACTGGTTGTGCCAGTGTTGATTGCGTTTATGTGTGCCAGCTGTGTGGGTGGCAGAATGTAGGTCCGGCACAGTGTTTGTGATTGACAGTTTCATTTATTCTACATATGTGGGATAAATCTAGGTTGGTTAGATTTATTCCACATATGTGAAAATAAATGGATTATTCAATGGCTTTTGGTCTCACACCCATTGCATAAATATATATATATATATATATATATATATATATACATATACACACACACACATATACCCCACATAGATATTTTAGCTATCCTGTATTGGCAGATCTTATTTAAAACATATTGATTGATTTAATACTTTTGAGAGCAGTCAATCGGACATTAAAATGCTAGCTGGAGCATGACCAAAAAGTAGGCTTTCAACTTCAACATTCTAAAGTTGTATTACAAAGGCAAGAAGCAGGAATTTGCGTAACACCACTAATACTCTCTGGCTGCTGGACACTTAGTCTTGGTAGGGCAATGGGATTAGCAGCAGGCAAAACAGAGCGATTAATAGCCCTGATTACTACAACTTCTAGTTAACGCTCCCGTGGCTGGTCCCTGGCTGTGACATCAGCCACAGAAGATTCAGGGATTCGTCCCTGGTGGCGCCTGGCATAAGAGGACATGCGGGATGCATATCAGGATTAACTAGATAACTATAATGTACTCAGCAACAAAATAAAGTAAAATCTTACTTTTGCACTGAAAGTGCTAATCAGGGACAGCCCCAAACTGAGGTGTGGGGCTTTTCTTGAAGACAATTCCCCTTTAAATACAATTTAGTCCCCCAAATGAAAATACGGTTCTAGACAGGGACCTTAAGGAACACAAAGCAACTTTGGGCTCAATTCTGAGTCATAAGGGATTGTGGAAATTCCTTGCTAGCAAACATTTGAGGCCTGCTCAAAGGGGGTTGCACACCCCTCCTGCTCCAGCACACATCAAAGGGCAGCTGTACATGGGACAGGATAGAATTAAAATGCAAATGACAGACAGTGGCATTCATAAAAGCATGGCAACCCTGTCGCACTGGGCGCAGAGCTGTGCAATGCTGTCTGCTCTAAAACAATTTTAGTGCGGGAGGTAAGGGCATCAAAATCTTAGTGCTTTGATCCCACAAACGTTGGTGACAGAGATCAGCAGCAGAAGATATAGAGGAGGTTCCCCGAGAGCCATGAAGGAAAAACAGAATACTCATATGACTGGAAGAGGATACAGCAGACAGAAAGAAGGGAGAAGGAGGAAGGGAAAATCATGGCCTACTACAAGAGCTCATCTTGAAGATCTATTGTTGTGGTAACTTCTTACACAACTGCACTATCTTACTTTGAAGAGGCTCTTGCCGCAGGCCAACACCAGTAGGAATGAGTCCCAAGCAGTTTTGGCAGCATAAAGGAAGCAGCACCGGGAGGAGGACAGACAGTAGTCCATGGCCTAAGAAAGAACGCCCAGCAGAATGGCGAGGCTGAAATTGGCCCTATGCCTAGAAGTTATGTCCAGACTATAGTGCTTGGTGAAGGTGCGGACAGAACTCCAGGTGGCGACTGCATAGATGTCCACAGCAGACACATTTCTGAAACAAGCCGTGGAGGTGGCCATACCCCTGGTGAAATGGCCCTTAACTACTCCTTGAAGGTCCTTGTTGATGCAACTGGCTAACCAATAAGCACTGTTTGGACATCGGAGCACCCTCTCTCTTGGGGGCAAAAGAAAAAAACAACTGATCAGACTTCCCTGAAGTCTTGGTCCGATGTGTATCTAATACATGATTCTATGTACATCCAAAGTATGGAGCAAAGCCTCCCCCCAATTAGAAAACTCAGGACAGTAAACAGGTAGCTGGATGGATTGGTTCAAAGTAGTAAACTCCGACACCACCTTAGGAAGAAACTTAGTATTGGTAAGCAAAGACACCCTGTCTTTGTGAAAAATCAAACAAGGCTCTTTACATGCAAGAGCCTGAAGCTTGGAAATCCTTTGAGCAGAAGTAACAGCAACTAAAAAGAGTGCCTTCCATGACAGAAAGCGCAGCGTGCAACTCATGGCCAGTTCAAAGGGAAGTAACGTTGAGTTTCTCTAACATAAAATTGGGGTCCCACAGAGGGACCTGGTCCCAAATGGGAGGCTTCAGATGCAAAATGCCCTGCAGGAAAGTGAGAGACCTCAAGCTGAGCCATGGCCCTGCCCTCAATAGATGCATGATACACAGAGATGGCATAAAGATGCACCTTAACTCACTGCCTCATAGAAACGTCTGTAGGCGTCAGCAAATCTAACTACAGTGTGTCCCAGAACGCCTACAGAAGTCACCTACAGACTTCCTGTGTGCCCTAGAAACATCTGGAGAAGTCACTCACATATTTTAATATTACTTGCCACCCAGCATTGATTAGAATTGACTGCATTGTACCATTAGAAAGGTAATGTTGTGCTGAACAACCTTGCCACTGACACTTTGTGTATATCATGTTCACTTTAGGAGTTATTCATATTTGTTTATGACATTTTGTCAATCTAGAACCACCTAAGCACTTTGAAGAAAACACACATTCAGGGTATCTTAGCCAGTATAAAACCAAAACCAAATTGAGTACAGTTGATTGCACAGAACTGTTGGAAAGGCAATTTTGTTTGGAACAACTTTGCCACTGATACGTTGTGTGTGTCATGTACACTTTAGGAGTTATATGCATTTGTTTATGGTATGGTGTGTATGGTACAGATTTGTCCCTCAAACCTCACCAATACACCTTGACTCAAATAGGGAAAAATGATGCTTAATACTACAGAAATAGCGGTTTGTTTTACAAACAAATTATTAAAATTACATCTAATGTCTGGATGCTTAATTTGGTGTTGATATGTTACATATTTCCCAACAAAAAAAGGTTTATGGTGCATTTTTTAGTGGAAAAAATATTTTGTTTTGCTGTTTCAACCAGCACAGAAATAAAACTAAATTACCTGCTATTCCTTGCATAGCACTGTTGGAAAGGTAATTCTATGCTGAATAATTTTGCCACTCATACTGTGTGTCTAGCAGTTATGGTTTTTGTGCTATTAACATGTGTTTGCTGCATGCCAATTATAGCTTGATTTTACTTAGAAGGGCCCAGGATTAACTGTTAACAGTATACAGGAGACAAGTGCTGCAACTTCAGAAAGCTCCTGTGGAGACAATGAGTTAAGGGAGAAGCACCCCAAGCCCAAATTTGAGAGGGAGAGAAGATACTCCAACACCTGAGTCACCGGACAGGTGAAGGGGACCAGCAGGCGGGAAGCGCTTCCATTTCATGACATAAGTGACCCTCGCGGAGGGCTTTCTGGTGGCCACCAAGACATCAGCGACCCTAGAGGAAACCCCAAAGCAAGTGATGGCTAAGTCCACAGGAGTCATGCATGGAGATGCAAAGATTTTAGATGTGGATGGACCATGGTGCCCTGGTCCTGGGACAGCAAGCTGGTACACAGAGGCAAGGACACTGAAGGTTCCACCTCTAGCTGCTGCAGCAAGGGAAATCAGATTTGACGCGGCCAGAAGGGGGCTATAAGGATCATCTCCACAGCCTCCAGCTGAAGTCTGAGGAGGAACGGGAAGGCGTACAGAAGCCTCCCCATCCACGAGAGGGACAATGTGTCTTGCAGAAAATAAAAAAGCGTGGCAAGCACGAGTAATGTGATCAACTGCAGGTAGCTGCGGTGTCTACTAAAGTACAAAGTGCACAAGTCGCCGGCGGGAAGGAACTGAGGAGGGTATGGGGGGGGGCACCCGCCTTTATAGGACAGACCACTGTCAGAGGGTGACATTGGCAATGGGCAGTCCCCCATGGCAGACTGCTAACTAGAAAGTTTTTGTGTGTTCCTGGTGCCTGGCGGCTAAGTCCTACCGGTGTTGGCCTTCTGCAAGAGCTTCCTCGAAGTAAGATCAGTAGTTTTCTTTTTTCAACCTTCTTTAATAAGCAAAGGAATACAATATATACATGCAGACAAAATCATCCAAATAAAAAAACATGAAGGAGTAAATGCCTATACAAATTTCACAGTCAATGCACGCACACTGCTTAATCATTACTTACTACTACGAACAACACCTGGTGTCTAATGCCCACAAAAAGATAAAACCCTCTAATGTGTATACCTTTACATAGACAACACATACTGTAGCTCTGACTGTACATGCTTCCTTGCTGTATATCATGAACCAATAATGTCCTAAACTGGCCCTCAAAACAGAATGTACACATGTGCATGCTTAATTACAAATTATATCTTAATATTTCTTATCTGCTCTTACTAATGTCAGAGTAAGAGCTCTGATAACCTAATAGTGGTTTCCCTTCTCTGGTTTCTGGCTAAGTAAAGAACAGCAGCCACCTAGTGACAAATTTGTCTTTTGCATTTTCAAAACTGCTGCAACATATTCCATTTGTTGTATGCATATAAGGATGTCAATTGCATGAGTGAGGTGGGGGGATGCCATCGTGTGCAGGACTTGCTCCTGCACGTTTGTGCATGGTACTGCACCATGTATGCCGCTACCATCACCAACCAGGTTTGCATGGATCTGCACACAGTAATAGCTGGAATGCCTCATCTGCATTTTGGCTTGTGCACTGGGTGGGCGCCTTCTCCTGCATAAGTCAGGTTCTCAGTATTGCAATATATGAGTTGCAGCAATGGGATGCCTCTTTGCAGCCAACTGTTGTGCCAATGAAACAAACTCAGAACTATGCATTTGTTTATTTAAATGTTGGTTACTGGGAAAGGCACACTGATCCAAGGCTCACTTCCAGGTATGACATGGGGGAGGGGAGTACAGAAGAAACAACTTACAAAACATAATGCAGATACAAAGGCAACAATACAGATGCAACAGCAAATGAAGCAGCCAAAAATAGAAACAGCATGGACTACAGCAATGGAAAATGCATAATCATGACAAAATACAATAAAGTGCGTAGTGCATGTAGGGGAAGGAGACTATGCTAAATAGCCCTGACTGGGGGAAGGGGTGTCAGAGCAGGAGAGGGTCCCTAAGGGAGGGGACGAGAGAGAGAAGTGGGGTGGGGGAGCAGATTCCAGAGGGAAGGGAGGCAGTAGGAGAAAGCAACTTGTCCAGCAGAGGAGTGAGAAATGGAAAAGATGTGGGAAACCCTGGAGCGGAGAGAGTGGGAAGAGGAGGGGACAGGGAGATGGGTGAGGAAAGGTAGGAGGGAAGGGACATGAATCAATATCTGGCAATACAGGTGGCACAGTGGGACTGGTGATGAGACAGTAGAGGGAGGACAGAAAGGGAGGAATAGTGGAAGCAGTGATGAAAATGTAGGGGAGAACTAGTGGTGAAATGACAGAAGGCATTGCAAAGGGTATCCAGTCTAGCAAGGAGGAGGAAGGGGCAGTGCCATAGACTACAGCTGCATAGTGACAGACCAGGAGAACCATTTTGGTTACCAGCTTCTGGTGGACCTGGAGGGAAAGGCAGTTTTTACTGTGTTCCAAGGCACCGAATTTTGGGCAAAGTTTGGCATGGATGGTGTCGATGTGGGCAGAGAAGTCAAGCAATTGAACCCCCGATTACCTTACAATAAACGTATTGTACGTTATCACTGAGGAAAACAGTTAAACAAAAGCATATCTCATTTGTTTCATAACCAACACAGAGCCCCAGTCTCACTAAGCTCCATAAAGCAGAGTTCTGAAAAAGTTTGTAAAACTTGATAAAACTGGTCACATGCCAAAGAACGATCCGTAAAACGAAGGACAAATTTGGAGGCTCTAATATCTTTCAATAATTCAGCATTGTGGAAAACAATACATATAAAATGTTTTTAAATTAATAATACAGGCCACTTTATTGTAACTTTATTTTCATACAGACCAGTTTATTGTTATTTTATTTTCATGTAAAGAGCTGGTGACATGTTCAGGAGAACTTTAACAAAAAACATAATATTTAGGCACTGTCCAGCTTGTATTTCCCAGTAGTTCTGTATTCCTTCTCCCCATTATTTAGCAGTGAGGTCATTTGCGTAAAAATAGGAACTTTGCTCCTGAAGAGTGTCTATTCCTGCTGCTTTCTCCCTACCTGAAGTCACAGAGCACTGCCTGTGACCTCACAGTGACTCCCATGGCAACAGATTGTGATGTCACAACAGAGGATTAATGGTTTGAAGTAGAGAGTAAGCTACAGAGGCAGATGAACTCAAAATGAACGTTAAGGGACAACAATCATATACATTCATACACATTTCTTTAGTAATAAATTATGGTGAGGAGAAATATATAATATATAAATGAAATGCAAGCAGAATTGTACCTGATTATGTTTTTTGAAGTTTTCTTTGAGGTGTCAGTAGCTCTTTAAATATTACTGATATTCTGAACTTGACAAATGGGGGAAAATTGCAAACTGTATATTTCATAACTAGAGTGGGCAATTACAATACTTTTCAAAATCAGGCCCTGTATTTGTAAGATTTAAGTTTTAATTCCCTGGAACTTACATTCATCCAAGTTGATAAAATCCTGCTTCTCCTCATGATCACCTGTTTTTCTGTTTTGTGACCTTTCAACGATATGAGCCCGATCTTTAATGTGATGACCAACAGCCATCTTTTCTATACCTCTTTCTGAATCTCGAAGTGCCCTCCTTGTCTCCTTAATCTGAGAAGAATGACGAATACGACAGTAATTTAATAAGAAATCGTAGTGGCAGGATTAGGTATTATAACTGCAAACATGAAGCAGCAGCGTATGACAGCAGTGACAACTTTTAACTTGTACTTTCCTACTCTATTTTAGATTGCCCCTTACCTCCCAAACTGTATGATACCTTTTTTCCCCATTTTGAGTCTGCTTTAGCACTTTTTTCAAATTTGAAATAATAAAAGGAGTGCTCATTTTAATATTGCTCAAATCAGGTTTTTCTTAGTATTCTAAGCTGTATTTGTATACCCACTGTCCCCTAAGGTCAGGGAGTTGTGTCTTTGGCAAGACAGTGATCTTTTTTTTGCATTATATTTTTATTGTGCTTTTCAAGTAAAAAATACACGTGTTACAAAAAGCACACGTACACAGGCGAGTCCTCAGCACAAGGTACAACAGTAAGAATTAACAATACAACCACATCTTACAATGGTATCACCCCTCTTATAAACCCATGGGGGGAATTACCCACTTACCAAAAACCTCATGCTTCAAAAGCCTACAGCACAAGGAGGGTCCGAGAAAGAGATAAATGCAACCCTAGCCAGTCCTTTAAGAACTAGCCAGAGTGTGAGCCCTCAGGCCCACAGCTCCCTCTGCAGGATTTCAAAGATACCCATAAAGCATAAGCTCCAGTTTACATAAGATCCCCTTCACAATATAAGAAAAAACAAACAAACCCAAATGCCCTTCCTTTAATATAAAACATCAGTTAAAACCCCAAAACTCAAAGCAATACCCCAGCCCACCTTTCTGATTTTGAAAGCATATAGATAACCTAGCAAACATTCGTTTGGGTCCCCAAATTACAATGCATGAAAGAAACAACAACGACCTGCAAATGTTATGGTAAATCCACGATGTTCCTTACTTCTATGAGAAACAGCACATAATTATACATAACAGTCCTGAGTGAGTCCTCATACTAGATCCTGAATTGTTCAGTAAAATATCTCCCCTGAATTTAGAAACAAGAAACCCAACATTACAGACCACCCATACTTAACCGGTACATTAACGAGAACCCCTCGAAATGAAGCAAAAAAGGGTGGTTATGCTTTACTGCTTTCCATTTAACCCGGAAAAAAAAAAAAAAATAGTCACTCTCCTTCTGAATCAGTATCTTCATTCTCCTTAGACCCCTCCTGCTTGATGATGTCCATAATCTTTTCAACATCTTTCGGATCATTAAGTAGATTTTCTCCTTTCAAGATACACGAAGTTTGGCCAGGTACAGAAGTTGATGATGAATTTAAAATTGCCAGAGACCGGCTCGATTCGCATCAAACGCTTTGCGGCGCTGCCTGGTTCCGAAGGATAAATCAGGAAAAAGTTGCAATTCAGAGTCGCCATACTTAAACTTCGCTTTCTTGCAGTGGTCAGCTAACGGTCCCTGTCTCCTATGCCAGAAGAGACTACCACAAACGTGCGGGGGTTAGTGGATCCTTCCTGTGCCCTTAGAGATTGAAGCCTGTAAGCCTTCTCCAATGATAATGGCGGTTCCTCCTCTGTAAGACCAATTATGACAGGTAGGAGAGAGCGGGCAAAGTCCAAAGGGTCATCCCCTTCGGCCAATTCCGGCAAGCCCAAAATTCTAATGTTCTGTTCGCGGGCCTGGTTTTCCAGGACCTCCATCCGTTGACGCAACCAGGTGTTATCGCCAATTAATTTTGTGGTAGCATCCATGGTTTTAGTAATGTTTTGTTCCAACTTGGTCACCGACTGGCTATTTAAATCCATTTGTGTCTCCAGAGCTGCAACTCTTGGTGTTAAGATACCAAATTTGCAGTCCAAATCCTGGACCGTGCGCACTAGCTGCTGCAGAGTAGAGCTGACCGTAGCCAGGGACACCTCTGCAGACTCCACACCACCGGAGGTCCCTGTCACTCCATCTCTAGGAGGCCCACCGTCCCGTCTGCCTCGTGGTTGGAAAACGTCTATAGAGGCAGACACTGGTCCTTTACTTTTCCCCATTTTGCTCGCAGATAGGTCTCAGAGGCATACCAAAAACGGAAGAGCCAGGCTAACACAAAGAATGGGGCTCATTAATATAAAATAATAATCGGAGCTTCTGAAATATGCGTCCTCCTTCGTAGCTGCTCAGCAGCACCCCCCCAAGAAGAAAGTGATCTTAAAGGCAGCAGTGCAACGAAGTTGGGCAAAACATTTGACCCTACCCTTTTTTCCACTCTAAAAGATTCAGGGCATCTTCTAGTTTTATTTGGTAGTACTATTTTTTTTTCTAATATCACCAAAATATGAAGCTTTTATAAATGTTTTAATATAGCTTTTCTCAAGAAAAAAGATAGCTATCATATTGTATATAAAAACATCATTGCAGATACGGCAGGGGTTAGAACTGAGAGAAAAAAAAGACTCATGGTGCACAGCATAGGAGAGTACGACTCTGACAGGCACGCTAATATTTTTCCTAACTGTATCTGAAACAAGCTTTTTTGGAAAAACATTTTTGTTCCATTGCTGCTTTTAACAATGGGTGTTTAAAAATAGAGAATGCTGATACTGATGAAAACCTGGTCTAAACCATATTAAAAGTATGCTCCTTTTATTATTTTAATTGTACAAAAAAGTGATGAAGCAGACTCAAAATTGGGAAAAGGGTATCAAAAGCCAGGGATAAGGGGTAATACAAAACAGAATAAAAAAGTACAGGTGAACATTTTCTCCGCTACCATGCACTGCTGCTTTTGCTTTTTGTTTCATTTAATACATCCTTGTTGATTAGATGTTGTGACCATGGTTGTCCCATTCTTTGAAAAGGATGATAGAAAAGACAAATTACTCACCATAGTAATGCTGTTTCTTTCAAAGGGATCCATCATTGTACTTAACAACCGCAATCATTCCCCTGCCTAGAATGAGCCACCCTGGAGCTTTTAGAGTTTTAAGCTAATTATGGAACTTCAAATGAAACTAAAATTCTGCTGTGTGGTCACGCTCATCCCTGCACTTAAATGTCAAATTCATTTCTAAAGCCAGGGTGAGCAGTGATCACTAAAGCTAGCCAAATTACGACCAAAAAATGCCAAAAAGTATTTCAAAACATTTTCTAAAACTGTTTAAACATGGCAGAAACATTTTGGCTGCGACCACTCAGCTGCAATTATAAAGGCACTGTAACAAGTAATGCTCAAGCAAACAGAAAGAACTGTAAGCCCAGACATTAGTGCTTTGTGAAAGAGTGTACTGTTTTCCAGGTAGCTGCTTTACAGATTTCCTGCAGGGAAAACACTTGTGATGCTGCCACAGAGGTAGAAGTGCCCCTTGTGGAGTGAATCCTAAGGCCTTTAGGTGGCAGCTGGCCAGCTTTGTCATAACAGAACTATATGCAGGAAACTATCCAATGAGAAATTGTTCTCGTGGATGCTGTTTTACCTTTCGCCCACTTCACCATAGGTGACCAATAACTGAGTGTTAGTGCATCTTACATCATTTGTGTGGTCTAAGTAGTAGCTTAGAGCTCTCTTAGCATCCAGACTGCGGAGAGTACAGTTACGTAAGAACTTACCGTAACAGCAGATCCTCGAGAGGAGCTCTTGCAGTAGACAACACCGTTAGGACTACAGGTGCCAGGACCACACTGACAAATTCTGGCTAGTAATACCAAACAGGGACTGCCCCCTGACGTCAGCATGTCGATGTCCTTTCAGGTATAGGGGTGGGGGCGGTCCCCCAAACCCACCTCAGTTCCACCCCTGCCAGAGACCCTGGAGTAAGGTCCAACAGGAGAAAAAGGAGGACTCCTGAGGCCTGAATTGGCTGAGATAGAGAGAGAGCAGGGGGATGGGGGGGGGGAAAATGTGCCTAAGGCAAGAGCTCCTCTCGAAGATCTGTCACGGTATGTTCTTACGTAACTACACTATCTTACTTTAAGGGGGCTCTTGCAGTAGGCAACACCATTAGGACAGAGTACCAAGCAGTACCAGAAGGAAAATACCTGGGAGAAGGAGAGGTAGGAAGACAACCTCAACCAGGGAGCTGACCTCTGACAGGAGGTCGATGTCAGATGGACACAGGCTGAGTGTTTGAAGAGCACTCAAAAAAGAGTGCCTCCAAAAGGACAGACCAAATAAAAGAACAGGTGACAACACCTGATTAACACTGAGTCGAATAAGACATTCTCCAGCCAGATCTGACCAGGGGTCGGGGGAGGAGAGAAGGCCAGTGACAGGAGCTGTCGTCAGTCTCCTTCTAAGGACCAAAAGAAAAGGAAGAGGCCATACCCATATCTCCCTTATGGCTAGAGAAGGACATCAAAGAGAAATCCTTCCTGGCTCTGGATTTGACCACAGTACCCGAGCCCAGCACAGGGAGAGGAAGAAAGGGCCATGCGACCCACAAGGTCAAATGCCACAGTCTCAGTGACCTTCTTAGAAAGCCACCGAACAGGCTGAGGGGAAAAATTCCCTCAAAAGAGTGACACTTAGGAGAGGAAAAGGGAAGGGGAGGTAATCTGGAGGAATGTCGGACCTTCCTCCAATGCAGCCCATCAAAGATGAGGTTTGTTTCAGTCTGGCTAAGACGGGAGCAAGGAAGGCCGGAAGTAGTTGACGACAGAAGGGGTCAGACCTAAAAAGGCTCAATAAGACCAAGGGGATTCCCATTCCCGAGTGGGGGAATGGAAACTCTAGACAGAAAAAGGGGAAGTTGTCTAGCGGCAAAGTAGCTCCTAAGAGGGAAAACCCTATCTCCTCGACAAGCCCTCCGCTCCTCTACATCTCGCTTCTTCCTGTGGGATGAGGGATGAAGAAATGTAACACACCACCAGACTGGTAAACGTCTCACAGGATGGCAAAACCCCAAAAAGCGAGGGGCAGAAAACCAGCTGTCTGCCCGGGGTGCTGATTTTTTTTTTTGTGGGGAAACATCGTCCCCTAAAAGGGGGGTGGGGTCCCAAACACCCAGATGAACCGACAATCTAGCTGCACTGGTTAGGTCACCCACCAAGTCCCACAGATATCATGGGGCAAAAGAAATGGGCTCCTGTGAACAGGGATAGAGTAAAACCTGCTATCCATCCTCAAACCAGCATCTGCGTGGAAACGCATGGGTAAGTAAAAAACAGGAACCCGTCTCAATGGGGAAACCATAAGGGGGGGAATTCTCAAGCAAGGGAGACTCTGCAGCTGGCATGGCCCTATAGGCTGCCACAGGAGACCCTTGGAATACCAAGATCCATCCCAATGTTCAAAAACAGGGGACGTTGGAAGAACCCAGCGACGGCAAAGGGCCATCTGACGATAGTGTAATGAAGGATTAACACCGCCAAAGGTGGTGAGAGAATGGCTAACTGTCTTACAAGTGGCTAGCTCCATCAGGGTAGCGCAATCCCAATAGTGGGGCACTTCAGTGAAGGGACTGTTCGGACAAGAAGGAAGAATTGAGACAGCCAGACAACCTTCAAAAAATCCCAGGTTCTCTGGCCGCCATCAGATAAGGGGAAGTGATCCCGGAAGTTGGGAGATGTATACAGCCAGAGAACAGCTAGACCTCATCAACATCCTGAAGCCGTAGGGGTCATGGACCCGCAAGTGGCTAATATAGTCTCCCCTGCCATGGACCAACAAACGCCTGTAAACCCTGGCAAGACACCAGAAAGAAGCCCGACAAGACGGAGCTTTTAAAATGGGGGGGGTGTGTCTTTGCGGAAAAACTCCCGATGCATCTTGTGGACCAAAGGGACCCGAAAAGCAGCGTTTGGGTCTTCAACATCGAACTCGAGAGGTAACCAACGCCAGTCCTGGTGTGCTATAAGGAGGAGAGAATTTATCTGTCCCATAAGCCCAAGGATAAGGGATCTCCATTCCTTGACCCGCCAACCTAAACGAGGTGGTCAGGGGTAAGAGACTCTGATAGTGAGCCCCTTAAAGAACGAGGCCCCAGGTTCAAAAGAGAGGGCCAAAGGCAACCCACAAGTCGGGAGGCCCTAGGAGACAGCCTAGAAGTCTGCCGAGAAGGTGGAACTGGAGGAAGTCTATTTGACCCCAGCACCCACAAAGGGGAACTCCTGAAAGGGAGGAACCTTGTAGAAAGATTCTGAAGAAAAGAGCAGAAAGGTCTGAGGGCGTGTGGGGGAGGGGGGGATCCCTCACCCTGTCAAAGGACACCCTCCTCTCCCAGAATCGAGGACTGGTCTGAGCAGCAGTGGCAGAGGAAGGAACCTCTACGCTCTTAGAAGCGCCATCCATCACAGTGAGAACTGCTGGAGACGGGTCCACCGGTAGCCCCGAAGAAAGTAGGGCTGGCGCAGACAAAGAAGTCAACCACCCACTAGAAGAAGACTCTGTAGCTGTCACAGTCCCAAGAGAAGACTGCGACTCCAAGGTGGACTGATCCAAGTCCCGATGTTTCTTGTGCTTCTTTTTTGACGACAACGGAGGATCCTCAGAAGTCCCGGCCGTGGAACGGGACTACAGCACTCTCTCTCTCTCTAGGGCGGCCAGCTTCTGCTGCAGGAGGTGTGATTCCAAGACCTTCTGCCTCCTTTTCCGGGTGACTGAATTAAACTTTTGGCAGGCCTGGCAGGCTTCTGTGTTATGGTCTGGGCCTAAGCAGATGACACATGTGGAGTTGACGTCCTTTTCAGTGAGCTGCTTCCCACAGGCGCACTTGGACTTACGGGTATCAGTAGAAGAGTGCAGCAATGACATAAAGTCAAAAAGATAACTGGTAATATTAATTACAAAACCCTAAAGGGGAAAGAAAAAATGGCGGTTGACTGTAGCAGCGTTCAATCAATCAAATCTTTATTTATCCAGGCGAACATCGCTGAGCACAGCTCATTTGCAAGATGGGCCTGGTAAGGTCAAGGTTCAATTTACACAGATACATAAAAAATATTCAATATGCACACACTCTAGGATACTACATAGAATATTCAGTATACACACCGTCTAAGGATACATTCTAATCAGACTATACATTAAATTCAGGTGTCGTGGTAATAAGGGGTGAGGGGAAGGGGAGCGGGAAGTGGTGTGTCTGGCTGGTGGGGGAGGAGGAAGATGGTGGGGGCCTATACTGTGGAACGGATAAACTGTGGGCCTTATGAAGAGGGCAGGAGGGCGGCACTGGGGGGTTTGTATAACGGGTATAGGGCTGTGGTATATGACAAGGGATTAAGGGGAGGCGGATGGAAAGGAGGGGTGCATGGAGTGTGAGGCGTTGATCCGAGAAGTCAGATGAGCGCAGGTCGATGGCGAGTAAAGAACTGAGGTGGGTGTGGGGGACCACCCCTTTATACCTGAATGGACATCGATGTGCCAACGTGAGGGGGAGGTCCTCGTTTGGTACTGCTAGCTAGAATTTTCCCTTGTGGTCCTGGCACCTGGTGGGTTAGTCCTAACAGTGTTGCCTAATGCAAAAGCCACCTCGAAGTAAGATCTTCTGTTCTCCTGAGCTGAATTTTACTGTAAAGAAAACTGGAAGTGTAACTAACGGATTCAGATGAAATTCAGACACCACTTTGCGGAGGAATGTTCTGTTAGTTCTCAGGCCTATACTGTCCCTGTGAAGTATGATGTAGTTAGGATCTGTGCAGACGGCTTGCAGTTTGCTCACTCTCCTGGAAGATATCACTGCCACCAGGAAAATTGCTTCCCACGTTATACACTTCAAAGCAGCAGTTGCCACAGGCTTGAAAGAAGCTTCCATCAGCTCAGCAATACATATATACAGGTTCCATGGAGGGACAAGATCTCTTATTGGAGGGTACAAGTGATAGAAACATACATAGAAACATAGAATTTGACAGCAGATAAGGACCGCTTGGCCCACCTAGTCTGCCCATTTCCCTACCTGATGGATAAGCTGCAGATTCTAGTTAATCAACAGCTTACTTCCTCCTACCCCCCACTAGAATTGCCTTATGCCTGTCCCATGCATTCTTGAATTCTCCCACTGTTCCTGACTCCACAACCTCCTCAGGAAGGCTGTTCCATGCATCCACAACCCTCTCTGTGAAGAAATACTTTCTAACATTACCTCTGAACTGTCCCCCTGCTATCTTCAAATTGCGCCCCCTTGTTCTTGCACATCTCTTCTTCTGAAAGATGCTACCCTCTTGTACTTTGTTAATTCCCTTGAGATCCTTGAAAGTTCTATCCTGTCCCCCCTCTCCCTCCTTTCCTCAAGGGTATACATATTAAGCTGCTTCACTGTCTCTTCGTATGTCTTCTGGTGCAGACCCTGCACCATTTTGGTTACCCTCCTCTGAACAACCTCCACTCAGTCTAGTGTTTGCAGAGATGGGGTCTCCAGAACTGCATGCAGTACTCCAGATGGGGTCTCACCAACTGTCTGTACAGAGGGATAATAACTTCCTGTTTTCTACTGGTGATGCCTCTCCCTATTCATCCCAGTATCTCCCCAGCCCTCCTTACTGCCTTGTCACATTGCCTGCCCACCTTTGGGTCATCTGATATAATTACTCCTAGGTCTCTTTCGATTTTTGTTGTTATCAACTCACCCTCCATTGTGTACTCTTCCCCAGGGTTTTTGTTTCCCAGATGCATTACCTTGCATTTCTTTGCATTTATTTATTGAAAATAATCAGAATTACAATCCTTTGAGTCATAGACTCTTTTGCAAAGGCTCCACGTCAGGTAATGTAAAAGGAACAGCGTAAGAAACAATACAGATACATTAACAGTAGTAGTTAAAAATACAGGTTAGATAATCTTGGCTTACGTTAACTTGGTAAGATATATCATCTGAGAGCACGTCGGAGTGCCCGAGTCAAAGTTAAGACAGGAAACATTTTCGTAGGTCCTGAGGGACCCAGAGTCATAGTACTTGCATAAAGGGGTAGGGAAAGATTGCGTGCCTTGGGATGGAGGCTATAGGAAGTTTACTGAGACAGAGGTGGTTCTTGAGTAAACTGATTCAGGAAAGGGGTGAGGTGGCGGGGGGGGGTAGGTGAGAGGGAAAGTCAGGGGTTTAATTACAGTCACAGGTTGTGGAGGCAAGGAGTAGGGTTTTGAGCCCTGTCTTAAATTGATTGAGACTGTGGGTCATTGAGATGGAGGACGGGAGGCTGTTCAGCCAGACAGGGGCCCGGTAGTGGAAGGATCTTTGTCCGAGAGAAGTTCTACAGTGGGGGATTAGCAGGCTGGAGTTAGCCATGTGCCGTTGTGACCGCCTATGGGGGACTGTGCGTAAAATCGGGTGGAGACCAATAGGGGCTAGCTTTAGTTGTATCTTTTTGGCCACGAGACAGGTGAAGTATTTAAGTCTGCCCTGGAAGTTAAGCCAACCAGTATGTTCATAGAGCTCACAGGTATGTGTTAACTTGTCACAACCAGAGACTAGTCGTCAGGCTTTGTTGAGGGCGAGGTTAATGCTGTGTAGGGCAGTTTGATCTGCTGATCCGTAGATGACTATCCCGTAGTCCACCAAGGATAGGATAAAGGAGGATACCGCGAGGTGCATGGCTTTGGGGGGGGGGGTAGACAGTGCTTGTGTCTGTAAAGAATCCCCAGTCTCATGCTGATAGAGGAGGCGACCTGTTGTATATGGGTGTGGAAGGAGAGAGAGGTGTCTAAGGTGACTCCGAGATATTTAAAACAGGAGATCTGTTCCAGGGCAGAGCCATGGGTGTTATTTATGACTAGGGGCGCTTGACAGTGGGGGCTTTGGCGGTGGGCAAAGATCATAGACTTCGTTTTTTTGTAGTTTATAATAAGGCGGTGTTCAGAGAACCGGGTTTCTAGCTCTCTAAAGTATCCTTGCAAGGCAAGTTGAAGAGAGTTGAGGTGTGGGTGTTTCCAATAAACTACTACATCATCAGCATAGAGCAGTAAGTGACCACTGCAGGATGTGGGGAGGGAATTAAGGAAGAGGGTGAAGAGTACAGGGCCAAGTATCGACCCCTGCGGGACTCCAGCATGCAGCGGCTTGCGTGTGGTGATAGTTGTGTTAATTCTGACTTGTTGCGACTGACACAGATACATAGATACATAGACAGTGTCGGCAGATAAGGGCCTATGGCCCACCCAGTCTGCCCATTTGAGCTTGTAAGTTCAGTTTATGTTTTCCTAGAAGTCTGTCGCCCCTTACCGCTGACCTCCAGAATTCCTTTATGTCTATCCCATGCATTCTTAAATCCCGTGATTGTTTCAGCCCCCACCACTTCCTCTGGCAGGGTGTTCCACTTGTCCACCACCCATTCTGTGAAGAAATTCTTCCTCACGTTTCCTCTGAATCGTCCTCCTCCAACTTCATCCCATGCCTCTAGTCCTGGAACATCTTTTCACTTAAAAATAGTGTATTCCTGCACCCTGTTCCTCCCTGTAAGATACTTGTATGTCTCTATCATATCCCTCTCTCCCTCCTCCTCCAGAGAGTACATGTTCAGTTCCTTCAACCTGTCTTCATAGGACTTGTGATGCAATCCATGCACCATCTTTGTTGCCCTCCTCTGAACCTTCTCTACCCTGTCTATGTCCTTACGTAGGTAAAGTCTCCAGAACTGTACACTGTACTCCAGGTGGGGCCTCACTAGTGTCTTGTAGAGTGGAATTATGACCTCTCTTTTCCTGCTGGTGATGCCCCTGCCTATGCATCCCAGCATCCTATTTGCTTTATCTGCTGCCTTGACCTGAGAGGTAATATCACTATCAGTGGCAAAATGGAAATTCTGGACGCCTTCAATAACCACTTCACAACGGCTGGCCTTGCCTTTGACACCTCTCCAGCTAACCTGCTGAGGGAACAATTAAGCTCCCATTACACTGGTGATCAGAGAGTTGACTCTTCCTTCAGCTTCAAATCTATACTGTTGAAACAAGTAGAGGATCTATTATGGCAACTGGATACCAAAAAAGCGTGAGAGCAGACTCTCTGAGCCCCTACTTTCTAAAGATTGCATGCCATGTACTTGCAGTCCCGTAACACACCTCTTTAACCTATCCCTAAACTCTGGCTCTATTCCCACACTGTGAAGACAGCCCAAGTGGTTCCCTTCTAAAATCAGGGACCCTATGGATCTTAATAATTACAGGCGCATTTCCATACTACCAGTGCTATCCAAGATGCTGGAGAAATTAGTGAGTAATCAGTTAAGGGAGTATCTTGACAATGCTAACCTCCTAAACCCAGCTCAATCTGGATTCAGGGCCAATCATAGCACTATCACTGTACTAGCCAAGGTCACAAATGACTGGCAATCGAATTAGATAAAAGAATAATGTCTGTGCAGTATTCCTGGACCTGAGCAAAGCATTCGATACTGTGGACCACGAGCTACTACTTTCATCCCTGTACTCCATTGGCCTAGATCCATCCTCCTTAAGTGGTTCAGATGCTATCTCACCGGTAGGTCACAGCAGGTAAAAGCTGAAGGTGACCTATCCCCATTAAAACCACTGTCAAGAGAGTCCCCAAGGTTCTATTCTGGGTCCTATCCTTTTGCCATTTATATAAATAACATTGATTCAGCCTTACCAGATTCCTCTGTACACCTCTTTGCTGATGACACTGTTCTGTATGTCAGCAACCCTTGTCTACGGCTGCTCATTGAAATCTGCAACAGAATTCTCCTTGCTACAATATCAGCTACTCGAGAAAAAGCTTCTGTTAAATGCAAAGAAAACTAAAGCAATGATGTTCACAAATCAAAGCTCCACTAGCACATCTCTCCAATCATTCTCTCCAGCTATGCACTATACTTGGAGAAAATCTGGAGTATGTAGAAAACTTCAAATACCTAGGTGTGTGGATTGACAACAGACTTGACTTCACTTATCATTTAGAAGAACTGTTAAAAAAGCTTCGCCAAAGGCTTGGCCTTCTCTATAGATTAAAACTCTTCCTAAACAGAGACTCAAAGATGAGGTTAGTCCAGGCCATTTTTCTATCAGTTGTTGACTATGCAGACTTCCTTTATAGTCACTGCCCCATCTCCTACCATCACAAGTTGGATACCTTATATCATAGAGCAATAAGGTTCATTACAGATCTGCCATCTAATACTCATCATTGCTCTCTTTATGCTGCAGTTTGGTGGGTTTCCCTTCACCTCAGAAGGAACAGAAATGCAGCACTATGGATTTATAGAGCGTTGTCAAAAAAACTTCCAAACAATATCCTGGACTGCTTCACCCAGTCTCCTAGCTCCTATGCCCTAAGAAGCAACAACATCATCCTGCTCAAATTGCCCAAATTCAACACCAGGCTAGGGAGGGCAGCAATCAGCTATTCTCTAGCTATAGCATGGAACACCCTACAAAAATCCCTAAAACTGTCCAATATCATTCCATTTGCATCCTTTAAACAGCATTGTACAGTCTTCTTCAAAGAGAAATGCAATTGCTACCACTAGAGCTAGCATTGTCATCTCACAAATCTCTCTTCCAAACCATATATGGCATATTCCTTCCAGACAAGACACCCCATCTTATGGCACCAAGTAATACCTTCACCATCCTAGTATTACATTATGTTGAGTGTCTGCCATGCCCCCCCCACTGGGATATGTATATACTGTACATACTGTAAATATTAGCTTAACTTTCCTGTAACCGTTTTTTATCATGTGAATTTACTGTACATCACTGTGTTTATAAACGTTATTTTCCCCTGTATGTATAACTGTCTATATAAGTGTATGATGTATCTGTTGTGTATCAACTATTGAACCTTGACCTTATCAGGTCCATCTTGTAAATGAGCCTTGCTCAATGATATTCGCCTGAATAAATAAAGATTTGATGATGATGATGATGATGTAATCTCTGAACCAGGCGGTGACCTCAGGTGTAATGCTAGGGGAAGGGAGGGTATGGAGTAATAGCTCATGACTGACAGTATCAAATGCTTTGGTTAATTCAACATAAACAGCCCCTGCCACAGATCCTTGTTCGAGGGCCTCATGAATAAAGGTAGTGAATTTGATGAGGGCAGTGGAGGTGCTATGGCCCCTCCGGAAACCGTGCTATTCGTGGCAGAGTAAGTCATGTTTGGATAGGTGGTCAGTAAGCTGATCCGAAACTATTTTTTCCAAGAGCTTTGGAAAGGGGTGGTAGAATTGAGATTGGTCTATAGTTGGAAGCCGCAGTGGGGTCCCCGCCCTTCAGAATAGAGGTTATTACTGCTCCCTTCCAGGCCGAGGGGAATTGGCTATGGCACAAGGGCATGTTGAGGATTTTGGTGAGATGTGGGAGTGTCACATCCAGGGTCAACCTAATGAGTTTGAGGTCCAGCGTGTCTGAACTGTAACGAGAATTTGCCAGGGCTTTGGTGAGGTAGCGATTTGCCCTCGTTACAGGAGATGACTCTTAGCTAAAGGGTCTGTGGTGCTGCTAGTCAAGTGACGGGGAGGTAGGTCAAAAAGTTAGGAGAGGAGAATATGAGAGATCCAGAAGGAGGTGTTGAGGGCTTCTGAGATGGCTGTGGGGTCCTGGGTAGTAACCCCATTTACTGAAGCTGGGTAGGGATAGGGGAGAGAAGTTTCCCACATAGCTCCTTCATGTTACTCCAGAATTTTTTCCCGGAGCCCCAAGTGGAGGTGAGGGTGTGCTTATACTATGCAGCTTTGGCTTGCCTGATGGCCCATGTGCATTTGTTACAAGCCGCTCTGTACAGCTGCCTGTCAAGCTAGAGCTGTGAAGCAAGGGCCTTGTGCCATAGGTTATCCCTCTGCTGCATAAGATCTAGCAGTGATTAGGAGATCCACGGGGTGTTTCTTTTTTTGATTACTTGTTTGGCGAAGGGAGCGAATATATCACAGGCTGTGTTGAAGGTAGTAATGAAGTAGGAGAGAGCTAAGTCCACAGATTGCGCAGTGTGAATAGGGGACCAGTTGTAGGAGGCTAAGTGAGATTTGAGGTGTGCTAGGGCTCCTTTTTTAGAGGTCTATGTTCGGTGATACTGGTGGGGGCGGGGGGAATTCTGGCAGACCACAGGCAAGTAACAGGTGAGTGGTCACTAATTCAGTCAGGGAGCACAGTGATTAGGGAGATGTTCTTAGGTTTGTTAGTGAAGATGAGGTCTATTAGGGTTGAGGTCCCTGTTCTAGGATCCCGTCAGCAGAGAGTTGGCAACCTGTGTGAGGTCACGAGCGGCCGCTGCCCCTGCTGGGGATGATGTTGAAGCCAGCCAGTTTACATGGAAGTCACCTAATAAAATGACTTCACTCCTACGGGGGGAGGTGGGAGATTCTGTCCAGGACTGATTCAAAACCGAGTTTTTGGTTGCTAGGGGGAATGTACACTGCCATAATGTAAAGGGTTTTTCCAGAAGGCCCAGACTGAGCTTGACTGTTAGGGTCTGGGCTCCATGTATAAGTGGTGGGGTATGGACCTCAAAGGACCTGAGAGAGGATTTAACATAGATGGCACGGCCGCTTCTCCGCTTGCTAACCCTGTCTGATCGGTAGAGGGTGTAGTCACAGAGGGCGACAGCCTCATTAGGTAACCTGTCCGAAAGCCAGGTCTCAGAAAGAGCCAGTACATCAGGTGAGTGTTGGTCTATCCAGCCTTGGAGAGGGATGAGTTTTTTTGGGAGGCTGCAGATATTAAGTGTTGCCAGCAGGAGGCTTCCATGTTTGTTGTTAGGGGGGACAGTAGAGTGAGGCGGTCCAGGGTTGGGGTGTACATTACGAGAAAGCAACAGGAGGAGGACAGCATGACATAAAAGGGCTAGCCTGAGCATTCTTGGAGTGGCCCGGTTAGTCTGGGAAATGGTGTTTTTTTTTAATGAGTGTGGTAGGGACTGGGAGGGTGCATATGAGGTGGGTTATCAAGGTGATGGGAGGGAGGGTACCTGGTAGAGTGCTAACTGGAGGGTTGGGGGGCTGTGGCTTGAGGGGTATCAGAGTAGTAGTGCAGCGGGAGTTGTGCACGTAGTGACTGGTTATTAGGTCTAGGATGGAGTCGGTGTACGAAGGTGCACGTGACTTGGGGTGGGGGGGCTTGCGTGTAGGCATATAGAGCAAAATAAGGGCATATCGGGTTATAAAGGTGTTGTTAATAGAGTAACCGTCATGTGGCAGACGCTCCACAGGAGGGGGTAGGAGTGCTAGGTGGGGGATTATAGAGGCAAAGAGGACAGTGATCACCAACAATGGGAGCATTTTGATGATGGAGTGGTTTTGATACAGGGCGGCCACTAGTGGTGCGCTGGTATAGGCTGCTGCTGGAGAAGTGGGCTGATTGGTAAAAATTCCTCACATGATGCAAAATTCCCCTACTGATGTGCAAGTCGACCACGGGTGGTGGTGGGGAGCCGAATGCATAGCGTTCGGCGGGGCAATCCTCAGCATGTCAGCACTCACAGCAACGGTCGCATCCAGGAGTAGTGAAGATCGTGGGGTCAGCGTACCTGATTAAAGTTATCAGCGGCTTTTGTGGGCTGTGGGGGAGAGCTGCAGAGCCCTCGCGACCTCAGTCATCCTCGGGGTCGGCTGTGGAGGAAGGAGAGGGAGAAATCAGTTTAAGTAGGTAAGTCAGGTGGCGGAGCTAGGGGGCTGGGTTAACGCTGGCTATGGAGTAACAGCAGCAGGGAGCTGAGAGACATTGAGAGAGTAATCTTGCCTAGCAGTTTCAGGAATAAATTTAAGGCACTGAATTAGTTAAGGCAGTAGTTATCTCACGCTATCTTAAAGGCACTGAACATAATTAATTAAGGCAGCAGTTGTCTCTGTATCTTGGCTATTAAGACAGTAGGGCTATAAAAGTGAAAAATGGTAACTTGGCTATCAGGTCACAGTTAAATTAAGGCAGTAATTATCTCTCTCTATCATAGGTTACTTGCTTATTGAAACATCTGAGTTAAAATTGGGGCAGTAATTAGTTGTCTAGCTAAGGTTCTTTCCATAACGCTCTTTAAATAAGAAACAGCAGATGGAAAACACAATTTGAAGGGAACAACCTAAAAACAGCATGCAGTAACAGGTATAATAGAGTTCTCAAGCCTAAAAGTTGGTGAAATAAACTATCTCCACATGTACGCCGAAAAAAGTGTCCTTAAGAAAAAAAAAGGCGCCAAGGGGCTAATTTTGAATCCTCAGCGCGTCAGCGCTCACAGCAATGGTCGCATCCAGGAGCAGTGAAGATCGTGGGGTCAGCGTACCTGATTAAAGTTATCGGCGGCCTTTGTGGGCTGTGGGAGAGAGCTGCACAGCCCTCGCAACCTCAGTCGTCCTCGGGGTCGGCTGATTAAAGTTATCGGCGGCTTTTGTGGGCTGTGAGGGGACAGCTGCAGAGCCCTCACGACCTCAGTCGTCCTCTGAGCTGCCACATATTTGACCAGTCCTCCAACCTTGCAAAGTCCCTTTTCATCCTTTCCACCCCACCTTGTGTATCAACCCTGTTGCAGATCTTTGTGACATGTGCAAAGAGACATACCTTTCCTTCCAGTTACTCTCCAATGTCACTTATAAAGACATAAAAGAGGACCGTTCCCGGTACCGAACCCTGCGGTACCCCGCTAGTTACCCTCCTTTCTTCACTGTGGACTCCGTTTATTATTACCCTTTGCGTCCTGTTGTCCAGCCAGTTTTTTATCCAGGCTACCACCTTGGGACCCACTCCTAGGCTGGCTAACTTGTATAGTAATCTTTTGTGTGAGACTGTGTCAAATGCCTTGCTAAAATCTAGGTAGGCCATATCCACAGCCCCTCCCTGGTCTACTACTTTGGTCACCCAGTCAAAGAAATCTATTAGGTTTGCCTGACATGACCTTCCTGCTGTGAAACCATGCTGTCTTGGGTCCTGTGCCCCACTGGCCTCTAGGTACTCAACAATTCTTTCCTTCAGAAGTGATTCCATCATTTTCCCTACCACTGAGGTCAAACTAACTGGTCTGTAGTTTCCTGCCTCTGCCCTGCTCCCAGTTTTGTGAAGTGGAATCACATTTGCCCTCCTCCAGACCTCAAGAACAATTCCATCCTCCCACGATTTATTAAAGAGAGTAGTCAGTGGTGTTACTAGTTCTACCCTTAGTTCTTTTACAATTCTTGAGTGAATCCCATCAGGCCCCATTGCTTTGTCCACCCTCAGTTTCAAGAGTTCTTTTAAAACCCTTTCTTCTGTAAATGGGCTGGCATCGACCCCCCCCCCCAATTCAGAGTTTCTCTCTTGTTTGGTTTAGGTACCTCCTCCTCCTCTTCCGTTGTGAATACTGAGCAGAAATATTCGTTCAGTATCCCTGCTTTTTCACTGTCACCCCCTGCCCACATTCCCTCCCCTTTAAGTCTCTGTATCCCTCCCTTGATCTTTCTTCGCTCCCTAATATACCTGTAAAAGGTTTTATCCCCCTTCATAACAGAGTTGGCTATCTTCTCCTCAGTTTGTCTTTGCTTTTCTGACTGCCTTCCCTGCCTTCTTCTGCTTTAACTGATAAAGTTCTCTGTCCTGCTCCTTCTGTGTTTCCTTATATTTCCTGAATGCTATCCTTTTCTCCTTAACCTTCCCTTCCACCTCTTTTGAGAACCATAGTGGTTTTTTCCTTCGTTTTGTTTTGTTGATTTGCTTCACACAAAGGCTTGTTGCTTCTGCAATGGCTGTTTTGATTATTCCCCATTGTTCCTCCACCCCTCCTTCTTGCCCGTTTGCTAGTGCTTTTCTGAGGTACTCTCTCATTTTGCCAAAGTCAGCCTTCTTTTGTTTTTGTATGGCTTGACTCTATGGCTGTGTTTATTGTGAACCACACTGTTTGCTGGTCACTTTTTCCCAGATGTCTACTCGCCTCTAAATCTGAGATCCTTTCTCCTTCCCCATTTGAGAGTACCAGGTCTAAGATTACTCCCTCCTGAGTGGGTTCCAACACTAGCTGTCTGAGGCATGCCCCCTGTAGGGCATCAAGAATGACCCTGCTCTTGGATGTGCTTGCAGCAAAGGTACTTCAGTTAACATCTGGCATATTCAGGTCCCCCACCAACAATATCTCCCCTTTTTCTGCCATTTTAAGCATGCCTTCTATCATTTCCTTGTCCATTTCCTCCCCCTGAGATGGGTGTCTGTACACAACCCTCATCCGAATTGTGGTGCCATTTCCTGTCTCCAGGGTGACCCATAGTGACTCATCAACTTCCTGTTTACTCTTTAGTTCTGTTGCTTTAGTCCCTTCCCTTATACAGAGAGCTACTCCTCCTCCACTTTTACCCACCTTGTCCCTCCTGTAGACTGTGTATCCTGGTATGCTGACATCCCAGTCATGGTTCTCTGTGCACCATATTTCAGTGACTGCCACAATATCCAGGCATCCCTCTTCCATCAAGGCCACTAGTTCAGGGAGCTTGTTAGACTGCGGGCATTGGTACTCATCACCTTCCATTTTTTTTATGGTCTTACCCCTTTTAGCCCCATCCCTGTCCCTACTGTCTTTTTCTGCATTTACCCCTGTCCAGCTCCCTACTGACTTCTCTACCTTGGTGTTTACCTCTCTAACTACTGTGTTTTGTGGGGGGAAGCTGGGACTTCCCTGATCCTTTTCAGTGCCCCCCCCTTGGCTAGTTTAAATGCTTGCCAATGAAGCATTTAAATCTATCACCTAGGATCCTGGTTCCCCCAGGACAGATGCAGACCATCGTGCCAGTATAGGCTTGCATCCTCCACGTGGCTCCATAGTCCCCAGTGAAGCCAAAATCTTGAGCTCCACACCAGTTTTTCAACCATTCATTGAATCCCATGGTGCGGAATACCCTAGCATCATCCTTGCCATAGACAGGCGGCACCTCCGAGAAGGTTACCATACATGCTACTTGTCTAAGGCCCCTCCCCAACTCTACAAACTCCTCTTGCGCTGCCCTGATCCCATTCACAGCCAGGTCATTTGTCCCTAGGTGGACAATGACATCCAGCTCCCTCCTCGTGCAGCTGCTCCCGCAATCCTGAGGATTCATTTCCTGTCTCTGGCACCAGGCAGGCACCTTACCTCCCTATCCCCTTCCTCTCCCACTTCTACCCTCCTAATGATCAAATCCCCCACAAGGAGTTGTTTCCTTCCCCTGTGGGGTCTCGTACCACCCTCCTGTGGGTCTCCTTTGTGGAGGTTCCCGGCATCCTCCTTGGTCTCCACTGCAGGTGCCTCCATAGAGGAACCACTCTTTGCCAGAAAAGCATATGAATTGTGGAGAGTTACAACTGGAGGAATGCACCTCTGTTCCACCACCCTCTCCCTCCCTGAGCCCACCTTGGGCCAACCGCTCCTCTTTCTTGACAACCTCTGAGGTAGCGGTGGTGGCCCTGGTGGTCTCTGGGTGGGGGAAGAGGTTTCACGAATCCTAGCCAGGTCAGCCTGGAGACGAGCAACCTCCTCCCTCAGACCACAGAGGTGCCTGCAAACAGGGCAGCATCGCAGCCTCCAGAATGTCTTCCAGAACACTGCTGTCCCACAGCCATTGCACTGCACTACTCCCATCTTGACTTATTTTGTGTCCCCTCTCCTCTTGCTTTGTGTGCTTACTGTCTCCTCCCTCTACGTATTTTTACACTCACTTTCCTACTGCCTATGTGCCCTTACAACTCTCACCCTTCCTGTTCTGGGACAGGAACTTCCTGTAGTCTTCAGCAGTCTCCTTCTTCCATGCTTGGATTCAGACCTCCAGCAGCCGGGGGGGGGGCAGAGAAAGAGTTATTTTTAGGTTCCTTCAAGGTCGATGAAACTAATGTCTCTCAGTGATCCTTCCTTCCCTTCCTACTGCCAAACAGGAAGTTCCTGTTGTCAGTCAAATCCAGTGGCTATAAAAGTAGAACTGGCTTAGTGTGGGAAGGAGGGCAATTAGTAAAAAAAAAAAACTGTAGTTCTAGACTGCTGTTACTTGCTGTGAAAGCAAAGTTCTCTGTCAAAAACAGCAGCGTAAGACCTTTAAAGAACCTTTTGAAAATGGGCTGTGAGGCCACCGACCTGCCTTTGCCAGCTGAAGTGTAAGCTGACACTACTGCCAAATGAACCTTCAGGGTTGATGGCCTAAGGCCCAAGGGCTGGAGATGGACTAGGCAAGTCCAGGATGTAGCCAGGCTTGCCTGTAATGGGTTAAGTTGCGTATGGGAAAACAAAAAGGAAAATCTTTTCCAATTTAAAGTCATTTTTACTTGTTGGTTTCCTAGAAACCTTAAGAACTCTTCAAGAGAGGGTGGGACAGACACAGAAAGTGGATGTATCAGATGATGGCCTGGCCCGGGGGGTGGGATGGACGACAGGGTTTCTGGAACACAGGGGGCCTAGGCACCCAACTAGGGATCTGAGGTTCGAGCAGACTCGATAGACCATAAGGCCTAATCTGCTGGCAATTAGTATGTTAGTAATCTACTAAGAGAGTTAGTCCAGAGAAAGTACAGTTACGTAAGAACTTACCGTAACAGTAGATCTTCGAGAGAGGCTCTTGCAGTAAGTAATTACATATAGGAGGACTGACATCGCAGGCGGCAGGGACCTCACAGAAAATTCTAGAAGGTGTCTTGGAAAGGGACCGCCTCTACATCAGGTGACCGCGCCAGGAGACGCCGTGGTATAAAGGGTTGTCCTCACGCCCGCTTTTCCAGTTCTTTTTCCCGCCACAGGCCAAAGAGGCCGGACGAGAGAGAAGCGGATATTTCACCACTGGAAAAGGAGCTGAAAAGCTTAGGGGGATGGAGGGCGGGAAGGTATTACCTACTGCAACAGCCTCTCTCGAAGATCTACTGTTATGGTAAGTTCTTACGTAACTGTATTATCTTACTTAGAGAGGGCTCTTGCAGTAGGTAATTACATATAGGACTGAGTCCCAAGCAGTCTGGAACAAGAAGAAGCACATGGGAGGAGGAAAGCTACTCAAAGCAGATCCTCTTAGCTGTGAAGGATTTAAGAAAGGAGGCCTTGCAGAACAGCAAGCCCGAAGCCTGCTCTACGGCAAGAGGCAATATCCAAACTGTAATGTTTTGTAAATGTATGGACAGAAGTCCAAGTGGCGGCAGCACAGATGTCTGCCGCTCACACGTTCTTGAAACATGCCGCCGAGGCCGCAACCCCTCTGGTGAAGTGTCCTCTTACTTGACCCAGAAGGGTCTTGTTGTACTTGTCATAACAGAAGGTGATGCAATGAGCCAACCATTTAGACAGGCATTGCTTAGAAACAGCATTGCCTTCTCTTCTGGGTGCAAAAGAGACAAACAGTTGATCCGTCTTGCTGAGATCCTTTGTTCTGTTAGTGTAGTATCTCAGGATCCGGTGAACGTCCATAGTGTGAAGCAGATACTCCCCTTGATTGGAGTACTGTGTAAAGAACGCAGGTATCTCTATGGACTGGTTCAATGTAGATTCCGCTACCACCTTGGGGAGAAACTTAGGATTGGTGCGCAGAGCCTCACCTTCCTTGTGAAAAATTAAGTATGGGATTTTACACATCAGGGCCTGGAGCTCAGAAATCCTCCGAGCAGAGGTAATGGCCACTAGGAACAGCATCTTCCATGAAAGGAACTTCATGTCTGCTGAGGCTGCCGGTTCAAAAGGAGGCAAAGTAAGTTGCTCAAGAACGAAGTTCAAATCCCAAGGACGGGCGGGAACTCAGATAGGAGGTCTCAAGTGAAGAACCCCTCTGAGGAAAGTCTTAGAGACTTCCAGTTGAGCAAACGTCTTATCTGCGAAGGGAACATGGCAGGCTGAAATGGCTGCCATGTGTACCTTCAGAGATGAGTGACTAAGACCCAGGTTAAAGAAATGGCACAGGTACTCCAGCAGTCGCCCAACCGAGCAGGAGAAAGGCTCAAAGCCTTTTGAAGAGGCCCAGATTGAGAACCGTTTCCACTTCATGGCATAAGTAGACCTAGTGGAGGGTTTCCTAGCCTCCACCAAGATCTCAGCCACCTGGGGAGAAGCCCCAAAGTGGGCTTGAGCTATGTCTGCAGGAGCCACACATGTAGTTGAAGGGACTTGAGACCTGGATGGACCAGGGTCCCCTGATCCTGGGTCAGTAAAATTCGTGACAGTGGAAGAGGAGGTTCCTCTGAGTATTGTTGCAGAAGAGAGAACCAAACTTGCCTGGGCCAGAAAGGAGCGATCAGAATCATTCGTGCTCCTTCTGAGCCGAGTTTCTGCAAGACACGCGGATCAGAGGAATCGAGGGGAAGGCATAGATGAATCTGTTCTTCCAATCTAGAGACAGAGCGTCTCTCCAGAAAATGCCTCGCTCTTGAACGAGCGAGCAGAAGTCAGGAAGCTTTGCGTTTAGAGGTGAAGCGAACAGGTCCACCTGAGGTGTTTCCAACGTAGGAAGATATCGTCTAGGATCCCCTGATCCAGTTCCCACTCGTGAGCTTGAGCAGACGAGCGACTTAGTTTGTCTGCAAAGGAGTTCTCGACTCCCGGAACATGAACTGCCATGAGGTGAAGGTCGTGTTGTGCTGCCCAATCCCAAACTCTCATCGCTTCCCTGCAAAGAGGGTAGGACCGAGTCCCGCCCTGTTTGTTGATGTACCATACCACATACATATTGTCCGACTGGACGGCTAGGTGGCCTGGAAGAAGATGCAGGTGGAGAGCCTGCATTGCATAAAGCACCACCCGAAGCTCAAGCACACTGATGTGCAGGAATTGTTCCAGCTTGGACCAAGAGCCCTGGGTCCGATGTGGACCGAGATGGGCTCCCCAACCTTCGCCCGAGGCATCTGTGGTCAGAGTCTGGGAGGGAAGAGGAGGAAGGAAGAATGGAACTCCCCGAAGGTTCTCTCGAACCATCCACCACTGCAAGTCTCGACTCATGGGAGAGGAGACTAGGACCAACTGGTCCAAGTCATCTACCAACTGATCCCATTGAGAGCGAAGCGTCCACTGAGAGACCCTCATGTGGAGCCGAGCGCGAAGGACTGTTGGGATAGCAGCCGCCATAAGCCCGAGGAGGCGAAGAACCGACTTTGCACTGACCCTCCTGTGGCCGGACAACAGGCTTACCTGAGTCTGGAGTGTGGCCGCCCTGTCCGGTGGCAGGAAGGCCCTGCCTAGGATCGTGTCCAGTATCGCCCCAATAAACTGGAGCCTCTGGGATGGGATCAAGCGAGACTTGGAATGGTTGATGGTAACACCCAGACAGGCAAAGACCTGCTGGGTGAGGGAGAGGCAGTGCAAGAGTTCCTCCCTGGATGAGGCCACCAGAAGCCAATCATCCAGGTACAGAAAACCTGCACTTCGGAATACAGGGTAGGCTGCCACCACTGCAGTAAGGCATTTGGCAAATACTGGGAGCCGAGGAGAGAAGCCAAATGGAAGTGCCTTGAACTGGTAGTGGTCCTGGAAAAGCAAACGGAGATATTTACAGTGAGACGGGCGGATAGATATGTGCAGGTAAGCGTCCTGCATATCCAGAGCGCGCAGCCACTGGCCCGAGCGGAGGAGGGGCAGAAGGCTCTGCAGTGAGAGCATCCTGAACCTCTTGTACTCCACGAAAATGTTCAGGGAACTGAGATCTAGAATAGGTCTTACATCTTCTGTCTTCTTCGGGACCAGGAAGAAATGGGAATAGTAACCCATTCCTTGCAGGGGAAGGGGGACAGGTTCTATCGCCTCTTTCGGCAAAAGTGCTGAAATTTCTTCCTGGGCCAGAAGAAGATGTTCCAGAGAGTACGATGACCTTGGGGGAGGGTGGCGAGGTGGTTTCTGCAGAAACTCTCTTGAGTGTCTTTCTGCGATTAGCTGGAGCACCCATGAATCTGATGTTATCCTCTCCCAGCCCGGAAGGTGGAGGGAAAACCTCCCTCCTACCGGTTCCTCCGGGAAGCCCAGAGGCTGTGGGAAAGGGAAGGAGTAGTCAGGTGGTGTGTGGCAGCACCGTAGCTGAAGCTCCCGCTGCTTTTTTGGGCAGGGGGGCTTGGCAGCTGGGGGGGCCCAGACGTTTAGTGGCCCTCTTTCCCTGTGGTCTCGCATTTGGGCCGATTCAGTCTGAGAAAGGGACGGCGCTGCGATTGATGGGGATGGTACACTGAGCCAACAGACTTTAGTGCTGTCCCTTTCTCCTGCAGGTCAGTGATGATGTCCTTGACATCACCCCCAAACAGCACCGAACCCCGGAAGGGCGCTTCCTGGATGGCGGACTGCACTTCCGGGACCAACCCGAACACTCGGAGCCAAGCATGAAGCCATAGGCCTACGGCGAAAGCTGAGCTCCTACCAGCTGTGTCCACTGCATCATAGGTCGCACAAAGGATGTGCCGACTGGCCGAACGTGCAGAGCGGACAAAGTCAGCCACTTGACCTGAGAGTCCGGAAGGGAGTCCAATTTAGATTCCACTTCACTGAGAATCGCCTTCTGGTAATCCACCATGTCGTCGACATAGTTCAGGGCCCTAATACCCAGAGTGGAATAAGCAAAAATCTTCTTCCCATACTGATCCAGAAGGTGGAATTTCTTGTCAGGTGGAGACGAGCTAAGGTGTTTGGGTTGAGCTGACCGGCCATGAGCGGCGCTAATCACAACTGAGTCAGCTCGAGGGTGGGAGTCTAAATAGTCAACACCCTCGGGAGCCTGGTATAGCCTGTTCGACTTCCTAGGAAGTGGGGCTAAGGCTGTGGCTGTTTCCATGAACTGGTAATAAGGTCGGCATGAGGCTCGATCCAGGGTGGCACCAAGGTGGGAGCTGTCACAGGCAGATCCAGATGCTCAGCGAGTTTTTTACATTGGGGGTCTGGCTCCAAGGATTGCCACTTATGTACTTCCTGGATCTTTCATAGCAACTCTGTGAAGGAAGGATCCTCCGGAGGAGACTTCGGAGGAGTCCTTGGCAGGAGCTTGGATGGAGAGCGTGGCTTGTCACCGTGCTCAGAACAGCCATTGGAAGCATCCGAGGTGTCCAAGGAAGAAGAAGATGAGGAAGAGGTAGACTCCCTCTCCCGACGAGGGGGAGGAATGGACCCCTTGGGAAGCCCTCGGGGAAGCGTGTCCTGCCCTCTCTGGACCCAGAGGGTTTAGCCCTGGTGTCCGGAGGTGGGGAGGGAGTTTGTCATTGCGGACGTACGGGAACTGGCACCGGCATCAGAAGACGACTCTCCACCTCTCTGGTGAGCAGAACCTTGACCTCAGCCCACCAGGAGGCCAGAGTCTCCTGCAGGTCCACCGGCGGCTGGGGGGCGGTGGAGGAGGAGGGGGATACGGGTATGGACTATACCCATAAGGTGCGTATCCATAACCCGACGGTGAGAAGCCCGGCGTCGGGTACTGCAGCGTCAGATAGTTTAGCGCTGGGTACTGAGGCGCCGGATACTACGGTCCTGGGTATAACGGCGTCGGATACGACAGGGTCGGGTACCCGGGAACCGGGGTGGGGGGGGCTGCCGGAGCAGACGGCCCGGTCGGAGGCTTCATGGGGGTTCTGGAGCAGAAGGCCCGGGGGGGAGGAGGGCCCAGTGTCAGGGCGGCATCCGGGAGCGGGATGTCGCCTGGAGTCGGCAACACTGGCGTCGGAGCCGGCGGCCGAGGAGCCAACGTCAGATCGGTCGACCAGCAGGTGGACGGTCTGACGGAGGTGGAACAGGAACCTCAGCGTCGACCGGGGATGGGGGGGGAGAAATCCTCGGGGACAGGCTGAGGAGACTCAGGGTCCCCAAAGGGCAGTGAAGGCAGAGGAGAGCCGGGAACAACGGACGTGAGGGGGTCCGGCGTTGGCTCATCCGCTGTGCGGACGTCGGACGAGCAGATGTGCGGCTTAGCAGCAGGATCCGGGCGGGCACCGAAGGGGCTGGTGTCCGACTTAACGGACCCATCGCCAGAGACAGGCCGCGATGGAGGGGTGGACTGGTCGGGTGGAATGGGGGCCGCACGCCGCCCTGAAGGGTCGGGCGACTTACCGACCTTCTCCGTGCGGGTGGAGGAGGAGCCGACGTTCAGCTCATCAGAGACGCTCACACCAATAGGCCGCAAAACCACGGTTTTACTGGGAGCGGACGCCTCCAAAAGCCCAGAGGCGCCCAAAGGGCCCGTGCGTGAGCCAGACGGGCGGGCCAACGCCGCCTTAGAAGCCTCTAAGGCGGCCGTTACCTTTAGCACGGCGACTCCCGAGGAAGTCGCGATGGGAGAGGAGCCCTTGTCCCAGTGCTTTTCTTTGTCCCTTTTCTTGCGATGGCCTTCAGGGGAAGTTGACGCCTGCTGAAGCTTTTTCAATTCTTTCTCCATGGTGCTCATTTTCTTTTTCAAAATATGGGCCTCCAGGGACTGCTGTCACCTTCTCCGGGTGGCCACGATAATACCAAGGCAGTGCTGGCACTTCTCTACCAGATGGTCGGGGCCTAGGCAAATAAGGCACAGGGAATGGCTGTCCTTGTGCGGGAGTTGGGCGCTGCACGAGTCGCACTTGTTTTTGTGCTCGGAGGGTGTAGGGGATGACATACACCGACGAATACCTGACGGATGATAGGAAAAAAAATCGAAAATACTTGGTTAAAATACCGATGAAAGAGCCTGACGAGCAGGGAACTTTTCCGCGAGGCGCTGGCATGAACTAACGGCGGGAAAGAACTGGAAGGCAGGCATGAGGGACCGCCCCTTTATACCGACGTCTCCTGACGCTGGTCACCTGATGTGGGGGCGGTCCCTCACCAGACACTGCCAGCTAGAAATGTTTCCGTGGGGTCCTGCTGCCTGCTGACGTCAGTCCTATATGTAATTACCTACTGTAAGAGCCCTCTCGAAGTAAGAGCTCCAGTTCTTCAAGACCCATGCTCTGAGATGCAGAGTTGTTGGATCCAGGAACATTATCCTGCCTCAATATAGTGTCAGCAGATTGCATCTCCTGGGCAGGTTGACAGGATGTCTGTTGGACAGGAAGAGGAGCAGAGAGTATCAAATCTGCTTGGCCCAGCCTGGAGCTATGAGAATCATTGTTGCGGACTCCCTTTCCAGTTTGAGCAGTACTCTCAGCAGAAGTGCAAAAGGTAGGAAGGCATACAGAAACTTCCCTGACCAGTTGAGGACTACAGCATCCTCTGGGACTGTACCCACTGATTAGGGTCTGCAACAAAACCGTGGGAGCCGGACGTTCTCTCAGGATGCTAATAGGTCTGTTTCTGGTGTATCCCCAATATCTGAACACTGCTGCCAGCACCTGCTGGTTAAGAGTCCCTTCAAGGTGTGTCTGACTGATTCCTCACAGGTAATCTGGCAGCACACTGTCCTTTCCTGGCAGGTGTACTATGGATAGCTGAATTTCCAGGGAGCCTGCTAGGTTCCAGATCTTCACTGCTTCTGTGCATAGCTTGGAAGATCTTGTTCCTCCCTGCTTCTTTATGTAAAATACTGCTGTGGTTTTGTCTGTTCTGACTTGGACAGACTGACCCCTGATCTGGGAAGAAAAAGCATGCACTGCCAGATATACTGCCCTGAGCTCCAGGAGATGTTCATGCTCCTGAGTCTCCTGTGTACTCCAAGTACCATTTACAGTGAGGTCCTCCAGGTGGGTGCCCCCTAACTATAAGGGAGGCATCTGTTTTGGGTATAGCTGTAGGCAGTTTCTGAAGAGAATTCCTTCTCTGAGGTTGCATTCTCCCTTCCACTATTAAAGGGCCCTCAGCAAAGACTCTGTGACAGGCACTAATTTGGACAGTGGATCCCACCCCTGGGACCAGTGGTCCCATAGCTGATACTGAACATCTGTCATTTGGAATCTGGCCCCTGGTACCACTGCAGTTGGTGAAGCCATGTGTCCCAGTAAACACAGAAAATCCCTTGCCGGTCTGGGCTGACCTGCTCTGAAGGATTCTGCAGTTGAAATAATTTGCTACCCTTGCTTGAGAGAGGAATACCCTTCCATGCAGGGTATCCAGCTCTGCACCTATAAAGTCCAGAACTTGCACTGGCTCTGCTTGTGACTATTAAACATTTATGAGGAAGCACAGGTCCTCCAATGTGCCCTATGTCAGTAGTAGGAAGAACTTTGCTTCTTGGCGTTTTTCCTGAGACTAGCCAGTCATCTTGATAGGGAAAAACACACCACTCCTTGCTTCCTTAAATGTGTTGCCACCGCGGCTAGGTATTTTGTGAACACTCTTGGTGCTGAGGAGAGGCCAGAGGGAAGGGCTGTGAACTGGTAGTGGCAGTTCCCTATCCTAAACCTGAGGTACTTTCTGTGGCTGGGTCTGACTGGTATGTGAAAGTAGGCATCCTTCAAATCCAGTCATCTTAGCCAGTCTCCTGTTTGCATAGATGGGATCATTCAGCCCAGTGTTACCATCCTGAATTTTATTTTAAGTGTTTGTTCAGCTATCTCAGGTCTAAAACGGGTTGCCATTTCCCCATCTGTCTTGTGGTTCAGGAAGCACCTGGAATAAAATCCCCTTCCCCAGTGTGAGGGGGTACTTTTTCCATTGTATTTGCTTGCAACAATTTTTTCACCTCCATCTCCAACAGGATTCTTTCTGCTGGGATGTGAGGGTGGAAACCCTTGCGGTTCTGTAGTTTTGGGAATTTTCTTAACTGTAGGGACAAACCTAGACTCTATTTCCAGAACCCACTGATCTGTGGTTATTTTTGTCCATTCCTGAAAACAACGAGTCAGCCTTCATCCCACAGGCAATGGATGGGTGACCTGTGCAGACCCATCAGGGGTTTTGTTCAGCTTAGGGAGCTGGTTGTGCAGCTGCATGCCTGGTTGCCCTTCCCACCCCTACCCCAAAGAAATCTTTCTGTGGAGAGTAACCATAGGAGATATATGCACAGGGGAATTATCCACTACCTCTGCTTCCCCTTCCATAAGGTCTGTAGGAAGTGGAGGCCTTTTTCTTCTCATTGTTGCTCTTGTAGGTGGTTTTGTATTCATCCACCTCTTTCATGTAAGCCTCTGTCTTGTCACCAAACAGTGAACTTCCCTTGGAGGAGAAATTCATTGTTTTTGAGTGTCCTGGGATATACTGGTAGTTCTGATACTGATGAAAACCAGGCAAACCTTCTAAGGGCACTGCATGGGCCTTGATCCTAGATACAGTGGTCATATGTGTCCACTGCCGTATGGAACTGGTACTTTGTGGCATTTATGGCTGATCCTGCTGTCAGCCAGATCCCCTGCCTAGTTTCCAGCTGCCTTTTCACTCAGGTCCAGTATGGAGTTCCAAAGGGATTTCTGGTACTGTTGTCGGCCAAGTAAGCTGCCTGCCTTAGGAGCAGGGACACTAATGTATAAACTTTTTTTGCCCATGCTATCCAGTTTCCTGGAATCTTTCTCAGGAGACTAGGAGGAAAGAAAGAAAAAATTACTTACCATAGTAATCTTCTTTCTTCCCAGTGATGCTTAGACATTCATAACTTTGTGCAGCCATCCTGATGGGTTGGACTGCCCGGAGAGATGGAACACATGCAAATGATGGAATTCTTTGCACGTGAGCATCTTTCAAATACTGCCTCTACTAACTGTAGTGTTCTAAACCCTTCAGATTTGTAAGAAGCCTGGAAGTCAGGCAACATGGAAAAATCCAACATCTAATTAATAAACATTTTTCTTAGGATTAGCCTAATAAAAACTTGCTACAAAAAACTCCAAGGGATGAACTATATCTATATATAATAATGATGTTCACCATACAGTGAGAAAAACTATTAAGAAAGACCGAAAACTCTGTTAAAATCTATCAAGCATAGAGAAAATGTATCCAGAAGGAATGGCTATGTGGCACTAGCATGCTGAATGCAGAGGCTGAAGTTCTGGAAGGGGAGGATGGGAGGGAGTTATGAATGTCTGAGCATCACTGGGAAGAAAGAAGATTACTATGGTAAGTAATTTTTTCTTCTAACCACAGTAATGCTCAGACCATTCATAACTTTGTGCAGACTACCAAGCAGTACCCCAGGTGAGTGGGCACAGAACTTATTTTGGAAACAGACTTTGCAGGACTGCTGTGCCAAATTTGGCACCACTTCTGGACAAAATATCTAAATTATAATGCTTTGTAAAGGTGTGTACTGATTTCCAAGTAGCTGCTTTACAAATGTCCAACAATGGCACCTCCCTAGCAGCTGCAATAGTGGCAGCTGTTCCTCTTGTTGAATGAGCCCTCAGCCCAGCTGGGGACTCTCTACCTGCTTTAGTGTAGCAGAATTGAATACACTGGACAATCCACCGAGAAATGGATCTTTTTGAGGCTGGTTTGCCCATTCCAACATCCCCATATGTAAGGAAAAGTTGTTTCCTGTCTTGCCTATGGCCTTTAGTAGCTGTCATGTAGTAGCTGATAGCTCTTTTCACATCCAGGCTGTGAAGCCTTCTTTCACCAGAGCTGGCATGATATGTGAAAAAGACAGGCAAAGTGATTGATTGGTTCAGATGGAAGTCTGAAACCACTTTGGGAAGGAATTGTCTGTTTGTTCTGAGGACAGCTTTGTTCCTGTGGAAGCAAATGTAGTCCTGGTCAACACAGAGAGCCTGAAGCTCACTGATTCTTCTTGCTGAAGTAACTGCTACCAAGAAAACTGTTTTCCAGGTAACATACTTTAAATGGGCTGTAGCCATGGGCTCAAAATGAGCCCACATCAACCTTGCTATACATACATTAAGATCCCAAGTGGGCACTGGTGCCCTGCAAGGGGGGTGCAAATGCATTAGGCCTTTGAAAAATCTTTTGAAAATAGGATCTGATGCTACAGATACCTTTGTCCTAGCAGACAGGTATGCAGATACTGCTACAAGGTGAACTCTTAAGGAACTGGGTTGCAGACCTTGTGAATGCAAGTGAGTTAGATAATCCAACACCACTCAGACCCCTGCCTCATTTGGGGTGAAGTTTTTAGTAGAGCACCAGAAAGAGAATCTTTTCCACTTAGCAGAATAAGTTTTCTTAGTTGAAGGCTTCCTGTAACCTTTCAAGATGTTTAATACAGCTTCAGAAAGGTTCAAGCCTGCATACTCCAACTCCTCAAGAGCCATGCTTTGAGGTAAAGAGACTTGAGATTTGGGAACAGCAATGTTCCCTGATTGGAGGTTAGAAGATTGTGCCTGAGAGGCAAGCTTATTGGCCTGCTCACTGCCATGGACAGCAGAAGAGAGTACCATGGCTGCCTGAGCCAATCTGGAGCTATCAATATCAGAGCAGCTGAGAGGGATCTGAGTTTCAGCAGTACCCTGAAAACTAGAGGAAAAGGGGGGAATGCATAGAGAAACTTGCCCAATCAATCCAGTACCAAGGCGTCCAGAGGGATTGTGCCTTGGGCTGGTGGCCTGCAACAGTACTGAGGCAACTGGTGGTTCTGGTAGGATGTGAACAAGTCTATTTCTGGAACACCCCACCTGCTGAAAATTACCTGTACCACCTGCTTGTTCAATGTCCATTCGTGATGGGACTGATTGATCCAACTCAGTGTGTCTGCCAAGATATTGTCCTTTCCTGGCAGATGGATGGCTTGCAGGGACACCTTTAGAGAATATGCCAGAGCCCAAATTGTCATGGCTTCTGTGCATAGGGGACCTGATCTGGTGCCACCCTGCTTGTTTATGTAATACATAGTGGTGGTATTGTCTGTTCTGACCTGTACCACCTTGCCCATTACCAGTGCAGAGAAAACTTTTAGTGCCAGCCGCACTGCTCTGAGTTCCAGCAGATTTATATGCTGGAGGGACTCTGCTTCTGACCAGGTACCCTGAGTTGTGTGCTCCCCTAGATGGGCACCCAGCCCAGTAGGGATGCATCTGTTGTGAGAACTAGTGAAGGATCCTCCTTCTGGAAGGGGACTCCCTGTCTTAGGTTGGATTCCTTTTTCCACCACAAGAGGGCTTGTAACAGGGGCCTTGTCACTGGAATGAGTTTTGAAAAGGGATCTCTTTTCTGACTCCAATGAGTCCTGAGGTGAAACTGGATGTGCCTCATGTGAAACCTGGAACCCTGCACTGTGCCTGTGGATGCAGCCATATGACCCAAGAGCTGCAGAAATTGCCTGGCTGTTTTTTGACCGTGCAATCTGAAGGAGTTTGCTATGGTTTGAAGACTTTGCACCCTGTCTAATGGTAAAAAGGCACTGGCCTGTAGGGTGCTGATCTCTGCCCCTATGAACTGTAAAGTCTGTGTAGGGGTGAAGACAGATTTTTTCTGGTTTACTATGAAACCCAGGGACTCCAAAAGATCCTGTGTGAGCCTTAGAGAGGTTGCGACCTGCTCTGGTGATCTGCCCACTACCAGCCAGTCGTCTAGGTATGGAAAGACAGTCACTCCCTGTCTTCAAAGAAATGCCACCACAGCTGCTAGGCATTTTGTAAACACCCTTGGTGCCGAGGAAAGGCCGAAGGGTAGGGTTGCAAACTGATAATGACCTGATGGGAGACTGAATCTGAGATATTTTCTGTAAGATTCCTTTATGGGGATGTGGAAATAAGTGTCCTGTAAGTCCAGAGATGCCAGCCAGTCCCCTTTCTGGATTGTTGGCAGAATCCGAGCCAAAGTGACCATTTTGAACTTTGGCCTTTTTAGGTGCTTGTTTAAAGCTCTGAGATCCAAAATTGGCTGCCACTCCCCATTTTTCTTTGTTGTTAGGAAGTATCTAGAGTAAAAACCTCTTCCACTCAGGGTTGTAGGGACTTGTTCCACTGCTTTGAGCTGAAGCAGCTTCTGAACCTCTGCCTCTAGCAACGAAATTTGTGCTAGGGGTGGGAAAGTGGAAACCCTGGGGTGTCTTCGAGGAAAAAATTTGAACTGCAGAGACAGACTCTTGCCAACTACCTCCAATACCCACTTGTCTGTGGTGATGGTTAACCAGAGGGGGAGGAAATGGGACAGTCTGCCTCCAAAATGGTAGGGAGGAGGCGGCTTGCATCTCAGGGGTTCTGTTTAGGCTGGGGTTGAGATTGTAGCTGAGCCCCTCGCCTAGAGCCCCTTCTACCCCTACCCCTTGAGTAGCCCTGTGGGGGGTACTGCTAGTATTGGGGCATGGCTACTGGCTGGAAAAAGGGTCTTGATAAAAAGGAACGACCCCTAGCCCCCCTTCCATAGGGCCTAGTGGATGAGGAAGCTCTGTCTCTAGCAGAGTTACTTCTATAAGTAGCCTTATATTCATCCACTTTTTTCATATAGGCTACTGTGGACTCCCCAAAAAGGGCATTTCCCTCTAATGAGAAATCCAGGGCCTTTGACTGGGTATCCTGAGTGAGGTTTGTAGCCCTAAGCCAAGCAAACCTCCTCTGAGCCACTGCATTAGCCATCCATCTGGCTGCAGTGTCATTCAGGTTAGCAGCCATCTGGAACTGGTACTTAGCCGCCTCTAGCCCAAACCTGGCAGTTTCAGCCAGGTCATCTGACAAGGGTGGGGTGGCCTTCATGGACATTGCCAGTACCGACTGCCACAGGGATTTCTGATACTGGGCAGCATAAGCTTGAAAAGTGGCCTGTCTCATGGCCAGCGAGGCTGATAAATAGCCCTTTTTGGCCATACTGTCCAATTTTCTGGAGTCCTTGTCCGGTGGGTGTGAGGACAGAGGGACTTTAGCCTTATCACAGGCAGCTTGCTGTATTACCCCTTGATGATCAGGGTGGGAAAAAAGGAAGTCAGCTCCCTCCCTGTCGAGCTGGTATTTTTTATCTATTCGCTTGTCAATAGGAGGAATAGAATTTGGGGTTTGGAGGAGCTTCATAGCATCCTTTTTGAAGAATTTATACACTGGGAGGAGGAGGGCCTTTGTGGGTGTTAAACCCATCATATTGAGGTACTCAATTTCCTCCTTATCCTCAATCTGCTCTGTTGTGGCAATATCCAGAGCATCTGCCATTTTTCTTACAAAAGAAAAATGAGAGGAAAAATCCTCAGATACTCTGGGAGGCGAGCCAAATTCCTGCTCAGGGGAAACCTCTGGGGGAATAGGTTCGTCCTCCTCATCAACTCTTTTCAAAATAGTGTTGCTCCGGATCAGGGGCAACACAGTAGCAGCAACCTGGGGACCCTGGGAAGGGGCAGGAGGCTGAGGATGATGCTCTGCAGAGCCTAGAATAATTTTAAATGCCTGGGCTATGTCCTGTGCCGAAGGCATTACAGGCTGCTACGCATAAGTCCCTGGTTTAGCAGGAGAGGGTTCTGCATGTTTGAGCTTCTTTAATTTCTTTGAGTGAACCGGAGAGTCAGACGGTTCTTTCCCTCTTTTTGCCCCTTTTTTGCCCGTATCAGGGGCAGGGGTAGAAGCACTGGTTAATTCAACCACAACAGACTGGGGTGTCAGCTGGTCACAGCCTGAGGGACCCCTTGGAAACTTTTTATTAAGCCTTTCAAGGCGCTTCTCAACAGTTTTTTCTGGGAATGTTTTACATATATCACATTCCTGGTCCAAATGTTCAAAACCCAGACAAGCCACACATAAGGTGTGCTTGTCTGCCTTGGCAAACACATCTCCACACTTCAAACAGTTTTTAAAACCAGGCTCCCCGGTTCTCTTTTTAGGTTTCTCAGTCATGGTGAAAGATAAAGTGAAAAACCTCCAACCGCTAAATACCAAAGCTAATGCGGTAATTTAAACACATTGTATTGTTTTATGGTCGGTTCCTGAACCTATAGGAACCGATAGAACCGAAAGAGATGAAAATGAACTGTTCAGCGGTTCTGTAACCGATAAAAGCGTTACAAATAAAATATTTTAGGACCAAATTTTAGTGATAATGAACAGGTTCTTTAATCAGAGAACCGAAACTAAGTTAAAACTAACTCGGATCCCTCACGGTTATACCGAACCGTGAGGAACCGAGAAAACAATTTAAACAATAATAACTAACAATTAATAGAGGCAGTAAAAGAAAACTAAAAATACTTATGGTTTTTATGACTTTTCTTTCTTCTTTCACGCGAAAGAGGGCGACAGAGACTCCGAGTGACCAGACTTTCAGGCGGAGAGAAAAATCTGAAGGGTTTAGAACAGTACAGTTGGTAGAGGCAGTATTTGAGAGATGCTCACGTGCAAAGAATTCCATCATTTGCATGTGTTCCATCTCTCCAGGCAGTCCAACCCATCAGGATGGCTGCACAAAGTTATGAATGGTCTGAGCATTACTGGGGTTAGAACACCTTGCCCTTGTCACAGGCGGCAGTCTGGACCACACCTTCATGATCAGGGTGGGGATACAGGTTCTCAGATCCCAGTTTGTCCACCTGATACTTTTTTTCTCAATTTTCTTATCTGTGCCAGCAGCTGACGTGGGTGCTAACATAATTTTACAAGTGGCTCTGTTAAGGGATTTATGGATGGGCAGAATTAAAGAGCAACTCTTGCTTATAATAAAAAACTTTAAAACACTAGATTTACACCAGTTATGTTTTAACTTGACTAGTTTCTAGTTACTTGTTATTTTTGTTTTACTTTCCCCTGCTGTTAGTCTATTAAATATTGTAGATACTGCAGCAATTATTTCATTGAGCCTTTCAAAATGTATCTGACTCCCATGCTAACCACACAATTGTTGTTTGTGACATCACAGCCTGTTGTCATGGTGAGCACTATGATGTCATAAACAAAGGCACTGTGAGGTTGAGGGACATGGCAAATGTTTTCCAGACATTTCAGATGGACTACAAAGATGTACTGTAAACCCTGGAAAGGAATGCTGAAAATGAAAAACTGTATTCTCTGGTAAATGGTAACAGCTGAAACATTTTATTTATGAAAGCACATGCTGAAGTGCAGAGTGGTTCTTTAACCTCTTTGTGGGATCTAAGCCCATCATACTCCATGAGGCTCTGAGAGTTGAAAAACTAACTCACAGTTTGTTTCTGAGTATGGGTTATTTTCTCCCTAAATGGGGCACTCTGCATAAGGTACTTGCAGAGGGACAAAACAGTTAATGAATGGATGGACATTCTAAGGCGACCAGATTTTGGAAATTGTTTAATAAACTGTGTAACAACCATTACTTGGTGGGTTCATGTAGTCACCTCTTCACTGAGCTTTCATTTTTTCTCGTTTTTTCTCCCTTTTGTATTTTTTCTACTATACTTTATTGAAAAATGTTATATTATATCTTTTTTTTTTATTTTTTCTTTTCTTCTCCTTTATCTTCATCTTTGGGTTTGGTTAGATAGCTGTAAGACATGGAACATTTTTAAGGAATAGCTATGGTTATTTTCATATATTATTTTTTTTCTGGAAAGTAGAACTGACAAATGTAAATTGTATTAGATTAGTGGTTTTTTTATTGTTCATTTTATTTGATTTGCTGATTGAATTTATTATTTGTTCTGTCAAGTCAACAACTGTTTACACCTTCTTTTCAATAACATTTGGGATGAGACATTAAACCACCCCCCAGGCCGAGGTTGAAAACAGGCAGAATTGCGTAGTCCTCCCTTCCCGGTCAACAAAAACTAACAAAATAAATAAAATGTAACTGCCCAAAAAAAAAAAAAAAAAAAAGCTAAGTCCATCATATTCATAAATTCCACCTCATCCTTACCCTCCTCCTCCTCAGTTTCCTCTGAGGTAATGCTGAGGGTGTTTACCATATGCCTCACAAAGGTACAGTGAGAGGTATAATCATCTGAAGGCCTAGGAGAGCCAAATTCTTGCTCATCCTTCCTCCTCTTCACTTTACATTTTAACCCCCACTTTTAAAGGCATGGGGAATGGAACTGCATCCTGGGAAGGGGGACAGGCATATTCATGAAGTTTCCCATAGCCTGGAATGTCTGAAGGAATTACCATGCCTTTGTCATATCCTCTACTGAGAGTGTTTTATCTCTGTCCTCTGGCACTCAGGAGAGACAGCGGCATGTTCTTTCCATTTTGTTTGTCAGCAGGTGCCGCACCATCTCAGGTGTCTGCTCTAAGGCTCTTTTATTTTTCCTGGATTCAGGGTTTCCCCTTTCGGACATCTTGATTTCTGAAACATCTCTTCCAGCCTTATCCTTCTTTTCTGTCCCCTTAGTCAGCGACTGCTGCTTACTTTGAGGGGCTGGACCCTCATCTGAGCCTTTAGGCGACAAGGAGGCAGACTCAGAATCCATAAGGTCTTCCAATTTTTTAGCCCTTTTGAGTGTAGCAAAACTTAATACCCTGCTCACAAGTGACAAAATGGTGGTCTTGTCTGGACCCAGGCACTTTAAACACAACTCATGGCAGTCTGCCTCTGCCAGGAATTGAAAACTAACGTTACAATTTTTAAAACCTTTAGGTACAGTCTTCTTTTTGAGTCAGTCAGTTATGCCAAACACTGATGACCCTGGGAAGACGTTAGTGGATCCCAACAGTAACATTTTCTGAATTGTTATAAACCCTATTAAAGTTTAAAAAGGGTTTAAAAATGAGAAACATGGTTCAGTTCCTTTTAAATTCAAACTGCAGCTGAAAATCACCTAAAGGATGCTTTGTTAGATTACACTGCTAAATATCGCCTTGGTTCTCCAAAAAATGAGGACCAAGAATAATTCAAATAAAAACCAGAAAGCAGTTTAAATAATTTAAAAACATAAGAAATAGAAAAATAAAGCGGTTCCCTTAAAGCGGGAACCACACCGAAAAACGACTTTCTCCAGTTCCTGGGAACTAATGAGGAACCCAAGAAAAGTTATGAATTATACAGAAATCGCAAATAACAACCTAACACAGAGTATCAATAAAATAACTAAACACAGTTAGATACTATAAATTTAAAAATCATAAACCGTAAACCGGTCAGAAGTTGAAGAGAAGACTTTGGGGCGACTGCTTTCTTCAGGCAGAGAAATAAATCTGATGCTGCAGTGCACTGTGAGGGTGATCACAGCAGAATTTGAATTTCATTTCATAATTAGCCTAAAATTCTAAAAGCTCCAGGGTGGCTCAATCCAGGGGAATGATTGCAGTTAAGCATGAGGGATTCCTGGGGTTTGAAACAAATCTTTGAACTGCAGTTCTACTCAGCAAATGGTACATGATCTTCATTTCAGCTTCCTGTCTCTCAAATGGAAGCAGCTTTTTCAGCTGCATTAGTCCAAATGATTTTAGAAAGTGCATTATGTTTTTAAATTTGTCATTAACACACAAATTGGGCACTCACCATTTCTTTGTAGAAATGACGCTCAGACGCTAAGGTAATATTTCAAAAAAGCACTGTATGTGCCTTTTTATTTGGTACAAAAATACACCTTCGAGAAAAGATCAGAGGATCCTAAATGCGTCAGGCGAGTGTCTTGGGCGTCTGTTGGAATTTTTTAATGTGTATTTTTGCACCATATAAAAAGGCACGCACAGCACTTTTTTAAATATTATCTTGGAATCTGGGTGTCATTTCTACAAAGAGATGGTGACTGCCCAATTTGTGTGTTAATGATTTGCTGCTTTTTTACTGCCATCACCCTCCTTCCCCCACCAGTGCGAACTTCCCCTATTTTTTTTTTTGTTTGTTTTTAAATTTGACAGCAGGGTTCAGATCTGTTAGAGGTTTGAACAGAATAGGTTACTCACCTGTAACCATAGTCCTAGGAATGCTATATGGTTCACATCCACACCTTGGCAGTTCCAATGGAATGCAGTGATTGGCTGGAATGTCTTTAAGCTAAGCTCCTCCCATCACCTGGGCAGTATATCCCCAGACTTCACCCTGTGACATCAGATCTTAACACACCAGAAGCAGGATCAGGTGCCACTTGCCAGGGGGGACTGGGCGAGTTGTGTGGAGGTGAACCACATACCACTCCTAGAACTATGGTTGCAGGTGAATGACCTGTTTTTCTCGGTGTATGGGTATGGTTCACTTATCCACACTCTGGTAAACTCCCGGCAGTTCTATGGGAGGAGGGGACAAGGTGCAGACCCCCAGCTGGTGAACAAAGACTACAGAACTGACATCCCAAAATGGGCATCCCAGTGTGACTCGAGGTTGATGCAGTAATGGGAAATGAAGGTGTGTGCTGACTTACAGGTAGCGACCCTACAGATCTCCTGTATGGGTACATCCCTGTAAGCAGCCACCAAGGCAGTGATATGTCTGGTGGAATGAGCCCTAATACCTCGGGGAGGATCCTGACCAGTCAATCTACAGCACAGAACAATGCAAGATCTGATCCACTTTGCAATCATCCACTTTGCTGCCAGTCTGGGAGGTGCAGCTTCACTGTAGATGATGAACAGTTGGTGAGCCTGTCCCCAAACTCCAGCTGTACACTCCACATCACATGAGAATGCTCTCTGCAGGTCTAGGGTATGAAGCCTGCAGTCAGCCTCCGAAGACGGGCTGATAAAGTTCATTACCAGGTTAAAGGTGAAACTCTGAAACCATCTTCGGGAGGAACTTCAGGTTGGGGCGTAAGATGACTTTGTCCCTGCAGAAGACCAACTAGGGAGAGTCCACCGAGAGCACCTGGAGCTCTTCAATTCTTGTGACAGATGTAACTGCAACCAGGATGGCTTTCTTCCATGACAGATGTGACAACACACACACACCTGTGCATCAGCTCAAAAGGCTTGTTCATGAGCACAGCCAGAACCAGAAGCAAGTCCCACTGTGGAGGTGGTTCAGACACTGGAGGGGGACAAGTGGTCAAGCCCTTGAAAAAGTGCCTGATTACCTTCTCTTGGTACACCATCAGCATCCTGACCCATGTCCTGTAAGAAGGCTCCCAGGTGCACCTTAAGGGTCGTCACTCACAGTCCCAGCTGGGAAAGGGATCAGAAGCAGTCCAGGATGCTAGCCACAGGGCAGGCAAGGGGATCAAGCTCTCTGTCATGACACCAAATGGAAAATCTCTACCATTTAAAGGCATAGCACCTACAAGTCAACTCCTTCCTAGAGGCATCCACAACATGGAGGGCATCCTTGGAAAGACCCAAGGCTTGGAACTCTAGCTGCTCAGGAACCAGGCCATGAGGTGCATGGACTGAAGGTCTGGGTGCAGGGCCATCCCCTGACGTCTGGTCAGCAGGTCTGGGCAGAGAGGCAGAGACCTGCTGCTGAGGCCGAGGAGATCCGGGTATCAGAACTGCCTTGGCCAGTCTGGAGCTATCAGACCCATCTGCACCTTGTCCTTCCTAACCTTGGCCAGTACTCGGTGGATCAAGGGGAAGGGAGGAAAGGCATACATGAGGTCTGAGGTCCAGGGCCTCACATAGGCATCCCCCAGCAGTGTCCTAGGCTCTGTGTGTGTGTGTGGGGGTACAAAACAGCCTCAGTCGGTCGTTCACCCAGGAGGCACACAGGTCCACCAATTTGAGCCCCACAGGGAGAACAGGTGGTTCACCACCTACTGATTTCGAGACCACTTGTATGACATCTCTCCTACTCAGCCGAGAGCATCTGTCAGCTGATTATTCTCTTCTGCGACATGAATCATCAGGAGATCATTGCCCAGGCTGTGCATGAGGGTCCAGGTGTAGAGTGCTTTCCAGCCCAAAGCAAGGGAGTGTGTGCGCGCCACCCCGTCTGTTCAGGTAAAACATGGTTGTGGTATTTTCCATCTAGACTTGAACAACCTGATCCCTGACTAGCAGAGCAAATTCTGTCAGAGCCAAGTGAACTGCATGGAGCTCCAGCAGGTTTATGTGGTGACAGGACTCCCTGGGAGACCAGAATCCATGAGCCGTGTGGTCTCCCTAGATGCGGTCCCTATCCTACCAGAGATGTGTCCATTGTCAGAGTGACAGTCGGCTCCGAGCAGATAAAAGAGATTCCTTCCTCCAAATGTAATGTGACTAGCGACCATGACTGGGTTACTGTGACTGGCTGATCCAAGTGGTCTAGGTGCTGGGACCACTGACAGCCCAGCTCCCACTGAAGGTGGTGCATCTGCCAGTGGGCTCAGCCAACCACACAGGTGCAGGATGCCATGTACCCCAGCAGCCATAGGAAATCCCAAGCAGAGTGCAAGAGCCCAATCTGAAATGATCGGGTAAAGAAGGTAAGATCCTGTGCCTGGCCCACTCAGAGGTAGGCCTTTGCCCGCAGGAAGACAAGTTCTGCACCAATGAACTTGATCACTTGCTTCATTACCAGTTCGGACTTGTCCAACAGGCTGAAGTATCGGCTGGTCTGGAGAGCCAGATCTTTGGAGCTCTCCATGACCTCTCTGGCTGAACTGGCTACCAGCCTGTCATCCAGGTAGGAGTACACGCTGACCCCTAGGTGCCACAGGTGGGCCACACAACTGTAATGCATTTGATGAAGAACCCTAGAGCAGAGATGAGGCCGAAGGGCATGACCCGGAACTGGTACAGGACTCCTGCCACTTGGAAACTGAGGTAATTGCGGTGGGTCCTGCAGACAGTAATGTGGAAGAATGATCCTGGAGATCCAGGGAGCAAAACATGTTTGTCTTCAGGGATGGTATAATCTGGCTCAAAGTGACCATCTGGAACTTGCGCTTCCGCACATCCTGGTTGAGATCATGAAGATGCAGAATGGGGCACCAGCCATGCATCTGTTTCGGGACCAGGAAGTACCTGGACACATAACCCTGACTGGCCAGGGCCTCCGGGATGTGTGCTATTGCCTCTTTTGCAAAGAGCTGAGCAATATCCTCCCTGAGGGCGGACAGTGTGTCTCGAGACACACCAGACTCTTGAGGCACTAGAAGGCGGTAGGGTGGAAGAGCTTAAGTCTAGAGACAGTCCTGTGCCCACTACATACAACACCCACTTATCTGTTGTGATAGTGGACCAATGTGGCAAGAAGTGACATAGCCGGCCTCTGAATGGAAGAGAGCAGTTGGGGATAGGACAGATGGAGGGATAACACCCCCCAATCCGTCACTAGGCAGCCTTGGTGGGGGCACTAGTGGCTGCTGCCAAAGGGGCAGCACTACCCACCCCCCCCATTAGGACCTTGGGCCCCCAGACGTCTGCTTCAGGCACCAGGTCTGAAACTGCCCCTGCTGAGACTGCTGCTGGGGAGGCTGTGACTGAAATGACTGGTACTGAAAAGCCAGCTTTTTAGGCTTTTCTTCTGGTCCTTCTGGTACAGAATCAGAGAGTCAAGGGTGGGGATGGACATCTCAGTATGAGTGAGATGCCCAGGAAGGGGACATCAGAGAACTTCTGTTGGGTGTCTGCCATAAAGGTGGACTAATGCAGCCAAGCTCTGCAATGCATGGAGACAGTCGCTGCCACCACACCAGTGCAAGAGCTGCCCATGTTCAAGGCTGTCTAGAGCTGGTGTTTAGCTAGTGATTGACTGTGATCTCTGATGAACTCCTCTGCCACCTGCTGCTCCGGATTGAGGTGGGGGAGGACTGCAAAGATTCCCATCAGGGAATGACCACTGTTAGCCATCGTGATGGCATAGTCAGCCTGACAGGGACCCAGATTAGCTGCAGTGCACATCCTTTCCGCGACATGGTCAATCTTACAGTTCCTTGTCTGGACACTTATCCATGTTCCCCCGGTGGCTGGTTTTATAGAACACCGAATCTGTGACCAGACCTTTGGCTGAAGGGTGATCCGAAAATCCTGAAAGGGAGCCATGAAGGACTGCTTACTTGTGGACCATCTGAGCCGAGGGTGCCAGGCATGATGGTGGATGCTTCCAGAGCCCCAGCACTGGTCCCAAGATGGCTTAAGCCACCAGGGAAGGCAACCGCCACCCCAGATTAATCCCAGGCAAAAATGTCCATGAGAGGGTACTTAGTCCTCTTCAAAACTGGCTCCAATGGGATCAACATGGACTCCCAAGATTAAGTCAGAACACCCACCAAAGGACACTGGCTCAGGGTCAGTGGAAGGCTCCTCAGCTGACCCACTGTCGAAGAGCTGGATGCCATGGACTCCTGATCCAAGTCGTTCGATGACTCCTCGAAGACATCCCTTGGCCACTGTTTGTCAAGGACCTCCAGGGAATTCTCACTCAGAGTAATCCAAACCAACAACTGGTTTGGAAAGCCAGCAACTGAACGTCCGGTTTCCTTGGTCAGAGCGCTGACTGGTGGCTGTGAAGGTGGCGGCTCCACCCCAATCGTCAGAAAAGCAGGTATGGGGAGCACCTGTAGAACTGGGTCCAGCGGGGCAGCCACTGGTTCCAGGGGACTGGAGGTCCTTTAAGTAGAACCAAGCCCTGCCCTGCCCCGTGATGGCACACTGTTGCCAGAAGAACTCCTCAGAGTACTGGTGCATCTGCTATCAGTGCCTCTCCTCACCTGAGGATGAGGAGGACAAGAAGCATCTGTGGTGGCACCTCGTGGTTGAGCAGGATCGAGAGCCCAAACACTTCGACTTCAACCTTGACTGTCGACTGCCTGGTCAATGGCGAGAGACATTCTGCAGCTGGCAGCAGATTATACGCCTACCAACATTTTGCAACAAGGGTGGAAATTCAACCTCAGGGGTCACTGATTGGTCTATGTCTTCCTGAGTGATGACAAGGAGCACGGAGGTCTGTGAGGCTGGCTCCTCGGCCTCATCAGATAACCGGTCGACTGCCATCTGCAATCATTTCACTGGCCAGGAAAACAGGATTTTGGAGGTGGAGGAGAGAGTAGCAGTCCTTGAAAATAGTGTTATGCAGCTAGGCTCAGCAGTCAGTGCTATTTTGCACTATACAGAAACTCTACAGGAAAAATGTCTCAATCGGGAAGCCAGATCCAGACAAGATAATTTGCACCTATCGGGATTACAAGAGGGAGCAGAGACTAGTAATATGTGCCATGATATACAGGATTTGTTCAGAGATGTCCTAGCACGCCCCCGACTATGGATCTGTGGATCAAGTGAGCTGACCGCTCTCCTGAACCGAAACCCATGGACCCATCAGCATGACCCAGAGCAGCTGTGATTAAATTTGCCAGCTTTCAAACAAAGGAGGAGATTTTTAGACAGATTTGGCAGAAGGGTGATGTCAGATATAATGGTGCCAAACTTTATTTCGATCAAGATTAACCCCCCACCCAAAATACAGAGACTGCACCTTCAATTTAGACACATAATGAAAGCTTTGAGGGCTAAACTAATCAAGTTACAGACGTCTTACCCGGCTAAAATCCGGATCTTCTGGGAGGTTAGGACACAGCTCTATGGCACAACGGAGGACACGGAGGCTACTCTGAAGGCCCACAGAGTGGCACTGGAGAGACACCCTCAACGTTCTTTCAAACCAACAAACCGGAATGAAGAAAGAGACTGGCAGAGTGTTTCCAGGAGGACCGCAAGAGTGGTGGAACGAGAAACCACAAAGAAAACAATGTCAGACATAGAAACATAGACTTTGACAGCAGATAAGGACCGCCTGGCTCACCTGGTCTGCCCATTTCCCCTACCTATTGGATAAGGTGCAGATCCTAGTTAACCAACAGCCTACTTCCTCCTACCCCCTCCACTATAATCGCCTTATGTCTGTCCCATGCATTCTTGAATTCCCCCACTGTTTTTGACCCCACAATCTCCTCAGGAAGGCCGTTTCACGCGTCCACTACCTCTCCGTGAAAAATACTTCCTCACATTGCCCCTGAGCCGTCCCCCCACTATCTTCAAGCTGTGCCCCCCTGTTCTTGCACATCTCTTTTTCTGAAATATGCTATCCTCCTGGACTTTGTTGATTCCCTTGAGGTACTTGAAAGTTTCTATCATGTCTCTCCTCTCTCTCTCTCTCCTTTAGAGGGTATACATATTAAGCTGCTTTAGACTCTTTGTATGATTTCTGGTGCAGACCCTGCACCATTTTAGTTGCCCTCCTCCGGACTGCCTCCATCCTGTCTATGTTCTTGCAGAGATGGGGTCTCCAGAACTGCATGCAGTATTCCAGATGAGGTCTCACCAACTGTCTTTCAAAGGGATGACAGCTTCCTGTTTTCTACTGGTGACACCTCTCCCTATGCATCCCAGCACCCCCCCCCAACCCTCCTGCCTGCTCACATTGCCTGCCTACTTTTAAGTCATCTGATATGACTTCCTCCAGGTCCCTTTCCATTTTTGTTGTTGTTAGTAACCCACTCCCACCCCCACTGTGTACTCTTCCCCTCGTTTTTTGTTTCCCAGGTGCATTAATTTGCACTTCTTTGCACTGAAATCTAAGCTGCCATACTTTTGACCATTCCTCCAACCTTGACAAGTCCCTTTCTCATCCCCCCCGTGTATCAATCCTGTTGCAGATCTTTGTGTCATCTGCAAAGAGGCATACTTTCCTTCTAATCCCTCTGCAATGTCACTTATGAAGACATTAGAGGATCGGCCCCAATACTGAACCCTGCGGTACTCCACTAATAACCCCCCTTTCTTTGGAGTGGACTCAGTTTACTATTACCCTCTGCGTTCTGTTGTCCAGCCAATTTTTTTACCCAGGCTACCACCCTGGGACCCACTCCCAGGCTAACTAACTTGTTTATTAATCTTTTGTGTGGGACTGTGTCAAATGCCTTGCTAAAGTCTAGGTAGGCCATGTCCACAGCCCCTCCCTGGTCTACTACTTTGGTTACCCAGTCAAAGACATCTATTAGATTCATCTGACATGACCTTCCCACTGTGAATCCATGCTGCCTTGGGTCCTGTGCCCCGCTGGCCTTTAGGTACTCAACAATTCTTTCTTTCAGAAATGATTCCATCATTTTCTCTCTACCACTGAGGTCAAACTAACAGGTCTGTAGTTTCCTGCCTCTGCCTTGCTCCTACTTTTGTGAAGGGGAATCACATCCACCTTCCTCCAGTCCTCAAATACTACACCATCCTCCCATGATCTGTTAAAAAGGGTAGTCAGTGGTGTTACTAGTTCTCCCCTTAGTTTTTTAGAATTCTGGGGTGAATCCCGTCAGGCCCCATTGCCTTGTCCACCTTGAGATTTAAGAGTTCTTTCAGGATCCTTTTTTCTGTGAATGGACTGTTATCGACCCCCCCATCCAGAGTGCTTCTATTTTTTGGTTTAGGTACGTCCCCCTCCTCTTCTTTTGTGAATACTGAACAAACGTATTCATTCAGTATCTCTTCATTTTCACTGTCACCCTCTGCCCACCCCCCTTCCCTTTATTAAATCTTACTATCCCTCCCTTGGTCTTTCTTTGCTCACTAATGTACCTACAAAAGGTGTAATCCCCCTTCTTAACTGAGTTAGCTATCTTTTCCTCGGTTTGGGCCTTTGCTATTCTGACTGCCTTCCTCACTTCCACCTGCTTTAACTGATAGAGTTCCTGTCCTACTCCTTCTGTGATTCCTTATACTTTCTGAATGCTATCATTTTCTTCCTAACCTTCCCCACCACCTCTTTTGAGAATCATAGTGTTTTTTTCCTTGGTTTTGTTTTGTTTATTTGCGTCACACAAAGGATTGTTGCCTCTGTGATGGCAGTTCTGATTTTCCCCCATTGTTCCTCCACCCCTCCTTCCTGCCCTTTTTGCTAGTGCATTCCTTAGGCACTCTCCCACTCTGCTAGGCAGCCCTCCGAAAGTCCAGTACCCTTGCATTTGGATGGCTTGATTCTATGGCTGTGTTTATTGTGAACCACACTGTCTGGTGGTCACTTGTTCCCAGATGGCTACCCATTTCTAAATCTGAGATCCTTTCACCGTCCCCATTTGAGAGTATCCGGTCTAAGGCTGCTCCCTCCCAAGTGAGTTCCAAAACTAGCTGCCTGAGGCATTCCCCTTGTAGGGCATCGAGAACGACTCTGCTTTTGGATGTGGATGCAGCAAATGTGCTCCAGTTAACATCTGGCATATTCAGGTCCCCCATCAACAATATCTCCACTTTTTCTACCATTCTAAGGATGCCTCTGATCATTTCCTTGTCCATTTCCTCCCCTGAGATGGGGGTCTGTATACAACTCCTGTGTGGATTGTGGTGCCATTTCCTGCCTTCAAAGAGACCCACAGTGCCTCTTCTCCTCCCTGTTTACTCTTTAGTTCCATTGGTTTGATCCCTTCCCTTATGTAGAGAGCTACTCCTCCTCCTTTTTTAACCTCCCTGTCCCTCCTGTAGATTGTGTACCCTGTTATGTTGACATCCCAGTCATGGTTCTCTGTGCACCAGGTTTCTGTGACTGCCACGATATCCACGCATCCCTCTTCCATCAAGGCCACTAGCTCAGGAAGCTTGTTACCCAGACTGCGGGCATTGGTACTCATCGCCCTCCATTTTTTGATGGCCTTTCCCCTTTTAGCCCCATCCCTGTACTTACTGCCTTTGCCTTTTTTTCCATTTACCCCTGCCCTGCCCCCTATTGACCTCTCTACCTTGGTGTTAACCTTGCTAACTACACTGTTTTGTGGAGGGAGGCTTGGAATACCCTGCTGCTTTCATCTGCTCCCTGTTACCTGCTACAGACACTGACACACTCACATCTACACAGCAACTGACCAGCACAGCATCGCCTTGAACAGCTGACCCTGGTTCCTTTGAAAGGGTTTTCAACTCCTTTAAGACATCGGATGGTTGGATCTTTGACTACCAAAAACCCTGGTACTGTACATTAATATTATTAACAGTGCTCCTGAAAGAGCCGACACCTTTTGCTGGGAGATCTGAGGCGAGGGACTGATATGTCTTTTATTTCTAGGCTTTCCTCGCTGGCTCCTGTAATAGAGGAGGGTCCCGCATTGAAGCAGCGACTGCAGTGAAGATGGTTTGGGGGAAATGGAGCTGTGATTATTAATTGGTGAACTAACTGCAGCCGAATGAGGGGAAGGGTATTGCTACAGTATTTATTTTTTGCATAGTATTTATTAGACTGAGTGGCTGTGGGCTCACCCTTATGTCTTATTTTCAACACACTCCCCCCTCATGTAGATATACAAAGACATCTGGTTTCACAGCTGCAGCTTCTGATTTTAGCCTCCTGGTATCAAGCCACCCACTACTGCAGGAAAATACTGAAAATCGAGGATTGGAGGTTAGAACTCGCTCAGTGTTGGTGGTATCCCGATGATAATGTTAAAGACTCCCCCGACATGTTTTAATTCAATGCTCCTAATTTGTTTTACTGGTCTGTCTTGTAAGGAGCACTCAGAAGCATAAGTTCTGGTTGTAGCATATTTGAAGGGCACAATGTCAACACCCGATGCTAGGAAGAGGTGGTTCCTCAGAAGGGCTGGGAGAAGTGGGTGATATAATCCCCTTCCGCATGGGTATGACTTACCCCAGGGTAACCTGCAAAGTTTTTCCTCATGTACCTATTTTCATACATGGGAGTAGATGAGACTTGTGGACGGGGGAAAAAAGGAAGCATGGAGTAGAGCCGCATGTTGCCACACTGCAGAGATGCTGGCATAGAATTGCTTTGGACTTTTTGCCACCCTGAGATGGAGTCCTGACAACACTGGCTTTAGCCAGCTTTATTTCTGCAGGGGAGAACATAAATATTGATTTTATATAGCTCGGGACACTTCATTAGTGGTCATGTTAGGCCATTACAGTGGGTCAACCATTCCATACCTTTTGGGCGCTGATCCTACTGACGGAGGGGGGGCTATCTTTAGTTGCACTGTATGGAAGGAGTGTGCGACTGGAATTTTTAACAATGCAGTTTATCAGCCTGTGTATCTTTTATTTTCATTTTATAACTAACAAGCCTTCTCTGTATTAGATCCCACTGTTAAACTTGCTCATGTTCTTCTCTAGAGGAGTGAGAGTAAAGAGACTGAATGGAGCTGTTCAGGCTGTGGTGGGTATACTTTTGGTTTGGCTATTTGTGGATGCAAGGTGCATTGTTAGGTACCGCTCCACAGAACGTGGCCTTAGTAGTGGCCCCAGTAATATGAGGGAGTGGCACCACCACTACTCTGGTCAGGAGGTCAGTTTATTACCTCTTCTTCAGAGGCAAGAGGATATGACTATGTTCCCCAAGCTTGGAAGCTTGGTTCGTTTTCAGTTGGTTATGTCTATATAATGTTTACATTGCTTATATAATAGTTTTAGGGGCATGTGTTGGTATGGCTCGTTGGATCTCTGGTGGGGGAAGGGGTGGACATATGGCTGGCCTCGATATTTCTGGAGTGGCCGCCATGTTGGGTTAAACCTCTGTCATGACAACTACAGGTACTAGGGTTTTAACATACAATGTGAATGGCCTCTCTAATCCTGTTGATAGGAAAACATATAAAACAGACTAATTTGTGTCGTTACAGGCAACACACTTGTCTGAAAAAGCACATCAAAAGTTAAAACAGTTTGGGTATGTACATGTCTGCTTCTCCTAATACAAATCTGGGCGGAGGAGGGGCGTGGCCATTCTCATCCTAACCTGGGTCCCAATTGAAACAGCAGACATGATAACAGATAGTAAAGACCGCTATGCCATCCTTAAAGGGAGGTTTAATGGTCAAATGGTGACTCTGGTTTCGGACTATTCATCCCCGGACTCTCCATATCCTTTCTATCATAAATTACTGATGCTAGTAACGGAGAAAGCCAAAGGAGCACTGATATGTGGTGGGGACTGGAACCTTACATTAGATCCTCTCCGAGAGTCTACATACCACATTCTGAGAAAATCACACAAAGTAGCTAAACGGGTGAAAGATTTGTTGGGGAAGCTGGGTCTGCAGGATGCTTGGCAGGATTTGGAGAGGTCTGCGCTGGGGTATACAAATTTTTTCGCTGCCCACAGAATGTACTCGAGATTGGATTTTTTTATCCTTTCCCAGAAAGTTTTTAACTAGTTGTCCCATTGTACGGTGGGAACTTTAGGCATTTCAGATCATGCTCCCCCTCATGATTGGAATTAACCTCTGAGCAGCTAGGAGATCCACATTCTGGAGACTGAATCTTTTTCTACTACAAGACAGACAGATTCTGGAACAGATCCCACACACGATAACGCAGGCGGTACAGGATAATTCTGGTCTGGATATTAGTGAGGGGACATTGTAGAACATTGAAAAGGTAATTTTACGAGGGAAACTTATAGCAATAGGGACTGCACTGAAAAAACAAAGATAAGAATGGCAAAAAACTTAGAAGCACAAATTCAGATTTTGGAGAAGCTACAACAGAAAAAGTTTGAGAGAGAAAGAGTTACTAAAATGTAAAAAGGAACTTAACACTGTATTAGACTACAAAGTTGAACAGAACCTAAAATGTCTTAAAGATATTATGAGAGGGGGCCATGAGCATTAAATTACTGGCTTGCTGGCTTCGAGCAAGATGGGCTCGAGCACAAATAAATGAAATCCTGCATCATGTTACCGGAGTTAAGAGTTAGCTGGGTGAAGGACATATCAGAAGCTTTTACATCATGCTACAAAAAAAGTGTATGCCCAGAAACCAAGGCCTCGCACTGACCACATACGGGCATTTGTGGAGCGCTTTAACCTACCCATCTGACTGACATCAAAAACGAGGTCCTTGGTCGCCTGGTTTCAGCTCCGGAAATTACATCAGTAATAGGTGATAGTAACACCAGAAAGTGCCTGGGCACAGACGGTTTCTCTCCAAATGTTATAAAACGTTTAGAGATAAGATAGTGCCACTACTTCAGATTGCCTATCAGGAAGTCATGGATGAGTGAGGTGTCCTACTCCCTTCCTGGAGACAGGTGGTTATTTCAGTTATACCCAAACCCAGTAGAGACCTTACCTTGTGTTCATTTTATAGTCCATATTGAGGACCGATATAGGGCTGTAAGTTCCTGATGGCCATCTTAGCTAGGAGACTAGAGGAGCTTATTCCCAGCTTGGTCAATATTCACATTTTCATATTTTTTATTCCTGCCCAGTGTTGGACAGATTTAGACGAGAGGTAGTAAACAGACTAGACACCCTTTTTCAGCCTATCAGTTTGATTCAGTTCCATAATCTGATCTTGGGTTTGCCACCAGTGGAGGTGAAAGGAACTAGTGCTAGATATCTATGGTACATTTATACTGAAGCAGTGGGAAAGGCTGTAACACGTAAGTGGCTTAACTCTGAGCCACCAACGGTGACTGACTGGAATCACACTATTAATGAAATTCAGGAAATGGAGAGAATGACTTATCTCAGTCAGGATAGGATAGAATAGAGAAATTCTTGGAACACTGAACTAGGTGGACAATTACTATGAAATGACAGGTCGTCTACCTCAGCGTACTGGATGGGAGACCGATACAAGTGGGCAGACTGGATGGACAGGGCAATTATCTGACAGTTATCACTAAAATATCCTTCTGTTCTGCCTTTAAAGGGAATATTGTTCTCTTCTCCCCCGCTGGGGACCCATATGAGAGCCGTGCCACTAAGTTTATGCATTTATGCCCCAATTTGTATTGTTGTTTCTATTTAAATTGTTAATTTTTGAAAGGAAAAGTACTACACTGTACTTTCACAGACTCAGTGAGCCTGGTTAAGACACAGACTACAGCTTACTGGAGTTTGTTGTACAATTTACTAGTATGTCACAGTGTTAGTATTCAGTATAAAAGCTGTCTTGTACTCAAGTAAGTATAAAAAAAAAACAAGAAAAATCTTGACAGCTTGGTCGACTGGAGCTGAGGTCATCTGGCCCAACAGTGGAGCAGAGAAGCCTTCCACCTGCCAACCAGCCCCTCAGCCAAGGTGTGCTCGACAGCCGTCATCCAGTTGGGTGAGTCGAGAGACCAGGAGGACTGTGATCCCTCCTCATCCCACGATTGGCAACAGTGGTGTTCTGATTTGATTTTAGACTTAGAACCATGGAGGCAGGGCTTCCCTAAGGTCTGACAGGACCGGTACATGACATTGAACTAGTCCGTGACAGTCCCTCCAATGTGCACTCTAGGTGGGAACAGTGCCAAGCCCAAGAGGGTACCTGCTGCAGCAGCCACGACTTCCACCTCAAGGGCCGCAAGCTGTGCAGCAGACCCAGCCGCAGCCAAGGGGGGGAGGTGATCCGTCAGACCCTGTTCCAAAAGCCTACCCATCTAGAGCTGGTGCTTTCTGCCCTCTAGAACTCAGGAAGCATGGATAAGCACAAGCTGCATCTGGCCATGCTGTGTTGCCCATCCAGGCAGTACATGCATATCTGGTGCAGATTGGTGAGTGACATCATCTGGCGGCACTGAACACAAAACTTGAATCGCAGTTTCTTGTGATCCATCATTGGTCCAGAGAAAGAGTCGACAGAACTGTGAAACTACAATCAAATAACTCAGAAAACTGGAAAGGAAAGGTTTGCCAATGATGCAGAAAAAAAATTCTAAGCAGAGTGTGAAGCAGGTGACCTGTTCTCCCAGTGGAAAAAAAGATCTGATATCACAGGGTGGAGTCGAGGGATATACCACCTGGATGGTGGAAGGGGCTTAGCTTAAAGACATTTCAGCCAATCACCGTATTCCAGTGGAACTGCCAAAGTGTGGATGAGTGAACTATAGCCACACCCCTACAACTTAATGTTTGAAATGATCAGTATCAGACATACTTTCTACATAGGCTTTTATTAAGTTGTTTCCATTAAACAACTATACACTGGAGAGTTACAGTACATAAGAAGACTGCACTGATGCTGTTTGTGACTGATGGAAGTTATAGGCCATACTCTCTGCAAAGCATAAATTAACTGAAATTACTGTAGCAGAGAAGCCATAAATATCTCTTTCAAGTATGAGTTCTGTCAACTGTTTGTGAAGAGTAAAAAGAAATAACCAATGAATATCGCTTACAAGGAAAAATTACATAGAGCATTATTTTTGCTATAAATCCTTGCCTCATGTTACTCTAAATATAACCTACAAATCCTTCTACGCACTCCTAGAAAACAGAGTGGGTAATAAGTAAGTGTTAGTACTCTCTACATGAAGGCAATTTATTACTAGGATTTCACACCAACTGGATAGGACCACATGCGTACCATTTATTACAGTGTGCATAGTTGTATAATTAGAAACCTTTTAATAACTGAGTGCTGGTTTCAGTTTTGACATGGTTAGCACTGAAGTAGTCTCAACAGCATTTGCTGCATACAGACTTTTATAAACCTTACCTCAAGGTTCAAAATTAATTTTAAATAATAACACTGTGTGTTTATTGTAAAAATAAACAGGAAAGATCACATGGACAGACTGAGCCAAGACTAATTCACAATGGCATCCCAAATACAGTTTTGTAAACAATATATTACACCGTATAATACAGTAAATAAGAAAGTTGCACATATCCAACGCAATGCATCATGGATAATATGCAAATTGTCATGAAGTCATTTAGGCTGGGTATGCTTTGAGCAGGACTGTAACATGCCAAAAGAGGCATCAGAAACAATCGGCAAAGGATGAAAACAGTAAACCACAGACAAGCTTTTCATCCTTTCTAGGACTCAGTGTGTTATACCTGCTGTTTCAGCCTCAGACCAGAGATCCACCAGACAAATGCTGACAACTGTTTTCAGTCAAGCCCTGACAAGGGTAACACAAAAAAGATGACTAGCAAGAAGTCAAGTGCTAGACGACTAGCAATAAGCCAAGCGCTAGAGAAACACAAACTTACACATACCCCTAATAAAACAAGTGTCTGGTGTTCTGTTTTCAGTCTTTGAAGCATTTGTGGGGCCTTTTGGCACCTTACAATCCTGCTTAATGCCTAGCCAGTCTGAATCCCTTTATGGTGATTTGTGTATTTTAACCATGATGCACGGCCTTGACGGTATGTGTAGTTTAATGTTTCTTCACCACTTCGCTTAGTTGCCAATACACTTTGTGTAACCCTTGCTTCAGTGCTTTTGCACCGAGGTTCTTGTGCATTTGTACATATTTATGTAAAAATAAACACATAATTCATATTTATGTCTGGGTTTAATTTTTTTTTATTTCTGTTTAAGCCCCTGTCATCACCGGCTCCTCCATGGATCCCTCAGGCCCACCAGGACCCTGTCAGGCCCTCCCTGTAGTGGTCATGTCCCCTGCGGAGCACTGGCTATGCCCTCCCCAGGCTAGGTCAGGGTGGGGACACATTCTCCCGACATTCTGCGTTTTGTCAGCACACCACGATCCGGTGGGCGATGAAGGCCCAGGGAGCTCCCGCGGGCCATCATGGTTGGGGAGCCGGGCCATTTTACATTTTTTGGTCTGCCCCCTTGGGAGTCGTGCTTAAAGACGTTAAGGCAGGTCCTCTGCGCACCATGCACGTCTGCCTACTGACGTCAGTGAAATCCCCACTCCATTCTCCAGCTACTGATGCCGCCATCCATGGTCACCCAGGTGGCAGACTCATGGCTGAGAACAGGACCCAACCCCCCCATGGAGTAGGCGAGCGTCCATGGGACGCTCTAACCCCCTCCTCCCTGCCGGCCGGGTTTTAATTTTATTTGCATTATCAGGGGGTGGACTGGGCCACTGGCCAATTATCAGCCACATCTGGATGACAAACAAGTTCACAATAATTAGTTTACCACTGTGTCTTTATTCTTCTAATAGAAAAGTAACTTACTCTTCATTTTTTGTACATACAGGCAATATCAACCATTAGATAACCAAGGTCTATAAAAGGAATGCAAACTGTATATAAAAAGAATAATCCTGTAACATTCCATTGTATGCCAAGTTATACATACCCCACCAGGAGCGCTATGTGTCTGACTTGAGGCTTGGAAAACCTTTGCAGGTCCATCTCCTACTTTTGAGTATGTCATTACTGCAGATGAAGTGAATGAATGAGCACTGGGAGAAGCAGACATAGAATCCTAAACATTTATACAAAGAAAAAATGTTAAGAGAAACTGAATATCTTTGTTAAAATAACCATAGTTCATCTTGTTTCCAGCAGTGCAGTTTTGTTAACTCAAGGAGACACAATTATACAAAGCTCTCAGTTCACACTCTGCAAAGTCCCCATCTTGAGCGCAAATTAGCACACTGCCCTAAACTTGCTATATTCAAACTTGTTTAGAGCACTCTGTGGGTGCCCTAAAGGAGAAATTCCATCATACATACCATAATTTCCTTTTCTTTTAGCTCCAATGTTGTCAATGGGGAAGGCAGTTAATACATATGGGTAATGTGCTCTCCCACTGGGGAAGGGTTATAGCTCAAAAGCTGTGACCTCAGCACAGGCACCCATGAACAAGGAACATTCCAGCTACAACATTACCTCGGTTTACCTCTGTCAACGTAGTACACAAAATACACACTACTAATAACACCCAGCTTGAACCCTCATATTAAAATATACTAGACAAACAAGATACAGATGGAAAATACAGGCCCAACTTGTGTTGAAGAACAGGCCCATCGGATAAATGACTGCCTTCCATCCTACCTTCTGCCATTCTTGGGGGTCCAATCTTGGGTACCAGGTTCACTATTGGACCCATGGTCTTCCATTCCTTAAAGTTTGTCTTAAACAGAAAAACATGTTTAGCGAAAAACACAAATGGATTCTCCATGACTGGCAGACACCATGCAGGTTCCTTCAGCTACATAACCTCAAACATCTGAGCATGTAACATATTGGCTCATCGCACTGATCATAGGTGAACGTGTGAAAGCATCCAAACACAGACAATGAATCCTAATCCCTGAAAGAGCACAGTAGGTATTGTTCAATAAGCCAAACAATGTACACCTACATATATACATACAGTGTACATATAGCAGACAGCTCCAGGGAGAGGCCCTACTGACAACGTTGGAGCTGACAGAAAAGGAAATTAACGTACAATGGAATTTCTCCTTTCTGCATTACTCCACATTGTCAGTGGGGAAGGCAGTTATATATAGGTTCTAAAAAGCAGTACCCATCTAGAGTAGAATGGAAGAGAATACTTTCCTATATAAAAATCTAACAGGCACCTACAGGATTCACCTGACAACTAATGCTTGTCAAATTCAACCTTGTACAGTCATGTCAGCAGAACTTAGGGCTTCAACTCTGTAGAGCCTTGAGAACATATGAATGAAAGACCACAATACTGATTTTCATGTTCTGCCACAGGACCTATCCCTCTCAGTCTAGGGTACTATGACAACCCTGGATGCAGAAATTCTGCCCTCAGCGGGCATTACCTTTTCACCAACTGCAATGGCAAAAAAGGGATTTTACCCATCTTCTAAGAAGACTCTGAAGTCTTTGCTCTCTTGCTGCTACTATCAGAAACAACAAGGAAAGTCTGAAATGAAAGGATGAGACAAATAGACAAAAAATAGGTCTCATCACCTACTGTTCACACATCTCTGGTCTTCTGAAGTATGCTTTATCCTGTCTACGCATTACAGGTGAAAGTTCCAAAGGAGAAAAATCTATAGCCTTCCCGTTCTCCTAGTCAAGGCACACATTGTTAGTCAGACAGTTGGTAAGATGGCAGCCCAATGGAATTGTGTTACTACAGCATGGCCATCAGGAACTCCCACATGCCAAATACCCAGGATGAGTACAATTATAGCCTAGGAAACCCTAACATTCAGGACTCCTAACAAAATGAGAGTGGTTCCACACTCTGACGAAGACCACAGAAAAGAACATCCCCTAGGAATAAAAAGGCGCTTCCGCCTAGAACTCCAGCTGCTGAAGCCTCCTCCTGTTCAGAGACAGCAAGCTGCTAAATGCTAGCATTAAGACAGACCGTACCGGCCCGTCGGCTCAGTGGTTGGATTTTCGCTTGCAACGCCGGCAACCTGGGTTCAGGAATGGACCCAGGACACCGGAAGGCCGGCCGGGGGAGAAGGATTGAGCATCCCCAGGACAGCTCTCCTTCTCTGGGGGGAGGGCAGGGCAGCGTTCGGCACATGAGCGGCACCTAGCGGAGGCTGGGTAGCCGCACCACGTCAACACTCCACAGAACGTCAGGATGGGGTGGACGCAGGTCATCATTGCACATCCCCGTCCTGCTTAAAGGGGGAAAAACTCCTGAACCTCGCCATCTACATGGCGCTCTGCCCCCATGCACCTCGATTAGTCTCCGGAGCCAATCCCCCAATCAGATACATGTACCACGGGCCCAATATAGGGGGTCGGTGCCGCGGTACCGCTCTCTGGGAGGAAGCCAGGGATAACTTGGGGTATGCAGGCATAACCGAAGGTGGAGGCAAAGGAGGTCCGAGACCAGAGCAGAACCCAACGGGAGTAGTAGGGGCAAAAAGAAGAAGAAGGAAAAAAAATAAATAAAAAGACAATAAATGAAGACCTGCTCTTGCCCGAAGACCATGGGCTTCTTGCCCACTTTGGGACTATCAGAAGGAACTCTGTTCTGACCCCTGACTACTTGCAAAGACCAAGTAACAGTGGAGACTGCAAACCAGGAATACTTGGGCATCCACTGCCACCACCTATGGTCACCAGAATCAGCTGTAGGACCTCGAAATACAAGTGATCTCCTCTAGTCACATAGCTCAACTGCGGCCAACTGAAACTTCTGCCCAGGAGGTCAAAATACATTCAAGATTAACTGTTGTTCCCAGTGTGTACATTCTCGAGGCCTAAACAGACTGGCCATTCCGTTCACCTGCTGGGAGAACTGCTGCAAGAGGCCATGAAATAAGCCTCCCACTGGGGCACTTTGGGCATTTCCAGGAGCAGACTTGCAATTCCTGTTCCTCCAAGACTATTGAGACAAAGCTGCCCAATCTCATCCACGCCACCTTGGATCCCCGGTCCCCGAAAAGGAATTAAAGACTAGATACACTTCTGCTTTCCATAACATTGATCAGGACACACTGAAACAGATGGTCCCAGGTCTCCTTTACCAGAGGATGGACTAGAACTGCCCCCGACCCCCCACTCTCCAGCCTGACCGACTGGCACTGGGGCTCAATCAGCTTAGAGAAACCTTCATGGTGAGCCCTTTAAAATTGCCTGGAACTCTACCAGCATGCCATCTAGAATAACACTGACCTAGACAACTGAATTATAGCCTGGGAAAATTCCAAGCTGGAAACCACATCAACAGCAGGCCCGCTTTGTGAGGCTGAATAAAAACAGCGGCTCACAGCACAGGTCCACTTTCTACTGTCATCTCTACAAATGGGCCAGCTGACAGGGATCTCATTCCCCAAGGTACTCAGACTAGATTTTCCTTCTAGGTAGAGAGCATATAAAACTTCATGCTACCTCCATCAGAAAACCTCTGTGGCAGAGTTATGAAGGCCCGTCCCCCACTGAATATCCAGCTGAGCATCTCTAGAGCTCCTAGGGTCCTACCGCTAATCGCTCTTCCATATGTACCCTTGCGTCCAACAGGGATATGTGTTACCTCCCTTCTGTCTCAGAGGTGCCATGAACACAACCAAGCCTGTTCAGAAAACAGTTGGCACTCTCCAAGTGTCCTCTGCAACTGGAGCAGGGAGACATATCTTTCCATCAGCTAGATACTAAGGTACCCCTGGCTGGATTGCTAAAAAGAAGGACTTCCTCTTGGATGTTAGAAGTTAAACGATCCATTTTAGACAAACAGAACCCAAATGGACCAAGAATTCGTGACCTTCTAATGACTAAAAATGAAGAGTGGAAATGACTGTCCCTCTCAGGAGGAGGAACTTGGAGATCATCCAGCTCAAGTGGACCCGACTCTGGTCTGTACTACCTGTGTCCTAACGTGCCCAAAGGAACTGGGAATGGGATAAAAGAATCACCTGTAGATAAGTGAAAGAAGTCCTTGACACAGCCCACAACCATAACATATTGTGCTCGTGCATCCTTAGTTGCATGGCTTTCTCACAGGCAGGAGCTTTTGCACTCTGTCGCAAGAAGAAGAGAGGCAGAAACTCATCATACATTGTGGGAAAAAAGGCCTCTCCTGCCTGCATCTGCTTCATGCAAATGAGTAAAGGTAACCCCTTACTGTTGCCTGTACCTGGCCTGCCGGAGGTAGTCAAACCCCTACCCCAACATGAAGTTAGCCTTCCATTGTACCGACTTGGGGCTGAGAGCTGTCGCTCCTCATTCCATATAGTTCTGACCAAAGAGTGCATCCCCAGTAATAAAAAAAAAATAAAAAAAAAGGGGGTGAGTATGACAGTTCATTTAAGAAGTGAGACCTATGGCCAAGAGGTGCGGCAACACCTCCCTGTAACAGGGATGAATAAGGCCCTGCCCCACTTGTTATGCAGAAAGAGTTTAAACGCAAGGGTCTGTTCTATCCTCTCCTTTTCTGTCTCGTCTGTCTGGTTGCACACCAAAGTTTCTTGTGAGACCTACAGTAGGAACTGATCACTGACGGTTTCGCAATTCTCCGCATCTCGCCATCTCTCTGCCTTCCCTTGCTATTTTCTTCTCACTTGCATATCTGTGGGCATAAAAATATATGTATATATTTATGTGGAAATGTCACTGATCCTGGGATCCTTTTGTTTAAAACTGTGTATAGTTATACTGTTGAAATGACTGCAAAAACTGGAATTCAAGAGGTTAACCTGAGATGCTGATTTGAAAAATATTTCCAGAGCTGTGAAAAAGAGGTCAGTTCTGGGTCACAGTGTTCTTTTTACTGCACCTGCTGAAACTGACAAGAACAGCATGTGAGCAGCAGAATGTTCTCTTAGCAAACTCCCTGCAAAACCTTGTTATAAAAAGAGCTGCAATGTTTTGCAAGAAGGGGAGATAGAGACTGAGAGACTGAGATTGAAAAGAAAAACTCAGAAGAAGGACTCTGCTTTCTATATTTGTACTGCCACTGTAAACAGTTATACTGAACAATTTGTATTTTTTATAGAAACAGAGAAATTGCCAGCAGATAAGGACCGCTAGGCCCATCCAGTCTGCCTACAGGCCCTATACATGTATGCATCCACTCACCCTGAGTAGTCAATAGCTTTGCATCACTCTCCCTTCCTGCCAAAGGTTTCCCTGTGCTTGTCCCAGGCATGTTTAACTCCCTCCACTGTGCTTGCCCCTACCACCTCTTGTGGGAGACTATTCCAAGCGTTCACCACCCTCTCCGTGTAGAAAAATGTGTTCACATTATCTCTTAACCCCCCCCCCTCCAATTTAATACTGTGCCCCTTATTCTGGTATATTTTCTACATTGGAAAAGATCTCCTAACTGCACCTTGTTTATGCCCGTGAAGTAATTAAAAGTTTCTATCATGTCGCCCATTTCTCTCCTCTCCTGTCCTCCAGTGAGTACATACTGAGGTCTCAGTCTCTCCTCATATGTTTTGTGGTGCAAACCATGCACCCTCTTTGTTGCCCTTCTCTGGACAGCCTCCACCATGTTTATGTCCTTACGCATGTGTGGTCTCCAGTACTGCACACAGTACTCCAGGTGAGGCCTTACTAGTATTTTTATACAATGGCATCACCACTTCCTGCCTCCTACTAGTAATACCTCTGCCTATGCATCCCAGTATGCCACTGGCCCTCCCTGCAGCCTTTGCTGTATTTTGCTATTTTATTTATTTATTCTTTTACAGTTAATTTATTTCTCTCTTCCCGGGTGGCACACCTTCAAGCTTGATCCCTCAGCCCCGTCCCCCGCTCGCAGCCTACCTTCTGCTGTCCTCCACGGCTTGCCCCCAATGGCGGGGATCCTTCAACCCGCTGGAACAGATCCAGTGCAGAGGTTACTGCTATTAACAGTAGCGGGGCCTGCTGGGATCGGCCGTCGTCATGCCGCACCCACGACTCTTTTCACTTTTTCTCCCCTTAGCAGAGGAGGTGTGCAATGACGCGCCAAGGAGAGAGCATGCAAGTGTCTGCATGCGCTCCTCCAAGCGTCTGCCTCCCCATCTCCCCTTTTCTAAACGTCAGTGTGCTGTCCCCCAGCCACTGCTAGGGGCCAGTTGACACCAACTGCTGGTGGCCCCCTTCCCGGAGGAGAGCAGTCCCTCAGATGCTCGATCCTTCTCCTCCCTTGCCGACCCCCGGAGGCCCGTGCTCGTTCCCAAATACGGGTTGCCAGTGCAGCGCAAGGTAAGGTGTCCAGGGCCTCAGCCCTCAGTGCCACCAGGCTGGCATTATTTTGCTGTTATTAATAAAACGCTATCTGCGAGTTTTGAAACTACTCCTGGTTTTGAGAACAGGCTTGCCAAGTCAACACTGACAATTGCTTACAGCCGCCTTACAGAACCAGGGCAATTTAGCTTAAGGGAGGCATGCACATAAGGCCCCAGGAGCAACTCGGAGAGAGCACACTGCTTGATGATTGCTGCAATTTGAAGGGCATGCTCTTCTGCATGCCATGCTTGCCCCAGTCCTGAGTGTCTGTTCAGGTAACAGAACCTTATAAAGCAAGACAGAGGAAATGTTACCACTTCGCAGTAACAAAGAAGAAAGTTCTCTTCACAAGGTAACATCATAGCCTATGTCAAGAGTATTATGTCTTGGCCATCCTGCCCTAGTCCAAAATTGACAGGGTCACAGTCAAAGAAGGCTGTAAACATTTTTTTTTTTCCTGGCCCATGACCAACACAGACCACAAGGGATTCTTATTCTGGAGCTATATGGTTTGTAACAACAAAGAACAGTGACCTTGAATCAAACTTCCTACAAACCCCCTCCTCCGAATCAAACCAAGGTGGGGAGGGGGCCAAAACCATTGCCCCTGGGATTCCAACCACTCCCCCTTCCCCTTAGAGGGACATTTTTCCTTAGTCAGCTGATCCGGCTCCATCCAGACAGGATTATGCTCATACCTCCTCCATACACTCTGCCTGACCTGCCATCAAGGTCAGGGGTTGCCTGCAAATTAGGTGTGCTGGTTTGTTCTGCTATGGCACATCTGGATGTACCAGAAGGGTCCCCTTCCTGACCTGAAGGATCTGAATGGAAAAAGGTGTCTTCGCAGGTTAGGCCTGTGGATCACTGGTACAAGGCAGTAGATCCAGCAGAGGAAACAAAATGAACATTGTGTAACTCAGCCTTACTACTGCCAACGGTACCACAGGTGCATCCCTCCCCAAGATCGAGGGTCCGACTGGGAGGGACTGAAACAAACATTATTACATTTACACAGTACGGACAAGAGATCCCTTGAATGCACGGCCTCATAGTCCTACAGACGGTCTTACAGCTGTTGGTATGGGCCACTCAAATTACCTAAAGAAGAACAATTTTCATTGTTGTACGAGGCTCCGCAGCATACCTCTCAATGCTGTTCTTAGAATAGATGAGGAAGGAAAACAACTCACCCTCTCAAACGAAAGGAGATGCCTCATCAACTGCCAGATATAAGCTCGACACATGGGAAGGATCATGTGCTTCCACTTAATACTATGCTCCTGTCTGACTATGTCGTTAATGTGCCCCTACCTTTGGATCTCTGCACTAAATTGAGACTACTGGCTTAAAAGCTTGATTCATGCTTCAAAAAATGTATTGAAAACCTCTTGATACAAGTCTCACTAAGATTAGTAGCAGCATACTCAAGTCTTCAAACCGCAGACAGCTGACAAATTAGACTAATGTGGCTATGCTACTAGATAGCCAGTCACAGTACACTTTGGCATAGTCCAAAAAAGAGATTCGGAAGCAACTCCATAACTGCAGTGCATCTATGTTCAAATCAAGTGAAAAATGCAAAAATAATTGCAAGAATGAGCATACCATTTATAATGCACGTTAGCCAGTAGTTCAAGTCACCTCCCAATGCCACCGTGTACTACGGCTGGACATCTAGTGGCACAGCTACATCTGTCCAATTTGACTGCTGTCTGCAGTTTGAAGACTTAAGTATGTTGCTTCTTTTCTTAGTGAGACTTTTATCAGGAGGTTTACAATAAATGTTTTGAAGTGTGAATCATGCTTCTGCAAGAGTAATATGTATTTTATACCCATTATTTAAACCAGTAGTCTCAATTTAGTGCGGCGATCCACAGTTTGGAAGGAGTTGTTGTTTAATTAGGGGCATAAGCCTGCCCTGATCTCCTGCGTGGTCCTTTCACATTTTCTGGATCACCACTAGCCCTTTTTCTGGAGCTGGACCTTTTTAAATAAAATAACCTGTTGCAAGGCTAACCATGTAGCACACATCTGTGCACTGTCCCTTTAATGTGCCTGCACCTTATTCATAATGTACTGACACATACTTGTTCCTTGCATATTTATTTACTAGACGTCATTAGTTGTAACAGGGAGCCAGAAACGTACAATAACCAGACTCCCTATCCAGTCTGCACCTCATGGTAGCGAGTCCCCCCAAGTGAAACTGACAACAACCTAGAAGAGCCTCCTGAGTACTTAAAAGTAGGGCAGACTTTTACTGTTGAAGAAAACGAACCAACTCGTAGTGCCTCTGAGCACTGACAATCAAACTGCCAGTTGTCGGTGGGCTTTCATGGTTAGGCCAAGTCGAGTATAGCATCCTAACGAGAAGATTTTTATGGTTCATCCTGAAGTGCTGGAGTTAGCAGGCTTTGATGGTTGGGCCACATGAAGTACAGCATCTGACCGACTTGAGTTCTGTGGCTCACCCTGGTGGCTGCAGGAGACTTGAGTGCATGCTGGCCTGTGGGATGGCTCACGTGCACCCTGCTGTTCCTGAGCATCATCTCCAAACAGATCTAGTACAAGATCCTGAAACCCTAAATCCCAACAGTAAGAAAATGCCAACAGCACAATTCCTGATACTGTTCCGCAGGGGGAGGCAAATATATGTACAACACCTCGAGGTTACCATAAAGTGGGGAATGTGGCTGTCGGGAGGTCTGCCATACCATTGGGATTTCGATCATCTGGATTCTGGGTGTCAGGATCTTATACGGATACTCTCCAAACAACGGTGCTCCAACTTGGGTGGGAAACCACTAAGCACTGTAAGTGATTTCCCTCACAGTCAGAGCACAGGTGCACAAAAAGAATGCTAGTTGCATCTAAACTGGAAGAATGCCAGATCGCAAGGGAGAACAGACCTCAAGGACAAAAACCATCATGCCCACGTAAAAGCCACAAGGAACACCACCTTTGCAAATCTAATAATCGGGGACAGGAAGGGAAAACATCCCAGAAAAAAGACAAGCAGCACCACTCCATAGATATTAAAAAAATAATAAGGCAGATAAAGTACCATAAGAAATTTTTTTTATTTTTAAAGATGACCAAGCACACTAGAAGGCACTAAGGAGGAGGTTAAAAAATAGGAGAGATACATACAAAAAAATAAACAGTCACTAAACCAACCTAACTGCCTACCACCCCACCCTCTAAAAACAAAAACTCATTTACCTGAGGCACCAGGCTAAAAGACTTTTGGCAGACCACAGTATAACACCCTAAAATGGCCAGTGGCCCCCACACAAGCACTGAGAATGGGAGTTAACCAACAGGTTAGTCAATCTGAAAGCTTAACTTATCAGGCAGTGATTTTTAAATTTAGGGGGCCCCATTACCAGACAGCCCCATCCTGTCTAAAGGTTACACAAATCCTACAGAATAAAATAACACACCAGTAGCAGAATTCAAAGTTTTCCCAGAGGGCTCAGTCTATGCTGTCTACCCCTGCTATGGTACAGCAGAAACAGAGGTAATGCTTCACCTGGAATGTTCCATATTTCTGTGCATCTGTGCTGAGGTCATAGCCTTTGGGCTGTACCACTACGCCAGTTGGGAAGCACATTACCCATCTGTATTAACAGCCCTCCCCATTGATAACATGGAATGATATAGAAATGTGTTTATTGGGACACCGTTAGCTTTTGTAAAAAAAAGTTTGTACCTTGCGATTGTGCTCCCTCTTGCCTCTTGCATTGTCATAGACAGCACATGCAGTCACCCCGTTCTGCTAAAATCCAAAATGAAGCTGTCTGGGGGCCAAACTGAATTTCAGTCATCCGGACTAATAACACTGCCACCTGTGGATCCAGTGCATTCACTAGTGTACACTGCGCCAGAGCCCCATTACACTCGTTCACGAGTGACTTCGTTTTTTCACAACACTGTGATGTTTTCTGCCAAATAGACTTACAGCCTTCACTGTGCTTGCTAATCTGATTTTTAATGGGAAATACTCTGTATTTTTAAAAGAAACTGCCCTTTGAAAAGTCGTGCCATGACTTCAAAAGGCAATTTTTTTTTAAGATATACCACGTCGTTCCCAGTATAATTCCCTGATGGGCCAGGTTGGCATCGGATCCAGAAAGTGGTCTGGGGGGGTGGGGAGGTTTTTTTTAATTCCCTGAAAGGCCGGGTTGAGCTTGGGATGTGTCATGTTGTTGAGGGTAGGGCGATTCATTCCCTCCCCCCGACTAACAATTTTTTTTCTTATTCTCCACAGGTCATGCTGGGCACTGGACCCATTAGGTACCTGAAGGAAGGGGGTCAGATAGTTTTTTCATTCCCGGCTGGGCTATGGACTCATCAGATGGTTTGTGGGAAGGGAACAGATTTTGGTTTATTCCCTGATGGGCCAAGTTAGGCATGGGACTATTCTGCTATGCAGCAGGCTGGGTTGGAGCATCCCTGGTTGTGTGATCCTTCTGTGCATACTGGGAAGAGTGCAGAGATGAAACTGAGGTCCAAGAGAAAGAGAGCAAAAGAGGCAGAGTCAAATGGTGGAGCCAGGATCATTGGCACTGGCTCACTGTTGTACTGCCAGCAGAGACTGGGTGGCATCACATGCGACACCACAGGAGTGGGAAGGGAACCCATATACTGGATGCTTGGGGGCATCTCCATGGAGGAGGAGCTTGCACATTGCACCCACTGCACGTATGTGTGCCCAGGGCAAAAACCCACAGAAACCCCCTGCTGCAGGATGATGACCGACCCCTCGCAGTCCCCACACCAGCAACCGGGCACCCCCACAGTCCTGTGGCAGAGGATGACCATCAACTAGGCCCTAAAAATAAAAGTCAATTAAACAAAACAAGTAAAATCTCTGGAAGTCTCGCTCCAGCAAGACTTTCACAATGTTCTGTGCTAGTTTGGGTCATCACAATAAAAAAAGAAAAAAAAAAGTGTCCGTGACCTTTGCTACCAACCGGATGATGGCCCGACTCTCCCCACCCTCCCAGTCTTCTCCACATTGGATGGCACACCACTTAAAAAGTCCAAACTTTAAAGTACCTTGGTGTGTGGTTAGGTAGCAGGTTTGACTTCTCTGCCCACAATGCTCCCATCCATGCCAAACTCCATACCAAACTCAGTACCCTGTACCACAATAAAGGACTGCCTTTCTTCCCAGGTCTGCCAGGAGCTGGTTCCAAAATGGTTCTCCCAGTTTCTGACTATGTGGATGTGGTTTAAGACACTGCCCCCTCTTCCTCCTATGCCAGACAGGACATCCTCTGCGACGCCTTCCAACACTTCACTACCAACTCACCCTCCTAAACCCACCACTGCTCCCTTTATTCTTCCCTGTCCATCCTACTGCTTTCTTTACATTCCATTCCCACTGTGCTTCCCTCACATATAAATACTGGTTTGGGTCACTCACCTCTTACCTATCCCATCTCCCCCCCCCACCGCCACCTCCTCCTCCTACTCCCAGTCCTCCTATTCCCAGCGCTCAAGGGACTTGCGCACCTTCTCCCTTTCCTAACCACTCTTCTTCAGCAAGGAAATATGCTTTCATACCACCTCCCTCCCTGCAGAATCAACTACCCTACTTCATCCATCTCTCCCTCATTTAGGTGTCAGCTAACCCCCCAAACTCCTGTCAACCCTCTTCCTGAACCTTTCTTTACTGGCTTCTGACCACCCCTTACCTCTCCCTCCTCCCTAATCTCATAGTTCTGGCAACCTCGTTAAATCAACCGGTTTTGACTCCCCTTTTAAGCACCAGCTTAGCCTCCCTTCACTCGGGCACTATGCATATTCTGAGTTTGCAATCTGCATAGATAATTCGCATGCTAATTTATTTATCCTCCATATATAATGTTTTGCCATTTTGTCTGTACTGCATTCACCTTATGCTCTTTATGTCATCGTCACAATGCATTTCACCAGTCTGGCTGTATTTTGTATGTAATTGTGCGCTTCCCTCCCCCCCCCTTCCGAGTTGCACCTGGAACTGAGTCTTGGCTCAGTGTGCCTCTCCCAGTTACCAATTTTTAAATAAATAAAGGAATGCGCTTTACACTCATATGCCCCTTCTTAAACACGGCATGGGGTCATTACCGCACACAACACTATGCCGCATGGCACAATCGCACTGCCGATACTGCACGATCCTTGCCATGTGGCATATCTTTCTTTTCTGTGGGGGGCTCCCCCCCCAAACTCCCTCCCCCGAATATAGATTTTCAAGTCTTTGGGGGGGGAAGCGACAAAGATTGAAAATAAAATTTCTGGGACTGGGAATCAAACCCGGTCCCAGAAGCACTGCCTGGGTTTCCTGCTGCTGTGGCTCAGTCCGTTGAGCCACAGCAGCTGGTCGGCAGAACCCACTCCCAGCACAGGTCTTATCCTCTGCCTGGGGAAGTGGGAATGGTGCAATACCACGTACAACAGTATACGCGGTATTGCACCATTTCCTCACTAGTGCAGAGCTGTACCGGGTTAGCCATAATGTTGTACGCTATTAAGCGTGTGACATTATGACCCGGTAGGCTTACACACAAACACATATAAAAAAAAAAAAATCAAGTACTAGTCAGTGTTTCCATTTCTGGTGTTTCTGTGAGGACTATGAAACACCTCTCGTATCCTTATCAGTTTGCCACAGAACTCCCTGCTCCTTACACTGCAACAGATGAAACTGAGGCTCTGGTTCCACTTGAGGCATTTGTGTGCATCTGTGTGCATGTATGATGATGGAATTCTACAGAATTTTGAATTCATGTGGTATCACTACAATATCCTGAACTCGCTTGCCCGACACCCTGTAGCCTAATGCCAGGAATCCCGAAACACACAGAATCCCAACAGTGAGATTTTGCCCTCCCTCCAAAAGTTTGTAATTCTAATTAAGGAAGGGTGAGGGGGCAAAGCCCCCCAAAACATGGAAAACAAGCAAAATCCCACTGTCTGGATTTTGCATTTCAGGAATCTGGCAACCTAGTGTCGGCACATCGTAGTATATCCATTCATGTATTCTGTATCACCATTCCATGTGTGTGTGGGTGTGTGTGTGTGTGTGTGACAGGGTTGAATAGGACTGTCAGGGTGATCAAATCCTAGATCTCACGGGAAAATTTTGTTACGCAACTAGACAGAGAAGAGACATGAAAGGAAAGAACAGATCCCTGCATTCAAACTCTCCATAACAACTAGGACAGGGTCCTATTCAACCCTGTCACGGGGGAGGGGGGGCAGGAGGGGAAGAAGGGAGCATTCTACTAATGGAATACAGAGTTTTGAATTCTTGTATTCCATAGCAAACAGTCACACAATGAATTTTTAGAAAGACAGATGACCTAGAGGTGAAAACCATATGTGGAAGGACTATTTTACATTTTTTAGCAATCTTGTACTGTATTTTTTGTGGCTTTAAAAACTTTTACAGTGTTTGTTTTGCCTAAGGACCCATTTTATAGGTGCAATAAATAAAACACTTCAGGCGTTGTCTGTGCTCTTTTTACCACACTTCCCGGGACTAACACGGCCTGTGGCCTCGTGCCTTACTACACCCCTGGTGTCCAGCAAAACTAGCACATCCAAAGCCCCGTTGTATCTTATTGCTTACTTGAGTGCTTCTCTGGTGGAAAGCCTGACAGAGGGATCTTAGCTCTCTCACAAGCTGCACCTTGCAACATACCTTCACGGTCAGGATGGGCATATGTGCACTCTGACTCCTGTTCATCCAACAATCTTTTTTCTACTTTGTCTATGGCATGGCAGAGTGGGGACTTGCTGCCACTCTTGCTGAGGTCTTCCTGAGAGATTTATGTACTGGACACAACAATCTCTTTATGGATATCAGGTTCATCCTACTAATGAGCTCTGCCCCCTCTGTGTCCTCCTCTGTTTCAGTGGAGGGGATATTTAAAGAGCTAATGCAGCCAAAATAGGCAGACAGGAACATTTTAAAAAGTCTAAGTAGTAGTCAACTGTAACTTTTTATTTTCTTTTTCCTTTTGCTCATCAGAAAGTCTTCTATGTGATAATATTGTGCTGGATGTGTGGAACAGCTCTTAGACTGGCAGCTGACACATCTGGCTCTACTGCCCCACACTACATCATCAGCATTGTGATCTTACTGACAGTGACATCACAGATGAAGGACCTGGCAGTCACTGAAAGTACAGTTCAGCAAGAACTTACCTTAACAAGAGATCTTCGATAGAACCTCTTGCAGCAGGCCACACCAGTATGACTATGCTGTCAGGTGCCAGGACCACATGGAAAACTTCTAGCTAGCAGTCTACCATGGGGGACTGCTCCCCGACGACATCAGCTAGCTGACATCAGCCTAGCCTGTAAAGGAGGGTGGTCCTCCACACCTACCTCAGTTCTTCTGCTGGAGACCCCAAATGGGCAGCAGATGGAGAACAGAGGAGGTTTTCCTGAAAGCCAAAAAGAAAGGCAGAAGTAGTACGAGAGAGACAAAAGGCAGCAGGGGGAAGGAGAGAGAGGGCCTGCTCAAAAGCTTCTCTCGAAGATCTACTGTTACGCTAAGTTCCTATGAAAGGAAGGCTCTTGCAGCAGGCTACACTGGTAGGACTGAGTCCCAAGCAGTACTGGGTATGTCCAGGAACAACTCACCAGGAGGAGGAGGAGGAGGACAGATCAGCAGCCAAGAGCTCAGGAGAGAAGGCACTGAAGTACTGCCAGTCCAAAATTGGCCCTACGCCTAGAGGCGATGTACAGACTGTAATGCTTGGTGAAGGTGTGGACAGAGCTCCAGGTGGCAGCTGAACAGATATCTGCAGCAGACACATTCCTGAAAGAGGCCATGGAGGCAGCCATATCTCTGGTGGAATGGCCCTTAACTACTCCCGGAATGGTGTGCTTGCAGTAACAATAAACACTGCTACTGGCAAACCACTTAGACAAACACTGTTTAGAAACAGGAGCACCCTCCTCTTGGGAGTGAACAAAACAAACTGGTCAGTTTTCCTTAAAGGCTTTATGCGGTTCGTGTAGTACCGCTAAATTCTGTGTAAATCCAAAGTATGGAGAAATGCCTCCCCCTAATTAGAATACTCAGGAAAATAAACTGAAGGTGGATGGATTGATTCAAAGTAAACTCCAACACCATCTTAGGTAAAAAATACAGGTTACTCACCTGTAACAGGAGTTCTAGGAATGGTATATGTTGTTCATCCACACTGTCTGGCAGGTTCCTTGCCGCTTTAAATCTTGCCGGAAGGTCTTCAAGCTGGCTCCTCCCACCCACCCGGGTGGTAGGACTCTCGGCTCCGCCCCATGACGCCAGATCTGGCCCGCTGGAAGCTCAGGTTGTGCGTCGAAGCCGGGGAGGTCGGGTGGGTCGTGTGGATGAACAACATATACCATTCCTAGAACTCCTGTTACAGGTGAGTAACCTGTATTTCTAGGGACATGGATATGTTGTTCATCCACACTGTCTGGCAGACTCCTAGCAGTTCTCCGGGAGGAGGGAGGCAAGGCGCACACCCCCTACTTAGGGAATAAAGACTGGAGAACCGAGGCCCCAAAACCAGCATCCCGGCGTGACTGAAGGTCGATGTGGTAATGGGTAATGAAGGTGTGTGCTGACTTCCAGGTAGCAGCCCTGCAGATTTCCTGGATAGGGACGTCCCTGGAAGCAGCCACCGATGCAGCAGTATGACGGGTAGAATGAGCTCTTATCCCTCTGGGAGGCTCCATGCCCACCAACTTGTAGCAGAGATCTATGCAGGAGGTGACCCACCTGCTTATCATCCGCTTGGCTGCAGGTCTGCCAGGTGCGGCTTCAGCGTAGGTGATGAACAGCTGGCGAACCTCTCCCCGAATTTCAGCCGTGCGCTCCTTATAATAAGCGAGCGCCCTTCTAGGGTCCAAAGTATGGAGCCTGTATTCGGCCTCCGAGGTGTGATTGGGGTAGAACACCGGCAGAGTCAACACCTGGTTAAGGTGAAACTCCGACACCACCTTCGGAAGGAATTTCGGGTGGGGGCGCAGGACAACCTTGTCCCTATGGAAGACCTGGTAAGGAGACTCAATGCAGAGCGCCTGGAGTTCTCCCATCCTTCTGGCTGACGTGATAGCCACCAAGAAGGCGGTCTTCCACGACAGGTGAGAGAGTTCACACCTGTGCATTGGTTCGAATGGCTTGCCCATGAGCTTTGCCAGTACCAGCAGTAAATCCCACGGAGGTGGAGGTTCTCGCACCGGAGGGGAAATGTGATCAAGGCCTTTGAAAAAGCGCCACACCACCTTCTCCCAGCACCGATTGCCCTCGGCCCGCGCCTGTAAGCAGAGATGGCTGCCAGGTGCACCTTAAGGGTCGTCGACCTAAGCCCTTGACTAGAAAGGGACCATAAATAGTCCAAGATGCTTGCCAAAGGACAGGAGGAAGGGTCCAAACCCTTGCCCTGACACCAAATGGAAAATCTCTTCCATTTGAAGGCATAGCATTTCCTGGTCGACTCCTTACGGGACGCCTCAACAACATTGAGGACCTCGTCGGAAAGACCCAAGGCCTGGAACTCTAGCCGCTCAGGAACCAGGCCGTCAGGTACAAGGATTGAAGGTCCGGATGGAACACCTTCCCCTGGTTGACTGAGAGCAGGTCCGGGCGAGCTGGAAGCTGCCTCGGGAGCCTGGAGTTGAGGCTGAGGAGATCTGGGTACCAGAACTGGCGGGGCCAGTCTGGGGCTATCAGAATCATCTGCGCCTTGTCCCTCCTTGCTTTGAGAAGCACCTTGTGAATCAAGGGAAATGGGGGAAAGGCGTAGAAGAGGCCCGGGGTCCACAGCCTCGAGAAGGCATCCCCCTGCAGCGAGCCCTGCTGAGGGCGGGCATAAACAGCCTCAGCTCATGCTCTCCTGAGGCAAACAGGTCCACCTGAGGTGTGCCCCAGTGGGAGAACAGATCTTGTACTACCTCCGGCAGGAGAGACCACTCGTGAGATGCAGCCCCTATCCGGCTCAGGGCATCGGCCAGGGTGTTGGAGGCTCCTGCCACATGAATGGCTAGGAGATCCGCCTCCAGGCTGCGCATGAGTGACCAAATGCGGAGAGCTTCCTTGCAAAGAAGCATGGAGCGCATCCCGCCCTGGCGGTTTAGGTAGTACATGGTCGTGGTATTGTCCGTCTGGACTCGGACCACTTGACCCCGGAGAAACGGAGCAAAGGCGGTGAGAGCTAGGCGGACCGCTCGGAGCTCCAGCAGGTTGATGTGGCATCGGGACTCCTGCGGGGACCAGAGGCCGTGCGCTCAGTGTTCCCCCAGAGAGGCAACCAACCCATCAGAGAGGCATCGGTCGATAGAGAGACCGTCGGCTCGGGGTGGACAAACGGGATGCCCTCCTGCAGATGAGATGGAACGGTCCACCACCGGAGAGCGTTCCACATCTCCTGGGTCACCATCACTAGCTGGTCCAATGGATCGCAGCATTGTGACCACTGGCTGGCCAGTCCCCACTGAAGGGGGCGCATGTGCCAGCGTGCCCAACGGACCACGCTGGTACAGGCCGCCATGAGGCCCAGGAGGCACAGGAAGTCCCGGGCAGGGCGCAATTGCCCAACCAGAAATGATTGGGCAAAGGAGGTAAGAACCTCGGCCCTGTCCGCCGGGAGCCGTGCTCTGGCACGAAGAAAGTCGAGCTCTGCCCCGATAAACAGAATCACCTGCTTCGGCTCAAGTTCTGACTTGGCCTCTTTGATGAGAAGGCCGACTTGAGAGCAAACCTGGAGGGCCAGATCTCTGGACCGCTCCACCTCCTGTCTGGAGGGGGCTGCTATCAGCCAATCGTCCAGGTAAGGGTACACCCGGACCCCTCAGCGCCACAGGAAAGCTGTCACCACTGCAATGCATTTGGTGAAGACCCTGGGAGCTGGAGACAGGCCGAAGGGCATGGCTCGGAAATCGAAGAGGGATCCCTCCGCTCGAAAGTGAAGGAATCTCCAATGTGACGGACGGATAGGGACGTGAAAGAACGCATCCTGCAGGTCCAGAGAGCAGAACCACATGCCGTGTTCCAGGGATGGTATTATCTGAGCCAGAGTGACCATCCTGAAGGTTCGAGACCTTAGGAACTTGTTCAGGTCATGTAGGTCGAGAATGGGGCGCCAGCCCCCCGTCCGTTTCGGAACCAGGAAGTACCTGGACACAAACCCTGGGTCTGAGGGAGGATCCGCTACCTCCCTGATCACCTCCTTTTGGAGGAGGAGAGCGATGTCGGCCCGACGAGCCGACAGTGAGCTGTGGACCCGAGGCCCCCCGAGGTGCAACGGCTCTGAAGGGCGGAGCCTGCTCGAATTCTAGAGGCAGGCCTTGTCCTACCACCTCCAGTACCCACCTGTCCGTGGTAATAACGGACTAGGCGGAAAGGAAGTGCCGGAGCCATCCCCCCACGGGGGACCTGGGGTGAGGTGACGGGGTTGGGGGCGACACCCCTCAGCCCGTCACTGGGCAGGCTTGGAGGAGGACCGGCCGAGGGACCTCCTGGGCCTTTACCTCCCTGCTTCCTGTTAGAGGAAGCTCCGGGCTTGGGTTTGGGATGCCAAGCCCGAGCCTGCTGGCCCTGACGTTGCTGGGCCGGACGCGTGCCGGGCGCAGAAGGACGAAAGGGCTTAGGCTGTGGTTTGCGGCCTTTGTCCTTCTGAGCAGAAGAGACAGAGTCCAAGGTAGCATTGGACTTCTCGATCCTCTGCAGGTGACCTTCCACCCCAGGGCTGAAGAGGTCAGTCCCCAAAAAGGGAACATCTGCCAACTTGTGCTGGGTATCCGAAGTAAAGGTGGATATCCTCAGCCAAGCCCGCCGACGCATAGCCACTGCGGCCGCCACAGACCTGGCACATGAGTCCCCAATGTCTAAAGCAGTTTAGAGCTGCTGTTTGGCCACTGCCCTGCCCTGGTCCCGCACCTGCCTGACCGTAGTCTGCAGATCCGCGGGAAGATGAGGGACGACCTCATCCAGGGAGCCCAACAGGGCATGAGAAAAATGTGCCATGAGGACGGCCGAGCTGGCCTGACGAAGGCCGAGAGGGGACGCAGCATAGACTTTTCGCCCGGCATAGTCCAATTTCTTGGACTCCTTGTCGGGAGGTTTGTCCACATCCCTAGCGTTCCCGGCACGCCGGAAAACGCTGTCGGTAACCAACCCCTCAGCAGAGGGGTGTTCCGTAAAACCGGACAGGGAACCGGTAGGGACCGCATACTTCCTGGCCATCCTGGCCGAAGGCGCAGGACAGGAAGCAGGGCGCTGCCAGAGCTCCAAGGCCGGACCCACTATGGCCTCGGCCACCGGAAAGGCCTCCGTAGGGGAATCCCCTCGGTCCAGAATCTCCGTGAGGGGATACCTGGCCCGTTTAGAAACGGGTTTGAGCTTCATCCCGGTGGACTCCGAGATGAGCCGAAGCAATCCTAGGAAGGACGAAGGGCTATCGTCCACCGACTGTCCTCCTGAGGACTCCAAGTCCATTCGCTTGGAGAAAAGGGAGGAATCATCTTCGGACTCGGAAGAGTCCTCAAAGAGCTGCCTCGGGCCTGAGCCACCCTCCACCTGCCGAGGTCTATCGGGAGTGAGGGTGACAGACAGCCTATGGGGCAGTCCCTGAGCCGACCGAGAATTTTTGGTCGGAGCCCCAACTAACGGCTGTGGAGGCGGAGGTTCCACCGGAATCGGTGGGGCAGCTGGAATTGGCCGAACAACCGGCCTGGGAACAGGCTCCTCAGCTAAATGGAGGGGTTGTTTCGGCCGCTCCGGTGACAGCCACTTAATGGCCGGGGAAGACGATGGCGTCGGCTTATTCCCGGTCAAAAGGAGCTGTTGCCACATGAGTTCCTCGTACCTCCGACGCAACTTGCGCCGAAGCCTCCCCTCGTCCGGGGAGGAGGAAGAGGAAGAGCGGCGAGACCGCCTATGACGGCGGGATCGGCTGGACCGCAAAGATGTCCGAGACCGAGAACCTCGGCTAGGCCGAGGACGGTGCGGGGAGGTGTCGCGGGGAATCGGCACTCCCTCGGTTGGACGATTCCACGCAAGGCTCGGAACCGGAGGCACAGACGAGCCAGACGGGATCCTCAACTCCCACCGGGAGAACGGAGAAAGGGATTCAGCTTCTCCAGCCGACAACTCGGTCCAACGGGTCGAGAAAATCTCGACCGCGTCGGCGGGAGTCTCGATCAACTGGCCTGAGCGGGGACACCGTGAAACCAGTGGCGAGCCGAGGTCGACGAGTGACGGCCGACAACTAGGGAGAGGTATCTTTCCCTCCCAAAAGGCGTCGGCATTGAGACTTACTCTTGTCTCTTTTTGGACCGAGAAAAGGTCCAGAAGAAGTTGGACCCTCACCTTTTGTGAGAGGGTCAGACAAAGCTCGCAAAGAAGCGAATAAGAGGCACGGGAATAGCGGGACAAATGCCGCGGCGAGGTAGAAGCGACTTGCGTGCCTCCTCTTCGAGGGCTATCATTTGCTCGAGCTGATCCGCCGAGCCCGCCGCCGACATCACCGACCGGGCCTCTTTGACTTAACGGAGGAAATCTCTTCTCGGGGCCCCCAGTTGTAAGCGGGCATGCGGTCAACCGAGGGCGTGGGCCAAAAGAAGAGCACAGGTCGCGAGCCTGCGGGTTGTGCTCAGGCCCCAACCAGTAGCGCCCGTGGGTGTGGATCCGTCCGAGACATCTTCTGCCCGCGAGGGCATCTCCGAAACCAGGAGTCGTTTGTCCATCGAGCCGCTGTAGGGAGAGAAGACCAAGTCTTTTAGCAAAACTTTAATTTCGAAATTCAAGAATTAGAAATCAGTCAAAACGAGAGCGTTAAGGAGGGAACCTGAGCTTCCAAGCGGTAAGGAAGATCTGGCGTCATGGGGCAGAGCCGAGAGTTTTACCACCCGGGTTGGTGGGAGGAGCCAGCTTGAAGACCTTCCGGCAAGATTTAAAGCGGCAAGGAACCTGCCAGACAGTGTGGATGAACAACATATCCATGTCCCTAGAACTTAGGATTAGTACGCAAAGACACCCTGTCTTTGTGAAAAACCAAATAAGGCTCCTTACACATAAGAGCCTATAGCTCAGAAATCCTTAGAGCAGAAGTAACAGCAACTAAAAAGAGTGCTTTCCATGACAGAAAGCGCAGTTTGCAACTCACGCCCAGTTCAAAGGGAGGTAAACTGAGTTTCTTCAACATAAAGTTGAGGTCCCAGGGAGGGACTGGGTCCTGAATGGGAGGTTTCAGATGTAAAATGCCCTGCAGGAAGGTGCAGGACACTTCAAGCTAGGCAACCTTCTTGCCCTCAACAGATGCATGGTATGCAGAGATGGCGGAAAGGTGCACCTTGAGTTAGGAGTACCCAAGCCTGAATCCAAAAGGGAAAGAAGGTACTCCAACACCTGATTCACCGGGCTGGTGAAAGGATCCAAATGGTAAGCAGCAGCCCAAATGGAAAAGCATTTTTTTTCATAGCATAAGTGGCCCTAGTGGAGGGTTTCCTAGCAGCCACTAGGATGTCTGCGACCCTGGAGAACACCCCAAAGTGGGCAATAGCTAGGTCCACAGGAGCCATGCATGGAGATGCAGGAACTTGAGATCCAGATGGTCTAGAGTGACCTGCTACTGGGAGAGCAAGCCAGTGCAGAGGGGCAAGGGCACTGGAGGCTCCACTGCCAGCTGCTGCAGCAAAGGGAACCAAATCTAATGCATCCAGAAGAGGGCTGTGAGGATCATCTCTGCCCCCCCCAGCTAGAACTTGAGCAGCACCCTCTGTAGAAGTGGGAAGCGAGGAAAGGCAAACAGAAACCTTCCTTCCAAGAGAGGGACAATGCGTCTCACCAGAAAACTCCAGGCCCGGGATCAAGTGAGCAAAAAAGCAGCAGTTTTGCACTTGGTGGGGATGAAAATGGTCCGACTCTGGACGACCCCACCTGTCAAAGAGATCTTCGACGACCAAGGTCAGAAGCTCCCACTCATGAGCCCGTGATCTGCAGTGGCTGAGACTGACGACCACAGCGTTTTAAATGCCTTGAACATGTATGGCCAAGAGGTCCAGCCTGTGTTCAATGGCCCAATACCAGACTCTCATTGACTCCTAACACAGGGGGTAAGAATGGGTCCCCCCTGCTTGTTGATGTAATACACCACACACATGTTGTCTATCATCACTAGCAGCGAACCAGGGAGGAGTTGACTCTGGAAGGCCTGCAGGGTATAGAGGACCGCCCACATCTCCAGGACATTGATATGGAGTCCTTGCTCCACAGCCATCCAGGTAGCCTGGGCGTCATGACTGGCCAGCTGAGCACCCTAGCCCAGACCAGATGAGTCTGTTGTGAATCTGACGGAGGGTCAAGAGCTGAAAGGAGACTCCCCTAGGGAGGTTGACCAGATCCAGCCACCATGACTGAACTTTCTGAACTGGGTTGGAGACCAGGACCAGCTGGTCCAAGTCGTTGGTCTGTTGGTCCCACTGGCCATCAGGGTCCACTGAGGAACCTGCATATGCAGATAATCCAAGGGAACTGTAGCAATAGCTGCTGCCATGTGGCCCAGAAGGCACAGGAGAAACCTGGTGGGGACCTGTCAGCTGGAGGAAACCAGATGGGCCTGCATCATCTGTCGCTCCGCTCTGTCCTCTGCAGGGTTTTATTTAACTCTAAAAATTGATTAGCGTTTTGCTCATAAAAGTTCTAAAACACTGTGAAAATACATAGCACTTGCCTCGTTGTGTTTAACAAACATAACACTCCTAGAAAACCTATATAAATGCTTTCTGTACAGTCAGTATTGTCTCAAGGAAAAAAGTGCTAATCAATTATTTAAAACCCTGCTCTGGCAAAAAGGCCTTGCCCTAGCAGATGTTCAGGAATGCCTCGATGTATTGGAGGCACTGGCAAGGGAGAGGCAGGACTTTAGCAGACCGATTGTGATCCCTAAGGACTGGAAAAGTCTGAACGTGTATTCCAGGGTCTGAACCAGACTGTCCCTGGAGACGGCTGCTAGTATCCAATCATTCAGACAGGGAAACATGTAGAAGCCCTGCCTCCAGAAAACAGCTGCCACCACTGCCAGGCACTTGGTAAATACCTGGGGGGGGGGCCAAAGAAAGGCCAAAGGGGAGGGCCCGGAACTGAAAATGGGCGCCCTGAAAGTGGAAGCAGAAGAAGTGACAATGGGCAGGAAAGATTTGGATGTGCAGGTAGGCATCCTGCATGTCCAGAGAACAGAGCCAGTCCCCCTGGTGCAAAAGGGTAACAGCCCCTGGAGAGTGATCATCCAGAAGCGTCTGAACTCGATGTACAGATTCAGATGGCTTAGGTCCAGGATGGGTCGAAGGTCTCCAGTCTTTTTTGGGACAAGGAAGAAGTGGGAGTAAAACCTCCATCCCCACTGAGCCAGAGGGACAGGCTCCATGGCCCTTTTTTAGAAAACAGCCTGGATTTCCTCCCAAATGAAGGACAGATAGGCAGGAGAGTAGGTGGAGTTTAGTGGAGGATTTTCTGGAGGCCACTCTAGAAACTCCAGTGTGTGACCACGCTTTATGATCTGAAACATCCAGTTGTCTATGGTCACCTTCCGACACCCATCCAGGTGAAAGGAGAACCGACCCCAGACCGCCTCCCTTGAATCCCCTGCCAGACGGGGGGGGGGGCACTAAGGAGTCAGGAGGTGGGGGCAGGTGCTGGCAGAAGGGCTGATGGTGCCCATGAGGCTCTGGTGGTGGCAGCTGCAGGGGCTGCTGTGGCCTTACGCTTGTGCTGGCATTTGGCAGGCAGGCTACGGGATTGTTTACGGGACCGATGAAAGAGCCGACATTGGCCTGCTCTAGGCTGAGTGAGGGAGAGCGAATGGACTGACTTGAGGGCCCACCCGGACTCCTGCAGGGTGGAGATAATGTCCTGGACACCCCCCCCCCAAAAAAAAAAGAACTGAGCCCTGGAAGGGGGCATTCCAAATGCTGGACTGTATGACCGAGGCAAAGCCAGACACCCAGAGCCAGAAAGGGTGCCAGAGACAGACTCCAGCAGCTGCTCCCCACCCAGAGGTGTCGACAGCATCACAAGCCACTTGGAGAATATGATTACCAACATCCAAACCAGATTTAAGGAGCTGGGCAAGCTGTGTCTTAGTGGGGTCTTCTTGTAGAGTCTGCACCAGGTCTCTGACCTGGTCCCAAAGCACATTTTGATACTGTACTTTGTGGGCCAGATAGTTCAAGGCTCGAATAACCAGGGTAGTAGAGACAAAGGCACGTTTACGCAGGTGGACCAGCTGCCTGGACTCATGGTCCGGCAGAAGGGTACTAAGGTGCTTGGACTTCTTAGTACAGTCATGCTCGGCATTAATAATGACAGAATCCATCTTAGGGTGGTCACCTAAAAAGGATTTACCAGATGGGGCACAGTACAGGTGATCTGCCATATTAGGCAAAGGAGGGGTGACTCCATGCTGCCCTTGTGACAGCCTCGTAGCAGTCTATCAAAGGGGGTGCCACCACTGGGAAGGCATCCTGACAGAGGAAAAATGGCCAGGCAGAATCTCTCTGCATCCTGGTCCTCCGTCTCCCATCCCATAATGGACTAAATGTGGCCCATGATTTCTATAAAAGTTGGATCACTGAGGAGACTTTGGAACATCCTTTGGGGGGGGGGGTCATCCACATCCGAGGACTCCCCTGGTGAAGAGGAAGACTGAGGAATCTGAGTCACCCTCACTAGTGTCATTAACTGGGGCAGACGCCAGTGGCTGACGCTCATCTTGGTGCAAGCCTAGACTGAAGTCAGGTCAATCCTCGGAGGACCCAGACATGCAGGGGTGACTAGGTCCAGACCGGTTTGGATCCTGAGGTGGAGGGTCCCAGGGAGGAGGTAAAGGAGACGGCGGAGACGGCCCTTGGGGGGGTTGGGGCTGTCTCTGCATGAAGGACCACCACACCTCATAGAGGGCATTGTAATCCACTGGGGGTGGGAGGTTATAAACCAGTGGATAAGGATATTGTGGTAGGTAAGGATATGATGGCAGCGAAGTCAGCGACAGGTACCCAGGCACAGGACCACCCGGCGTCCGGTGAGAATTCGGCTTTGTTGCAACAGGTGTCGGCTGCAGCATAGGTTGTGGCAGGGTCGATGATGGAGTTGGGTCCACAGGCTAAGGCAACACTGGCAGCGGCCCAGTGGGTGGCGGCCTGGAGCACCCAGGGGAAGGATCTGCCTGTGCAGAATGAAACGGAGAAGCAGACACCTGAGGGGAAGCAGACCCCAGCCAAAGGCAGCGGCAATGCCGGAGTAGAAGGAGGGGCATTCGTCTGCTGCGGACATTGAGTAGAAGGGCTGATGCCAGCCCCAGTATCAGGAACTGACAAAGGCAATGCCATGGCCGGGGGAGGGGGGCAGTGGAAGAACCACCACCCGAAGAACCACACTGGCCAAGTCACCTGGATGACAGTCCACTGAGGAAAAGGGCCTGAGCGCCAGGGGCTTAGGAGCAGGAGACTAAGTCCCCTACCACAAAGAGTTGCCACCCGTGATAGTTATGAGGGTGGGTGGGGGAGCCACTGAGAGCCCAGAGGAAGAGAGGGCTGGCAGGGCTGAAGGGGCTGACCCCCCGAAGGACGACCCCGTCGCAGTAGACGGTCTGTGGGGCGACTACGAATGGGAAGCTTACCAGTCCCGGTGCTTTTCCCAGTGTTTGTGCTTCCCATATTTCTCCTTGTGAGAAGTAGTAGAGGCCCCAGAGGATTGTGCCGGTGAGGTCAAAGAGCTCCTGGCCTGTAGCTCCTTCTTCATCGTGATCAACTTCTGCTTCAAAAGGTGGCTCTCCAGAGGTTTTTAGACATCATCTCCAAGTGGCCTGGCTGAATATTTGACAGATCTAGCAGGCTTCGGTGTCGTGGCTGGGACCTAGACAGATGAGACACACAGAGTGGCCATCCTTTTTTGGGATCTGTTTGCCACAGGCACACATGGAGGAGTGGTTGGGAGACAAGGCAGGTGGAGAAGACAAACTTGAAGAAAACCCCAAATATTAGATATTTAAATACTAAACACTAAAGCCTGAAAAAGTCCCTGAGAAAGGAACTGTAATTGTCTAAGTGGACTTACCTGGTCACCAAAACTCAAATAAATAAATAAAGAAATGAAAAAAATTAAAAAGTGCAACAAGCGTGGGTAATTGTGGTTGACTGTAGCTGCGACATCCACTAAGGTCCGACGTACGCGGGTCGATAAGCGGAGAAAACGAGGTAGGTGTGGGGGATTGCCCTCCTTTATAGGATAGGCTGACGTCAGTGGGGGGGAGCCTCGTGACAGACTGCAAGCTAGAAGTTTTCCGTCTGGTCCTGGCACCGGACGGCTTATTCCTAACAATGTGGCCTGCTGCAAGAGCCTCCCTCAAAGTAAGATCTGCTGTTCCTAAGCAGCAGTGACGTTACAGTTAGTGAAGTCACAATGCTGATGATGTAATGGGGGGCAGTAGAGCTGGATATGTCAGCTACCAGAATGCAGTTCCACACATCACAACTACTAATATCAGTTAAACAATGTTCTAGTTAAACAAAGGGAAAACAAAAAGTACCTCACATATAAAAGGTGATGGTTGGTTGCTTTTAAATCTAGTATTAGTTTTAGGCGGTACACTAGCTGTTAAATGTGTGCACATCTGAGACGCAAAGGCAAAGAAGAAAAAATTACTCACCATGGTAATGTTGTTTCTTCTAATGGAGTTTTGCTGTATTCTGACTTAATGCAGTTAACCATCCAAAGAATCCAAAGCTAGGAGCTCAGATATTCAGTTCAATGCACTCACTCAGTCATCTGTAGTTTCAATTTTCTTTTATTTTTGTTAAAATCCCCCTACGTTTCACTCCTTTGAGCTTGTTCATGGGGCATTCAAAATCTATTTTAAACACAGAAATATAATTAAATTTTCATACTGTAATTTCAATTTCATCACACATCTTTCTACTATGTTATTTATAATTTAAGGACTCATTTCACTTATTTACCATTTGAACGTCTTATATTTCTTGTTCCAACTGTACAGTAGTTTGTACTATCATACAACTCTCTGCAAAATTAAACATATCAAAAAAATGTTTTTTACATTTTTGCACAATATCCTGCACAGTCGTTGGCATCAGTTCCTGCATTTAACTACAATATTAAACCTGAATACCCCATAACTAGCATACCTTCAGAGCCACGGCTATATTTTATCAAATTAAATACCAAAATTTGATGGAAAAAAGGGGCCAATAGCGTTTCTCCTTTCCAGATTCCAATTCTATAGCGCTTGTACTGCAATACATAAAACGAGTCTTGGATTTAAAAAATGCATTTAGTTTACTTTAAACTTTTCAAAAAAAAGAGTCGGATACTGAAAATGCCATTCCAGTTCCTATTATTTCACCATACCTCTTAATTTGCAAGCTTTTAATTTTAACCTCTGTTCAAAAACTCTGTCCGAAAACTGCCGAGCTGTATCCAGTGCTTCTTATAGTAATAGGTTCCCCCTAAAACCAAGAATTAAATTTAAGTTGCTTTTTATATTTGTAAATATCATGCTATTGTGTATATGGTAATTTGTGAATGTGGTTACCTTCCTTTAACAAGACTGTTGTTTTTTTTGTGTTTCGAGGGATTCTTTGCTCCAAACAGTAATGGCGTTTCAAAGACGCTGAAAGACTCCTACGGTGTGCCTTCCTCTTGAGCCCTCTTGGAATTACCGCCAGAGTGATGTATCACTTTTTGTACACCTCGCAAGATGCGAGTGTTGCTAAGCAACTGTACACTTCTTCCCTCTGTAAACAGAGCGACGAAGACGGCTTTTCCAAGTGGGCTGTTGTATGGAACTGATTAATATGGACTGTGTGTTTCACAATGTTTTATACCAAGTTAATTAGCATTCTCTGGTTTCTGAGGATGCAGTGATTCCTACAATCATACCAAATATTTTATTTAACCAAGAACCAATCTTTCTCTCATCAATGTGTTTATAAAACAACATTTTAAATCTTTTACTACAATGGGTGTTGGGATACAACAGATTCACAGGACTTTGACATTATTAGGAATCTCAGTCATCCTAAACCATATGTAATTATGTTGCATTATTTAGATTCATTTCTATATTCATTTATATTATAACATATTACTGTTGAAGAACATTACTAACTGGATAAATATTAAAGCTTTTTTTAAACAGTGACCTAAATAGGGGTCTGCAATTTTCTTAAACAGTAATGCTATTATAGCATCATTACAATTCCTTTACTTTATTGCTTATTTACGTAAAATGCTAATTACTTTATTGCCAGCTTCAAAACAGTTTAAATTCTAACTTAGACCATTTTGCATTTTATCTGATACTTTCCTATCTTTCTCTGATGTTGTGGTTACTTTATTTATTTGTTCTGAATTTAATATATCATTCTTTATTGCTGTTTCTGAAATTATAAAATGTTTTTTAAACCTGAATCATTTTACCATTTCTCTGGATCACTCCAATCTTTTAATGTTATGCTTATATGCATACTTGCCAATTACTTTCTATATTCATTCCTATGTGGGAATCCAAAGTTTTTAATTGAAAAATCCTTTTCATTTCTGCTCGTTCCAACATTTTTATGAAATTATCTCCTCTTGGTGATGGTTTAACTACCTCTAGTCCCCAGAACCTTAAAGATGTTCCAGTATGACCTGCTTGATTACAATATAATGCTACTGGTGACTGTAGGTCTTTATTTCTAATATCGCCCTTATGTTCTAGTATTCTCTTTTTTAATGCTCTCTTAGTTTGGCCTACATATAGACTGTCACGGGGGCATTGTATAACATATATTACTCCTTCTGTATTACAATCTGTATGTTCCCTAATTTTGAATTCTGCATTAAGATGGGGATGTTTAAAAATATTATTTATACTAGTATTATTACACACTGTGCACTTCCCACAACTTATCATCCCAGGATGTAGGGGACCCAGTAGTAGCTATGTGTCTTTTATATGTTGCCTTCTGAATTGGGAATGAACCAATTTGTCTTTAAGGTTACTAAACCTTTTTGCTACTACTATTATTGGTCTTTGTTGTAATGCCTTATTATGAGGATTATCAGATATTACCATATGCCAATGTTTGTTTACTATTCTTCTTATGTATGGCATCTTATGATTGTATTTTATAGCTAATACTGTTCTGTTTGTATCTTCTTTTGCTTCTTTTTCTCTATAATAATTCCTCTCTAGTTTTATTTTCAATTTTAAATTCTGCTTGTTTTAAAATGGTTGTTTTATATCCCCTATTTCTAAATCTTCCTATCATATCCTGTTTATGTTGATAATAATCTCCTGGTTCTCTACAACTTCTTTTCACTCTGGAGGTTCATTCCCAATTCAGAAGGCAAGATACAAAAGACACACAGCTACTACTGGGTCCCCTACAGCCTGGGATGACAAGTTGTGGGAAGTGCACAGTGTGTAATAATAGTAGTAAAAGAATATTTTTAAACATCCCCATTTTAATGCAGAATTCAAAATTAGGGAACACATAGATTGTAATACAGAAGGAGTAACATATTTTATACAATGCCCCTGTGACCGTCTATATGTAGGCCAAACTAAGAGAGCATTAAAAAAGAGAATACTAGAACATAAGGGCGATATTAGAAATAAAGACCTACAGTCTCCAGTAGCATTACATTTTAATCAAGTAGGTCATACTGGAGCATCTTTAAGGTTCTGGGGACTAGCGGTAGTTAAACCATCACCAAGAGGAGATAATTTCATAAAAATGTTGGAACGAGCAGAAATGAAAAGGATTTTTCAATTAAAAACTTTGGATTCCCAAATAGGAATGAATATAGTAGGTAATTGGCAAGTACGCATGTAAGCATAACATTAAAAGACTGGAGTGATCCAGAGAAATGGTAAAATGATTCAGGTTTAATAAAAACATTTTATAATTTTAGAAACAGCAATAAAGAATGATATATTAAATTCAGAACAAATAAATAAATAAATAAAGTAACCACAACATCAGAGAAAGATAGGAAAGTATCAGATAAAATGCAAAATGGTCTAGGTTAGAATTTAAACTGTTTTGAAGCTGGCAATAAAGTAATTAGCATTTTACATAAATAAGCAATAAAGTAAAGGAATTGTAATGATGCTATAATAGCATTACTGTTTAAGAAAATTGCAGACCCCTACTTAGGTCATTGTTTAAAAAAAGCTTTAATATTTATCCAGTTAGTAATGATGTTCATCAGTAATATGTTATAATATAAATGAATATAGAAATTAATCTAAATAATGCAACATGATTACATATGGTTTTGGATGACTGAGATTCCTAATAAGGTCAAAGTCCTGTGAAACTGCAGTATCCCAACACCCATTGTAGTAAAAGATTTAAAATGTAGTTTTATAAACACATTGATGAGAGAAAGACTGGTTCTTGTTTAAATAAAATATTTGGTATAATTGTAGGAATCATTGCATCCTCAGAAACCAGAGAGCGCTAATTAACTTAGTCTAAAACATTGTGAAACACACAGTCCATATTAATCAATTCCATGTAAGAGCCCACTTGGAAAAGCCGTCTTCGTCACTCTGTTTACAGAGGGTAGAAGTGTGCAGTTGCTTAGCAACACTCGCATCTCGCGAGATGTACAAAGAGTGATACGTCACTCTGGTGGTAATTCCAAATGGGCTCAAGAGGAAGACACACCGTAAGAGCCTTTTAGCGTCTTTGAAACGCCATTACTGTTTGGAGCAAAGAATCCCTCGAAACACAAAAAAATGACAGTCTTGTTAAAGAAAGGTAACTGCATTCACAAACTACCATATACACAATATCGTGATATTTACAAACTAAAAGGCAACTTAAATTTAATTCTTGGTTTTAGGGGGAACCTATTACTATAAGAAGCACTGGATACAGCTCAGCAGTTTTCGGACAGAGTTTTTGAACAGAGGTTAAAATTAAAAGCTCGCAAATTAAGAGGTATGGTGAAATAATAGGAACTGGAATGGCATTTTCAGTATCCGACTACATTTTTTTGAAAAGTTTAAAGTAAACTAAATGCATTTTTTAAATCCAAGACTCGTTTTATGTATTGCAGTACGAGCGCTATAGAATTGGAATCTGGAAAGGAGAAACGCTATTGGCCCCTTTTTCCATCAGATTTTGGTATTTAATTTGATAAAATATAGCTGTGGCTCTGAAGGTATACTAGTTATGGGGTATTCAAGTTTAATATTGTAGTTAAATGCAGGAACTGATGCTATGGACTGTGCTGGATACTGTGCAAAAGTGTAAGAACATTTTTTGATGTTTAATTTTGCAGAGAGTTGTATGATAGTAGAAACTACTGCACAGTTGTAACAAGAAATATAAGAAGTTCAAATGGTAAATAAGTGAAATGAGTCCTTAAATTATAAATAACATAGTAGAAAGATGTGTGATGAAATTGAAATTACAGTATGAAATTTTAATATTTCTGTGTTTAAAATAGATTTTGAATGCCCCGTGACCAAGCTCAAAGGAGCGAAACTTAGGGGATTTTAACAAAAATAAAAGAAAATTGAAACTACAAACGACTGAGTGAGCGCATTGAACTGAATATCTGAGCTCCTAGCTTTGGATTTTTTGGATGACTACTGGACACCTTCAAGGGAGTTCATCTTAAGGATTCTTAAACGCCATTACCCATTTGTATTTTTGTTTTAATGCAGTTAGCTCCAGCACTTGAACTGCCCCAGAGAATAAGGAGTTAAACTCTATGCAGGAGCATAGAACGTTGAGCTCGAGCTCGGTTTTCAAACCTCTGTCTGTGGTACTTCCCAGTGTAACCGTCAGATTCTTACGAGCAACTAACTAGCTGAGTCTAGATATAATACATATATATATATGTGTGTGTGTGTATAAACTGTTTTTGTGTAAGCCAAAAGGCAACAATTTGGGCCCAGAAGACAAGTCGAGAACCCAAGAAGAAAAAGGTAGTGACAACATTAAACAGATTTACAACACAAACATAATTAACAATTAACACACCCAAGATGGGGGGTGCAAGGTACACCCCTGAGGCGCAACACTGTACCTGCCAGCCCACTTCCCAAAAACTAGGTTCTGAGAGGGGAGGCAAGGAGGGAGGTCAGAATACAGCAAGACTCCATTAGAAGAAACAACATTACTATGGTGAGTAATTTTTTTTTCAAACAACATTAAGTCTTGCTGTATTCTGACTTAATGCAGACTACCAAGCAGTTCCATATGGAAGAGGGAATGCAGAACCTACTGCCGTGCCAAACCTAGATCACTCCTAGCCTGGATGTCCAGGGAGTAATGCTTGGTGAATGTATGTACTGCTTTTCAGGTGGCTGCTTTGCAGATCTCTAGCAAGGGTATATCTCTGGCCGCAGCCAGAGTAGCAGCTGTACCCCTAGTTGAGTGAGCTCTCGGGCCTGTGGGAGGTGTTCTACCCAATTTGACATAGCAGAATTGTATACAAGAAACAATCCACCTGGCAATAGTTCTTTTCGTGGCAAGCTTATCTTTCCCCACCTCACCATAGGTGAGAAACAACTGAAGACAGTCATTCCTGTGAGCCTTAGTGTGCTCTATGTAATAGCCAAGAGCTCTTTTATCATCCAAGTTGTGTAGCTTTCTTTCACTTGAAGAGGAGTGGTCAGTGCAAAACACAGGAAGACACATAGACTGGTTCAGATGAAAATCTGATACCATTCGGGTAAGAACCTCCTACTGGTTCTTAGGACCGCTTTATCCCTATGGAAGGATATGAAGTCAGGTTCAACTGACAATGCCTGTAATTCACTAATCCTCCTGGACGAAGTAATGGCTACCAGGAACACAGTTTTCCAGGTCAAGTATTTCAGCTCAGCTGAAGCAATGGGTTCAATGGGGAGCTGCATGAGCTGTGCAATGCAGACATTAACATCCCAAGCAGGAGTCGGTTCTCCAAATGGAGGGTCTGTAGGAACCAGACCCTTGAAAAATTTTTTAAACACATGATGAGAGGTCAGGGAAGAGCCCTTCCCTGCTGAAAGGAAAGCAGAAACTGCTGCTATGTGAACCTTTAGAGCTGCAAGCCTAAGGCCTAGACCACTAAGGTGAATCAGATAATCTAAGGCTGTGGAGATGCCTGCAGAATCGGGGACAATGCCTTTCACAGAATGCCAAATGACAAACCTCTTCCATTTGGAATCATAAGTCTTTCTAGTAGATGGTTTCCTTGAAACCTTCAGGATATCCATGGCCGCCTGAGAAAGATGCAGGTCTGCATATTCTAGCTCTTCAAGACCCACGCCCTGAGATTGAGAGACTGGAGATCGGGAAACCAGATCCTCCCCTGGGAGGAGGACAGAAGACTATGTCTCCTGGGATGGGACAGGGGACGAGACACTGCCAGGGACAGGAGCAGAGGATACCAAGGCTGCCTGGCCCAGTCTGGAGCCACTAGGATCACTGTGCATGGCTGAGTTCTGATCTTGATCAGGACTCTGAACAGCAGAGGGAATGGAGGGAAGGCATAGAGGAACCTGCCCTTCCAATCCAAAATCCGGGCATCCTGGGGCACAGTTCCCAGGAGTGGAGGTCTGCAACAGAACAGAGGGAGTTGGTCATTGTCCGGGGCTACAAAGCGATCCATCTCTGGAGTGCCCATCTGGAGAAGATGATCTGCAGGATGAGAGGATTCAAGGACCATTCGTGATGTCCCTGGGATATTCTGCTCAGAGCATCTGCCAGTACATTGTCCTTCCCTGGAAGGTGAACTGCTACTAGGGAAGTCTGAAGAGAATAGGCCAGAGACCACAGTTTCATGGCTTCTATGCACAAGGCAGAGGACCGAGTGCCTCCTTGTTTGTTGATATACCACATTGTGGTCGTGTTGTCTCTTCTGACTTGGACCACCTTGCCCATGACCAAATCTGAGAAGCACTGAAGGGCCAGGAACACTGCCCTGAGTTCCAGAAGGTTGATGTGAAGGAGAGACTCCAGTGGAGACCAGACCACTTGGGCTATCAGGGCCCCCAGGTGGGCTCCCCAACCTAGGAGAGAAGCATCCGTAGTCAGAACTACTGAAAGAGTTTGCAGGAGAAATGTGACTCCTTGTCTGAGGTTGTCCTGATCCAGCCACCACTGGAGAGCTTGGACCAGAGTCTGAATCGCTGGAATCAGTTTGGTAGCAGGATCCTTTTTCTGAGACCAGAAGGACCTTAGGTGAAACTGAATGTCCCTCATCTGGAATCTTGCTCCCTGCACCACTGCAGTAGAAGCTGCCATGTGGCCAAGAAGCTGGAGGAACTGTCTTGCTGGGCGAGAGACCCGAGGTTGAAAAGATGAAGCAAGATCCACTAGGGCCTTCACCCATGCCAGGGGAAGGAAAGCTTTTGCTTGTACAGTGTCTAAATCTATTACTATAAAGGTGAGAAGTTGAACTGGTTCGAGGACAGACTTTGGAAGATTGAGAAGAAAATCCAGGGAACTGAGTAGGTCCTGGGTAGTTTGCAGAGCTGACCTGACCTGCAGAGATGACTGACCCACAATGAGCCAGTTGTCCAGATATGGAAAGATGGTGATACCCTGTCTTCTGAGGTACGCCACCACTACTGCAAGGCACTTTGTGAACACCCTTGGAGCTGATGTTAGGCCGAATGGCATGGCTCTGAATTGGTAATGGCCTGAACGCAACTCAAACCTGAGGTATTTTCTCTGGGAGCACCTGATAGGGATATGGAAGTAGGCAACCTTGAGGTCCAGAGATGCTAACCAATCTCCTGGCCTTAGAGAGGGAAGGATTATTCCCAGAGTTACCATTTTGCATTTGGGCTTTGAAATGAGTTTGTTCAAATACCTTAGGTCTAGAATGGGTCGCCACTCCCCTGTTTTCTTTGGGGTAAGGAAGTACCTGGAGTACAGTCCTTTTCCCTTGTGCTGAGTAGGAACTTGCTCTAGAGCTCTGAGAGCTAGAAGATATGAAACATCTGCCTCTAGGGCAAGGGTTTCTGAGATTGATGCAGGTGGAAAAGACTTGGCCCTCTTTTTTGGAAACTTTTTGAAGCTGAGGGCCAATCCCTGGCTTACTACTTCCAGGACCCACTTGTCTGAGGTCACAGACTTCCAGGCCTGGAAGTAGTAGTAACCCAGCCTGCCTCCTACTGGAGTTGGGGAGTCGACCCGGGCTGACACCTCAGGGTGTCTGCTTGGCAGGAGCCTTAGACTGGGAGGAGGAGGAGGAGGAGGAAGGAGCAGTCCTGCTCATACCCCTCCTGCCCCTCCCTCTGAAGAACCCCCTCTGTGGGAAGGGAGAGGACGCCTGGGCTTAGTAAAAATGCCTGCCCCTTCCTCTAGACTACTGCTTTTGTGGAGTGGCTTGCCTTTCCTTGGCCTGTGCACTCCTGTATGTAGTCCTGTATTCATCCATTTTCTTCATGTAAGCCTCTGTTTGCTCCCCAAACAGAGACTTACCCACTACAGGAAAATCCATAGCCTTAGTCTGGGTATCCTGTGAAAGGCTAGTACATCTGAGCCAAGCATGTCTTCTGAGAGACAGAGATGTAGCCATGACTCTAGATGCCACATCACTGGAGTCCACAGCAGCATACAATTGCATTTTTGATGCCTCAATTCCATCAGCAGCCACCTCCTCCAGCTCTTTAGCTAGCTGGGGGAGGCCTGTTTGGCCAGTTCCAGAACCGTATCCCAACTGGATTTCTGGTACCTGGCTGTGTAGGCCATATAATTAGCCTGCCTGAGTGCCAAAGAGGATGCCAAATACTGTTTTTTGGTCATGGCATCCACTTTCCTGGAGTTCTTATCCGGGGAGTGTGAAGCCAAAGGAATGTTAGCCCTGTCACAGGCTGCAGCCTGCACTACCCCAGCATGGCTGCTATGATTATAAAGGAACTCCGTAGCTGAGCCTGATAACATACACCTCCTGTCCATTCTCTTGTCCACAGGAGGTACTGAATTAGGAGTTTGTAAAATTTTGTGTCTGTTTCCCCAAGGACTTATGAAGAGAGATAGACAGCCTTTTGGACTCTGGGATGTCCATCATTTCCACAAAATCAGGCTCTTCTTCCTCCTCTGCAGCTTCAATCAAGGGAAGCTGAAGGGTTTCAGCCACCTTTTTGTAAAATAATAAGTGTGAAGGGGACTCAGAGAGCCTGAGAGGAGAGACATCCGAGGGCCTGTCTGAGGAGACGTCCGGTTCAATGGCCACATCCAGAGCCTCCTGGTCGTCGTCATCATCAGGATAGTCTTTATCTCCATCCCACTCTTCATAATAAGCATCTGGATCATAATCCGAAGGAGATGGATCTGACCAAACCGACCACCTAACCAGTGGTACCGGTACGGACGGGACCGGTCTAAGCGACAGAACAATGCTAATCGCTTTAGCTATTTCGTCTGTGTTTGGAGAATGTGATGCAGGATCCGAACCCGGTGAACTTACGTTTTGTTTTTGATGTAACCGGCCCCTCAGGGTCGGTTCTCCTTTTGCGCGAGGAGGTATTGCCTAGGTCAGTAGGCACCTCCTCAGGTTCAGCCACAACCAAACCGGGCTGGCCATCTGGATTTATGGACTTCTGGGCCTCCCTTTCCTTCAACCTATTCAGTCTCTTATCTAGAGTGGATTTAGGAAAGTTTTTACAAATTTGGCAGTCCGACTTGAGGTGGTCAAACCCCAGACAATAAACACAGATGAGGTGGGGATCAGCCTTGGAAAAGGCCTTCCCACACTCAGTACAGTGCTGAAACCCAGTGGGACCGGTTTTCTTTTTGGGTTTGTCAGACATGGCCAACCTACTAAATTACCCTATAGCAGCTTTCAAGCCAAGTAATAAAATAACCTATCGGTTACAAACCTGTCACGGGTTTTGAAAAAGAACCAGAAAAGGCCCGGTTCTTTTGAAACCAATCGATACTGGAACATTATTCTAATCCTCAGAAAATTTTCCCAGAAAAACATAAGAAATACAAGGTCAGTTCCTAACCAACCGAAAAGAAACGAAGGAAAAAAGTAATTTCCACACACTTTTACAAAATAAACAGTCACTACCTATCTACAACACTACCTGTACCATAGACAGAGGCTGGAAATCCGAAAACATAACAAATAGAATGGTTTAAAACTGAACGCTTTATTTTTTACCGAACCAAGCAGCGGAATCTCCGGAGCGACTTCACTGTTAGGCGGAGTAAAGAATCTGATGGTTACACTGGGAAGTACCACAGACAGAGGTTTGAAAACCAAGCTCAAGCTCAACATTCTATGCTCCTGCATAGAGTTTAACTCCTTACTCTCCAGGGCAATTCAAGTGCTGAGGCTAACTGCATTAAGTTAGAATACAGCAAGACTTCATGTTGTTTGAAAGAGGAAAAAGTCTTCATTTACAATTGAAGGCAAACCAAAGTCCTGTTCAGAGATTATGTCAGGCTTTATTGGTTCCTCTTCTATCACCTCTTGTACAGAGGTACCTGTTGAGGGATAAGAACCTGGAGAGGTCAGGCTCCCCATAGCCTACATGGCTTTGAAAAACTGACACATTTCTGTAATATTCTCCACAGAAGGCAGGTAGTCTTTTTTTTCCCACTGGTTGCTCCAGTTCCCACTTGGGGACAGTTATTTCTCCATTTTTTTTTCTTTCCTGATGTGAGAGAAAAAACTGGTCAGAACCTCTTTTACTTTTCTTGCCATCATTAGCATCAGGACTCCCCCATCAGTTGCCCTGTTTCTTTACTGTACTGGTAAGAACAGCTTTATAGTCTTGGCATTCTCTTTGGCAGAGATGACCGTTTGCTGCATTTTCCAGCCACCTTTTAAGTCAGTAGCTACCATGAGGATGAGAGGCCTTCTGACATGTGTTTTCCACCAGCAGGGTAACCCCCTCCATGACTGTGCTTTCTATTAGGACAGCTTTGATGCGACTCAGAAGCACACAGGGGAGCTGAAAAAGCTTCCCTTAATGTAGCCCTTTTCTTTTGAGTTTTAGGGCAAAAACTTTCACGAAGATCACAGGTTCAGGGTCTGTACCCAAATATTTCAAACCAAGCTTGTGATGGTCCACCTTGCCAGGAGCGTTGAGCAGAATTTCCAGCTTTTTAATATTGTAGGCCTTGTTATAAGAAAAATCAAAGAGGAGCTTGGATAAATCAGAGTGGTTGAGATTTGGAACGCTCTACCAGAACAAGTGGTGAACAGTCCTAATAAGAACCAGTTCAAGGTATTATTGGACTCCTAATGTATTGGCAAGGGATACTTGGGTTATGCTTAAAGAGCAGCTGACACCTTCTGCAGAAATTTAACAAAACATAACATTTAAACACAGTTCAGCTTGTATTTCACATTAGTTTTGTATTCTTCCTCCCCATCACTTATTACTGAGGTCATTTGCATGAAAACAGATCTTTGCTCCTGAAGAGTTCATTTGTTCACTTTGCTTTCTCCCTACCTGCTTGTGAAATCACAGTTACTTCCATGGCAACAGACTGCAATGTCACAACAGAGCATTATGACTTGAAGTTGGGAATAAGCTTGAGAGGAAGATAAAATCTAAGGGAAATCTAAAGAATAAATATCATGTACTCATGCAAATTTACTTAGTAATAAATAACAAGGAATATAAATATATAGAATACATATGGAATGCAAGCTGAATTGTACCTAATTATTATGCTTTTCAAAGTTTTCTTTTTGGCATCAGTAGCTCTTTAAGTAAAATCAAGTCATAATGGCTAAATACTAATGGACTTGAAATAGTCCTATGAATTTTCTTTTTAAGTCTCTCGATCATGCCAATTTGCATGAATAGCAATTATTTTATATTTCGGTTCCCTATTAAAATGTGGTAAAAACACTGATAAAATAAACCCAAATAAAGCATTTTAAACAACTGTAGAACTGCTTTCAGATTCCTAACCCTTAGGCGGGAACTGCGCTGATCTGCTATTTCTGTGGTTCCCAGAAGCAAAATGAAACCAGAGAAAACCATGATTTTAAGAAATAATTTCAATAATTATCCTTAAAGAAGGACTATGGTCACAAATTACTGGCATCACCAATTTCAGAATATGGCTCAACATAGCCCCAATCACCCTCATGCCAAAACTGAGATCCCCAAGTTACTTTGTTTAAAAGTTACAAATCATTTTACAACCCTAAATTCTCTGCCTGTTCAGAAAAGCCAGTTTCAGTGAAGAGGTGCTGATGATGGCATCTCCTGAACTCACAATCTAGTCTTCCCTGTCAGCAAGCTTACAGGACCTGCTTCTCCGAAGTTTAAAAATTATGTGCAAATGGTTTTCTCCAGTAAAACAGGCAGCACCACTCAATAAACATTGCTTTGAAACCTATGTGTTTTTCAGGTTTTATAACAAAGTTGACAAATTCATATTTTTGTTTCTGGTGCTTTTTTGTTGTGGTCCTTTTCTCCTGGGTTGCTGGATGCTAAGTCACAGCACACTAATGTGAGATTTGCAGACTGGATATCTCTGATGTGGTGAAAGGCTGTGATAGTGATTTCTCAGGATGGCACTTTAAATCTATTATTCCATCACCATGAAAATGGTGGGGGAGAGGCAGTGCTGTTTTGAAACCTTACTAAGAGTTTCTATGCAGCAGCCACCTCAATGCTTAATCACTCAATCAATCAATATTTTATTCATCATCAAAGTATGAATGAATAGGATACTCAGTTGAGCAGAGCTCATTTTCTGCTTTCTCACTGACAGGCTGTTACTTGTGTTATATCCAGGCTCATCTGCGTTGTACTCCACATTACAGTGATTGTTCTACCAGGGTTAACACTTCCACCCCTATAGCACTGTTTTTTAAAATGGTGCTGCCTGTTTTACTTGTGAAAACCACTGCAGAATGAGCTTTTAACTTTGGAGAAACAGGTCCTATAAGCTTGCTGACAGGGAGGGCTAGACTGTGAGTTCAGGAGATGACATCATCAGCACCTCTTCATTGAAACTAGCTGTTTTGAACAGGTAATGTAATCAGGGTTACAAAGTAGCTCATAACTTTAAAATGAAGTAACACAGAAACCTAATGTTTGGTAAGAGATTTATTGGGGGTACACATTCTAATTCCGCAATGTAGCACTTTTAGCCAGAGTCCCTCTTTAACTATCACAATGCATCGAAAAACTATTTTTAAATAACTTTAATTTATTTATTAGCCGCTTATGACTAGAACAACGCTCCAGAGTATCTGATCTCTTCAGCAGAAAAACAAATAGTACAGTTACGTGAGAACTTACCGTAACAGTAGATCTTCCAGAGGATCTCTTGCAGCAGGCCATCATCGACAGGACTAAGATGCCAGGAGATAGGACCACATGGAAACCTTCTAGCTAGCAGTCCATCAGAGGGAGCCACCCACCTCCGACGTCAGCCAATCCTGTAAAGGTGGGTGGCTCCCATACCCTCCTTAGTTCTCCTGCTGGAGACCAAAAGCAGGATGCTGTTAGGGGGAACTGAGAAGGACTCTGAGGTATCTCAAGAGCATAGAAAAATAAAAGCAGAAGGCTCACCACCGTGGAAGGGGAGGGAGAGAGAGAGAGAGGGGGGAGAGGAAGGAGGGAGGGAAAGCACGGTCTGCTGCAAGAGATCCTCTCTAAAATCTACTGTTACAGTAAGTTTTTACTTAACTGTACTATCTTACTTCAAGGGTACCTCTTTCAGCAGGCCTTCACTGGTAGAACTGAGTCCCAAGCAGTTCCAGCAATATAGACAGTCCAGGTGGTAGGCAAAAATAATAATAGCTTATGAAAGGAGACCTTGAAGAACAACTAGGCCAAAGTCAGCCCTATGCCTAGAGGCAATGTCCAGATTGTAATGCTTGGTGAAAATGTGGACAGTGCTCCAGGTGGCAGCAGTTTACACATTTCTGAAACAAACTACAAAGATGGCCATACCCCCAGTGTAATGGCCTTTAACTCATCAAGGAAGTTCCCTGCCATACTTCTCGTAACAAAAGACGATGCACTTGACTAACCATTTAGACAAACACTGTTTGGACACTGGGGCACCCTCTTTCCCAGGGGCAAATGAAACAAGTGACTGGACTTCCAGGAGTCCTCAGTCTGGTGTGTATAGTACATTAGGATTCTGTGCACATCCAAGGTATGGAGCAATGCCTCCCCTTGACTGGAATGCTCTGAATAATAAACAGGCAGGTGGATAGATTGATTCAAAGTAAACTCCAACACCACCTTAGGAAGAAACTTTGGATTGGTACGAAAAGACACCCTGTCTTCGTGAAAAAATAAATACGGCTCCTTACACAAGGGCCTGAAGCTCAGAAATCCTTCGAGCAGAAGTAATGGCAACTAAAAATAATGCTTTCCACAACAGGAAGCGTAACTTGCAAGACGCGGCTGGTTCAAAGGGAGGCAGCATAAGCTTTTCAACACAAAACTGGGGTCGCAAGGTGGGATAGTGTCACGGAGTGGGGGCTTCAAATGCAGAATGTCCTCAAGAAGGTGCTTGACACATCAAGTTGAGCCACAGAACACCCATCCACAGGTACATGATATGCAGAGATGGCACAGATGTACCTTGATAGAGGAGTACTGCAAACCCGAGTCTGAGAGGGACAGAAGGCACTACGGGTCCTGATCCACTGGACAGCTGAAGGGATCTAAACAGTGTGATTAAAACCAAACAGCGAAGCACTTCCATTTTATAGAAATGTTATTTTTACAGAGCAAGAAGGCTAGGGCTAAGAAACCGATCTGGTTGAGCAAGGAGGTCATGGAAAAGGTAAGGAGGAAAAGAGCTGCCTTTAGGAAGTACAAGAAAACAGGGAGGGGGGAGGACAGGGAGGAGTACTTGACAGAATCGAAGGAGGTGACAAGGGCAGTAAGGGGAGCCAAAGCATCTACGGAACTCAGGCTGGCACAAGGCATTAGAAGGGAGAAGGACTTCTTAAGTACATCAGGAGAAAAGGAACTGTAAGGACCACATAGTAAGATTAGAAGCAGGGGGTTGGGTGGAAGCAGGGTGCGATAAGGCGAAGCACTAAATGAGTACTTCTGCTCAGTATTTATTAAAGAGAAGAGGGGGGTGACACCTAAGGTGGGAGAAATGGCAGAAGCAGGGTGGGAAGTGGTGACAGATGGGGAAATCATGGACAGCAGAGTTCGAGAGGGTTTGAAGGCACTCAGGGTGGACAAGGCGCCAGGCCCAGATGGCATCCACCCCAGGGTACCTGAAGGAGCTGGCAGAGATCCTTGCAGGACCTTTTGGAACCTATTTAATGCCTCACACATTCGGGTGTGTCCTCAGGACTGAAGGATGGCTCATGTGGTGCCCCCCACAAGAGTGGCCCCAAGGATGAACCGGGAAACTACAGACCAGTGAGCCTCACATCCATCGTGGGTAAGCTAATGGAGACTATCCTGAAGGAGAGGCTGGTGGCCCTCCTAGAGGCCAAGGGACTACAGGACAGCAGACAGCATGGCTTCATATGTGGCAGATCCTGCCGAACCAACCTGATCGAGTTCTATGACTGGGTAACTAGGCAACTGGACAGGGGCCATGCAGTGGATGTCCTGTATCTGGACTTCAGTAAGGCATTCGACCCAGTGCCATGGAAGGCTGGGAGGAAGGTAGGCACAGGGCGGGTGCAAAGCTGGTGAGACGGGTAGGAAACTGGCTGCAGGGAAGGCAACAGAGGGTGGTGGTGGGTGGGGAGCTCTCACACCCAAGGGCAGTGACGAGTGGTGTTCCACAGGGCTCGGTGTTGGGACCAGTGTTGTTTGGGATATTCATTGCAAACATATCATGGGACATCAAGAGCAAGATCAGTCTGTTTGGATGATACCATGGTAGGCGCGGTGGTGATGACCTAGGGGATGGCAGGGTTGCAGGATGATCTGGCAAAGCTTGAACCTGGTCAGACACCTGGCAACTGGGCTTTAATGCCAAAAGTGCAAGGTGCTGCATTTTGGGATGAAGAACCCAAGGAGGAGTTACCAGCTAGGGGGAGTACAGCTAGCCCAGACAGAGGAGGAGAAGGATCTGGGTGTGCTCATTACAGGGTCAATGAACAACTTGGCACAATGTAGGAAGGCAGCTGCAAAGGCCAACAAAATGCTGGGCTGTATTGCAAGGGGTATATCCTCGAGGAGGGAGGACGTGATTCTGCCACTGTATAGGTCATTAGTTAGACCACATCTGGAATACTGCGTGCAGTACTGGCGTCCGTATCTGAAGAGGGACATTAAGTTACTGGAGGGGGTGCAGCGCAGAGCAACAAAGATGATCAAGGGGCTGGGGGACTTATCATACGAGAGAAGGTTGAAGGAGTTGAACATGTACTCACTGGAGGAGAGGAGAGACAGGGGTGACATGATTGAAACCTTTAAATACATGAAAGGAATAAACAAGACAAGTACAGAGGGGCTGTTCAAAGTAAGGGAGGGGAGGGACACCAGGGGCCATGATATGAGACTGAAGCGAGGAAGGTTCAGGAGGGAGATGAGGAGACACTTTTTTACAGAGAGGGTGGTGGCTGGGTGGAATGCGTTACCTCCTGAAGTGGTATGCAGTAGAACAGTGGACTGCTTCAAACGAGCATGGGACAGGACAAGGGGGAGGGTTAATGAAGGGGAAGGGTGGAAGGGAGGGGCAGCTGCAGAATAAGGGGTGCTAGCTGCACATTCGAGCAGACTTGATAGACCTCTAGGCCTTTATCTGCTGGCAAATTTCGTATGTTCGTATAGAGTAAGTGGCCCTGGTGGAGGGCTTACTGGCTGCCACCAGGACATCTACTACTCTGGTGGAGACCCCAGATCTGGTGATGGCTACGTCCTAAGGAGTCATGCATGGAGATTGAGAGACTTGAAGCCCAGATGGACCAGGGTGTCCTGTTACTGGGAGAGCAGGCCTGTGCAAAGGGGTAGGGACAATGGAGGTTCCACTGCCAGCTGCTGCAGCAAGGGGAACCAGATCTGACGAGGCCAGAAGTGGGGCTATGAGAATCATTGTAGCCCCCTCCATCTGGAGTTTGATTAGAACTCGTTGAAGGAGCATGAAGAGAGGGAAAGCGTACAGAAACCTCTCTGTCCAGGAGAGAGAGACAATGCATCTCACCAGAAAACTCCAGGCCCTGGATCTAGCAAGCAGAAAAGTGACAGTTTTGTGTTGTGTGGGGACGAAAAAAGCTCCAACTCGGGCCAACCCCATCTGTCAAAGAGGTCTTCTACCACCAAGGTCAGAAGTTCCCACTCGTGGACTCTGGACAGTGAGTAGCTTAGGTTGTCTGCCAGGAAGTTTTGGTCACCGGGAACACGGATGGCCGAGAGTTACAGGTTGTGCTCGAAGGCCCAATACCAGACTCTCATTGCTTCTCTGCACAGGGGATGTGAATGAGTTCTCACCTGCTTGTTTATGTAATAAACTATGCTCATATTGTCCATCTTAATCAAGAGAGAACATGGGGTCGGCCCGGTGGTGCTGAGGGTTGAGGCGCTGGATGCCACACCTAGTACCATGCTGGCAACCCAAGTTCAGGAGTGAGCTCAGGTTGCCGTGGGTCCACTGCGGGGAGAAGGTGAGAAGCTGGATAGGCAGCTCTCCTCTCCTGGGGAGGTATCTGGAGTTTACTGCGCTCTTGGCTGCCACCGAGAGGAGGACTGGTGGTAGCGTCAAGCCCAACGGGTGACTCAGCTGGCTATAGGCTGGGTGGGGGGGGAAGGGGTTGTCACCGGATTCATGGGGTGCGTACTCGTCTCCACGGGCATGCACGTCCATGCTCTGGAGTCCCAGGTTAGGTGGGACAAAAAGTACAAATACCTATGTCTCCCTGTTACCGAGTAAGGCGGGAGGCAGCAACAGGGGAACAAAAAGTAATATGGAAGGGAAAAAAAGAGCGGACACAGTGAAAGACGAGTCTGGAAGATCTGTAGGATGTACAGGACTGCTCATATCTCCAGAACATTGATGTAGAGGTCTCGCTCCACCTCAGACCATGTCCCATGAGTTTGGTGGGCCTGGGCCCCCAGGTAAGCCCCCCAGCCAAGGCCCAAGGTGTCAGTCGTAAGGACCTGCTGAGGGGGAGGTATGAAAAAAGGAACCCCCTCTAAGCAGGTTGCTGGGCTCCAGCCACCACAACAGTACCTTTTTGACTGGATCCGATACCAACACTGGTTGATCCAGGGTGTCCATGCGTTGATTCCACTCGACCCGCAGCATTCACTGAGGGATTCTCATATGCAGCCTGGCCGGGGAGCTGTGGCCATGAGGCCTATAAGCCTCAGAAAAACCCATGCCGGAACATGACAGCTGGAGTAAAGAAGACAGGCCTGGTCTGTCAGATGCTCTGCTTTGTCTGGGCATATGAAGGTCTTTCCCTGGGTCATATCCAGCACTGCCCTTATGTACTGAAGACGCTGGCAAGGGGTCAGAAAAGACTATGGCATATTGACAGTAATACCCAAAGCTTGTAAAAGACTGCAGGTTTGAGAAAGAGTTTGATGGCGACGGTCCATGGACTAGGCTGCTAGCAGCCAATTGTCCAGGTAGGGAAAAATATAAAACCCTTGCTGTCTTAAGGCAGCTGCCAGTACCATCGAGCATTTTGTGAAGACCCTGGGGGCTGAGGACAAACCAAAGGGCAAAGCTCTGAACTGGTATTGCACTCCCTGGAAGTGGAAAGAGAGGAAGAGCCAGTGGGAGACGAAGACCTTGATATGCAGGCAGGCATCCTGCATAGCCAGACAGCAAAGCCAGTCCCCCTGATGTAGCAGGGGCAGTAAACCTTGAAAGGCGACCATCCTGAACCGCCTGTACTCTATAAACAAGTTTAGCTCACTTAACTCAAGGATGGGCCGAAGGTCTCCCATCACCTTGGGGACCAGGAAGAAGTGCAAGTAGAACCCCCTTCCCTGCTCAAACCGTAAGACTGGCTCTATGGCCTTTTTTCCAAGTAAGGCCTGAATTTCCTCCCAGATGACAGGGACGTGGCTGGGAGGGTATGAGGAATCACTCAGAGAGTTTTTGGGAGGCCACTCTGTGAATCTGAGAATATGGCCGTGCTCAATGAGCTGCAGCACCCAGTTATCTGTGGTTATCTCCCTACACCTGTTCAGGTGCAGGGAGAAGTGACTCCCTTCAACTGCCTCCTGATGAGCAATTTGGGGAGTCTGGCAAGGAGTCAGGAGGTGGGAGCAACCACTGCTGGGGCTGCTGCACTTCGGGCACTACGGGAGGCGGCGGAGGAGGGAATGGGGAGAGCTGTCCCTGCTCTGTGCTTGCTCTGGGCTTTAGGAGGAGGTCAGGCCTGTCTGAGGGAGAAGAGATGAAAGGGAGCCCGCTGCCCCAGCTTCGACTAGGTATGGTACATAGAGTGGATGGATTTGAGAACCTGTCCCAAGGTCTGGAGTTTGGAGATAATATCCTGAACATATCCCCCCCCCAAAAGTTTGAAAACCCTGAAAGGGGCATCCATTATGTTAGATTGGATGTCCTTCGCATAGCCAGAGTCCCATAGCCAGGAATGGCATCTCACACAGATGCCTACAGCTGTTGCCCAGCCAGAGGCTTCTACTGCATCAAAGGCAGCCCTGAGGACATGGATATCAACATCTGAGCCCATTTTGAGGGCTTGGAGGGTCTGCTGCTAAGAAAGGTAATCTGGCATGGCTAGGACTGCCTCCCTAGCCTGGTCCCATTGCAAGTTCTGAAACTGTACCATACGGACTAAAGCTGAAGACACTCCCTGTCGGTGGGAGGGAGCTGAGGTGTTTCGGCCTCTTGGTTCAGTCGTGAACCGCATTAATGATGACCAAACCGGCCTTCAGCTACTCTCTCAAACACGGCTTGCCAGCCAGTGCATGGTAAAGTCTGTCAGCCTTTTTGGACACCACAGGGACCGTATGGGGGTAATTTCAAGCAGCCCAGGTAACATCCTCACTGGAGTCGATGACTGGTGGACCACCAAAGGAGGAGTGTTGGGCTGACTTAGGTAAATCGCCAGCTGATGCCTCTCAGGATCCTGCTCCTCTGTCTCCCATCCCACAGTGACCTGAATGTGCCTCATGATAGCCATGAAAGCGGATCATCAGGGGACACTACTCAGTGCCTCCTCCCCTTCTGAGGAATCTGGGCCTATGGAGGAAGACTCACTGCTGACACTCTCGTCTGCATCCTCTGCATCATCATCCCGCTATTCTCAAGCTGACAATCATTGGAGCGGGTGGCTTGACCCAGCATCAGGCTTACCCCGGGGGAGGGGGTGCAAGGAGCATTAGGGCCTGGCCGAATTGAAGCCGGGAAAATGGGACCCAAAGAAGGCCTTTGAGAGGTGGCTGGGATTGGTCTTCTTGGGGCAGGGACGTGCATCTGCATGAAAGACCAAAAAGTCAAAAGCAGACTATGGTAATCATAGGAGACCGGCGCTGGTCCCTCAGACATCACATAATTGTAGACCGGCGCAGGTCCCAAGGGTGCCGTGTATGGGTAAATCAGCGCAGGTTCCACTGGCGCAGGGTAAGAGTAGACCGGTGCCGGACCCGCAGGTTGTGGTATAGGATACCCAGGCTGAGGTTCTATGGGTACAGGTTGCAACAGGACAGGCGCTGGTCTCACAGGAGCGGGTTGCAGTAGGATGGGCAATGGGCCAGTGGGTGTCAGCTATGGGGGGGGGTGGCGCAGGCCCCACAGGCGCTGGCTGCGGAAGGCCAGGCACAGACCCGAGAGGGACAGACAGGGCTGGTGTGGGTCCCCCAGGCTGTAGTAAAGGGAGAAAAGACGCAACCCCACCGGGCGTCAGTTCAGGTAGAACTGGAGGGAGATCCATGGGTGCCGGATGTGGGGAGACTGGCGCTGGAGTGGAGGGCAAACCCAAGGTGAAGGCTGAGGAGAGACCGGACCTAAGGTGGCACGGGTGTCCTGCATCATCTGCCCCTGAGAAGGAGATGCAGAACTGGCTGCGGTCCCAGAGGATGAGACCAGCGTTGGCAGTGCTAGTGCTAGTGCTAGTGTTAGTGTGGGGGGCGGGGATGGCAGCAAGAAGGCTGGTGTCCACTGCATCCACACCAGCTGAAGAGACTATGGCTGAGCGACTTGACTGTGTGCCCGCTGAGAATATAGGCTGAAACAGCAGGGGATGGGAAGCAAGATATGGAGTACCCTGACCCGAACAGTTGCCACCTGCAAGGGAGACCCCTGGCTGGGCCACTGGTAGCCCTGGAGAAGTTTGGGTGTGCGGGCCGAGGAGGTCAACCCCCCCCCCACCCGAGGAAGGAAGACTGTTTCACGGTCAAAGACTTCTTGTGCGGGGACAGCAAGCAGGAGGCAGACTGGGGTTGGTCCTGATCCTTGTGCTTATGTTTCCTGGTAGTTTTGTCCCGGGACTTCAAAGATGAAGACCCCCGAGGACTGGGCTGGGGAAATGCAGGAACTCCAGGCCTGCAGCTCCCATTCCATCAAGGCGACATTCTGCTTAAGGAGGTGGTTTTCCAGGATATTTGGCGACATCTCCTGGTGGCCAGGTTGAACTTCTGGCAAGCCTCATGGGCTTGGACGTCGTGATCTGGGCCTAGGCACAAGACACAGGCGAATGGCCGTCCTTGTCATCGATCTGATTGCTGCAGGCACACTTCATGGAGTGGCTGGAAGAAGAAGGTTTTGGAGATATAAATCTTCAGGTGAGAACACCAACATTTTGATGTTAAACTTACTAAAAATCAAAAAATAATAAAGCACAGTTAAATGCGGGAAAATAGCAGCCAACTGTAGCTGCAGTGATATCAGTGGTCCGACGTGCACTGGTCGACGGCGGGAAAGAGCTGAGGAGAGTGTGGGGGTCACCCACCTTTATGGCATTGGCTAACTTCAGAAGGGTCTGATGTTGGAGGTGGGTGGCCCCTCTGGTGGACTGCTAGTAGCTAGAAGGTTTCTGTGTGGTCCTAACACCTGGTGGCTTAGGCCTACCAGTGCTGGCCTGCTGCAAGAGATATCCTCAGAGTAAGATCTGGCATTGTGTGATCATAGTGCACAGCTTGAATTTCACTTTCAATTTCAAATTCCATCTCCTGGGCAAAATCTATAGCATGAAACAATGCACAGTTACATGAGCCATCACTATTAGACTCCTGTTAGAAAAGTCCAGTATGTATCTTGAGGCTGCCTGTATCAAGACCTGCCCATGAAAGATCAGCCATCCCTACTTTAGCACTTGACTCTCCAACTTCTGGCAATTGAAGGAGAAGTAGGCATCACAGGTGTTCAATTCGTGGTTAAGTTCAAGGCAGGTGTAGGCACCATGTATGTTGACTGTTGCGGTCATTAACTCATCTGTAACCACAATGCCAGAAAAGTGGCCCCAAGGGGTTCAGGGCTTTACATTTTCAATGTCCAACATAATGTGTGGAAAATAATAAAATGGAAGAAAGCAGACAAACTGGAACGGAGATTTTTAATTAAGTCTGCTCCCAGATACACACACACACACACACACACACACACACACACACACGACGACGGGAAAAACAGAACTAAGGTAGTTATATAGTGTTTTCCACTACTACCTCCCCTATGCTGCATTCAGTGTTAGCATTCTTTGCCCTTACCTGCATTAACTTGCACTTTTAAGTGTTGCATTTTAACTGTCATCTTTTTTTTAAACTCATCTTTATTGAAAGTCAGTACAGTGTTACAAGTTGTAATATCACTTCTGGAATCAATACAATTATTGAGAGGCATATGCAAATTTGAGACCCAATGAAACATTAGAGCAAACGTCAGTGCTAGTGCTTGTTTCCATGTATTAAAAAGTCCCAATAAAAAACTCGGAACTTGGCTTCTGGTGTTATCTCTTCTGTTCCAAATGACTCTCTCACAGCTTGAAAAGAAAAATTATTTAACTAGGAAATGAGTGAAAGGTCAAAAACTGTGCCAACAGTGGCAACAACCAAACTGACACTACCATCGACACCTAGAAATTGTAAAGTACCCATTATTGTGCAGCAAAACATGCCCAGTTCTGCAGGAAGGTCCTGCTGCCATGGGAGCATCCATGCATTTTGCATCTGAATCCCTTTAGGATTTTCTGAATACCCTGTACTAGACTGTTCCTTGTATAACCTGGCATCCCACCTGGCCCATAGCTCAGCAGGTTTTTTGAGGGTTAGTCCGAGTTTGGCCATTATTTCCTCCATTTTCTTAATGTCAACTACACTTTTTATTCACGCTTCAAATAATGGAGTGATTTGTTTTAGCCAGTTCACTGTTGCATCCTTCTGGGCTGCTATACAGAGATCTAAGGAGGGAGTGTTCGCCATTTCCAGTTTTCTTCACCCTTACTCCCAGGCATATTGTTTTAGAGACAAAAGGAAAGGGGATTTCCCACAATTTGCTTAGTTCTGTGTGGACTCTGCACCAATAGGGAGCAACCTTTGGGTAAGCCAAATTATGTGGTGATGGGACCCTATCTGGCTACAGCCCTTCCAACTGAGGTTGGTATTCCCTGATTTGGAAATGCAATGTTATTGTGGGGCTGTGGAAAAAATCTTGTCATGCATTTCCATCTATATTCTCTCCACTCTGGGGATGCTGTCACTTTTCAGCCCCTTTCCCCATGTCTTGTCCCACTCATCAGTGATGCTTATACCTGGAACTTTCAGCTTAGTTAGTTCTGGGTGTTCTCCCCATCAGCATCTTCTAAGCTCCCAATACTGTCCCTCCTCTACCCACTAGCATTGTCGCCCGGTAAAGAAAGTTTTCTAGGGGTCTGTGGTCTTTGCCTATCTTGGAAATAAAGTTCTGAGATAATATGCAATGCCTCACTTGAACGTATCTAAAAAAGTCACCTTGTAGGAGCCCATATTTCTCCTACAGCTCCCTTAAGAAATCATTGTTAGACATAGAAACATAGGCTTTGACGGCAGATAAGGACTGCTTGGCCCACCCAGTCTGCCCATTTCCCTATCTAATGGATAAGCTGCAGATCCTAGTTAACCGACAGCCTACTTCTTCCTACCCCCCACCAGAATTGCCTTCTGTCTGTCTCATGCATTCTTGAATTCCCCCACTGTTTTTGACTCCACAGCCTCCTCAGGAAGGCCGTTTCATGTGCCCACCACCCTTTCTGTGAAAAAATACTTCCTCACGTTGCCCTTGAGCCGTCCCCCTCTCTATCTTCAAACTGTGCCCCCCTGTTCTTGCACATCTCTTTTTCTGAAAGATGCTACCCTCCTGGACTTTGTTGATTCCCTTGAGGTACATGAAAATTTCTATCATGTCCCCCCCCCTTTCCTCAAGAGTATACAGATTAAGCTCCTTTAGTCTCTCTTCATATGGCTTCTGGTGCAGACCCTGCACCATTTTAGTTGCCCTCCTCTGGACTGCCTCTATCCTGTCTATGTCCTTGTGGAGAAGGGGTCTCCAGAACTACACGCAGTACTCCAGATGGGGTCTCACCAACTGTCTGTACAGAGGAATATCAATTTCTTGTTTTCTACTGGTGATGCCTCTTTCTGTATATCCCAGTATCCCCCAGCCCTCCTTACTGCCTTCTCACATTGCTTGCTTACCTTTAGATCATCTGATGTGACTACCCCCAGGTCCCTTTCCATTTTTTTGTTAGTTCCTCTCCCCCATTGTGTATTCTTCCCCTTGGTTTCTGTTTCCCAAGTGCACTACTTTGCACTTCTTTGCATTGAATCTAAGCTGCCATACTTTTGACCATTCCTGCCTTACTGATTAATGCCTGGTGTCTGGTTAGGGACAGCCTGTTCCATTTGATGAAACCTGGCTCAGTTGAGGTGGGGAGGTCAGGGTTACCAACCATTATTGAGACAGGTCCACTCTCATTTGGGGATTTTGTAATAGTTTTGACCTTTGCCAGGATTTTCAGCTTATGTCTCATCCAGGGGTTTGAAATTTCTGGCCAGATCCTAGATCCAACTGGTGTCATTCAGAACCTCCCCACCCTTCTGCCCCCTCTTTCTCCCTCCTGCTCCTGCTGCCACCCCCAAATCCCCATTAAGCTTGTAGTACCCGTGCTCCTCCTTATAGCTGGGGTGTTGAACCTAACCCTGGCCCTGTACACTACCTCCCCGCTGATCTTCCCAAAAGGCTCCAGGTGGCCCATTATCAACATCTGCAGCCTCCTAACACAAATCAATCAGCTACAGCAGGGTTTTATTTAACTCTAAAAATTGATTAGCGTTTTGCTCATAAAAGTTCTAAAACATTGTGAAAATGCATAACACTTGCCTCACTGTGTTTAACAAATATAACACTTCCAGAAAACCTATATAAATGCTTTGTGTACAGTTAGTATTGCCCCAAGAAAAAAACTGCTAATCAATTATTTAAAACCCTGTACAACCTCTTGTAGTTTCTCTCCAACCAGATATCCTGAAAGTATCAGAATCTTGGCTCTCCCTTAAAATTCCCCGACTCTCCTATCACAATCCCAGGGTACACCCTCACCTGCCAAGACCGCACTACTAAGGGTGGTGGTATTACCATCTACCTCTCTTCCTCTATTCAATCCATCACAGTACTGTATGTCACCTTTCCTGCTGCCTATGAACTCCTCATCCTCAAACTCTCCCTCTCTGTCTCCCTCCCCATCTACGTGGAGTGGCAGATGTGTACTGCTGTCATGGCCTATCCACCTCTCTTGTCTCTGAACTCCTGACTTCCATCTCCTCTCTTGCCCCCTCTGGTGATCTTCTCTTCCTGGGTGACTTCACTGTAAACTGGCTTTCCCACTCCAACATTAAACTCTGTCAAAACGCAAGGTCCCTGCACCTTACTCAGCTCATCTCAGCCCCAACCAGACTAAATTCTAAATCCCCAAATCACTCACTTCTGGACTGGGTTCTCACCAATCACCCACACCACATCACTGATGCTGGCACCTTCCCTGACACACTCAGCGACCACCATGTGGTATACTGCATGCGCAGAATCTACCATCCTAGAGTACCCCAAAAAATTATCCACATCCGCTGCTTCCAGTCGCTAAACCTATCCTCACTACGTGCTAATCTGCAGTCAACCGACTGGTCCTCCATCACCGGAGCCACTGACATTAACCAAGCACTCAACTACTTCCTCTCCAAATTTCTGTTAATCTGGGATCAGCATGCTCCCCTAAAGAAAACCAGGGTCAGAGGTTCACACCTCCCACGGATCTTAGTGGAACTCTTGGCTTGCTACCATGCCCGTGACCTGGAATGGACATCATACAAGTCCTCTGGCACACCAGCAGACATTAATAGGTACCACATCCTGAGAAACACTTGTACTAGAGCCACTAAGCTAGCAAAGGCAGAGTTCTTTTCTTCCTCTTTCCAGAAAAATCTAAGCCATCACTCCAAGTTCTGAAAAGTTATTCATGCCCTCTTCTCCCCTCCTACCCTGTCCACCCCTCCTGTCTTAAAGTTAGGCAAATCCACCATCTCTGACCCTCCCTCTGGGACCTCCAACTTCAACACTTACATTACCATCTGTGCTTCTGCTCTCCTCTTCTCCCTGCCCCCTTCCACCTCCCACCCCCCCACACTACTGCACTTCATTTCTCCTTCTCACCAGTTACCCCAGCCACCTCTCTGAAAGCCCTTCTAGCTCTCAACTTCCTGCACGATGAGAGCCCCGAAAGACTAGACCCTAAGCTCCTTCACCTCTCTGCTCCTGCCATTGCCTCGCCTATCACCCCCGTCCTTGACCTCTCCTTCTTTCTCGCCTCCGTTCCAGACTCCTGGAAGCACACTACAGTTATTCCTCTACCAAAAGGAGGAGATTCCTCCTCTCCAGCCAATTTTTTGTCCTATCTCCCTCCTCCCAATCCTTTCCAACTCCAAGAACACATAGTTCTATCCCAACTCTCACCCTTCCTAGATTCCTCTTCCTTCTTCACTCCTTTCCAGTCTGGCTCTCGCAAACACCACTCCACAACTTCTTCCCTCCGACTCACTGATGCCATTCATACTCTAACGGACCAGGACCATCTCACTTCCACCATCTTTGTCGATCTAGCGAAAGCTTTCAACATTGTCTCCCACCCCCTGCTCCTGCACAAACTGAGGTCAGCGGGCCTCTCGGTCGCCGCTATAAAATGGTTCAACTCTTACCTAACAGGCAGATCACAATCTGTGAAACTTGGAAAATTCTTATCCCCTTCCCTTCCCATTAATACTAGTGTTCCCCAAGGCTCCATCCTTGATCCTCTTCTTTTCTCCATTTTTCCAAATGACCTCCCCTCTGCCTGTCCACCTGCATCTATCCACATGTACACAGATGACATGGCCCTGTTTGTCTCTGGATCATCTCCAGCAAGGTTAAGTTCCAAGCTCCAACCAGATTTTGACTCACTCCAGAAATGGTTCAGGTCAAATCAGCTATCACTAAATGCCAACAAAGTGGTTTCTATGTGCTTTGGCACTAGGCAGAGGCTTTCTAAACTCCCATTCCTTCCCTCCTTCCACACCCTAGATGGAGACACAAGTGATAACATGCCTTGATTCAAATACCTTGGTGTCTGGCTTAACCGACACATCAACTTCTCCCAGCACATGGACACCATATACAAAAAACTCCACCCCAAGCTTGGCCTTCCCTGATATAATCATTTAATCCTGCTCAAATTGCCCAAATTCAACACCAGGCTAGGGAGGGCAGCAATCAGCTATTCTCTAGCTATAGCATGGAACACCCTACAAAAATCCCTAAAACTGTCCAATATCATTCCATTTGCATCCTTTAAACAGCACTGTACAGTCTTCTTCAAAGAGAAATGCAATTGCTACCACTAGAGCTAGCATTGTCATCTCACAAATCTCCTTCAAACCATATATGGCATATTCCTTCCAGACAGACACCCCATCTTATGGCCCAGTAATACCTTCACCGTCCTAGTATTACATTATATTGAGTGTCTGCCATGCCCCCACTGGGATATGTATATACTGTACATACTGTAAATATTAGCTTAACTTTTCTGTAACCGTTTTTTATCATGTGAATTTACTGTACATCATTGTGTTTATAAACGTTATTTTCCCCTGTATGTATAACTGTCTTATATAAGTGTATGATGTATCTGTTGTGTATCAACTATTGAACCTTGACCTTATCAGGTCCATTTTGTAAATAAGCCTTGCTCAATGATGTTCGCCTGAATAAATAAAGATTTGATGATGATGATGATGATGATAATCTGACAAATGACGTGACCACTGAATTTATGTATTTGTACTATTTTATCTGTTTTTACAATTTTAAATTTATATTTAGGTATGCCTTCTTACTCCCTGCTTGTCTTTATGTGAGGTGCCCAGAGCTTCCTGGAGTGGGCGCCACACAAATAAACTTTGCCTTGCCTTGGTGCCCGCTATAGGAACAAAAGCTGCATCCCTCTACCTGCCCGTCATGACATCCTTACTAAGATGATTCTCGCTATCTTTGATTATGGCGACATAGTCTATAGTGCTGCCCCGGGGTCCACCCTGGCCAGACTGGACCCCCTCTACCACTCCTTCTGCTGTTTCGCTCTTAACTGTTCTCCCCACACCCACCACTGTGCTCTTTACTCTGCTGTCTCCCTTCCTTCCCTTGAGGACTGCCGCCAAACCAACTGCGCCGCCTTCACTTCCAAGTTCTGGCTGTCTTCCCCCCTCCATATCTGAACTCCCTTCTTTCACCTACCCCCCCCCCACACACACACACACACACTCCGCAACCCTGGCTATCGCTCCCTTCTGCTCCCCTCTCGTAATTCCCTTGCTGGGCAAGTGACTTTCTCATTCCATTTTGCTAAACTATGGAATTTTCTCCCCCTACCAATTCACTCTGCTTCTTCCAAACACTCACTAACCTCTCCATGCTGCACCCACACCACCCCCTCCTATTACTGCCCCTAGTTGCCTGACCCTATGTTTCACTCGCCCCCTTACTCTCCTTACTCGGGTGGCCCCCTTTTGCCAGATGGCGAAACACGGAAAATTACCACTACAGCGACAGTCGCTGTAATGGTCTGTTTCCGTGTTTCGCAGTCCCCCAGTGTCCTGCCCCCTCCCCAGACCAACTCCAACCTGGAATTGAGAATCTTAAAGTCTGGGGGGTGCTGGGGGAAGATGCCCCCCCCCCCAGAAAACACTGGGGGCTTGGGCGGCACAATACCTGCGTCAGTATTAGGGTTGTCAGAACAGGTTCGGCAAAGATTCGAACCCTCCTCGAACCCTGGTGTTTGAGTTCTAACTCAGAACTCGAACACTAAATGGTTCGCAAAAGGGTTCGAATCACCGTGAGACGCGAGACCACGGGGTCGAGTAAGCAACGGCAGCGTGGATCTGTGGGGTATTTAAAGAGATGCGCCATGAGGAGGAGCGCCATTTGACTGAGGATCATCGCAGAACAGAGGCAGCAGCAGCAGGCAGCACCAGCAAACTGGCAAATAGGTTAGCGCGTCCGCTACTCTGTCCAGTCGTGGCCACTTCTTCTCCTGTGAGACCGAGAACAAGAAAAAAGCTAAAAATCGAGGGGGACTGGGAGTGGGACTAGGGGCAGTTCAGGACAGAAGGAGTGAATCGGAGGGATTAATCAAGATTGGGGGAAGGGACTGGGGAATAGGGAGGATTGATGAGACCAATATCAGGAGGACTGGAGGAGGACTGGAGAGAGACTAAAAAAATAAGAAGACTGAAGATTATAAGAACCTTTGTGAATGTGAAATGTGATTATTTGAAACTGCAGCACACTGCACACTCAGCAGCTGCCAGCAACAAGCATACAAGGGGGGCACAAAAAGGCAAATAAATCTTTCTGAACCCTAGTGTGTGTGTCACAGAGAGAAGCCCAGTGTGTGCCCCTTGACTGCACTGTACTGTACCCTACCCAGTGTGTGTTACAGAGAGAAGCCCAGTGGCCAGTTGTGTGGTGGCATTAACCTTACATGACAGAAACGTTGGGGGGCAAAAAAAGGCAAATAAATCTTTCTGAAGTAACCCTAGTGTGTGTGTCACAGAGAGAAGCCCAGTGTGTGCCCCTTGACTGCACTGTACTGTACCCTACCCAGTGTGTGTTACAGAGAGAAGCCCAGTGGCCAGTTGTGTGGTGGCATTAACCTTACATGACAGAAACGTAGGGGGGCAAAAAAAGGCAAATAAATCTTTCTGAAGTAACCCTAGTGTGTGTGTCACAGAGAAAAGCCCAGTGTGTGCCCCTTGACTGCACTGTACTGTACCCTACCCAGTGTGTGTTACAGAGCGAAGCCCAGTGGCCAGTTGTGTGGTGGCATTAACCTTACATGACAGAAACGTAGAAATATAATTCTCATTCCCTAGGTTCGTATGTGACTCAGTCTCCTGTGGTCAGCCCATCACCCTGCTGCTGTGTGCCCTTTGACTGCACTGTACCCTACCCAGTGTGTGTGTTACAGAGAGAAGCCCAGTGGCCAGTTGTGTGGTGGCATTAACCTTACATGACAGAAACGTAGAAATATAATTCTCATTCCCTGGTTTGCATATGTGACTCCGTCTCCTGTGGTCAGCCCATCACCCTGCTGCTGTGTGCCCCTTGACTGCACTGTACCCTACCCAGTGTGTGTGTTACAGAGAGAAGCCCAGTGGCCAGTTGTGTGGTGGCATTAACCTTACATGACAGAAACGTAGAAATATAATTCTCATTCCCTGGGTTGCGTATGTGACTCCGTCTCCTGTGGTCAGCCCATCACCCTGCTGCTGTGTGCCCTTTGACTGCACTGTACCCTACCCAGTGTGTGTGTTACAGAGAGAAGCCCAGTGGCCAGTTGTGTGGTGGCATTAACCTTACATGACAGAAACGTAGAAATATAATTCTCATTCCCTGGTTTGCGTATGTGACTCCGTCTCCTGTGGTCAGCCCATCACCCTGCTGCTGTGTGCCCTTTGACTGCACTGTACCCTACCCAGTGTGTGTGTTACAGAGAGAAGCCCAGTGGCTAGTTGTGTGGTGGCATTAACCTTACATGACAGAAACATAGAAATATAATTCTCATTCCCTGGTTTGCGTATGTGACTCCGTCTCCTGTGGTCAGCCCATCACCCTGCTGCTGTGTGCCCCTTGACGCACTGTACCCTACCCAGTGTGTGTGTTACAGAGAGAAGCCCAGTGGCCAGTTGTGTGGTGGCATTAACCTTACATGACAGAAACGTAGAAATATAATTCTCATTCCCTGGTTTGATGTGACTCCGCTCTCCTGTGGTCAGCCCATCACCCTGCTGCTGTGTGCCTTTGATTGCTATGTATGCCTAATGCCTAGCAGCCCAACCATTCTGTAAGCCTTGAACCTGGGATCCTTTAGTTGCAAACTGTCATATTCTTCAATTACTTTCAGTCCACGTATCACAGTGTCACACAACCAAAATAAAATTTTGGAGTTGTAGCCAGCGATTACAGATCACATTGCTTTGTTACACAGGAATTGTTTGGGTGTTGGTGTGTTCACTGCAGTATACTGGACTAGTAGTACTGGTACTTACGGTCTGTTATGGCTGACACCAACATAGATGAAGCATTTAGTGCTGATGTTGGAGCAGGTGTTGGTGGTAGTGGTAATCCTGGTGCTAACAGAAATAACCAAAATGTTTCATGTGATAAAATTCAACAAACAGCAAAGAGCAACAGTGAAGTGTGGTAAAGGGGACCTTTAAGAAAACCTGTACAGCTGCTGGGGTCCACGGAGAGGCACCATAAGGTATGCCATTCATGCCGTTAAGATCCCTGTGACTAGCAGCAATAATGCAAGTGACAGTGAGTCCCTCTCTGACTCAGACAGTAGCTCTTTGTCTCAGTCCCACACTGTTGTGTCTCGTGACAAATCATTACTTCCTCAACAAAGTGAAATGAGCAAGTCTGCTGACAATGAATCAGGTAGTGCACTTGCAAATACATCCAGCACTGTTGGCAATGAAAAGGACATATCCATTGAATCCACCACTTCTGTGTTGGCCAGCAATGAAAATCCATCAGAGTCTTCTGTCCACTCTTCTAGCACCAAGGAGTATGTCCCAGGTTCTGTTAGGACAGGTGAAAAGACACAAACAGTCTTTAGCTATCTTCCTAGCACTCAAACAAAATCTGTCACATCTGAGGTGTGGAATTATTTCTCAGTCAGTAAAACTGATCCATGCAGAGCAATTTGTTCCTGTGTAAACAGAGTGTAAGCCGTGGTAAAGTTGTGTCATGCCTTGGCACTACAGCTCTTAAGCCATCTGAAAAAGCATTGGTTTGCTTGATCATCAAAACCAAAACCCATGTCCTCCATCTTCCAGACCCTGCGTGAGAAGGGTCAGGATCAGGAATCTGAAATGGATACTGAATTGTCTGAACTTGATGCGGGCAGAACCACTGCCAGCCCTAGGATCACTGTTACCACCAATGCCAGCACCATTAGTACCAGTTGCACATCCAGTGATGGCACTGAATGTATAAGTCCTAGTCCACCATCTCGTCTCTCTGCCCATCGAGGCAACGTGTATAATAAACCAGCAGGACATGCTGCAAACAGCTAACACTGTCTCAGGCATTTGAAAGGAAGAATACCTTTACTAGAAATCATCCAAAGACCCTTCATCTTAATCACCGAATTGGTGAACTGTTAGCCGGAGCCCTTCTCCCATACTCTTTGGTAGATCATGAGGATTTTAGGGAGCTCATGACATTAGCAGAGCCTCGTTACAATGTTCCTCAGCGAAGGTACTTTTCCTATGTTGAAATACCAAACATTTATCAGGCTTTAAAAGTGACAGTGATGCTTGCACTTAAAACTGCAGAGGGTGGGGTTATTCACGTCACAACAGATATGTGGACCAGCACTCAAAACATAGATTACATGTCCCTTACCGCTCATTGGGTCCACGTTTTCTTGTGCTTCTTCAAAACAAAGACACCCCAAAGATGGCTGCTGCATATAAAGAAGTTTGGGCAAGTCATACTGCTGCAAACATCTTGCAGGAACTAAATGACCTCCTTGAATGGGTTTATTCTCATGGTCTAAAATGTGGCTTCATAGTAAGTGACAATGGAGCCAACATCTTAAAAAGCAATACAGGATGGAGGATTTCTGCATGCTTCTTGCTTTGCACATTGCTTACACTTAATTGTCACAGGATTTCTCAGCAACGAAACACAAGTGGATGGTATGATTGCTGTTTGCAAAAAAATTGTGACTCACTTTTCACATTCAACCAAGGATATACGGACATTGTCCGAACTGCAAAAAAAACACAAGCTGCCCCAGCAAAAGCTGATTCAAAATGTTTCCACTCGTTGGAACTCAACGCTTTATATGCTGCAGGCTATCTTGGAGCAAAAGCAAGCTGTACATGAGTACTGCTCCAGTTACATTATTGGAGATGGCATTATGCTGTCTGTGCTGCAGTGGAAATTAATGGAGACAGTGTGCTGTATCCTAGCTCCTTTGAGACAGCTACAAGGGACATGTCTTCTGAAGGTGCATCTGTGAGTCAGGTTATCCCACTCATAATGCTCATTTCACATCATCTTAGTGTTCTAAATCTACAAATAGAAAAAGACAGATCTGAGCGCAGACAACATGTCGCCTATATCATGGAATCTATCAAAAGAGAATGGCCGGCGCTTCAAAACCAATGACAAATTAGTTGCAATGCGAAATCAAGACACTACATCCTTGCAACTCTCTTAGATCCCAGGTTCAAGGCTATACATCTTCCAAAACAGATGATATAGAGCAGTACAAATGTATGTTGCTAGATGAGCTGCAGCACTCACAGGAGTCAAACACGAACACGCACAGTACCATCAGGTTGTCATCACCACAACATGCAGGTTCATCTTCACAAAGGGATACAGAACTAGAAAAGTCACCAAACATTAACAGTAGTTGTTCCACAACTGCCACTTCTTCAGCCCTTAGTAGCAAGCTAAATCTGTGGCAAAACCTTTCCCAAATTGCTGCCATACCAGCTGCTTCTGCTGATTCCTCTTCTGAGCGGTCTCTGTCCAACATGGTAGACAGTTACCTGCAAGAACTGCCTATTCCTATTGATGCATGCCCTTTTGAATACTGGAGATCAAAAAAGTCAATTTGGACAGAGCTGTATGATGAAGCCTGTAAATATCTTGGTTGTCCTGCAACAAGTGTCTCTTCAGAACGCATGTTTAGTACAGCTGGCAATATTGTGACAGACACCAGAAATAGGTTGCTGCCAGAAAATGTACACCGTTAACTTTTATTAAAGTTAATAAGTCAAGATTTTCAGTATCCCTACAAGAGTATACAAACTGATCCTGAAGTGATTGATGTTGTGGATGTTGATGGTGATGATGACAACTCAGATGGTGGTGGCTGGTAAAAATACTGTGTGGGACAGAGTCTCTCTGCACCAAAAAGGAAACTTTTACAGACTGTGATGACTTTGGTTGTCGTCTCTCTCCTTTCTCGATCTACTACCTTGGACTATATACCCCCCAAAACTTTCACCATTTCATGGCAAACTGCTTTGTAGCTAGGGTCTAAACTAAAGTCAACAAGTTTTATATACAGGGCAATTTTAACATCAGTGGGAACAGGCCCAAATTTGGCATAAAGGGACACTGTCACGTCAATCCTTTCTGTATCATATTATTTATAGTTAAAGTGCAAATATATATTTTGGATTTACCTTCTGTGACTTTGTGGTGCATCAGCATGGGCTGGGACATGAGGCGGTCTATTTTCAATTTTAAAGAGGACAAAACAATGAGTTCTAATTGGTAGCTGTTTATTTTTCAATTACAGAAATGTTAGCCATAAACGAAAAATGGATGCTATAGTACATGGGTGAGGGTTGTGGGTTGGTTTTAACATGGGTGTAAGGGTGGCATGGGTGCTACTGCACAGATGAGGGTGGTGGAAGAAAAGTGGAATGGGTGATGGGGTGAAAGGTGGGTGTTGTTTTAGTTCTTTCATTTACAGATTACGTGATCAGCTGGGGATGGTGAGGAAAAAATGATGACAGACCGAACCTACTGTACACATAATATATATTCTTATTAAATACATTGCAAACTGCTGCCACCTAGCACAATTGTCCTGTCCCCTTTAAAAAAAGAATAAAGGAATCAGAAATAAAAGAAAATCTGCATCAGCAGTTTTCACAGAATGTGACGTATCATAGTGTTTTTGCTTTATAAGTAGTGATAATTTGATACATAATGGGGTTGACAGACACTGTCCCTTAAACATCACATGCCAACTGCTGCAGCTACATAAATGTTCTTTAGTATGTGGTGAGGAAACCACTGTTTTTATTTATGTGACTGAAATACAGATTTTATTGAAGTATCAGCTGCAAAATGCATCATCTTAGAATTTTTGTATGTATTACTTCAATTTGCCAACAAAAATGTTGGTATATAGCATGCATTACCTTAGAAAATTGCATGCATTTTGCCAAAGCAACAATGACTGGCATATTTTTTTTATTAAGAACAAAGACACAGCACCAACACTTCCAAAAATATACTGTGTTATAGTTTTAACTGATAGCATCACGGTACAAGGCATCATGCAGGACAAAACAGTTTAAACAGACAAAAGGACCTTTTGTCTGTTAAACTATTTTAACTCTACATGTGAATTCCCCTACTAATGATGCTATCGGTCGCCTAACTCTAATATTTTGAATATCATCTATCTTTGTTCTAATGTCAACTTTTCACACAGGCACAACTTAGGATTGGAGCAGCCTTCTTGTGGTTTCTGCAAATATTTTTTTTTCCAATGTCTTGACTGAATATGTTATGACATTATATGTTTTGTAAACAGTTCCACATGTTGCTGCTGTAGTACTTGGCTTGACTTTGTTATAAAGCTTTCTTTTAAACATAGCAACTTTTGATTCACTCATTTAAAACAGAAAGCAGCAAATAGCTGAAATTAGGTAATATCAGTTATTTTTCTCCTAATTCATGACGATGAGTATATATAGCTGAGTACATAAATGGCTAATGTGCCTCTTTCTTTCACTAAGGAACTATGATGCAGCTGCAGCAGGAAAACTTTAACATATGGGTAGGTGGGTGGGCCTGTTACGTATTAAGTTGCTGACTTTAGCAAACAGAAGAAACTATAGATAAACCTAGTTGTATTCCTATCAATGTCACACAAGATAATTTCTCTCCCCCTTATTTTGAACAGTTTTTCCTTTACATGTATTTTATTACTATCTTCGTTACTGGCAGCACAATAAAAAAATAGGGTTCGAGTTCTAAAAAATTCTAAAAAACATTAGAACACTAGAACTTTTTCAAAAGTTCTAGACTAGAACTAGAACCCAGAACTTCAGAGGGTTCTGACAACCCTAGTCAGTATTGTGCCGTTACTGTGTGGGTGGTAGACAGGTTTATTGTCGACCAAACTTGGTGCTTCCTCCTTACTCCCCCTCACCTATTCCTGTCCTTTCTACTTCCTCACTCTCTTCCCTCTCCCCCTCCCCATCTTCCTCATCCTCCCCTCTTCCTCACTTCCCCTCTCGCTCATCTCCTCTCCCCCTTCCCTCTCACTTACTCCCTAATCCACCCACCTTCAATCTGTCCCCAGACTTAATTTCCTCCAATGTATCTTATCTGTTTATGACTGTAAATGCTGTATATACTGATACTGTAATTAGCGAAACTACTGTCTCATTGCATCACTCCCTCTTCCCATCCCCCAGCACCCATCTGGAAATGAGCTAATTTAAGGCTCAGCATGCCCTTTCTGGTGAAACGCATTAATAAATATGGTGAAACGCATTAATAAATAAAATAAATAAAGGAGAGGGTAGGGTGTGGTAGCATGAACAAGGGCATGGAGCAGAGCTAATGTGTCTCTATTTCACGCCACCCAATACTGTTTCTCTGTCTGAGCCACCTGACAATGGGGTCCAAATGTGCAGCCATGTAATACAGCCTCAGGTTTGGCATTGCCAGGCTTCCTTTCTCCCTGGGGAGGGATAGCATTCTCTTATTCATCCTGTCCCTGCCTCCTGCCCACACAAAGAAGAGCAGGAGTTTATGCACCTATCTCTAGTAGGATTCAGGGATGCCAATGGGCAAAGTCTGAAAGGAAAACAAAAAGCAGAGCAGAATGTTCATTTTCAATGTGGCAATTCTGCCCAGAAAGGAGCAAAACCGCCATCAAGCTGTGTCTGCTCTGATTTCCCCTAAGAGTTTTCCATAATTAAGCCACAAGGAGGACAAGTTAGGCAATATCCTGACACCTAAATATCTCACTGTGTTATGGGATACCCTTTTGAAGGGGAAATTGGCTAGGAATTCCTTTTACAAGCCCCCCCCCCCCCCAAATACTGATGGTCTCGGATTTTTTCCAAATTTGATCTTGTACCCAAAAATCTCTCCATATATTTACACTTCATTTACAGGGCTGGGACAGACTCATCTATCTTGTCTGTGAGCTTGCGTTCCTATCCATACAAACAGCACAGCAGGGAGTCATGTTGGTCAAGCTGCTCGGAGACTTCAGTAAGCCCCCTCCACAATGTCAGCTGTACACTGTGCCACCTTGGCCAGTATGCTAGAGTTACCCCCCTGCCTTCTCAAGGCATTCCATAATGGAACTGAATTTGTTTAGTTCTGTAAAGAGTCTTTTGAAAGTGATAGTGAGTTTTTTCATCATTTCATCACTGTCTTTGTTGTTCTGCTATAGGCTATGGAAGCTGAGTGTCTCTAGCCTCGGGTTCTGGTGTCTGGCTCTTCAGTAGTTTTCAACTGTAAGTACTTAAGGGGTGGCGACTCAGCTTGAGCTTTGCCGGCATGTTGTCTGCCGTTGATGAGTGTATTTCGGTGACCTGATTGCTGTCTTCCAGGGTTGATTTCAATAGCTATAGATCCTTAGAGGCAACCAGCCAAGATAGTACATATCTTCATAGGGCAGAGGCAGTACTGGAAATCCAACACTCACACTTTTGACCACCTTTTCAATCTGCCCTAGTTCTCCTCCATAAGAATGACACCCCCATCATGCCACCCAGCCACAGATCACAGTATCATCTGTGAAAAGGCATAATTTGGCCCGAATCCCTACCCCTATGTCGCAGATAAAGATACTGACGAGGACCAGTCCCAAGATCGATCTCTATAGCACCCCATTAGTGACCCCGCTGACACCCGAGAACTCCCCATTTATGATCACCCTCGGGGTCCTGTCACTTAACTAATTTCCCACCTACCTAGTAATTCTGTCCCCTGCTCCAAATCCTGGATCTTCTCAAACGACCATCCATGCCAGATGGAATCAAAGACTTTACTGAAGAAGTAATAAAAATGTTGGTTTTTATTCAGGTTAAGAATGCTAAGGTACAATATGTCTGCCACCTGTCCCTTATCTACTGCCTTTGTCACCCACTATCTGACACAACCTCTTCCCATGAACCCATTCTCTCTTTTGTCCTAATCTCCATTTGCCTCCAGGAAACATACTATCCTTTCCTTTATAATGGTCTCTTCAGCACGTCACCCAAAATGGACGTTAGGCTGGCAGGTCTGTAGTTTCTCAGACCATCCTTGCACCCACTCTTGCAGCACGTGAATTCAATATGCAGTCCTCCATACCCTGGGAACTATCCCCATCTTCAGTGCACTACTGAATAGTCCAGATAGCAGTTCAACTAGGACCTGTCCCATCTCCTTAAGCACATGGGGATGTAGCCCCTCTGGGCCCATGGACTTATCTGCTTTTAGAAAATGGCTAGATTTGATAGTGAAACCTGATTGGTTGAAAGCAGTTCCAACCCGGGTGTCTATTTTTCGATAGACGCCCGGTGTAAAACAAGTGCCAGTTCGGGGTACCCCATTACTGACAGTATGACTGGGCACCCAAATTTTCAAAATCCTTAGACGCCATTTTATTATCTCGCTAAGCGAGCCCTGCATCAGCCGCTGATCTCCCCCGTCCCCACTGGAATGAGATACATAAAAGGCACACAACTTTACGATTGCCTGCACAATTGGAAGCTAAGATGAGCGAGACAGAGAGTGCTAGCTCTGCTTAAAGGACGTGTAGTTTCTTGACTTTCCCGACTGCAGATCTAGCTGTCTCTCACTCACTCACTCTCTCTGACACACTCGGGGTCTTGCTCGCTCAGCATTCACTCAACTCAGTATGCGAGTTGTGAGTTTAAAGGCAATATTTTTGTAAGCTTGTGAGCGCCTCCTTATACATTTCGTCTCACACACACATATACAAAAAAGAAAATCACAGTGAGTACCTAAATGTCACTGCCTGAAACAGCACATGCCACTCTCCCGCTGCTCTCGTGCTGTCAGTCGGGGAAAAGAAACAGCAGTTCATAAAACTGCAAACAAATAAAGAAATGGACTGCAATCAAGCCCCCCAAAACTAGTTAAAACTACTTCTGCCCATTTTGTAAGCCCCGTGTGTGCGTGTGTGTGTGTGTGGGGGGGTAACCATAACAACCAGCTTCATACAACTAAGGGAGCTCTAACAGGACCAAAGTCTTTAAAAAAAAAACCACAAGCCTAATGCAGGCGGAGGAACTTTTTTTTTTTTTTTTTACAAAATAATTGAAACACATTAAGATTTTTTTATATAGAAATATAAATCTTTTTTTTTTTTTCCCCAACACATATAATACAGTGGGACATTTTCTAAGCGCAATAATATCCTCCAGGGTGGGCGGTAGTGGGGAATATCAGACCTTCCAGGGGCAATAAGGCCCTCCACCTTCGGCATCGGGCCTCATTATGCCCCTGGGCGGTCCGTACCCCCACCACCCACTCTGTCGGGTATTATCAGCTTACTTAATGCGCTTAAAGAACAGGTTTCTACTTTTGAAAAGTCTGCCCCCCCAAAACATTTATTTTTCATTTATTAAAATCTTGGAAAAACCTTTTGAGCTAAAAGCTCTTTACATAGGCTCCACGTCAGATGAGTTACAATAAATAGAAATTACGTTCTTACCGTAATTATGATCTTTCTGTGTATCTTCACCATTCATCACAGATGGGGTACTGGCTGGAGATCAGGACCCCGTGGAAGCTTTTTTTTTTTTTTTTTAAAGGATGGCGAGCCGAGCCAGCATCAAGGCTTCTAGGTCGACGTATTTTACGGCACCGAGGATTAGCCGCTAAGCTGTGTCGACTCCGCCTGCCTACCAGTTCTGAGTCACCGGACAGGTAAGAGGAAGGGATGGAGGGTGGGACAAGAGAGTCCAAGGGACAGAAAAAGGAAGAGGAAACTGAACTAAAAGGAGAAATAACGACTGAGAGGACAGCATAGAAGGAGTAAAACTAAGGGGATTGGGTAGGGGCCCCAATCTCTGGAAAAGAAGAAGGGAAGGAGGGGGAGAAGAAAAAATTACTCACCTTAGTAATGTTGTTTCTTCTAATGGAGTCTTGCTATATTATAGACATTAGCAGTTTGATCCAGCTCTAGAACTGCCCCGAAGTGAAATGGTTAAAACCATTCCAAAATAGAATTTTGGCACGAGAGCAGCTCTATCTGTGTCATTTCAAACTTGAACTGTCAGATCTTTCGAGCCAAACTCACTAAGGTCTGTGTGGAAGCTGTAACCTACACTAGCCAAATGGCTACCTAATAATAACAACCATTGATGGTCCCAACACCCAAGACTCAAGTCAGGGGACCAGAAATACTAACACCATTCTAATAATATGAAAATGGAACATAAGTATAATAAAACACACACGCGTGTACACACACTCCAAAGTCCCAAAGGGGACAAAATGCTAACAGGACATAAGTAGTGCCCACACTAAGTTGCCCGCACCCCACCAAGTAGAGGTTCTGAGAGGGGCAGGTTGGGGAGGTCTATAATATAGCAAGACTCCATTAGAAGAAACAACATTACTAAGGTGAGTAATTTTTCTTCAAACAACATGAAGTCTTGCTATATATAATGATAACAAAATACAGCAGTACCTCCATGGAGGAGGCAGAACCTACTTAGGGAATAGGCTCTGAAGAACAGCTGTGCCAAACCGAGCATCTCTCCTGGCCTGGACATCCAGGGAGAAATGCTTGGTAAAAGTGTGTACCGTTTTCAAGTAGCAGCCTGGCAAATCTCTAATAAAGGGATATCTCTGGCAGCAGATAGAGGCAGCTGTACCCTGGTAGAATGAGCCCTCAAACCGGAGGCGGCTCTGCCCACTTCTGATAACAAATTGGATACAAGAGACAATCCACCTGGCTATTGATCTCTTAGTGGCAGGTTTGCCTTTCCCAACTTCACCATAGGTAAGGAAAAGTTGGAGGATTCGAACCTGTGACCTTTAGTGCACGCTCTATATAATAACTAAGAGCTCTCTTAACATCCAGGCTGTGCAACCTCCTCTCACCCGAAGAGGGTGATCAGTGAAAAATACTGGAAGGGAGATAGATTGATTAAGATGGAAATCTGAAACCACCTTAGGCAAAACTTCCTATTAGTCCTAAGGACTACCTTATCCCTGTGGAAAGAAATAAAGTCAGTCTCCACTGACAAGGCTTGCAATTCACTTATGCGTCTGGCAGAAGTGATAGCCACTAGAAAACAGTTTTCCAAGTTAGGAACTTAAGCTCTGCAGAAGACAGAGGTTCAAAGGGGTTGCATTAACTGGGCAATGCAAACATTGAGGTCCCAAGCAGGGGCGGTTCCGAAAGGAGGATTAGTATGGAGTAATCCTTAAAAACTTGGAAAACACAGGATGAGAGGAAAGAGGATGACTTTCCTGCTGACACAAAAGCAGACACAGCTGCCAAATGAACTCTCAGGGTAGCTAGTCTGAGACCCAAGGAATTAAGATGTACCATGTAATCTAACAAAATGGGCAATTCAGCAGATTCTCTGGAAATATTTTCCTAGCACACCAAATGGAAAACCTTTCCATTTAGAACTATAAGTAGCCCTAGTGGAAGGCTTTCTGGAAGCCTTTAGGATCTCAAGAACATCCTGAGAGAGGTGTAAATCAGCAAACTCTAACTCCTCAAGAGCCAGGCCTTGAGGTTGAGGGATTTGAGGTCCGGATACCAAACTCTTCCCTGGGCACAAGTCAACAGATTGTGATTCCTGGGGAGGCAAAGGGAAGATGGACTGTCAGAGACAGAAGGAGTGGGTACCAGGGCTGCCTGGCCCAATCCGGGGCAATCAGAATCACCCTGCAAGGCTGAGATCTGATTTTGACTAGTACTTTGAATAGGAGAGGAAAGGGGGGGGGAAAGCATAGAGGAACTTCCCCTCCCAATCCAGGAGAAGGGCATCCAGGGGAACTGAGCCCAGCACTGGAGGCCTGCAACAGATTCAGAGGAAGTTTGTGATTGTCTGGGGCTGCAAAAAGATCTAGCTGAGGATGCCCCACCTGGCAAAACTATCCCCAGCACTTGGCGATCCAGGGACCATCGTGATGGCCCTGGGAAATCCTGCTGAGGGCATCCGCTGAGACATTGTCCTTCCCTGGAAGATGAACTGCTATGAGGGAAGTGTTCAGGGAATAGGCCAGAGACCACAACTTCATTGCCTCGGTGCACAAGGCCGAAGACCGAGTGCCCCCGCTTGTTGATGTACCACATTGTTGTGGTGTTGTCTGTTCTGACTTGTATCACCTTGTCGTGGACAGATGCAGAAAAACTTGATGAGCTAAAAGACAGCTCTGAGTTCCAGCAAATTGATGTGGAGCAGAGATTCCTGGGGGACCAAACTCCTGAGTGGAAAGGTCGCCCATGTGGGCTCCCCAACCCAGAAGGAAGCATCTGTAGTGAGAGTCAAGTCGTGAGAAGGGAGAATGAGAGGGACCCCCGCTCTTAAATTGCTCTGATCCTGCCACCACTGGAGAGCTAGGATCAAGGTTCGAGTCACTGGGACCAACTTGGAAAGGGGGTCTCTTCTCTGAGACCAAAAGGTTCTCAAGTGAAACTGAATGTCTCTCATCTGAAATCTGGCTCCCTGCACAACAGCTGTGGATGCAGCCATGTGCCCCAGGAGCTGCAGAAAGTGTCTTGCTGGTCGAGAGACCTGCAGAGTGAAGGAAGAGGCCAGAGCCACTAAATTCCTTACCCTTTCTGGGGAAGAAAGGCTCTGGCTAGCTTTGTGTCCAATTCTGCCCCTATAAAGGTGAGTACCTGGACTGGTTCCAGAACCGACTTTGGTAGGTTTAGAGAAACCCAGGGAGGTGAGAAGCTGCTGGGTGACCTGCAGGTGAGATTTTACCTGTTCTGGGGACTGGCCTACAATGAGCCAGTCGTCTAGATAGGAAAAACTGCAATCCTCTGCCTCCTTAAGTGGGCCACTGCCACTGCTAGACACTTTGTGAATACCCTTGGAGCAGAGGTAAAGCGAAGGGCATTGCTCTGAACTGGTAATGACCTGAGGGCAGTTCGAATCTGAGGTACTTCGATGGGATCTTCTGATTAGGACATGGAAATAGGCATCCTTGAGGTCCAGGAGGCGAGCCAGTCCCTGACCTTAGGGAAGGTAAAATCATTGCCAGAGTTACCATTTTGAACTTTGGTTTCAAAAGATGCTTGTTCAGATATCTGAGATCTAAAATGGGCCGCCATTCTCCTGTCTTTTTGGGGTAAGGAAGTATCTGAATACAGACCCTGCCCTGATGCAGGAGGAACCCTTTCTACTGCTCTGAGAGCTAACAGGAGATGAGACCTCTGTTTCCAGAGCGAGGGTCTCTGAAGCACTTGCAGGTAGAAAAGTCTGCTTCTCAACTTGGGAAACTTTTTGAAGCTGAGAACCAGACCCTGGCTTACTACTTCAGAACCCACTTGTCTGAGGTTAAAGAAGCCCAATTCTGACTGAAGTAAGCCAGCCTGCCCCCACTGGTACAGGAGAATCGGCCCTGGGCACCCCATCAGGGTGCCTGTTTCATAGGAGCTTTAGGCTGGGGGTGGCAGCAGGTCTGCCCACCCTCTCTGCCCCTGCCTCTGAAGAAGCCCCTCTGAGCATAGGCAGAGGAGGCCTGAGTCTGGTAGAAAGGCCTGTGAAAAGGCCTACCCCTACCCCTGGGGGCATGCCTTTGAGGAGTGGCTTGCCGCTCCTTAGCCTGGGTACTCTTGTAAGTAGTCCTATATTCATTCATCTTCTTCATGTAATTTCTGTCTGCTCTCCAAACAGAGAATTTCCCACCACAGGAAAATCCATAGCCTTAGTCTGGGTATCCTGTGACAAACTAGTACACCTGAGCCAGCCAACCTCCGAAAAGCTACAGATGTGGCCATGACCCTAGAAGAAACATCATTAACATCCACAGCAGCATGAAACTGAACCTTAGAGGCTTCAATGCCATCAGCAGCCACCTGTTCTAGTTCACTAGCCAGCTGGCCATGGGCCTGCTTGGCCAATTGCATAACAGTATCCCATCTAGATTTCTGATACCTAGCTACATAAGCCATATAATTAGCTTGCCTGAGTCCCAGAGAGGCTGCCATATACTGTTTTTTTGCCATGGCATCAATCTTTCTGGAATTCTTGTCAGGAGGATGTGAAGCCAAGGGAATATTAGCTTTATCACAGGCAGCAGCCTGAACTACCCCGACATGACTGCATTGCTGAGAAAGGAATTCTGTATCAGGGCCTGACAATGTATACCTTCTGTCCATCTTTTTATCTACAGGAGGCACAGAATTAGGAGCTTTTAAAATTTTAATTGTTTGTTTCCTAAAACACTTATGTAAAGGAATAGACAATCTCCTAGACTCTGGAATATCCATCATTTCTACAAAATCAGGCCTCTTGCTCATCCACATCCTCTTCTAAAGGAAGCTGGAGGGTTTCAGCAACTTTTTATAAAAGATAAAATGAGATGGGGACTCAGACAGCATGGGGAGATTCTAAAGGTCTGTCTGGGGAGATGTCCGGTTCAATGGGCACACCCAGACCTTCCCAGCCACATTCATACTGTTTATAATCCTCCTCCCCCTCCTCTGGTTCATAAAATTCCTCAATATCATAATCCTGAACCACTGGGACCGGACGAACCGACCTTTTACCAGATAGTGGTGGTTCGGACGGACCCTGAGACAGTGACTGGACAATTTGTATGGCTTTTGCTATCTCTGCAGCAGTTGGAGAAGGAATTTTGGACTCCAGACCTGCTGATTTTCTTGTTTTCTTTACTGGAATTGGTTCCTCAGAACCAGCTTTTCTTTTGCCCGAGGAAGTCTGGCCCTGGTCAGAGGGCACTCCCTCTAGTTCGGTTGGCACCGAACCGGGCTGGCCATCCGGGTCAGCGGACTTTTTGGCCTCTCGTTCCCTGAGCCTGCCCAATCTTTTTTCCAGGGTGGCTGCAGGGAAATTCTTACATACCTGGCAGTCTGACTGGAGGTGGTCAAACCCCAGACAATAAACACATGTGGTGTGTGGGTCAGCCTTGGCAAAGACTTCCCCACAAACATCACAGTGTTGAAACCCAGTGGGCCCGGTTTTTGGGGGTTTCTCAGACATAATGCAGCCTAACCAAAAACTTGCCCTTTAACGCGCAGTGCCAGGTAAGATCACCTTTATCGGTTCCTAACAAGTGTCACGGGTATTGGAAAAAACGTAATAAATCCGCTTTTTTAGAATCCGATAAGAACCGGAACCGCACTCTAAAATAGTAACTTTTAGTTTTAAATGAGTTTAAACCCACTGATCGATTCAAAACCGAACCGATAACTACAACAGACAAAACCTTTGTTTACTTACGGTTACCACAGACAGAGCTTGAACTGAACAGTTTTGCGGTTAAATAAAACTATTCTCGGTTAAATCAACCGAGAAAACACTTTTTAAACCGAGAAATGAACCGAGCAGAAGGAGAAATTCCAGAGCGACTGTTCACTGAGGCAGAGTAAAGAATCTGACAGTTCAAGTTTGAAATGACACAGATAGAGCTGCTCTCATGCCAAAATTCTATTTTGGAATGGTTTTAACCATTTCACTCCGGGGCAGTTCTAGAGCTGGATCAAACTGCTAATGTCTATAATATAGCAAGATTTCATGTTGTTTGAAAGAGAGAATTTAGGAGAGAGTGAGAGGTAACAAGGATCCAACACCCTTGTCTGTCACCAGACTGTATAGGAACTGCAAGGAGTGGCAAAGCTCATCTGCCAGAATTCAAGGCACAGAATAACTGGCAAAAACTCCCAGAAGCAGAGTCGGCTATTCTGGAGAAGGACAGGGTACAGGGACTCAGTACTCTCTCTGTAAAGATTTTTGGTGAAAAAAAAGGGTTGTCTTTTTTTTTTTTTTAAATATAAGGATAACAGAAGGAGGGCAACCACCAGTTCTCACCCGGTAGGGGTGAGGATAAATAGTAGAGAGGAAGTGCCACTCGAACTGTACCCCTTGGGAAGAAAATTATCCCCTGTGTGTCCCAACTTTACCCTGCTCTAAAGAGGGGTAGGCACAGAGGGAGGAGGATCCAGAGACTGGAGCCCCAGGGGGATGGCGGGTGGGATTGTGATGAATGGTGAAGATACACAGAAAGATCATAATTACGGTAAGAACGTAATTTCTATATCTTATCTGTGTCAATCTTCACCATTCATCACAGATGGGTGAGTACCAAGCCCCCGAAGGGGGTTGACTAATTGCACCCTAAGGGACAGTGTCCCTTAGCCCTCAGTGGGTGACACACTAAGGGGGGGAACCTTCTGGGCCTGAGGAGGCCCGAGAGTGGGGAGAGCGAGACGGGTCCCCCAGAGGGGAAGGAATTTGCCCCGACAGACGTCGTCTCGCCCTACGGGAAAAGAGATAGGTTCCCTGGTGAGCGGAGCAGATCACCCTACGCCGGGCCAAGGGTGACAACCGGGAAAGGCGAAGCCATGCCGATCTTCTGGTGCAGATCGCTGTCCCTACTACCCTGGTAGCTACCTCACTGGCGTCGTAAGATGCCCTTGCTTGGTGCCTTGCTAGCTCCAGGCCACATGCAGAGAGTGCGATGGCTTGCCTGGCTTGCTCCGAGTCAGGCAAAGCAGCTAGGAATTGACCCAGCGCTGACCACAAGAACCTGTTGTAGGCTGCATAGTTGGCCTGATGAGTGGAGATGGAGAGAAGCAACCGTGCCGAGTAGAAAGTCCTCCTCCCCCAGAAATCAAAATCCGAAGAGTCCTGATCTGGGGGCCGGTCACGGTGGAGGGCACGAAGCCCATCAGGAGTGTCCAGGTGCATCAATCTGGACTGCGGATGAGGCATAGAACCTGGAGACTCTGGAGGAGCGCAATACCTCTGGCTGAGGTCCCTAGGGGCAGGAACTCCGGAGAAGGGCCTCTGCCAGAAACACATGGGCGCCTCCCGAAGGGAACAGGCCAGGGGGCATACTAAGGATGGCTGCCCGAAATCGCCCTAGAAAGGCGTGCGCCGCATGCTCTGGATTGCTCGTAGATAGGGGAAGGTGAAGGTCCTCCAACATCCTCCGAGGAAACGCTGATACTCGGAGAGATCAGCGGCAGGAGAGATGTGGACAGATGGTTCCTCTCCCCCAGAAGAGGGGGATGAGGAGCTGGAGGTCACCATATGCTCCGAGGTGGCTGCTCGGGGAAGGTTGAAAACCTGACTGTCCAAGGCCCTAACATAGGCAGGAAACCCGAAGCCACCGCTCTGAACTGCTCCCAGGTGAGAGGCCCGGTAGGACCAAGAATGCCCGGGAGCGCTGGAGAATGCAGCAGAGGGGTAGGGGCAGAGCCGAGGGAAGGAATCGGCTGTCCTCTGCCAGGGCTAGTGAGCGGACCATGGACAACCGGGGAAGGTGTCCCGGAAGACTCCGCTGCCGACAGCTGTACAACCACGTTGGTACTGCCTAAGCTGCACCCAGAAGAATCCCCCCAGTGAGGCGACCGGGGCCGTATGGGTCCAGAAGGACGGTCCCTGCCTCCAAGAATGGGACCCTCTCAAGGACCCGGAAGGGGAAGGACGGAAGTCCGTGACCGCTTCTTCCAGGACCCAGGTGGACCCCAGAGAAAGGCTTCACGCGACCCCACACCCCTTGACCCCTCAGAGTCCGAGAGAGTCCTGGTCCTCGGGAGGGTCAGCCTAGGTAGCTGGCAGCCCTGGGATGTCCCCGAGGGGGAAATCCAGGGCACAGCACCCTCCCCACCCATAGGCTTCTCGATGGGCCCAAAGTTGGGCGATCAAGACACACCACGGGAAGGGGTACACCTGCTGAGGGGTCCAGGAACCCCCCCAGGCCAGGCTGCATGGCTATAGTGGCATGCACCATAGCCTGCTGGTCAGTGCCACTGACCCCGACCTGGAGATGAACCCGATGCTCCTCAAGAGGGGACTGACTCCGAATCGTCGAAGAGACCACTGGTTCACCCTCCTGTGCAGGCAACCCCGAAGGGTGTGACTGCTCGTCCGACTCTGAGCCCAACTCTGACGCCGAAGAGGTGGAATCCGAGGCCCTAAGCCAGACGGTAGGAGGGCAAGGAAAAGCGACCTTCGCAAAGGGCCCAGAAGTCGCTGCAGTGGTCGAGGCAGCACCCGCATTCTCCACGCCGCCCGGGCGGGCTGGCAGAAGGTGGCAGGACGCCGGGACCAGAGGTCCGAGGCTAAGCGGCAGCTGCGGCGCTGTCAAGTCCACCGCACCGGGACAGAGACAGGCGCCAGTGGCAGCCCCAGCGGCGCCCCGAGTCGCAGACACCGCCAGGCCCCGGAGCCGCGAGCGCACTGAGGGTTAAGGCGCTGACCGGCCTGAGGCAGGCTCGCCGCCGATGACACCGCTTCGCCCTCAGCGCCGCGAGTGGCACCGAGAACCGGCGGCATCGGCGGCTCGAAAACGACTCTGGCGCCGAAGGCGGCACCGCTAGGCTTCCCGGGCGCGCGTAGGGAGGCGGCTGAAGACGGGCGCCGGCGAGACACAGCAAAGGCGACGCCGGATCCAGGGGCACGGCACCATGAGCAGGACCGGCGCGCCGCAGCGGCGCCGACACAGCCCACGGGCGCCGAGAGACGAGGCGCGCCGACAAGGCCCCCGGCACCGCGAACGGCACCGGAGGCTCTGACAGCACCAACGGCGCCGAGGACGGGCGCCGACACGGCCTTCCGGACGCTGGAGCGACACTGGGGGGCCTTCACCCTCAAAGGGCGTGCCATAGCGGCGCCTCCCGCCCGCTCCCGGGAGGAAGTGGGATGGGCCTCCTGCGCCGCGGGAGGAGTCTCAAACAAGGCTAGGCTACAGGGGGTTGAGACTCCCTCCTCCACAGTCCGTATAGAACCGGGAGGGGACCCGGAGGAAAGGCCGAGAGAACGCGGCTTGGCCCGACGAGTGCGGATCCTACCTCCGAAAGTCGGCGGAGCTCGTCCAACTTTCCACGCGTGCTGTTCGAGAACACGGTGGTCCATAGAGAAGCAGGCATCGCACGAATCCATGTTGTGAAGCAGGAGACACGAGAGACACTGGTCATGCTGGTCGGTCACGGAGAAATTGCGGCCACACAGGCACCGACGCATAGGGGGCTGCCCCGCCTTAGATGACTTCTTGCCCTCCGATCGCGACATGACCTGTGGAAAAAAACACCAAAAATAGACTCGACGTCGCCAAAACTATAAAAAATGGAAAGATCTTACCAGCGACGTCGAGTAGGGCAGACTAGAACTAGTAGACCGACGAACTATCGACGATAGAAGGCTAAGGCCTAAAATTTCTTCAAAACACTTCTTCAAGGCTTCCCACGAGGCGACCTCAACGGCGGGAGACAAAGAATTGGTAGGCAGGCGGAGTCGACACAGCTTAACAGCTAATCCTCGAGCGCCACGTAGTACGTCGGCCTCGAGGGCGGCGCCGATGCTGGGTCGGTTCCACCTATCCTTTTTAAAAAAAAAGTTCTCTGTCCTGATCTCCGCCAGTACACCCTCTGTGATGAATGGTGAAGACTAACTCAGATAAGATCAGGAAGGGATAATGAGGCAAACAGTCGGCTAAAGTACAGTTACGTAAGAACTTACCATAACAGCAGATCTTGAACAGAGGCTCTTGCAGTAGGTAATTACTTGTAGGACTGCACCCCCTGACATCAGGACCACATGGAAACTTTTGCTAGCAGTGTCTGTCTAGGGACTGCCCACCCGACGTCACGTGATGGACATCAGTGTGACACTATATAGTGGGGGGTCCTCACGTCCACCCTCCAGTTCTCCCGCCGGAGACCTCCAAGAGTCAGGACAGGAGAATGGGAAGAGGCTCCTGAATCCAAGAAAAGGCTCCTGGAAAAAGAGCGACAGACTAAAGAGGGGGAAGGAGGGTGGGAAAAAGGTTACCTACCACAAGAGCCTCTCTCGAAGATCTACTGTTACAATAAGTTCTTACATAACTGTACTATCTTACTTCAAGAGGGCTCTTGCAGTAGGTAATTACTTGTAGGACTGAGTCCCAAGCAGTAAAAGTCCAAAGGATAGGAAAACATGGGAGGCTGGAACTGGAAGCAAGTAGGCAGCCAAATACTTTGGACAGGAGTCCCTGGAGGACTGCCAGTTCAAAATCAGCCCTGCGCCTAGAGGCAATGTCCAAACTGTAGTGTTTTGTGAAAGTGTGGCACATACATTTCTGAAACAGGCTGTAGAGGCAGCCATTCCTCTGGTAGAATGTCCTTTCACCCTCCCTGGTACGACTTTGCCATATTTCTGGTAACAAAAACCAATGCAGTTTGCCTTTGGAAAGGCACTGTTTGGAAACTGCCGCACCTTCTCTCTTCAGTGCGAAACAAACAAAAAAAAAGCTGATCCGTCTTTCGGACATCTTTTGTTCTGTTAGTGTAATAACATAAAATTCTGTGAACATCTAACGTTTGCAGAATGGCCTCCCCCAGATTAGAATGCTCAGGGTAATACACCGTCAGCTGAAGAGACTGATTCAAGGTAGTCTCTGAAACAACTTTTGGAAGAAACTTAGGATTAGTGAACAGAGCCACCCGGTCTCTGTGAAAAATCAAATACGGCTCCTTACACATCAGGGCCTGAAGCTCAGAAATTTTCCAGCAGAAGTGACTGCAACTAAAAAGAGCGCTTTCCAGGACAAAAAGCGCATGTCACATGAACTTGCCAGTTCAAAGGGAGGTAAGGTCAATTTGTCTTAAAGAAAATTAAGGTCCCACAGTGCAGTAGGGTTACACACCAGGGGTTTCAGATGCAGCATACCGTTTAGGAAGGTTTTTGAAACCTCTAACTGACCCAGAGTTTTGCCACCTACTAAAACATGGTAGGCAGAAATGGCCGCTAGATGCATCTTCAGTGACAAATAGCTCAAACCCAGGTCGGATAGATGAAGACGATACTCCATGACCTGAGGAATGGGACACGAAAAAGGGTCCCAACTCTTCGAGGTGGCCCAGATGGAGAAACGCTTCCACTTCATGGCATAGGTAGTTCTGGTAGAAGGCTTTCTGGCCTCTAACAAAATCTGAGCTACCCGAGGGGAAACCCCTAACCTGGAAGCAACTATGTCTTGAGGAACCACGCATGAAAATGAAGGGACTTCAGACCTGGATGTACCAGCATGCCCCCCTCCTGGGTCAGGAGATCGTTGGAAAGTGGTAGAGGAACCAGAGGTTCCGCTGCCAGCTGCTGAAGCAGTGGGAACAAAATTTGTCAAACACAAACAGGAGCTACCAGAATCAATTTTGCTCCTTCTGTTTGGAGCTTGATCAGCACTATCTGTAAAACTGGGAAGGGAGGGAATGCATACAGATATCTCCCTATCTAACAAAGCGACATCGTGTCTTGCTAAAAAGCACCATGTCTGGGATCAAACGAGCAAAACTTGGGAAGTTTTGCATTTGATGAGGCTGTGAACAGATCCACTTCCAGATGACTCCAGAGGTCAAAGATGTGGTATATTACTTCCTGCTTTAGTTCCCCCTCGTGCGCGCTTACCCTGGTGCGACTGAGACTATCTACAAGAACATTCTGCATGCCTGGGATGTGGACCGCCAGGAGGCGAACCTTGTGCAGAACTGCCCAATTCCAGACCCGCATCGCTTCCCTGCAAAGAGGATCGAGCGGGTGCCCCCGTTTGTTGATGTACCACACTATGCACATGTTGTCCGATTAGATCAACAGAGAATCTTCCTGAAGCATGTGCTGAAAAGCCTGAAGAGCATACAGAACTGCTCTAATTTCTAGCACGTTTATGTGCAAGTGTAGTTCTACAGGTGACCACAGGTCCTGGGTCCTGTGATGTCCCAGATGGACACCCCATCCCATTCCCGACGCATCTGCGGTCAGTATTTGGGAGTAAGGAGGAACGTGGAAGGGAACGCCTTGAGTCGGGTTGTCCAAGTTCTGCCACCACTGCAGATCTTTCTGTATCGGACCGGAAATTAAGACACAGTTGTCCATGTTGTCCACCCTCTGATTACATGGAGACCCGAGAGTCCACTGCGATATGTGCATGTGGAGTCTGGCCATTGGAACCATGGGGATAGCCACTGCCATGAGGCCAAAGAGATGAAGGACCACCCTGACCAAAATGTGTCAGTTGGAGGATACCAGCTTTCCTGTCCAGCGGAGAAAGGCCATGCAGGGCAGTGACCAGCGGGGTGCAAGAGCTGCGGTTGCAGCAGGGCCCACACTGTTAATGCTGGGCCCCCTAAGAAAACATTTTCTCACAAACAAAACTGCAAGTTTCTCTATGGAAATTGCTTATCCATTTGAATCTGAGTCTGTCAGCAGTGGTGTCAGCTCCAGTTTCACGTCATGGGGGGAAGGGAGGAGTACAGAACAAAGAAGCAACAGAGCCCATTTCTCAAAACATCTAATCTTGTGCTAATGTCCCAAGGAGGAGAAGGAACAAATTACATTGGATCATGGTGCCAGCAAGGGGACGGGGGTGGGGAAGCATGGACAAACTATGTACGCTTAGCAGAACTGATACAAAACAATGTACACTGTAAAAATGTCATACGCACTATTGGTTATTTTATGTTTATTGGTCGGGGGTTGGCACCACAAGATATTTTGCAGTGGGACCATTACAGTTGTTGGCACAGCCCTGAGGCCATACCCTGTACTGTGTGTCCAGAACCGTCTCAATGAATTTGGGGTAACTGACAAGAATACCCAGTTGCTCGATACGGTGAAGGTTGGCTGATAGGGAAGCCTCCAACCCCTCCCTCGACGGGGCTGCAAGAAGCCAATAGCCATGGTAAGGAAAGACATAGTGCACCTGACTCAAGGCTCCTGCCACAACTGCTAGGCACTTGGTAAAAACCCATGGTGCAGTGGACAGGCCAAAGGGGAAAGCTTTGAACTGGTAATGCTCCTCTTGGAAAGAAAACCTGTGGAATCTGCGGTGTGGACAGAATACTGGAATGGGCAGGTACGCATCCTGCATGTCCAGGGCATAAAGCTATTGTTCTTTGGAAAGGAGAGGCAGCACGCTTTGTAGCATCAGCATCCAAAACCTCTTGTATTGTATGAAGAGGTTTAGGGTAATGAGGTCTAGAATTGGGTGCAGATACCCAGTCTTTTTGGGTACCAGAAAGAAGTGAGAGTAGAATTCCTTCCCTATCTGGTTTGTTGGCACTGGCTCTATTGCTTCCTTTCAAAGAAGAGCCGTGATCTCCTCCCTTAATTGGGGAATGTGTGCCCTTGGGGAGTGGGAAAAACCTGGAGGATTGTTTGGGGGAGGTTTCTCGAAATTCGAGAGTGTGACCAAGTCTTATTAACTGAAGTACCCAGGCATTGGTCGTGATGGACTCCCAGTCTCCCAGATGCCTTGCGAACCTTCCGCCCACCAGTTCCTCTGATGGAAGTGGAGGTGGGAGGGCAGTCAGTGAGTCAGGAATGGGAGGAGGGGTTAGAGAGGACGGCCCCTGAAGCTCTCCGAGTTTTGGCTGGAGGGGCAGCAGCTGTATTGGGATCCCTGCGTTTGAATTGGCGCTTAGGAGCCGGTTGTGTTTTCAGCTGGCATCTGTTTTGCCACCACAAGGGACATTCTGGCTGAGGATTTGGGTGATACATAGTGTGTACTGACTGAAGTGCAGTGCCTTTACCTTGCAGACTTGTAATAATGTCCTGGGCATCTCCGCTGAACAGGACACTGCCTCTGAAAGGGGCATCCTGAATAGCCAACTGGACATCAGGGGCTAAATCTGATACTCTTATCCCAAGAGAATCTACAAAGGCTTACTGCCGTGGCCGTACCTCTAGCGGAGGAGTCCAATGCATCGTAGGTGGCCCACAGTGAATGGTGTCCCACCACCTTAGCAGATCTGAGTGTATTCGCCAAGGTGGTTTTTGCTTCAGAGTCCAGAAGGGCCTTGACTACGGGCTCGAGCTGGCAGAACAGAGATTTCTGGTACTCCCAATCTGGTCCTGATGTCTGGATTCCTTGTCAGGAGGGAAGGAACTGAGGTGCTTGGGCTTAGCGGACCTATCATGGGCCATAGTGATGACCACCGAATCAACCTTTGTGTGTACGCTGAGGTGGTCCTTGTCTTCTGGAGTCCTGTAAACCCGATCGGCTTTCTTGGCCATAGCTGGGATAGAGGAGGGTCTCTGCCAGATGGCCGAGGATAAATCCGCATGTGGTTCCAGGGATGGAGGTATAAGCACCAGACTCGTCTCCGGGAAATCTAGATGCTCAGCCAACCTTTGCTGTTTTGGGTCTAGAGCATCTGACTTCCATCCTTGTGCCTCCGCCATTTGTCTGAGGAGGTCCACAAAAGAGGGATCTACAGGTAGGGATTTGGGAGACTCTCTAGAGACTGGCTCCTCAGGAGGAAGTGTCTCAAATCCCGAACCCTCAGAGAAGGAATCGGAATCCACTCCAGAATCGTCGGGATCCTCCAGATCCTTGTCTGGAAGAGCAAGTTCCTTCTCTCTGGGCGTCACCTTTGACATCAGAGCTTGCATGCGGACTGTTGTCTGGCCTGACGTCGAGGCTCGAGGAGTGACCGGAGAGGGCGCTCCAGGGGTAGGATCTGGGTGGCCTGTTTCCAAAGGTTGTGGATGCCTGCTGTCCAACACTGAGACTAACTGAGATTTTGTCTCAGACCACCAAGATGTCAAAATCTCCCTAAAATCCACCTGTGGTTGGGCTGGAGGAGGTGGACTGGGAGGTGATGGAGGGTGACAGAGATCAAACCCTGACCCGGCGCCATGTGCCGAGAAGTCTGTGGTAGGATAATGGTGAGGATAACCTGATGACTAATAAAGAGATTGCTGATAACTAGGAGATCCCGAGTAGATCTCCGGCGTCAGGCCTGACGGAGGATAACCTGATGTGGGAAAACCTGACGGTGCCCCCAACAGAGGGAAGCCAGAGGGCAGCCTTGACAGAGGGTAACCTAATGGTGGCCCTGACTGAGGGTAGCCTAATGGCAGCCTTGACGGAAGGTAGCCGGACGGCAGCCCTGAAGGCGGGTAGCCTGAAGGAAGGCCTGCCGGCGGCCCTGATGGGGGAGAACCCTGGCGAAGGGCCTGAAGGCGGAAGTCACGAAGGTGGCCCCGATGGTGGGAAACTTGATATGGGCAACAACAGAGGATGGCCTACTGACGGTCCTGACAGTGTGAGTAAAGTGCCCGGCGGGCGCTGAAAAGGAATAGGGTCTGGCACCCCTGCCTGGGGCAGCGGAGCTACTGTTAGGCCTTTGGAAGCTCAGTTGTCAGGTATACCTGACGAAAGGTCTTCTTCTGTCTGGACCTGCGGGTCCAATGACAATGGAGGAATCTCCGACAGAGGAGGAGACAGGGTTCTCCACGAATAGAATCCTGTGGTGACCACTGCCGTCCAGCCGGGACAGAGCTGACGTCCGACTGCACGTTTTCAGAACCTGATGGACGCAAAATGGTCATGCAATCGTCGGAAGGTCCGACGATTGACTTATCGACCTGGGTCATGCAGGGGACGGAGACACCGACCCCCGACTTACCAACCCCAGTTGGGTGCTCATCGGAAGGTCCGATGAGTGTCATATCAGCCGTCCCTGCCGACTTAGAGCCCGGGGTTGTGATGGGCCTAAGTGCGGTGGCGGCCTCGTAAGAATCTGAGGTACCCACTGTCACCCTAACCAGTGGCCAAAGCCTGCTCTTTTGGTGGGAACACAGGCTTCGCCATGGCGCTAGTCTTCCTGGAGGAAGAGGGACGAGCCTCTGCCGAAGAGTCCTTGGGCAGCTTTGGGGGTGGGGGACTGCTCCTAGTCCCGATGTTTTTCCTTGTCCCTCTTTTTCTTCTTATGGAGGTCAGCTGGAAAGGAGGAGCCACTTTTTAGCTTCTTTAGTTCCTTTTCCATAGAAGCCATTTTTAGTTTCAAGAAATGGGCTACGAGTGACTGTTGGCACCTTTTCTGTGTGGCCTGGTTGAACTAGGTGCAGGCCTCACACTCCTCAATGTTGTGATCCGGTCCCAAGCAGAAGAGACCTTAAGTCCCTGCAACTTTATGCATGGCTCCTGCGGACATAGCTGTCTCCTGCTTAGGAGTGTCATCTAGGGTCTCTGATGTCCTGGTGGCTGCTAGAAAGCCTTCCACCAGAGCCACTTACGCTATGAAATGGAAGTGTTTCTCCCTTTAGGCTGCTGCTCGCAACTTGGACCCTTTCACCTGCCTGGTGAATCAGGTGTTGGAGTACCTTCTTTCCCTTTTGGACTCCAGCTTGGGGTACTCCATGCTCAAGGTGACTCTTTCCGCCATCTCTGTGTACGATGCACCTGTTGAAGGCAAAGCTGTCGCCCAGCTTGAAGTGTTCCGTATCTTCCCGTGGGGCATCTTGCATCTGAAACCTCCCATTCAGGACCCGTTCCTTACATGGGACCTCAATTTTATGTTGGCGAAACTCACTTTACCTCCTTTTGAACCAGCCTTGAGTTGTGAGCTGCCCTTTCTGTCATGGAAAGTGCTCTTTTTAGTTGCTGTTACTTCTGCTTGAAGGGATTCTGAGCTCCAGGTTCTTATGTGTAAGGAGCCTTATTTGTTTTTTCATAAAGACAGGGTGTCTTTGCGTATTAATCGTAAGTTTCTACCCAAGGTGGTGTCGGAGTTTATTTTGAATCAATCCATCCACCTTCCAGTTTACTTTCCTGAGTATTCTAATCCAGGGGAGGCTTTGCTCCATGCTTTGGTATGCTGGTCCTTATGCAGTAGCTGTACGCTGCAAGAACCACACTTATTTTTATGCGATTCTGTGGAAAAAGAGGATGCCATACAATTATTAGGAACATTTTTAGATAAAAGAAAAAATGGATACTCATCTGAATTAGGCATTCGAACTGCTGCGACAAGCTACAGTAGGTCCAACATGCACAGGTCGATGGCGGGAAAGAACTGGAGGGTGGATGAGGGGACCCATCAGACACTGCCAGCAAAAGTTTCCGTGTGGTCCTGATGCCAGTGGGTGCAGTACTACAAGTAATTACCTACCGCAAGAGCCCTCTCAAAGTAAGATCATCAATTACAATGATTAAGGGGAGAAAATAGTACAATCAAACAATTCAGCTAACATAGGCAACTAGTGGAGCAATAAAACATGACTAAAATGGAATATACAGAGAAGTAACGCATTGAGCAATTGGAGACTAGACTACACAAAGGAGATGAGAAACAGCCCAATAGGCCTAGTTGGACACATGGGAGTATGGGACACAACAACAGATATGGGAACGGGACAGGGGGTGAAGAAGACAAAGGGGAAGAGAGGGTCAGCCCAAAGGCCTCATCAGCAAGCTTTATACAGGAGAGGAGGGGTGGGAGGAAGAGAGGGAAGGCAGAGGAGGTGGAAGGGGGGGAGCAGAATGAGGATACTGGTGGCGTGAGTAGAGAAAGGTATGACAGGGAGGATGGTTGCCAGAGAGGGCTGAGAAGGGTGTGGGAGTTTAGGGGAAGGGAAAAGAGGGAGGAAGGGATGAGGGAACAGGATTAAACACAGCATACAAAAAAGGAAAAAAAACATATAATGCAGCTTACCTGATCCCAAGTGTAATTCAGGATCATATTTGGCTCCGCAGGGCTGAAAGCCTGATCCCTTCCACTTCCCAATTCAGAGACACCCCCCCACACACACATTAGCGCACATGTTGTGATGTCAGTTCATGGAGACCCCAGGGGCGAGCTCCACAGAGTTCAATAGGGGTATTTTTTTTTAACTCCTTTTTAGTATGATTTAGAGTTCTGATGTTGACAAATCAAGGCCACCGCTAAACTAAAAACGAAACTTTACAGAGTGCCCCCCCCCCACGCTCTACCTGAACTTACATCACAAAATGTGCTATTACGGATGCATGTCACTGAATAAGGAAGTGGAAGGATCAGGCTCTTGGCTCCATGGAGCCAAAATAAGATCCCTTCTCTCGCTAAATACTGGCACCAGAAAATTAAAATTTATACTCAATTACACTTGGGGACAGGTAAGTTGCCTTGTATGTTTTGGGGAGGCATCATTTTCAAAATGTAGAAACCCGCTCTATAAGCCCTTCTCTCTTAACTGTTTTAACTAAAATTGGATCCATAGTCTTCCTCACTATCTTGCTGGCCTCTTATCTACAGTGAAACTCCAACTTGTCCCTCACTGCATGGCTAATTCTGTATTTTATAAATGCCCTTTTCGTAGCCCTCACAGCCTCCCCTACTTCCACTGTGAACCATAATGTGTTTTTACCCCTCTTCTTATTGCTAACCCTTACAGAAATATGTGACCTCTTTTTTATTAAATTTATTCTTTATTCTTAGAGACATGACAACATACTTTAGTTCATACAGTAGAGGTACATCCATTAGAGAGGTAGGCCGTAGCCTGGCCGCACATGGGCCTAGTACACAAAAAATGAGTAGACAAGTGGGGATCTAAGCAATACCTGGTAATTTTAGGCATAGAAATAGTAGGGGGAAGAAAAACAGTTACAAGCATCACCTGAAGAATGTAAGGAAGCAGGGGTAGATAGCCCTTTAAGGAACTCTAAAGTGCACACAGAGGATCAGGGCACAAATTCTGGGTAGTGAGCTGAATGGTGGATAATCCATTTCTGCCAGCGGAGTTCAAATATTTCTTTTTGATCTAAGAAACTAGTTGAAAGGCGTTCTAGGCAGTATATTTCCCAAACAATTCTAACCCAGGACATCTTATTAGGGATGTTAGTGGTTAGCCACAAGCGGGTAATTGCTTTGTGAGACGCAGCCACTAACAGGACCGTTTGTTTAAAAGTGATTCTATCAACCTTTGTTCCCTGAGGGAGGGTGAATGTTAACAAAAACATAGGGTGGTCTAAGGCTCCCATATCACAGATATCCTGTAGTTCTGCTATCATCTCTTTCCAGAAATTCTGTAGCAAGGGGCAAGCCCACAGCAGATGGGTCTGTCCCACAAGAGTAGACCCATATCCCCTCCAACATGACCCCAATGGGTCCCCACCGTATTTGGAGGTCACCAGGGGGGTCCTAAAATAACATGCTCCGAGTTTCCAGATGTACTCCCTCCCTCCAGTATGAGGCCTGGACCACTTGAGTAGCTGTACCAGCTGATTCCTCCCAAGCAGGAGACAGAATATCAGATTGTAGTTCCTTGGCCCAAGTTACCCTCAGACTTTCCATGGAGTCAGGGGGCCTTGCACTAAGTGCCTTATAAAAGGCACTAATTTCAAGAGAAGACTGGAACCCCCTACTATACTGCACCATTAGCTGGACCATTGTAGGGACATTTTCAGCTATGTCCGCCAGCAAATTTACATATCTCAATAAACATGACCTTAGCTGCATGTACCCATGAAATTCTGTATGTTGTATATCATATGATTTTTGCAGAACTGTAAAGGGAAGTAGACCAGTGGGACCCACCATCTGGTGGACATATTTTAAACCCATAGTCCACCATACCCAGGCTCTGCCACCAACCAGTTTTGAGGGAAAATATCTATCTGAGGGAACTGCTCTCATAAAGAGCAGTTCTTGTTGGGCGAAATAGTGGGTATGCAAGCACATCCATATCCTAGTGGGCTCCCTGGCATAGGAGGAATATTTACTTAGATTTGCAAAAAGCAATTCAGGGAGGGACCCGAGGTCATTATAAATTGTCTCCATTTGTTTCCAATAGGCTGTACACAATGGGTTAAGCCATCCCGTGAGTACCTGTAGTTGTGCAGCCCTATGGTAGTTCTGTAAACATGGTAGACCACAACCCCCTTTCTCCCTTGGAAACTGTAAAGCTGAAATTCTAACTCGTGGAGGCTTTCCAGACCATATATATCGAGATATTAAATTATCCCAGGCTGTGACATGTGGGCGGAGGCAGATTTTGCCAAAAAAAAACAATACATGAGTAGGACATTTTGCTTTATAGATTCTATACGATTAAAGAGGCTTAAGGGAGCTTGAGTCCATCTGGTCATGTGAAGGGCTAATTGATTTGTGAGGGGTTCATACTTTATGATATCAGTAACTTCCAACTTGGTGTTAATTTTACCCCCAAATATCTCATTGTGACTTTATTCCATTTCAACGGGTATGATGATTTTAATTGGGGTGTAGGGTGGAAATTGTATAGATGGACTTCAGTTTTCTGCTCATTCACCTTATAGCCTGCCGATGCCGCATACCTGCGAAGCTGTATCCAGACCTCTGGGATTGAATGTTCAGGGTTTATAAGGCTAAGCAATATGTAATCTGTGAACAGAGACAATTTAAATTCTCTACCAGCAATAGGGACACCCTCCGCCCCCTGGGTCTGGCAGATTGCAGCTGCTAAAGGTTCCAAATATAATACAAAAAGCAGGGGGGAGAGAGAGGGGCAACCCTGTCTAGTACCCCTAGCCATGGTGATAGGGTCCGCGAGAGTACCATCTAGCCGCACATCGGCTTTAGGGGAGTGGTATATTTTTTGGAGCTGGCACACCAGAGCTTCCAGGAAGCCAAAATGGGACAGGGTTGCCCATAAAAAGAGGCAGACGACCCTGTTAAATGCCTTTTCTGCATAAAGGCTCAGGGTGACAAAGGGGATATGTCGAGTTATGGTATATTCAAGCAGTAGAAAGGTACGCCTAATGGCATTGTGGGCTTGCCGTCCCTTAATAAAACCTACTTGATCCGGGTCTACCAGGTTGGGAACTAGATCTTCAAATCTATGTGCCAATACAGACATGTAGATCTTGTAATAGAAATTTAGCATGAATGTGTCTATAAGATGCAGCCTATTTTAGGTCTTTAAAAGGTTTTGGAACCACAACAATAGTGGCATATTGCCGGTGGGTGGGGTCCTCTCCCTGCTGGATTGCTTGCAAGGCTTTGAGCAGGATGGGAGTCAATGTGTCCCTGTAGGCCTTGTAGAATTCGGTTGGGCAGCCGTCTGGTCCAGGAGCCTTTAAAGTGTTTGCTTCTAAGATTACCCGGTCCACCTCTGTCCTGGAGATAGGCCTATTTATCGCCGGGCCTGCTTAGAAGTAAGATGAGGGAGGGTGAGGGAATGTAAATAAGCTGAAATCTCCTCTGAAGAGGGGGAACTGCCCTGGGCATACAGATGCTTATAAAAGTCAGCAAAAATTTGTCTAATCTTGGAGGGCTGAGTATGCAACACCCTAGTATTGGGATCATATAGAGAGGAAACTGCGGTTCTAGCTTTTTGTTCTCTGAGTTTTCTGACCAGTTTTCTGGCCCCTCTCGGGCCACCCTCATAGTGATAATGTTTAAGATAAAATAATTGCTGCTCTATCCTTCGATCTAGACATTGTTGGATTTGTTGCTTGACTAGTAGGAGGGCGGGTTTAACAGAGAAGTCCCCCTGGTCCCACATCATATAGAAAGTATTTAACTCATTTTGTAACTCCATGTATTTCCTGTCCCTCTCCCTTTTCTTCCTACAGGAAATTGTAATTATTAGTCCCCTAAGGACCGCCTTAAGGGTATCCCATAGAATCCCCGGGGAGGTTTCCCGTCTCTGGTTATCTCTAATGATATCTGGTATCAAATCAAGTACTTTCTGCCTGAATTCTGGGTCTCATAGATGTCAGACATTTAGACGCCAGTGATTAAACTTTGGCACATTACCCAGGCACACCTTTAAATAAACTGGAGAATTATCCGACAACAGGGGAGGTCCATGCCAAATGTCTGAAACTGAATCATAGTGTTCAAAGGTTATATACACATAATCCAATCTGGCAGCTACCCCTGTAGTGGGGGATACATGTGTAAAGCTTTTAGTAGTGGGGAAGGTATGTCTCCACACATCCACAAAGCCCAGACTTGCCATATTAAGTTTAAAATATTTTTGTAGGGGGTTAACCCTATGGGCAAGGCACCTGGAAACATCTAGCGTAGGGTCTGAAATAATGTTGAGGTCTCCCCCCATAATTAATTGGCCTTTATATATTGACAACAAATACGAGAGGAATCCCTGAGGCACCATTTTAGGAGAGCCAGGAGGAAAATACACGGAGGCAAGGGTTACCTCTTTATTATATAAAAGACCAGGCAGGTCTTTAGGGAGGCAGTATAGCGCAGTGGTTTAAGGCTCTGAGCTGCAAATCTGGCGACATCCAGCAGACCAGACCTGGGTTTGAATCCCACAGCTTCCACTTACATACTGTGTGAGTCTGAGCAAGTCACTTAACTTCCCTGTGCTCCCAGGTCACACCTGTAAAAAAGCTTTCAGCTTAGTGTGCTACTCCTGGTTAAACAACTAAAAAAAAAAAAGGGCAAGAAACTATAGCATAACGACCCTCAGTATCCTCAAATCTATTTCTACCCAATTCCCTGTTTTAGCAATTAATATTGCAACCTCCCTTCTCCTCCCTGAGCTATGTGAAGCCGAAGCTAAGACAGCATAGTTCTGATTTTGTAGTTTCAAATGTTCTGTTTGAGGCAAGTGAGTCTCCTGGAGGGCTATTATCTCCGGTTTCTCATGCTGCAAAAACTGATGCAGGCAGTGTCTCTTTATTGGTGAGTGAATCCCATTTATATTGAGGAAAAGTATTAGAGAAATCTTATCCATTTTTGGGATGTTTTAAAGAGAACCAGTTCTGTACACAAGCCGTCCTACTCTGATGTGGCAATTGCTCTTTCTCACCACCCCCCCCCCCGTCTTCCTGTCTCCAAGTCCCTTCTCCATTGCCCATTCTCTCCACCAATCACAATTAGTTGCCAATAAAGCACATCGCTTATTTTCCACGCATTTGTCTCCCTGCATACAAAGCTAGTGTCGTGTCCACTTTTATATCAAAGATTAAAATAAATAAAAAACAAGCACTTCCACCACAGAATATGAGGGGTGGTTGTTTCTGGGGGTGATGGGTCTATCCGCCCCAACCGATAACTAAGGATAAACAGATGCCGGATAGCCAACTGGGCATTCCAGATTAGGACCTGAATTACAGCTGGTGAGATCTGTGACCTCAAGCCTTTTTTTTTTTTTTTTAATCAGTTCCCGATTTTATTACCCCTCCCCTATACTAAAACGGCTTACAGCACTGCACTACCTGGAGTTACAAGCGGTACCGACAAAAAGACTAGGACCTCACTGATCAGACAGCAGTGTTACTCAGTATCAGAGTGCCACCATTTCCAGGAAATGCAGGACTCCAAATATTTGAACTTTGCTGACTATGAAGAGTTGGGGAAATAGAGCATGGGGGTTGGGGGAAGTATCTGTTTTGCAAATGCTGTGTGAAAAAGTATGTCTAAAACTGTGTTTACTTACAAAGTGTTGATGCACATTAAGCATCCTGTTTCTCACATCTGAGAACATACTGTCCACTGCACCAAAAGGGTCCATGAGAGACATATCCTGGAAAGAAGAGAGAGTATTACAAAAATGCAAGCCATTACAGTATGAATAAAATAAATTTAGAACTTATTTTGCATTTTCTATGCTGTTATGTGTTTAAGAGATTTTAGACGAAAAATGATCATTTAAAGAGCGAGCAACTCTGCACTTCAGCATGTACTTTCATAAATGCAATGTTCCAGCTATTACAATTTACTAGTACATTTTTTTCATTTTCACTGTTCCTTTGCAAGGTCTACAGATCTTGGCTGTCAATCCAAAAAGTCTGTATAAAAAGAATGTGCCTCTTCCCAGCTAACCTGACAGGACTTTTGTTTCTGACATTAAGCTCGCTATGACAGGCATTGATATTTTCCAGGGTGGCGTATTAGACAATGGACCGCCCAGGTGTAATGAGGCCAACGCTGCAGGCGGAGGGACCTAATAGGCCCCTGGGCAGTCCGGTATTGCCTATACCCCCCACCCTGGAGGGTATTATTGAGCTTAGAAAATAGGCATCTGTGTAAATTTTAATTAGGTTATTGAATAAAAGAGAACATTATTTTGAAATTGGATAGAAACAGCAGAAAACTATTTTTTGTGGTAAAATAGTCCTTTTTTTTTTTTCCGCCTTCCTACCTCGGTGTCCACTCCTTCAGACTTGCTCATTCCTCGGGCCACTGCTCCAGGATCTGCCCCTAGAGTGCTTTCTTCTCCTGCCTCCTATCTGCACAGCGGGGTCTGTCCCGGAATTGGTGGTCCCTGGGTGGAGCTGTCTTCATCTAGGACCTCTGAGGGGCTTATCCGCTTTTCTGTGCTCCCTTCAACCCCTGCCCCTGGGACGCCGGCGCAAGGGACATACGCCTGAGAGGCGACAGCTGCTGGACGCATCGCCCTCTCATGCACCGACAGCGCCCCTCCTCCCCGACCTCAATGAACGGCCGCTAGTCCCCTCGAGAGCCCGTGGTTCCTGCTCAGCTCTCTCAGGGAGTCGGCACCTTGCACCCCTGGTATCACCTCCCCTGAGGGAGGAGAGCATCCGTTGGGACGCTCAATCCTCCCTCTCCCAGCCGACCCCCGCCGACTCGAGTCCATTCCCGAACCCAGGTCACCGGCGTGGCTCGAGGTGTGGCGTCCAGTGCCTCAACCCTCAGCGCCACTGGGCCGGCTAGTCCTTTGTTTTTGTGCTGTTCCATATGCTGTTGCACTCCCCCAGCTATTCTGTTGTAATTATCCGCACCCCCTCCCCCCCACACCACTGTTTACAGAAGCACAGAAGGAGTATTTTTTGAAGTTCCCTCCAAGCAGTTCATTTTGCTATTTTAAAATGCAACATATATTTTTTTTTTTGTGTGGTCCAAAGATGCAGTGTTTAGCCACACAACGTTTCGCAACTCTGTTACGTGAAACCAGGAAGTGGAGAAGCCAATCCTGTAACAGGTGTACGGTGCTTAACTCCCGCAGTGTTTTTTTTTTTTTAAATCCAGGCAGAATAGCATGGCAGTTTAACTAAGGTAACGGAGAGAGAACGAAGGGCGAGTTGGGAGTTTGAGCGTGAATGGGAGCCAGTTTTTCAGTTTCCCGGTCCTCCCTGCCTGCTATAATTTCCAGGACTCGGTTATTTCTGGGTTTTTTTTGTTGTTTTTTTATGAGTTCCCGATCCTCGCTGCCTTCCATGAGGACCGGGAGTGTGATGAGGAGCATCCGGTTTGTCCAGCGAGAGCGAGTGAGCCTGCGTGAGATACCGAACCAGAGGAGCCGTAAGTTAAACAAATCAGTCAGCGACAAGAATGAGCTGCGTGCTGTGGGCATGTTAGGAGGGGTTTGTATGCTGTGGCAATGTTTTCTCTTTTTTTTGGTCAGCTGGGGAGAATGAGGGCACAGCGCAGCGGTGAATGATCATACAATGGAGGTGGCATGCTTGGTCGTTCGCTCCATAAGCGAGCGGAAAAAAAAACATTATTCTCTAATCACTGTATGTTTAAACATTAGGGTATGGGAGGCTGTTTGATTAATTATGTGTAACTGGGTGACTGCTGTTACTTTCGTTGTACGTGGTGAGGGGAGTGGGGTCTGCTCACTCGCTAAGTGACCTAAAAACAATGGTGGTAGTTTGAAATTTTCCAGGGTACTTTCACCCAATGAGGAAGCAGGGTGGGCACCAGGATATCAGAGAGGGTGTAGAGGCCAGTTGGGCTGGGACTTTTTATTTGGTGGGTATCTATTGAAAAATAGATGCCCACCTCAGCCATGTTGTCAGCCAATCAGCTTCCAGGATTTTTCTTTGCCATTTTCTAAACTTATGTTACACTCAGCAACTGTGAGGTCAGCAGGTGAAAAGATACAGTCTGAAAGAAGTACTAAATAATCTACGATATTTAGTAGACCAACAATAAAGAAAAGAAAAAAAGACATAATTGGTATAAATCTAGTGATTGTAAGCTTTTTATTATTGTACAGAGTTGTTCTTTAAGTTCTTAATCGGACTGTTCTCTTCAGTACAAGCAGCTCTGGAATTTCAGTAGATTTCACATCCAGTATCATGCCCAGCTTCCAGCGTTTGTCTTGTTTTCCAGCTAACAAATAGCCGGCTCGGCAGTCCGGGAATGTTAGAGAAAGCAGCTGTGGCTAAACATGCAGTTTTATGTACATAATGTACTGTGGTTTCACTGACATTAGGAATGGACAAAATCCATCTGCTACACTGCACAAAGTCTTTGTGACAACGTAAAAAAAACAAAAACTTTGCAAAGTTTGATCTTTGTGAAGGGCAAAGTCTGCGCGGAAAAACTATGCAGAGTTTACTCTTGGTGAAGGGCAAACGTCACTTTCCCACAGAAGTCCGCAAATGTACCAGCTGGAAGAAAAAAAACAAACTTTCCCATATCCACTTAGCACTCAACCCCCCCCCCCATGCTCATGGTCCTGATAAAAGAGAAAAAAACATTTCCCCAACCCACAAAGTCGCCAAACTTCCACCCTCCATGGTTTAGAGAGTAAATTGTTAAAAAAAAATTTCCACCCCAACTAACCTAGCACCAATCCCCCAAACATGGTCCTGATAAAGAAATTAGGTAACTTACCTGTCACCACAGTTCTACAACAGGTATTCAGTTCACATTCACACGCTGGCAGATGCTGGGCCTAGAATCAGTTCAGATGTCTTCAAGCTATACTCCTCCCACCACCTGTGGTGTTGTACTCTGGCTCCACCCAATCTGGCATCAGATTTTGCACACTGTAAGCAGGGATCCAGGCGCCATTGATAGGGGAGGTTGGATGAGGTGTTTTTTAGTTTATTGTTCTAGGAATTACTACCTTTGAGCCAGAGGCTCTTTTACAAAGGTTCCATGTCAAAAGGTGTGTGGATGTGAACTGAATATCCTTAGCAGAACTATGGTTACAGGTAAGTAAAGATAGGTTACTCACCTGTAAGCATTTTTCTAGGAGTGGTATACATCCTTATCCCCAAATATTCGTCATTTAAATTCCATTCTGCTTACACAAAGAGGGACGGTTAGCTATAGTGGTAGATACAATTAATTAGAAAAAAATACTCAAAGTGGGCAGCCTCTGTATGTCACCCCCCCCGGGCAGTGATGCCTCGACCATTTGACTAGTATTCATCCTACTATTAGAACAACAAGGGACTTTAGTCATAGGGGACAGTTTAATTTCTCATTAGACCCAGCACTAGACATTAGCAACCCCTCCACAAGTGCCTCAACAGCAGGTCAGCGACATTTAGGGTGTCTCCTACACAATCTTGAATTAATGGATGCTTGCCGCTTCTTACACAAGTGGGATAGACAATACATATTTTAGTTTCACTCTCACTACAGCTACTTACACCTCAACTATTTCTTTATCACAGCCGAGGACCTGGCCTGGGTCACTGATGTGAAAACAGACCCTATTCAATAATCAGATCATGTGGCCATCACATTATCGCTATCGATGCCCACGGAACATAGAAATACCCAGTGGAGATTTAATCCCCCTTGCTGAGAAATCCAGAGTTTCTCCAAACGCTAAAAAAATTTGAATCCATGGATCATTTTTTTTTTTTTTTTTTTAAGTCTTTGGTAACTGGGTTAGGCCCACTAGGCACAAGTGCCTGTTTTCAGGGGCAACCTGGGAGCATTGAGCGGTTAAGTGACTTGCTTAGAGTCACACAATATGTAAGTGGAGGTTGTGAGAATCAAATCAAGATCTGGTCTGCTGGATGTACCAAGCTCATTCACAGCTTGTTACTCTAACCTCTAGGCTATACTGCCAGCCCAATTAATAGCAGCAGGGACATAATGCAGGCTACTTTATGGAACACACTGAAGACAGTCCTCCAGAGGATATAACAGCATTTACTGCATGTCAAAATAAAAACCAACAACTAAGAGAAACTAGGCTGAATGAACTCCAAGAGGAACTAAAATTTCTCCAAATGATGCATATGCAGGGCAACACCACCCCGTGGGAATGGATTAAAGTGATCCAGAATAAAATATTGGAACACTTAAATTATAAGATGAAACAGCTTCACTATGGTTGCGCCAATCAGTCTATGAAGATGGAGCTAGAGCAGCAAAAATTCTTGCACACCACCTTCACAAGTAACATAAAGACACTACCAATACTAGATTAATAGACCCCCTCTCAGGTCTTTCTTCTGCTTAAGCATGTGGACATCTTGCAAAGTTTAGTAAATTTCTAAACCAAATTTTACAAAGCCACAACCACCCCTACTGAGCAACAACTATCAGACTTTTTTGCAAGGCTACTTTTGCCAAGACTTTCACAAAACCATCAAGAAAAGTCTAATACATCTAATTACGTTTGCAGAGCTTATCCACCGTATTAAAGAACTCAAAAAATGAAAAAGTCCTAGTCCCGATGGTATGGGGCAGAATTTTATAAAGCTTTATTAGAACCATTACACAGTGGTTGACTTTAGGGGGAAAAAACTACTGCCCATCGGGCCAGAGACTACTGATAATTTGATGGCCCACAGAACTTCATGGTGGCCCGCAAATATTTTTTGAAAATTTAAAGCGGAACACAAGACGTCGATGTCACAGGAGTGACAGAAGCCTATATATTGGCCATTTATGCATTTAACCCACTTATAATAAGTCAAATGCATTTGCATTTTTCATTCTCTCTTGTTCGACTGCAGTGAACTGGCGCACTTGGGAAGGCAGAAGGCCACTTTCAGAAAGTGGCAGTAAAGGGGGTAAGACTGAATCCCTGAGATGAGGCAGCAAGTATTGTGAATAGTTCAGACTAGCAGCCCTGAAATGTCCCAGGGTGGCAAAGTGGGATGAGTACTACCCTGAACTACCAATGCAACAAACTGAACCCCTGGTTGGAGTCACTGTTCAGCAGCTTAATTCAGACACTTTTTTTGTGCAGGAGGCTCAACATTTGAAAGAAAATGCCACATGATGTGTTCCGTGTGTAATAAAACCCTTTTCAAAGCAAACTGGCTCTGCGTTTTTTATTTACAATGTGACTTCACAAGCAAAAGACCAAAAGACTCACTGTAACTCTCAGTCAGGTTGATTTTTATTTTTTTCACAAAGGTTTAATAGACACTGACCAGATAGTACAGCAGCCGAAATTAGGATATAAGGACTTTTTTCTTCACAAAGGTGGCTTCAGGGTTTCTCTTCCCTATGTGCATGATCTTGCTCTTCTTTGTGTTAAACCCCCGTTTCCACTCTTCCAACCATTTTACTAGTTTATCCAGATCTCTTCTCATTTTGCCCACCCCATCTGGATCATCGACTCTGTTGCAGATCTACTCCCACCTGTGATTCCCCTTCCATTATCAGCTCAACAGAATGATGCTTCCCTTCAGTATCCTATCCCATCACCTGGTTCCTGGGAGTGGGACCATGTATACCCAACCCAGCGTGGCCTGCGGTCCTCCATGCAGATGCCACCTATTCAGATGCCACACTCCTGCTTCATGGCATTCATGTGTCAGGGTTGCTTGGCCCCCCAAGAAATATATATGGACTCCAGACACACGATTGGCCTGGCCGAGTCACGTGATGATGCTCCTTTCTCCCAGCAAGTCCCTCCTTCATCAGACGTCCTCCCTCCTCCCAGGCCCTTTTCCCAGCACAAAAACAATTTTTAAGACATCAATCCACTCCCCCAGGCTGGTGAACAGCCTCCTACAACAGCCCACACAAGGAAAAAGTAATTACTGCCCAGCTGTGCTCCGGCCATCCCCCCCTCTCAAAGGAGAAACCCAGTGTTCCAGCCTCTGGGTCCTGACGATGCAGCAGGTAAGGGATCAGCTGGCAGGCATCACACACATCTGTTTGTCCACTCATTTTCCTCTGTTTCCTCCCTTCCCCATGCTGGAGCACACTCACACATGCATGCTGCAGCATCCCCCTACTTCTGCTATCCCCATCCACTCTACCACAAGGCCTCCACCTGGTGGCAGTCATACGGCGGAGCACACAGTCCTCCCTCCTCGGGGGAGGAAAGCAGTCCTTTGGAGACACAATCCTCTCCTCCCAGCTTGTACTTGTCCCTGACAACCCCTGAAACCTTCTGCTGTAGGGAAGAAGAACTCGGTGTGAGTGACTGACAGACTTAATTACACAGTGGTGGAATGGGCAACACATAATTTCTTGTCATTTTTTTTTTACTACAACACCATATGGTTCAAATATGGCCCTGGGGTCAAGGAAATTTAATCCCTTAAGAATGATCAATAAAATGTACAGGTATATCTTTAATTGAGATTAAAATTACTATCATCATTCTGTGTAAATTCAAGTATTTGCTCAGTCCTGAAAGAAACCTGTACTTGGCTGTCTCTGACAACCCCTGAAACCTTCTGCTGTAGGGAAGAAGAACTTGACTACAGTACTACAGTGCAGAATTAATTACACAGTGCTGGAATGGGCACCACACTAAATTTCTTGGCATTTTTTACTACATACCTGATACCTCAGCCTCCGCAGTGTGTCAGACGAGTCCGACGCGACTACTCAAGCTTGAAGTCACCACCCTGTCTGTCCCTGCATTCACTGCGTGCCTCACCCGCGCAGCAGACCCAAAGCAAAACAGACACACACAAGTCCCGACCCCACACTGTCACAGCCTGGGAGTGAGGAGGACCGACCAAGACAAGAGGCAAGACCGACCGATCACCTGCGACAGAGACCCGCCACCACACACTGCAGCTCAACAGTGCTCCTCACACCGAGTGACTGACTGATTGACAATGATGATGAGTCAGACTAGTCCATGGTGAGTTGCTGACAGGAGGACACAGGCAGCACCATGGCCCTGACTCAGTGACAAGCTCACACAACGCACGAACTGCCATCAGTCTGCCCCACACTTCCCGCTCTAAGTTAACTCAGTAGCCACACCTCCTGAGGACCTTGCCACACATTTTGATTGTTGTGTGGTCCTTTCACTCACTTCAGTGCAGAAGCGGAGCCGAGAAACTAGGTTCACTTGCTGCTGACTCGGAGCGGGAGGAGGGGGGATCTGTGTGGACCACTAGCGCTAGGGAGGATTAGGAAAAAAAATACAGAAATGGCAGAAACTAGTTAAATGCCTGGCAGGAACGGGGCCCCACGCCATAGCGTAATTTGCGTATACAGTCATGGCCAAAAATATTGGCACCCTTGCACTTTTTCAAATAACTCACAATTTCCTCTAAACATAAGTTGAAATTAACAACAGTACAGTATTTGGTCTCCACAATTCTTTATTTCTCTGTTAATATTACAGAACCTTTGTTTTTGTTCAGAATTTAATATATCCTTTTAAATCAGAAAATGAAAAGAAATGGCATTGACAAAATTATTGACACCCTAGACTTAATATTTGTAGCACAGCCTTTGGTCAAAATAACTGCAATCAACCGCTTCCTATAGCCATGGATGAGCTTCCTGCACCTCTCTACTGGCAGTTTTGCTCACTCTTCTTGTGCAAACTGCTCCAGTTCTCCCAGATTTGAAGGGCGCCTTCTTCCAACTGCTGTTTTCAGATCTCTCCACAGGTTTTCAATGGGATTTAGATCTGGACTCATTGCTGGCCACTTCAGAACAGTCCAGTGTCCTGTCTTGAACCATTCCTGGGTGCTTTTTGAAGTGTGTTTGGGGTCATTGTCCTGCTGGAAGACCCATGACCTTCGACGGAGACCCAGCTTTCTGACACTGGGTTCAACATTGCGCTCCAAAATGGCCTGGTAATCTCCAGATTTCATGATGCCATGCACACGTTCAAGGCACCCAGTGCCAGAGGCAGCACAGCAACCCCAAAACATCACTGAACCTCCTCCATGTTTGACTGTAGGGAAGGTGTTCTTTTCTTTGAAGGTTTCATTTTGTTTCCTGTAAACATAGAGATGATGTGCTTTACCAAAAAGCTCTAATTTGGTCTCATCTGTCCACAGGACATTCTCCCAGAAGGATTTTGGCTTGTTCAGGTGTGTTTTGGCAAACCCCAGTCGGGCTTTCTTATGTCTCTCTCTCAGCAGTGGGGTCCTCCTGGGCCTCCTACCATATAACCCCCTTTCATTGAGTTGGCGACGGATGGTGTGAGTTGAAACTGTCGTACCTTGTGTCTGAAGGTCAGCTTGAATCTGTTTGGCAGTTGATTGAGGTGCTTTCTCCACCATTTGAACAATCCTGCGCTGCAATCTTCGATCAAGTTTTCTCTTGCGGCCACGTCCAGGGAGGTTGGCTACAGTGCCATGGGCCTTAAACATCCTGATAACATTACGTACGGTGGAAACAGGAACATCAAGGTCTCTGGAGATTGATTTGTAGCCTTGAGATTGTCCATGCTGGGCTACAATCTTCTGTCTGACCTCCTCAGACAATTTTCTGGCTGTCTTTCTTTTCTCCATGCTCACTGCGGTACACACAGTGACACAAAACAGGAGAATGAGTCCTTTTCTCTACTCAAACTGGTTGAATGAGTGATTTTTATATTGCAGGCACCTGCAACTCACCACAGGTGAGTTCAATTCCAAAGTGAAGGAGAATCACCTGCTTGAAATCTAATTATTTCTAACTACTTCTAAAAGGTGCCAATAATTTTGTCCAGGCCATTTAAGGATTTCTGTGTGGAATAAGCTAAGACTTGGTAAATGTTTCTGCTTTTTGTGTTTTATTCCACTGCAAACCAAAGAAATACATATGTGGATGCCAAAATATTTTTTAATTTCAACAATTTTCTGGAAGGAATTGTGCATTATTAGAAAAAACTGCAAGGGCGCCAATATTTTTGGCCATGACTGTATATTAATCCGGGCCTGTGCCGGGGAAATAGTTTTGCTGGCCATGCGGGCCAGCTGCTGGTATTCATACAGTGGCCCGACTCAAATTCTGGTGGCCTCGGGCCACCGCTAAAGTCAACCTCTGATTACATGATCTGCTCTTTAACCTTCCAAGGGACCCTTATTATGGCAAAATGCCTGGATACTTGGGAGATATGCTACCATCTCAGCAATCTTGAAACCTCAAAAAGATCCCACTCATTGCGAATCATATCGCCCCATTTTGGTACTAAATTTGGACTATAAATTATTTAAGAGTATTCTAGCTCATAGGCTAGATACTATATTTCCACACATCATTCATTCGGACCAAATTAGGCTTTCTCAAATACAAGAAAACAGAAGGCTAACATACCCTCTTAATAATTATGTTAACACCCACACACTGTTTTAATTTTAAGCTTAGCACAAAAAGCTTCTGATAGGGTGGCATGGCCTTTCCTACATTTACCTTTAAGACAGTTTGAACTCCCACCCATTTTTAGATCTCACCAAGCGCCTCTATACTTGTGCCAAAAGGTGGTGGCACAAGCTAATGGTTTGCTTTCTTCCTTTTTCAACCTCTCCAGGTGAACGCAACATGGATGCCCCCTCTCCCCATATTTATTTACACTCCTCGTGAAACCACTGGCCCAATAACTTTGCCAAACTACTGCTATTCAGGGAGCAAACACTGGTGACTGGAAACATAAAGTGGCATACTATGCCGATGACCTCCTCCTGTACCTCACAGAACCAGACAGTTCTCTACAGGCTCCAACAGCTAGCCTTGGGGAAATACAATAACTAGCCAGGTATAAAAATCAATGACAACAAAATGAAGTCCTTGAGCTACATTATACTCCCCCTCATCCATCATTCCTTAGGACACATTATCTTTTTTAATCATCGAATGATTTTTTTTTTCCCGCCTTGCTGCAGAACAAATGGCAGGGGCATCCAGCCACCGGCTTGTCCCACCCGGAGGGCAGCAGGCTCACTCAGCCGCTTGGGTGGTCACTACGGCCATTCCCAACCTGCTGGGAGGCTCCCCCTATGCCTACCCATGACGAGCTGAGACCAACCCCCACCCCACCCCGGCTGCGATTCCATGACAGATCTCCAGGCAGGTCAAGCATGGCCATCAGGCTGCTCATTCGTACCCAGCTTTTATCTCCATTGCCCACTGGAGTGTGAACATGCAATGACATTCAGGCACAGTCTGTCGATGTCCGCCGCACTCCCCCCCCCCATGTGCACCAGCGCTGACGGTGCCCCCTGGTCGTCACCAGGGGCCGCTATAGCGCGGAGTTCCCTCACCCTCCCCAGGTATAGAAGAGCAGTCATACGGACACTCAATCCTATCCCTTCCCTGCCAACCCCCGACGACCCGGGCTTGTTCCCGAACCCAGGTCGCTGGCGTAGCGTGAGGTGTGGCGTCCAGTACCTCAACCATCAGAGCCACAGGCCAGCCCATTAGGACACATTATCCATTTAATTGGGATAAATCTTGCAAAAAGTATTTGGGGATGTATACAGGGACTAAAAATACTGTACAGTGCACTATTTGATCTTAACTATCCACACCAGCAGCAGGCAATACTGGGAGACATACAACGATGGACCCAACTCCCCCCTTTTATTATTTCAGCAAGTAGAAACTAATTTGCATGAATATGCTCCTGCAAGTTTTGTATTTATTTCACACATTACCTCTCCCTCGGAATATTTTTAACAAACGGAACAAATTGCTTTCTCCGTTTTATATGGAACAGGGGTAAATCACAAGCAGCATCTGTGAAACTCCAGCTCCAAAAGGTCAAAAGGAGACTTGCCCTCCCTAATGTTATGTTGTATGCACAGGCTGCCCTTTTCAGCCACATCCTGAAGTGGAAGACGCATTTCAGACAACCCACCTTGGTTGAAATAGAGTTAGAGGGGCTGGAAGTGTCACCAGACATGACTTCAATACTCTGGCATCCCACTCTGGACAGGAGACCACTCTGGTCACTACCATGAACCTAACACAATTTAGGAGAAGCTTGACAGCGACCATATAGTACAGGTTTTCAGTAGGTCAGTATCCCGGCATACTGCTCAGTTTTCTCCCCGGCAACTGTAAGTCACAGATTTAAGCACTTGGCTACAACTGGCCTGGCACATACATTTCAGTTCTATGAGGTGGGACGCATACAAATCTTTGAAAAAACTAAAAGGAACCGGGACTATTTTCGTTATCTCCTAGTATGACATTACCTTCTGACCACTATTGGGGCAACAACAGATAAGAACCCCTCCCCCCAATGTCTTTTTATTTAGACACTCATCCATGACACCTGGCCACCAAGATTCATTTCTTCATGTTACCAAAGACTTCAGGCCACACAACCCATAAATGCTGAGCAGACACAGAAAACATGGGAAGCAGAACTCTCCATCCTACCCACTGACACACAATGGACACTGAACTGGCGCAGACAGCATAAAATGATAGCATCCCTGTGGTTCACGGAAGTTGTCAATATGATTTTTTCTGTATACTGCAAATTACGGCTAAGTTACTCTCCATCAAGGACCTCCTGCTGGAGAGGCTGTGGATGTGAAGTGACAACACATACTCGCGTGTTTTCGGCAGGTCTTATTCTGGCCACGTTCTGGAACAAGGTGGAAGCCGAGTTAAATGTGACGTTTCAGAATTATGGTACTGACACCTGCAGCAGTTCTACTTTTACACTACCCCCCACATTAAGAATAAAGTGTATCTATATTTATTAGGAATTTTCATGGGATTGGGGAAGAAAATGTTACTCACTATAGTAATGTTTCTTCCAAGGGATCCCTCACTGCTTAACAACTACAATCATTCCCCTTGAATGAGATGTTCCAGGAGCCTAGAATTTCATACTAATTATGCAATCTCAGAATGAAATTCAGAACTCTGCTGGGTGATTCACACTTACCCTGCCCTCTAACGTCAGATGCATTTCTGAAGCTACGGTGAGCAGTGACCACTAAACTAGTTTAATGACAACCAAAAATTATTCAAAAAGTTTAGATCACCGAGTATGAATTGTAAGGTACTGTAACAAGTAACGCTCAAGCAAACTGAAAAGGACTGATTCTTGTGACAACCTTTTCCAGGTTGTGGAAAGAGAAGTAGGGATGGGATTGTTAAGCATAGTGAGGGATCCCTTGGAAGGAACAACATTGCTATGGTGAGTAATTTTTCGAGCCCTAGGAATCCCTCACTACACTTAACAACTGCTGACTAAAAGCAGTACCTTGGGAGGCTGGGTAAAGAACTTGTTTAGGGAAAAGGTTTTTGCAAGACATCAGTGCAAAAACTAGCATCCCTTCTGGACTGTATGTCCAGACACTAGTGTTTTGTGAAAGTGTGTGCTGGTTTCCAGGTAGCTGCTTTACAGATTTCCTGCAAGGAAACCCCTCTCAATGCTGCCATACAGGCAGAGATGCCCCATGTGGAGTGAGCCCTGAGGCTTTCAGGTGGCAGCTTGCCAGCTCTGCTGTAGCAGAGCTTTATGAAGGAGATTATACAATGAGAAATTGTTCCCTCAGACGCTGGTTTACCTTTATCCACTTCACCATAGGTGACAAATAATAGAGTATTAATGGACCTTACCCCTTTTGTATGAATGGTCCAAATAGTAGCTCAGCGCTCTCTTAACATCCAAACTGTGCAGCTTTTGCTCCCCTGAACTGAATTTTACTGTTAAGAACACTGTAACTGTAACTGACTGGTTCAAATGAAATTCGGACACCACTTTAGGGAAGAAGTTTCTGTTAGTTCTTAGGACTAGGCCAGTCAAAGAACTCGGGTAGCACACGCAGCCAAATCAACAATTTCATACAAGAAATTAATATTGAAAAAATGCCAGTTTATTGAAAAATATGCAAAAGTGTACAAGAGGACTCTTACCAAGATAAGAAGGATATTGGCAGGACCCCAAAAACTTGGACCGGTTTCGCCTACAGCGTCATCCGGGAGTGCCCATCATTTGGAAAATGCCATCATTTTAAATACAGCACTTAAAGTGGTATACACATTTAAACTTAACAAAAAAAAAATTAAATGTGCGAGAAAATATAAATGCAAATAACCTACAAATGGCACAAACCACAAAAACAGTGATGATACAATGTAAACTGCTGCTTCACCTGAACAGTTGTTATAAAGTACAGTTACGTAAGAACTTACCGTAACAGTAGATCTTCGAGACAGACTCTTGCAGTAGGTAATTACATATAGGACTGACGCCGGCAGGCGGCAGGACCCCATGGAAAAATTTCTAGCTAGCAGTCCCTGGCGAGGGACCGCCCCCATGTCAGGTGACTGGCATCAAGAGACGTCAGTATAAAGGGGCGGTCCTGGACGCCCGCCTTCCAGTTCTTTCCTGCCACAGGCCAAAAAAAGAGGTCGGACGAGAGAGAAGCGGATATTTCCCTCAATGGAAAAGAAGCTGAACAAACCTAGGGGGATGGAGGGTGGGAAGGTATTACCTACTGCAAGAGCCTCTCTCGGAGATCTACTGTTACGATAAGTTCATACGCACTGTACTATCTTACTTCGCGAGGGCTCTTGCAGTAAGTAATTACATATAGGACTGAATCCCAAGCAGTCTGGAACAAAGAGAGGCACCGGGAGGAGGAAAACTACTCCAAAAGGTAATTCTGGTTGTGCAAGTCTCAAGATAGGAGGCCTTGCAAAACAGCCAGCCCGAAGCCTGTTCTACAGCGAGAGGCAACATCCAAACTGTAATGTTTAGTAAAGGTACAGACGGAAGTCCAGGTGGCGGCAGCGCAGACACATTCTTGAAACAAGCCAGTGAGGCAGCTACTCCTCTTGTGGAGTGACCTCTGGCTTGACCCGGGAGAGTCTTGTTGTATTTGTCATAACAGAAAGTGATGCAATGAGCCAACCACTTACACAGGCATTGCTTGGAAACAGCACTGCCTTCCCTTTTGTGAGCAAAAGAGACGAACAATTGATCAGTCTTTCTGAGATCCTTCGTTCTGTTGGTGTAGTATCTCAGAATCTGGTGAACATCCATAGTATGGAGTAAATATTCCCCTTGATTCTCAGAGTACTGCGTAAAAAAGGCAGGTAACTCTACGGACTGATTTAGAGTAGACTCAGCTACTACTTTATGGAGAAACTTAGGATTCATGTGAAGAGCAACCCGTTCCTTGTGAAAAATCAAGTACGGGATTTTACACATCAGGGCCTGGAGCTTGGAGATTCTCTGAGCAGAAGTAATGGCCACCAAGAAGAGAGTCTTCCATGAAAGAAACTTCAAATCTGCAGAAGCTGCACGTTCGAAAGGGGGGAAAGTAAGTTTCTCGAGAAAAAAATTCAAGTCCCAAGGGGGAGCAGGAGTACGGATGGGGGGCCCTCAGGTGGAGGACCCCTCTGAGAAAGGTCTTGGAGACCTCCAGTTGAGCGAAACCCTTGTCTGCGAAGGGAACATGATAGGCCGAAATGGCTGCCATGTGTACCTTCAGAGAGGAATGACTGAGACCCAGGTCAAACAGATGACGTAGGTACTCCAGCAGAAGCCCCACTGAACAGGAGAAAGGTTCCACGTTCTTGGAAACGGCCCAGATAGTGAATCTTTTCCACTTCATGGCATAAGTGGATCTGGTGGAGGGTTTTCTGGCCTCCAATAAAATCTCCGCCACTTTGTGAGACACTCCAAAACGGGATTGGGCTAAGTCTGCAGGAGCCATGCATGCAGTTGAAGGGATTTGAGTCCTAGATGGACCAGGGTCCCCTGATCCTGGGTCAACAAACCTCGAGATAGAGGAAGAGGAGGATCATCTGAATATTGTTGTAGAAGAGAGAACCAGATTTGCCTGGGCCGGAAAGGAGCGATCAGAATCATTTGCGCTCCTTCTGAAGCTAGTTTCTGCAAGACTCGTGGGATAAGTGGAATTGGGGGAAAGGCATAGACGAATCTGTCCTTCCAGTCTAGAGACAGAGTGTCGCTCCAAGCGCCATTTAGAACGAAAGCGAGCAGAAGACGGAAGTTTTACGTTTAGGGGGGATGCGAACAGGTCGACCTGTGGTGTTCCCCAAAGTTGGAAGATATTGTCTAGGACCCCTTGGTCCAGTTCCCACTCGTGAGTCAGAGCAGAAGAGAGACTTAGCTTGTCTGCCAGGGTGTTGTCGACTCCCGGAACGTGAATTGCCATGAGATGAAGGTTGTGTTGTGTTGCCCAATCCCAAACCCTCATTGCCTCCCTGCATAGAGGGTAGGACTGAGTCCCTCCCTGTTTGTTGATGTACCACACCACGCACATGTTGTCCGTCTGGACGGCTAGGTGGCCAGGAAGGATGTATTGGTGAAGGGCTTGGAGAGCATACAACACTGCCCGAAGCTCGAGCACATTGATGTGGAGAGCTTGTTCTAGCTTGGACCAGAAGCCCGGGGTCCAATGAGGGCCTAGATGGCTCCCCAACCTTCGCCGGAGGCGTCTGTGGTTAGAGTCTGGGAGGGGGAAGGATGAAAGAAAGGAACTCCCCGAAACAGGTTCTCTTGAACCATCCACCATTGCATGTCTCAAATCATTGGTGAGGAGATCAGAACTGGGTGATCTAGGTCATCCACTAGCTGATCCCATTGAGAGCGTAGACTCCACTGAGAGATCCTCATGTGGAGTAGAGCGCGAGGCACCGTCGGGATAGCAGCCGCCATGAGCCCGAGAAGGCGAAGAACCGACCTCGCAGAGACCATCCTGCGGTCGGACAACAGACTTATTTGGGTCTGAAGGGTGGACGCCCTGTCCGGAGGCAGGAAGGCCTTGCCCATGGTCGTAACGAGAATCGCCCCAATAAACCGTAGCCTCTGGGATGGGTCCAGATGAGACTTGGAATGACTGACGGTAATACCCAGGCAGGCAAAAACCTGCTGGGTAAGGGAGAGGAAACACAGGAGTCCCTCCCTGGATGAGGCCGCCAGGAGCCAGTCGTCCAGGTACAGGAAAACCTGCACTCCCCTGGTACACAGGTGGGCCGCCACCACTGCCAGGCATTTGGTAAATACTCGGGGAGGCCGAGGATAGCCCAAACAGGAGCGCCTTGAACTGGTAGTGGTCCCCCTGGAACGTAAAACGAAGGTATTTGCGATGAGATGGGCGAATGGGAATGTGCAGATAAGCATCCTGCATATCCAGAGCACAAAGCCATTGACCTGGCCGGAGGAGGGGCAGAAGGCTCTGCAAAGAGAGCATCCTCAACCTTTTGTATTCTACGTAAAGATTCAGGGAACTGAGATCCAAAATTGGTCTGAGATCTCCTGTCTTCTTTGGGACCAGAAAGAAATGGGAATAGTAACCCATCCTTCGCAGATGAAGAGGGACAGGCTCTATTGCTTGCTTCAGCAGAAGATTCAAAATTTCCTCCTGGACTAAAAGATGTTCCCGTGAATACGACGACTTCAGAGGGGGGTGGCGGGGTGGTTTCTGAAGAAACTCTATGGAGTGTCCTTCTACTATGAGGTGGAGTACCCAAGAATCTGTGGTTATCCTCTCCCATCCCGGAAGGTGGAGGGAAAACCTCCCTCCTACCGGTTCCTCCGGAGAGTCTGGAGGCAGTGGGAGAGGAAAGGAGTCAGGTGGTGTGGGGCAGCGCCGCAGCTGAAGCACCCGCTGCTTTTTTGGGGTGGGGCTTGGCAGCTGTGGGGCCCAGGTTTGCCCACCTTTCCTGGGGTTTCTTGGCCGATTCTCTGCTATGAAGGACAGCGCTGTTGCTGATGGGGACGGTACACGGAATCAACCGACTTCAGTGCCGTCCCTTTCTCTTGCAAATCGGTGATGATGTCCTTGACATCACCCCCGAGAAGCACCGACCCCCGGAAGGGTGCTTCCTGGATAGCAGATTGCACCTCCGGGACCAACCCTGACACACGGAGCCAAGCATGACGCCGTAGGCCTACAGCGAAAGCTGAGCTCTGCCCAGCAGTGTCCACTGCGTCGTACGTAGCATGTGTCGACTGGCCGAACGAGCAGAGCGGACGAGATCAGCCAACTGCTGCTTGACTTGGGAGTCAGGCAAGGGGTACAGTTTGGCTTCCGCCTGAGTCAGGATGGCCTTCTGGTAGTCCCCCATATGGCTGACATAGTTCACGGCCCTGATCCCCAGCATGGAGGAAGCGTAAATCTTTCTCCCATACTGGTCCAGAAGGCGTGATTCCTTATCAGGTGGTGATGAGCTAAGATGTTTGGGGTTCGACGACCGGCCGCGAGTGGCGCTGATCACAACTGAGTCGGAACGAGAGTGAGAATCCAGAAAATCAACACCCTCTGGAGCCTGATATAGCCGGTTCGACTTCCTAGGAAGTGGGGCTAAGGCCGACGGCTGTTTCCATATTGTGGTAACGAGGCTGGCGTGAGGCTCTATCCAGGGTGGCACCCAAGGTAGGAGCTGTCGCGGGCAGATCCAGATGTTCAGCGGGTTTCAGACGCTGAGGATCTGGTTCCAGGGACTGCCACTGATGAACCTCCTGGATTTTCCTAAGCAACTCCGTAAAAGAAGGATCCTCCGGAGGAGACTTCGGAGTAGTCCTTGGCCTGGGCTTTGACGGAGAGCGTTGCTCGTCGTCTCTCTCGGAGCAACCGTCAGAAAAGTCCAAGGAGTCCGAGGGTGAAGAGGAGGATGAAGAGGAGAAAGACTCCCTTTCCCGACCTGAGGGAGGAATGGACCCCTTGGGAAGTCCCCAGGGAAGCGTGTCCTGCCCTTCTCTGGATCCAGACGGAAGAAACCTGGAGTCCGGAGGTGGTGAGGGAGTGTGCCGCCTCAGACGTAAAAGGAACCTGGGATGGCATCATCGCTGGAAGGCGGCTCTCAACCCCTTTGGTGAGTTGAGCCTTGGCCTCAGCCCACCAGGAGGCCAGAGTCTCCTGCAGGTCCACCGGCAGCCGCGAGGGCAGTGGAGGAGGAGGAGAAGGCGGGGGATAAGGATACGGGTTGTAACCGTATGGAACGTATCCAAAACCCGGCTACGGGTAGCCCGGCATCGGGTATTGTGGTGTCGAGTACTGCAGCGTCGGGAAGCCTGGCGTCGGGTACTGTGGTGCCGGATACTGCGGTCCCAGGTACACTGACGTCGAATAGGATGGAGGGTACCCGGGAGCCGGGGGGGCTGCGGGAGCAGATGGCCCGCCCAGTGGCCTCACGGGTAGGTCCATAGTGGAGAGCCTGAAGGACGGAGGGCCCGATGGGAGCGGAATGTCTCCCGGAGTCGGTAAGGCCGACGTCAGGGCCGACAGCAGAGGCCCTGGCGTTGGAGGTACCAATGTTGGAGGGGCCGGCGTCCAGGGAGCCGACGTCAGGTCTGGCGCACCAGGTGGAGGAAGGACTGACGGAGGCAAAAGATCCCCAGCTTCGCCCAGGGATGGAGGGGAAAAGTCCCCAGGGTCGAGTTGGGGAGACTCTGGTTCCCAGATGGCAGCAAAGGCTGCGGGGAACCGGGTACGACAGACGTGGGAGAGTCCGTCGTCAGTTCCTTCGCCAGCTGGAAGTCGGATGAGCCGAGGTGAGGCTTCGGGGCGAGCTCTCGGCGGGCGCCGGAGGAGCCGGCATCCGACTTATGAGAGCCATCACCGGAGGTGGGCCGAGAAGAGAGATCGGCCTGGTCCGGTGGAGTGGAGGCCATGCATCGCCCCGGAAGGTTGAACGTCTTACCGGCCCTCTCCGGGCGGACGTCAGAGGAGCCGACGCCCAGCTTACCAGAGTCGCCCACAGTGGTAGGCCGCGAGCCTGCGGCCAAACCAGGGGCGGAGGCCTCCAACTGCCCGGAGGCGCCCGCAAGGCCCGAGCGCGAGCCAGACGGGCAGGCCGACGCCCCCTCGGAAACCTCCGAGGCGGCCGCCGAGGAGCGATCCCCCGGAGGGGATGTTACCTGCGTATCAGCGACTCCCGAAGGAGACGTGGTGGAGGAGCCCCTGTCCCGGTGTCTCTCCTTCTCCTTCTTCTTCCGATGGCCTTCGGGGGAAGTGGACGCCTGCCTCAGTTTTTTGAGCTCCTTCTCCATAGAACTCATTTTCTTCTTCAGAATATGGGCTTCCAGGGATTGCTGCCGCCTTTTCCGGGTAGCCGCGTTGAAACTGAGGCAGTGCTGAAACTTCTCAACCAGGTGATCGGGGCCTAGGCAGAACAGGCACAGGGAGTGGCCGTCCTTGTGCGGTAGTTGGGCGCCGCACGTATCGCACTTATTCTTGTGCTCGGAGGGTGTAGGGGACGACATACACTGACGATAGTACTGATGTTAGACAAAAAAACAATTATTTTCAGTAAAAAAACGACGAAGGTAGGGCTGACGGCACACGAACTTTTCCGGGCGAGGCACTGCACTGAAACAACAGCGGAAAGAATTGAAGGCGGGCCCGGGACCGCCCCTTTATACCGCTGTCTCCTGACACCGGTCACCTGACGTGGGGGCGGTCCCTCACCAGGGACTGCTAGCTAGAAATTTTTCCGTGGGGTCCTGCCGCCTGCCGACGTCAGTCCTGTATGTAATTAATTACTGCAAGAGCCCTCTCGAAGTAAGATCTATAAGTACAAACAGATAAAGTTTCTTGCAGCAGAAGGACCCAGTTCATAAATAACCACTTATATCAACATTTCATCACAGTGAAATAAATATCCTTGTATGTGAATATAGGGTAAAGCAGCACCCATCAATCATAATACGCAAATAAACAGTAACCGATTTTGAATGAACAGCCTTCCCTAAGGGACGACGGACTGAAATAGCAATTATTTGTGTATTGGATGCTGCTTTACCTTATATTTACATACAAGGATATTTATTTCACTATGATAAAATGTTGCTGTGTGTGTTTTTTTTATGAATTGGGTCTTTCTGCTGCAAGAAACTATCTGTTTGTACTTATAACAACTATTCAGATGGAACAGCAGTTTATATTGTATTATCACTGTTGTTCTGGTTTGTGCCGTTTGTAGGTTATTTGTATTTATATTTTCTATCACATTTTATTTTTTTTGTGTGTGTGTATATATTCATACACGGGGTTTAAACAGCAGCTAATGCCTTCAGGAGAACTTTTACAAAACACAATATTTAGACAGTTCAGCTTGTATTTCCCATTAGTTCTGTATTTCCACTCCACATTATTTCTTACTGAGGTCACCTGCATGAAAATAGGATCTTTGCTACTAAAGAGTTCATCTATTCATGTTGCTTTCCCCCTACCTGAGGTCATAATGCACTGCTTGTGACATCACAGTTATTCCCATGGCAACATATTGTGATGTCACAACAGAGAATTATGACTTGAAGTAGGGATTAAGATATAGAGGCAGATAAACTGTACAGAAACTCTAAGCGATAAAGATCATCTATTCATGTACATTCCTCAGTAATAAAAAAATAGAAATATACACAATAGAAATGAAATGCAAGCAGAATTGTACCTAATTATTGTATTTTTAAAGTTAAGTTTTCTTTGAGGTGTCGGTAGTTCTTTAAATGTGTATACCACTTTAAGTACTGTATTTAAAATTATGGCATTTTCCAAATGATGGGCAACCCCTGATGATGCTGTAGGCAAAACCAGTCAGGGTTTGTTAAGTCTTGTCGGCATCCTTATCTTGGTGAGAGGCCACTTTCCCACTTTTGCACATTGTTGAATAAACTGGCATTTTTTCAATATTAATTTGGTGTACGGCATTGTTGATTTGGTGGTGGGTGGTGTCAGTTCTTCAACTGGCCTGTTTTCGTGCTGTCTTGGACACACCCCGCTGTGGGGCAGCCATGTTTGCTGTTTAGTTCTTAGGACTACCCCTGTCCATGTGGAAAATGATATAGTTAGGATCTGCGCAGATGGCCTGCAGCTCACTCCCCCTTCACGTAGATGTCACAGCCACTAGGGAAACTGTTCCAGGTGACCCCTACTTCAAATCAGCAGTTGCCATAAGCTCGAAAGGCAACTCCATGAGCTGCACAATGCACAGATGCGGTCCCATGGTGGGACAGGATCCCTTACTGGAGGGTATAGGTGAATCAGGCCTTTAAAGAACTTTTTAAAAATGGGCTGTGAGGCCACTGACTTATCCTTGCCAGCTGAATCATATGCTGACACTGCTGCCAAATGCACCTTCAGGGTTGAAGGCCTGAGACCAAGGGATTGTAGGTGGACCAGGTTGTCCAAGACTGCAGGGAGAGCTGCCTGAAATGGGCTGAGCTACCTAGAGGAGCACTACAGAGAAAATATTTTCCACTTTGAGCTATAGGTTTTCTTGGTTGCTGTCTTTCTGGAAACCCTAAGCACTTCCAAGACTTGCTCAGAGAGATTTAGTCCAGAGAACTCTCTCTTCAAGTATCATGCCCTGAGACACAGGGTTCTTGTATCTGGAAATGTCCTGCCCTGGGCCATGGTCAGCAGATTGCACCTCAGGGGAAGAATGAATGGGTGTTTAATGGAGAGAGACAGGAGAAGTGAGCACCAAGTCTGCCTGTCCCAATCTGGAACTATTAGGATCATTGTTACAGGCTCTCATCTCAGTTTCAGCAGCACCCTCAGTAAGAGTGGAAACAGAGGAAATGCATAAAGAAACTTCCCTACCCAACCGAGGATTAGGGGATCCTTTTGGACTGTTCCCACCAAGGGGGGCCTGCAACAGGACAAGGGGAGCTGGTAGTTTTCTCAGGATGTGAACAGGTCTAACTCTGGTGTTCCCAACCGTCTGAAAACTGCAGCCATCACCTCATTTTTCAGAGTCCATTCGTGGTGTCCCTGCCTGATTCTGCTCAGGGAATCTGCCAAGACACTTTCTTTCCCTGGCAGGTATACTGTTGATAATTGTACCACCAGAGAATACGCTATGTTTCAGACCTTCACTGCTTCTCGGCACAGTTTTAGTTCCTCCCTGTTTGCTGATATAATACATGGTAATTGGTGTTTTCTGTCATGACCTGGATGGACTGACCCTTGATGTGGGAGGAAAAGGCTTGCACTGCCAAATACACTGCACTAAGCTTCAGGAGGCTGATGTGCTCCTGAGACTCTAGGGGGTTCCACACCCCGTTTATGGTGAGATCCTCCAGATGGGCACTCCAGCCCAGGAGGGAGGCAGCTGTAGTGCGTATAACCATGGGCGACTGCTGCAGAAAGGCCACCCCCGAGGTTGTCTTCTTCCTTCCACCACTCATACAGACATAAGGCAATTATAGTAGGGGGTAGGAGGAAGTAGGCTGTTGGTTAACTAGGATCTGCAGCTTATTCAATAGGTAGGGAAATGGGCAGACTGGGTGGGCCAAGCGGTCCTTATCTGCTGTCAAAGTCTATGTTTCTGTGTTACTCCAGTGCCCTTAACAGGCACTTTGACACAGGCACTACTTTTTTCTTTTTTTTTTATTTATTGCTTCTGCAGCCCAGCAATTGCTTCACCCTCAGCTCACCCTGGCACCGGCAAATGCTCCTTCTACGGGACTTTCAACCCTGTGAATGACCCCTCACAGCTGGGCCATCCCAGAGAAATGGAGACCGCCCACCAGGGTACCCCCGCAGAGACCATGCCCAAAGCCAGAGACTGAGCTGAGAGGTCCGGAGGCACAGGGTTTTTTTTTTTTTCCCCCTCTTACTTCCCCAGATATCCTGACCCAGAGGACGGCAACATGCAATGGAGTCCAAGGAGACGGGCACATGCAGAGAAGTGCTGCCACTCCGGACCCCTGCCGATGTCCTCCCCTCCCACATGGCATCCCGACTGCACTGCCACCTGTGGTAATCCAGGTGGCAGTATTGCAGCGGGTATGGCAACCCTCCCTCCCCAGAGGAGAAGAGTGTCTCTTGGATGCTCTATTCTCCCTCCCCCCCCCCGGCTGCCCTCCGACAAACAAAGCTCGCTCCTGAACCCAGGTCACAGGCATCATGAGCTGCAGCTCTACCACTGCACTGGTGGACTGGCCATGGGCACTAGCTTTAACAGTGGGTCCCACCTTTGGGACCAATGGGTCCCCAAGCGGAACTAATATCTCTCATTTGGGAATCTGGCATCTCATACTACTGCTGTGGATGAGGCCATGTGCCCTAAAAATTGAAGGAAGTTTATTGTAGATCTGGGCGGTCCTGCCTTGAGGGACCTTGCAAGCAGTCTGGGACTTTTAGGCATTTATTAGGAAACCCAGATCCTCCAGGGTGTGCTGCATGAGAAGAAGGGAGGACCTGGCCTCCTGGTGTTACTTTCCTGAGGCTAACCAGTCACCAAGGTAGGGAAAGACCACCACCCCCTGCCTCCTCAAATGTGTCACCACAAAAACAGGATAAGCTGAAGGGCAGGGCTGTGAACTGGTAGCGGCAGTTCCCTACTCTGAATCTGATGTACTTTTCCCGGTGTTACCATCCTGAACTTTTCCTTTTAAGTGTTTGTTCAGGTATCTCAGGTCTAAAATGGGCTACTACTCCCCAATTTTCTTGTGAGTCAGAAAGTATCTTGAGTAAAGTCCCTTCCCCCACTGTGAGGGGGGGGGGAGAAGAGCCTTTTTCCACTGCTGCTTGTATCAACTTTGTTACCTCCAACCTCAACAGTTTTCTCTTGGAGTATGATGGGTGAAGATTTTGTGATTCTGCAGTTTTGGAAATGTTTTGAACTGCAGAGTCAGACTTACTATTTCCAGGGCCCACCTCTGCCTGTGGCAATTCTTTTCCATGCCTGGAAATAGCAAATCAGCCTTCCCCCCACTGGCAATGACTGGGCAGCCTGCGCAGGCCTGTCAGGGGTTCTGTTTTGCCTGGGCTTTGGGGGCTGATGCTGCATCCGCACACCTAGGACCCCTTCTACCTCTACCTCTTAAGAAACCTCTCAGGTAAGGTAAGCATGGGTAGGTAGTAACCCCAGTTCCTACCTCCACTTCCATAAGGGCTGGGGAAAGTGGAGGCCTTTTCCTTTTCACTGCTGCTTTTGTAGGTGGTTTTGTATTCAAGTAAGCCTATTTTGTTACTAAACCGATTTCCTCACATGAGAAATCCACTGCTTTTGTTTGAATGTACTGAAAGAGGTTTGTGGTTCTGAGACATGCACACCTTCTTAGGGACTATGCATGTGCCATGACCCTAGAAGCAGTGTCAGTGGTGTCTAATGCCACGTGAAGTGATACTTGGTGGCATCCATGGCAGTTTTTGCTGTGTCTGCCAGATCCTGTGCCAGGTCAGCAATAATTTTTCTCTCATCGCCAAAACAGAGCTCCAAAGAGCCTTTTGGTACAGAGCTGTGTAGGCCATATAATGTACCATCTTAAGAGCAGAGAAGCTGATGTATAAACTTTTTGCCTATGCTATCCAATTTCCTGAAATCATTTTCCAGGGTCTGGGAAGAAAGTGGCACTCTGGCCTTGTCACATGAGGCAATCTGGACCACTCCCTAAAGATCAGAGTAGGAATACAAGTACTCAGCACCCTGCTTGTCCACCTGATAGTTCTCTATTTTCTTGTCAATGTCAGCAGCTGAGATGGGTGCTGCCAGCACTTTACCAGTGACCTTTCTGAGGTATCTGTGGATGGGCAAAGAAAACAGGTTACTCACCTGTACTGGTAGCTCTAGGAGTGGTATATGTTGTTCATCCACACTCTTTGGCACGTCCCCTTCCACTTTAAAATCTGCCAGAAATCTTCAAGCTGGCTCCTCTCACCCGGATGGTATATACCTCGGCTCCGCCCCATAATGCCAGATCTTAGCCCGCTGGAAGCCAGGTTTTGTGCGCCTGCAGCCAGGGAGGTTGTGTGGATTAGAGATGGGTGAAGTGGTTCCCCACCCGCCTGCCAAGTGATTCATGGAGTAAAGGCGACCACTTGAGTGCTCGAACACGTAAGCGGAGTATCAAGAGAGCGATAACGCTAAGTACATTGAAAACAATGATCTACATTCTACTTTCCCAAACCACTACTCCACCAATTCTTATGGCAAAGTACATTGAAAACAATGTACTCTGCCTCACTTCACCTTGTTTTTAAGCTCCAAAGGCGAATTTTGCAGTGATTCATGGGATTTCAGGTCACATGGGCTCTAGATTGTTCTGCACAGCCTCAGTTTGGGGTACTGTGTGTAGGAAGCTGTAGGAGACAATCTGCTCTGAGAGTTCTCTGCGAATCTGCGATTCAAATCTTCTAAAAGCTGTTAAAAAAGTCTTTTGGAGTCATTTGTTTTGCTGAAACTTTAGTTAATTGATTATAGGAAACCCTCCTATGCTCATATCATCGAACGTTTAATTTTTTTGTGTGGATTTTGAATGTTAATGTACAACATTCAGTCTGTGTACTGAGAGACAGTGGAAGTGTGCTTTGGGGGAGGGGCATATCTGTGGCTTAGGTAGATTAACTTGGAGAAAAATACAGTGCTTTCTGTTTTGGTGATATTTTTCTTGTATAACTGTTAATGTACACACAGTAATATTTTCAATAATTCTTGCCATTTTTTGCTGATTGTTGTGGTGCAGCAATGCATAATTTTAGCTTGTTTAAAATATGTGGTTATATTATTGAAGTTTTCAATTTGCTACGCATTACTTGGTGTTAGTGCGAGTACGTGTGTGACGCGTGTCATCAAATTAGACACCTTTTATTGTGCCACATAATAATTTCAGCAATGTGAACCTGCTATCCACTGCAGCTGTGTGATTTTTGTACTTCTTTGTGGTATCTTTACTGGTACTAGTACTAGTGACTGTTACTGCAGCAGTGCAGCACACACCCCCCCCCCAAAACCAGCAAAGGTATTCTTTTCCAGATTTGAATTTCTGATGGTGAGCACTGGTTAGGTGTTGTGCCTTTGCGACTGCATTTCTTCAGTGCGCAGCGCAATCTTAATCTGTCTGTGCATCTGCATCTCTTTAGGGCCCAACAGCCATCTGTAACTTAAGTCACAGTTGTTTCTTTGGCTTCCCTTCAGAGTACTGGACTGGTGGGGTGCATAATTCTGCATGAACATTGTACTCATTAATATGCATTTTTAAGTCAGGAACATCATCACAAATCACTCGTGATACAGATCACAATCTTCATCCCCACGGTCAGAAATGCAGTCACAAATCACTATTCACGATCACGTCACGAATCACAACATTAATTTTTTTTTCTAGTTACTTGGATGTCTTCTTGTAAGCCTGTTTTGTAGCATCTCTCCAGGCTTCACCACCCCACCACTGTACTCATTAATGAGCATTTTTAAGTCAGGGAATTTGTGCTACAGCTCACTGGGGAAGTACAGCCATAGGCATTTGCGTTCCCCTCCCAATACAGTTCCATACTGTTTATCTCACACCATCGACACCAAATCAGGTTCTTCATCATCACAGTCACAAATGCAGTCACAAATCATGATTCATGATCACGTCACAAATCACACTAATTTTTTGACTAGTTATTTGGATGTATTGCAAGCATGTTTTGTAGTATCTCTCCAGGCTTTACTACCCCGCCATTGTACTCATTAATGAGCGTTTTTAAGTTGGGGAGTGTATGCTACAGCTCATCGGGGAAGTACAGCCATAGGTATTCGCATTCCCAATACAGTTTTCATATTGGTTATCTCATACTGTCGACACCGAATCCCGTTCTTCATCATCACGGTCATAAATGCAGTCACAAATTACGATTCACAACATTCATTTATTTACTAGTTACTTGGATGTATTGTAAGCATGTTTTGTAGCATCTCTCCAGGCTTCACCACTCCACCACTGTACTCATTAATTAGCATTTTTAAGTCTGGGAGTTTTGTGCTACAGCTCATCAGGGAAGTACAGCCATAGGCATTTGCATTCCTTCCTGTACAGCATGTGAGTTCCAGTACTGTAAGTAGTGGTGGGCGAAGTGGCCCCAATTAGCTCCATGAAGTGATTCACTGAGTAACGTGGAATCCCCGGAGAACTCCACAATGTGAAGCTGAGTACTTCGCTTCATAATGAGGAACGCGAAGTCCACTGAAACCAATGACTTTGCGTTATTCCGCCTTCCCCAAACCACTTCTACACCAATTTATTCGCCTCACTTCGACCTGTAATTGAGCTCCAAATAAAATTCTGCATTTATTCATGGGATTGCAGGTCACACGGGCTCTAGATTGTTTGGCACAGCCTCAGTTCTGGCCTGGGTAGTGTGTGTGCAGTGGTAGCTGGAGGCAGTTTGCCCTCAGAGCTCTGTGATTCAAAACCTCTAAAAGCTGTTTAAAATGCCTTTTTGAGTAATATTTTTTGCTCAAAATTTAGTACATCGATTGTAGGAAACCCTTCTGTGCTCATATCATCGAATGTTTATTGTTGTAAGTGGATTTTGAATGTTAATTTAGAACAGTCAGTGTACTGTGAAGTGTGCTTTGGGGGAGGGGCGTATTTGTGGTGTAGGTATATTAACTGGGAGAAAAAGGCAGTCTTTCTGTTTTGGTTATATTGTTCTTTGTATAAATGTGTTAATGTACACAGTAATATTTTCAGTAATTCTTGACATTTTTTTGCTGATTGTTGTGTTGCAGTGTACAATTTGTCTATTTAAAACATTTGGTTATATTACTAAAGGTTTTCAATTTGCTACGCATTACTTGAGTGTGCGTGTGAGTGTGTGTGCGATGTGTGCCATTAAATCAGACACCTTTTATTGTGTTATAGAGTAATTGCAGCAGTGTGAACCTGCTATTCACCGCACCTGTATGAATTTTTTATACTGCTTTGGGGTATCTTTCCTGGTAGAGGATTGTTGCTGCTGTGCACTAAACCTCAACTGGCAAAATGTATTCCTTTCCAGATTTGGATCTGTGACTTGTAAGCACTGGTTAGGTGTTGTGCCTTTTCGTATGCATCCCTTGAGTGTGCAGCGCAATCGTAATCTGTGTGTGCGTTTGTATGGCACTATTAATTCTGGGAGATTGCATTTCTTGTTACGCTCTCATTTCACTTCGTCAGCACTGAGGAATTTTCTGGACACAAGACAGTAGCATTTTGGGGATGCACATTAATTTTGGTGACTCTGTGTGTGACCGGACCACTGCGCACATGACTGAGTGCGCCATTCATTTTGGAGACTTTGCATTTCTTGTTACACTCTCATTTCACTTCGTCAGCATTGGGGAGTTTTCTGGACACAAGACAGTAGCATTTTGGGGATGCACATTCATTCTGGTAAATGTGTGTGTGGAATGCTGCCAATATTGTTGTCACTCCACCTTACTTCGCGTTTAAGGCAGAATGACAACGCGAAGTAATAACAAGGCGAAGTGAGCCTTTCTTATGGGGCACTCCGTGTAGTGCAGTGCCAAGGCGAAGTGGCCACTTCGAGTTCACTTCGCCGGTGGATTTTAAATTCGCTGCATCTCTAGTGTGGATGAACAATATATACCACTCCTAGAACTACTGTTACAGGTGAGTGACCAGTTTTTCTAGGATCTTGGAGATGCTGTTCATCCACACTCTTTGGCAGACTCCTAGCAGTTCTCTGGGAGGAGGGAGGCAAGGCGCACACCGCCCACTTAGGGAACAGAGATTGGAGAACTGAGGCCCCAAAACCAGCATCCCGGCGTGACTCAAGGTCGATGTGGCAGTGGGTGATGAAAGTGTTTGCTGACTTCCAGGTAGCAGCCTGACAGATTTCCTGGATAGGGATGTCCCCTGGAAGTAGCCACCAATGCAGCAGTATGGCAGGTAGAATGAGTTCTTATCCCTCTGGGAGGCTCCTTGCCTGCCAACTTGTAGCACAGACCTATGCATGATGTAATCCATCTTGCAACAGTCCACTTTGCTGCAGGTTGCCAGAAGCAGCTTCAGCATACTGTAGGTGACAAACAGCTGGCGAACCTCTCCCCGAATTTCCCCCGTCCTCTCATTATAATAGGAGACAGCACGTCTCAGGTCCAAAGTATGGAGCCTGTACTCAGCGTCTGAGGTGTAGTTGGGGTAGTAAACTGGCAGAGTTAACACCTGAATAAGGTGAAACTCTGACACCTCCTTCGGAAGTAATTTCAGGTGCGGGCGTAGGACAACCTTGTCCCTGTGGAAGACTAGATAAAGGGAGTCCACCAAAAGCACCTGGAGCTCCCCTGTCCTTCTGGCAGACATAACAGCCACCAGGAAGGTCTTCCACGACAAGTGTGACAAGGCACTTGTGCATTGGTTCGAATGGCTTGCCCATGAGCTTTGCCAGTACCAGCAGAAGATCCCATGAAGGTGGAGGTTCACGCACCGGAGGGGATATGTGATCCAGGCCTTTGAAAAAGTGCCCAACCACTGTCTCCTGCACCAAAGTCAGCTGACCGGCTCGCACCCAGTAAGCAGAGATGGCTGCCAGGTGCACCCTAAGGATTGATGACCGTAGACCCCCTTTGGAGAGAGAGAGAGAGAGATCAAAGGTAGTCGAGAATGTTAGCCACTGGACAGGACAACGGGTCCAGGCCCTTGCCCTGACACCAAATGGAAAACCTTTTCCATTTGAAGGCATAACATTTCCTGGTCGATTCCTTTCTGGATGCCTCCACTACGGTGTAGACATTGTCAGAAAGACCCAAAGCCTGGAACTCTAGCCGCTCAGGTACCAGGCTGCGAAGTGCAGGGATTGAAGGTCCAGATGGAATACCTTGCCCTGATTGACAGATATCAGGTCCAGGCATGCTGGAAGCCGATCCGGGGGCCTGCCGCTGAGGCTGAGGAGATCCGGATACCAGAACTGGTGCGGCCAGTGTGAAGCAACCAGGATCATCTTCGCTTTGTCCTTCCTCATCTTGAAAAGCATCTTGTGGATCAAGGGAAATGGAGGGAAGGTGTAGAAGAGACATGGGGTCCACAGCCTCAAGAAGGTATCCCCCTGCAGCGAGCCCTGCTGAGGGGGCTGGGCATGGAACAGCCTCAGCTTGATGTTGTCCCTGAAGATGAACAGGTCCACCATCGGTTTGCTCCAGTGGGAGAACAGGCTGTAAGCTACCTCTGGATGGAGAACCCACTCATAGGATGTCTGGCCTAAGCAGCTGAGAGCATCTGCCAGATGGTTTGAAACTCCTGCCACATGGATGGCTAGGAGATCTGCATCTAATTGGCTCACGAAGGTCCCGATCCGGAGCGCCTCCTTGTACAGCAGACGGGAGTGTGTGCCGCCCTGTTTGTTGAGGTAGTATATGGTCATGGTATTGTCCGTCTGGACTTGAACCACTTGACCCAGAAGCTGAGGAGCGAAAGCTGACAGTGCTAGTCTGACTGCTCTGAGCTCCAAAAGGTTGATGTGGCATTGGGTCCCCGGGCCGCTCCACTTCCTGTTGGGTGGAACCTGCTAGGAGCCAATCGTCGAGGTAAGGATAAAGCCTGACCCCTTCCCCGATGCCTGAGATGGTCTGCCACCACTGCAATGCATTTGGTGAAGACCTGTGGGGCCGATGACAGGCTGAACGGCATGGCTCAGAACTTGTACAGGGTCCCTTCGACCCTAAAGTGGAGGAACCATTAATGGGACGGATGGATTGGGATGTGAAAGAACACATCCTGCAGATTCAGTGAACAGAACTACCTGTTTCGCTCCAAGGATGGTGTGACCTGGGACAGTGACCATCTGAAAGGTGCGTGACCTGAGATATTGATTCAGGTCATGCAGATCTAGAATGGGGTGCCAGCCCCCGTCCGCTTGGGCACCAGGAAGTACCTGGAGACAAAGCCTGGGTCAGCTGGAGGATCCGCTACTGGAGCTACAGCCTCTTGAGGAGGAGCTGAACGATGTCATCTCGGAGATCCGACTGAGTCTGAGTGGATACTCTTTCCTCTCGAGGGGCGCGGGCTCGGCTTGGAGGGTACTGCTCGAATTCCAGAGGCAGTCCCTGACCGACCACTTTGAGAACCCACCAGTCCAAGGTGACAGTGGACCAGGCAGAAAGGAAGTGGCGGAGCCGGCCCCCCCCCCCGGAAGGAACCAGAGCTGTGGTGATGGGAGAGGGGTTGGCAGCCCCTGCCCAGTCACTGACCAGGCTTGGAGGAGGAGGATCCAGGACTGGAACATCGGCCTCCTTTACGGGCCTGGGAGGGCCCGGGCATGGGCCAAGGTGCCAAGCTTGAGCCTGCTGCTGTTGCTGATGCTGCTGTCCCCCTTGAAAAGAGGACTGCTGAGCCGCAGGGGAAGAATGCCAAAAAGGATTCTTTTTCTTCTGCTGGTTCTTTCCCAAAGAACCCTTGGCAGAAGCAGCATCAATGGTGGCACTGGACTGCTCAAGGCACTGAAGGTGACCAGCCACTTCTGGGCTGAACAAGTCAGTCCCTAGGAAGGGCACATCAGCTAGTTTGTGCTGAGTATCCGCCAGGAAGGAGGAGACCCTCAGCCAAGCCCTGCGACGAGAGGCAACTACGGCTGCCATCGAACGGGCACAAGAATCCCCAATATCCAGGGCTGTCTGAAGCTGCTGTTTGGCTCCAGCTTGGCTCTGATCCCAGACCTGCTTGACCGTGGTCTGCATGTCTGCGGGGAGATGTGGGAGGACTTCTTCCAAAGACCCTAGAAGGGCGTGGGAGAAGTGTGCCATGATGACAGCCAAACTTGTCTAACAAAAACCCAAGGAAGAAGCCGCATAGACCTTCCTGGCTGAATGGTCCAAAAGCTTGGACTCTTTATCAAGAGGTCAGTCAGTATTGGCTGAACTGCCAGTACACCTGAACACAGAGGTGGTCACCAGGCTCTCGGCTGAGGGGTGCTCTGTGAACCCTGCAAGGGACCCCATGGGCACCGCATACTTGTGGGCCATGTAAGCAGACGGAGCTAGAGAAGAGGCAGGGTGCTGTCGGAGTTCTAAGGCCGAGCCAACAATGGCCTCGGCCACAGGAAAGGCCTACGTCAGGGTGTCCCCTCTCTTGAGGATGTTCGTGAGAGGGTATTCTGCCTTTTTCTGGATTGGCTCCAGGGGCATCCCTGTGGACTCAGAAATGAGGCGAAGAATGCCCCGAAAATATGAGGGACCTTCCTCCGTCTCTAATCCAATGGCTGATTTGTCATCCCCAGGATGAGAATGCAGGCTGGTGGCATCCAAATCCAAGGAATCCAGATATAACAGTCGACCGCCCAGGTCACCTTCGACCCACTGAGGGCAGTCCGGGGTGACAATGACCGACAAACGCCAGGGAAGCCTGGTGTCTGGTCTATCTTCCTTGGAAGGAGCCCCTCCCATAGACTGCCTGGGCGGTGGTTCCACCACAATCGGTGGACAGACAGTTTTAGGCCGAGCTGGAGGTTTCACCGGCTCTGCGGGTGGGGGAACAGACTTGAACAGCTATGAAGGAGTCGGCTTCAGTCCAGGAGGTGAAAGCCAAGTAATAGCTGGGGTGGAAGCTGGAGTCGGCTTGCGCCCGGTCAAAATCAGCTGTTGCCACATGAGGTCCTTATAGCGCCGACAGAGTTTCCACCGGAGCCTGTCCTCATCCGAGGAGCACAAGGACGATCGATGACATCATCTCTTTTACAGCGTTTATGGCTGTTCCTCGGCCTTTTGGTCGAGGGGGTCTGAGACGTCGATCGAAATCAGACAGGCTGATTCAGTCGCTCAGGAGACACCGGCGGGACCGGTGATTTCCCAGGATCGGGGACCACTTCCTCAACAGGAGTCCCAGCAGGCTGGGTCGCCTCGTTAGGAAAAATCAGAATAGGTGTTCAATCAAGGGAATCATTGACCGGAGTCGGCGATAAAGGATTGCTCCGATCGATGACGATTTCTACATCATCGATCGACAGTTAGGGTCGATTGACCAGACGGCAAAGCCGAAAAGCCAGCTGCAGGAGAAGCAATCTCGACGGAAGTCAAGACCACATGTTCCTGGGACCGAGATCTCTCCCACACCCAAGAGCGTCTCCGTTGAGACAAAGATGATCCCAGATCCTTCTCCCGCTTATGGGATTGAGAGGAGTGTGTGCCTGCAGAACTCTCTCCCTTGGTTGGGAGAGACTGGCACAACTCTTGAAAGGACCTCAAGAAGGTGGAGAGCAGGTTGAGCAGAACGAAGAAGCTCCAAGTAGTTTCTGCAGCCCAAGCCACTTCCTCTTCAAATGCTTGCATGCATTCCAATTGCTCGGCAGATCCCACAGCCATGGAAACCGCCCATCGAGCCTCCTTGGATTTCACTGGAGGGTTCAGTTTCTCCGGCCTCCCCAACCTCAGGCGAGCGAGATGGTCATCAAGGACGTTAGGATGGAAAGCGAGACACAAATCACATTTCGAGGTGTCATGGTCGACACCGAGACAATATACACACACGGTGTTGGGATCGGTACACAACATCTTCTGGATGCAAGGGCAACGAAGAAATCCAGGGGAAGACTTGTCTTCCGTAATCAAAGAAAGAAATTTGCGATCGCTAATGCGAACAAGATAGATTTTTGGAATAAATGAAAGTTTTAGAGCCAGGGCCTACAAAATGCGTGAGCACGAGAGAGGAAACCTGAATCTTCCAGCCGAAAGGAAGATCTAGCATCATGGGGTGGAGCCGAGGTATATACCACCCGGGTGGGTGGGAAGAGCCAGCTTGAAGACTTCCAGCAGATTTAAAGTGGAAGGGGACATGCCAAAGAGTGTGGATGAACAATATATCCACAATCCTAGAACAACCTCTTTCTGGGGGTTAGGTCTATCATGTCCAAAAACTCCACCTCATCCTCATCTTCAGCAGTTTCCTGCGATAAGATGTTGAGGGTATTGACCATCTGCCTCACAAAGGAATAGTGTGAGGTATAATTGTCTGAGGGATGAGGAGGAGAACCAACTCCTATTCAGGGAAACCATCAGGCTCTATAGATTCTCCTTCCACCTCGTAGTAAAATTCAGCCTACTCGTCCACAGGCATTGGGAGAGGTACTGGAGCCGGGGGGGGGGTCATAGGTATAGTCTTAAAGGTCTCCAAAGCCTTGAAAGCCTCAAGGAACTGCCTTGCCTAAGTCATTACCTCTAATGAGGGCATCTTATGTTGTTCCATGGGTGTCTCCTTTCCTTTATAAGGGGAAGGGACAGCAACATGATTTTCTTTTTGTTTTTTTCTTAGCAGGCATGGAGTCAAATGCCTGCTCAGAAGCTCCTTTTTTGTTGGAGTCAGGGTTTCCCTGTTCAGACAGTGACGTCTGAACCATCTTTAGCCACCTCATCCTTCTGCTTACTTTGAAGGGCTGGACCATCTACTGAGCCTTTAGGTGATGTAGAGGCACACTAAGAAGCAATAAGGTCTAATGTCTTAGCCCTTTTCTTTACTGTTTTAAGGCAAAACGTGATACAAAGCTCACAATCAGTAAAATCATGATCTGGACCCAGGCTCCTCCGACTCATCTTGTGGCAGTCTGCCTTACCCAAGAATTGGAAACAAATTCTGCAATGTTTAAAACCTGTAAGTCCTGTCCTCTTTTTTGGGTCTGTCAGTCATGCCAGTTTCTGACGACCTTTAGAGTGCTTCAGTTCCCCAATACAAGAATTGTAGTTCAGTTCCTTTATTAAATGGGAACTGCTATAAAATAAATAGTGAAAAAAGGCAAACAGCATCTCAGTTCCACCAGAAAAGGGAACTGGGATAAAGAAAGTAAGAACTGCAAAGCAGTTACAATTTTTTTTTTTTATTTTGTTTTAAATAAGTAACGCGGTTCCCTGAAATTGGGAACTACATCGCAATAGCCCTTTCTCCGGTTCTTGGGAACCAATGAGAAACCAGAGAAAAAGTAAGCTACCTAACAAAAAAACTAAAAATATACCATAACTAATGGAGACTTATCGAAAACTAAACTGAAGCAACTTTTACAAATACAGTATAAGACAATAATAAACTGTCAAACGACACTGAAGTTGTAGAGACGACTTGGAGCGACTTCTCTCAGGCAGAAAAATAAACCCGATGATGGAGGGCAGAGGTGAGTGTGACCACAAAGCACAGTTTTGAATTTAATTTTAAGATTTCATTATTAGTATAAAATTATAGGCTCCAGGGCAGTTCATTCCAGGGGAATGATGGCAGTTGTAAAGCACAGTAAGGGATTTCTGGGGCTTGAAAACAGTAGTTACGAGACTCTGGCTTACACCAGAACGTTCAACACTATCATAGTGCGAAGACACGATATGGGACTTTTATAAGATGGAACAGCTCATGGTTCAAATACAGAAATGTGGCATCCGACACCAGAACAGAGGGAATACATGGTTTCTACGTATCATGACTAAAAGACCAGATATTATCCCATAAGAAACATTAGGGCTACTGTTATTCATGGACCCTATAAAACTTTGGGGATGGGGGACAGACCAAGCCCTCTGTTTAACTGGACAAAGGGGTGGCACCATTGGAGGCAAACGTGCCCCTCCTATGCCTGAACAAACCTGCCAATTACTGTTCCATACTAGCAGTGATGAGTTTATAGTCATGCTGATACTTACTGTTGATCTAGACCTGACTGTTAACTGTACATGGTGTTTTGATCAGAGTGCTTTGTAAAAATTTCTGATAAAATTGAAGTTTTAAAAAGAGTGAGTCCAAAGGGAATGGAAGTTCTAAAGGAAAACAAGGCGATGGGGCCAGGTGAGATCACCCCAAGGGTACTAAAAGAGCTGAGCACGGTGCTCGCTGCCCCTCTGCCAACATTATTCAGCACCTCACTGGACTCGGGGGTAGTGCCAGGGGAATGAAGGGGGGCCAAAGTTGTCCTTCTGCACAAGAGTGGTAGCAAGTAAGAGGCTACCAATTACAGGCCAGTCAGTTTCACATCAGCGGTGGGGAAATTAATGGAAACCCTGCTGAAGGAGAGACTGATGGAGTATCTGGAGGCAAATGGTCTGCAAGATCACCAGCAGCAAGATTTTACAGGTGAAGGTCATGTCTAGCAAATCTCACAGGTTTCTTTGGGTGACTAAGGAGGTGGATGAGGGGAAGGTAGTGGATGCGGCCTATCTGGACTTAAGTAAGGCCTCTGACTCTGTGCCACACAGGAGGCTAATTAAGAAACAATCTGGGGGTTGGGAAGAAGGTGGTAAGCGAGGTATCAAACTGATGAAACAGCAGACAGCAGGAGGCAGAGAGCAGTGGTAAAAGAAGTTATGTAAGAACTTACTGTACAGGTTACACACTAGGAAGCTCTGCCATCAGGCATCAGGATCACATGGAAGCTTTCTGTTAGCAGTCTGCCTGGTGCCAACCTTGACATCACCACATCGGTGCTACCCTACATAGCCATGTGTGGCCCCATACGCTCTTCATTTCCCCACCAGAGACCATCCAGCAAGGACCAGCTCCCGAGAGAACCAAGGAGAGCCAGATAAACTGCCAAGAGGAGCTCAGAAACGGAAGGGTGACCATCCTAGAGAGAAGAGGACAGGAGAAGAGATCAAGGGAGAAGAAGAGAAGGAAAGTGTGACCTGCTGCAAGAGATTCCCTCAAAGATCTACTGCGATGGTAGGTTCTTACTAACTGTTCTATCTTCATTGAGGATATCTCTTGCAGCAGGTCACACACTAGGAATGAGTCCCAAGCAGTGGTGCAGTGAACTCCAAGCCGGGGGAAATGGAAGACCAGGACCTAAGAAAGGAGGCCCGGAAGTACTGTGAGGCTGAAGTTTGTTCACCGTCTAGAGACGATGTCCAGGCTGTAAAGCTTAGTGAAGGTATGGACAGTACTCCCAATGGCCGCAGCACACATCTTGGCCACTGACACCTCCAAAAACAGGCAACTGAAGCGGCCATGCCTCTGGTAGAATGGCCCTTGACAGCACCTGGAAGGGCTTTGCCATACTTCTTGTAACAGAAGACAATACAGTTAGCCAACCATCTAAACAGGCACTGCTTAGAAACTGGAACACCCTCTTTCCCAGGGGCAAAGGAAACAAAAAGCTGTAAGGACTTCCTGCAGTCCCTGTGTGGTGAACATAATATCAAAGAATTCTATGCACTGTACATCCAAAGTATGAAGTAATGCTTCCCCTGGATTGGCATGCTCCAGATAATACACTGGAAAGTGAATGGTTTGATTCAGGATAAATTCAGACATCACCTTAGGCAGAAACTTAGGATTAGTGCACAAGGGCACCCTGCCCTTGTGAAAAATCAAGTAACGTTGTTCACACATGAGCACTTGCAGCTCAGAGATCCTCTGAGCGGAAGTGATAGCAACCAAAAATAAGGCTTTCCACAATAGAAAGCGAAGCTTGCAAGAAGTGGCGGGTTTGAAGGGAGCCAAGGTAAGCTTCTCTAAAACAAAGTTCAAGTCCCATGCCGGGACAGAGTTATGGATGGCGGCTTAACTGAAGGATGCTCCTCAGAAAAGTACGGGTCACATCTAATTGGGCCACTGTTCGGCCGTTTATGGGCACTTGGAAAACTGAAATGGTGAACAAGTGCACTTCAAGGGAGGAATACTTCAGGTCAGTGTCCGATAAGGACAGTAGGTAGTCTAGGATCCGATTCTCAAGGCAGGTGAACAGGTCCAAGTGATGGGAAGCATCCATAAGGCAAAGCGCTTCCATTTAGCAGAATAAGTCGCCCTGGTGGATGGCTTTCTGGCAGCCACCAGTACCTCAGCTACTTTCAGGGAGAGCCTGGATCTAGCAAGGCTATGTCTTAACAGCCAGGCATGCAGATGAAGGGACTGAAGGTTTGGCTGAACTAGAGTCCCTCAGTCCTGAGACAGGAGGGTCGGGCACAGGGGGAGGGCAACTGGAGCCTCCACCACCAGCTGCTGCAACAGAGGAAACCATATCTGGCGTGGCCAGAAGGGGGCCACCAAAATCATAATGGCTCCCTCCATTTGAAGCTTCGTGAGCACCCTCTGAATGAGGTGGAAGGGAGGGAAAGCATAGAGAAACCTCCCTTTCCACCAGAGGGACAATGCGTCATGCCCCAAAACACCAGGCCCTAGATCGAGCAAGCAGAAAAGCAGCAGTTTTGCATTGTGTGGGAACGTGAAGAGGTCCAACTATGGACAACCCCACTGCTCAAACAAGTTGTCTACTACTGAGGTCTGCAGCTTCCACTTGTGTTCTCTGAACTGTGACCGGCTTAGGCTGTCTGCCAGGATGTTTTGGGTGCCCGGAACATGCATGGCCAACAGCTCGAGGCCGTGCTCCAAAGCCCAATACCACACCCTCATTGCCTCTCTGCACAGGGGAGGAGAGCAGCCCAGTGGGTGCTCAATCCTCGACCCCGCCCCTACTGACCCCGGCGCCCGAGCTTGCTCCTGAACTCAGGTCGCTGGCATAGCGCAAGGTGTGGCATCCAGCGCCTCAGCCCTCAGTGCCACCGGGCCAGGCATGTTCCGAGAGTCTTACTTACCTTGCAACTTTATTTCCTACGTAATTGCCTAAGGGAGCTGCCTTATTTAAATGCCCTTATTCAATGCTGTATGTTTATCATATCTGTAACTGCACAGTTACCAATCATATATAATTACTTGCACACCAGCTCCTCAGAGAGAAAGAGACCATACTTGAGGAATACTGGGAAATCGGCTCACTTGTGATTGCTTTGTCACATGTCTGACGTGAGTATTTGTAATAAAACTGCTTTTTATTGCATACTGCTTGTGGTATAATCTTTGGATAGCCAATCCAACATACAAGAATCTGATGGTAAGCTGGACTTACTGTAATCATGGCGATTGGTAAATGTTGGGTTTTTTGGCTAACAAAGGTACATTCATTTCCTATTGGGAACTGAGTTCTGGGAATTCATTTTCCCATACAAGTAGCTGCGAGCTACAGCTTGCGACATCCTTGTGCTTTTGAGCTGTACCTGTTTTCCAGCACAAAACTGATGTACCTCCCTAATTAAATCAGTATTTCTTATCCAAATACAACTTTGACGGGGAGTGCACATCAAAAGTACTTTTTTTTTTTTTTGGCATTATTTCTTTTTCCCCTCCTACGTGCCCCGACCTGCCAATTCCTTCAGGCAGCCATGATCCCCGACATCCACCTACTGTCCTCTCTTGGAACCCCCTACCTCAGATCACAGCCAACCCAGAGGTAGCTTGGCGTAACCCTTCACCGAGTGGGTCCCCCTCCTCTGAGGGGGAGGCACTAGTAGGGCAGCCAGCACACTCTTTCTCTCGGCCCCAGGATGCTGCTTCGGTGGTCAGGCTCCTCGAGAGTTCTTCGGTGGTGTCGGCAGATCGTCTGCCATCATCCTGGCCAACTGGGACAGTTTTCCATTTTCCTGGCACCCCTGACATCGCGCCGCATCTTGTAGTGCTCCCGGGCTCTACCGGGGGCCGCGACAGAGCGAGGCATCACCCTAACCCACCCCAGGAGAGGAGAGCCATCCTTCGGACGCTCAATCCTCTCCCGCCCCCGCTGACCCCCAGCAACCAGGGTCCGTTCCTGAACCCGAGTCGCCGTCGTGGTTTGAGGTAAGGTGCCAGCACCTCAGCCCTCTGCGCCACCAGGCCGGCTAAAAAAAGGACTTTTTAAAAGTTACTTATTTTTTTCCCAGTCCTCATCATCTGTATGTGACGTTAGGACTGCAATTTTCTTTTCCCCTGGGCTTGCAGCCAAAAAGCTGCTTGCTATCTACAAACCTGGCCATTCCTACATATGCCTTCCTCTACGGAAGTTCTCAGGGCTTCTTTGTCCTTTTCCTGTATAAATTATCCCTATACATCGCACGACGATCAAGGGGGGGCTGATCACCCCCAGCATTTGTAATAAGTCGTTTAACTTCAACAAGCTAGCTACACAATTTACACTGCCACGAAAAGTATTATAACTGTTTTGGAAAATTTTACCATTTATGTTTGTTAAAGGCCTAATTTTAATACCTTTTTAACAATTCGCACGTACAAAATACCAGTATTATAACTTGTATTATTTATCAGAATGATGTATGTGTCAATGACGCAGTTCTAATACCAAATTCAGAGAATTAGGGATGCCTAATTCTCTGACTTTGTCCAATTTAATTTCATTTTCAGGAATCCATCGTAGTGCAATAATAGCTACAATAAGAAAATCCTACCCCCAATAGTATTCCAAGGCATACATCTGTATAGAGTTAATATAAGTATCAGCATTTTGAAAACCAATGCTAACCTTCCACAAGTAGAATGCTCTGAGGAAAAGAGTCGTTCCATTTCGTGGCTTGTGTTTTATTTTTTCTCTCTTACAGGGATAAGACAATCATTCACAAACAACCACTGGTAATGTATAAAAATGCTTTAACCAGTGGCCCAATTTCACTATAATGTTGTTATAGTTTGAATTATAGTAGAATACTGTATTGCCCTTATTATTTATTTTTTATGACAAATTGGGTCAAACTCCTCTGTATTTATTCAGCATACAACCTTCCAGGTGATGACTGCTTAGCAAAGAAAGATTGCCAAAATATTTGTGGATAAATATCCACACCACGATTGGGAATAAAGTGTTATCTAACATTTATGCAAAAACCTTTTATAAGTAAATTTAATAGTATTTACTGTTGTATGGTTGGGAGTCTGCTCCAGCATTGATCATACAGTATCCTATAAGATCCAAACTGCCCCCTTCACAAAATAAACTCTGGCCATAGCCAAAAGGGCTGCACGTGTTGGGGCTGGGGGTGGTGGGCTAGAGAGGGAGGTTTGGGTGGGGAGGATATCTATAATTTAAAAATAAAATCAGCAGCATCCTGATCATGACACAGGGGGATTGGTCATAACATAGAATGAATAGGTTGTACTTCACTGGTAGGCTGATTAGAATCCTGCTGGACATGATCAGGAGCGCTGAGTACCATGTGTGCCTGGCCCATTCTGGGATTATCAGGATCACTGTTGCTGGCTCTCTGCTGAGTGTTATGAGCACTGTCTGAATGGGTGGGAATGGTGGGATGTCATGCAAGAACCTCCCTGTCCAGTCCAGGACTACGGCATCCTCAGGGACTGTACCGTTTAGTGGTAGTCTGCAACACCACTGGGGCAGCAATTGGGATGAGCAGAAATGACCTCAATCAACATCTCATACAAAGGATGACACACCCCAATATTTCAGCATCTCCCTAATACTGCATCTGGGTGCGAGTATTTAAGGTATGAGCCAAAGTCCCAGTATGGGACTAGAACACAAGACCTTTTGATCCAGAGCATGTGCTAACAACTGAGTCACACTTACATGCTGAAAGGAAAGGAGCTGGGTTTTCTATAGGCAATTTCATTCATATTGTATCCCAAAGCACTTTACAAGCCACAAACTGATGCAGCAGCCATTAGGAACAAAGTGAGGTTAAAGAGCCCTTGACCCCATGGGACAACTTTAGAAAAATGTAATATTTAAACATAATCCATTTTATATTTCATGTCTCTTTCTGTAATTCTCACCTTTACTAAACGCATATAAATTGTGCAGTTCCTGCACCTATCATGAAGATGATCAGACTTAAAACACACTGTCCCAACAGTAATTAATAATCTACTATTTAAAACATATATAAAAAAAATAGATTCTTTTGTACTCCAACAACTAGCTGAAAAATAAGTAGCAAGGCAGGTACTTACCACTCTTTACCTATGTGGCACAATATTGATTACGTACTAGCAAAAAAATCCATCTAAGCCTGTTTAGTGATTAAGCTATAATAAAGTATACTATTCACTGAAAGCATTTTTTATAACTAGAACATGTAAACAGGCACAATTTTAACAAATTGGGGGGCGGTGGAGAAAGACAACGTATTCGCTCTCCTACACACAAGTGATTGTGAGTATACTTTTCCACTGCTGAAATACACTTAGTAACTTGGAGAGAGAAAAAAAAAACCCCGATCAGAAGAACCACTTCTCCCCAGAACATAACAAGTAAGAAAAAGAAAAAGTATATTAATTACCAGTCTAACCAGATAAACCAGTGCTACTCAAAGAATTGTACCTAAGTGATGGTAAGAATGAACATGATCATCCAAGAAAGTGGAACTTGAAACAGAGTTTATGAAACAACAATGTTAATGGTAAACTGCAACCGAAGCAACAGATAAAAGTCATTATTTTGAAGAAAAACTATAAGAGTCTGTCAAGTCCAAGTTATCAGAGTTAACTTTAAAAGGTCACAGATTGTTGAACTTGGATACACCATGCAGGCACCACTTGTAGTTGGGATCACCCAGTGGGTTTAGCACCAAACAGGGTGGGGAGCAATTTAGCGAGTTCCTGAGCTGCGTGGGACGCTGACTCAAACTTGAAGGTGCCTTCATCTGTGAAGACCTTCAAGAAGGAAAGTACACCATCCGATGTTTTATGCGAGTTGCCCATAGTCTGGATTTGATTTCCCACTATGCAGCTCGCCGCTGGTGCACTTGCTGTGAGAAATCCAGCAAAAGCCATAATCGCCCACCCTCCTATTGCAGACACTGAAGGGCTCTGACTTGTTTTAATATATGAATATGATCCAGATAGTTTAATGATCTGAAAATTAACAAACTGTAGGCAACCTAGGTACCTCACACACACCTCTAAGCATCAGGAGCAAGACTAGAAGAAATCAGGAACAAGGAATCAAAATCAGGAACGCCTGGTCAAAACTGATATGTGCACAAGGACATTTTAGAAGTAAAGTTGGGGTCATCCCCGAAATTAAAACCAGAGGCAGGTGAACAGTGTCACTGTATTGTTATTTTACAGGACAGAGGAGCAGCCTCCAGTTAAAATCCCCAACATCCACCTCCAGTGGCATTTACGGTGCAAATATTGGAGTTTTGTAACAGCCTACCTGATGCGTAGATCAGAGTATGATCCTTGCTACATGCAGTTGTGCACTATTATTCGTTTGCTGGTTTCTGAATGTGGGTATTGCTCTTTATTTGATAAAGGCATTCTGAATAAATGTTCCGATATTGAGACTCTGGGCAGCCTATGCCGTATGTGGTTTTAAGAAGATCAAAAGTTTGAATGGATTCCCTGAAACTGGCGTAATGGTTTGTAGTCACAGAGAATGAAGGGATGATTATAGGGTTGAAATCTCAGGCCCATCTGCTTGGAATTACAGAAACGTTTTTATTCTTGTTCAGTTCTAGGTCCACAAGAAATGTGCCAGCTAAATCGTTTTCGAATTCACTTACACTCTACTGGGCAGCGCCTTGTACTTAGGTGTTACATGTTCAGAAAGGGCAACTACGTACAGAAGTCACAAGCACTGAAGAATGGGCATGGCTGGGACAAATGCTGCAGTGGAGGACTGGAGGGAAAGTGACAGGCCTGGGCACATGCTGCAGGACTGGGCAACAACAGGAACAGCACAGGCACAGAGGAACTGTGATAACGAACAGGTTCTGCTTGTCACTACTGTGGAGGTTTTTATGCTACAGTGCCACTAAGGGGAACAGCACAGAAACACTTACACTCCACTGGGCAGCGCCTTATACTTAGATGCTGTCCGGGAGTATAGAGCACCATTCACATGGTGGCACACACCACAGATTGGGGAATGGAGAGTGCCGGGGCAGGTTGCAGGAGAACACCTAGCTGCTTACAGTCTCTCTGTGTCTGTCTCTGACAGGCCGAGTAGCCCAAGTCGAGCTGGCAGCCATGCGGTCCCAATAATGTCTCTGCTCTCTGACCCTGCCTGCAGCTCGGGGGACAGCCACACAAAGGAAGAAAGAAAGTCGGCGTGCGTTATGGGCAGGCAAAAAACAAAATGGGAGGCATTTTACTTGAATTCTAGGGGCTGGAGCCGCGTGTGCAGCTTACTACCCTCCCAATGTTGCTCATCACATTCTTTTGGCCGCCAGGGCTTTGAGCAGGATTTTTTTTTTTTTTTTAAACATGGAAAGGACACCACACAGCAAAGAAATATAAGCATTATTGCTTTCTACAGCTCACAGTGGGTGTTAACGGGAAGATTTCTTTTGAAGTAAGGGGACGGGAACAGAGGGGTGGGGGCCGTACAGTGCACAGTGGGCAGTAACGAGAGGGTTTCTTTTTAGAGCAGGGTGGAGAGGACTGGGGCAGAGCTTGGTGGGGAGGGGATACTGCAGCACTAAAACATAGTTGATAAGGGACACCGGGGAGGGGACAGACTGGTGATGGGCAGAGAAAGGGCGAGGAGGAGCTGTTTGGATAGCAGTAGAGCACGGGCACCAGAAAGGGGGCGGGATTGTGATGGGCAGGGAGAATCCAGGTTTTTTTTTTTTAATTAAGGAAAAAATGCAGAGTCCTCACTCTGTGATCGTTTAAGGGCTGCAGGCTCCGCCCCCTGCAGCCCTAAAAAGTATATGTGTGTTAATTATGTTCAGATAATTCAGGGTTTTAAATAATTGATTAGCAGTTTTTTCTTGGGACAATGCTAACTGTACAGAAAGTATTTATATAGGTTTTCTAGTAGTGTTATGTTTGTTAAACAAAGTGGGGCAAGTGCTATGCATTTTCACAATGTTTTAGCACTTTTATGAGCAAAACGCTAATCAATTTTTGGAGTTAAATAAAACCCTGTAATTAGATTGTTGTACTTGTCTTTTACCCAGTCAGGTAGCTAGAATGTTCGAAGGGTTACTAACGCATGTCATCTAGAGATGTAACAGAAAAAGAGTAATGCTTCTTTTATGTACTCAGCAGTACAGAATTAAGGGCAAGTAAATGCTTCAGAATTGCCCAAACCATTTGGACTGCTAGCTGGCTGTGCACTATTTGGGTGAGTGGGTATGCTAACTCGGACTTTGGTACCAAGCTGCTTTCTCCCCATCTCTCTCTCTCTCTCTCTGCTACACGCTTTCCATGACTTCTCCAGTAAGCCAATCAGAGCGACACGCCCCCCCACCCATCCTCAGCATCCTAAGGCAAGTGCGTTACTATGGAAACCAGAAGCAGGATGCTACACAGAAAGCAAGGGAGATAACGAATTTAAGGAGGGAGGGGGAGTGCTCAAGATTTGGAATCCCTAGCTCCCGAGGATGCGATCTTCTTCACATCAGCTGGGCAGCGTTGCAGAAACTTTCTTGCGTAGCTCAAGGAGGGGTCAGGCTGACATTTTGGTTATGCTGAAGATCCAGTTTACAGAGAGAAGAGCGGATAATTATACACACCAGCTGTGTTGGGTAGCCTTCTGCCAGGCTGAGACTGACGAGGACCATTTATTTATCATGTGCCCTGGCTAGACCTCGGAGGACCCGCTCTGGACTTGCTTTCCCTGCCACTGCCCAGCAAGCGCAGGGTGGGTCAGTGGGTGATGCTGCTGCTCTATGTAGTCCCTGCAAGGGGGAAACTGCTGAGGTGGATCTGTTTTTGACACCAACTAACTGCATACAGCAGGTCGGCTGGCTGGAGTTGAACAAACTCAAAAGGCGAAGCAGCGCAATGAATCAGATCCTTTCTTGGTTCTCCAAACCGACAGAGGATGGACCCAAAAATCAGTGGTGCAGCATCAGGTACAGGCTTGGTTGGTCCGATGTTTCTAAATAGCAGCGATGGGGGTGAGGGTTGGGAGGGGGTGCTGTGGTGTTCAGGGGTTGGGGATGATGAGCTGCTCCCCCACTTTACAGTAATACCCCAGCTGAGATGCAGTATCCAGGAGTGGGATCCTCCTTCTGCCTATTTCCACAGCTAGGTAGACTGCAGCAATGAAAGGTTAAGTGGCTTGCTTGAGGTCACACAGTGGGCTTTTACCTGCAGCAGTATTTGAACCTGTGATCTATTGATTTTCAGGCATTTGCTCTAACGACTAGACCACAGGGTCTGCTTTCCCTGACGTCCTCTGCATGCACCCCAAGCACCCAAATGCCAGTGTGGAGCTGGGCGGCTAATACCAGCAGCTCAGCCCCATCTGTGAGTGATCAGAGTGGTGCTTTACTGGTGTCAGAATGATGCTGCCCACAGCAGGTTTAAGGTATTAATTTATAAACTGGAGTTCTCCATGATTTAAAACATCCACGATGACAGATAATTCGAGAGTGTGAAGTTAAGGCATATTTCACATTCGTTGGTACAGTGATTCAAACAGCACCCTAAGTAACCGAGTCCTTGCCCCTATCACCCAAAGGCTAGACAGAGCTTGAAATGATGTTTCTGGTTGTGATGTTGTGGGATGTTATTTATTTTTGGAAGTTGAAAATGAGTGCTTGTGGATTCCTATGTTTTTCTTCCCTATAAAAAGAGGTTATTTTCCATGAATTGGGATACAGCGGTATCAATCAGGCTGATCAAACTGAGGTATTAGGTTTAGTGCAGAAGACGTGTGTTTGAAAGGCAGCTCGAATTCTGGCCATATATTTTTATTTTTTTAATATACCAATTGTCACAGATGACAACTAAGTTTATTCTTTATTTTATGAGTTATCTACCCAGGACTGCCCAGCTAAGCAGCAGCTTCTCTCTTTTTTTTGGGGGTTACCCTGCTTTACAGTTAAATGGTGTTTAAACAGGGAGGTCTAGTGCATCAGTTGCTGGAGGTCACACAGTGAGAGGATGACTAATACGGTGTGGTGGGACTTAACCCTGTGATCTCTGGATGTGTGTCTATGCAACCTGAAATTTGCTCACATTTTGAACATTGCTCTATGCACTGTACAGACACTGTGGTTATTAGCCTGCTACAACTAATCTAATTATTATTTTATTCAGAGCAAGGCTGAGAACTGAAGGCGTGGATTTTGGAGATATTCAGATCAAGCCACATGAAGGAGGAGGGAAGAAAGTCTATGTGGGCTATGGGCGGGCAAAAAAACAAATGGGAGGCATTTTATTCGAGTTCTAAGAGCTAAGCAGCTTGCTCCCCTCCCAATGTCGCCCGTCACATTCTTTTGGCCGCCAGGGCTTTGAACAGGATTTTTTTTTTAACATGGAGAGGACACTACACAGCAAAGAAATGTAAGCGTTATTGCTTTCTACAGCTCACAGTGGGCGGTAACGGGATGATTTCTTTTGAAATAAGGGGACGTGAACAGAGGGGTAGGGGCGGTACAGTGCACAGTGGGCGGTATAGGGAGGGTTTCTTTTTAGAGCAGGGCAGGAGCTACTGCAGCACTAAAAATATAGCTGATAAGGGACACCGGGGAAGGGATAGAGTGGTGATGGACAGAGAAAGGGCAAGGAGGAGGAGCTGTTTGGATAGCAATATAGCACGGCACTAGAGAGGGGGCGGGGTTGTGATGGGTGGAGAGAATCCGGGATTTTTTTAATTAAGGAAAAAATGCAGAGTCCTCACTCTGTGATTGTTAAAGGACTGCAGGCTCTGCCCCCTGCAGCCCTAAAAACTGCAAAGTGCAGATGTTTACTGTGCACAGTTGGTAAGTGGTCTCGGGGGTGACTTTAAATGCACTGCAACTTTCTGCACAATTAACTTTCTACACTCTGCAGTTTTTCCACTCTAACTGGGTTGGTTAGCACTGTATTTCTGTGTTGTGTTTTTTATACAGCAACTCCTCTACTCCAGTTTGAATAGCTCAGTTCCCCTGCCTGCAATTTTACAACATGCCATAATAGAGGGAAATTTGGTCCTGGCCAAACCAAACTCCATACAAGAATAAAATAAATATCAAATACAGTTTTGTGTTGTTTACATCAATTGGTTTTCTTTACTAAATCTGGACCCCTTCTCTAAAACTTATCAGTTATGTTTCCTTTAAAAATCTGAAAATACTGTCATCTTATACAATACTCACCGAATACTTTTTGCCTTACTTCTTAAGGAAAGACATTTTACACACATACATCCTAAAAGCTCCTATATAAAATCCCACCTTGAAAAAAGTTGGCCCAGCTGATGCATATTAAAAAATATTAAATGCAAACACACATTTCTGATTATCAAGTGAATTACAATGTACCCTGGGTGGTAGAATGGGTGCACATACCTGTTTGTATAGCATATTAATCCCCGACTCTGAAGCGCAAGGGAAGGGCAGACCTTATGGACCTAGAGTCCCTTCCTGACCTTAACATTACTAGGTCACATATGGAAACAAAATGGAGAGGGAGGGGATGGGCACATAGAACCCCACCCCCTACACCCATACACTCGCATTTATTCTTGTAGATCTTTTCCCTTCTGTTCGGGATGTTTGGGAGCTAATATGATGCTGTATAAAGTCAAACAAGCCCTACTAGTGACATGGTAATGCTGTCCCCACACGCTGGCCCTCACCCTCAGACACAGCTACAGGTCTCTCATCCTCACTTTCTCTCTCCCTCTCTCTATTCTGGCACAGTGTGCCAGCCGTGACGTCACCATAGGGTCCCAGCAGAAAGAGGCGATTTAAAGGAATCAAACAACTGCACTAGCCAGAATAACGAAGCACAAAGAACGTTGTCTGATCAGAAAGGAGCTGCCTGAGTCTAGGAAACTTTTTGTCCGCTACAGTCATCCGGATTCACAAAACAATTCAGAATGCCACAAATCATTGTTCTACACGGACCCACTCTGTGGGGATTCAGGCTGACTGGAGGGATGATTTTAAGCAGCCTTTAACCATCTCGAGGGTAGGTAGGTAGGTCTAATATTTCTGAGGTGCCTTTGTGTAGGGGCGGGGGCGGTACAGTGCACAGTGGGTGGTAACGGGAGGGTTTCTTTTTAGAGCACAGCAGAGAAGAGCAGGGCGGAGCTTGGTGGGAAGGAGCTACTGCAGCACTAAAAACCAGTTGATAAGGGACACCGGGGAAGGGCTAGACTGGTGATGGGCAGAGAAAGTGCGGGGAGGAGCTGTTTGAATAGCAGTAGAGCATGGGCACCAGAGAGGGGGCGGGGTTGTGATGGGCAGAGAGAATCCAGGTTTTTTTTAATTAAGGAAAAAATGCAGAGTCCTCACTCTGTGATCGTTGAAGGACTGTAGGCTTCCCTCCCTGCAACCCTAAAAAGGAGCTCGGGGGAAGGGGTGCTAAGGGCATGAATTGCATATATGTCCACCCCCATTAGCTGATTGCTTACATTAACAACTGTTTTAACAACTGGTGTGCCCGTAAGGGGCAGATCACTTTTGAAACTGTTAATGATATAGTTAACTACCTGCCGTTGCAGCCCTTCCCCACGCCACCCCGAATCGCACCTACATCAGCTGGGAGCCCCTGAGGTTGAGAGGGCACTGCCGTTGCAGTCCTCCCCCATCCCCCAAATCACACCTACATCAGCTGGGCGCTCCTGAGGTCGAGAGGGATGAATTGCACCTACATCAGGTACGGAGACCTTGCGTCCCGAAACAGACATGGGGAAGGAATCTGTTGCTATTTTTGTTTTTGTTACTGGACTCGAGGCTAGTGCTCACAAGGACTGAATCAAATCTTAATACCAGCAAATGTAATCTGTTTGTTTCAATCTTAAAGATCCTCCCTTGCTAAGAGGCTACATTACAATAATCAGGGTACTTAAAATTACTTAAACTGCAGCACCTACATAGCAAAAGGTTTGCCTATTTAAATGTGGATATCTTTAGTACTAACCAGGCTAAAACAACAGAAAATTATCAACTAAGATGTTCTCTGGGCACTCGCGCTGCAGTTAGGTTGCTATTATTAGTAAATGCTGTAATAATTAAGGCACAAAAGTCCCCCTTGCTGTAATTCAAATTAGCTGGGTTGATTTTTATTACTTGCTGTAATATGTAAGGCACAACAGTCCCACTGGTGAAATTCGAATTGTGTTGCTGCGGAGTAGTCCGGAACCTTCCAGACCGCCAAAATTGCCAAATTCAAACAAAGAAGCTGTGCTCCTCCCCCGCTTTCCAAAGTACTTATTTAGCTCACCTTTGCTTTTTTTCTTGTCTCTCCACAGCTGGGAGCCCCTGAGGTCAAGAGGGCACTGCTGTTGCAGCCCTCCCCCAACCCCTGAATCACACCTACATCAGGTACGGAAACCGTGCGTTCCAAAACAGACGTGGGGAAGGAATCTGCTGCTGAGTCCCGCCAATCCCACCACCACCCTTGGTCGACTTGGCACTATATAGCGAAGGTCACAGGTTTGGTGTCAGCCAATCAGTCAACTTTTCCATCTGCAGCCTATATTCTTACACCACTAGAGGCCGTTTCAGATTATTCTTTTCTTTCCCCCTACATATTTCGAATGCCATGTATTATCTCTACCTCGTTCTTCTTACCCTGTGTCCCCACTATTGTCTCTCCCACCCTCAAACTTCCCGTTGGAGCAGGCACAACTAATTCAAACCTATACCCTGCCTGCTTGGCACTCTCCCAGCAGCACCCTCCATATCAGGCTGTACACAACTCCCACGCTACTGCTATGGCAGGTCAGCCCCTCTATACTGCCTCCATCCTTTCAAGCTGGCCTCATATCCCTAAAGTATACCACTCCAAACCACTCAACAACTGTCCCCACTCCATGGGGCACTACCCGTAAAATGCAAATCTCAATGCCTTATGACATGCTACTAGTGACCCTCCTGCTATTACTTGCTGGAGACATCGAGACAAATCCCGGCCCACCCACTCCTTATTTGCATGGACCCTCTACTACTCCCCTTAGCCTACCTCATGGCCTAAAGTTGATGCATCTGAATGTCTGCAGCCTGCTAAACAAAATAACCTTGCTGTAGCCTACCATCCTCTCCCTGAACCCTGATGTCCTAGTCATCTCCGAAACCTGGCTCAAGCCTCACCACAAGGACTGTGAAATCGCTATCCCAGGCTACTCCATTATTAGGCATGACCAACTGGGCAACAAGAGGGGAGGTGGCTTAGCTATCTACATCTCTTCCTCTGCACAGTTCACCCAAATCACACTACCAAGTTTCCCACACCTGATAGATGCAGCACTAATCAAACTCTCCCTACCCCATACAAACCCAATATTTATAGCTGGGTCTTACTGCCCCCCGTTTCATCAGCTTCTGAAATCTTGGAACTCCTTGTCACCTTGAAATCCCTTGCCAAGTGTGGCGAGCTCCATATCCTGGGGGATTTCAATTTAAATTGGCTATCCAGCAGCACCTCCAAGTTCTGCAAACAAGTTGCTGGACATAACCTGTCACAACTGATCACCGAACCCACTCATCGAAATAAAAAGTAATCTAATCACTTCCTTCTGGATTGGGCCCTTGCCTCCCACCAGCATCGAGTAATTGCCTCTGGCATCCTACTGGATTCCCTAAGTGATCACCATATGGTTTTCATTCTCCGTAAAATATTCAGAACCAAATCTTCCTCTGCCAGGATCTTTCTCTCTAGGTCTTTTAAATCCCTGGACCTTCCCTCACTATTAAATGATCTATTAGACACTGATTGGTCCCTCCTCCATAATGCCTCATCTATTCTCTCATCTCTGACGAAGCATGGAGCTATTTCAAACTCAAGTTCCTAGCAGCTTGGGATACACATGCACCACTCAAAAGGTCCCAGGTGAGGGGTGCTCACTTGCCCTGGATCACTGTGGACATCATGGCCCTCATCAGAGAAAGAGACCAGGCTTGGACAACTTTAAAGGTCTCCAGATCCCCTGCTGACCAGGCAAAATACCGTTCTCTGCGCAACACCTGCACTAAGCAAATCAGACAGGCAAAAACAAGTTACTTCCAAGCTTCCTTCCAGGCTAACATAAGCAAACCAACTAATTTCTGGAAAGTGGTCAAATTACTCTTCTCTCCACCCTCTCAGCCCACTGCTCCTATGCTAAAAGTGGATGGAACCACCACAACTGACTCATTAGCTGTTGCAACTGCTTTTAATTCCTACTTCACAAGCTGCACCTCAGCCCTGCTGTCCGCCCTCCCCCCTTTACAGCCAAAACCCAAAGCTGCAGCTGCCACCACACAAGCTCATTCCTCTCCTCCCCTACTTTCTCCTTCTGTCAAACACCCTCTCAAGTCTTTGAAGCCTTGATCTCCTTAAATACTAGCAAAGGCTAATGCCCTACAGGACTGGATGCCAAGATGCTCCACCTAGCCGCTCCTGCCATAGCTGCCCCCCTGGCTGATCTCTATAACCTCTCATTTTCCTTAGCCTCCCTTCCCTTGGAATGGAAACATGCTACTGTCATCCTGCTCCCTAAGGGTGGTGACACCTCTGAACCTGGTAACTACTGACCTATCTCCCTCCTCCCCATCCTGGCAAAGATCCAAGAGAAACTAGTCCTCTCCCAACTCTCCACTTTCCTCAACTCTTCCTCCTTTTTCTCACCCTACCAGTCTGGGTTCAGAAAGTCCCACTCCGAAGCCACTTCCCTCCTACGGCTCACCGATGCTATCCTTGATGGCATGGACAAGGGACATCTCACCTCCACAATTTTTGTCGATCTAGCAAAGGTCTTCATCAAGGTCTCCCATCCTCTCTTACTAGATAAGCTCTCCCCTGCTGGGCTATCTGCTAAGGCCACCAGCTGGTTCCACTCCTACTTGGGGGGGCCAATCCCAGTCAGTCAAAATTAGTGGATCCACCCCCCCCCCCCAGTTACCACCGGTGTCCACCAAGGATCCATCCTCGGTCCGCTCCTATTCTCCATCTTTCTAAATGACCTACCAACCACCTGTCCACACACCTCCAAACACATGTATGCAGACACAGTTTTGTATGCTTCTGGCCCCTCAACTGCTGAAGTTGAAACCACATTGCAGCAGGATTTCGATCAAGTCCAGCTCTGGTTTTGTACAAGCCAGCTATTACTAAATGACAAGAAAACTGTCTCCATGATCTTTGGCACGAGGCAGAGGCTCTCTCGGCTCAAACCCCTCCCTTTCTTCCACACCCTGGATGGGACCACTCTGGAAGCTTGCACTTCCTTTAGATATCTCGGAATCTGGCTGGACCAGCATCTCGACTTTTCTGTACACGTTGAAGCCATCCACAAAAAACCACATCCTATATTGGGAGCCCTCTACCGCAATCGTGCCAGCCTGCCAGCCGGCAGGGCACTAGTACAGAAAATGATTCTCTCCATCTTCAACTATGGTGATGTAGTCTATAGTGCCACTCCCAAATCCACCCTATCCAGACTGGACCCCCTCTTCCACTCTTTCTGTAGATTTGCCCTTGACAGCCTGACCTCCACTCACCACTGCGACCCCTCTCTGGCCCTAAAGCTGCCCTCACTCCATGATCAGCGGCAGGCACACCGTACGATACTCATAACAAAGTACTGGTCCCAGTCCCTCCCCCCAATACCTCAATGTAGTGCTAACTCCACTTCCCACCACCGCTTATTCCCTGAGGAAAGCGAACACCCCTCTCCTGTCAGTGCCATGCATGACCTCATCGGCTGGCCAAGCAGCCTTCAGACACCGTATGCTTAAGTTATGGAACTCCTTCCCTGCAAGCACTTGACTAGTGCCCTCACCCACTCACCTCAGACATCTCATAAATGAGCACTGCAACTCACCCTGCACATGCTCATAGCGGTGCCTGGTTCAGAACTCTTCCCTGGCCTCCCACCACCGTACTGATTAGTCGTCTCAGTTCTAATTGCAGGCCTTGCTTTCTTCTGGATGAAAGGATGATTGTCAGTAGCTGCAAGTCACATTGAAAATGCCCAAATATAAATATGTATGATGTATGTTCAAATTTTCCAAACTATTGTGTCAACCTAGCGATATATCTGAACTGTTACTGTACTTGCTTTATGTTTCTGTCTCCTTAAGTCCCCTTCCCCCAGGACGCACCTGGAATCGAGCAGTACTCTGCTTAGTGTGCCTTTCTGGTTAAACTTTTAAATAAATAAACTACTAACAAAAAATTGTATGCCTATTTGTTTAACAAATAAAAGTCTAGGAATGGTGTCAGCTGTATATGTACTATTTATCACAGGCTGCACTCACTGATAGAAGGTTTTACGGTTCATCAGTGATGGGTGTGTATAATCCTGCAGCTGTTACCATTCTTAGTGTGCTTCACCACATTTCCATGGATATGATATACTATAAGCCAAGCCTCCTGAACTATACAAGGAGCTTTGGGTGGGGGGTTGAACCATGCCACCTTACTGTGACCTACGGTGGCTGCAAATAAATAAAAGTCCTTCTGGACCTGACCGAGCTACAGCTAGTAGATACAGAAATGAGGGAGGTAAACCCACTGTCCTTCCAGTAAGAGTACACAAAAAGAAAAATATGTGTCTGCTAATAACCCATTTGTTGTTTACAGGTTTTGAAAAACATATAATGGACTCTAACATTATAAACCAGCTCAGCCTCTCTGCCTCCCCAGTGCGGTGTAGCACAACCGTACATAATCTATTTGCAAGTGGCTTTATGCCAACTAGCACCATCCAGGTGCAAGGGCCTTGGCCCTCAACAAGTTATTCGCTGAACTGGGGGCAGGGTGGGGAGAAACTGTGTACATTCCCATATTCTTTCACATATATCTTTTTATCACAGAAAACGGTCATGCGCTGGGGCTTCTGGACAAGAACACTCCCATTGTCCACAAGGGCTACGGGTACAGAAACACTGCTTCCATAAGAACAGGCAAATCTTTAATAATAATTCCCAAAGTAGGGTATTACCCTGAAAAGGACCCCACAGACCCAGAGCTCTGCCTGGCTAACAAAACATCCCCTTGGGGAAAAAAAAAGAGTGGTGGGCTAGTCAAATAAGTACTCTGGATGGGACACTATAAACAACAAACTGAATAAAAACTCAACTTGTATCCCACTCTCTGCACCTTATTCCCACTGCTGTGATCAATGGAAACATGATTTGAGAACAGCAACACAGATTACTCATAGCTGGAACCAGGTCCAGCTGCCTACCAATATTATTTCAATGGTCATTCTAGGACTCTGATGTCCAACTTCATTTTAAATGTGATCAATGTTTAAAATGTATTTTCTGCAATGTGCTTAATATGATTATTGTTTCATTGTGACAATTTTTTTTTTTTTTTGCTATCATGTTTTTACATGTTGTTGCAGCCTATCAAGTATAAGCTCAGTAAACTGCTCCACATCCGTGGATATTTTGGGGTATTAGGCTCATTTGGGTGACATCTATCAGACCCACGGTGGGGGGAGAGGTACCAAGTACCAATCATTTACATGACAAATTAGTTTTCACAAGCTGAAATATCCCAACAACAGCCCCATGAATGATTATTCTTTCTTATAGGTTATGTGCCACCATCAGCACTCCCAAACAAAAGGGATCAGCACTGCCGTCCCATCCAGATTAATTACAACATGATAACCACGCACACCTGAACACCATAGTAGTGGCTCCTAACCAATCTCACTTACAGACTATATGGCAGACTGCTAGCAATCAACAACAAATCCCTAAGGCCCACCTAGCTAATGGCACACTCCAAGGTAGGCCTTGCACCAGAAGGTCACCCACTGGCATCCTATCCATATGCCAGGCCCAAGTACAACACACAGGTTTCTACATCTGTACTGTACTCATACATCCATAGTATTGTACACTTCATTCCATTGCTAGCACTGCCATGTTTCCAATTTTGTCACCACAACAGAGAAAAAGCCTACCCAATGTTCCAAGCATAAACCCAGACCGACTAGTGGTCTGACTGCCTCATCACTCCTAGGTACCCTTGTAAATAATGTGTAAATACACACATAATATGGCAGAATGTAAATCTGCTTCAATACAAACACTTCCAGGTTTCACAGCATCATGTTACCAGATCCCTTTGAAATAGAACTGATACTGTACACTCAAGACCCGGTATCAGAGCACCACACTACCGGCTACCTAGGAGTATTTCACCCTAGACAACAAACCTAACAAAAGGGACTTTTTCAAATCCCATAGGCGCTGTTGTAAACCCCAGTGTTACATGGTGCAAATGGCATATTGCCGTAAGATAAAGGTTCAAAGTACATATAACAAGTATAATATCACATTTTCATTTCATTATATAGGCCTAAACTAGGCCAAACAACCTACATAGGCAGGAAAACTATGCCCTCCCCACTGTCACAGAAGAAGACAAGATACCAGGTGGGAAGAGACTTTAAGGCCCTTACATGACTTGGGGGCAAGTAGAGGTCAGGATAGGGGCAGGTCAGACCCAAACCCAAAGGATATAAAATTAACAAAAATGACGGTAACAGATGATATAGAGGGTTGTCTCACTACATTTGAGAGGGTTGCCCAGGCCTGTGCTTGGCCTCAAGCACAACGGGTGGTGCGGTTAGCCCCATATCTAACTGGGAAGGCACAGTTAGCATACAGTAACATGGATGCTAGGACTGCTAACACATATGATTTAGTAAAGAAAGATATACTAAAAAAGGTATGATATCAACACTGAGACATACCGGCAGAGATTTCGGGCATTAAAATACCAGACACATGACACCTCTAGAGAGACCTTTATACAGTTACAGGAATTATGTAACAAATGGCTACAACCAGAGAGGAAAACAGCAGACAAAATAATTGATATTGTAGTGAGGGAACAGTTTTTACAGATCTTACCCCAAGATGTACAGATATGGGTAAGGAAGCATAACCCAGAAACTGCCATTACACTAGCAGATGACTATCTCGTTGCCCACCAGACCGTAAAGAAAGGAGGGAACAGACCCCAGGAGACTGTCTAACCCAACCCCGTAGTAAGACCAGTTTATGAGCAACCTAGATATGCGAGATATGAAGGTCGCCAAGATAACAGGGGTGTTACTGGGAGACAACCTTTCCTTGCAGACATTTGCCAGAATTGCAAAGGACAGGGACATAGTGCCCGATATTGCCCTACAAAAAGGGGAGATACAGCACACTTAGCATTATTAAACCCTGGGTACTTTTTCACCGAGGTAACAGTGGAGAATAAGAATGTGACTGCCCTAATAGACTCTGATAGTAAGCAAACATTGATTCGACCAGAACTGGTAACTAAGAAGGAAAGGGGACCGCCAATGAGTGGGGTCTGTGTGCATGGGGACACCCATGTATACCCTACAGTGCCAGTGGACATGGTAATAAAAGAAAAACAGACCACTTTAACGACAGGATTGGTCCCACATTTACCCGTACCTATGGTCATTGGGCATGACTTTCCTGACTTTGCTAATTTAATGCCTGATAAAGAAACTATAACTGCTGTAACCACCAGGGCCCAAGAATAGAGACGGCCACAGCTGGGGGACATTTTTCCTTTCCAAGGAGACGTGGTTGACCAACCAGGGAAAACTAAACTGTCCCACAATATAAGGAAGAAAATTCAAAGACAATGACAAGTAAAACAGAATGGTTTAACACCAGAGACTGTACAAACTGTTTTTGTAAAAGCAAATATTGTGGATGAACAAAAAAGCTGATATTAGTTTAAAACCTTTTTTTCAGCAGGATGGAAAAATATAGACCCCAGGTGCCCCCAAAATAGTAATGAGAAATGAATTTTTGTACAGGATATGTGAGAACCCAGTAACCAAGAAAGAGGTAGAATAACTGTTAGTCCCCTCCTGTTTTAGAAAAGATTTATTGTACCTCAGTCACAATCTACCATGGGCAGGACATGCACGGAGAGATAGGACACTAGGCAGATTGACACAACATTTCTTTTGGCCAAAAATACATGAAGGTGTAGCTAATTATTGCAGAGAATGTGAGCTTGTCAACTTATAGCTCCAGTAGGAAAAAAGGATGAAGTACCTCCATTACCCTTACCCTTGGTGACAACACCATTTGAACAAATTGGGATGGATGTGGTGGGTCCTTTAAATAAAAGTTCAAAGGGCAATCAGTACATATGTGTCGTATGTGATTATGCGACAAAATACCCAGAAGCGATACCCATGAGATCACTGACAACACCTAAAACTGCTGAGGAATTAGTAAAGCTCTTTAGCTGAGTTGGTATACCTAAAGAGATACTAACAGATCAGGGTACTAACTTTAATGCTGAGTTATTGAGGGAGCTTTATCGAATGTTGGTTATAGTGGCAGTACGTACATCCCCCTATCATCCCCAAACAGATGGTCTAACTGAATGTTTCAACCAGACGTTGAAATGGATGCTTACAAAATTTGTTCATGAGGAGGGTAAGGACTGGGATAAGTACTTACCTTTTGCCCTGTTCGCATACAGAGAGGTTCCCCAGGCATCTACAGGGCACTCCCCATTTGAACTTCATTTTGGCAGAAACCCCAGAAGACCCTTAGAAGTGATCAAAGAATGTTGGGAGGAGGGAAAGGATATGAAGCACCCTGGAATTGCGACCTATCTGAAACAACTTAGACAGAGGTTAGTGAAATACTCTACCAAGGCTCACGAGGTAAGTATCCAGGCCCAATCCACTCAAAAACGCATACATGACCAGGGAAAACAGATACAAACATTTGAAGTTGGAGAAAGAGTTTTATTATTACTTCCCACTACTGCTAATAAACTCTTAATGAAATGGCAGGGGCCCTACACTGTAGTAAGACAGACCGGCCCTGTTACTTTTGAGATAGAGACACCCGACAAGAAGCAGAAAACAAAGATTTACCATGCCAATTTACTGAAAAAGTGGCATGAGAAAACTACGAAAGGGATGAGTATGTTAGTACTGCCTGAAAACCCCAACACACAGTTAGAGACGGCTTATGGAAGGCTAGAAACTAGGAAAGGGATTAGGGAGGTAAAGATAAATCATACCCTAGAACCCAAGCAAAGACAAAAATTACAGGACATGTTATTGGAATATCCTAGTACTTTTACTAGTGTTCCAGGCCTTGCTAGGGGAGTGGAGCAATGAAATATGTACCACATCCCCTCCCATAAGAAAAAAGCCATACAGACTACCAGAAAGGGTGAGACAAGAGGTACAACTTGAGGTGGAAAAGTTGTTGAAAATGAACATAACTGAACCATCTAATAGTGCTTGGGAGACTCCTATTTTTTTGTTGTACCTAAGAAAGAAGGGGGTATACGCATGTGTCTTGATTTTCGAGGGTTAAATGCAGTGTCTCAATTTGATGCATACCCTATGCCGAGAGAAGATGACATAATAGACAAGTGGGTAACGCACGGTATATTTCCACTTTAGACATGACTAAAGGATACTGGCAGGTACCCCTCAAAATTGCATCACACGAGAAAACAGCCTTTAGTACACCGATGGGTCTGTTTCAATTCCAGACCATGCCTTTTGGACTACACGGAGCTCCTGCGACGTTCCAAAGGTTCATGAACCAAGTGCTGGTACCCGATTATAATTTTTGTGCAGCCTACGTGGATGATGTCATAATTTTTAGTCCAGATTGAAACCCCCACTTGGCACACTTAAGAGCTGTTATTTCCTCCATTTCCAAGACAGGAGTTATAATTACCCCAAAAAGTGTGCACTGGCTATGTTTGAAACCAGATATCTTGGTTTTGTGCTAGGAAATGGTACCCATTAAACAAGAGATTAATAAAATAGAGGCGGTAGCCAACTGTCCCCAACCTGAGACAAAAAAGCACATACGTTCTTTCTTAGGTTTGGCGGGCTACTATCGCCAATTCATTCCTAATTTTGCAGCAATAGCCACACCTCTCACAGATCTCACCAAAAAGAAAATTGGTAAAAAAGTAAAATGGACCCAGGAATGTGAGAATGCTTTTGTTACCATTAAAGCTGCCTTATGTTCTTCCCCAGTACTCTGCAGTCCAGATTTTAATCATCCATTTGAGGTCCATACGGATGCCTCTGGAATGGGTATTGGGGCAGTATTAAGCTAAACCACTGAGGGGTGAAGAACATCCCGTGTTGTATATATCACGGAAGCTTCATGACCATGAACAAAAATATTCCACTGTGGAACAAGAATGCCTAGAGGCCAAGTGAGCCATTGAGGCACTGTGGTTTTATCTATGGGGAGTGCCATTTACCTTTATTACTGACCATAATCCGCTTTGTTTTATTAATCAGATGAAGGACCATAATAATTAGATTATGAGGTGGTATTTGGCACTATAGCCCTATAAATTTACTATACAACATTGTGCTGGTACCCAGCACGTTAATGCAGATTTTTTGTCCAGGTATGGGACCCCTGTTGTCAAGGTAAATGGAAATACATGTTATCCAAACATCTGTGGTTAAATAGTGAACTGCCCTGTTTAGACACCCCAGGGTAGTAATTAAGTATATCAGGTATACTTACTGTAAAATATAGCCCGAGTATTAACATTTTGTTAAGGGACCCTGGGGCAGAGCTACCAAGCGAGGGTGCATGGTAGATCCTACCCAGACATACTTGGGTAGGTTGTCTTGGAAACCAGTAAGGTATCCACTAGTTTCCGTTTAACCATGAGGGTATGTGATAGATTGACCACCCCCCTTACTTTGAAGGCTTTGGCATAATTCTTTCCCTATAAAGTCTACTGCAGTAGCAAACTTTCTCTCTTCTAAACTACATATATCTAACTCTACCATTATGGGAGGCCACCCATAATGGTATCTTCAACTCCTTGACTGTCCCTCTTTTTATCTTTTCATCCCTGCCTATGCCTGCATAAGAAAGTATAGTATGTCTTTTCCTGGGCAGTATGTAAAGAATTGTAGCCCTAAATAAAGACATGTATCCTAATGCTGAAATATGCCCTGTCGTGCTTGTTTGTGCTATCGTACAAACTCGGAGGAACAATGAAATACATCGGGCGACTGTCCCCTGTGAGAAGCTGTCCTCAACTTCAGAAAAAGTTAGAAAAGGCAGCTGCTCATTTTGGAGAGAGGAAATAAATATTCTGTTAGAAATAACACTTCTCCTAGAACTGCATACATCAAGCGCTGTGTGCTCTGTGCAAAGAAACAATGCAGGCAGTAAAAAAGACAGTTTAACAGTGCTGAAAGTGAACATTCTCACTTTCCCTGACTCACACCTAGTATAGATGACAAGTAGATGGGGAGAAACGTTCCCGTGTTTAAAAGGGAATACACCCAGCATAAACAGAAAGGCTGCACTGGGTATAAACTTGCTGCCTACACAAATTAAACATAAAGTAATGCAGCAAATGAAATCTTTCCCGACGGCTTGAAATTTCAGCCACCGGGTGTTACTGTAAATGCAGTTACAATGTTCAGTGAGGATAAAACATGAGAAGGTAGCTAAAGAAAGAAGACTGTGCAGAAATTAAGTAAACAGGAGTGATTTTTCTTTCTCTCCTTGCCTCTGAAACTGGAGAGTGCTCTTACCTGAGCAAAGCAATTGTGTAAAATAGGCTCTTAGGAGCCAGCAGCCCCATGTGGAGTCTGTTATATAGAAACTGCCTGGTTATCAATCAACTGGAAAAGGTGGGGGGGAGTTTCAGGCCTTGAGATAATTAAGATGTCTTTCTGAATATCTTCTGCTACAATGTTTATATGAAATAAAGGAATGACTCATTATTGTTCGATGTCTCAAATCTATACATGAAGTCATGCTGATTGACCAAAATGTCTGTTATTAGAGGAGGATTAACTATTAATTAGAAAAGGGGCAGATCAGCTGACCTGAGGATGCTGTAGAGACCTGTATAAAAGCAGCCCTAGTTCTCAGAAATGGCAGATAGGCCTGAGAGTGAGTGAGGAAAGGTTATCTCAAACACAGAAGATTGTAGAAACTGTGACAAGGTTTTCTACTCTGTGGCAGAACTACCAGGAGAGGGTAGTTCTGCGTGCTCAAAAGAGCTGTTTTCTTTGGGTTTATTTTCTTTTTTTAAGTCTGAAGTTTAAGATGCGTGCCAAATATGGTATATTTTTATTTTTGTATATGAAAATATATATATTTAAAAAAAAAATAGTCCTTCTGGACAATAAACATCACGCCTAGTAAAGGTGTGTTAAACATATTCTTGGAGTCTTTGTCTCGCTTATTTACCCTACCCACATAACCCGATCACACAACCTCTTCTGAGACTAGGAAACAGGGTGTATTCACAGATGAATAAATGGTATATTCCTATTACGAGACCTCGACCTGCACCTCAGAGTGCATGGCCAACATCATCACTTATCTATGTCACACCACACCATAAGCAATGCCACTGCTAATAACCATACCATTTTCCTTTTCCTTTTTAAAAAAGCTTGATACATTAATCATATTTGTTAATCACTGCTTCTGCTGTTCTTCCTCACAGGTATTCCTTGTGCCTGTATTTTTTCCAGTAATGGGCTTCATTCACCAAGCAAATGATGCTGACTGAGTGACAGGGGTACATGCTGACTTCCAACTTCCATCAAGCTTGATCCCTGGTATTGCACAAACCTTTCAAGGTGATGCTTTTTTCATTTTCCTTTTCTGGATGTGTGGGTATCTACATTGGCAATTGTGCCTGATTCAATATTCAATATATGTGTGTTTTAAAACTAAGTTTTTATCTAAGTTTTACTAGCTTTTAGGTTTCCACAGAGTGGTACTGGTAAGATCTTCAAGCAACACATGCAACTTTTCTGCACGACTAGTTTTACAAAACTTGGCTGGCACCTCATACGAATTGGTTGGCCTTCTATGGACTGTGTTCTTGGTTGCTGTTTCAGGATTTGTGTTCTTTACTGTTCTGAACTGTGTTGTCATGAACTCTCAATATTTGTGCAAAAATTTGCTCTTTTTACAAAAAGCTATACCTGTATAGGTGTGGCTATTACACTGAAACTTTCAATTGACGATCTCATGCAACCCATGTCAAGGCCTTTGCCAATCCAGCCAATCAGCAGCCAGCTACATGAACAGTACCTTTCTTATGCTGGTATACGTCTGCACAACCCCCTGTGCTATGTATGCCCCATGAGTTACGAACTTTCAACAAATGACATTTCAAATGTAACTGCACTGCTTCATAGTTACAAACTCAAACCTTATGGAGTGGTTCCTCTTTAAGGACATTGTTATTAGATTCATCAATCAAAAACGTACGTCGCCATTATCTGCCTTTTCCACTCTCAATATGGACTGTTCTTTACGTATAGACAATCACTTTAACACTGTTTTTACAAACAATGTTCTGTGATATTACACATCAACAATTTTTCTTAAACACAAATCCACTGTGGTGTTGACATAACTAGTTTCGGTTTTGTGTTTTATGATCTGACCATCTGCGGCTACCCCTCTGTCAACTCCTGCACAGGACTACTTTCACAGTCAGTCTATCTGTATACTATAGATATGGAATTCATTTACATTACGGGTTTTTATGTGCTTTGAAAAGCAGAAATTCATATTAATGAATTAAAGCTTGATAGTAATTTATGTCTTGTTTTAACTCATCTGCTACTAACCCTTTGATGTCTGAGGCATACTTTTAACCAACATCTTGCACGGCTGTAGTTCTTTTACCAGGCTCGCGCCTCAGGTTTGTTTACGAACTTAGACATACCATTACTACACCTAACCATCTTCTTTTTGTTGTGTTGCCTTTTGAGCAAGGCAACAAGGAGAGAACTGTTATGACTGGGTCCCATGCCATCTACTGACCCATGTGTTCATACCATAAAGTTACCTTGTTTATTTTCACTGTGATATTGCTGTATTGCACTAACATATAGAAATTGGGAATCCATAGTACAAGCATGGGTACTAGGACTGATATTTGCTGCTGTATATTATGTTTACATCATTTTATGGTATTATATATGTTTTATGTTAATTACACCTGACATGCATATCTTTTATTTATTGTGTTTACCTAGGTTATGTGTGTTCCTTTTATGTTCTGATATAGTCATGTAATCATGTATAATCTATGTCTTATACCAAAGTATCATGCCATGTGCATTTCTACTTATGCTGCATTCTCTTTGTTCATAACATTTAGCTGATGATGCATTTTCTTTGTTCCAATATTCTTACTTACCTTGCAACTTTATTTCCTATGTAATTGCCCAAGGGAGCCACCTTATTTACATGCCTTATCCAATGCTGTATGTTTACCATATCTGTAACTACACTGTTATCAGTCATATAACTGCTTGCACACCAGCTCCTCGAAGAGAAAGACACCATACTCGAGGAATGGTGGGAAATCGGCTCCCTTATGATTGCTTTGTCACATGTCTGACATGAGTATTTGTAATACAACTGCTTTTTATAACATACTGCTTGTGGTATAATCTTTGGATAGCCAATCCAACATACAAGAATCTGATGGTAAGCTGGACTTACTGTAACAGAAGGGCTCAGGTAACTGCTCCCTAAGAGGAAAAGGATCTAGGAGTACTGACTAAGGGTGACCTGAAACACACCTTTCACTGTAAAAAAGGCGGTGGCGAAGGCTAACAGGATGCTAGGGTGTACTACAAGGGGATTCAGTAGTAGGTGGAGCAAGGTTATTTGACCACTGTACAGGTCATAGGTGAGACATTTAGAATATGAGTTGAGGTACTGGCATCCTTACCTTAAGGACATTAGTATACTGGAGAGGGTCCAGAAGAGAGCAGCCAAGATGATCGAGGGGTCACGGGATAAGTCCTATGAGGTGAGGCTGGGAGCCCTGGGGATGTACTCCCTGGAAGAGAGGAGGCAGAGGGGTGATATGATAGAGACCTTCAAGTACATGAAGGGAATTAAGAGTGAAAAGGGAGAGTCTCTTTAAAATGAGTGATAACAGCACCACTAGGAGGCACAGCCTAAAACTGATGGGGGGGGGGAATTCAGAAGGGATGTAAGGAACCACTTCTATATGGAGAGGGTGTTGTCCACCTGGAATGAGCTGACAGAGAAGGTGGTATCAGCAAGGATGGCAGGAGCATTCAAGAGAACCTGGGACAAGCACAAAGGGTACCCTTGGGACCAAGAAAGGGGAGAAGGGGAGGGCGGACAGTTGGGGGCAGGGTCATTGGCGTAAGACCCTGAATCACTTACCAAGCAGACACGACAGACCAGGTGATCACCTTCTGCTGGCCCTGTTCATAAGTGATGGGAAAACTAGAGTGAGAAAAACAACAAACCAGGTAGAACTAGAAAAAGGCGGTCGACTGAAGCGATGGTGCTCTGCAAGACCGAGGCCCAAATGCTGACAGCAGGAAAAGAACTGAGGCATGTATGGGGCCGCCCAGGGCTACACAGAGTAGCACTGATGTGGTGACATCAATGTCGTGGGCAACCTCAGGCAAACTGCTACAGAAAAGCTTCTGTGTGATCCCGGTGCCTGACGGTAGATGTTTCTAGTGTGTGATCTGCTGCAAGAGATATCCTCGAAGAAGATCGGCAGTCACTTGGGGGATGGGAGAGTGACCAGTGGACTACCACAGGGATCCATGATCCTGTCCTCTTAAATGTTTTTTGTAAGTGACATTGCTGAGAAACTGGAGGGGAAGGTACATCTCTGCGAATGACACAAAAATCTGCAACAGGGTGGACACCTAGAAAAGGGTGAAGAGAATGGAAAGGGACCTGCGGAAACTTAAAGAGGGCCTGACAGCCTTGGAAAAACTTTAGAAAACACAATATATAGACACAATTCAGCTTGCATTTCATACATTTTGTATAGATTTCTGCTCTCCATTATTTACTACTGAAGAAATTCCCACAAGATCTTTATCCCTTAGAGCTCATCCTCCTCTATAGCTTATTCCTTACTTGAAATTATGATGCACTGTTATGACATCACATTCTGTTGCCATGGGAATAACTGTGATGTCACAACCAGAGTATTATGACACAAGGTTGGGAAGAAGCAATAGGAGCCAATTAACTCTTAAGGAACAGTTATTCTATTTTCATGCATATGACCTCAGTAATAAATAATGGAGAAAAGAAATACAGAGTTAATGAGAAATACAAGCCGTTTTGTGTCCTAACGTTATATTTCTCAAAGTTCTTCTTGAGGTGTTGGTGGCTCTGTAAGGAAGTATCTAAGGTGTGGTAGCTAGGTTTCAATGCAAAAAAGTGCAAAGTCATGCACCTGAGGCAGGGAAAACCGGGGGCTGTGTATAAGATGGGGGGTACTTGCAATCACCAGTCAAGAGAGGGACCTTGAGATCATTGTATTTGATGATCTCAAAGTGCACGTAGTACAATAAGGTAGTGAGCAAGGCTAGCCAGATGCTGGGATGTATAGGAAGGAGAATTTCTAGCAGAAAAGAAGAGAGGTGGTGATACCATTATATCACTTGCTAGTGAGACCCCACACCTAGACTACTGTGTCCAGTTCTGGAGGCTGCACCTCTGCAAAGACATTGATAGAGTGGAAGCAGTCCAGAGGAGGGTTACCAAAATCTATAAGTATCTCTGGGGGTGAAGAAGGTGCAAGATGGGAGTCTGTTTCAGAAGAAGAGGAGTACTAGAACACAAGGCACACAATGACGTGGGGGGCAGTTTAAGAGGGACATGAGGAAATATTTAATCATAAAAAAGGGTAGAGGACACTTGGAACAGCCTGCCAGAAGAGGTGGTGGGGGCGAAGACAGTGGGAGGCTTCAAGCATGCACGGGATAGGCACATTAGCATAATAGGTAGAGGTGAAAAAAAAGGAGAGAGGAACATCTTTGACCAAATAGGGCCCAGGGTGTATAAATAGGCAGGGAAAATATGGCATACTAGATGGACTATCCTTTTCTGACAACAAATTCTATGTTTCGCTTTGTATATCACAGGACCACCATGGGCCCTAAAGAAGTGGTCCATGGCTATGAAAAGAATAGTTAAGTCAAATCTTAACATTAACAGTAGATCAGTTACATAAGATCCTAACCTAACAGTAGATCTTTGAACATCTTTGTCATCAGGCCACACTTTTACGAACATAGGAAATGCCAACAGAAACAGGCCTCATGGTCTATCAAGTCTGCTCGATTGTGCAGCTAGCCCCTCAACTTGCAGCTGCCCCACCCCCTTCCCTCATAACAACCCCCTACTCTGTCCCACATGATACTACCTCATCGGGCAGAATATTCCACTTGTCTACTACCCTATGCATGAAAAAGTGTCTCCCGATTTCCCTCCTGGATCCCCCAAATCTCAGTCGATGCTCTCTCGTGTCCCTCCCCCCTTCTGATCTGAAGAATCCCTTCCGTATTAGTCTTGTTTATTCCCTTTAAGTATTTAAAGATTTCAATCATATCCCCCCATCCCTCCTCTCTTCTATGGAATACACGTTCAGCTCTCCCAGCCTTTCCTCATAGGATCTGCCCTCCATTTCCTGGACCATCTTCTTTGCCCTATGCTGAACCCCCTCCAAACGTGGGAACAATATCCATGTCAGCAACAGGACCACATGGAAACTTTGCAAGCCAGGGGCCGCCCACAACGATGTCATGCGCCATGATCTACATAAACATGGACGGTCCCTCCTCTCCTCAGTTCCCCACCAGAGATCATGCTCAGAGGATCACTCCCAAGGGAACCAGGAGAGACCTCAGCACTCCACTTACCAGGTGGGACACAGTGCAGACAAAAACAGCAATGGAAGCAACTAGACAAAAATCCTTTTTTACAGCCTGAAGGGGAAAGGAGGGTGGGATGTCATGGCCTTATGGATTTGCTTTAAGATCTACTGTTATGGTTAAGTTTATATGTAACTATTCTGTTTTTTTCAAGGACATCTCTTTCATCAGGCCACACCTTTGGAATATGTCCCAAGCAGTACCAAAAGCTAACAGTTTGGGCAGTTGGAGCCTATAGACTTATGATAAGAAGCATTGTAGCACAGCTAGTCCAAACCCAGCTCATCTACGAGAGATGATATCAAGACTGTAATGCTTACTGAAGGTGTGGACAGTGCTCCATGTCGCACCTGCACAGATTTCTGCAGCAGAAACATTTCAAAATCCAGCTCCGTGATGCCTAGCAATTGTTCTGGCATGCTGCCGACCCAGGTTGGTGTCCTGAGCCCAGAACGTCAGGAATGGAAGCCAGCAGGCAGGGTACAAGTGTTCCTTGACGCCACCTCCGGAGGTTGTCACAGCTTCTTTGGCAGCTCATGGTAATGGCCACAACAATGTAACGGTAACAGTGTGGGGCGAAGATGCACTGTCTAGCACCCCCCCCCCGGCCGTCAGCCATGCATGCTACTCAATGGGGAAGAGGTAGGTGGGTGGGGACACATAACAGGTACAACTGCTGTTCCAATATGCCGGATGATGGCCTCTCTGCCCCTCCCCATGCTTGGACCCGCCTTGGCGTACTCAATGGCCACACACCCTCTGCCACCAGCAGACATTCCTCCACCAGTCCACGGCATGGCTCCCAGCTGGGAAAAGCCGGTCACTTGAAAGGAAACTCAGGAGTCATTCCACGATGATGGACAGGGGAGTCCCCAAGCAGGGAAATGCCATCCCCTGAAAGGGGAGCAGAGGTCTGAACTGGGATGTGCGGCCCAGCGGAGTGATGCTGGGGGGGTGAGTTTGGCAGGTGCCGGAGGAGGCATTACAGGGCCCAAAAGACTGGGGTACCAAAGGGTGCAGAGGGTGCAAAAAAAAAAATAAAACAGAAACATTTAAAAAACAAACTACTGAAGTGGCCATGCCTCTTGTGGAATGACCAAGAACCGTACTTACTGCAACAGAACGAAATACAATGTGCCAGTAATTTGGATGAGCACTGTTTAGAAACTGGGGCAGTCTCTTCCCCCGGGCAGACAAAACAAAAACACACTGTGAGGACTTTCTGCAGTCCTTTGTATGGTGTGTACAGAATATATTCTACGAAAATCTAAGGTATGGAGCAATCTTCCCCTGGATTAGCATACTCGGTAGTTAAACGGTTTGATTTAAAGTAAATTCAGACACCACCTTTGGTAGAAACTTAGGATTAGTACACAAAGACATCCCGTCTTTGTAGAAAATCAAATAAGGAGGCTCACACATTAGAACCTGTAGCTCTAAAATCCTTAGTGATGGTAACTTAAAATAACGCTTTTTAAGAAAGAAAGTGTAAGACGCAATTTGCCACTGGTTCAAAAGGAGCCAAATGTCACCTTTTCCCATACGAAATTCATGTCCCAGGCTGGGACTGGATTTTGATTCAGAGGCTTTATGTGTAGAACGCCACTCAAAAACATACAGACTACATCCAGCTGAGCAACCGGACAGCCAACCACAGGCATGTGGAAAGCTGATATAGCAACTAAGTGCACTTTGGCTGAGGAATACTACAGGTCTGAATCTGATAAGGACTGCAAGTATTCTAGAACCTGACAGACCGGGCAGCTAAACAGATCCAGGTTATGCGAACCAGCGCTTAAAGCAAACCGTTTCCATTTCACAGAATGTCTCTCTCTGGTGGACAGTTTTCTAGCAGCCACCAGAACATCAGCCACTTTCTGTGATACCCCAAAGCAAGCTATGGCCATGTCTTCTGCAGCCATGCATGCAGATGTAGGGACTTCAGGTCCAGATGGATTAGGTTTCCCTATTCCTGCGACAGCGGACCTTTCCACAAGTGCAGAGGTACTGGTAATTCCACTGCCAGCTGTTGCAGCAGTGGATACCACATCTGCCAAGGCCAGAGAGGAGCAATGAGTATTAGAGTTACCTCCTCCATATTCAGCTTGAGTAGTACTCTCTGAATTAGTGGAAAGGGTGAGAAAGCATACAGAAACCTCCTTTCCCAAGAGAAGGACAATGCGTCTCGCCAGAAAACTCCAGGCCCTAGAGTGAGCGAGAAGAAAAAATTAATCACCTTAGTAATTGTGTTTCTTTTAATGGAGTCTTGCTGTATTCTGACAACTGCAGTTAGCTCCAGCCTTTAAAGTGCCCCAGAGAACATAGGGTTAAATATCTATGTAGTGCATAGAACGTTGAGCTTGAGCTCGGTTGAGGTCTCTGTCTGCAGCCCTTTGAAACCCAACCATCAGATTCTTACGAGCAAAAACTCACTAACTATACTATGTGAAAATTGTAAAATTTTAAACTAGCCAACTGGCAACAGAGAGTTTTGGATTCCCAAGGAAGACTCAAGTCAGGAAACCCAAAACCAAAACCAATCCAAAATAAGGATAACAATACAACAAAACACCCAAATAAAAAGGAGGGTGTGCAAGAAGCACCTCTCGGGTGCAGCACTGCACCTGCCCACCCACTTCCCAAAAAACAGGTTCTGAGAGGGGAGACAGGGAGGGAGGTCAGAATACAGCAAGATTCTATTAGAAGAAACACAACTACAAAGGTGAGTAATTTTTTCTTCAAACAACATGAAGTCTTGCTCTATTCTGACAACTGCGGACTACCAAGCAGTAGCTCCATGGAGGAGGGAGAGAACCTACTTTAGGAATAGGCTTGGAAGTATTGCTGTGCCAAACCGAGCATCACTCCTAGCCTGGATATCCAGAGAGTAATGCTTGGTAAAGGTATGGACTGCTTGGCACATTTCTAAGAAAGGGATATCCCTGGCTGCAGCCAGGGAAGCAGCTGTACCTCTTGTAGAGTGAGTCTTCAGGCCTGATGGTGGAATCTTTCCCAGTTTCTCATAGCAGAATTGTATGCAAGACACACTCCACCTGGCAATAGTTCTCTTGGTGGCAGGTTTGCCCTTTCCCACTTCCCCATAAGTGAGGAACAACTGGAGGGAATCAAACCTGTGACCCTTGGTACGCTCTATGGAGTAGCCAAGGGCTCTTTTAACATCTAAACTGTGTAGCCTCCTCTCTCCTGAGGAGGAATGATCAGTGAAGAAGACAGAAAGAGACATAGACTGATTCAAGTGGAAGTCTGAGACCACTTTGGGCAAGAACCTTCTATTGGTTGTAAGGACCACTTTATCCCTATGGAAGGAGGTAAAATCAGGTTCCACTGACAGGGCTTGCAGTTCACTGATACGTCTGGCAGATGTAATGGCTACCAAAAACACAGTTTTCCAAGTCAAGTACTTAAGCTCTGCTGAGGACATAGGCTCAAAAGGAGGTTGCATAAGTTGAGCAATTCAAACATTTAAGTCCCAGGCAGGGGCAGGATCCCTAAAGGGAGGATTAGTATGAAGCAATCCCTTGAAAAATTTACAGAACACAGGATGAGAAGATAGTGAGGAAGACTTCCCCACTGACAGAAAAGCAGAAACAGCTGACAAGCGTACCTTGAGGGTAGCTGGTCTGAGGCACAGGCCTTTAAGATGGACCACATAATCCAAAACTGTAGGCAATTCAGCAGTGTCTGGAGAAATATGCTTCTTGGAACACCAAATGCTGAATCTTTTCCATTTGGAGTTATAAGTCTTTCCTGTGGAGGGCTTTCGAGAAGCTTTGAGAATATCCGGAACCCCCTGAGAAAGATGCAAATCTGCATACTCTAACTCTTCAAGAGCCATGCCTTGAGATTGAGAGACCGAAGATTGGGGTACCAAATCCTCCCAGAGAGGAGGTTAACAGGCTGTAATTCCTGGGAAGAGACAGGGGAAGATGGACTGCTAGAGACAGCAACAGAGGATACTACGGCTGTCTGGCCCAGTCTGGAGCAATCAGAATCACTTTGCAAGGCTGTGACCTTATCTTAACTAGAACTTTGAACAGTAGAGGAAAGGCATACAGATATTTCTCTTCCCAGTTCAAAGCATCCAGAGGGACTGAACCCAAGACTGGGGGTCTGCAACACAACAGAGGAAGTTGATGATTGTCTGGGGCTGCAAAGAGATCCATCTCTGGAGTGCCCCACCTTGAGAAACTTACTTTCAACACTAAGGGGTACAGGGACCATTCGTGATGGCCCTGGGAGATCCTCCTCAGTGCATCTGCTAGCACATTGTCCTTTCCCGGAAGGTGAACTGCTATCAGAGAGGTCTGCAGGGAATAAGCCAGGGACCACAATTTCATGGCCTCTGTGAACAAGGCCATAGACAGAGTGCCTCCCTGCTTGTTGATGTACCACATGGTGGTGGTGTTGTCTGTTCTGATCTGAACTACCTTGTTCTGCACAGACTGAAAGAAAGCTGGCAGGGCCAGCAAAACTGCCCTGAGTTCCAGGAGATTGATATGAAGAAGGGACTCCAGAGGGGACCACAGTCCCAGGGCTGTGAGAGCTCCCAGATGAGCTCCCCACCTCAAAAGGGAAGCATCCATGATAAGGACCACTGAATAAGACTGAGTGACAAATGGGACCCCTTGCCTTAAATCGTCCAGATCCTGTCACCATTGAAGGGCTTGGATCAGTGTTTGAGTCACTGGAATCAGTTTGGTAAGAGAGTCCTTCTTTTAGGACCAAAATGCCTTCAGATGGAACTGAATGTCCCTCATCTGAAATCTTGCCCCTTGGACTACTGCTGTAAAAGCTGCCATGTGGCCCAAGAGCTGAAGTAAGTGCCTTGCTGGTCAGGACACCTGAAGGCTAAATGAAGAAGCCAGCTCCACAAGAACTCTTGCCCTTTCCAGGGGAAGAAAGGCTCTTGCTTTGACAGTATCTAGCTCTGCCCCTATAAAGGTAAGAAGCTGCACTGGTTCGAGGACTGACTTGGGGAGGTTGGGAAGGAACCCCAGGGAAGATGGCACTTGCTGGGTCACTTGCAGGTCTGACTTGACTTGGTCTGGAGACTGACCCACTATGAGCCAGTCATCCAGATATGGAAAGATGGAAATCTTCTGCCTTCCTGAAAAGGCCACTACTACTGCCAGGCACCTTATGAAAACCCTTGGGGCTGATGTTAGGCCAAAGGGCATTGCTTTGAACTGATAATGGCCTGAGGGCAACTTGAACCTGAGGTACTTTCTACGGGAGCACCTGATGGGAATGTGAAAGTAGGCATCTTTGAGGTCCAGGGAGGCTAGCCAGTCCCCTGGCCTTAGAGAGGGATGAATTATTCCCAGAGTCACCATCTTGAACCTTGGTTTTAAAAGATGTTTTGTTCAGGTATCTTAGATCTAGGATGGGTCACCACTCCCCTGTCTTTTTTGGGGTAAGGAAGTACCTGGAGTACAGACCTTTGTCCTAGTGTAGGGTAGGAACTCTCTCTATGGCTCCTAGGGCCAAAAGAGATGAAACCTCTGCCTCTAGGGGAAAGGTTTCGGAGAGACTTGCAGGTGGAAAAGATCTGGCTCTCAACTTTGCAAATTTTTTGAAGCCGAGAGCCGGTCCTTGGCTTACTACTTCCAGGACCCACTTGTCTGAAGTAACAGACACCCAGTCCTGGACGAAGTAAGGCAGCCTGCCCCTACAGGGATAGGAGAGTCGTCCCGGGCGGACCCATCAGGGTGTCTGCTTGGCAGGGGCCTTAGGCTGAGGAGTGGATGCAGCCCTGCTCATCCCCCTTCTGCCTCTCTCTCCGAAGAACCCCCTCTGTGAAAAGGGAGAAGAGGCCTGTGCTTGGTAGAAAGGCCTATAAAAAGGCCTGCCCCTGCCCCTAGAATGCTACCTTTGAAGAGTTGCCTGCCTCTCCTTGGCCTGTGCACTCCTATAAGTGGTATTATATTACTCCATCTTCTTCGTGTAATTCTCTGTCTGTTCTCCAAACAAAGAATTACCTTCCACAGGGAAATCCATGGCCTTAGCCTGGGTGTCCTATGAGAGGCTAGTACATCTGAGCCAAGCCATTCTCCGAAGAGCCACAGATGTAGCCATGACTCTTGATAACACATCATTGGAGTCCACAGCAGCATGGAACTGTTCCTTAGATGCCTCAATCCCATCCGCAGCCACCTCCTCCAGCTCCTTGGCCAGCTGGGGGGAGGCCTATTTAGCCAGTGCCAGTACAGTGTACCACCCGGACTTCTGGTACCTGGCTTTATAGGCCATATAATTAGCATGCCCGAGTCCCAAAGAGGATGCCATGTATTGCTTCTTTGCCAAGGCATCCATCCTCCTGGAGTTTTTATCTGGGGGGTGTGAAGCCAGGGGGACATTAGCCCTGTCACAGGCTGCAGCCTGCATGACCCCAACACGGCTGCATTGTTGGCAGAAAAACTCAGTGTCTGAGCCTGATAAGGTGTACCTCTTATCCATTCTTCTATCAACAGGAGGTACAGAATTAGGAGACTTTAAAATTGTTTGAGTCCGTTTCCCAAAAGATTTGTGCAAGGGAATAGACAGCCTCCTGGACTCTGGGATGTCCAGCTCTACAAAATCAGGCTCCTCTTGATCCTCTGTAGCTTCCTCCACAAGAAGCTGAAGAGTTTCAGCCACGTTCTTGTAAAACAAATAGTGGGGAGGGGACTCAGAGAGCCTAGGAGGGGAAACACCAGAAGGTCTGTCTGGGGAGATGTCTAGTTCAATGCGCACATCTAGACTTTCTGCTCCATCATAGTCATCATCCTGTTCAAAATCCCCCTCCTCAAATTCCGGTTTATAAAAATCTTTAGGGGCATATTCCTGAACTGGTGGAACCGACCGAACCGCGCCACTAGCCAACGGAGCCGGATCGGAAGGAACCGGGCGAAGTGATTCAACAATCCGAATCGCTCAGGCAATCTCATCAGCGGTTGGAACATGAACCTCTGGATCCGAACCAGCTGATTTGTCTTTCCTTTTCCTTTTTGTAGGAACCTATCCCTCAGGATTGGCTCTCCTCTTGCCTGAAGAAGTATCGCCCTGGTCAGAGGGCACACCTTCTGGTTCGGTCGGAACCGAACCGGGCTGGCCATCCGGGTCAACGAGACTTCTCGTCCTCCTTTTCCCTAAGTCTACCTAATCTCGTCTCCAGGGTAGACTTAGGAAAATTTCTGCAAATTTGGCAGTCTTTATCGAGGTGTTCAAACCCCAGACAATAAACACAGGTGGTGTGGGGATTGGCCTTAGCAAAGACTTCCCCACACTCACTGCAGTGTTGAAACCCAGTGGGCCCGGTTTTTTTCTTGGGTTTCTCAGACATGGCCAACCTACCCAAACTAACCCTTTTTTCGGCAACCGCCAGGCAAGACTCCCTTATCGGTTCCTAACCGTGTCACGGGTATTGGAAAAAAACATTTAAAATACGTTGTGTTTTTTTTGAGAACCGATAAGGACCGGTAACCACACACTAAAGTAAAGTGCAAAAAATCAGTATAAAGGATCGGTTCAGCCAAACTGATTGAACAAATTTACAATTTCCACATGATAATCAGAAACAACTATCTAGTACTCACGGTACCACAGACAGAGCCTGAACCGACGATGCGGAATAAATTCGGAATAATTTCGGTTTAAAACCGACACTTTAACCGACTTTTGAACCGAGCTGAAGGAGAAATCTCCATTGCGACTGTTCAGTGAGGTGAAGTAAAGAATCTGATGGTTGGGTTTCAAAGGGCTGCAGACAGAGACCTCAACCGAGCTCAAGCTCAACGTTCTATACACTACACAGAAATTTAAGCCTATGTTCTCCGGGGCAGTTTAAAGGCTGGAGCTAACTGCAGTTGTCAGAATACAGCAAGACTTCATGTTGTTTGAAATAACGTGGCAGTTTTGCATTGTGTGGAGATGCAAAAAGATCCAACTCTGGATGACCCCATCTGTCAAATAAGTCGTCGACAACCGAGGTCAGCAGTTCCCACTTGTGCATCCTGGACTGTCACCTGCTGAGCTTGTCTGCCAAATCATTTTGGACTCCTGGAACATGTACTGCTGATAGTTCTAGACAGTGTGGCAGAGCCAGTACCAGACTCTTACTACTTCTCTGCATATTGGGTAGGAATGAGTCCCCCCCATTGTTTATAGATTAACAATACATCACACTGACGTCAGTCTATATTAAACAGAGAACCTGGAGACAAGTGGTCCTGAACTGCTTGGAGCCCTTACAGGACTGCTCCCATTTCCAGGACGTTTATAGTCAGAGCACACTCAATCTGGTCCTACGTGCCCCGTATCTGAACAGGCTACAAGTGGGCTACCCACCTGGATCCAGAGCCATCTGTAGCAGGGATCTGATGTGGGGTAGGAATCAAAATGGGATGTCTTTAAGCAGGTTGCTGCATTCGATCCACCATTTTAGCGCTTTGTGCAAAGGAGTCATTACTAGTACCATTTGTTCTAGATCATGTTAATTGGTCCCACTGGACTCTCAAGGTCCACTGTGGGATCCGCATGTGCAGCCTGCCCAGTGACACTGTGACAATGACTGCCACCATAAGGCCCAGAAGGCACAGAAACGTCCTTGCTGAGACAGAACGGCTGTCTTGTACCAACTATGCTTGTGCAATCAATCCTTCTGCTCTGTCTAGCAGCAGAAACGCAGAATCCTGGGCTGTATCCAACACTGTACTGCAGACAATGGCAGGTTATGTTAGTACAGACTTCGGTATAGTGACTGTCATCCCAAAAGCATTGAACATCTGCCTGGTTTGAGCTAAAGTCTACAGTACACTGCCCAGGAATAGGCTTTTAATAGCCAGTCAACCAGGTACAGAAATACACTACTGCTACTATTGCCAAGTACTTGGTATAGACCTGTGACACGAATACAAGCCAAAGGGCAACACTCTAAACCGGTAATGCTCCCCCTGGAACAGGATGAAAACATTACTTACCATAGTAATCTTGTTTCTTCTAAGTGACTCTTACTGTATTCTGACAAATGCAGTATGGTCTCACCATAGGACTAACCTGGAGCCAAAGTGGTTAATAGAACCTATGCTAATAGTGGAATGTTAGGCTCGAGCTCGGTTTTCAAATCACTGTCCCTGGTTACACTTTCTGCAACTGTCAGATTCTTATGAAGCATGCAGAAGCTAAATACTAACTATCCAAACTAAGTTTACTACCTCTAAACACCCCTATTGGAGAACAGAAACTCAAAACAACAGGAGGCATCTCTAAGACTCAAGTCAACAGATGCCCAAAAAATTAATAGGTACCCACAGGTTTCAAGCATCAGTGATACAGGAGTGAGCAGAGCCTTGTAGGTCCTTGCAGGGGAGGAAGGGTGGGAGCTCAGAATACAGTAAGATTCCCTAAGAAGAAACAAGATTACTATGGTAAGTAATGTTTTCTTCAAACCCCAGGAAATCTTACTGTATTCTGACTAATGCAGACTACCCAAGCAGTGCCTTTGGAGGCGGGCAGAGGACCTATTTGGGAAACAGGCTCTGCAGAACTGCTGTGCCAAACCTGGCATCACTCGTAGCCTGGGTGTCCAGGCAGTAGTGCTTGGTCAATGTGTGAACTGTTTTCCAGGTAGCTGCTTTACCGATTTCCAGAAGAGGGATATCTCTGGAAGCTGCTACTGATGCAGCAGTCCCTCTGGTAGAATGGGCCCCAAGTCCTTGTGGGGGCTGCTTACCCACTTTGCCATAACAGAACTGGATACATGACACAATCCATCTTGCTATGGATCTCTTTGTGGCAGGTTACCCTTGCCAACCTCTCCATATGTCAGAAAGAGCTGGATTCTATCCCCTCTGTGACCCTTTGACCCTAGGTAGTAGCTAATAGCTCTCTTGACATCCAAGCTATGTAGTCTACGCTCACCTGAGGAGGAATGGTCGGCAAAGAAGACTGAGAGGGTGATGGACTGATTAATGTTAAAGTCAGATACCACCTTAGGAAGAAACCTATTTGTCCTAAGGACCACCTTGTCTCTATGGAAAGCCACATAATTGGATTCCACAGACAACGCCTGAATCTCACTAATCCTTCTGGCAGAAGTAATGGCCACTAAAAACACAGCCTTCCAAGTCACATACTTAAGGTCAGCTGATGACACGGACTCGAAAGGGGGCTGCATAAGCTGTGCTATGCAAATGTTTAAGTCCCACACAGGGGTAGGAACTCTATGGGGAGGATGCAAATGCAATAGCCCCATAAAAAACTTTCAGAACACTGCATTAGAGGCAAAGAGGATGGATTACCTCCTGACGGGTAAGCAGATACCGCAGCCAGATGCACCTTCACAGTAGAGGTCCTGAGGCCTAGGGAGTGAAGATGGGTGAGATAGTCAAGGACTACTGATAACCCAGCCTGGTATGATCTAGGTTTCTGTTTCTGCACCAGAAAGAAAATCTTTTCCACTCTGAAGTACAGATCTTTCTGGTAGAAGGTTTTCTGGATAACCTAAGGACCTCCATTACTCCTTCTGAAAGATTCAGTTTTGCATACTCTTAAGTCCTCAAGAACCAGACTTCAAGTCTGAGGGATTGAAAGTTGGGGTAGAGGATCCTGCCCTGGGAGGTGGTCGGCAAACTGTGCCTTCTGGGTAGGCCGAATGGCTTGGCTACTGATAAGGACAGAACCAGGGAGTACCATGGTTGTCAGGCCCAATCTGGGGTGATAAGGATCATTGTGGCTGGCTGGGATCTGAGCTTGTTCAGGGCTCTCAGCAACAACAGGAAGGAAGTGAAGGCATACAGGAACTTCCCTGTCCAATTCAGGGTCAATGCATCCGGTGGTACTGTGCCCTTCAGTAGGGGCCTGCAACAGTACTGAGGGAGCTGGTAGTTATCTTGGGAAGCAAAGAGGTCTACCTCTGGAGTGTTCCACCTTCTGAACACCAACTGCAGTACTTGCTTGTTTAAGGACTATTCGTGATGGTTCTGATTTATCATGTTCAGTGCATCTACCAGCACATTGTCCTTCCCTGGTAAGTGGACTGCTGACAGCAAAATATTCAGAGAATAGGCCAGGGTCCATATTTTCATAGCTTCTGTGCACAGGGGGGTGTGGACCTTGTGCTCCCGTTTGTTGATGTAGTACATACTGTAGTAGTCATGTTGTCTGTCCTGACCTGAACCACCTTTCCCTGCAGCATGCTGGAGAATGCCTGAAGTGCTAGGACCATTGCCCTGAGCTCCAACAAATTGATGTGAAGCAATGATTCCTGTTTGAGCCAAGTATTGTGGACAGTTTGCTCCCCTAGGTGTGCTCCCCACACTAGCAGGGATGCATCTGTGGTGAGCACCAGAGATGGTTGCTCTTGGAGGAATGGAACTCCTTATCTGAGGTTTTCCAGATCCTGCCACCACTAAAGTGCCTGCATGAATGTTTGAGTGACTGGGACCAGCTTTGATAACCTGTCTCTTTTCTGATGCCAGTAATGCTTGAGGTGATATTGAACATCCCTCATCTGAAATCTTGCCCCCCGACACTGTGAGGGTTGAGGCTGCCATGTGGCCTAACAACTGGAGGAAATGTCTGGCTGGTCTGAGGCTGTGAGGCTTGAAGGAGCCCACCAGCTGTATCAGAGTGTCTGCCCACAGCTGAAGAAGAAAGGCCTGTCCTCTGACTGAATCCAGTTCTGCTGCTATAAACTCCAGAAGCTGTACTGGCTGCAGCACTGACTTCTTCTGGTTTATCAAGAACCCTATGGACTGTAACAATTCTTGTGTCAACCCTAGAGACTGCTTGACCTGCTGAGGAGATTGCCCCACTAACAGCCAGTCGTCCAAATATGGAAAACTTGCTACTCCCTGCCTTCGCAGGTGTGCCACAACCACAGCCAAGCATTTTGTGAACACCCTTGGAGCAGAAGTAAGACTGAAAGGCATTGCCCTGAACTAACAGTGGCCTGATGGCAGTCTGAATCTGAGGAATTTTCTGTGGGACTGCCTTATTAGGATATGGAAGTATGCATTTTTAAGTCTAGAGATAGTCTCCTTGCTTTAGGGTTGACAGAATCATGTTTAAAGTGGCCATTCTGAATTTTGGTTTCAGTAAATGCCTGTTTAGGTGTCTAAGATCCAGTATGGGTCACCATTCCCCTGTTTTCTTGGTTGTAAGGAAGTATCTTGAGTAGAGGCCCTTTCCTTTCTGTGAGAGAGGAATTGGCTCCACTGTTCTCAATGAGAGCAGAAGCACCTCCCTTTCCAGTAAGAGTGTCTCTGATGGGGAAGAAGGCTGAAAAACTCTTGCCATCTGTCTTGGTCTGAGTTTGAAACTGAGTGCAAGGCCCTGACCCACTACCTCCAGGACCCACCGGCCTGTAGTGATGGATTGCCATTCCTGGAGGTAGTAGGTAAGCCTTCCCCCTACTTGAACTGGGGAGGCGAGCCGAGCAGATCCCTTAGGATGTCTGCTTATTTTGAGGTGATGACTGGGTGCTGGGGCTGGTTCAGTTGGTGCCTCTTCTGCCCCTGCCTCTGAAGTAGCCTCTCTGCTGATGATATTGTGGATAAGCTTGAGGCTGGAAAAATGGCCTGTAAGGTCTGCCCCATGGCCCCTGGCATGCTGCTTTTGGGGGGTAGAAGCCTCATCCTTAGCGGCAGCACTTTGGTATGCTGCTTTGTATTCATCCATCTTCCTCATGTAAGCCTCTGTCTGTTGTCCGAACAGGGACAAAGGCTCACATGGGAAGTCCACGGCTTTGGACTGGGCATCTTGGGTAAGATTGGTAGTCCTCAGCCAAGCAAATCTCCTAAGAGACACTGAGGAAGCCATCTGCCTGGCTGCAGTGTCATTGCTATCCACTGCCATCCTGAATTGAACCTTGGAGGCCTCTACACCTCTTAGCAGCTTCCTCCAGGTCTGCTGCCATTGGTGCTGGCATAGATTTTGTAATCTCCAGTACAGTGTCCCAGAGTGTCCTTTGAAACCTGGCAACATAGGCCATGTATGAAGCTTGCCTGATTGCCAGGGAAGAACCCAGATATTGCTTCTTTGCAATAGAATCCAGCATTCTGGAATCGTTGTCAGGAGGATGTGATGCTAGGGGAATGCCTGCTTTATCACAGGCTGCTGCCTGTACCACACCCTAATGGCTAGGGTGACCAAAGAGAAACTCTGGACCACCCTTAGCCACCCAATACTTCTTATCCACCTTTCTATCAACTGGAGATATGGAAGTTGGAGTATGCAGGATTTTCATGACCTGCTTCTTCAGGGACTTATGGATGGGCAGTAAAACTCTTTTAGGAGCCTGAACATCCTTCATATCTCTATAGTCCTGTTCCTCCTCCTCTTCAGCCGATTCCTGTGTGGGGAGGTCCAGGGACTGAGCCACTTGTTTCACAAATTTAAAATGAGAGGTAAAGTCCTTGGTTCCTTGGTCAGGGGAGTCAGGACGATGAGGATCCGGTGAAATATCCGGATCAATGGGTTCACCATAATCCTCTTCCTCATCAACATCGTCATCATATTCCTCCACAAAAGTATCCAACTCAGGTTCCAAGGAACCGGAGTGGAACTCTAAGGATCCAGGGACGGCCGCTTCGTAACCTGAACCAGGGTTACCAGTTGAAGTGACTGTATTATTCCAATAGCATTTGCTATTACCTCTGTGGTTGGAACCAGGGTACTTGGTTGTGGTTCAACTGCTGAATGTTTTTCTTTTCTTTTTCACTTTCCTGAGGCTACCGGGTTAGCGATGGGGTCAGCAGATCTCTTCTTAGCCGATGAACCATCACCCTTGTCAGAGGGCTGATCCTCCAGTTCTTTTTGGCTCAAAATTGATTTGCCTGCAGCCGGTTCAGCAGCCTTCTCAGACATCTTCTCCTGCAGTCATTTTATGCGCCTCTCAAGCGTTGACTGAGGGACTTTTTACAGATCTCGCAATCCTCTTTGAGGTGGTCAAACCCCAAGCAAAATACACATACAAGATGAGGATCTGACTTAAAACTAAATCGAGAAAATAATCTCTTCAGTTAGAGTGAAGGAGAGCTCTCTGGAGACGTCTTACTGAGGCAAGCGGAGTAAAGAATCTGACAGTTGCAGGAAGTGCAACCAGGGACAGCGATTTGAAAACTGAGCTCGAGCCTAACATTCCACCATTAGCATAGGTTATATTAACCATTTCGGCTCTAGGGCAGTCCTATGGTGAGAACATACTGCATTTGTCAGAATACAGTAAGATTTCCTGGGGTTTGAACCTCAGATATTTCCTGTGATGTTTCCTGATTCTGATATGGAGATAGGCATCCTTCTTATCCAGAAGCATATCCAATCCCGTTTGCAGCAGCAAAGGAGATCCTGTAAAAAGGCCATCTGAAACTTCTTGTATCATATGAAGAAGTTGAAGTCCCTGAGATCTAGAATACGCCACATATCTCCTGTTCACTAAGGAAGTATCTGGAATAAAATCCTTTGTGCCACTGTCTGGGAGGTACAGGTTCTAAGGCCCATTTTTGAAGCAGCGTCTGTGCTTCCTCCTGCAGCAGGGACATGGGTAATGGTGGATATGTTGTTGTAAATGGTGGACAGTCTGGAGGGTTGTCCAGAAGCCCCAGATCACTGTCCTCCACGGATCCAGATGGATGGAGAGGTGACCCCCTACAACCACCCCTGGAGGCAACAGTGTTTGGCGAAAGGGGGGGCAGAGTTACCAACTCCACCAACCTCTAGGTGTTTTCTGTATGGGCATCTGGGTCTGGAAAGGGGACTTGCAAGGCCTCCTATACCTCCATCGCTGTTATAGGCCTGATGGTTGCCACTCACAGCAGATGAGCGCAAATTATCCGTGCCCTTACCTCTACTTTGGGTATGATACAGGGATTTGACTGACCTCAGAGTCATACCAGATAACTGAAGATTTTTCAAAGCTTCTTCAACATCATGGTCAAACAGTCTCTGTCCCCTAAATGGAGCATTACAAATTGCCTTCTGCACATCAGCAGCAAAGCCTGGTACCCTATGCCAGAAGTAGCCCATTAGACAGATGGCCACAGCCCGGCATAAGCATCAGAAACATATTATGCTGTGCAGACTAAGTGTTTTCCCACATCAGTACCAGAAGCAAGGATTCCGAGTAACTCTTTCTTTCCAGTACCCTCAGGCAAGGCCTGTGCAGTAGTGTTAGCCTTCCTCCAGAGGTATTCTGATATTTTATCATGTTGGACTGGTAACTGGCAACACACAGGCCCAGAAAGGCAGAGGCAAAGGCACATTTGTCCAGTACATCCAACCTCCTGGATTCCTTATCAGGAGGGAGGGAACTCCAAGGTCTATGTGCCCTGGATCTATCATGGGCAGCTGTGATCACCACTGAAGCAGTCTTAAACTGAGAAGCTTAATAAGGTCTACCAGAAGGAGCATAGTACATTTTGTCAGCCTTTCTGGGAACAGCTGGTATACTATTTGGCCTATACTAGGCTGCATAGGTAGCATCCTCCAATGCTGGATACAGGGGAGGAATAACAGCAGAAGGAGATTCTGGCATCTCCAGAAACTCCAGCAGGTTCTTTTAGTGGAATCCTGCTCCTCTAGGGTAAAGCCTACAGCAGCTTGCATTTGCTGCATCATGGCCAAAAAGGAGAGATCCTCTGGAGATGACCTGGGCGTATTCACTACAGAGTCCTCATTGTAGGAGAAGACTGTGGAGCTAGTGCCATGTACATATTGGCTGTCCTCAGCATAGTCTTCTTCCTCCTCACCCTCTTCCACTATGAGATCAGGATTATAGTCACATTCGCTGTCGTAGCTCTCAACAGAAATGGAGAAGCACACCACTGGCGGTGGCTGAGGAGGTCTAGCCTGCACTATATTAGAATACAGTCCCGATGGGGTAGTTGCAGTAGTAGTCCCTGTTGACGGGCCCACTGTAAGTGAAGGTATGCCTGCAGTAGGTGCCGCATCATATCAAAGAATGATAGGGTCACTGCCTGTGCATCAAAGCCACTTTGAGAAATGGTCGTGACAGCAGTAGTTAACGGCAGAGGTTGGATCTCCAACGACGGCGTACTGGCCTTAATAGGCACCGTAGCACCTATGTCAAGCCCCGACCTTGGTGTCTGGTCAACGATCAGGGAGATGGTGGGCGCCTCCATTGGAATGGACAATATGGTTTGAGAGGTACCTGGAGTCCACAGCAGAGACCAAGTCCTTGCTGGGGAAGCCCTGCCCTTTTCATAGTGCTTGTGTTTGTGGCTCCCTGAGTAGGATTTGTTCCTAGATTTCTATGACAGTAATTCGACTGATGGGGTGGGTGATGTAGACTTGTCCTGTAGCTGTTGACACACTACTGCTAGGGTCCCCCTTTTTTTTCCCCCATTTAGGAGGAATTTCTGCAATGCTCTCTTCCTGCATCGCCTAATAGTGGAGTTGAATCCTCAGCAGATCTCACAGGCTTTCATGCCGTGAGACAGGCCTAGGCAGCACAAGCTTCATGGGTGTCATTCTTGTACAATTTTTCTCCACAGCAGCAATACCTGCCAATAGATGTAAACGAGGGGAGGTCTAATGATTTATTATTTGGATAAACATGTATCTACCTGATTATTTCTCAATATTGAACCCACAAGTTGTGAATACGTAGCTCTGGAACGTAGATTTGGAAGTGGGAAACCTTTGCTACTTTTTGGAGGGTAGAGACCACCCCATTTGCTGATGCAAGCTTTACATGCAGTCCATGATGCGTTATTACCATACTCCCATTCCCATGAACATTTAGTTTCTGGCGATTTTGATGAGGACTGATTGCATTCAACAAGGTCGAGAATATTACAAACAACAGTACTAGGCCTTGGCCTGGTGCAATTGGTGGCAGAACCTACTCATGTAATTGTGAACAGACCTGATGATTTCTCTCTTGATTGGCCCGAATTTAACTAACAGTCCCCATAACTACCATTCGTTTGGCGTAGCTGCTGATTTATTTAACAATCACAATATTGTGTTCTGTATAAAGGGGCAGATAAGGAATAGGGGCCCACCCAGATTATTGCAGTTTAGGCCCCTCAAAACCTTTGATTATTTTGCATTTATTGCTGACCTCGATTATATAAATTGGGATAGATTAGAAGTGATCTCTGATTTGGACCTGGCCTGGGACTACTTCTTAGGTGAGTTGCTGCCAGTCAGATCCCGTAAGGTTAAAATAAATTCAGCATCTTGATATTCAACTAATTTGATGAAACTGAAACAACTTAAAAATAAGGCCTGGGCAAAAGTGCATAGATCAGGAAAGACAGGTGACTGCCATAACTACAGGAAATTTAGGAACTTATATGTCTCTAAGGTAAGAGAAACAAAAAACAAGTTTCTTAAAACTAATACTACTGAGCCCATAGGAAATCCCCCCAAATTCTGGGGAATAATAAATTATTTAAACGGTCAGAAAAAGTCAAAAGTTAATATTCATTTGTCCAAGGAGGAAACATATGAATGTGATCTGGCACCCCCTGATGGGTTCAAAAATTTTTCTGTAGAATCAGGTAATTTCTTTGGTGATTCCACTAATCCTTTGTCTAACCCCTGAAATACAATTCACGGGGATGTGCATCAATTTACCTTTAAAGAAATGGGAAAGCACGAGGTGCTGGAATTACTTTTGGGGTTGAAATTAAACAGTAGTTGTGGTCCATGTGAATTGTCCTCCACAATGTCGAGGTATGCAGCAACACATATAGCCGAACCCCTAGCGTATTTGTTTAATTGGTCTGTCACTTTGGGACATGTGCCAGGTGGTTGGAAGTCAACAAGGGTGGTCCCCATCTTTAAGGGGGGCCTGGCCACCTGTCCAACTATAGGCCAAAATCTCTGTTGCCAGGCCGGACTGGTTGCACTGAGGGTTGAGGCGCTGGACGCCACACCTCACGTCATGCTGGCGACCCAGGTTCAGGAATGAGCCCGGGTCGTCAGGGGTCGGCAGGGGAGGGAGAGGATTGAGCGTCCGATGGGCGGCTCTCCTCTCCCGGAGGGAGGGGGGCACTCGCTCGGAGCTTGGCTGGCGTCTGGCGGAAGCCAGAGGTACAGCAAGCACTGGAGCATGCAAAAGGGTTGGGAATGGTGGACGCGGCAAGAACACCTTGACGTCAGAGGCGCTAGCCACTTCCTCCAGAAAAAGAGGAAAAACACACCACGAACACGGGTAGACGAGCACGGTACCCACCCTAATTACGTACTGCCTGCCTGACCCACCCGGGACCCGACGAGACACCGAAAGTTGGCTGGCGGTCCCATCCTGCACTACCTGGCGGTATATCCACAGCTCCATGGAGGAACCCCTGGGGATTCAAGTGAGGCAAGTTGTGAGGTGGTACCTAGGTGTCTCCCAAAGAAGCGTAGCTCCGGGGTGAGGGAGGTGGATAAACAGAAAGTTAAAAATATATATATCTGTTGCCTGTGGTCAGTAAAGTATTTAAAAAATTGCTGGCCAGACAGCTTATGGATTATTTGGAAGGAAATAAGACTACTGGATCAGCACCAATCTGTTTTTTGAAAATTTCATGGGACTATGACGGCCGTGTCGGGGGTCTTGGATGAGACAGGCATTACAAATGATGTCCAATGTTATACAGCAGCAATCTTGGTCAATCTCTCCAAGGCCTTCGACACGGTTGACCACCAACTGTTGCTGAAGGGCCTATGTGAGGTTGGACTGTCCAAGGAGACTACACAATGGTTCTGTTCGTATCTTTCCAATAGATGGCAGGTCACAATGGTAAATGGTTCCGAGTCTGCTCCCCTTCTTGTCCACAGAGGGGTACCCCAGGGCTCCATCCTGGGTCCTCTACTTTTTCTGGTATATTTGAAAGATCTCGGACATGTCAGGGCCACTCGGTACCACTTATTCGTAGTTGACACCATCACTATTTCTCTCATTCTTCAATTTCAGGAGTACAAAATACGCCTGAGGTTGGCTTTAATAACTTTCAAACTTATTTCTCCAATTCAAGACTAAAATTAAATACATGTAAAACAAAATGTATGCTTTTTGGGGCAGCTATAAAACTAAGAGGGGACCGAGATTTGAAAATTGTTGATGGCTCAGGAATTACTCTGGAATGTGTTGATAGTTACAACTACCTAAGGTTTTGGTTAGATAGGTTAGGTTCAGAGAACACCCATGTAGAAAAACTTATAATCCACTTGAGTAAAAGGGTGGGCTTTCTTTATAGACATAAAAATCGTTTTGACTCAGAAACAGTTAACCTAATCATAGAAGTTCATATTTTTCCACTTATTAATTATGGAGATATTTTGTAGGACAATGCAACCAGTGATAGGCTGTCTAGATTGGATGCATTATTAAATAGGCTAGCCAGACTGGTGCTAAAATGTCCAAAACATATGCATCACTGTGAGATGTACAATTAGGATGGATACTCTTATGTGAAAGAAGGGAAATGCATAAACGGTTATTTGCTTATAAAAGTGGGTTGGGTCATATCCCTACATATCTGAGCAACAGGTTACGTTTTAGGAACACAGAACCTTCTTTGGGGAATTCTTCTGAAGTGAAATGTTGGTTCCTTTTTTCTTTAAAGCAAAGCGTACACAATCCCGCACAAATTACTCTCCTGCACTTTTCTTCCTCACTTTAAGAAACTCTACAAGGAAATCTTCTTTCCTTCTCCTACTTGCAGCTGTCACTAATTTGTGATACCTCTACTGCCTTCCCACTTTTCTCCCTGCTCTCCCCACTACCGGCTGCTGCTGCTGCAGGCTGAGTCCCAACCTACTATACTTTAGAGGAGACAAACACCCCAACCAGTATGAACTTGAGGTTTGATTTAATATTTTGTCTGCACTTTGTCTATTGTCCACTGTTTATTTGCACTTTTAAATTGTTAATTCCTTTATATGCTAATGCTGAAGAAGTGTCTGCGCACACTCCCCTTGTACTTGTTAATGTGTCTGTGTACATTTCGTTTTGCTCCCCTTATTATCCCTTCCCCAGGTCGCCCCTGAAAAAGGGACCTTGTCTCAGTGGGCCCACCCGGTTACCAAAATTCAAATAAATAAACTGTTTCACTTATTATGTTCCAGTTTTCTGGAACAGTCTCACTAAAGAATTCAGGATTCAGGCTAGAAAACCTCCTCCAGTTCTTGCACTGACGTTTTTGTGGTCCTCGAAAAAGCTGTGCAATTGTTTTAATTAACTGTGTTTATTGTGTTGTTCCAATTTATATTTATTGTATGTTTGTGTATTGTATGCATGGAAGGTCACCACTGTAAATAAATTTTATACTCAATAGTCTTAACCTTGAAAATAAAACAAACAAATACCAAAAGAGCACTGATGGTTCTTTCGGTGGTTTACAGGTTGCTGAAAATCACTATTAAAATGATTACTGTTTTATACAAAAAATAAAGAAAATGGTGGCTTTTCACAGCGGCATTTCCAATAGGGGTCCAAGTGTGATCGATGGTGAGAAAAGAACTGAGGAGAGGAGGGGCCAGCCACATTGATGTGGACGCTGGTGCATAACGTCATCATGGGAGGCCCCTGGCTTGCAAATTTTCCATGTGGTCCTAGTACTGACATGGGTATTGCTCCAAAGGTATTGCCTGATGAAAGACATGTCCTTGAAGACTGTTGGCTTTTTGTGGAAAAGAAGTGGCACATAAATGTTATGTAATCAATAAAGTACTTTATATTTACCAGATAGGAGTCAGAGTCTTCCTCAACCTCACTAGCTGTATCTTAGCAGAACCATAGGGGTAAAACTCCTCATACTACCTGTTCAGGACATATAGAAGTTAACAGGCCAGTGTGAAAATCAAGGACGCCCCCCCACAGACCACACCCTTCCCACAAACTTTATATTTTTCTCTCTAGTTTCTTAAACTTTATTTCAAGTTCCTTTATCTATTTATATTCAGAATATGAAAATTCCAAAACACCTGTGATGAATCCACACAGTATTCAGTAGAAACTGAGCTCAGGATCCCCACTTTACCTCTGGCTTGTACCATAGTATACATCCGTAATTTTCCATTATTGTAGGGGAGAAGGCAATATACGGTCACAGAAGTTGATATACAGTAGGGGAACTCAAGGAAACTTGCACAGTGGCACTGACCCTTGAAAGTTAAGGTAAACTGTTAACTTGTTCTGTATCTAGGGTCACAGCTGCCCGAAAAAGGGATCTTCCTAGCCCCAATTTATGGCACCACATCTGGAGCAAGACTAAGAAGAAGTAATTTTTGGGCTCACATGACCCTGAAAACAGATTAGGTAAAAAAGCCCACTGATTTTCATGTGGTGGTATTGAATGTGGTTGTGGGGATGGGGTGCTGGAGGTTTTGGTGGGTCCTGCTTTCCCCCAAAACAGTATGCTGTCAGAGCACAGTTGGATGGGAATCAATTGCCTGTTCTTGTAGGTGATGGGGGCTCATCCTCCTGACCCATGTGGGTAGGTTTCAACATCACAGTTACTGAGTCTGTGTGATCACTAAATACTGTTCGGAATGAAGTTAAACTTTATAGAAGGTTTCTAATAATGAAAAAGTGGGGGTGAGGGTGTGGCACAGAAGTTCCTTTCCCAGACATAAAACTCAAGGAATCTGTGCTGAACTAAAGACTTTAAACTAGGTTTTTTTGGGGAAAAAAAGACATTTTACGTATACTGTTTTTTGTAAGTGGTTTAAATAGAAACATAGAAACATAGAATGTGACGGCAGATAGGGACAGCTTGGCTCACCTAGTCTGCCCATTTTCCTACCTAACAGATAAGCTGCAGATCCTAATTAACCAACAGCTTACTTCCTCTTACCCCCCACTAGGACTGCCTTATGTCTGTCCCATGCATTCTTGAATTCCCCCACTGTTCTTGACTCCACGACCTCCTCAGGGAGGTTGTTCCATGCATCCAAAACCCTCTCTGTAAAAAAGTACTTCCTCACATTACCTCTGAGCCTTCCCCCCTCTATCTTCAAATTGTGCCCCCTTGTTCTTGCACATCTCTTTTTCTGAAAGATGCCACCCTCTTGGACTTTGTTGATTCCCAGTCTTTCTTCATATGTCTTCTGGTGCAGACCCTGCACCATTTTGGTTGGCCTCCTCTGGACAGCCTCCACTCTGTCTATGTCTTTGTGGAGATGGGGTCTCCAGAACTGCACACAGTACTCCAGATGGGGTCTCACCAACTGTCTGTACAGAGGGATAACAACTTCCTGTTTTCTACTATTGATGCCTCTCCCTATGCATCCCAATATCCCCCCCAGCCTTCCTTACTGCCTTCTCACATTGCTTACCCACCTTTAGGTCATCTGATATAATTACCCCCAGGTCCCTTTCCATTTTTACTGTTGTCAGTATCTCACCCCCCATTGTGTACTCTTGCCCTGGGTTTTTATTTCCCAGGTGCATTACCTTGCACTTCTTTGCATTGAATCTGAGCTGCCATACATTTGACCATTCATCCAACCTTGCCAAGTCCCTTCTCATCCTTTCCACTCCATCTGGTGTATCAACCCTGTTGCAGATCTTTGTGTTATCTGCAAAGAGACATACTTTTCCTTCCAGTTCCGCTGCAATGTCACATATAAAGACATTAAAAAGGACCGGTCACAGTACTGAACCCTTCGGTACCCCACTAGTAACCCTCCTTTCTTCACTGTGGACTCCATTTACTACTACCCTTTACGTCCTGTTGTCTAGCCAATTTTTTATCCAGGCTACCACCTTGGGACCCATTCCAAGGCTGGCTAACTTGTGTATTAATCTTTGTGTGGACTGTATCAAATGCCTTGCTAAAATCTAGGAAGCCATGTCCACAGCCCTCCCTGGTCTACTACTTTGGTCACCCAGTCAAAGAAATCTATTAGATTCGTCTAACACGACCTTCCCATCGTGAATCCATGCTGCCTTGGGTCCTGTGCCCCACTGGCCTCTAGGTACTCAACAATTCTTTCCTTCAGAAGTGATTCCATTATTTTACCTACCACTGAGGTCAAACTGGTCTATAGTTTTCTGCCTCTGTCCTGCTCCCACTTTTGTGAAGAGGAATCACATCCACCCTCCTCCAGTCCTCAGGTACCACCTCATCTTCCCATGATTTGTTAAAGAGAGTAGTCAGTGGTGTCATTAGTTCTAACCTTAGTTCTTTTAGAATTCTTGGGTGCATCCCATCAGGTCCCATTGCTTTGTTCACCTTCAATTTTATTAGTTCTTTCAGAACCCTTTCTTCTGTAAATGGACTGGTATCAACCCTCGTCTTCAGAGTGTTTCTCTTGTTTGGTTTAGGTACCTCCCCCTCCTCTTCCTTTGTGAATACTGAGCAGAAATATTCGTTCAGTATCCCTGCTTTTTCATTGTCACCCTCTACCCACATTCCCTCCCCTTTATTAAGCCTCAGTATCCCTCCTTTGGTCTTTCTTTGCTCCCTAATGTACCTATAAAAGGTCTTATCCCCCTTCTTAACAGAGTTGGCTATCCTTTCCTCGGTTTGGGCCTTTGCTATTCTGACTGCCTTCCCAGCCTCCTTCTGCTTTAACTGATAACGTTCTCTGTCCTTCTCCTTCTGTGTTTCCTTATATTTCCTGAATGCTATCCTTTTCTCCTTAACCTTCCCTGCCACTTCTTTTGAGAACCATAGCGGCTTTTTCCTTCATTGTGTTTAATAAATAATATAAATAAATAATAAATAAAAATAAATAGCAGATAATTTTTTTACCCTCTCCCAATATTAATAACATGGTCTGCTGCTTTGAAATATTTAAAAGAAGTTGTATCAACAAAGAGCAAATGATGCAAGCTGGCAGTTTAGGATTAGTTTTAATCACACATTTCTAACAGAAAGGCTCTCTTCCACATGCTTGGAGTCATAGACACTACACATATACTAACCATCCCACATAAAGGCAAAAGAGAGCGGCTCATTCCCTAAAATAAAAATCATAAACAAAAAGCCTTTATAAATACTAATTAAATACTCAGGAAAAGTACATCTGTTTTTTGAAAGGTAAAAAGAAACTACATGTAACCTCTAGGTGGCATTATCCCAAGGGCTACTACCCCTGCCTGCTTGGCTAGTACCAGGTTAAGTGGCCTGGGTAATGAAATGGGTGCCTCCAACTGGAGGTCAGGGTTGTTAGTGGTCAAGCTAACCTGGGCACAGCTCTCCAGGACACTGTAACCACCCCTCTTTCCCTTCTAGTGGCCTGAACAATATACAATAATTACTTTCACAATGACCCTTATTCACCATGTAATTACCCACACTGTTTGCACTTACCACCAGGGCTGGTTCCTATCTAGCTTGACCCTGGGGACCCCCTGTAAAACAAGGTTAAGCACAGCAAATAACAATAGTACAATACTCTGGGCACAAACTGAAACCACAGTCAGGTTAAATGTAATCAAAGTTAAATCTGATTTATTCAGGGGACTTAAACAAGGGGAAGGGCGTAATTAGGTTGATTTGCTTGAAAGCTTTATTAATCAAACAGCTATGCATGCAGTTCAGAGTCCCTACACAGTCACACACTCTGGGTACCCACATAGGAAAACAGTGGGCTAGCCAGGAATGTTGCAGCTGGTTGGGACCCTCTGATGGAAGAAAGCAACATGCACAACACACACTATTTGTAATCTGGAGCCCGAGGGCTCAGTTCATGAAAGAAAAGGCAACAAGACAATCAGATGACACTTTTAGATTTAGCGGTCGTCGCAGGGAGATACCCTGATGTTTACTCACGATACCCAATACTGGACACAGGCAGAACGAAATCAAGACTGCAGGCTGTTGAGCTGGAGTGCCCAGAGAAGCAGGGCCCACACGAATCACCGAGGCATCGTTCCTGTTCAAGGCATTGAGGAGGGGGCTGATCCCCAGGCCGGTCTCTCGGTGATGACTTTCTCTGCGTAGCAGGTATTCTGGCTGGACCAGTGTAGCGGGGCCCAGGCAAACAGAAATGGATATGGATTCAGTCCATGGAGCTGGATACAGCCTCCAGCAAGCAAAACACAGTTCAGACACACAGTGGGGAACCAAATCACAACCCACTATAAGCACACAGCACATTCACATGTAAGGAAATTCCACTGTACCAGGCAAATGGCTCTCCGGTCATAATTACAGAGTCTCTACACAATCTGGGAGTTCAGAGACAGCTGAAGTCCCAACAGGCCGATCGCATTCAGCAAATCTTCGGTCTTCTTCAGGTTAAAGCCTGGTCACAATTCAGTGGCTTAATTCACTCTCCAAGTTTGGATTCAGTCCGAAAAAAACCAAAGTTCCCTCTCATATATACTATATAATATAGTGCCTCAAAGCTTATTGTCTTTAGAGGGCATATGCCTCATTCATCTGAACAAACTGACACAACTACAGGCTTTGGAGAAATGGCCACAGCCATGTGTTTATTAATAAAACCAATTATCCATATATACATTCCCTTCAGCAGGATGTGCACAGCTAGGTAGCCTTGGAAGGAATCTAGCTCACCATGGAGCATTAGATCATTGATGGTCAACCCTCCTTCCCAGTGGAGGGCTGCCTCACCATCAACCAGGACCCCATGAGGGCAACAACCTCAGGGGCATGAGGGATGGTTCTATGACCGGCTACATTTAGCTCCTCCCCCGTCAGAGGATCCGCCATGCCACAGGACACTGCCCAAAGAGGGTGCCCTCCGGACTCCATCCGTTAGGCCTGCCCTCCCTGTTAGCCTCAGGGAGATCTGGCTGGTCAAGACATGTGATCCCATTACCCCCTCCCACAGCGTTCCAAGACTACCAATCCACCACTTACAAAGGTTCATGACTGTGACGTCTACCTATCTGCTTCCTAGCCTACTCTAACTGGAATGACTCCCCCACTTGATGGAGAAGGCCAAAACCTGGAAAACCTAGTGGGGGGAAAAAACGGTAAATTCCTTCTCAACCTCTAAGGCCATCCCCCTTAGTGGGACAGCAAGTTCCCTATACACCCCCACGTTCCCTCCTGCTTTTACGAGGATGAGGTTTGGGTGGGATGCCACTTGGGACAAGGTGGAATGTGGAAGAATTCCTCCTGTGCATCCCCTAAGAACTTCCTGAAATTATATACATATATAATGTACTTGCTAGTATGCTCTAGATACTTATAATTAATTATTTCCATATATACTTATTTTGCTCAACTACGTAAATTAAATTTACAAGAGGATCAGACTTGTATTGGATTCCTGTGGTGAGTTAACCACTACGTATTCTTCATTTCTATTAATTAAAACATGAATAATAAACACTCATTTAAAAATATACAAGCATAATTTACTGGTGACATTTCAACTGCTGGTTGTCGAAAGCTTCTTTATTTTAAGCTTCTTCTAAATTTTCTAATTAGGACCCCTTTATATCTCTCTTGCCCTAGTCCAAAACAACTCACTGAGCACTCAGCTCTCATGTTCTCCAGTAATTTTATTAGAACTTCTTTTCCCCCTTTTTTGTTTTATCTATATTGTTTTTCGATGGCCTGTCAATGTTTGTGACTAGCACAAAGAAAAAAATGTCTGCAGTTTATTGCTGCATATCTACCTAGCCATAGTAGTGGATTACATATTCCGGTAGTCGAATTACCAGTCTAATCTCATTAGTAATTCTCTGCATGTCTGAAAGTTCAAATAGATTTCAAAAACCATGTTTTTTGGAAATTACCCAGAACATACCTACTACATTCATTGCAAAAAAACTGCATTAATGCACCACTTAGGGTTCAGCTTAAAGCAACAAAAGTAGGAAAATGTGGCAAGCAACAAAATGACAAGCCTATGTAACCAACCACAGACAGCCATCATCAGGTAAGACAAACAACATACAACTGTTTCCAGATGACACAAATGCAGTAGCACTGATGTGCTATCATCATGGATTTCTATCTGCGGCTGCGTAAGAACAGGCGCCTCAGGAGCACGTGCTTATGCATCCACACCTGTGTATGTTGTACAGCATGTTCTGAAGACAGGAAGTCCCACAGGGCCTGAGCCTCTCCAGAAAGTGACAGTCATGCATACTGTACAAGGTATCTCGCTAGATAGCATAATCCACTACTGCATGGTTTTCTATGTTCAGCTGCGTGACTTGAAAAGTTGCTACCATCTTGAACAAGTTCCACATCCACTGCTGAAACCATGACACCCACACTGCAACCGTACTTCCATCCGCGTAGCAGAAGGACCCCAGGGGCTTGCTCTTCTGTAGGTACAAGTCAGTGTGTACGTGTTACACACCTGTGGCTGAAGACCCACTCAGGGGCCTGCACATATGTAGAGAGAAGTACTGTTGCAATTTTGGTATCACAGGGTTTGTGGCTCCCATCCTTCTGCATCCAGAGGTCAGTGTGCATGCCTTAACAACTGTGGCTGCAGAAGGGCAGGCGTGTCAAGTGTGTATATGTCTTACAGTGTGCCCCTTACAGGCGTGCACCTTTGCAGACAAAAGAAATCTTGTAATTTGCAAATCATGGATTTATATCTGGGGCTACAGAAGCCTGTGCACCTGCACACAGAAGTACTGCTGTGATCAAAGTATCCTGGATTTCTGTCTGTAGCAAGAAGTGAGGATGTATGTCTTCCGCTGTGCATGCCACAGACAGAAATTTGCGAAGGTAGCACATCAGTGCTTCTGCATTTGTCATCTGGAAACAGTTGTATGTTGCTTGTCTTAACTGATTATGGTTGCTCGTGGTTGGCTGTGTGGGCTTGTCCCCTTTTTCTGCTTGAAGGGTGTGGGGAAACCCTAACGCCACACTTCCCTACTTTTGTTGCTTTAAGCTGAACCTTAACTGGTGCATTAAAGCAGTGTTTTGCAATGAATTTCCTTTCTTTTTCAGATAGTGGAATCATATCCTCATTCACACACACATCTGTATGACTGCAGAAGCACAGGGCTCAGGAGCATCTAAAGATGTGCCAAATATGCAGAGTCCATCAAGCTGCAGAAGCACAGGACCCACTGGGCCCTGCACTTCCATGGGGCTACAGATGCAGACACGTAGGGCCCTCCAGGCCATGCATCAACTGAGGAGTCTATGTGGGTGAGGAAACGCAGGGACTTCTGGGCCTTGCACTTCCACGCTGCTACAGATGCAGACGCACAGGAGTCTGTCTGGGTAAGGAAGGGGCCCTACGTTTTTATGCAGCTACAGATGCAACTTTCTGATTATGTGTCAAGTATGTTTTCACAATGGTTCATGAGGTAGGGTCATAAAAAGCACATGTTAAAAATTTGGCTTTGAAATCTTCAGAGGCACCACAGCCATAAGCAAAAGCCTTGATTCTTTCAATATAAAGAAAGCCTTCTTTCATGAGCCCGTATTTCTGTTGTGGGATCCAGCACTCTTGTTTCGTGAGGGTGACGAAAGAAGATTGTGGCTCAAGAAATAAGATTCTGAAAAAAAAAAACAAGTACAAAATCTTGATTTGTGAGCTTACCTTCTTGTTTCATGACATTTTCGTGAGCTCATGAAACAAGATGCCTGCCCACGAAACAAGATTCTGGAAAGAAAAAAGTCCAAAATCTTGTTCTGTAAGCCCACCTTCTTGTTTCGTGAGATTACAAAACATATTTTCACGAAACAGGATTCTGGTGGGGGGAAAAAAACCGAAGTCCAAAATCTTGTTTTGTGGGCTGAAATTCTTGTTTCGTGTGACCCTATTCCTGTTTCGTGAGCCTCATGAAACAAGAAAATCTACTTACGATTCACGCCTCGCTAAGGATTTTAGGGATGTCTCAGAGACATTTTGGGGTCATTTTTCAAAAAACTAAGCTCAGAATCTAGCTAAACAGGTTCTGTTTAGCTCGATTCACGTTTGTGTCTCTCCAGGACATCATTTTTATGGCTTAAAAAAAAATGGAAACAATACGGCCGTAATAAGAAAAGAACAGTTGCATAAGAATTTACCATAACAGTAGATCTTCGAGAGGATCTCAGTCAGTCATCAGGTTACACTGTAGGAACCTTTGCTGTCAGTGAAGGGGAATCCACACAAAAGATTTTCAGCAATACAACTGGGACCGCCCACCATCACTGTCAGACGATGTCACCAATCCTATATAGGCGTAAGCTGCCCCGCTCCCTCATCAGTTCTTTTCCCCCTGGAGATGAAGGGAGCAAGGCTCTTGCCCTGGGAAACTGAGGAGAGAAAGAGGTACCCTGAGCTAATGCAAAAAGACTGGATACACAAGATAGCCTGTTCCTAGACAGAAGCCCCAAAAAGGGGGAAGGTGAGAGGGAAATCATGCCTGATAACTGAGATCCCCTCGAAGACCTACTGCTATGGTAAGTTCTTACATAACTGTTCTATCTTCTTTGGGGGTATCTCAGTCATCAGGTTACACTGTAGGAATGAGTACCAAGCACTGACAAATGTAAACATAAAATCTGGGAGGCTGGATCTCCATAAACTTGAGACAAGAGTCCTTATAATACAGCCCTGCCAAATCCTGCATGGGTTCTAGAGGTTCTGCTCAGACAGTAATGCTTGGTGAAAGTTTGGACTGTGCTCCAGGTGGCAGCCATACAAATGTCAGCGACTGAGACCCCTTTGAAACAAGCCACCAAGGTAGCCATGCCTCTAGTGAAATGAGCTTTGATAGCACCAGGCAATTCTTTGCCATATTTGTAGTAGCAGAACACAATGCAATCTGCCAACCATTTAGATAAACATGGCTTATAAACTAAAGCACCCTCTCTACCTGAGGCAAAGGAAACAAACAACTGCTTCGACTTTCTGGACTCTTTAGTCTGAATCAGATAGTGCTTCAAAGTTCTGAGCACATTTAACACATGGAGCAGTGCTTCCCCTGGATTGGCATGATCAGGAAAATAAGAAGGAAGGTGGACAGACTGATTTAGTGTGAACTCAGAAACCACCATAGGTAGAAACTTAGGATGTGTGCGCAAAGATGACCTTTCTTTGTGAAAAATCAAATAAGGCTCCTCGTACCAGAGGGCCTGAAGCTCTGAAATTCTTTGAGCAGATGTAATTGCAACTAAAAATCAAGTTTTCCAAGAAAGAAAGTGCAAGTTACGATTGGCTCGAAAGGAGACAGGATCAACTTCTCCAAAATAAAATTTAAGCCCCAGGCCATGACAGGGAAATGGAGTGGGGGTTGCAGGTGCAGAATGCCTCCAAGAAAAGTACGGAAGACATACAGCTAAGCAATCGTGCAGTCACCCACGGGCTCATAAAAGGCAGAAATAGTTATAAGGTGGACCATAAGGAATACTGGAGGCCTGAGTCAGACAAATAGATCAGGTAGTCCAGGGTATAATTCACCGAACAGGTGAAAGGGTTCAGGGCATGTTTGGCAGCCCAGATGGCAAACCGTTTCCACTTCATGGCATATGTGGCATGAGTGCAAGGCTTATGCGTGGCCACCAGGACATCCGCTATCCTGTTAGAGACCCCGAACCTGGCGATGGTTACATTTTCAGAAGCCAGGCATGCAGATGAAGGGACCTAAGGTTGGGATGGACCAGGGACCCCTGGGTCAGCAGATTCCTGCAAAGAGGAATAGGGACTGGAGGCTCCTCTGACAGCTGCCGGAGCAGAGGGAACCGTATCTGGCGAGGCCAGGATGGAGCCATCAGAATCATGCTGGCCCCCTCCATCTACAACTTGATCAGCACCCTCTGGATCAAAGGAAATGGAGGGAATGCATACAGAAACCTCCCTCTCCAAGAGAGGGGCAATGCATCTCACCAGAAAACTCTAGGCCCTGGATCTAGTGAGCAGAAACTGGGCAGTTTTGCTTTGAGTGGGGATGCAAAAAAGTCCAATTCTGGATGACGCTCTGTCAACACAAATCTTCCGCGATGGATGAGAGAAGCTCCCATTCATGCATGCTGGTGTGAGTCCTGCTGAGGCTATCCATCAGGTTGTTTAGGACACCTGGCATGTGGACTGCAGAGAGTATCAGACTGTGCTCCAGTGCACAGTACCACACTCTCATGGCCTCCCTGCAAAGGGGTATGAGCGAGTCCTGCCCTGCTTGTTGATGTAGTAGACTACACTCGTATCTCCAGACCTCAGACTTGGACTATGGACAATGCATATCTGAAAGACAAAACATTTGCAGAACACTTATAGTTAACCATAACAGAATATTTTTAACTAAACACGAGACATTAGATGGGAGGCATTCAAAGCCGTGGTAAGACAGACAGTAATAAAGCACAGTTCACATAACAAAAAAAAATTACGCTAAAACTTATCAATGCAGAAAATTAAGTAAACAGACAAGAACATCAACATATACTAACTTTGGACCCCAAAATCTTTCAAGAATTACTAATGGCTAGAGATACATATAATAAAATGTCGCCTGCCCAAGCTGAAAGAAGTGTTCTTCAGATGCAAGCTAAATATTACATATTAGGAGATACGCCAGACAAGATTATGGCTTTACAGCTACAGCAAGAAAAACAATCTCATATGATCCTAGCCATTAGAGACAAAAAAGACCATTTAGTAGCAGACCCCACACAAATAAATCAAACTTTTTGTTCAGTTTTATAAAGATTTATACACTACAGAAAGACCTAAATTCCCTCAGGCTATTAAAAACTGTTATGAACATACCACTCTACCCATACTTTCATTATCTGATACATAGATGTTAGAGGCACCCATAACAACAGAAGAGATTCAACAGGCTATTAAAAATTTAACTTCAGGTAAAGCCCCAGGGACTGATGGTTTCCCTGTAAATGTTTATAAACATTATTCAGATTTAATAATATACCCATTACTGGACACATACAACTATGCTTTTAGATTAGGAAATTTACCAAACTCATTTTACCAGGTCAAAATAGTAGTTTTTCCAAAAAAAAGATAAAAACTCGGAGTTAGTATCTTCTTATAGGCCATTCTCATTACTTAATACAGATATGAAGATCCTGGCAAAAATACTATCAGCAAGATTGGAGAAAGGGATTCCTGGCCTCATTCAACCAGATCAAAATGGATTTATTAAAGATAGAAAACTAGGTGCTATCATGCACACAGGGAAGAGAAACCCTGAAGCTACCTATATGTAGGGAGGGGAGTTGCTGGCAATCACAAGGGAAGAAAGAAAGAAAGAAACTTGGGCATCATCATCACAGATGATCTGAAATCATCCAAGCAGATCACTAAAGCAGTAGGTAAGGCTAGAGGGATGAAGGTGTATTGGTAGGGGTATCACAAGTCATAAGAGGATGGTAATAATCCCTCTTTACAAGACATTGGTTAGGCCCCATCTGAAGTACTGAGTGCAGTACTGGAGGCCGCACCTGCACAAGGACATTAACAAAATGAAGGCAGTCCAGAGAAGGGCAACCAAAATGGTACAGGGACTGCATCAGAAAACATATGAGGACAGATTAATGGAGCTCAATATGTATATCCTAGAGCAAAGGAGGGAGAAAGGTGATATGATCGAAACATTCAAATATCTTTAGGGCATTAACAAGGTGAAACAGTCTAACATTTTTCAATACAAGAAAAATAGCAGGACAAGAGGACACAGCATGAGATTAGAGGGAGGCTGATTAAAGGGGAAAGTGATGAAGTTCTTTTTCACAGAAAAGGTGGTGGATGCATGGAACAGCCTACCTCAGGACAGGAAACAGATGATATGAATACAGTGCAGGACTTCAAACAGGCATGGGATAGGCATAAGGGAGCAATACAGTTGACTATGAATAAATAGGCCATTGACAGAGTAAAGGCCTATGGCACAGTCATAAGGTAGAAAAAATGGGCAGACTGGATGGGTCTTGCGGTCCTTATCTGCCATCAGTTTCTATGTTTCTATGTTTTGGGGTAGGAAGGCCTTCCCTTGCGCAGAGTCCAGAACCGCCCCTATATACTGCAGCCTTTGGGACGGTACTAGAACCGAACAGGGAAGGTTGACTGTAATGCCCAGGGAGTGGAAAAGCTGGAGAGTGCACTCCAGAATCAGCAAAAGTTGTTTCCTGGATGGGGCCTTAAGAAGCCAATCGTCCAGGTAAGGAAAGACATACAGTCCCTCTATTCTGATAGCTCCTGTGACCACTGCCAAGCACTTGGTAAACACTTGCATCACAGAGGATAAGCCAAAGTGCAGCACTTTGAACTGATAAAGCTCACCTGGAAAGGCAAAACAAAGAAACTTCCTGTGTGGTGGATAGACCGAGATGTGCAAGTAGGTATCCTGCATGTCCAGTGAACAGAGCCTTTCCCGGTCTTAAGGAGAGGCTTTAGGCCTGGCAAAGTTACCATCCAGAATTTGTTGTACTGGGCAAACGTATTGAGGTCCTTTAGATCTAGGATGGGCCTCAAATCTCCGGTCTTTTTGAGGACCAGGAAGAACCTGGAATAAAATCCCTGGTGTCTCTGGTGCCTGGGCACCAGTTTGATGGCCTTCTGGTGCAGAAGAAACTGCACTTCCTCACAGAGAACAGATAAGTGAGCTGGGGTGGGAGTAACTGGAGGGTGGAGGAGGGGTGTCTGGAGGCTGCTGTATGAGCTCCAAGGTGTGACCCTTTTCCAGCAAAGATGATGTTCCAGGACTAGAGGGCATGGAATGAAGCTGGAGGGAGGGCGATTCATAAGAAATGTGAGGAAGAATTCCTTCACAGAAAGGGTGGTGGACAAATGGAACACATTGCCTGAAGAAGTGGTGGGGGCTGAAACAATTATGGGATTTAAGAATGCATGGGTAGACATAAAGGAATCCTGGAGGTGAGGAGTAAGGGGCAAGAGACTCCTAGAAAAACCTAAAGTGATCTTACAAGCTCCAATGGGCAGACTAGGTGGACCATAGGCCCTTATCTGCCGACAGTATCAATGTTTCTATGTATCATCTACAGAATCCATGCATCTAAAGTTATGGTCCTTCATTGATTCAGACAGAGAGAGAACCGACCTCAGACCACCACCTCTTGGGTATGAACCAGGGGAGGGGGGTCTGGCAAGGAGTCAAGCTGAGGTGGAGCCAGCCGCAGAGGCTGGTCCCTCATTCTGGGGTGCTTGGCCACCACTCCAGCACCACAGGGAGCAGTCAAGGGAGCCTGGGTGCTACATTTTCCCTGGGTACAGAGAGTTAATCCAGGCCTACTGGTCTGTTTATGAAAAGTAGGCAACCCTCTGTCCCTTGGCTGGGTATAGTAGAGGGAATGGACCAATCTGATGGCCGTGCCTGAGGGCTGCCAATCATTTAGGAGGTCCTGAACATCAGGGCCGAACAGCTTAGTGCCAAGGAAAGGGGCATTAAGGATTTTGTGCTGTACGTCCACTGCAAATCCAGAAACTCTGAGTCAGAAGCGCCTATGTAGGCATGTGATACTGGCAGCTGCTCTAGCAACGGTATCATGCACGTTATACAGTGCTCTGAGGAGGTGTTTACTAACATCCTCAGCTGCCTGGAAACACTGAAGCAATTCCTGCTTTTGTATGCCATTAGAAGAGCCTGAGCTGTAGCCATGCCCTTCTTCCAGTAGGTATTCTGGTATTTGACCATGTGTGACAGACAGTTTGCAATTTTCAGGCCTAAGGTGAGCGATGCATTCACCCCCCAAGAGGTTAATCCTATGAGAGTCCTTGTCTGGGGGAAGGGAACTAAGGTGTTTAGGCACCCTAGATCTGTCATGACTGCACTGATGACAAATGAATCAATTTCAGCCTGGGAGCAAAATAAGGAAGACCCTGAGGGGCGTGATAAAGCTTGTCTGCCCTGCATGGCATAACTGGCACCATAGCTGGTCTGTGCTAGACTGCTGTGGCTGCATTCTTCAATGCTGGGAGCATTGGAGGAATGATCTTTTGGGGAGATCTGGAATCTCCAGAAACTCCACCAGACCTTTCCTGGTGACATCCTCTCCCTCAGTGGGGAAACCCATTTGTGGAGGAAAGCTGCTTCATCACATTAAAAAATGTGGGGTCCTCAGGAGGGGATCTGGGAGTATGCTTCAGAGTGCTCACTAACAAAGGAGGCAGTGGATTTGTCAGAAAGAAGCATCTCTTCCTCTTCTTTCTCTATATCATAAGGAAGAATGAGGTCAGGGTGATACTCCTCTTCAATGTCGACCTCTTCTACCTCTGGGTCTGGCATCAGGTTTGCCAGCAACAGCTCATGGGGAGACTCCCGGGGTCAACAACAAAACTGCCATCAACAGCATCGGTGAAGGCGGTATATTCAAGGCACCTAGCTGCTGAACAAGTACATTTGTGAACTTGACCAGTACTTCGTTCAGGTCAATAGTGGACACTGACGGGAGGGGGTTTAGACAGTACAGGCATCAATGATCTGCCTGCCGTGTCCTGAGAGCCAAATTCTGTAGCCCTGGTTGGCAAAGGGGCAGGCCTCAATAGGAGAGTAATCGACAACAGAGGAGCGGACGACCCAAAGGTCAATGGCCAGGGGACCTGTGAATCGGTTGGAGGCACTGTCGGTATTGGTCTGGTAGGCACAGAGACCTGGACAGCAGTTCTCTTTGTCAGAGCGGCCGCAGCCAACGAAGATCCCCCAGAAGAAGGAGCGGTCAATGGGGAGCGAGAGCGATGCCGGGGGAGTGGTCGCTAGCTCTGTCTTTTTTGTATAGAATTCAATACAAGAGATGTAATGTTTACCTTTTCATAGCCTGTTGTAAGTAATGAACAACTGTTTTATTAACCAGGATTAAGGAAGCTCTACCTCTGCTGATTCACCAAATTTGAATCACATTTCTTATAAATGTTTATATTTCTTAGGGGTGCTACTGGTGTGTGGCTCATATCAGAAAAATAAACAGAATCCTGTGCACTCCTCCACCCCCTGCTCAAAAGAAACTTTCAAAGTTTTTACTTCCTTACTCATTTTTATGTTTGCTTGCACACATGTGCAAGCAACAGTGCAATCATCCGAGTTTTCGGAGGTGTGGCACCAGTCTTCCCATTCAGTCAGCATGTTTGTAGGCGCGGCCGCAGTTCTCCAATGAATGCTGCAGCCATCTGTGACAGCAGTTGAAAATGCAGTGCCATACAGTTGAAAGAGAGAGCTCCGCTTCAGTGAGCAGCGCCCCCCCCCATGCATATTGCATACTGATGCACTTCCCCACCCATGCACATACTGTATGGCCGACGGAGGTGCCTAATCCATCGGCTCCAGGCCAACCCCCTCAAACAGCCTTGTAGCTGCCACGCTGGGAGTCCACCCCAGTGTGGCACAAGTCTGTACGGCCGACAGGGGTGCCCAATCCCCCATTGGCTCCATGCCCCCCAAACAGCCTTCCAGCTGCCATGCTGGGAGCTCAACCAAGTGTGGCAACGCCCACGCCGGCTTCCTAAAAAAAACTGTAAACAAAAAGTTCCTCGGCGTCTCCTGCCCACCCGCCTACCTACTGTGCACCCTGCCTCCCACACCCCCCTCACCCCATACTTGCTTCCAGAGATCGGCGCGATCTTCGGTGGACCGGGAACAAGTCTGCACTCTTCAAAGCCGACCGTGAACTGAAGAAATGCTGGTAAGCTGTATAATGCAATAAATAGGGTTTTTTCAACTTTAATGCACATCCCAGTCATTGTTTGGAATTTTGGCACCACACTTTCAATATGCGGTTTTTGGGACCCCTCCTCATGAGTTCTTGAACTATCATGGCGTTAACTGGGCCCAAAGGGTGATTTTGCAGTCACTGTGCGAAATCACCTTTTGGGACCGATTAACAAAACAACAGTGCCAGTGTTCATAAGGTGGGCTCTCAAAAAGCCTATGTTGCAAATTTAGTGAAAAAATTCCTAAAATTGTTTTACGAGCGTGCATTGCGCAGTTCCTACGCATGCTCGTAAGTTCACAAATTTTTAATATTTGCACTCCGGATTTTCAACATTGCCACTTTACCACACCTCCTTATGAGCAGTACAGCTGACATTTTTCACATCTCGACGAAAATGCGTTTCCCTGCATGTGGCGCACAATGGTGCAGTCAGTGTGTGCAATCAATGTTTGGGACAGATTAAGAAAATCAAAGTGACACTGTTCATGAGCAGAGGTCTTAAAATGGCTATGTTAAAAATTTGGTGAAACAATTCCCAAAAAGTACTGTTTTAGGAGCGCATGTTGCGCAGTTCCTACGCACGTTCGCAAGTTTGCGAATTTTTAATATTTGCATGTCAGATTTTCAACATTGCTATTTTATTACACTTCCTTATGAGCAGTACAGCTGCCATTTTTCACATCTCTCCCAAAATGTGCTTCCGCACATGTAGCGCACAATGGTGGAGTCAGTATGTGTGAAAGCAATGTTTGGGACAGATTAAAAAAATCACAGTGACACTGTTCATGAGCAGACATCTTAAAATGGCCACGTTGAAAATTTGGTGACAAAAGTCCATAAAATGACTGTGTTACGAGTGAGCATTGCGTAGTTTCCACACACCCTCGTAAGTTCCTGAATTTGTAATATTTTCAGTCCAGATTTTCACCAGTGGCATTTTTCCACACTTCCTTATGAACAGTACAGCTGTCATTTTTCACAACATGGCCAAAATATGTTTTCACACTTTTGGCGCAGAAATGCGTGGTCGCTGTGGGAAATCATTGTTCAGGACAGATAAAGAAAATCACAGTGACACTGTTCATAATAGGAGGTCCCAAAATGCCTGTGTTGACAATCTGCTGTAAAAAATCCCCAAACTAATTACATTACGGGTGTGCGTTGCACAGTTTCTACGCACATTCGTGAGACATATGCTCGTGGCCTCACCAGTTTTTTTTATATTTTCACTGCAGATTTTCAACATTGTCATTTTTTACACCTCCCCATGAACAGTACAGCTGTCATTTTTCACATCCTTTTTGGAATGTGTTTTTGCACCTGTGGTGCTAAATGCCGCAGTCGCTGTGCAAAAGCAGCTTTCGGCTAACAAACTGATATTGCCACTACTCATGAGGTGGGGGGGTCACAAAAAAAACATGTTGAAAATTTGGAATGAAAATACCAACGAATGCCTGAGGCGTTAGGGTTTCCAACCATAATGCCCCACCCTGTAGAGAATGCCAGGCATCAGAGGTGTGACTTGGGATTCTCGCCTGTGATACTCATACCATTCCACACCCTATAGCCAGTGAGAGGCATCGAGGTGTGCCTTGGACTCTTCGGCCCCAAAGTTCACCCCATTCTCCTATACCGCAACCATCTCACTGTATTCTCTGATGGAATGGGGTGCGCATAAGGGCCAAAGACCCCAAGACATACCGTGACACTTGTCGGTGTGTGCAGGGTAGGGTGTGGTGAAATGGCGTGGCCATTATGCCTGACGACCCAAAGGCACACCCCAGTGCCTGTCAGTCTCTGCAATGTGGTGGTGGGGTTGTCTTCAGTTCAATACTTCACTGCCACTCCTATTATGCAGCTCTGTAACTCCTACACTACCAATGCCAATGCCAACAAGCAAACATTCGGCATTGACAAATGCTTGTTTCTCTTACTCCATGAGTTTCAAAAGGGTATTCTTAGTATCAGATGTCAGTTCCATGCTACACTAGTCCGACCATCAAAGCTGAAACACAATGTTACACTTCCTCTTGTCTCTATGTAATGGATTCCGTTTGTGACCAGAAAATACTCTGAGCCTTTTTTTATATTGAGGTTACTCAATTTTTATTGAAAACACAAGAAGCATCAAAACAACCGTCAACATACAAATATGGCTAAATGAGACAAAAGACTTGTACAAAAAAGCTTCATAATTTATGTCATCACAAACAGACTCTCTGAAATGATATCACAGTATACTATAAAGGTTCATTCTAAGTCCAGACACTTACATAGATTACAGTCGGGGAGAAAACAAAAGAAGGGAACGGGAGAAGTAAGAACAAAAACCAAAAACCTACTCGCTAACAGAGAATTCTAACACTACAGAAGAGACTATACCTGCTAATGAAGACTATTTTTTAGAGCGGGTACCTGGGAGCAGATGAGGAAAGGGAGGTTCTGGGAGAAAAGGAACAGGGTAAGCCACAGGAATTAATCAAAGATCAAATCAGTTGTGGATTGGCAGAAGGGAGATACCAGAAAAGGTGCCAAATCTAAGCCTTTTTTTGCTTCATTCGCTGATTTTTCCTTAAACAAACTGAACTGAGCTGCAGTTGCAAACAGAGCTTTTGTGAACCAGAATCAGTGCTCACTACCCCGAATATAGTTCAAAGGCAGTGAGTATTTTCAGGTCAGAAACAAACTATTACACGCAGACAAGAGGAAGTTTAAGAATGTGCATCAGTTTCTCCTGTCTGTGGTCTGACTAATGTAGCATGGAGCATAATATGGATACCAAAAGCATAAATCAAAATGCAAAGCACCATTACTAACAAATACTGATAATGAAAGTGTTTATCCACCAAAAGGAATAGCCCTCATAACAAAATAAGCCTTATGTGCACAAAATAGTTGTTCGGTAGATAAATCTGTATATTCATTAATCTGGTTCACATAGCTTTGGGGTCACTTCACTTTGACAATGACCAAAGAATTCAGCATGAGCCTCTGAGCTATGACTCGCTCGGTCTTAAACATTATTAGGGTAATACAACACTACTTTAAATTACCATGAAAATGAACTGTAAACTGTTGAAATAGGATTATGTAGGGATGAGGGTTCTTGTAATATATTGGAAAAAGATTTATAAAACACCAGCCTTTTTATATTGATTACTGGAAACAAGGATTTAGAGAGGAATTCATAAATGACATTGTTCAAGGTACCAGATGTCATATATAGTCTCACAACAGTGATTTAAGATTGAAAGTATGATTTTTTTCCGAGGGATATTTATACGAACATACTACGTTTGCCAGCAGAAAAAGGCCATATGGCCTATCGAGTCTGCTTTATTTCGCAGCTAGCAGCCCTATTCTGCAGCTACCCCAACCCCACAACCCCCTCCTAATCCCCCGGCTCTGTTCCAACCCATTTTGAAGCTGCCCACTGTTTTACAAGCTACCACCTCTGCTGGTAACGCCTTCCACTCTGACATCACCCTCTCCATAAAAAGTATCTCCTCATTTCCCTCCTAAATCTTCCCCCCTCCAATCTCATGTCACGGCATCTAGTGTTCCTTCCCAACCTTACCCTGAACAGCTCTTCCGTACCAGTCGTTTATCCTTCTCATGTACTTGAACGTCTTGATCATATCCCCTCTGTCCCTCCTCGCTTCCAACGAATATATGTTTTTTTTTTCGTTTTTTTTAAGTTATTTAACCAGGTGAGACACACTAAGCTGAAAGCTTTTTTTACAAGTGCAACCTGGGAGCACAGGGAAGTTAAGTGACTTGCTCAGGGTCACACAGTATGCAAGTGGAAGCTGTGGGATTCAAACCAAGGTCTGGTCTGCTGGATGTCACCAGATTTGCAGCTCAGAGCCTTAAACCACTGCACTGTACTGCCTCCTGTTCAACTCCCTTAGCCTACTCTAAGTCCCCCAGCCTCTGGATCATCTTAGTTGCTCTGTGCTGCACCCCTTCCAGTAACTTAATGTCCCTTTTCAGGTACGGGCACCAGTACTGCATGCAGTATTCAAGATGAAGTCTAACCAGGGATCCCTACAGTGGCAGAATCACCTCCCCCCTCCTCGACGTTATTCCCCTTATGATACAACCCAGCATTTTGTTGGCCCTTGCTGCCGAATTCCTACACTGTGCAGAGCTGTTCATCGATCCCGTGATGACCATCCCCAGATCCTTCTCCTCAATCTCTGCCAGCTACACACCCCCTCCCACGCCCTGTTGATAGTTTCTTCTTGAATTTTTTTTCTCCAGAATGCAGCACCTTACACTTTATGTCATTGAAACCCAGATGCCAAGTGTCCAACCAAGTCTTCAACTTATTCAGATCTTTCTACAGACCCCTCCACCCCTCTATGTCATCTACCACCACCCCTATCTTGGTGTCATCAGCAAACAGGCTGTTCCTGCTCTTGATGCCCATGGAAATGTCTGCAATAAATATCCCAAGTAACACTGGTCCCAGCACCGAGCCCTGTGGGACCCCACTCATCACCGCCCTTGGGGATGAGACTTCCCCCTCCACCATCACCCTCTGAGGTCTTCCCTGTAGCCAGTTTTTCACCCATCCCACCATTTTTGGTCCTGCCCCTGTGCCTTCAAGTTTTGTTCCAAGTCGCCCATGTGGCACCGAATCGAATGCCTTGCTGAAGTCCAGGTACAGGACATCCACTACATGGCCCTTGTCCATCTGCCTAGTTACCCAGTCATAGTACTCTACCAGGTTGGTTTGGCAGGATTTTTTGTGACAAGGCCATGCTATCTACGGTTTTACAACCCACTGGACTCCAGCAGGGCCACCAGCCTCTCCTTCAGGACTGTTTCCATTAGCTTCCTCATGATGGACATGAGGCTCACTGGTCTATAGTTCCCTGGTCCATATCGGGAGCCACTCTTATGCAGGGGAACCACATGAGCTAACATCCAATCCCTGGGTATGCATCTCGAATTCAGTGAGGCACTGAATAGGCCTGCCAAGGGCCCTGCCAGTATCTCTGCCAGCTCCCTCAGCACCTTGGAGTGAATGCCATCTGGCCCCGGTGCCTTATCCACCCTCAGCATTCTCAAGCCCTCCAGCACTCTACCTTCTGTGATCACTCCATCCGTTACTACCCCCCCCAGCCTCTATAGTCACCCCCTTCAGAAATACCGAGCAGAAAGAAAAAATTACTCACCTTAGTAATTATATTTCTCCTAATGGAGTCTTGCTGTATTCTGACAATTGCAGTGATTCCCAACCTTTGAACTGCCCCGGAGAACCAAGGGTTAACTTTCCATATAAGGCATGGAACGCTGAGCTCGAGCTCAGTTGAAGTCTCTGTCTGGAGTGTTTTGAACTCAAACCGTCAGATTCTTACGAGCCCAACTACACTAAAAATTCTACGTGGAAACTGTAAAAATTCTACTAGCCAACTGGCTGAAAAGTTTTGGATTCCCAAGGAAGACTCAAGTCAGGAAACCCAAAAACAAACCCAATGTACTCAAAAATAACAATAATAAATAAGCAACCAAACAAAAGGAAGGAGGGTGCCAGCAAATACACCCCTGGGGTGCAACACTGCACCTGCCCACCCACTTCCCAAAAACAGGTTCTGAGACGGGAGGCAGGGAGGGAGGTCAGAATACAGCAAGACTACATTAGAAGAAATATAATTACTAAGGTGAGTAATTTTTTCTTCAAACAACATGAAGTCTTGCTGTAGTCTGACAATTGCAGACTACCAAGCAGTACCTCCAAGGAGGAGAGACAGAACCTACTTTGGGAATAGGCTCTGAAGTACTGCTGTGCCAAACCGAGCATCACTCCTAGCCTGGATATCCAGAGAGTAATGCTTGGTTAAGGTATGGACTGTTTTCCAGGTGGCTGCTTGACAAATTTCTAGGAGAGGAATATTCCTGGCCGCAGCCAGGGGAAGCAGCTGTACCTCTTGTGGAATGAGCCCTCAGGCCTGAGGGTGGAGTTTTTCCCAGTTTTTCATAGCAGAATTGTATACAATACACAATCCACCTGGCAATAGATCTTTTGGTGGCAGGTTTGCCCTTTCCCACTTCACCATAAGTGAGGAACAACTGAAGGGAGTCAAACCTGTGACCCTTGGGTACGCTCTATGTGGTAACTAAGGGCTCTTTTTACATCTAAACTGTATAGCCTCCTCTCTCCTGAGGAAGAATGATCAGTGAAGAAAACAGGAAGAGACATAGACTGGTTTAAATGGAAGTCTGAAACCACTTTGGGCAAGAACCTTCTATCGGTTCTAAGGACCACTTTATCCCTATGAAAGGAGATATAATCAGATTCCACTGACAGAGCTTGCAATTCACTGATATGCCTGGCAGAGGTAATGGCTACCAAGAACACAGTTTTCCAAGTCAAGTACTTAAGCTCTGCTGAAGACATAGGCTCAAAGGGGGGTTGCATATGCTGAGCAATGCAAACATTCAAATCCCAGACAGGGGCAGGGTTTCTAAAAGGGGGGATTGGTGTGAGACAATCCTTTAAAAAATTTTCAGAACACAGGATGGGAAGATAGTGAGGAAGGCTTCCCCACAGACAAAAATGCAGAAACAGCTGACAAGTGTACCTTGAAAGTAGCTGGTCTGAGACCTAGGCAATTAAGATGGACCATATAATCCAGAACCGTAGGCAATTCAGCAGTGTCTGGAGAAATATTCTTCTTAGAACACCACATGCTGAATCTTTTCCATTTGGAGTTGTAAGTCTTTCTGGTGGAGGGCTTTCGAGAAGCCTTGAGGATGTCCAGAACCCCTTGGGAAAGATACAGATCTGCATACTCTAACTCTTCAAGAGCCATGCCTGGAGAGTGAGGGACTGAAGATTGAGGTACCAAATCCTCCCCTGAGAATATGTTAACAGGTTGTAATTCCTGGGAAGAGACAGGGGAAGATGGACTGCTAGGGACAGCAACAGGGGGTACCAGGGCTGTCTGGCCCAATCTGGAGCAACCAGAATCACCTTGCAAGGTCGAGACCTTATTTTGACTAAAAAACTTTGAACAGGAATGGGAAGGGGGGAAGGCATACAGAAACTTCCCTTCCCAATTCAGAATCAGGGCATCCAGGGGGACTGAGCCCAAGACTGGAGGTCTGTAACAAAAGAGAGGGAGTTGGTGATTGTCCGGGGCTGCAAAGAGATCTATCTCTGGAGTGCCCCATCTTGAAAATATCTCTTTCAATACCTGAGGGTCCAGGGACCATTCGTGATGGCCCTGACAAATCCTGCTCAGTGCATCTGCTAGCACATTGCCCTTGCCTGGAAGGTGAACTGCTACAAGAGAGGCTTGCAGGGAATAAGCCAGGGATCACAACTTCATGGCCTCTGTGCGCAAGGCCGTAGACCGAGTGCCTCCCTGCTTGTTGATGTACCACATGGTGGTAGTGTTGTCTGTTCTGACTTGAACCCCCTTGTTCTGAACTGACTGTGAGAATGTTTTTAGAGCCAGAAAAACTGCCTTGAGCTCTAGAAGACTGATGTGGAGAAGGGATCCTTGGGGGGACCATATGCCCTGGGAAGTGAGGGACTGCAGGTTGGCTCCCCAGCCCAGAAGACAAGCATCCGTGGTAAGGACCACTGAACAAGGCTGAGCAACAAAAGGAACACCTTGCCTTTAACTGTCCTGATCCTGCCACCACTGGAGGGCCTGGATCAAGGTCGGAGTCACTGGGATCAGTTTGGTAAGGGAGCCCTTTCTCTGAGACCAGTAAGCTCTCAGGTGGAACTGAATACCCCTAATCTGGAATCTTGCCCCTTGGACCATTGCTGTTGAAGCTGCATGTGGCCCAAGAGCTGGAGGAAATGCCTTGTTGGTCGAGATACCTGAAGGCTGAAGGAAGAAGCTAGGTCCATAAGAGCCCTTGCCCTTTCTAGAGGAAGAAAGGCTCATGCTCTGAGTGTTCCCAGTTCTGCCCCTATAAAGGCAAGAAGCTGGACTGGTTCAAGAACTGACTTGGGAAGGCTGAGAAGAAATCCTAAGGAAGTGAGCACTAGTTGGGTCACCTGCAGGTGAGACTTGACTTGGTCTGGAGACTGACCCACCAATAGCCAATCGTCCAGATAAGAAAATATGGAAATCTTTTGCCTTCTTAGAAAGGCAACTACTACTGCCAGGCACTTTGTGAAAACCCTTGGAGCTGAGGTTAGGCCAAAGGGCATTGCTCTGAACTGATAGTAGCCTGAGGGCAACTCGAACCTGAGGTACTTTCTGTGGGAGCACCTGATGGGAATGTGAAAGCAGGCATCTTTGAGGTCCAGGGAGGCTAGCCAGTCCCCTGGCCTTAGAGAGGGAAGGATTATTCCCAGAGTTATCATCTTGAACTTTGGTTTTAAAGATGTTTGTTCAGATATCTTAGGTCTAGGATGGGTCGCCACTCTCCTGTCTTTTTGGGGTCAGGAAGTACCTGGAGTACAGTCCTTTGTCCCAGTGTAGGGTAGGTACTCTCTCTACAGCTCTTAAAGCTAGGAGAGAAGAAACCTCTGCCTCTAGGGCAAGGGTTTCCGAAAGATTTGCAGGTGGAAAAGATCTGGCTCTCATCTTTGGAAATTTTTTGAAGCTGAGAACCAGTCCCTGGCTTACTACTTCCAGGACCCACTTGTCTGATGTAATAGACATCCAGCCCTGGACAAAGTAAGCCAGCCTGCCCCCTACTGGGATAGGAGAGTCGACCCGGGCAGACATATCAGGGTGTCTGCTTGGCAGGGGCTTTAGGCTGAGGGGTGGATGCAGGCCTGCTCATCCCCCTTCTGCCTCTCCCTCTGAAGAACCCCGTCTGCGAAAAGGAAGAAGAAGAGGCCTGTGCTTGGTGAAAAGGCCTGCCCCTGCCCCTAGACTGCTGCCTTTGAGGAGTTGCCTGCCTTTCCTTGGCCTGAGCATTCCTGTAAGTGGTCCTGTACTTGTCCATTTTCTTCATGTAGTTCTCTGTCTGCTCTCCAAACAGAGAATTACCCACTACAGGAAAATCATAGCTTTAGCCTGGGTGTCCTACGAGAGGCTAGTACATCTGAGCAAAGCCATCCTCCGAAGAGCCACAGATGTAGCCATGACTCTTGATGAGACATCATTAGAGTCCACAGCAGCATGAAATTGCACCTTAGATGCCTCAATCCCATCTGCAGCCACCGCCTCCAGCTCCTTGGCTAGCTGGGGGAAAAGGCCTGTTTAGCCAGTGCCATTACAGTGTCCCACCTGGACTTCTAGTACCTGGCTCTATTGGCCATGTAATTTGCCTGCCTGAGTCCCAAAGAAGATGCCATGTACTGCTTCTTTGTCATGGCATCAGTCTTCCTGGGGTTCTCGTCAGGGGGGTGTGAAGCCAAGGGAATATTTGCCTTGTCACAGGCAGCAGCCTGCACTACCAAAACATGGCTGCATCGCTGATATAAGAACTCCGTGTCTGAGCTTGAGAGTGTATACCTCTTGTCCATTCTTTTATCCACAGGAGGTATAGTGTTAGGAGACGTTAACATTTTTTTGCGTCTGTTTCCCAAAAGATTTATGGAGGGAAACAGACAGTCTCCTGGACTCTGGGATATCCATCATCTCTACATAATCAGGCTCTTCTTGATCTTCCACAGCCTCCTCCATAGGAAGCTGGAGGGTTTCAGCCACTTTCCTATAAAACATAAAATGGGAAGGGGACTCAGAAAGCCTAGGAGGGGAAACACCTGATGGTCTGTCTGGGGAGATGTCCAATTCCACAGGCACATCCAGACCTTCACTTACATCATAATCCTCAAATTCCCCTTCCTCTTCAAACTCCGGTTCATAAAAATCTTCAAGGGTTTACTCTTGAACGAGGGAACCAACCGAACCGAACCCCTGCCAGAAGGAGCCGGATCGATCAGAACCGGACAGAGTGATTCCACAATCTGAATCACCTTGGCTATCTCTTCAGCGGTCGGAACATGAACCTCTGGATCTGAACCGGTAGATTTATCTTTGCGCTTTCTCTTTGTCGGAACCAATCCCTCATAATCGGCTCTCCTTTTGCCCGAAGAAGTATCGCCCTGGTCAGAGGGCACTCCTGGTTCGGTCGAAACCGAACTGGGCTGGCCATCCAGGTCAGCGGACTTCTTGGCCTCCTTTACCCTTGAAAAGAGATTTGGTAGACTGAGGGAAGATTTTGGAAAATGTTTACATATTTGACAGTCTGAATCAAGGTGGTCAAACCCCAGACAATAAACACAGGTGGTGTGGGGATTGGCCTTGGCAAACACCTCTCCACACTTACTGCAGTGTTGAAACCCAGTGGGCCTGTTTTTTTTTCTTGGGTTTCTCAGACATGGCCAACCTAACCAAACTTACCCTTTTTTCGGCAGCTGCCAGGCAAGACTCCTTATCAGTTCCTAACGTGTCGCGGTATTGGAAAAAAAGCGGTTTAAACATGGTTTTTAGAACCAAATAAGAACCGGTAACCACACACTAAATAGCAAACTTCACAATCAAATGGTCAGTTCAGCCGAACTGACCGCACTTTTACAAGTTCCACACAGGAATAAAGAACAATTCCTATCTAGTATTCACAGCACCACAGACAGAGACTGAACAGACTACGCGGATACTTTTTTCGGTTTAAACCGACAAAAACTGAAAACTTTAACTGACTTCAAACAGAGCTGAAGGAGAAATCTCCGGAGTGACCGTTCAGTGAGGCGGAGTAAAGAATCTGACAGTTTGAGTTCAAAACACTCCAGACAGAGACTTCAACCAAGCTCGAGCTCAGCGTTCCATGCCTTGCATGGAATGTTAACCCTTGGTTCTCTGGGGCAGTTCAAAGGTTGGGAATCACTGCAATTGTTAGAATACAGCAAGATTTCATGTTGTTTGAATAGTCACTGAGTGCCTCTGCCTTTTCTCCCCCCTTTTCAACCCATCCCCCATCCTTCTTAATCCTTACCACCTATCTTTACAGCTCCTTTTTTGCCCAATGTACCTGAAGAAGCTCTTCTTCCTTCCTTTATGCCTTGAGCCAGCCTGAGGTCTTTGGCAGCTTTTGCTTTTCTTACTGCTCCTGTCACCTCCCTTGCTCTCCTGCAGGTACTCCTCCCAGTCTTCCCTCTTCCTGATTTCCTGCATCTCCTAAAAGCCACCCTTTTCTCCTCACTTTTTCCACAACCCCCCTACATATCCAGCTTGGCATTTTTGCCCTGGCCTTTTTACTCAGAGTCCTGCTACAGGAATTGGTCGCCTCTAGTATCCCCCTCTTTATGAGCTCCAATCTCTGGTCCATGTCCATACTAGGCTGGATCCTGGCCAGGCACTTACTCACAACCTCCCCCATCTTTGCAATATTCACCCGCCTGAAATCCAGCACCTTTGTGTTGGATACCACCCCCTCTTAGCTCATAATCAACTTGAACCATGCCAAGTGATGGTCACTCCCCGCTAATGGTTCATCCACCTTGATAGTCCTCACAAATTCTCCATTTGTGAGCACTAGGTCTAGGGAGATCCCCCTTGTTGGTCTGCTAACCATCTGTGTCAGAAAACATTTCTGAAAGGTGTCCAGCAGTACCTGCTCCCTTTTACTACTGGTGCCTAGGGGTTTTCAGTCTACCCCCGGCAGGTTGAAGTCCCCTACCACCACACTCCCCTTCCTGCATGTCCTTCTAATCTGCCTCCCAAGTTCTCTGTCCAACTCTTCGGTCTGAGAGGGTGGCCTGTGCACCAACCCCATCTGGAGAGACCTAATCCTGGATTAGAAGCCATAATGCCTGTTCCTCCCTCCTCCGTAATGCACCTTAGCCCCTCCCTCATATATACTGCCACTCCCCCCTCCTGTTTTCCCTATCCTTGTGGAATATTCTGTACCCTGGAACCGCCAGGTCTCAGTCATGGTATTGGGTGGCCCATGTTTCCGTGATGGCTGCCATGTCCACCTCCCTCTCTACCAAGAGGGCCTGTAAATCATTCATTTTATCCCCCAGGCTCCTAGCATTCACCGTGACCACCTTCCATCCTCTTAACCTTCCTACACCATCCCTCTGCCCTTCACTTCCGGCATCCCCTCTATTGCTTCTACCTCCTTCATCGCCCTTGTTCTGGGGGATAAGCTTGCGCTGCTTCCCATCTTGTGGCCACTGTGTGCCCTCCCTCCAGTTGCCACCTCCCTCTACTAGTTTAAATGTTCCGCTACCTCAATGTACTCCCCAAGCTTCCATCTCAGCACCTTCTTGCCCTCCTTATTTCACCTTAATAATTCTATACAGACTGTATAGCACCCTGATGAAGTAATACTGTATCATGAAAAGATGACGCTTTGCCATGCTGATATTTGACCCATCCTTTTAAATAAAATATATGTAGAAACGCACTAGGGGAGTTGACTCATCTCTGTTTGCTGCCTAGAGTATTTATTATGTCTCTGAAGAAGACTCCCACCATGCTCTTTGTCTTTTTTTAGGAGAGGGGCCACACTGGGACTTCTGCCCAGACCAAAGCCATGTGATGTGGCTCAGAAGTCTCAAGAATTCTTATGCAGTCCTTGTTTAATCTGCCTGGAATGCATCAGCACACTGAATCAGAGCATATGCCTGCTGTAGAAGGAAGGAAGCTTTGCCCAGTTATGTGTTCAGCTCTCAGCCTATGAACTCTATCTTCTGGGTTCCAAGCACAATCTTTCTAAATTTAGGAGGAAACTTAACCTCTGCAGAGTGCTCCTCTCCATTTAATTTGGGCACACTGCTTTTTTTTTTTTTTAAACACACCAGCCAATCGTCTATGTAAGAAACTTTCACAATGCCCTTCCTGCGCAGGTAAACAGCCACCACTGACAAGCACATTGTGAACACAGTGTGTTGTGGTCAGATCAAATGGCAATGCTTTGAAGGGAAACTAAGCATGACCAACTCTACACCACAATTACTTTATGTGGCATGGTCTTCCTGGGATGTGGAAGATGTGCATTCCTTAAAGGTTAAGTCCACCCAGAATGTGCAAAAACATATGTTATGTAGAGTGTTTTGGTATGTATGTTAAATCCCAGTGCGTCCTTCCCTTTGTCTGCTATTAGGAGTTTTTTCCTAAATTAGCCTGCTAGCTGTATGGTAGTTTTACGACCCCGGGGGATCTCCATCACAAATAGGTTTATTGGCTTTCTTTCTCCTACGATGCACCCTGGCTCATGTGACAGTGTTGTAGCTATGCCTTTAGATTTAGCAGGGTCTGTCAAAGCTTAGCCATAAAGATAATACTTCTTTCAGAGAAGTCACACTGCTAGATTTTGCGTGAGTGTAATCACTATTATTTTTTGATATTAGTACCTTGTTCTGCTATGTTACAACCTAGAAGGTGATTTTCAATTTTGCTACTTAGTACCTGGTGCAAAAACTGAAAGTGACTGAGAGGAATAGAGTAAACAGTGACATGATTCAAACACGCACGCACACAGCAGAACGTAGCAGGACAAGGTATTGATATCAAAAAATAATAATGATTACACTCACCCAAAATCTAGCAGTGCGTCTTTTCTGGAAGAAGTATTTTCTCTGTAGCTGAGCTGTGACAGACCCTGTAACAAGACACTGGCTTCCTGCAGGGACAATTAGACATCACACCAAAGGGCACTCTGGGAAGACTATCTGAGACAAGGGGCCATAAAAAAGAAACCAGAATGGCAACCTCCAAGGGCAATAAAACAGTTAGGGAAAGTTCGAAAAAACATCTCTCACAGCCAGAGGAAAATAAAACACTGGGAACTGGTTAGAACACAGAAAAAAAGACTACTACATATCTTTTTCTGATTTTAACATGGATTTTTCCTTTAAGAGCAGTGACCTCAGTTAGGGATCACTATTTCAGCTGTTTCCATTCTAATTTTCACCTATTTCAGGTGACTGCTCAGGAGCACTACCCGTTCCCCCATCACTAGAGGCTCCCCCTTTGTCATCTCGCACAATTTCCTCCTCTCTTCTTTTATCCAGTCCTACTAGTATTCCAAAATGTTTCCTAATTCTAAGTACTAGACATGCTGCTCTGCACCCTTTCATTTTGCTGCTATTCCGTACTGATGTCCAGTCCTCATCCTGCGAGTCATCTACCTCTTCCCCTGCTCTGTCTCTTTCTCCCTTCTCCAAACTTAACCAAGAGACTCTCCACTGTGTCTGTCACAGTCTCCTTCCCCCTTCCCTTCCTCTCCATTCACAATCACCAAGGACTAGTCCACAAATGTCTTCAGTTCCCTGGTTTCGTGTATTGTAACCAACCCATCTTTCAGTTCCCTGATCTCCTCCTTTAAGGTAATAATCAAATTACACCTTGTGCACAGGAATCCCTCCTCTTTCCTGCTTACCTCTACCAACTCGTACATCCTGTAACATATGCGTCCAATACCGCCCCCCATCCTTATAGCTGGAATGGCAACCCACTTCAAGCTTCTATCTTACCTCCCCCTACCTGCTATGCTGCATCTCCTTAGATTGCTCCTCACACTGGCAAAGTCCTGTTCTTTCAAACTCAGGAAGAATTGCGACACTTGTTTGAATTTTTTCATGGAGGGCATCTGAGCACTGCACGCAGGCTGCACAACTGGCTTATTTATCCTTTTTTTCCTTTGGCTAAGTGTTTTTTTTTTTTTAAGACTAGTGTGTAAGGATGACTGCCTACTTCTTCTTTGTATTCCTTTCTATCTGAAGTTGCCTCACTCTTTGGCGGGATTCCTTGCAGACTCTGCTTTAGACCTGCCTCTCTGGGAAGCTGTTTTAGCTGACATCACACAGATGTTCTCAAACTTTTTATTAAGGGAACACTTTGTGGAGCTAGACAAAGAGGACAGAGCTGATACAGACCGTCTTTCTGCTCACCTCTTTTTCTGTCTTAGGACAAAACACTCTGCACAGATCACTGTTCAATCAACTGAGATATGGCCACAAACACTTGCAGCATCTGCATGCCTATCTGCCTTAAGAAAACAGTCACCATAATGTTGGCAGTTTTTAAAACCTGTGGGCCCAGTTCTCTCTTTAGGTTTTTTTTTCGATTTTGATTCAGACGTGAGACCAGAACTTGGCACCACACCAGAATCACTGATCTTAGCTAGTGAGAGAAAGTATTTTTTTTACCACCACAGTTACCATGAGCTGACAGGCTTTACTTTTCATTCGGCAACAGTTGTTGCAGGCTGAAAAACAGCCTTGAAGTGCTAAGAAAAAAAGAGCAAGCCGAAGCACTTTGTCTATTCTCATCTAAACAGAATTGTTAAAATGTAACAGCCAGGCTGTCAAATTAAAAGGGAACAGTCAGCACCAGGGGACCTCACACTCAAGTGTGAGGTTGGTCCAAATGTGCATTTCGTGTGCAACACATCTTGGATTACTTACTGTTTACTGTAATACAGTAGTTTGTATCAGACTCATTTTGCTTAGTTCTAGGCTGAAATTGTCTGTTACTATACATCCCAGAATCCTCTGCAGCCGACATCACAGCAGTAGGCAGTAGAGGGAGACGCAACAGCCTGCACGGCATGTCAAGAGTTTATATAACCTCTGAACTTTTGTTTGCTGGTCCTCTGTCCTCCCTGCTTATGTACAATCACAGAGGACTAGAGAAGCAATTTTTTTCATACTTGCCATAGTTTCCTTTGTTGTCAGCTCCTACATTGTCAATGGGTAGTACTTACAAATGGGCATTGTGCACCCCTACTAGGGGAAATGGCACTGCCCACAAGCTAAAACTGCCTTAGAATCTTAGGCACATGAGAAATCCAGACAGCAGCAGCTCTCCAGTCATTTATGTCTTCGTAGCATCTCTTAATGTGGAAATAAATGCCAACCTGACATGCAAAGTACACAAAATAGCTGTCTACACAGATGTGACTCAAGCCAGAATAAAATGCAGTAAACAGTGGCCTATCTCGTCAGATGACTGAATTAGGGTGATCAAGGCTCATCTTCCAAAGGTCTGTGAATTAACCTGAAAGTAAACAAAGTTATTTTAGAAGACAAAGAACTGCATGCATTGCAGGCACTTATCTGTAATAAGAAGGCACTCTTGGTTAACATCAAATTCAAACCTGTTAAATCTGTGTGATAGCAAACAACATTCTGAAGTGAAACTGCTCACTCTTTTTTTTTTTCATATAAACATAGGCGCAGCAGGTAATTTACAGAGGGATGTCCAGAAAGACCTACAATTAGAGTTTAATAGAACAATGAACATCCCCCATGCAGGCATACCAGGCAATAGATTCATGCAAGAGCAAGGCTCCTGGGCGGGCCCCACTGACAATGTAGGAGCTAACAGAAAAGGAAATGACAGTAAGTATGAAGAAATTTCTTCTTTCTGTAGCGCTCCACATTGTCAATGGGTAGTACTCACAAATGGGTTCTAACAAGCAGTACCCATGGGAAAAAAATGGGTTGGGGGGGGAATACTGTCCCGTACATCAACCACTAACAGGAAATAATTCACCTGCTAACTGCCGCCTGCAAAACTCTGCAACCAAAGGCTGCATCAGCAGAGCTTTGAACATCCAAATCTGTAGTGCTTGGTGAATGTGTGAATGGAGGACCACATGGCTGCCTTATACAACTTTAAAACAGACCTCTCACCTCTCTCCACCCAGGAAGTGGCCATAGCCCTGGTGGAGTAAGCCCTGATGAGAGCCTGTGGTCTCCTCTTTACTGCAACATAAGCCTTGGCAATGAAGGCCCTCATCCACCTAACTAGGGTGGCCTTGGAAGCTTTCTGATCCTGCTTGGCCACTCCAAAAAGGACGAAAAACCTGTCCAATCTCCGGAACTCAGCAGTCCGTCTAAGGTAAGTCCTAATGGCTTGTCACAAATCTAACTTGTGCTACTCCTTCTCCTTTGGGTAAATAGGTTGCGGACAGAAGAATGGGAGACAGATCTCCTGGTTCACATGGAAGGCCGTGGGAGCCTTCGGAATGAAAGGCAGAACAGTTCAGAGCACCACCTTGTCCTTGTGCATTATAAGATATGGTTCTTTGTGGGACAAGGCCTGGAGCTCACCAATCCTCCTGGCCAAACACATGGCAACTAAAAAACATATTTGTAAGACAGCACATCTAACAGTACTGACTAAAGTGGTTCGAAAGGCTCCTTACAGAGAGCATTCAGATCCAGATTCAGATACTATGAGGGACCAGGGGATTGAAACAGAGGTTGATGCCTGCTGACAGCCTATAGAAAATGAATAACCTCTCAGTTAGTCTCTAATGACAAACCCAAGAAGGCTCCGAGGGCCGACACCTGACCTCTCAGGGTGCTCATGGCCAAGCCTTTTTCCACCCCTTCCTGCAGGAAATCTAAAATCTGTGGAACCATGTCTTTGGAAGGCCAGATGTTTTTTTTCCCTGGACCAAGCCGAAAAAGTGGACCATACGCAAGCATCTGCTGCCAACATGGAAATCTTCCTGGCTGCCATCAGGGTGTCCACCACCTTCTTAGAGAAACCCTGTTTCAGGAGCCTCCTCTGTTCAGGAGCCAGGCTGCAAGCTGCTTAGCTCCCAGATTTGGATGCAGAATGGCGCCCTGTAAGAGACGGTCCTCCCACAACGAAAGGCGAAATGGTCTCCTTGAGCTACAGTAGGTTCACCAAGTCCAAGACCATGGTCTTCTGGGCCACTCTGGAGCTAAAAGAAGAAAACTTCCTTTTGAGTGCCTTATTTTGCTTATGACCTTGGGGAGGAGAGGTAGAGGAGGGTAGGCATATGCTCTGATGAAATTCCACATTGTGACAGGGCATCCACTGCTTCTGCCTATGGACACCAGAAGCAGCCGGAGAACCGTTGAACTTGAGCATACTGGCTGAAGGCAAATAGGTCAATCTGGGGATGCCCGAACCTTTGATGCAGAAGGTTGAACATCTCCGGGTCCGACACCCACTCCACCGGATGAACACTTCAGCGGCTTAGCCAATCAACTTGAATCTTCAATTCCCCCACCAAGTGGATTGCTGACAAAGAGAAAAGATTCTCCTCTGCCCACAGAAAGAGATTGGTGGCTTCCTTTAGCATCTCCCTGCTCTCTGTGCCCCCTTGATTGTTTATGTACTTTACTGTGACAGTGCTGTCTGACCTTACTTTCACAGCTTTCAACTGCACTTGATTTTGACAGTGAAGAAGAGCGAGACACACCGCCCTCATCTCCAGAATGTCGATGTGCAGGTGCAGTTCCTGCGCTAAGTCCCCTGAATTGGGATGTGGTCTAGGACTGCCCCAACCCAACAGACTGGCATTGGTTGTCAGAATCAACTCTGGGGGAACTTCCAAAGGGAACCCTTTGCTCAGATTCTCCAAACTCATGCACCAACTCAGAGACTGCCACAGCTGTGGCGAGTGAGAGATCCTGGCCTGATAATCCTCAAAGACTGGATCCCAGGCTGACAGCAAATCCATCTGTAGGGGTCCCATGTGCAGGCGAGCCCACAAGAATAATTCTGTCGCTGCTGTCATGAAGCCCAAAATTCATAGCAAGCAGTGAGCTGATGCAGACGATTGACACTTCAGCCACTGAGTCCCCTTCAACAGTGTCTCCTTTCTGGACAGCAAAAAGGAGACCTTCCCCTGGTCCATCTTGAATGCTACTTCCAGGTGTTCCAAGGTCTGACACAGTTTGAGAGAGCTCTTCTCCAGATTTATCACCCAGCTGTGGGACTCCAAAATCTGCAGAGTCCTGGACACAAACAAATCTTTGCTAATGGCGCTGTGCTCAAATGAATAGATCATCCACACAGGAACAGATATGAGGCCCCTCCTGTTGAAGCAGAGCCACCAGGACTATGAGCACCTTCAAGAAAACCCTGGCGGCTGTTGCCAGCCCAAGGGGAAGCACCCTGTACTGAAAGTGTTGTCCCAGGACAATGAACCTGAGGACCCCCTGATTAGACTGTCAGATGGAGATGTGGAGATATGCATCCCTCAGATCTATGAAAGCTATGAAATCCCCCAGCTGGACAGCCCTTATGATCGAATGCAGGAAATCCATCTTGAAGGCCGTGTGACACACAAACTAGTTTAAGTGTTTTAGATCCAGGATAGCTCTGAAACCCCCCCAAAGAAAAAATTACTCACCTTAGTAATGTTGTTTCTTCTAATGGAGTCTTGCTGTATTCTGACATATTGCAGTGATGTCCAACCTTTGAACTGCCCCGGAGATGAAAGAGTTAACTTTCCATGCCAGGCATGGAACACTGAGCTCAAGCTCGGTTGAGACTCTGTCTGTTGCTGTTTGAACTCAAACCGTCAGATCTTTACGAGCTATACTCACTGAGTGTCCTGTGTGGAAACTGTAAACTTACACTAGCCAACTGGCTACTAAATATAATAAAAACATTTTTTGGTCCCAAAACAAAGACTCAAGTCAGGAAACCCAAAAAATAAAACAAAACACAACACCCACACACCCAAACTAAAGCGGTGAGAAAAGAAGGAGTGGGGGCACTTCCCGAGTGCCAACACTGTTACTGCCCACCCACATCCCAAAAAACAAGTTCTGAGAGAGGAGGCGGGGGGGGGAGGTCAGAATACAGCAAGACTCCATTAGAAGAAACAACATTACTAAGGTGAGTAATTTTTTCTTCAAACAACATGAAGTCTTGCTGTATTCTGACATATTGCACACTACCAAGCAGTACCTCCATGGAGGAGGGACAGAACCTACTTAGGAAATAGGCTCTGAAGCACTGCTGTGCCAAGCCAAGCATCACGCCTAGCCTGGACATCCAGAGAGTAATGCTTGGTAAAAGTGTATACTGTTTTCCAGGTGGCTGCTTGACAAATCTCTAAGATAGGAATATCCCTAGCAGCAGCCAGGGAAGCAGCTGTACCTCTGGTAGGGTGAGCCCTCAGGCCTGAGGGTGGGATCCTACGAACATACCAAATTTGCCAGCAGATAAAGGCCTAGAGGTCTATCAAGTCTGCTCGAATGTGCAGCTAGCACCCCTTATTCTGCAGCTGCCCCTCCCTTCCACCCTTCCCCTTCATTAACCCTCCCCCTTGTCCTGTCCCATCCTCGTTTGAAGCAGTCCACTGTTCTACTGCATACCACTTCAGCAGGTAACGCATTCCACCCAGCCACCACCCTCTCTGTAAAAAAGTGTCTCCTCATCTCCCTCCTGAACCTTCCTCGCTCTAGTCTCATATCATGGCCCCTGGTGGCCCTCCCCTCCCTTACTTTGAACAGCCCCTCTGTACCCGTCTTGTTTATTTCTTTCATGTATTTAAAGGTTTCAATCATGTCACCCCTGTCTCTCCTCTCCTCCAGTGAGTACATGTTCAAACTCCTTCAACCTCCTCTCGTATGATAAGTCCCCCAGCCCTTTGATCATCTTTGTCGCTCTGCGCTGCACCCCCTCCAGTAACTTAATGTCCCTCTTCAGATATGGATGCCAGTACTGCACACAGTACTCCAGGTGTGGTCTAACTCATGACCTATACAGTGGCAGAATCACCTCCTCTCTCCTCGAGGATATACCCCTTGCAATACAACCCAGCATTTTGTTGGCCTTTGCAGCTGCCTTCCTACATTGTGCCTAGTTGTTCATTGACCCTGTAATGAGCACACCCAGATCCTTCTCCTCCTCTGTCTGGGCTAGCTGAACTCCCCCTAGCTGGTAACTCCTCCTTGAGTTCTTCATCCCAAAATGCAGCACCTTGCACTTTTTGGCATTAAAGCCAAGTTGCAGGTGTCTGACCAGGTTTCAAGCTTTGCCAGATCATCCTGCAACCCTGCCATCCCCTAGGTCATCCACCACCGCGCCTACCTTGGTATCATCAGCAAACAGACTGATCTTGCTCTTGATGTCCCATGATATGTCTGCAATATATCCCAAACAACACTGGTCCCAACACCGAGCCCTGTGGAACACCGCTCATCACTGCCCTTGGGTGTGAGGCTCCCCCACCCCCCACCCTCTGTTGCCTTCCCTTGACCAGTTTCTACCCATCTCACCAGCTTTGCACCCGCTCCTGTGCCTACTAACTTCCTTCCCAGCCTTCCATGTGGCACTGAGTCGAATGCCTTACTGAAGTCCAGATACAGGACATCCACTGCATGGTCCCTGTCCAGTTGCCTAGTTGCCCAGTCCTAGAACTTGACCAGGTTGGTTTGGCAGGATCTGCCATGTATTAAGCCATGCTGTCTGCTGTCCTGTAGTCCTTTGGCCTCCAGGAGGGCCACCAGCCTCTCCTTCAGGATAGTCTCCATCAGCTTACCCACGATGGATGTGAAGCTCACTGGTCTGTAGTTTCCCGGTTCATCCTTGGGGCCACTCTTGTGGAGTGGCACCACATGAGCCATCCTCCAGTCCTGAGGTACACCCCCCAAATGTAGTGAGGCATTAAATAGGTCTGCCAAAGGTCCCGCAAGGATCTCTGCCAGCTCCTTCAGTACCCTGGGGTGGATGCCATCTGGGCCTGGCGCCTTGTCCACCCTCAGTGCCTTCAAACCCTCTCGAACTCTGCCCTCCATGATTTCACCATCTGTCACCACTTCCCACCCCGCTTCTGCCATTTCTCCCACCTTGGGTGTCACCCCCCTCTTCTCTTTAGTAAATACTGAGCAGAAATACTCATTTAGTGCTTCCGCCTTATCGCACCCTGCTTCCACCCAACCCCCCTCCTTCCTAATCCTTACTATGTGGTTCTTACAGCTCCTTTTCTCCTAAGTCCTTCTCCCCCTTCTTAATGCCTTGTGCCAGCCTGAGTTCCGTGAGATGCTTTGGCTGCCCTTACTGCCTTGTCACCTCCTTGATTCTGTCAAGTACTCTCCCTGTCCTCCCCCTCCTGTTTTCTTGTACTTCTAAAAGCAGCTCTTTTCCTCCTTACCTTTTCCATGACCTCCTTGCTCAACCAGATCGGTTTCTTAGCCCTAGTCTTCCTGCTCTGGGCTTTGCAGCAGGTTTTGTTGCCTCCACTATCCCCAGCTTTATGAGCTCCACCTCTAGTTAGTGTCCATACTAGATTGAATTCTGCCAGGTGCCCTTTTCCACTTCCCCCATCCTCCCAAAGTCGGCCCTCCTGAAGTCCAGCACTATTGTGCCAGATTCCCTCCTTCCTTGCCCATATCCAATGTGAGCCATACTGAGTGGTGGTCACTCCTGACAGCGGTTCCTCCACTGTAGTTCTCTCACAAATTCCCATTTTCCAGCACAAGGTCAAAGGTATTCCCTAACCTGGTGGGTTCACTGACCATTTGCAGCAGGAAGCTGTCCTGGAAGGCATCCAGCAGTACCTGCTCCTTCTGTTCCTGGTTGTTGGGGTGCTCCAGTCCACTCCTGGCATGTTGAAGTCCCCACAATCACCACACTACCCTTCTCGAGGTCCTCCTGATCTGTCCCTCTAGTTTCCTGTCTAACTCCTCCATCTGAGATGGTGGCCTGTACACCACTCCCATTCTAAGAATCCTATTCTTGGAATCCTGGTTGCATCCTAAGTGACTCCATTACTACCCTCCTCCCCTTCCTCCCTTCACACTTCAGTCCTTCCTTCACATACAGTGCCACCCCCCTCCTTTCCCAATCACCCTGTCCCTTAAATAACCTGTACCCAGTACAGACAGGTCCAGTCATTGTATTGGTGGCCCATGTTTCTGTGATGGCTACAATGTCCACCTCTCCCTCTGCCATGAGAACCTGTAACTCTGCAGTTTTCCTCCCAAGGCTCCTAGCATTAAGGGTAACCACCTTCCCCCCTTCCGCCCCCCATCCTGCCCTCCTTTCCTAGCATCACCAACAGTACTTGCCATTTGTCCTTTGTCACTGATATGGGGAGGGGGGGGGTCGTAAGCTCATATGGTTTCCCAACCTGTAGTCTCTGCATATCTCTTCCCCAACTGCCACTCCCCACTCCTAGTTTAAATTCCCAACTTCCTCTATGTACTCCTCCATCCTCTGTTTCAACACTTTCTTTCCCTCCTCACTCAAGTGTAGTCTGTCCTTGGCATAGAGACTACTGTCCTCCAGGATCCCTCCCCACCTCCCCAACAGCCCATACCCTTTAGCACAACACCAGGTTCTTAACCATCCGTTAAATTCCTCTATTCTCCAGCTTTTTGTTGTGCTTGCCTTTGGCACTGGAGTATCTCTGAAAACGTTCTGATCTTCCTGCCCCTCACATAATTGTGCTAGTTCCTCAAACCTCCTCTGGACTGTATCTACTGTCTTGTCAGCCAGGTCGTTTGTCCCAAGATGTATAATTAATGAGGCTTGTCCCTACCCCTTCTAGCATATTTCAGAACAGACTGTCCCACCCTTTCCGCTGTCATTCCTGGCATGGTCTCCACCCAAATGCGACTATGCCTCTCCCCTTGCTACCCCACCTACCTCCTCTTAGTATTGAGTCTCCCAGCACTAAGATTCCACCCCCTTACTCCCTGCTTGCTTCCATTCATCTCCCTCTCTCATTTCCAGCTCCTCTTCTTCCTCCTGCACATTATTTCCCCCTTTTACCCCTGTTGCAATTCTCCCAGCAGAACTTCCCCCCCTCCAGTTTGGTCCAGGCATTTATCAATTACTCCTCTAATTTCATCATTTCCTCCTCCACCTTCTTCCTCTCTAGCAGTGCAAACTATTTTCTGAAGGCCCTTCACAAATGCCGCTCCTCTCTCTTCATAGCAACCTGTTCTCTCCTTTCCACTCCATGACTTTTGCCACTTCTTGCCTCCCTCACAAGTCCCTATCTCATCCTTCCATTTGTCTTTTGTCTCCTGACCTGGTTTCCCCGGCAATTGTTCTTCCTGGCCTGGGCCCCTTTGTCTCTGCTTCCCTTCTTCTGACCCTCTCCTCACCACTGTTGGCTTAACTCGCCCTCCCTCATCTCCCCCCTTCTTCCTCCCTCCAGTATTGGGATAAACCCACCCTCAATCTGCCTTGCCTGTCTTAGTTCCTCCTGCAGACCCTCAAGCTCCTTTCTAAGTTTTTCTATGTGGTTGCACACTAAACATCCTCCCACACTCCAGGCAAATTTTAGAAAGATCCTACCTAGTTTTTCGTAGCAAAATTGAATGCAAGAGACAATCCACCTGGCAACAGATCTCTTAGTGGCAGGTTTTCCCTTACCAACCTCACCATAAGTGAGGAACAGTTGGAGGGAGTCAAACCTGTGACCCTTGGTGTGCTCTATGTAGTAACTAAGGGCCCTTTTCACATCCAAACTGTGCAGCCTCCTCTCCCCAGAGAAGGAATGGTCAGTGAAGAAAATAGGAAGAGACATAGACTGGTTAAGGTGGAAATCTGAAATCACCTTAGGCAAAAACTTCCTATTAGTCCTGAGGACCACCTTATCTCTATGGAAAGAGATAAAATCAGGCTCCACTGACAGGGCCTGTAACTCACTTATGCATCTGGCAGAAGTGATGACCACCAAGAAAACAGTTTTCCAAGTCAAGTACTTAAGCTCTGCTGAGGACAAAGGCTCAAAAGGAGGTTGCATAAACTGAGCGATGCAAACATTAAGGTCCCAAGCAGAGGCAGGGTCCCTGAAGGGAGGATTAGTATGAAGCAATCCCTTGAAAAATTTTGAAAATACAGGATGAGCTGAAAGGGAGGAGTGCTTGCCTGCTGAGAGGAGGGCAGAGACAGCTGTCAGATGCACTCTTAGTGTAGCTAGTCTGAGTCCCAAGCTATTAAGATGAACCATATAGTCAAGGACTGTGGGCAGGCCAGCAGACTCTGGAGAAATATGTTTCCCAGAGCACCATATAGAAAATCTTTTCCACTTGGAGTTGTAAGTGTTTCTGGTCGAAGGTTTCCGAGAAGCCTTTAAGATATCCATAACACCCTGAGAGAGGTGCAAATCAGCAAACTCTAACTCTTCAAGAGCCAGGCCTTGAGATAGAGAGATTTGAGATTCGGATACCAAACCCTCCCCTGAGCACATGTTAAGAGGTTGTAATTCCTGGGGAGAGACAGGGGAAGGTGGACTGTGAAGGACAACAAGAGAGGGTACCAGGGCTGTCTGGCCCAGTCTGGAGCAATCAGAATCAGCTTGCAGAGTTGAGACCTGATTTTGACTAGCACCTTGAACAGGAGAGGGAATGGGGGAAAAGCATACAGGAACTTCCCTTCCCAAATGAGAACTAGGGCATCCAGGGGGACTGAACCCAACACTGGGGGCCTGCAGCAAAAAAGAGGAAGTTGGTGATTGTCTGGGGCTGCAAAAAGATCTATCTGTGGGGTGCCCCATCTGGAGAAGATCACCTTTAAAACCAGGGGATCTAGGGACCATTCGTGATGACCCTGAGATAACCTGCTGAAAGCATCTGCCAGGACATTGTCCTTGCCTGGGAGGTGTACTGCTAAAAGAGAGGTGTTCAGGGAATAGGCCAGAGACCATAACTTCATTGCCTCTGTGCGCAAGGCCGTAGACCGAGTGCCCCCTTGCTTGTTGATATACCACATTGTGGTGGTATTGTCTGTCCTGATCTGAACTACTTTGTTCTGAACAGACCTGGAAAAAGCTTGAAGTGCTAGAAACACTGCTCTGAGTTCTAATAGATTGATGTGAAGCAGAGATTCCTGAGGAGACCACAGCCCTTAGGTGGTCAGGTCCCCAAGTGGGCTCCCCAAGAGGAAGGCATCTGTAGTAAGGATTAGAGAATAAGACTGAGTGACAAAGGGAACTCCCTGTCTTAGATTGTCCTGATCCTGCCACCACTGTAACGCCTGGATCAGGGTTCGAGTCACTGGGATTAGTTTGGTCAGAGGGTCCTTTTTTCTGAGACCAGAAAGCTCTCAAGTGGAACTGAATGTCCCTCATTTGAAATTTTGCTCCCTGAACCACTGCTGTAGAGGCAGCCATGTGTCCCAGGAGCTGCAGAAAATGCCTTGCTGGTCGAGACACCTGGAGGGTGAATGAAAAGGCCAGTGAGATAAGGGTCCTTGCCCTGTCCAGGGGAAGGAAGGCTCTTGCCTTTATTGTATCCAGCTCTGCCCCTATGAAGGTGAGGACCTGCACAAGCTCTAGAACTGACTCTGAAAGATTCAGAAGGAAGCCTAGAGAAGTGAGCAGTTGCTGAGTTATCTGTAGGTGTAACTTGACTTGGTCTGGAGACTGGCCTACTATGAGCCAGTCGTCCAGGTATGGGAAAATGGAGATCCTTTTTCTCCTTAGGAAGGTGACCACTACTGCCAGGCATTTTGTGAACACCCTTGGAGCAGAAGTTAGGCCGAAGGGCACTGCTCTGAATTGGTAATGGCCTGAGGGCAGCTCGAACCTGAGGTACTTTCGGTGGGAGCTTCTGATGAGAATATGGAAATAGGCATCCTTGAGGTCCAGGGAAACTGGCCAGTCCCCTGGCCTTAGAGAGGGTAGAATTATTCCCAGAGTCACCATTTTGAACTTTGGCTTTAAAAGGTGCTTGTTTAAATATCTGAGAGCCAGGATGGGCTGCCATTCTCCTGTCTTTTTGGGGGTTAGGAAGTACCAGGAGTACAATCCTTTTCCCTTGTGTAGGGGTGGAACCCTCTCTATGGCTCTTAGAGCCAAGAGGGAAGAGACCTCTGCCTCTAGGGCAAGTGCCTCTGAAGGATTTGCATGCGGAAAGGATCTGGTTCTCATCTTTGGAAATTTTTTGAAGCTGTGACCCAGTCCATGGCTTACTACTTCCAGGACCCATTTGTCTGATGTTAAAGACATCCAGTCCTGGACAAAGTAAGCCAGCCTGCCCCCTACAGGTGGTGGAGAATCGGTCTTGGCAAACCCATCAGGGTGCCTGTTTGGCAGGGGCTTTAGGCTGAGGGGTGGAAGCAGGCCTGCTTATACCCCGTCTGCCTCTCCCTCTGAAGAACCCCCTATGAGCATAAGCAGAAGAGGAGGCCTGGGCTTGGTAGAAAGGCCTATGAAAAGGCCTGCCTCTGCCCCTGGAATGCTGCCTCTGGGGAGTGGCTTGCCTTTCCTTGGCCTGAGCACTCCTATAGGTGGTCCTGTATTCATCCATTTTCTTCATGTAGTTCTCTGTTTGCTCCCCAAACAGAGAATTACCCACAACAGGAAAATCCATGGCCTTAGTCTGGGTATCCTGAGACAGGGTAGTACATCTGAGCCAAGCCATCCTACGAAGGGCCACAGATGTAGCCATGACTCTAGATGAAACATCACTGGAGTCCACTGCAGCATGGAACTGCACCTTGGATGCCTCAATACCATCTGCAGCCACCTGCTCCAGCTCCTTGGTAAGCTGGCCGGGGACCTGTTTAGCTAAAGCCATTACAGTGTCCCATCTAGATTTCTGATATCTAGCTGTATAGGCCATATAATTAGCCTGCCTGAGTCCCAAGGATGCTGTCATGTACTGTTTCTTTGCCATGGAATCAATCCTCCTGGAGTCCTTGTCCAGGGGGGTGTGAAGCCAAGGGTATATTTGCCTTATCACAGGCAGCAGCCTGCACTACCCAAACACGGCTGCATTGCTGGGTAAGGAACTCCGTATCTGAGCCTGATAGAGTATACCTCTTGTCCATTCTCTTGTCTACAGGAGATATAGAGTTAGGAGTCTTTAACATTTTGATCGTCTGTTTCCCAAAGAAACATAGAAACATAGAAGTTGACGGCAGATAAGGACCGCAAGGCCCATCCAGTCTGCCCATTTCTTTTTCTACCTTATAAATGTGCCATCGGCCTTTGCTCTGTCAGTGGCCTATCTAATCATAGTCATTTGTATTGCTCCCTTATGCCTATCCCATGCCTGTTTGAAGCCCTGCACTGTATTCATAGCCACCACTTCTTGTGGTAAGCCATTCCATGCATCCACCACCCTTTCTGTGAAAAAGAATTTCCTCACATTCCCCCCTTAATCGGCCCCCCTCTAATCTCATGCTGTGTCCTCTTGTCCTGCTATTTTTCTTATATTTAAACATGTTAGACTCTTTCACCTTGTTAATGCCCTTAAGGTGTTTGAATGCCTCGATCATATCACCTCTCTCCCTCTTTTGCTCAAGGGTATACATATTGAGCTCTGTTAATCTGTCCTCATATGTCTTCTGATGCAGTCCCTGCACCATTTTGGTTGCCCTTCTCTGGACTGCCTCAATTTGGTTAATGTCCTTGTAAGGTGTGGCCTCAATACTGCACACAGTACTCCAGATGGGGCCTAACCAGTGTCTTGCAAAGAGGGATTATTACCTCCCTCTTACGACTTGTGATACTCCCCCCCCAGCCTTACCTACTGCTTTAGAGGTCTGCTTGGATGATTTCAGGTCATCAGTGATGATGATGCCCAAGTCTCTTTCTTCCTTTGTGACTGCTAGCACATCCCCTCCCAGCCTATAGGTGGCTTCAGGGTTTCTCTTCCCTATGTGCGTGACTTTGCACTTCTTTGCATTAAATCCCAGTTGCCACTCTTCTGACCATTTTGCTAGTTTATCCAGATCTCTTCTCATTCTGTCCACCCCACCTGGATCATCTACTCTGTTGCAGATCTTGGTGTCATCTGCAAACAGACAAGCCTTACCCTCTAGTCCATCTGCAAGGTCACTAATGAAGATGTTGAAGAGGACTGGCTCCAGGACTGATCCCTGAGGTACCCCACTTGTGACTTGCATCTCTTCTGACTATATATAATTTACCACCACTCTCTGTTTTCTGCCCGTCAACCAGTTTGCCACCCAGTTGACCAACTTCTGACCCACCCCAACCTACCCAGCTTATTTATCAATCTTCCATGTGGAACAGTGCCAAAAGCTTTGCTGAAGTCAAGGTAGGCGACGTCAACTGCTCCCCCTTGATCCACCACTCTGGTTACCAAGTCAAAGAAATCTATGAGATTAGTTTGACAGGACCTTCCTTTGTAAACCCATGCTGTCTTGGATCCTGTGCCTATGGATTCCAGGTGTTGCACTATCCTTTCCTTAAGGAGTGCTCCATAATCTTGCCCACTACTGAGGTAAGACTGACTGGTCTGTAGTTCCCGCCTCCTCCTGCTACCACTCTTGTGGAGCGGGATCACATGAACCCTCTCCAGTCTTCTGGAACCTCTCCTGTGCTCAGAGACTCACTAAACAGTTCTGCTAATGGCTCTGCTAGTTCCACCTTTAGCTCCTTAAGTACCCTGGGATGTATGCCATCAGGTCCCATTGCCTTGTCCACCCTGAGCTTAGCAAGCTCTTGTAGATCCTTTCTTTTGTGAAGGAGTAGTGCTCACCTCCTCCCCACTGTGTCCATGATGTTGAGCTGTGGGCCCTGCCCTACCTTCTCTTCAGTAAATACTGGAGCAAAAGTATCTATTTAGGATAGATACTTTACAGGGTCCTCCTCCTCACATGCTCCATTTTCTCCATTAGCTTAGCAAATACCCCTCTGGACTTTCTCCTTTCAATAATGTATCTATAGAAAGTCTTGTCACCTTCTTTTACTGTTCGTGCTAGTGTTTCCCAGTTTGGGACTTTGCCTGCCTTACTGCCTTCTCTGCTTCCCTTAGGGCAGTTTGGTATGCCTCCCTATCTTCATCCCGCTGTGTTCCCTTATATTTCCTGAAGGCCAGCCTTTTGACTCTGACCTTTTCTGCTACTGTATTTGAGAACCAAAGTGGTTTCCTTCTTCTTTTCACTTCCTTTTCTGTCTAACACAATGGGATGTTGCTTCAAGTATTGCATCCTTAATGCTTGCCCACTTTGCCTGTACCCTCACCTGTGTTTCTTTTGCCAGGGCTAGCTTAACTCTGTTGGCCATCTTATCAAAGTCAGCCCTCTGAAGTCCCATATTTTTGCATTGGAATGGGATGATTTAGATGTAGTAGCCAAATTGAACCATACCATGTGATGGTCACTGGCCCCCAGGTGACCTTCTACCTGGAGATCTGTGATCTCCTTCCTTGCTAGTCAGTACTAGATCTAGGATAGCCCTGTCTCTTGTGGGTTGCTGTACCAGTTGTTTGAGGCCCTCCCCCTGCAGGGAATCCACTATGTGTCTAGTTCTGGCAGATGTTCCTGCTGGTATTGACCAATCTGTATCCGGCATGTTGAAGTCTCTCATTATCAGAACCTCCCCTTTAGCTGTCATGTTTTGTATATCTTCTAACAGTAATGTGTCTATGTCCTCCCCCTGGTCTGGGGGCCTGTGGACAACCCCAATTCTTATGGCTGTCCCACTTCCTGTTTCCAGGGTGACCCACAGTTCTTCTGGCTTCTATTGTGTATTCTGAATTTCTGTAGCTTTGATATTTTCATTGACATACAGGGCCACTCCTCCCCCCTTTTTGCACCTCGGTCTCTTCTGAACAATACATAGCCAGGTACTGAAGTCTCCCAAGTGTGGTTACTGGTAAACCACGTCTCACTAATTGCTACTATGTCACTGTCATGGCGTTATTCGGTCCCGAAAGGTGATTTCACGGTCACTGCACAGAATCACCTTTTGGGACCAATTAATGAAACAACAGTGTCACTGTTCATGAGGTGGCCTCTCAAAAAGCCCATGTTTCAAATTTGGTGAAAAAATTCCAAAAAATGACTGTTACAAGCGTGCATTGCACAGTTTCCATGCACACTTGTAACTTCGTGAATTTGTAATATTTTCACTCCAGATTTTCAACATTGACATTTTTTTTAACACTTCCTTATGAACAGTACGGTTGTCGTTTTTTTTACATCCTGCCCGAAATGTGTTTTTGCACTTCCTGCACAGAACAGCGCGGTCGCTGTGGGAAATCAGTGTTCGGGACAGTTTAAGAAAATCACAGTGACACTGTTCATGAGCAGAGGTCCTAAAATGCCTATGCTGAAAATCTGGTGACAAAAGTCGATAAAATGATTGTGTTACGAGCCCGTATTGCGCAGTTTCCACGCACACTTGTAACTTTAAAAATGTGTAATATTTCAACTCAAAATTTTTAACACTGTCCATTTTACACACCTCCTTATGAGCAGTATAGCTGTCATGTTTCACATCCTGCCCGAAATGTGTGTTTGCACATCTGGCGCACAATGGCACGGTCGCTGTGGGAAATTAATGTTCGGGTGAGATTAAGAAAATCATAGTGACAGTGTTCATGAGCACAAGTCACAAAATGCCTATGTTGAAAATCTGGTGAAATAATTCCACTAAATGACTGTTACAAGCATGCGTTGCGCAGTTTCCAAGTACGTTCGGACGTTCGAGCATTTTTAATATTTTCACTCCAGATTTTCAACATTGCCATCTCTTCACACCTCCCTATGAACGGTACAGCTGTCATTCTTCATATCCTGTCCGATCTGTGTTTTTGTACATCTGGCGCAGAATGGCACAGTCGCTGTGGGAAATCAAAGTTTGGGACACATTAACAAAATCACAGTGCCACTGTTCATGAGCAGAGGTCCCAAATGCTTTCATGAGGTGGAGGTCACAAAAAGGCGATGTTGAAAATCTGTAGTGCAAATACCAAAAAACGCCTGAGGTGTTAGGGTTTCTAACTATAACGTCCCACCCTGTACAGCCTAACAGGCATCAGGGGTGTGCCTCTGCATTGCCGGCTGTAATGCTCACGCCATTCCACCCCCACCCTGAAGCCAGTGACAGGCATCGAGGTGTGCCTTGAACTCTTCGGCACCAGACTTCACCCCATTCACCTATACTGCACCCATTTCAGCGTATGTCTTAATGAAATGAGGTGTCTGTGATGTTGAACACACCAAGGCACATCTCAACACTTGGTGTCTACAGGATAGAGTGAGTTGAAATGCCGTGAGCATTATGAGCGATGACCCAAAGGCATACTCCAATGCCTGTCCATCTCTGCAGGGTGGAATTGGGATTGGCGTGTGTTCAATACTTCACTGCCATTCCTATTCTGCATCTATGCAACTCCTACACGTCCAATGCTAATATCACAAGCAAACATTCGGCACTGACAAATGCTTGCTTCAATCTTTTTATCTATGCCGGCAGCAGAGTATGGTGCTGACATGATCTTTGCAGTTACCTTTCTGATGGATTTGTGTATTGGCCTTGACAGACTCATAGTGGATGACAGGCCTAAAACATTCATAAAATCAACCTCTTCAATATCATCTTGTTTACTCTGAGGGAATATCATGAGCGTAAACCATTTGCCTGACAACTGAAGAATATTTATTTATTTTATTTTATTTAGTTTTTGTTGACCAGGTAAGGGCACTAGACAAATCCTGCCTATTTTCAGGCACGACCCGGTGGGAGGGGGACACAGATGAATGCCAACTGACCTTGAACCAGATTAAGCTGTTGGTGGTATTTTTAGTGAATGAGGGAAATTTGGCCAGGACACCAAGGAAATTCCCCTACTCTTTTCAATAAGTGCCATGGGATCTTTAACATCCACCTGAACTACCACCAATCCAGGCAGATGGGACCTCGGTTTAACGTCTCATCCGAAAGACGGCACCTCAGAAGTGCAGCACCCCTCTCATGCTGCACTACAGTGTCAGTACTGGGATATTAACCCAAGTGCCAGATGTGGGAACTGAACCCACAGCCCTCTGATCTCTCGGCCTCAGAGGCGAGTGTGCTACCTACTGAGCCATATAGAATCCTCATTTACTCATAGCAGGTAACCGAAGTCCTGTTCAGGGGTAACATCAGGCTTAAATTTGTTCCTTCCCATCATTCTCATACACCTCCTCCAGGACAGGTTGTGCTTGTGTGACCTGAGCCTGGGGAGGGAGGGCTGCAAGAGTAACAAGATTCTCCCTAACCTGGGATGCCTGAAAGAATGCCACATTTTTTTTTATGTCCTCCACATAGGGGATGATTCTCATTTCAACTGCCTGTTTCTTCTCCCTTAAAGGTGAAGTGACTGGAATGCAGGGTTTTATTTAATTCCAAAAATTGATTAGCGTTTTGCTCATAAAAGTGCTAAAACATTGTGAAAATGCATAGCATTTGCCTCATTGTGTTTAACAAACATAACACTTCTAAAAAACCTACATAAATACTTTCTGTACAGTTAGCATTGTCCCAAGAAAAAAACTGCTACTCAATTATTTAAAACCCTGGAATGAGTTTTGCCTTTTGTTTTGTCTTGCCAGCCAATGCAGTCAGTGGATGGTCAAAGGCTCTTCTGACACTTTGTCTATCATTTGTATCATGGCACGCCCTGATCAGACGCCCTGTGCTCATTACTGGGTTTAAAGATGACTTAGCAGCCTTTTCAGCCCCTTTGGGCAGAGTGTGTTGCTGGCAGCATTTTTCAGCCAAAGATATGGATGTGAAGAATCTTCTGATGCGTGCTTTCCATCACTGGTAACCACTTCCATTTTTGAGCTTTTGACTGGAGAGCTTTTTGGTGACACTGAAGACTAAGGAGCTGAAAAAGCTTCTCCTTTGGTAGTCCTTTTCTTTTGTGTTTTAGGGCAAAATCATTTGCACAAATAATTTCGAAAATCACGGTCAGGATCCTAACAGTTAAAACACAACTTGTGGCAGTCTGCTACTGCCAAGAGCCGATGATAGGATTTCTAATTTTTTAATCCTGTAGGCCCTGTTCTCTTTTTAGGTTTCTTGGTCATGCCAACTGACTGAAAACACCTAGAAAATCGTATATTCGGTTTCACAAATTGGAGAAATTAAAACCACCAACAAGGTTTTTCTTTATTTTCTGGTTTTACTAGAACACTTTGTTCCTCACTAGGCAGGAACCATGCTACATCGCGATTTCTCCGATTCCTAGAAACAGAAAGGGAACCCTAGATGACCACTAATTATACAACAAAAAATAATACTACTCTAAATTAACACAGCATATCGAAAACTAAAATAACTTAATAAGCAAAAACAAATTAACAGTTTAAATGTAATAAAAACTTAAAGTTGACCGTTAGGAGTGGAACAGGATTCCAAGGCAACTGCTCTCTTCAGTGGAGAAACAAATCTGATGTTACAATACCGCAGGGAGAGTAACCACAGTGCAGAGTTCAAGCAGAATTGTAAGTTATATTAGTATTCAGTTCTATCTCCACGGCAATACATCTGGAAGGAGAGGACGTAATTTTATATGAGATTATTGTTGGATTCCTGTTGTTAGGAAGAATTGTTTTGTACCAAAACACAGTTTGGAAAGGAGAGCTACTATACTTTAACTAAAATAATTAAATACTTTATAAAACAACGTATCTTTAGGACTTGGCTATCGAGTTATCTGGGAGCACAGTGTATGGTATTTTTTTTTTTTTTTTTTTTACAGTCATGCCCCCTGTCTCTCCGCAGTCATCCTCTCCTCAGGAACTCCCATGGTGGGGGCCAGCCTAAGCCCCTGACTCGGTCTTTGGCCCCCATCCTGCCACCGATCAACCACTAGGCAGGGAAGCAGAAGGTCCAGCTGCCTCCCTGCTTACTCCATATGTGTTGGGCCTCCAACCGAGCCAGGACTGTACCGCACCCCCTCCAGGGCCGGTTGCCAGGAGGAGCTACAGGGCCGTTTTATGTTTTTATCCCCGGTATCCCCGAGGATGTCAGCAACCAAGGAGGTCCGTGGAGGTATGCGCAATCTGAGACGTGATGCCACTCTGGATCCCAGCCGACGTCCTCCCCTCCCACATGGCACTCTCCCCTTCCCTCCCTTACCCGTTGTGCACCCAGGAGACGGTGTTGCAGCAGGAACGGCATCCCTCCCTCCACAGAGGATTGCGCCCCTTGGGTGCTGGATCCTCCCCCCCTTCCCCGGGCCGACCCTCCAGCTCTCTGGGCTCATTCTTGAACCTGGGTCGCCAGTATCGCAAGCAGTAGCACTACCACTGCACCAGCGGGCCAACTCTGACAGTTCTTTTTTTGCAGAAATTAAAGATCTACCATTAGAACGATGGGAGGCTACAGACCAGCATAATGAGAAAGCATCTTTGGGGGGGGAAGCAACAATCTAAGCCCAGGGGAACCGTGCACCTCACAGAGATGATGCACAAGTTAAACAAGGATGTTCTAATTCATACAGTAAAACTACACCTTCTAATACCCCACCTGAAAACTTCAATGAACATACCCTATGATCCTCTCTTAGAGCCACCTGTGAGCCATATGGCCCTCTTTGCCCACGACCTCCTTCTCTGCCATCTGTGATACTGAGGAATGGGTCTCGTCCAAAGGGTTCAGAGAAACTTCTCATCATATGACGCACATGTTCTCGGTGAGCAGAAAAAGGATCTCTAATATGGGAAAAAAAAAATAAAATCGGTTACAAATCAAAAGATGCACACTGTAATATACTATATAAATATATTCTCATATATGTTCATTATCTTCAGTGATATACCTGAACTTGTCTGCCATTTCATAACTTTTCAAATACTGTAAACTTAACAGATATTAATACTTTAGGAAGTACAGAAGGCTAAAATCTATAGCCTCAGAAACAAAAAGGCTCCAGCAGCATTAGTTCAATCTTGGTAGGGCCAGGTGTACTATTTATGATGAACATAAGCAGTACATACTGTATGAAAAAGGTACTTCAGTACTATGCCAGAACTTAAAGCTATGTGTGATTCACAAGTCAACAAAACAACACAATACCTTTACAGTGCTAGTGTATGGCTAATGTATGAATGCATTCATATGAAAATCGATAGCATCATGGCTATCACATATCACAGCCAACAGTTATGAAGAAAAAACATTACCATAGAAATTATGTTTTTTCTAAGGGGTTCAGTGATTCTTACAAGCCTAGTGCAATCACTTCATGCTTGAGTTTTTGCCCCATAGAATTTGTAATGTTCTGAAAATTCAAACTCTGCACTGTGGTCACACCCCCTAGTGTTCCAATGGCAGATTTAAGGCTGAAGAGCCACAGAGCACTGACCTCCTATCCAAGCTATTGTAACTTCCTACTTAACATAAATATATCAAGAATGTTAGCACCATACACTGAAAATTGTAAAAACTGTAAAGTTTTTAACCACAGAATGCTCAAACATTAGAAACAACTACTGATTATAGTCTAGAAACCTTTTTTACTAAGATTTTAGATGGGAAGAAAAGGTTGTGTTTGTAGGAATCCCTAGAAAACCACTTATAAGAAACATCATTACTACGGTGAATATTTTTTCTTCTTCTAACAGTAGTCTACTAGTGATATCGTGCAAGTCTGCAGACTCCCAACAATACTTTGGGAGACATGATCTAGAATATACGTAGGAAAAAGGTTCTTCAGTACCGCAGTTCCAAACCTGGCATCCCTTACGGAGTTGATGTCTAAGTAGTAATGTTTAGTGAAGGTATGCACTGTAAACCTAGTAGCCGATTTAAAATTCTCCCACAAACGTATGCCCTTATGGTTGCCACAGATGCAGAAGAAGCTCTAATTGAGTGCACCCACAAACCCTTGGGGGGGCTGTTTTTCCAGCTTTCTCATAATAGAATTGTATGCAGGAGACTATCCACCCTGAGTTAGTGTTCTTAACTACTGACTTGTCTTTGCCTGACTTGCCATAAGTGATGACAGCCATGTGCTGTATTGTTCTGGACCATCTGGTTCCATCTAAATATAAGCTCAAAAGCCCTTTCAACATCCAGGCTGTGCAGCTTCTCCTCCCCTGCATTCATATGGGGATTTCGAAAATACACAATCAGAGTTATTGACCGATTCAAATAACATTTTGACACCACTTTAAGGAATTTCTTGTGTGTCTTGTCTCTATGGGGAAAATATGTGAGGTGCACCAAATGATAAATCTTTTCCATTTTGAGGAATACGATTCCCGAGACAGCTTTAAGACTTTCAATACTTAAACTGACATGTTTATCCCAGAATATTCCAGCTCTTCAAGAACCAAGCCTTCAGGTGAAGTGTTCTGATGTCTGGAAGAACCATCCTGCCATTTGAAAGATTCAAAAGGTTGTGACTCAAGGGTAGTGAAATTGGGTTTCTGTGCGACTCTGTCAACAGGAGACTGTGCCAGGTCTGGCCCAGTTCAGTACTACTAAGATCATTATTGCTGGCTCCCTTGTTAGTTTCAACAGCACTCTGAATTAGCAGTAGTAGAGGAAAAGAACAGAAGAACTTTACCTTCCAAAAAAGGGCAGTACATCCCCTGGGATTGTCCATAGAGAGGGAGGCCTTCAGTAAAATGTGAGGACCTTTCTGTTTTCCAAGGAGACAACCAATCTATTTCTGGAGCCCACCATTCCTTGAAAACTAAATTCAGCACTTGCTGATCCACTGACTAGTATTGATTTCCCAGACAAATTCTGCTTATGGAGTCTGTCAGCACATGGTATTTGCCTGACAGATGTTCATCAGTTATGGCTGCCTCTACGGAATATGCTAGGTTTATTTGTTGTTTTTTTTTTGTGTTTTTTTTTGTTAACCAGGTAAGTGCACTAGATATAAAAATGATCCTCATGGCCTCTGTACAGGATTTTGTGGATCTGGGACCTCCCAGTTTGTTTATATGACACTGTTGTATTGCCCGTTTTCTTTTCTGGACCGTTTGACATTTCATCTGGAAGGAAAAAAGACGGCACTGACAGGAGCACTGCTCACACTGCTAACAGGTTGATTTCTTCCATGTACTCTTGAGTCCCAGACATGACTGACTGTTGTCCCCAGATAGCCTCCCCACCCCAACAACATAACATCAGTTATAAGGACTCTTGTGGGAGAAATTTACTGGAAGGAAATATCCTCCCTGAGATTGCTTACGTCTTTCCACCATGCCAACACCTGTACCAGACGTTTAGTGACTGTTTCACAGGAGCAGTTCTTTAATAGCAGTGTGTTCTCAGGTGGCACTGCACATACCTCATTTGCAACCAAGCCCATGGAACTACTGCTGTGCTTGGTGTCACATAGCCTATTAACTGAAGGAATTTGTGTGCAGACCTCTCCTGAGAAAGCCCTGGATATAGGGTACTACATAGAATGACTGCACTTGCATCCTGCACACACTCATTTATTTATTTATTCAGTTTTTGTTGACCAGGAAAGGAGGACTAAATAATTCTGCCTATTTTCAGCCTCGCCCCAGGGGAAGGGGCTACAGGGAGATGCCAATAGACACTGAATCAGATTTAGATATTAGTGGTATTTTTAGTGAATGGGGGAAGATTTGGCCAGGACACTGGGGAAATTCCCCTACTCTTGTCAGTAGGAGGAACGCTGGTCACCACAATGGATCTCTGTCTCTGTGAAACCCTGCTGCAGCACAGACCTCTCCTCAAGTGCTCTACTGCTGGTCACGGACACTTCCAGCTCCTGCAAATGTTGGCAACTAAAGTTGCATCTCCCTACTCACGACTTCACAGGCCCATGCCTGATTTTCTCTCGACTCCTTTCTCTGCTTCTCCGAGGGCTTTGGACCCTCCTGATGTTACTATGCTGAATTCTTCGAGTTTTCCTGTGGAGCAGGGTCTCTGCTGCATCGTGTGTTACACATGATTACCCTGATCTTCGGTTCTCCTGTGGCAGACAGTCACAGCGACTGTATGAGTCGCATTCAGGGACTCAGCAGTTGGTCTCCTTGGATCCTCTTGTTTCGACTGCACGTCCTGGGACTGTTCAGCCTCCCATTACTACTTCTGCGCTTCTCCGCTCTCGGTTTGGACTCCGTGATTCATTGGACGTTTCGGATCCCTCTTGGAATGCTCCTGAGGCCTTACATGGGGCGGGATGGACTCAATCCACTTCGGGCACCTGGATACCAGATCCCTCTATGGGGTACTGTTTTCCCCTAACAGGCCTGTACCTCTTCTGAGCTCCAACGAGGTACCTCCTCACAGTGACATGTGTGTTAATAAGGTCTGTAATGTTTCTATACCTAATGCTGTTTCTGGGGCTTCTTGGGGGGATATTATGGAATCTAGGGATCTTGTTAATACTCATGGTTCTCCTGCCGTATCTAAACATACAGAGTCGCCCTTATTACTTTATCTCAGGTTCCAGAGGACTCCTCTCCTCTTCAGCCTACGATTACCTCTCCCAAAACTCGTGTCAGTACTTCTATTTCTTCTTCCCTCCCTGTGGAATCTATCCAAGCTCCTTTAACTTTGTTGGATACTCCAGGGGAGGGTACCTCAAATGTGATGGTTCCCACATGCTTCTAGCAGGGGACCTGTACTCTCCGATTTATTCAAAAATAAACTTGAGCAAGCACCTCGCCGGAATGCAGTTCGTCTACGCTACAGGGGTGGACTTTCTGAGTTCCCTGACCGCTATTATGTAGCCCGGACTCTCCTGAAGGGCTTATTGCATTTTCAGGCCTCGGACATCTATGCCCTGATCCACATCTCTGGGGAGGAGACTTCTGATATTAGTTTTAAAACCTCAGCCGGTTTAGATAGGTTTTGGCATGCCTATACCTCCCTAAAAAATACTCCCCTCTGGACTCTCTTCTATGTTATACCCCTTACTAAACCAACTGTGCGTACAGTTACTATTATGTTTAGGAATGAGGGTGTTAGCATAAATGATATCTACCATTGGTTACAGAATCGTTGTAATGTTCTGTCTCCCCCTGAAGCCATTCTGGATGACGAAGGTTTGTGGACGGGGGTTGGAGGTTTCGGGTTAAACTTTTTCAGGTAAACTCTGATGTGGTGCACTTACCTAACAGTTTCTTTTTAGGTAAGGATAGGGGTGTCTGTTTTTATGGCGGGCAGCCACGAGTCTGCTACAAATGTGGAGCGAACACGCATTTAAGCAGTACTTGCGACCTATTGAAATGTAGCTTATGTGGGGGGTACGGACACCCTAGTGTCTCTTGTAAAAATGTTTTTCAATGTAATTTGTGTAATGAATCTGGTCATGCATACCATCAGTGTACTTGGGCTAGTAAGAATCGTACTGAGGGGTGGAATTCTGATGTTTTAGTACAAAAAGCTCAGGATAAAGCCCAAGACCGTCTTACTTCCCTGGCTCCTGTGTACAACCCTATAGTGGTCTTGCCCCCCGATCTCCCTGTAGCCGATCCTCCTGATTCACTACTGGTACTTGACTCTCCAACTGACCTTGGAAATATCTCCCATACAGAAATGAATGTAGACCCTCTCCCTCCTCCTACCCCCTTTCAACTCCCACTGCTCCCATTCTGGATTCAGAGGGGCATACCTCTCAACCTCCTGCCTCATAAATCAGGGACAAGGCTTAAAAAAATCAGGGACAAATGACCAAAATCAGTGACACATCTTCAAACTTGATGATATCCACTCAGGAAGCTGGTAGAATATGGAACTTAGTGCAAAATGCATTGTCTAAGGAAGAACAACTCTTTAACTTTAATGTTTGACATTATTTTGTGTTTCCAACTCCCACTGTTTGGTCACGGAAACACAATTTTAGGGAGGACAGAGTAAAATTTTTAGGCAAAATCAGGGACGTCCCTGAAAATCAGGGACAGTTGAGAGGTATGCAGAGGGGTTTCAACCAGGCAGACGGGTTACTAGGGCTGCTGCTCGTAAGAACTTGCAAGCTCCTGATCTTCCCCGTCTCCAATGCTTCTGAATGTCTGAAAGGTGACAAGGATGATACTGATGGTGATACTGATGTTTCTGCTTTACTACCTGACATTGATCTTCCTGTTTCTAAACCCCCTGATGTTGCCCGGAAAAAACTCACTAAAACCAAAAAGGGGAGTAAGAAACGGAAGAATATGGCTGTTCCTGATGGAAGTGGTTGAGTAATATTTTGTCCTGGCTACTATCCGGATTGCCTTCTTCAATGTTTGTAGCTTGAAAAGCTACAAAAGACAGATGGTTTTCTTTCACTTTGCTGCCTCGCTCCCTTTAGATATCCTTTTGTTACAGGAAACTCACATCTCTACCTTATTTGAGGTACAACAACTTAAGTGAGGCTGGTATAAGGGCCCCTCCTATTGGACCTTTGGGAATGACTCTGCTGATGGTGTAGCTATTTTATTTTTTTCACCACATTTTTCCGTATCCCGCATCATAGATGTTTTTTCCTGGCAGGGCACTTATTATGGACTGCTCTATTCATAAAATTTTTTTACGTTTAATCGTTGTTTATGGTCCACAAACTAAAGCCACCCGTATTTCTTTATATGATTTGATTAAACCATTTTTGTGTACTCGCAAACATATTATTTGGGGGGGGACTTTAACTGTTCTATTGATGTCACATATAGAACAGCTTCTGGGAAAAAGGTATATTGAGATTCCCTGGCTTTATCTACTTTAATTAAGGATGCGGGTTTGAAGGACGCATATCGTTCTTTACACTCTGATGCGGAGTACACGTATCACAGATCAGTATACCACACTAGGACTGATTATATTTTTGTTTCCAAACACTGTGTTCCCAATCGAATCTTTTTACGCCCTACTAAAATTTCGGACCACTGTCTTTTGACAGGTGTTTTTTTTATTGATTATACTTCCTTGTCCCCGTTTCGACCTCTCCCCAATGAAAATGGAATAATTCTTTGTTTTCTTCTCTTTCTGTTCAGACACAGGTCCGTACTATTTTCCAAGCCCGAATTTCAGTTCTCTGCTGCTGTGATTCTATTTGGGATTGGTGGAAAGATACAAAGCTAGATTTTTGTTCTTTTTTTTCAACATCTGGGAAAGAAAAAGGCTCGGGATGAATACCTTACATATTTAAATTATCGCAACCAATTATATAAGTTAATGTACCTTTCTGTCTCTTTTTCTGTCGATTACTCCTCTCAAATTACTAGGATTAAACGACTAATGATTTCTCACCAATATGATAGCGCCCGGACCTTAGATTCCTTTATGCGAGTGGGTACTTCTATGTCCCCTTCTGCTAACCCATTTTTAGCTTACAAAGATAGACTTCACTCCACTATCATGCACGGTCTGTTGGATGATCATGGTACTATTGTTCACACTATTCCTGGTATGTTTTCTGTTATGCATTCCTATTTACAAACACACTTTTGTACACTACCCCACATCTCCCCGGATTTATCCACTGTCTTGTCGGCCCTGACCCCTCGGCTTTCTGTTTATCAAGTTCCGGACCTTGTTGTTCAAATCACACAAGATGAAGTTGCTTGTGCTATATCTCATCTCAAACTAAAGGTGGCCCCTGGACCTGATGGTCTCACACATGAGTTTTACAAGACATTTCAAGACAATTTGTTAGAAATCCTGACCCAAGTTTATAATTATATTCTGAATACCTCAGAGAAAGCCCCTGAATTTGGTATATCCTTTTTAAAATTCCTATATAAAAAAGGGGATACACACTCACTTACTAATTGGAGACCCCTTCATCTCCTAAACACAGATTTTAAAATTCTCTGCAAGATACTTTGTTCTCACCTTCAAAAAGTTGCCCCTGATCTCATTGACTCAGCTCAATCGTGTGCTATTCCGGGACGCTCTATTCAAACAAACCTCTTTCTTTTACGTGAGATTTTTGAAGCTCGGAAATATAAAGGGTTATCTGGTTTTGTTTTTTTCCCTGGACCAAACTAAAGCCTTTGATTCTGTACACCACACTTATTTACTACAGATTATGTCACTTTATAGTATACCACAACTTTTTTTGCAATGGCTCACACACATATTTTCCCTGGCATATTTTGTTCCGATTATAAATGGTTTTATGGGTAACACTCTCCTACAGAAGGTTGGGCTCCGCCAAGGTTGTCCATTTAGCCCCTTGTTATACACCTTTGCCTTAGATCCCATCATTTGACAGATCAGATGGGACTCTGGAATTGTTGGACTAACTCCTCATCCCGATTTATTACCTGTCAAGATTTCCGCTTATGCGGACGATGTAGTGTTGTTTACATTGAATCAAGACTCAGGTGATAGAGCACTTCGGATATTTCAGTTCTTTTCTTTAATTTCAGGGGGTCATATACAGTAAATCTACAGAAAGGTGTCTGCATTCCCTTGGACCCTGACTCTGCCATTATTCCAGGGGTGAGTGGTATCAGAATTTGTACTACTCCCCAGAGAATTCTGGGAATCTGGTTCAATGTTCCTGATGGGACTAGCTATAACTGGGAAAAACGCCTCACACTTGGTGAATCTAAAGTTCGGGTATGGAAGACTTGGAGATTGGGTAAGAAGAAGAGGGTCTTAGTAGTGAAAACATTTTTGCTCCCTATTTTTTTGTTTCTTAGTCATATTTATGACCCTCCTAAGAACTTAGAAACCAGGATACTTAGCATATTCTTTCAAATGATTTGGGGAAGTCGCCTTAATCCCATTAAACGTGATGTGACTTATTTACCTGTACATCAGGGTGGGTTGAGTATGATACATCCGACTGCCTTTTTTCCTTTTCACCTTTTTCAAAGCTTTAGATATTTATTTCATGTTTGCGATTCATGGGTATGCAAAGCTGTGGATCCTATCAAGTCTGCTTGGACTAACCTCCCGCCTTCCCCTTCCCGTGTTTCTGGTTTTCCATCTTACGCCATAGATGGATTCCGTACCTCACGGGTTTGGAAGCTTAGTAAAACATCTCTCTTGTTTTTGAACAGGAAACAACTATATGTTGCTTTTCTGACAGTTTCTAAACCGGTGCTACAGTTTCCACATTGTTCTCCATCTCGTATGACTTGTGCTGTTAACATTCTTAGAGATAAAAGAATCCCATCACATATGTGGGATGTCTCCTGGATGTGTTGCCATGGCAGGTTACAAGTCCGAGGGAATTTGAAACACAAATCCTCACGGGATAGGTATTGCCCTAAACCTTTTTGTGTTCAAATAGAAGAAACTATGGAACATTTTTTTCCTTTCCTGTTTAGATGCCCATCTATTTTGAAAAACACTGGCAAACAAGTGGAAATGACCTTTCCTGAGCAGAATTACATATCAAGTGTTAATTTTGGGTGATTTCACTGCTTCATGGAAAACATTCCATCCTAGTACACTTAAGAGTATTGTTTGCTATCTGTAAATATTATCTGTGGCAAGCCAGATGCCAATATGTATTGCAACAAATTCCGACCTGTCTGGCTACCATTATATATCATATTGAAAATGCACTATTGTCTATTAAGGAATCTGAATACAAACAGCTCCCACTATCCAGGTTTCATTCCTTTTGGGTTCATTTTGATTTTTTACATTAGTTACTATTTGTTATGTCAACTTGTGATACCATGCCTGAAATGTGTTTTTTTTGGTTCCTATATTGCTTGCTCTTTGTGTCATGTTTCCGACTGATGTATATGGATTTTGTGTTTCTGTTTAATTGGTTTGGTCTTGTTTTTTTCTTACAACTGTTTCTTACTTGATGTTATGTTTTTTCAATAAAAAATTCCCCTACTCTGTCTGCAGGGGTGCTGTCACTTCCTGACAGAATGGAGGGACCCATGTTGGAGCCAGACACAGGAAGAGGAGGAAGTGCTGATGTGGCAGGGGAGATGGCCTCCTCTCCTGTCCATTCAACTTTAGAGGCTGTTGAGAGAGAGCTATGCTTTGGCAAGAATTTCAGTTATCCAGTTTGGAAAGGGAAGATAAAGACCAGCATGATGACAACACTAATATGGAAATTGTTTTGGACAGTGAAACAGGTACTAACTTAATGGATCTTACTAGTACTCCTAATGACACAGAAAAAACTTCAACAACTGCAAGACGAAGAGATGCATTATTTGAGACACAAAAAAGATTTACAACAGAAGCTCCGTATTGCTCAGCAAACACACGGAGACACAGTGAGAGCTGCTGCTTCTTTTGACAAGCAGCTGCCTCCTCACACAGCTGATTCTATGATGACTCGCTCATGGCTGTTGCCTGCTTCAGAAGTGGAGGGACCACTAGTAAGTTCGGCGGCTGGCAGTGCCATCGGTGAAGCCACCAAGTGCTGAGAGCCGTGCGGGTCTATTCCTCTCCTGCTAGCCGAACCGACAGAAAGAAAACATCTAGGAATGACAGCAAAGCGAGTACCGCATCAAGCAGATGACGCAAAAACGTGTCCGATAAACAAACATCTGCTGCTCAGGTAAGTGTCCCTTTTGATCCTATTATTGTGCTCACCTCTAATAAACCTGCGGGGCCTTTTGAAAATCCATTAAATGAAATTCTCCCCAAAGATGAATGGTTTCCTGAATAAGCCTTACAGAATGCGGGTTGGCAACACACTCCTGGGGGCAGTGGATTCCTGATGCTAGCGACCCTGTGGTATGGAAATATGATGAGGACTTTGCCCACGTAGACGCTGATAAAGTAAAGGACAGGATGGTGACTGATCTTACAAACAGCAAACCTAGGTGGGATGAGGCCCCTGCAGTACCTCCACAGCGTACTGAACTGAATTCTGCCCCCTTAGAAGCACCTTTGCAAGAGAAGCAACAGAATGTGGGACCTTCAGATGCTATATTGCGAAACCCTGACTGGCAGAACTGGTTGGCTCTCATGTTCAGACTAGCAGACTTATTTAGAAATACAGGGGAACCAGCCTCGAGGAGAAACACTGTAAGTCTCATACATAAAGGAGGGCTTGAAGATCCCAAAGACAGACTATACATTGCTAAAACATTATTGAAAGGCTCATTAAAGTTTTTTTCCCTCAGAAATATTCACCTTGATACATAATGGAAACTCTAATTATGATATTAGTTTTAAGTGCGTCACTAGTCTGGTTAGGTTTTGGAATCAATACCAGAAACTGAAAAATTCTCCTTTGTTACCTTTTCTTGCTGTGCCCCTAACTAAATCTGCAATTAAATTCATCACTGTAATGTTTAAGAATGAAGGTGTTAACGTTGACGTTATTTTATTTTGGTTGCATCAAAGATTTTAAGTGCTTAGTAGGCCCAACCCCATTTTAGACAGTGAAAACATCTGGAATGGGGGTTGGAAAATCAAGGTGAAACGTCTTTCTACTAATGATGGGCCTGTTCATCTTCCTAACTTTTTCTTTTTAGGAAAAGACAGAGGATCCCTTTTCTATGTAGGCCAGCCCAAGGCCTGTTTCAAATGTAGGGCCCGTAACCATCCGAGTTCAGCTTATGACACTATTAAGTGTAACCAATGTTTTGAATATGGACATCTAGCTGCCAATTGTTTAAATCTTTTTTAAATGTAATCTTTGTGAAAAGACAGGGCACGCTCATGGCAGGTATCCGTGGGCTTCCCACCATAGAGAGGACTGCCCCTCCCATGCAGGCCTCATAAACATAGCCCAGCAAGCACAGGCTAAAAAGGCAGCCAAGCAGCAAGAAGCAGAGAGTGGGACCTTAGGGGCTACTGAAATAGGTTCGCTAAACCCTCAACCCTCTACTAGCACCACAGTAACTCATCCTCTCAGACAGCACGATCAAATGGAGCTAGGAGCCGAGGAAGAACAACCAGTGGTTGAAACTCTTGATTCCCAAAATAAGGATATGCCACCTCTTCCTCCCCCTTCCCCTTCTATGACCCAATCCTTCCAAACTGTTGGCACTAAGAAGAGATCTAGGTCTAGAGCTACAGGGAAAGCTGAGCCCCCAGTACAGAAGGGAATTAAGGAAGGGAAAAATGAAGCTCCCCGTTGGAAATCTGGCAACAGATTTGTTCCCCTACCTGTAGATAAACACTGGGGGGACTCAGATGCTGAGGATTCTGATACCCCCTCTCTGGCCTCCACTACAACAGAAGATACTGAGGAGGGGGGCAGAGAGGATCCTATTGCAAAATGAACCCGAAATAGGAAAAGTTCTGTATCATTTTAGAAACTGCTCTTCTGTCTTAATGGCCCCCCCTTGGATTGTTGTCATACTCCTTTCTTATTTTAAGTATATATGACTTACTAACATACTAACATACTATTTGCCAGCAGATTAGGCCTTATGGTCTATCGAGTCTGCTCGAACCTAGATCCTTAGTTGGGTGCGAGACCCTCCCATCCCTTGTGCTCCAGAAACCCCTATCATCCATCCCACCCACCCCCGGGACAGGCCATCATCTGATACATCCACTTTCTCGTGTCTGTCCCTCCACTGTGGATCTCTGAACCAGCTCACCAGGCAGAGCATTCCAAGGGTCCACCACCCTCTCAGTGAAAAACCTCCTCCTCTTTTCCCCTCACCCTTCCACCTTCCAACTTCAAACCATGCCCTCTGGTGATGCCTCCTGCTTTAGTCTAAAGATCCCTCCATGTTTACCCTATTTATTCCCTTGAGGTACTTGAAGACCTCAGTCATGTCCCCTGTCTCTCCTCTCCTCCAATGAAAACAGGCAGAGCTCCTCAAGTCTGTCCTCGTAAGTCAAATCCCCTAGCCCTCGTATCATCTTTTGTTGCCCTCCTCTGTACCCTCTCCAGGAGCTGTATGTCCCTCTTCAAGTGTGGTCTCCAGTACTGTACACAGTACTCAAGATGTGGTCTAACCAGTCCATTGTACAGCGGCAGAATCACTTCCTTGCTCCTAGAGGTGATTCCCCTTACGATGCATCCCAACATCCTGTTTGCCTTGCTAGCTGCTCTCCTGCACTGCTCAGAGTTATTCATACATGTATCCACCATGACCCCTAGGTCTTTTTCCCCTATTGAGGCTTCTCTAATCATTTCTACTATAAATGTAAATAGCATAAAAAACAAACACAAAAAGACCTAATAGAATTTTTTTCCTGAAGTCAGATCCCTTGTGACATCTGGTGTACTCAAGGCACCAGATTAGAAACCCACCAGGAACTAGCTCAAGCCTCTAACAGCTGGACTTATGATCCTTCCTTTTGGTCAACAGGAGAGGAGCGTTGCAATGGGGTTGGGATGCTTTTTTCCACAGCAGGTATATCTGTATCTAGGTTAGTGGATACTTCTCCTGGTAGAGCCCTTTTACTGGATTTTAGTTATGGTCAGGAACAATTTAGACTAATTACAGTCTATATCTATACTCCTCAAACAAAGGCACAGAGAGTTTCCCTTTTTAGGGAAATCCAGCCTTTTCTGCATACATCTAAAATAGTACTTTGGGCTGGTGATTTCAACTGTGGTTTGGATCAAACAGACAGAGGTTTAAAAATGGAAAAATTGTTTTGTGACACTATGACCTTGAAAAATGTTATTTCCTTGGCAGGCTTAATAAATTCTTTTAAGTCTCGAAACGCAGCTGCAGGTCATACATTTTTTTAAGGGGGCCACCTCCACCCGTATTGACTTTATTTTTGTTTCAAAACATTTGAATTTAGATAGGGTAAGGACAGTGGCAATGGAATTTTCAGATCACAGATCTGTCGCCGCCACCATTAGTTGGGGTAATACACCAAGATGTAAAAAAAAAAATGCTTGAAGACTTAATGATTCCCAATTAGATTACCCTAGTATTAAACAGGCATGGCTAGCTGACTGGGAGGCTAGGTTATCAGTTTTAGCATGTTATGCCTACCTAGACTTTAGCAAGGCATTTGACACAGTCCCACACAAAAGATTAATATACAAGTTAGCCAGCTTTGGAGTGGGTCCCAAGGTGGTAGCCTGGGTAAAAAAACTGGCTGGACAACAGGATACAGAGGGTAACAGTAAACAGAGTTTACTCTGAAGAAAGGGGGTTACTAGTGGGGTACCGCAGGGTTCAGTACTGGGACTGGTCCTCTTTAATGTCATTGTAAGTGGCATTGCAAAGAGACTGGAAGGAAAAGTATGTCTCTTTGCAGACGACACAAAGATCTGCAACAGGGTTGATACAGAAGGTGGGGTGGAGAGGATGCAAAGGGACTTGGCAAGGTTGGAGGCATGGTCAAATGTATGGCAGCTTAGATTCAATGCAAAGAAGTGCAAAGTAATGCACCTGGGAAACAAAAATCCAGGGAAAGAGTACACAGTGGGGGGTGACATAATAACAACAACAGAAATGGAAAGGGACCTGGGGGTAGTCGTATCAGATGACCTTAAGGTAGGCAAGCAATGTGAGAAAGCAGTAAGGAGGGCTGGTGGGATACTGGGATGCACAGAGAGGCGCATCACCAGTAGAAAACAGGAAGCTGTTGTCCCTCTGTACAGACAGCTGGTGAGACTCCATCTGGAGTTCTGTGTCCAGTTCTGGAGACCTCATCTCCGCAAGGACATAGACAGGATGGAGGCTGTCCAGAGGAGGGCAACTAAAATGGTGCAGGGTCTGCACCACAAGACATACAAAGAGAGATTAAAGAAGCTTAATACATATACACTCGAGGAGAGGCAGGAGAGGGGGTCATGATATAAACTTTCAAGTACATCAAGGGAATCAACAGAGTCCAAGACAGTAGCATCTTTCAGAAAAAGAGGTGTTCAAGAACAGGGGGCACAATCTGAAGATAAGGGGGGGGACTGCTTAGAGGTAATGTGAGGAAGTATTTTTTCACAGAGAGGGTCGTGAAAGAATGGAACAGCCTTCCTGAGGAGGTAGTGGAGTCAAAAACAGTGGGGGAATTCAAGAAGGGACAGACATAAGGCAATTCTAGTGGGGGGGTAGGAGGAAGTAGGCTGTTGGTTAACTAGGATCTGCAGCCTATGCATTAGGTAGGGAAATGTGCAGACTAGGTTGGCCAAGCGGTCCTTATCTGCCGTCAAATTCTATGTTTCTATGACGATTTGCTGAGTTGGTGGGAAGATACTAAAAACTCCTGGAGAACCCTTTTTCAGCAGAAATCCAACTATAGAATAAAACAGGAGTATTTGCAGTATTTACATTTGCGACAGCAATTACGAACTCTGATCTCTTTATCTGAGACTCAGAAAAGAGATTATAGTCCTCAAAATAAAACTCTGAAAGAATAAATGAAGACCCTACAATATGATAGGGCAAAAACCCTGGCACAAGAAGCAAGATTTAGTACTAACATAAAAAGGGTCTTTAGAGCCCTTTAAAGGATGCAAAGGTAGAGTGGATCATAGCATAATTACGGGGCTTATATATCCCAATGGTAGATTTAGTACAGCCCCATTAGACATGTTGGCACTAGTAGAACACTATGTGGAAACTGCCTATCGTTCTAGTCTGGATCTGGTTGACACTGATATTAGTTCTTTCCTTGGGCACTCAGATTTGCCTCACCTTGAGACCTCCCTAGGGCCAGAGCTAATGAAAGATATAACTGTGGAGGAGGTACAACAAGCCATTAGAAACCTTAAGTCTGATTCACCACCAGGAACAGATGGATTTGGGGCAGGGTTGTATAAAACCTTCTCCATTCACCTTGCTCCTGCTCTAGCTATTCTATTTAATGATATGTTATCACTAGGACAACTTGCCCCTTATATTATCATTAGGATGACTTGCCCCTTCTATGAATGGAGCATTATTGATTTTATTATTCAAAAAAGGGGACAGAGAGCTTTTGGAAAACTGGAGGCCCCTGTGCCTCCAGAATACTGATTTAAAAATGTTTAGCAGAATTTTAGTGGCACGGCTCAATTTAATGGTACATACCTTCATTCACCCAGCACAGACTTGTGCAGTACCTGATAGAGGCAACATGGTAATTTACTTTAAGAGAATTATTTCAATTAGGAGATAGGTCTATAGTGCAAGGATATGTTCTTAGTCTAGATAATGAGAAAGCGTTTGATCGCATAGTTCACTCCTTTTTATTTCATACACTTAAGGCATATGGTATTCCAGAGAGGTTTATCGCTTGGATTAAAATCCTATATGCAGATGCCACCTTAATTCCTAATGTTAACGGGTGGAAGGGGAGAAAAATTCAAGTTAATAGGGGGGTCCGAAAGGGATGTCCATTAAGCCCTATATTATATGCCTCTGGGCTAGACGTCTTGCTAAGACATGTGGAGGGCCAGCAGAGTATATTAGGCATTCAGCCTCTGCCTCATTTAGCATCAAATAAGATGTTGGTTTATGCAGATGATGTTGTACTTCTAATCCACCCAAACACAGCAGAATCATCTCTCTCTACTACTTTTCCAGTATAATACTTCAATGTCAAGGACACGTATAAACTATGGTAAAAGTGAGGGAAATACGTTAGGCGACACCCCACTTCCGGCCTCTGGGTATTTTGCAGGGTTTAGTATTACAACAAACTACTATTAGAATTTTAGGTATAGATTTTGGGAATGAGGATTCAGCAAAACAAAACTGGGAGATCGCCTTAGAAGAGGTAAGACGGCTAGTTGCTGGCTGGAAAGGGAAGCAAATCTCTAAAAAGAAGAGAGTGATATTAATTAATTCCCTCCTAATCCCTGTTTGTTTATATATTTGTTATGTTTTTCCTCCACCCAAGTCAGTAGCCACGGCCTTGCTTAACATCTTTTTTCAGGCTTTTGGAGGAGCCGATTAAACCCCATCAAGAGAGAATTTACCTACAGACCCATTATAGAGGGAGGGGTCAAGATGGTAAACCCAGTAGCTTTCTTTTATAGTTTATTCATTATGTATAATATAGGTATAGCTTTGCGACCTGGGGACAAACTTTGGAAACCTCAAGTATTGGAATGGCTGAATCCTAGCATCCCTTTCTGGGCAGACAATACGGTTCCCCTGTTACGCAGGGTCCCAGCTGCCACCACTGGGGTTAGAACTTTGAAGAATGTCATTAAATGGAAGGTGTCCCCCACTAAAATCCTAACACAAGACAGGAAGAAACTGTATTCAGATATTTTACTGGCTGAACAAAAAGAGGTAGTTTCTTTCCCAGATTGTCCTGAAATTCACACAAATCAAGCGCTGCAGTTTCTAAAAAACAAGAGACTCCCTGCCTTAGTATGGGGCGTCTTACGGATAAGTAATTATGGGAAGCTAGCAGTTAAAAACAATAATAAGCATAAGAATTTTTGGCAGAAAGATATTGCCCCAGAGTATCCTGCTGTCAGACACTCAAGACTCAAAAACATTTTGTTTTTAGAATGTACCTTTGCAGCATATTTCTGGGATCAGTTAGCAACAACATGGAGGGAACCTCTGTTAAAATAGCTCTCTTATGCTAATATTATGTATGGTTCTTCCATGAACAGGTGGGGCAAATATAATTTTGAAACCATATATATAGTTCTAATGGTTATTAAATATTTTGTTTGGCTGTCGAGATGCGTTTGGGTTACACAACAAAGACAGATTCCCTATTTGGAGGTCATATATAATATCTGGACTACAATTCAAAATATTAGACACAAGGATTTAAGTATGTTTCCAAGAGAAAAATATGATCTGTTATGAGTTAATATTGATACATGGGATCCAGGTTAAATCATTTGACATTGTGATGAATTATTTATGCCTATTTATGCATTTTGTTTTCTTCATTTTTGTAACTTTCTTTTAAGTGCCTTATGCTTTAAGTTTTTTGATTTTGTATTTTTAGAGAGACATTTGTTGATGATGTTGTATTGTAGCTCTCTCCTTAATAAAAAAATTCCCCTGCTCACCTGGTATTGCTGCGGTGTTTCCGTTTGGTCAGTTCGTGCAAAGATGGCGTCCCGGGTGGAGAAGACTGCTTCCCTCCCAACCAGGTCCGAGGGGAAAGCTCATTCGACTGCAGAAGTTAATGATTCACTCCCAGCTGGGGTATACAGTTCAGAAAATGGCTTAAGTAACTCGTCGGGGGATGTGGACCCTAATGCGATGAAATACATCAATCGCTACTGCTAAAGAAACACTAACCTTGGTGCCTGCTTCTGCCAGAACTCTTGCTAAGACTGCCATTTTGTTTTGGACTATATTTCCTGCACAACTGTACACTTCTACAGCCCCGTGAGCTACCGGTTCACCTGACCACTGTAACACCGGAAACATCAGTCTGGTAAGCGAGGGGGCTACCGGGCAGTACGGGCAGTCAGGTGAGCAAAGGGAGTGGAGTGTACCAGGATAAAAGGTGTGCTGCACTAGCGGCTGCACACATGAGTGGCTCACGCAGGAGTGGCATGAGTCACCGGCATGTCTACGGCGGGAGGCTGTGAGGGAAGTTGTATAATATTGAGCCCTATATAATACTACTGTTAGAATAATGTGGCTTGCATATGTTTTGGTGTTAGGGCTGCTGTATACCTGGGGAAGGGTTATATACCTTCTGGATATGCCCTAGGGTGGAACAAGGATAGTGGCAGGCGTGTCTATAAGACAACTATAGCTGTAGGTCCAGAGTTTGCATTAAGTAAGGTTCATTACTTTGATGCAATTACCTGGACAGTGATGCAAGGTAAGGTAATACACCCTTCATACTTTATGTCAATTTTGGTTGGCTTTGGCAGATTAGTTAATAAAACAAAAGCACTTAGGCACAAGTCGACTAAGGTCGACAGGAATATGTTTTGGAAACTGTTTTTTTGTGCTTTAATTTTGCTAGCGGGCAACACTGAAGTAAACCCTGGTCTCCAAGTAATTCAACAGAAAGGATAACTGATATCAAAATGCGTACGGGACTGAAAGTTGCACATTTAAATACAAGAAGTTTGCAGGGTGTCACTTTAGCGAAGTTGAAGCGTGGATTCAAACTGAAGGTCTAAATGTCATAGGTTTGAGTAAGACCTGGCTCAACACGCAAATTCCTGATGAATATATTCAATTAAAGGGCTATGATGTCTTCAGATATGATAGGGGTGGGAAAAAGAAAGGGGGCGGTGTTTTACTTTATATGGAAGCATATGTATGGTACATGAAGTTGAGAAGGGGAACTTTAGTGATACTATTGATTTTTTAACAATCAAATTGATGTTTGCGGCCTGTTGGCGTGGAGGTTTGAGGCGCTGGATGCCACACCTCGCTCCACGCTGGCGACCCGGGTTGAGGTGGACTCGGGTCCTCCTGTGGGTCGGGCTGGGGGGAAGAAGGATCAAGTGCCCAACGGCATGCTCTCCTTCTTGGGGGTGGGAGGATTTGCAACTCTCTCCGCCGCAATACTGCCACCTCCTGGTGAACTGGGGGGATGTTGGTACGGTTGGGGAGAACACAACAACATAGAGGGTTGATGCTGGCAGGGAACTTGTGTGGATGCATGTCTCTGTGTGCGCCTGACCCCTTGTTCCCCATTGCACACCGGCATCAGGGGACAAAGAACACAGAAAACAGCCTTCACCTCTCCCAGGTGATGACCTCGCCATTAACAAGCACATCACCATCGGCAAGGCAGAGTCCGCTGTGCAGGCTCCTCTCCCTGGATCATTTGGGGGAAAGGTAAGGGGGACCTCTCCTCACCCCACCCGAGGGGTAATCCAAGCCATCAAGGACCTTAGGGGAGTTGAACTGGGGCACTCTAGGGGCAGACCTCGAGTCGGAAGAATGTCGTGCTTGGGGCTTTCTGGGGTCTGATTGAGTGGGGAGCTGAGGGCAGATGGAGGTGAGATAAAAAGAGAAAGTAAAAAAAAAAAAATTTTGATGTTTGGGGGTATAAGAGGTAAACATCTCTTCATAACTTGTTTTTATTGCTATCCAAATGCATAGATAATGAGTTAGCATTTTTTCAACATCTAATAGCTAAACACAATAATTTGGGAGAGCATATTATGATAGGAGACCAGAACATGGACTGGTCAAACAGTATGAAGCTGAGTCTAGCTGAGAGGTTAGCTTCACTTGGCCTATATCAGTTAATTGACCAACCGCACGATTTAATTATAAAACAAATAAACATACAATACTAGATTGGTTTGTAACAAACAGACCACAGAATATACTGTGTTGGGACCTACAGGCTGACACTATCTCTGACCACTGTCCAATAGCTGGTGTATGGTCATTCCCTAAAATAAAAATTCCTTTTAAAATAAGTGAGACTAGAAATATCACAAGAACTGATGCTAAAGGCCTCAAAGAGGAACTGGCAAAAATTGATATGAGCCAAACTGAGCAATTAATAGACCCCGAAGCCAACTGGCTAACACAGAAACTCCACGTATCCTCTGAGGCCCACACTCCTGTTACTAAAAAAAGAATTAAAGGCCAGCACTCCCCTTGGTTAAAGAAAGATCTGAGGCAACAAATGAAATTAAGGGATAGATTAAGGAAGAAATATTTGAAATCTAGGGATTTGAATGATTTAATGAAATATAAACAAACAAGAAATAAAGTTAAAAAGGAGACTACTCGGACGAAGGCACATTTTTTTAAGCAACAACAGTTAAAGAGCCTAAAGAACCCAAGAACTTTTGGGGCTTCATTTCGTAACATCTGTGCTCCTAAAAACAACTCTCAAATCACTTGTTTGTCTACTGGGGGAAGGGGAAAGTACAGTTACGTAAGAACTTACCATAACAGTAGATCTTCAAGAGAGGCTCTTGCAGTAGGTGATACATATCGACTGGCGCTTGACAACAAGACCTGAGCGAAAAATTTATGATAGCAGACCCTGGCGAGGGACCGCCCCCACGTCAGGTGACCGGCGTCAGGAGACGTCGGTATAAAGGGGCGGTCCCGGATGCCCACCTTCCAGTTCTTTCCCGCCACAGGCCGAAAGAGGCCGGATGAGAGAGGAGCGGATGTTTCCCTAAATGGAAAAGGAGCTGAAAAAGCCTAGGGGGATGGAGGGCAGGAAGGTATTACCTACTGCAAGAGCCTCTCTCGAAGATCAACTCTTACAGTAAGTTCTTACGTAACTGTACTATCTTACTTCGAGAGGGCTCTTGCAGTAGGTAATTACATATAGGACTGAATCCCAAGCAGTCTGGAACAAGAAAAGCACCATGAGGAGAAAACTACTCCAAGAAGTAATCCTAGCCGTGCAAGCCTCAAGACAGGAGGCCTTGCAAAACAGCTAGCCTGAAGCCTGCTCTACGGCGAGAGGCAATATCCAAACTGTAGTGTTTTGTAAAGGTATGGACGGAAGTCCAGGTGGCAGCAGCGCATATGTCTGCCGCAGACACATTCTTGAAACAAGCCACAGAGACAGCTACTCCTCTTGTGGAGTGGCCTCTGACTTGACCCGGGAGTGTCTTGTGATATTTGTCATAACAGAAAGTGATGCAATGAGCCAACCACTTAGACAGACGTTGCTTGGAAACAGCACTGCCTTCCTTTTTGCGAGCAAAAGAGATGAACAACTGATCAGTCTTTCTGAGATCCTTCGTCCTGTTGGTGTAGTATCTCAGAATCCGGTGAACATCCATAGTATGGAGTAAATATTCCCCTTGATTAGAGTACTGCGTAAAAAAGGCAGGTAGCTCTATGGACTGATTTAAGGTAGACTCTGCTACTACTTTAGGTAGAAACTTAGGATACGTGTGAAGAGCAACTCGTTCCTTGTGAAAAATCAAGTAGCGGATTTTACACATAAGGGCCTGGAGCTCAGAAATTCTTTGAGCCGGAGTAATGGCCACCAAGAACAGCGTCTTCCACGAAAGAAACTTCAAATCTACAGAAGCTGCGGGTTCGAAGGGAAGAAGGGTAAGTTTCTCGAGAACAAAATTCAAGTCCCAAGGAGGGGCAGGAGTATGGATGGGGGGCCTCAGATGGAGAACCCCTCTGAGAAAGGTCTTGGAGACCTCCAGTTGAGCAAAAGCCTTGTTTACGAAGGGAACATGATAGGCCGAAATGGCCACCATGTGTACCGTCAAAGAGGAATGGCCGAGACCCAGGTCGAACAGATGACGTAGATACTCCAGCAGAAGCCCCGCTGAACAGGAGAAAGGTTCTACGTGTTTGGAAGCAGCCCAAATAGTGAATGTTTTCCACTTCATGGCGTAATTGGATCTGGTGGAGGGTTTTCTGGCCTCCACTAAAATCTCCGCCACTTTGGGAGACACTCCGAAACGGGATTGGGCTAGGGTCTGCAGGAGCCATGCATGCAGTTGAAGGGATTTGAGGCCTGGATGGACCAGGGTTTTCTGATCCTGGGTCAACAAACCTCGAGATAGAGGAAGAGGAAGAGGAGGATCCTCTGAATACTGTTGTAGAAGCGAGAACCAGATTTGCCTGGGCCAGAAAGGAGCAATCAGAATTATTCTCACTCCTTCTAAAGCTAGTTTCTGCAAAACTCGTGGGATAAGAGGAATTGGGGGAAAGGCACAGACGAATCTGTCCTTCCAGTCTAGAGACAGAGCATCGCTCCAGAAAATGCCTCGCTCTTGAACGAGCAAGCAGAAGGTGGGAAGTTTTGTGTTTAGGGGGGATGCGAACAGGTCGACCTGTGGTGTTCCCCAAAGTTGGAAGATATTGTCTAGGACCCCTTGGTCCAGTTCCCACTCGTGAGTCAGAGCAGAAGAGCGACTTAGCTTGTCTGCCAGGGTGTTGTCGACTCCTGGAACGTGAATCGCCATGAGGTGAAGGCCGTGTTGTGTTGCCCATCCCAAACCCTCATTGCCTCCCTGCATAGAGGGTAGGACCGAGTCCCTCCCTGCTTGTTGATGTACCGCACCACGCACATGTTGTCCGTCTGGACGGCAAGGTGGCTGGGAAGGATGTATTGGTGAAGGGCTTGGACAGCGTACAACACAGCCTGAAGCTCGAGCACACTGATGTGGAGAGCTTGTTCTAGCCTAGACCAGGAGCCCTGGGTCCGATGAGGGCCTAGATGGGCTCCCCAACCTTCGCCCGAGGCGTCTGTGGTTAGAGTCTGAGAGGGGGGAGAAGCGCGAGCCAGACGGGCGGGCCGACGCCGCCTCAGAAACCTCCAAGGCGGCCATCGAGGAGCGGTCCCCCGGAGGGGATGTTATCTGCGTCCCAGCGACTCCCGAGGGAGACGCGGTGGAGGAGCCTTTGTCCTGGTGCCTCTCCTTGTCCCTCTTCTTTCGATGGCCTTCGAGGGAAGTGGAAGCCTGCCTCAGTTTTTTAAGCTTCTTCTCCATAGAGCTCATTTTCTTCTTTAGAATATGGGCTTCCAGGGATTGCTGCCACCTTTTTCGGGTAGCTGCGTTAAAGCTGAGGCAATGCTGGCACTTCTCGACCAGATGATCGGGGCCTAGGCAGAACAGGCACAGGGAGTGGCCGTCCTTGTGCGGTAGTTGGGCGCCCCACGAATCGCACTTATTCTTGTGCTCGGAGGGTGTAGGGGACGACATACACCGCGTTAGTACTGACGTTAGTTGAAAAATAGAGTTTTTGGTAAAAACTACAAAGGAAGGGGCTGACGAAACACAAACTTTTCTGCGCTGCACTGAGCTAATGGCGGGAAACAACTGAAGGCGGGCGTCAGGACCACCCTTTATACAGCGTCCTCTGGCGCCGGTCACCTGAGTGAGGGCAGTCCTTGCCAGGGACTGCTAGCTAGAAATGTTTCCATGTGGTCCTTCCGCCTGCCGGCGTCAGTCCTATATGAAATTACCTACTGCAACAGCCCTCTCGAAGTAAGATCTGTAACACAGGAAAAAGACTGCAGATTATGTAAATGAATATTTAATAAGTCAGGCCACTGAAGGTATCGACAAGGTAACAAGGAAACAGCCAGTGGAGCAGTTGTGTACTATGGGGAATGATCAGCAGCTTAAATTTGGGGCTATACTGAGCAGTAAGCTCTGAGACTATTATAGCAACTGGATGACAGGAAGGGTTGTTTGTGGACCTGACAAAATTCACCCAGGATTGTTAAGATTGGTGGCAGAAGATATTGTGCGACCACTGACATACTTATTTAACTTATCTCTAGATTACGGGATTGTACCCCAAACCTGGAAAGAATCGACAGTTGTCCCCATTTTTAAGGCAGGGGACAGAACAAAAGTTGTTAACTATAGGCCAATATCTCTGCTACCAATCATGGGTAAACTGCTGGAGAGGTGTGTGTTTGGACAGATGACGTCTCACTTTGAGAGGTGTGGCACGCTGGCTGAACAACAGCAGAGCTTTCGAAATGGCTTCAGCACTACAACAGCCTTGGTTGGGTTGACAAGCACTGTGCTGGATATCAGTGACAGGAGGCTGGTGACGGGCGTGGTTTTCATCGACCTAACCAAGGCGTTTGACTTGGTCCGTCATAAAATATCGTTACTGAGACTGAAGTCCTGTGGTATATCTGAGCCCAGTTTAAGATGGTTTAGCAGTTACTTGGATTCTCGTAAGCAAAAGGTCAGGACTGGAGGTACTACTTCAGAATTTGGGCAGGTAAAGATCAGAGTGCCCCAGGGTTCAGTACTTGGACCACTGTTGTTTTCAATTTTTGTTAATGACATACCCAAAGTGTTGAAAACAACTAAATGTATTCTGTACACAGGTGACACAGTTCTCCTCACTTCTGTGGCTGAAATCCAAACTGCTCTGCAAGAAGATTATTCCAAACTAACAGATTGTCTCTCTTTAAGTAAACTAAAACTAAATGAGACTAAAACAAAGGTCATGATGTTTGGAACCTCACAGAGGTTGGCCAGAACTAGAGTAGAACTGGGTATCAAAGGTGGAAACAATGCACTGTTATTCCAAGTAGTTGCATTTAAATACCTGGGTGTCCATTTGAATCCTACATTAAATGTATTGGGACATCTGTACATCATAGGTAAAAAAATGAATCAAAAGTTAGGTTTTCAGCCAGCCCAGTGGCACTGAGGGTGGAGGTGCTGGATGCCACACCTTGCTCCACACCGGCGACCCGGGTTTGGGAACGGACTCTGGCCACCAGGGGCTGGCCGGGGGAAGAAGGATCGAGCACCCAACAGCCTGCTCTCCTTCTCCGGGGAGGGATGGGGAGTTAGCCTCGCTGCTGTCCTGCCACCACCACCTAGGGATCTCAGGGGGTGCCGGCACAGTCAGGAACAACAAAAGGGTTGACGCTAGCAGAGGACAGGAGTGGACACACGTCTCAGCATGCGTCAGCTCGTTGGTCCTCACTGCACATCGGCATCAAGGGAACCAGAAAGAAGGAAAAATCCCCCAGACGGTCCTGGCAACGATCCTCCTCTCTGCTCCCACGATGCTAGAGGGGCAGACTCTGCTGTGTGCGCACGCTTCCCTGATGTCCGAGGAAGGTAGGCAGGCCTTCCTTTGCTCGCCCGCGGGGGTTAACCGGGGCTTGAAAGTAGAATTGAGGCATCGTGTACTCTAGGGGCAGACTCCTCAGTGGGTTGGAAAATGGATGCCTGGGGATCTGAGAGATAGGAGGGTCTGGAGGCCGTAGGAGGATAAACACAGTAAAAAAAATAAATAAATAAATGTTAGGTGTCCTGTACAGGAATATCAATGCTTTGACAGATGAGGCTAGGTTACTCATGGCAAGGCAAATAGTGTTACCAGTATTAGATTATGGGGCCCCTTTATTTTTCAGACAGGGTAGTTCTTTTTTGACAAAACACCAACTCATACTGAACAATATATGTAGATTTGGTTTAAGGGTCCCAGTTAGAACACACCACTGCCTTTTGTATAACAGGATGAATGTTTATTCCCCAGAGCAAAGAACTGAGTATAATACAGCAATGTTTGTCTTTTCAGTATACCATAGGGGGTCTCCTCATATCCTCAATGACAGGATTTCAAAACACACTGGGGCCTAGCAAACCAGGCTTATTGAGGCTTCTTTATGTTATCTTAAACAACATAGATTGTCTCAGACTGAATGATCATTTACATGTTATGGCCCTCGTTTGTTAAATAAGCGATCACAATTCACTAAAAAAGCAAAAACCATTAAGCACTTTAAAAAAATGTTAATATTTCACTTTAATTTTTCTTTCTATTGTATTATTTATTCTGTATATGTGTGTCCAGTTTTTGTATTTAATGTTATTGTTCTGTACATTTATGTCAGGCATGACTGAAAAAGGGCTGTGTTCAGTCATCTTCCTGGTGAAAAATAAAAAAACAAAACAAAACCAGAAGAGCATGCCTCCGGGCATTGCTGGAGGAGGAAAAACGCCGTATATCTGCAGTTTCCATAGGCGGCTCAGAGTTGGTAGCAGGTGTGGCTGTCTTTAGTCCACAGAATGCTGAGGTTGAAAGCTGAGGAACGGCGCAACTGGAGCAGTAGTGGAGATTTTACAAAGTATTGGTAAAAGGAGGGAAGAAGACACCAGAATGGGGCCTACAAATGCCCAATCAGGTGCTACGGACAGCAGATGGAGAGAATGGAAGCATGCTCAATCATGGAAGTAAACCTTTTTCAACTGAAAGAATTATTATGTCCGAGACTGTTACTGAGCCAGAAGTTGTGGAAGTATGTGACGATGGGGACAGAAAGAAGGAGGTATACCCATGGAACTAAATGAAGGGGGTATGGAGATTGAAACTAGTGAAATTAACAGCAATGAGCAAATGAGGGATGTACATGCAGGACAAATAAGGGCACAGAAGGTAATAAATTCAGCAAATGGGTCCTCAGAAATCTTGCAAGTCATACCAAACTACAAGAAGAATATTTTAATAACTGACCTTATTGTGGAAGAAACCTTAGAGAGTGCAGGGTAGGTTCGTCATTCCAAATCTCAACCCTGGGTTTCCCCCTGATAGAAGTACCTTCAGAAATGAAGATCCCTTAGCCCTTCCATCTTCACTGGAACTCTCTAACTCACCAAGGTTGAATTGAATAGTCCCTTGCAAAATAACGCTATAATGGTGGAAAGTGAGCAACAGAAAAGGCCCATAAATAATGAAGGGGTTTTATTGCAACAAGAAGTTAATGCCTGTCCGGAGGTAACTGTTGTTCCCGAACCTCCATTTCTGCCTCCCCCTCCAGGCCCTAAACACCAACGCGGTGCAAGGTCACAAAATAATAGGTCAGGCAATTCCAACTCAGCCAGGACAGACCCAAGAGGAACATCTACAAATAACAGAACTTACGCCGGATTATTCCATACTCCTCAGGAACCAGCAAAAAGGCGTAATGCTGTACGCATAAAATATAGAGGTGGCCTGGACTCATTTCCCGATGGGATTTATGTCCGGAAAAATCTTCTGAAAGACAGTATGGGTTTCTCAGCGCATGAAATTTATGCACTCATACACACATCTAGGGACCCCATTTATAACGTGAGTTTTAGAACCCCATCAGGATTGGAACTTTTTTGGCAACAGTATCAGAGTATGAGGCATATGCCAGAATGGTCTGCTTTAACAGCAGTTCCACTCACTAAACCAGCATTTCACACAACCACCATTTTGTTTAAAAATGAAGGAGTGGTGATTCAAGACATTCTATATGGACTAAACTTAAGATGTACAGTTCTTGGACACTTGGATCCGATTATGGATTCTGAAGAGATATGGACTGGGGATGGCGCATTAGAGTGAGACTTCCACAGGAAGATGTCAGTATTCAGCATTTACCAAGCTGTTTCCATCTTGGCACGGACCGTGGTTTCATTTTTTTTATTCTGGCCAGCCAAAATCTTGCTTTAGGTGCGGTGCATACACGCATCTAAGCTGTGTGTGCGATCAAATGAAATGCTCCCTGTGCGGGGGAATTGGACATGTTGCCATTAACGGGTCCACTCCAATAAACTGTAACTTGTGCGAGGACACCTCACACAATTTTTTAAAACTATCCATGGGCATCGCATAACAATCCAGAGAATGAATCGGCAGAAGATGATCAGGAGGTGGCTTTTGCCAGGGGCAGATGAGCCGATATAAATGCCAGACCAAGGCATGACAGACTACAGTCTCCTGATCACAGGGAAGAACCAAGGCATGAAACTTCAGAAGTACCATCAGCTAAAGCACCGCCACCCTGTTCGGTGTCAATATCCGATTGCTTGGCAACCTCTGAGGGAGATACACTGGTAGAAAATGAGGACCCTCAGGCTGAAATTGTGCACCAGAAGGAACAGAGTGCACTGGACCACACTAGGCCAGTGGATCAAGAAAATCCTTCAACATCTGCACTGGGACCCACAACTATGCCTCCCCCACTTATAGATACATGGGTACACCAGAAATCACAAAGATGGACTTGCAATTGCTCTCAGAGAGGATGCGTTATTAAATATGCCAAAACAGCCTGAAGTCCTTACTAAAAACAGGTTTACCCCTCTATCCAAAAGAAAGCAGTGGGATGAAGAAGAAGAGGACTCAGATGTATCGTCCATTGCTTCATCCCAACCAGACATTATGACCGATATAGAATGTACATCGTCTGATTCAAGATCTAAGAAAAAAAAACACCAGTGAAGCCAGGCTCTGAAGACACAGCAGGAGTGCAGGGAGCTCAATTACTTAATTCATGAGCTTGACTTTGACGTTTGGGTCTCTCAATACAAACAGTGTCAAGAATACGAAACAAAGGTATACCACATTTTCTGTCCTACAGGATTTAAATTTGGGGGTATATTTTCTTCAAGACACGAGACTGCACACTCTTAGTGAACAGCAGGGTGAAGAAAGACTGGTTTGGAGGCCCTTCATTCTGGTCCCTAGCAGAAGAATCCTGCTCTGGACTGGGCATTCTGTTTAATACCCCGGGTCTTACAGTCTCACGGCTGATTGATTTGGTCCCTGGAAGGGCGCTTATTCTGGACGCTAAATATCACACCCATGATTTAAGGCTGATTAATATTTACAAATTTCAAACAAAATACCAAAGAATAAAATCTATGAAAAAGTACAGCCTTTTTATACACGCTAAGTCTGTAATTTTTTTGGGGTGGATTTTAATTGTATTCTGTCCTTACTGGACAAAACCGGTACTACACATAAATTATATATAGATACAATTTTTTTTAGATAGGATATATAAAAATGCTCGCCTTAATGATTGTGCAGCTGTGTATAGTCCTCAGGTGGAACACACTTTTGTAAAGGGGAGGTTATCCACACGCATAGATTTTTTTCTCTGCATCACACTGGGTAACAACTATAACTGGTTTTATGGTCAGACCAATTGAGACTGGATCATAAATTGAGAGTGAGTTGTGAAACACCTTATAATAAATCACGGCCTAGTTCAGTGTAGAGGCTTAATGTCTCTTCTTTAGAAGATCAGGAGTCATGAGGTGAAATACAGGCAGAATTGGAGGCAAGATTGTCAGTATTTGAACTATGACAACTCGCTATTCTGGTGGCAAGATACTAAGAAGCATATCAGAACAGTCTGTAGTCAGAGGGCGAAAATTGCCTCTAATAAAGAATACCTGAATTATTTAAAGCTTAGAAGTGGACTTCAGAGTCTTTTGTCAGCAGTTATTGAAATAGGAACTGACCTTTCCCCTCAGATTCAAGAGGTGAAAACTGAGATGTATAAATATCAGTATGATAGGGCCCAATCTCTGTATGTTGAGCAAAAGTTCGGAATTCAAGGTAGGGTGCAGCATACAAATCCCTATGATAGTTGCAATTAGAGAACTGAATCTAAATATGTGGCAGAAATTAGATCAGAAGCTGGGGTTCTGGTGAAAGATGCACAGGGGATTGACGAGGTTGTGGCTAAGCAGGTACAGGGTCTGTTTGATTAGACAGTACAGGTCCCAGATACATTAGAAAGTTTTCTGCAACATTTGAATATTCTGGGGATTCAAGAGGAAAAAAAATCTCAATTAGTATCTCCGATTACTAGATAAGAGCTACAGACAACTGTTGCCTCATTAAAAAATGGAATTTCCCCTGGTCCAGATGGGCTATACGGGGAATTCTATAAAAAGATAATAGAGTAACTTCTAGATAGTTTAGTATGTGTTTTTAATGATATCTTAGCAGGGGTGGTGGCTTTTCCAGTATCACTGGCAAACAGTCTTTTGGTGTTTTTGTATAAAAAGGGAGACAGGACGGCTATAGATAACTGCAGGACCATTAGTTTAATAAATGTGGACCGGAAATTGTTACGCAAAATATTATGCACGAGATTGGCAAGAATAGCTCAGTACATTATATCACCAGTGCAGACATGTACCGTCCCACAGAGAATAGATACTCTCAAATGTGTATGAGAAGTTTTCGACTCCCCAGACACTACTGGTTACTCAATAACAACAGACTAGTCCAAAGCTTTTGATGCAGTCCCGCATGAATATCTTTTTGAGGTTTTGAAAAAGTACAGAATTCCAGAGACCTTTACACACTGGATTCAAATGCTGCACAAAAATGCTTTCACTAGCCAGGTGGTAAATGGAAGGGGTAGGGAAGTACATAAAGATTCAGCGAGAGGTGAGACAGGGATGCCCCTTGAGCCTTATTCTTTATGTTTCCGTTATCGATCCCTTATTGAAAAGACTAAACTCAGTGGCTGGTATTTCACACATTAGGGGACCAACACAGTTAGAATTTCCAGTGGCACTGGCTTATGCTGCTGATATCACTATAATGGTTGAAGACATTCCTTCAGGTGAGAGAGCATTAGAAATTGTGCTGGGGTTTTCAGAAATTTCTGGGTCAAAAATTAATAAAACAGAAAAGTGGCGATTTAATTATACACAAGGCAGACATCCCCAGGGTAGATATTTCTGGCATCTCAGTGGCCGGGCCTCCAATTAGAATTCTAGGAGTTCAGTTTGGGGTAAATGACCCTCCTACACTGAACTGGGAGGAGGCCATTGTCAAAATAGAATAAAAAGTGGACAGGTAGAAGTCCTTTCCCATGACAAAAAAAGGGGGGGGGTACATGTTTAAAACGTTTATTCTTCCATTGGTTTTTATTACTTAGTTATATTTTTCTCCTGCCTGAAAAGTTGGAAGCTAAACTGTATAATATTATTCCGTCTATTACGGGGAGAAGATTAAATCCAGTGCTAAGAGGTGTTACATACCAGCCTGTCAAGTGTGGGGGTTGAACATGCTTAATCCTGTGCTTTTCTGCTTTATGAACTTTGTGTATTCAAATTTTTTGCCAATCCTGTTAGGGAAGCAGCTGCCCTGGGCCTCTATATTTCGGGAAAGGTGTTCATTTTTTTGGCAGAAATGGGAAACACTGCAGTGGGGTGTCTTTAGAGGCATTCCACAGGGGACCGCTGCATATCTATTAAAATCTTTTAGGAAACTAAAGGGGTGGAAAGTGACTCAAGATGAGGTCAGGCATATATAGCCAGGAAAGAGTTGTATAAAAAATGTTCCACGTACCGAATTTCTAGGTACATCATGTTTCAATCTTCTGAATGGGATACAAATTGAGGAATTGATGGCACAACTGGTGGAGGCAAGGGTTCCCCCTAAAATGTGGGATACCCTCTGGCTACACTGCCATGGCCGCTTAAACGTAAGGGGTAATCATCATCACAAGGAAATGGCCGAAATAACGTGTTTAAGACAAGGTTGTGCAGGCATATTAGAGTCCATGGCACATTTGTATTTTGACTGCCCTTACATGGACAGAGTTTGGGAAGGTTTGGCTTCCACCTGAGGTATACCCCAGTTTAGGACTTTAACATACGATATGTTAATACTTGATCAGTATAGGAGGGAATGGTCAGGGTTTCATAAAGGCATCCTTAGAGCAATTTCTGCAATAATTAAATGGGTAATATGGCAGAATAGATGCCAATATGTGTTGCAGCAAAAAAGGACGACACAAAAGTGGGTTATTGAATGGATTTCAAAGGAAATAAAACCCATATGGGTGAAGGAAAAATCATCCCTTCCACAGCAAATCATAACTGCGTGGTGGAGGCACTGGCTAAAGGTAATTGCCTACTTTTATAAATTTACAAATGAATAAAAGAAAGGACACAATACAGAATGGACATGGGCAATAATTAATATATTAAAGCCCAACTTACATGTGGGATTAGGTGTGGGTGTTCTTTAGCTTTGAAGGGATGATCAATGCATAGCAGCACATTTATCAATGTATAAAGTAATAAGAATAGCTTTTATTCGGACATAGGATTCAGCTTAGTTGTCCTCATAAAATGACACGATGCATGAAGGATTGGTAAACAGAGTATATATTAGGTTCCTTGGAGAAACAGGACGAATCAATCCACATTATGGAAGGATATGGCATTTGGCTTCAGGAGGGCACGGGAGGGGGAGTTAGGCTGGGGGTCTTTAAGAATGATCTAAGAATGATCCAATATGGCATTGTAATCACTGGGAGGATATATTCCAGTGAATTTTGGAAATATGTTTTTGTATGCATTTTTATCAAATCTGTACAATATGGTCTGTTTCAGGTTTCTGTATTTGTATTTGATATTTTGCAATATTGTGTATGCTATAAATGAATTTGTGTAGTTCTGTTAAATAAAATATTCCCCTACTCTTTTCGAGAAGTGCCATGGGATCTTTAACATCCACCTGAACTACCACTAGAACAGGCAGATAGGACCTCGGTTTATCGTCTCATCCGAAAGACGGAGCTCCTAATCAATAAAAATATTTATTTTTCTACTCCACTGGTGAGTGCTATACCTTTTTATCTTACAGACCTTTCTTATGCTGGCAAGACTCAATCTGTACACTGTATGAGGGATTCTGCCCTGTGCACTGGCCAGCATGCCCTACCCTGTACTCTGTCCAGCTCTGCCCTTATGAATTCCAAAACCTCAGGCTAGGTTCTAGGTGAGATTTTCCCATGTGTAGGAGGAACCCACATTTTTTCAGTATCCTCTTTACCACTTGTACTGAATGAACAATTTCTTCCTTTGTTTTCCCACTTACTAGCAAGTCATTTGGGTAAGGAATCAGTACATTTTTTTTTTTTGCAGATGTGATGCCACTACAGCTAAGCAGCTTGCAAACACGCTTGGTGCTGAGATTAGGTCAAAACGCATTGCAGAGAATTAGTACTGGACAGTGCCTAACTTGAACCTAAAGTACCTTCTGTGCCTGAGTCTTACTGGAATACTGAAGTAGGTGTCTTTCAGATCTAGATATATCAGACATTATTTTTCCTGTACAGATGGCATAACTGTTCCCACTGTCACCGTCCTGACATTCCTTTTTCAGATGCATGTTTAGGAACCTCAGGTCCAGAATGGGCCGCTATTCCCCATTTTTATGTTTGATGCACACGTGCACTAAACGTTTTGTCGAGTGCACAGGTATTTCAGAGTTGTGTCACTGCTGAGCCCAATGCAATTCTCAAAAAAAGGGGCTCAGCAGTCTAAACCAATAAGCACACACTGTGGTCCTGACGCACCTCTCTGCTTCATGGGCGTAAACTTTGTGTACTTCATAGGACCAAAGTTGCTCCAATCTGAAAGGGCTTTGTTCCTTTGATTTCCATGAAGCCACATCAGCAAACAGCTGAGCGGCTTTCAACATCAGGAGCCTGTCACCACCTTTACATGCAAGTTAATTCCAGCTTGCTCTGTTTCAATGTACTGGCTGTTCCCTCCTCCCCCACACACCCAAACCGCTCATAGATGTCTATCGCTGGTGCCCATTAACTCTCCCCCCACCTGACCCTCCCTCTCAGCATCCACCATCCCATCCCCAAACAACACTGATACTGGGGTGCCTAATCTCAGTGTCGCCACTTCAGGTTTTTTTTTTTTATTATTATTAAATATAGCCTGCAACAAAGAAAACTATCTATCGATGTCTGTTACTGGCACTCCATTAACTCTCCCCACCCGACCCTCCTCTCAGCACCTACCACCCCACCCCAAACAACACTGACACTGGGGTGTCAATCCAGTGTTCCCATTTGATTTTTTGTTGTTGTTAATTTCATTACATGTTGTCTACAACAAAGAACACCATCCATCGATGTCTGTTACTGGTGCCCCATTACCTCTCTCCCCACATGACCCTCCTCCCAGAACCCCCTACCCACCCGAAAACACTGACACTGGGGTGCAAAATCTCCAATGTCTTCACCTCAAATAAAACTGTCCCTTATTTTTCCCATAGAAACCCAGAAAAAAGAAAAAGTCCATCAATGTCTGTTGTGCCATTATTCCTGCCCCCACCAGACCCTCCCACTTAGCAGCCCCCAGCCTCTTACTTACCCACGAGGTCCGACACAAAATCCTTTGTGTACCGCAGACACGTCTTCACTCTTCAATGCCGGACCGCAAACTGAGGAAATCAAGTATGCGGTTCAATGTATTTCAATGGGGATTTGAACTTAGAGGCATAACCTAGCTATTTTTGAACATTTTTAACCCAGATTTTCAACATGCCTTTTTTGGAACCCCGCCTCATGAACAATTACAGTGCCACAGGCAAATCTGCCCCAAAAGGTGATTTCACGGTCACTGTGCAAAATCACCTTTTGGGCAGGAGTTGAACATTTTCTCTGCCCTTGTTCATAAGGTGGGGTCATAATAAGAATATGTTTAAAATTTGGTGTAAAAATATTATAAAGCAACTAAGTTATGAGCCTACATTTAAATTTGCGAACGCAGGCTCATAACTTTGGTAATTTTCAATATTTTTACCCCAAATCTTAAACATAGCCATTTCTTCACAGCACTTCATGAATAAAACAGCTGTCATTTTTCAAATCCTGACCAAAATGTATTTTCATACCTGTGGCACAGAATGACGTTTTGGCAGGGATTTGAAACGTTTCACCTACCGGGTCCCTTAGGTGGGGTAATAAGTAGGTTATGCTAAACATTTGGCATACAGATATGGCAAAATGCTCAGGTTACGACTAAACATTACACCATTTCAGCATTTACTCATAACTTCGCTAATTTCCAATATTTTGACTCCAAACTTTCAACACAGCCATTTTTCCACACCACCTCATAAACGTGATGTGTCATTTTTACAATCCTGGATGAGACCTTGCCTACTCTACCTGTTGGGCATGCTGGGTTTCTTTTTTCCCCAAGCTATGGTTCACGCGACTTCAAAAAATGCTCAATGCATTCTTGTGGAGGAACAAGGTGGTATGAAGGGCATAAGGCAAACTTGCTGCCCCCAAGTCGCAAGGTGGTCTAGCCCTCCCCTCCTTCTTTACTTATTATGGGGCCCAACACATTAGCAAGCTAGCCCTTTGAATGAACAATGCAGCTTCACAGGGTCCCAACACTTATACCCCCATCTGGCTAGAAACTGAGAGGGCCCTTGCGAATAAATCACACAGTTCCCTACCTTCCCTGGTGTACCTGCTTCCCTCTCAACTTCCTAGGCCCCTGAAGAACTCTCCAATTGGCTGGTCACTTAGGGCCCTACATCAAATACAGACCTATCTATCACTGAGTTGGCACATATCACCTGCTCAACCCATATTAAACAACTTTCACTTTCAGATCAGTCGCTGTCTCGATCTCTCCTTTTGGCCCCACCTGAGGAACTGTACTCTTGCTAACTTCCTCCAAAGAGAAGAGCTGGTCTCCTTTCCCACTCTCCAACTCCAGCTCCACCTTCACAATAAGGACCTATTTAAATTCCTGCAAGTGAAAAATGCGATACTCTCTTTTCTGGGACCAAAGCCTTTGACCTTCCCGCCTTTGGAGGATTTACCCTCTGTACTTAAAGTTGCAGATCAGCCACATGCAGTTTCCAGAGTCTATAAACATTTGCAAGCCCTGGATCCACATCTCCCTTCTGGAATCTGCTACTACTGGGTCCAAGAATTGTCTCTCCCAGCAGAGGTTGCTTTCTGGAAGAAAGCCTGGAGCACTGTCTATAAACTTATCAAACAGAGGTATCATTTAGCCCTGCTTGCAATCCAGCTGGAGAAGCATATAGCAAGTATGCAACACAGATTTCACTCCTTCCAGGCCACCCAGGAACCTCTTCTGACCCTGCTCTCCCTCTGGAAGTCATAAATCAGTTATCTGCCCCAGCTGTTTCCTTATAACCCTTCTTCTCTTTGACTGAGGTACAGATTTAGGAGTGGGGGTTGGGGATGTTTCTTTGTTTTATTAAATGTATTTGCAGCCTCCTGTCAAACTCCTGTTGTATCTTTGTATTGTTTGCTGCTTAAAACTTAATAAAGTATAGTGAATTTAAAAAAAAAACAATAATCCTGGATGAGATGCGTTTTCATTCTTCTGGTAAGAAAGAATATTTTGGCCAATATGCCATAAATGGTATATGTCATGTCTAGAAGGCGAATCCTAAAACAAGGCTCTTCAAAAGTTGGGGTCAAAATAAAAAAAAAATAAAACTGTTTACCAAGCATCAAACATTCAGCATTGACAAATGCTTGTTCTTTTGTGTGAGGAAGTTTCTGGACAAGAGCCCTTTTACCAGCTGTAAAACAAGGACCTTTTCCACTGCTTTCAGCTGCAGCAATTTTGTTACCTCCAGCTCCAGAAGAAATAATTAGTACAATATTAACACACACCCCCCCCCATGTCAGAATCACCTAAGAAGAGGGAACAAGGCCCAAAAGGGCTAAAATAAAGAAAACATGCCAGTAATTAGCACCCCTACAGCTAATTAATCAGTCAGGGATGTAAAGGTCTCTGATTCTAGAAGGGGAGATAAGGGTGGGAAAGTTAATAATATTCGTGGATCCCCTGGAAGAAAGAAGATTACTATGGTGAGTATTTCTTCTTACCCCAGGAATCTACTAATATTATTAACTTCTGTAGACTACGAAGCAGTACCTTTGGAGATGGCCACAGAACCTATTTAGGAAGAGACTCTGCAGAACTGCTGTGCCAAACCTGGCAGCACTTCTGGACAAGTGTCTAGGCTGTAATGCTTTGTAAAGGTGTGCAGTGATTTCCAGGTAGCTGCTATACAGATTTCCAACAGAGTACCTCCCTGGCAGCTGCTACAGTGGCAGCTGTGCCCCTTGTGGAATGAGCTCTGAGCCCTGATGTGGGCTCCTTTCCCACCTTGGAATAGCAAAAACTGGAAACACTAAACTATCTAACAAGAGACAGTTCTTTTGGAAGCTGGATTTCCTTTGCCCACATCACCACAGGTCAGGAAGAGCAGTTGCCTGTGCTGCCTATGATCCTTGGTACAAGTTATGTAGTGATTCAGGGCTCTTTTACATCCAGACTGTGCAGTCTACATTCGCCTGAACAGGAACGCTCAGTGAAAAGACTGGCAAAGTAATAGACTGGTTCAGGTGGAAGTCTGATATGACTGGGGAGGAAGGGAGGGTGGCCCTACAGGAAGACCTGGAGGCTCTGGAAAGGTGGTATAGAAAGCAGAAGCTGAGGTTCAATGCAGGAAAATGAAAGGGTACTGCACCTGGGAGCAAGAAACCTGGGCCAAGTGTACACCCTGGGGGGGGGGGCAGAATGCTACAAGTCTCAATGGCTGAAAGGGACATGGGGGTGGTGGTGGATGTCAAGATGAACAACTCTGAGACTTGTAGGAGGGCTGCTGCAAATGCCAACAGGATGCTTGGATGCATCGCTAGGGGGCTCATCTCCAGAAGGAGGGAAGTGATACTCCCACTGCACAACTGTTTGGTGAGGCCGCACGAGTACTGCGTGCAGTTTTGGACGCCACATTTAAAGAGAGACACTGAACTCCTGGAGAGGGTCCAGAGGAGGGCAACTAAAATGATTTTGGGCTTGGAGGATAGGACCTATGGGGAGAGGCTCGAAGAGCTAAATATGTACACACTGGAAGAGAGAAGGGACCAGGGGGACATGATAGAGGTCTTCAGGTACATGAAAGTTCTAAAAAAGTCGAAGGGAGAACAACAATTATGTAACCACCTTGTTACCCGGGGCTACTAGAATCCCAGTAAGACCTAGTGGTAGGCAGGGAAGGCAGCTTGTGAAACTCCAGTTAAATGGATTTCACACTGTCTCACTCTGTTCTCAGTCTCAGCTGAGACTGAGGGATGACATCACCATAGAACTGTCGCAGCTGCATAAGCCACAACGGAATCTGCAGCAGGGAGTTGGAGTAGAATGTTGGGAGGTTTGGACAGTAGTCTGTAGGTCAGCTGGAGTTTGGAACTTGCTGAGAGAGCAGCACAGCAGCTCTGGTTAGGCTTTTGGAGCCTCAGCCCTGACATAGGGCTACATTCAGTAAAAAAAGGTGTGTGTTTCCACCAAAAGAGAGACACAGAAGCAGTTTTAAAGTGGTGGAGACCGCTGATTCGGGTCTCAGTGCCCCATCCCTCAGGGGATGGGGCAGGAAAGGATTTCCCTGCATATTCCAGGAGCACCCCCCTGGTCTTTTTCTACTAGTGGAGAAGCCGCCTTATTTGTTCAAGAGTTTTTGGGAAACAAGAAGATTTGTGAATCGCCTGTGGGGCACCTGCAACCGAAGGGTGAGTTTCTGCTCTTTCTAAAGGGCCTATGCTTTTCACCCTGGGACTTGTGCGATAGTGGGGATTGGACTACTGAAGTAGTGGGAGGCCTAGAGTAATAGGCTTAGCCAAAAGTAAAAGTATGTTCAAGTCCAGCACATAGTGGAAGTCAAGACATGTAGAGGAGATGTGACATACGCTTACCCAGTAATCTACATTGTCAAGCTTTCAGAAAAGAGTTGTTTAGTTTCCAGAGAAATGGCCGGGTATGGATTGTGGGAGATCCCCCCCATCTTTAGTGACCAGGTCCACCTCTAGGATTTGCTCTGTGGCGCTGCCTAGGGGGCTGGTGGAGGCAAAGACAGTGGAGGGGTTCAAGAGGGGGCGGGACAGGTACAGGGGAAGGGTTCTGGAAACAAAATCCAATGCAGCAAGAATATCCGGAACTGGGAAGGAAGAAGCCAGAGTAGGCGAGGGGGGCAGCCAGGTCAGCACCCAGGGTGGGGGCTGACCAAATGAGCAGACACGAAAGACCGTTAGGCCTATTCTGCTGGCATTTTAGTATGTTAGTATGATTTCTACTTTGCCTCATGCACTTGGCCAGTGATGAGGGGAGTACCCAGACGTGGGATTGGAAGGAAAATTCCCTCTAGGAGTCGAAGGCTCTAAGGTGGTTTGGGGAGCCACAACAGGAAAACTGGTTCATTTCCCAAAATGGACCGAGGATCAAGTGGCCGGCGGGGGAGCCGGACCAGTGGGGGAAACCCAAGTAGTGTACAAGTTGGGCTGTGTACCCAAAGCTGTGTGCAAGTCCAGGCTGTGTGCCTGGTGGGTTCAGAGCCTGAGGGCTGGAAAGTGAAGAAGTGTTCTGTTGTCTCTAATCTGCATTACCAGGAATGTAGCCCCCGTTGGGGTCCGTCTATGCTTTGTTTGTTCAGACTGGATGTGAATAAAAGCCACACTGTAGAATCTCATTCCTGGTTCTGGACATTACAGTTATTGCTTCCTGTGTTCGGATTTACTGGGGTGCCCCTGTGCAGAGTAGCCAAACCTAGGCCCCCTGTGCCGAGTAACCTCATCCTCCCCGAACCCAGTACCCACCAGGTACTGCTGTCAGCTTATACAGCATGCCACCTGTCATTTTGCAAAAAGGCAGGGGTGAGGGGTTACAATTAGACTATCCAGAAAAAATTTGAGATTGGGAAGGTGGAAATTCCATTGGGTCCACAGGTTGTGGATAGCTTTAATGACTATTTTACAGCCATGGGCACAATGGCCTTATCACAAGGTATAACCAGTTTCTCCTATTCAAAAATTCTTAAAAAAGGCATAGAAGCCGATTCTGAAAGGGGTAAGGAGTTTGATTTTGAACCAATATCACCATTAGGTGTACAAAATGCATTACTCAGTATGAATATTAAGAAAGCTGGGTGGGGGGGGAGTTAGATGAGATTCCTAATATCTTATTGAAATATGCTGCTCCTGTTATCTCGTACCCCTTAACTAACATCTTTAACATGCCACCTACATGTAGGGGAATTCCTGAAATGTGGAAATCGACTAGAGTAATTCCCATTTTCAAAAATGGATCTAGAATCTTATTAGAGAATTATAGGCCTATATCATTATTACCGATAGCTAAAGTGATTGAAAAGATGGTAGCTAAACAACTTCAGACATATTTAGAAAAAGGAAAGTTGATTAATAAATTCCAGTCTGGTTTTAGACCTATGCATGGTACAACTTCTGCCTTGCTGAAAGTTACTGGGAATATTGTGGGTGCTCTGGACAGGGGGATGTCGGTGGGGGCAATTTTTGTTGATTTGTCCAAGGCGTCTGATATCTTGGACCACGACATCCTCCTGTCCAGACTACCTGCTTTGGGTATTTCTACCAATGTGGTTGGGTGGTCTGATGCTTATTTAACTGGAAGGAAACAAATGGTATCGATAAATGGATGGGGATCTGGTTTTAGGGTAATTATTTCTGGAGTGCCCCAAGGATCCATTTTGGGTCCAATTTTAATATATTATTTAATTTATACATGAATGATTTTGTTCTAACTAATCCTGATGTACGTTGTCATCTATATGCAGATGATACCATTATTTATGTGGAGGATTCATCGATAATGCAGATAGAACTTACTCTTCAAAGTGCATTTGATGAGCTTCAGTTATTTTATAGTGAATCCAAACTTGTTCTGAACTCAAAAAAATCTCAGGTTATACTGTTCTCTAAAGAGAATAGTGTAACTATTCAGAGTTAGGTCTGAATATAGTAACTAAAGATACAATTGTTCTTGAACAAGTGCAATGTTATAGATACTTAGGAATGTATCTGGATAGATCACTGGTATGGACTTCCCACATAGACCATATAATTAAGAAAGTTAGTGGACGTTTGGCTGCACTATACAGAATTAGAAACTGTATGGATGAAAGAGTGAGGAAGCACGTAGCTACAATCACACTGATACCTTTTTTGGATTATGGGAATATTGTTTATATAGGGGCACCTTCAACCCAGTTAGCTAAAATAGATGTTCTTTTTAATAAAATAGCAAGGTTTATTTTGAATGCACCTAAGAGAACTCATAGAAGAGAGCTGTAACAGTCTTTGAATTGGATGTATCCAAAAGATAGAAGGTCATTCCATGCTATGATCTACATGGTTAATTCAGTTAGGGGTAAAGTACCTAAATATATTATCGATGAACTTCAGGTTAGGACAATTAGAGGAGGCCTACGCTCTGCAGAGGGTAAGGAATATGAATTGCCCAGAAGGAGGAAAGACTTGGGTAGAGCACATTTTTTTTTTTTAATTTAGGTCCAAATATATGGAACTCATTGCCAATTTCTTAGATCACTTACTTCTAGCCCCTGTATAGGAGAAATAAAAAGATGGTTTAAAGTTGAAGCAGATACAAGGTTTATTGTTGATCCACCATGAACATTATGTATTAAATATGATGAAGATTTGCAATTTGTACATATGAACAAATGTGCCATGTATGTCTATGTAGTTTATTTATATGAATGATAAGTAGTTATTGTAACTTAAAATATTGTTTGGTGTTAGTTTTTTTGCATGTATATTTACGTATTCAATTTGTGTTAACATTTTTATGATGTCAACATGAAAGTTTGTACTAAGGACCTCGCTGGAAATGAGCTTGTCTCAGTCGAGTTTCTTATTCTTTTGCTTGTCAACTGAATCAAATGTTTTACTACTACTAGGTACATGAAGGGGGTAAATAGGGGAGGAGCAGTCAGGGTGCTACGAAGGAAGGAGGGGGGTGGAACTAGAGGGTATGGGTGGAAGCTGGAGGAGGGAGATTCAGGGGAGAAAGGAGGAGGTGCTACTTCACTGAGAGTGTGGTGGAGCCATGGAATGCGCTGCCCAGGGAGCTGGTGGAGGGGTTCAAGAGGGGGTGGGACAGGTACAGGGGAAGGGTTCTGGAAACAAAAACCAGTGCAGCGAGAATATCCGGGACTGGGAAGGGAGAAGCCGGGGGGGGGCAGCAAGGTCAGCTCCCAGGGTGGGGGCTGACCAAACGAGCAGATGTGAAAGACCATTAGGCCTATTCTGCTGGCATTTTAGTATGTTAGCATGACCTTGGTTAGGAACCTCCCAATTTTTCTCAGCACTACCTTGTCTCTATGACAGGAGATATAGTCATTTTCCATGCACAAGGCCTGGAGCTCACTGATCCTTCAGGCAAAAGTGATGGCCACCAGAAAAAAATACTTTTTCCAAGTAACATACCTGAGGTCTGCTGAGACCATGGGTTCGAAAAGGGGGAAGCATGAACTGAGGCATGCAGATGTTTAGGTCCCAAGCTGGCACTGGTTCCCTGTGAGGGGGGGTACATGTGGGACAAATCTTTGAAGAACCGTGTGAAGATAGGATTGGATGCCATGGAGGCTTCCTTTCAACAGAGATGTAGGCAGACACTGAAGCCAATGCACTTTCAGGGTCGAATGCTGTAAGCCCAGTGAGTGCAAGTGTGTTAGGTAATCACTGTGACAGTGTCAGTGGCTCAGTAGGTAGCACACTCGCCTCTGAGGCCGGGAGATCAGAGGGCTGTGGGTTCAGTTCCCACATCTGGCACTTGGGTTAATATCCCAGTACTGACACTGCAGTGCAGCATGAGAGGGGTGCTGCACTTCTGAGGTGCTGTCTTTCGGATGAGACATTAAACCGAGGTCCCATCTGCCTGATTGGTGGTAGTTCAGGTGGATGTTAAAGATCCCATGGCACTTATCGAAAAGAGTAGGGAATGTCCCCGTGTCCTGGGCCAAATTTCCCTCATTCACTAAAAATACCACCAACAGCTTAATCTGGTTCAAGGTCAGTTGGCATTCATCTGTATCCCCTCCCCCGGGTCGTGCCTGAAAATAGGCAGGATTTGTCTAGTGCACTTACCCGGTCAACAAAAACTAAATAAATGAAAAAAAAAAAAAAAAACAAGGCTGGGATACCTGCCAGTGTTGATACTACATCTTTGGAAAAGCACCAACTGAAAACCTTTTCTATTTCGCAGCGCAGGTTTTCTTAGTAACGGGTTTTCTGTATCCCCTTAAAACCTCCAGGATACTTTCTGAGAGTTGCAGGCCTACATACTCTAAGTCCTCATACAAACAGAGGCGAGAAAGAAGTACATGCCTCAGTGGGGACTTACTTCTTTCTCATCTCTGTTTGTACGTGTTCCATACATATGCACACCACACTCCCGTGTGATTGATACTTTAAGTCCTCAAGGGCCAAGAATTGATCCAGAGGATGGGGACATGATCCTCCCCTGGTAGGTGATGAGCAGGCTGTACCTCCAAGAGGGGGTGTATAGGCTTGGCCACAGACATGGAGAGCAGTAGACAGCACTATGGCTGCCTGGCCCAGTCTGGTGCTATCTGAATCACTGATGCTGGCTGAGATCTGAGTTTGATTAGCACCCTTAGTAACAGAGGAAAAGGAGGAAACGCATACAAATGCCCCCCAACCCATCCAAAATCAGAGCAACTAGGTGGACTGTACCCCATCTGGTGGTCTGCAGCAGTACTAAGACAGGTGGTGATTCTTGTGGGGTGCAAAGAGGTCTATCTCTGAGGCGCTCCACCTTCTGAACACTACGACCAGCACCTGCTTGTTCAGGATCCACTTGTGATGGGCCTGATTTATCCTGCTCAGGGCATCTGCTAGGTGCTGTCTTTTCCTGGCAGATGGGTAGCGTGCAGACAGGCACTGAGAGAGTAAGTCAGACTCCATATTTTCATCACCTCTGTACACCAAGGAGTGGATCTTGTCACTCATTGTTTGTTGATGTAGTACATTGTGGCAGTATTGTGTGTTCTAACTTATACCACCTTCCCTAAGTCAGGGGAGCAAAGGTTTGCAAGGCTAGAAACACTGCTCTCAGTTCCTACAGGTTTATGTGCTGGAAGTGACTCTGCACTAGACTAAGTACCCTGAATGGTGTGCTCTCCTAGGTGGGCACCCCACCCCAGTAAAGATGTATCTGTTGTAAGAATCACAGATGAAGACTCCTGTTGGAAGGGAAAACACTTTTTTTTTTAATTAATTTTTATTACATACTTAAGGTACACATTACAATAAACATAGAAACATAGATAGCATTTGACGGCAGATATGGACCGTTTGGCCCACCCAGTCTGCCCATTTCCTTACCTAATGGATAAGCTGCAGATCCCAGTTAACCAACAGCCTACGTCCTCCTACCCCAAACCCCTAGAATTGCCTTATGTCTGTCCCATGCATTCTTGAATTCCCCCACTGTTTTTGACCCCACAACCTCCACAGGAAGGCCATTCCATGCATCCACAACCCTCTCCATGAAAAAAATACTTCCTCACATTACCTCTGAGCCATCCCCTGCTATCTTCAAAGTGTGCCCCCTTGTTCTTGCACATCTCTTTTTCTGAAAGATGCTACTCTCTTGGACTTTGTTGATTCCCTTGAGGTACCTGAGAGTTTCTATCATGTCCCCCCGTCCCTCCTTTCCTCGAGGGTATACATAGTAAGCTCCTTAAGTCTCTCTTCAAATGTTTTCTGGTGCAGACTCTGCACCATTTTAGTTGCCATCCTCTGGACTGCCTCCATCCTGTCTATGTCCTTGCAGAGACTGGGTCTCCAGAACTGCACGCAGTACTCCAGTTGGGGTCTCACCAGCTGTCTGTATAGAAGGATAACAACTTCCTGTTTTCTACTGGTAATGCCTCTTCCTATACATCCCAAAATCCCCAAAGTCCTCCTTACTTCCCTCTCACATTGCATTGCCCATCTTTAGGTCATCTGATTTGACTACCCCAGGCCCCTTTCCATTTTTGTTGTTGTTAGCATCTCACCCCCTATAGTGTACTCTTCCCCTGGGTTTTTGTTTCCCATGTGCATTACTTTGCACTTCTTAGCATTGAATCTAAGCTGCCATACATTTGACCATTCTTCCAACCTTGCCAAGTCCCTTCTCATTCTTTCCACCCCACCTTGTGTATCAACCCTGTTGCAGATCTTTGTGTCGTCTGCAAAGAGACATACTTTTCCTTTCAGTCCCTCTGCAATGTCACTTATAAAGACATTGAAGAGGACGGGTCCTAGAACTGAACCCTGCAGTACCCTACTAGTAACCACCCTTTCTTCAGAGTAGACTCGGTTTATTATTAACCTCTGTGTCCTGTTATCCAGCCAATTTATTTTTTTACCCAGGCTACCATCTTAGGGCCCACTCCAATGGCTGGCTAACTTGTATATTAATCTCTTGTGTGGGACTGTGTCAAATGCCTTGCTAAAGTCTAGGTAGGCCACATCCACAGCCCCTCCCTGATCTACTACTTTGGTCACCCAGTCAAAGAAATCTATTAGATTTGTCTGACATGACCTTCCTGCTGCAAATCCATGCCGCCTTGGGTCCTGTGCCCCTCTGGCCTATAGGTACTCAACAATTCTTTCCTTCAGAAGTGATTTTGTCATTTTCCCTACCACTGAGGTCAAACTAACACGTCTGTAGTTTCCTGCCTCTGCCCTCCTCCTACTCTTGTGAAGTCTGATCACATCCGCCCTCCTCCAGTCCTCAGGTACCACCCCATCCTCCCATGATTTGTTAAAGAGGGTAGTCAGTGGTGTCATTAGTTCTACCCTTAGTTCTTTCAGAATTCTGGTATGAATCCCATCAGACCCCATTGCTTTGTCCACTTTCAGTTTTAAAAGTTCTTTTGGAACTCTCTCTTCTGTGAATGGGCTGATAGCAACCCCCCTATCCAGAGTGTTTCTGTTGTTTGGTTTAGGTACCTTCCCTTCATCACTTGTGAATACTGAGCAAAAATATTTGTTTAGCATCTCGGCCTTTTCAGTTACCCTCTGCCCACCCCCTCTCCCCTTTATTAAGGCTCACTACCCCTCCCTCGGTCTTCCTTCGCTTCCTGATGTACTTACAAAAGGTTTTATCCCCTTCTTAACTGAGTTGGCTATCATTTCCTCAGTTTGGGCCTTTGCTATTCCAACTGCTTTCCGTGCTTCCTTCTGCTTTAACTGATATAGTTCTCTGTCTTGCTCCTTCTGTAATTCTTTGTACTTCCTGAATGATATCTTTTTCTCCCTAACCTACTCTGCCACCTCCTTTGAGAACCACAGTGTTTATTTACATTGTTTTGTTTATTTGCTTCACACAAAGACTTGTTGCCTTAGTGATGGCAGTTTTGATTATTCTCCATTGTTCTTCCACCCCTCCTTACTGCCCATTCATTAGTGCATTCCTTAGGCACTCACCCATTTTGGCAAAGTCAACCCTCCTAAAGTCCAGGACCTTTGCCTTTGTATGGCTTGACTCTACTGCTGTGTTTATCGTGAACCATACAGTTCAATGGTCGCTAGTTCCCAGATGGCTACCCACTTCTACATCTGTGATCCTCTCTGCATCTCCATTTGAGAGTACCAGGTCTAAGACTGCTCCCTCCCAAGTGGGTTCCGATACTAGTTGTCTAAGGCATGCCCCCTGCAGGGCATCTAGAATGACCCCACTCGTTTATGTGGCTGCAGCAAATGCACTCCAGTTAACAGCTGGCATATTCAGATCCCCCATCAACAATATCTCCCCTTTTTCTCCCATTCTAAGGATATCTTCTTTTATTTTCTTGTCCATTTCCTCCCACAGAGATGGGGGTCTGTATACAACCCTTGTGCAGATTGTGGTGCCACTGCCTGTCTCCAAGTTGACCCAGAGTGCCTCCTCTCCTCCCCGTTAACCCTTTTGTTCTGTTGCTTTGATTTCTTCCCTTATGTAGAGAGCTACTCCACCTCCTCTTTTACTCTCCCTGTCCCTCCTGTAGATAGTGTACCCTGGTATGTTTACATCCCAGTCATGGTTCTGTATGTACCATGTTTCTATGACTGCCACTATATCCAGATGTTCCTCTTCCATCAAGGCCACTAGTTCAGGAAGTTTGTTACCCAGACTATGGGCATTGGTACTCATTACTCTCCAAGTTTTGATGGATTTTCCTCTTGTAGCCCCATCCCTGCCCTTACTGACTTTGCTTTCTCCATTTACCCCAGTCCTGCTCCCTACTGACCTTTCTACCTTGGTCTTTACCTCATTTAGTACCCTGTTTTGGAGAAGAAGGCTGGGAATTCTCTGCTGCTTATCAGTGCCTCCCCCATTGTCTAGTTTAAAAGCTTGCCAATGAAGCATTCAAACTGAACGCTGAGGAGACTGGTTCCTTTCCCGGACAGATGCAGACCATCGTGCCAGTATAGGTGGGTATCCCTCCAGGTGGAATCCCAGTCCTCAATGAAGCCAAAACCCTGTGCCCTACACCAGATTTTCAACCATTAATTGAACTGCATGGTGCAGAGTACCCTCGCCTCACCCATGCCATAGACAGGCAGCACCTCCGAGAAGGATACTGTATGAGCTACTTTTCTAAGGCCCCTCCCCAACTCCACAAAATCCTCCTGCACTGCTCTAATCCCATGCGCGGCCAAGTCATTTGTCACTAGGTGGACAATGACATTCAGCACCGTCTCCCGTGCAGTTGCTGTCATGATCCTTTGAATCCACTTCCTGTCCCTCGAAGCCATGGCACCAGGCAGGAACCTTACTTCAACTTTACCTTGCCCCTCCCCCCTCCAGTTATATCCCCGTGATACTTCAGTCCCCCACCATGAGCTGCTTCCTTTCCCTGCTGCGGGCCTCCTTTGTGACGGTTGCCAGCAATATTTGATTTTAGTTACCATCCATTTACACATACTCAGATCACAAGCATCACTTTATCAATCAATCAATCACAATCTTTATTTATCCAGGAGAACATTATTGAGCAGTGCTCATTTGCAAGATGGACCTGGTTAGATCAAGGTCAGTTATATAAAATATGGTACAATGCAAAGAACAAAACACAATGATAGAGCAGGTTATACAAGTCATTAACGATACACATAAAGATACACAAAGATACACATCAACACATGAATATGTGCGATTAAGCAAGATCCATTAGCATAATTTACATATTTACACATACGTGTGTGTGTATGTGTATAAGTTTATGTGTGTGTGTATATATATATATATATATATATATATCTACACATACATATACACACACACACACACACACACACACACACACGTACACACCCACACCCACACATACATTTACATTAGAGGCAAAAACTCAGTTTAATGCATCAGTTAGGTTGTTCCACAGCAAAAAAGAAAAAAAGCTAGGAAAATTTGGGGTTAAGGTTGAAAGCCCCCGGACCCCCAGCCCACCCCCAACCGGCATCAGGGGTGTGCGTTGGGGTGGTCAGCCTAACTCTCACCCCATCACATGTGTAAAGAAGCTGAGGCATAGGAGAATGGGGTGAGAGTTACGAGTGAGGACCCAGACGCACACCCTGATGCCGGTTGGGGGGTGGGCTGGGGGGTCCAAGGTGGGGCTTTTAACCCTAACCCCGAATTTCCTAGCTTTGTTTGCTGTGGAACAACCCTAATTGATGCATTAAACAGAGTTTTTCGCCTCTAATGTCCCTTCTTTTTGAGAATGAGGATGATGCGCTCCCACCACGTGATGTCTTGTTACACAGTAACAGGAACTGCAAAGCAAACGCAAGCGGCAACAGTAATGCACATGGCAAAGCAAACATAAATGGCAAAGCAAACGTTAATAGAAGCACAAGCGTAAAGTGACGCCGAACCAGTTACGTAAATGGAGACATCAAACAGAAGTGTATACAGAACGTAACTGGTAACACACACATTCACGGTACCACAATTGTAAATGCAAATGGTAACAGTAACACCAACAATAACACCCAAGTAAACAAAAACGCAAGCACATATGAAAACGCAAACCGTAACACACACACTCACGGAACCACAGTTGTAAATGCCAATGGTTATGGTAACAGCAACAATAAGGCCAATAAAAACAGAAACGCAAGCGCATACGAAAACGCAAACTGTTACACATAAGGTCATGGTACTGCAATAGTAAACGTAAATGGTAACAGTAACAGCAACAGTAAAGACAACAGAAATAAAAAATTACCCACCTTAGTAATGTTGTTTCTTCTAATGGAGTCTTGCTACACTATGACATATGCAATATAACCCCAGGTTAGAACTGCTCCGGAGGTGAAAGAGTTAACTTTCCATGCAGGGCATGGAACCTTGAGCGCGAGCTCGGTTGAACACTCTGTCTGTTGTAGCTCAAACTTAAACTGTCAGATCTTTACGAGCAAAAACTCACTAAGGTTTTGTGTGGAAGCCGTAAACCTACACTAGCCCACTGGCTACTAACTACAAAAACATATTTTTGTTCTTGATCCCAAAACAAAGACTCAAGCCAGGGGATTCAAGAAAGAAAAAATAAGCATAACACCTAAGCACCCTAAGAAAGGGTGAAAATAAAGTGGGCATCTATGAAGTGCCAACATTGCACTGCCCACCCACATCCCAAAAATAGAGGTTCTGAGAGGGGCAGGCTGGGGAGGTCATAATATAGCAAGACTCCATTAGAAGAAACAACATTACTAAGGTGAGTAATTTTTTCTTCAAACAACATGAAGTCTTACTATATTATGACATATGCAGATTACACAGCAGTACCTCCATGGAGGAGGGACAGAACCTACTTAGGAAATAGGCTCTGAAGCACAGCTGTGCCAAATCGAGCATCACTCCTAGCCTGGATATCCAGGGAGTAATGCTTAGTAAAAGTGTGAACTGTTTTCCAGGTAGCTGCTTGACATATCTCTAGGATAGGGATGTCCCTGGCAGCAGCAGATGCAGCTGTACCTCTGGTAGAGTGAGCCCTCAGGCCTGAGGGAGGAACCTTACCCAGTTTTTCATAGCAAAATTGGATACATGAGACAATCCACCTGGCAATGGATCTTTTAGTGGCAGGTTTCCCTTTACCAACCTCACCATGGTGAGGAACAATTGGAGGGATTCAAACCTGTGACCCTTGGTACGTTCTATATAGTAACTAAGGGCTCTTTTGACATCTAAACTGTGTAATCTCCTCTCACCAGAGGAGGAATGGTCAGTGAAGTACACAGGAAGAGACATGGATTGATTAAGGTGGAAGTCTGAAACCACCTTAGGCAAAAACTTTCTGTTAGTCCTGAGGACCACCTTATCTCTGTGAAAGGAGATAAAATCAGGCTCCACTGACAATGCTTGTAGCTCACTTATGCACCTGGCAGAGGTGATGGCTACCAGAAACACAGTTTTCCAAGTCAAGTACTTAAGCTCTGCTGAAGACAATGGCTCAAAAGGGGGTTGCATAAGCTGGGCAATGCAAATATTAAGATCCCAAGCAGGGGCAGGGTCCCTGAACGGTTGGTGTGAAGCAACCCTTAAAAAAACTTGGAGAACATAGGGTGAGCTGAAAAAGAAGAAGGCTTACCTGCTGATAAGAAGACAGACACGGCTGCCAAGTGCACTTTTAGGGTAGCTGGTCTCAGCCCCAAAGAATTCAAATGCACCAAATAATCCAGGATCGTGGGCACGTCAGCAGATTCTGGGGAAATATGCTTACCAGCACACCATATGGAAAATCTTTTCCATTTTGAATTATAAGTAGCCCTGGTGGAAGGCTTCCTAGAGGCCTTCAAGATATCCAGTACACCTTGGGAAAGGTGTAGGTCAGCAAACTCTAACTCTTCAAGAGCCATGCCTTGAGATTGAGAGATTTGAGGTTCGGATACCAAACTCTCCCCTGGGCACAGGTTAACAGGTTGTGATTCCTGGGAAGACACAGGGGAAGGTGGACTGCTAAGGACATGAGGAGTGGGTACCAGGGCTGCCTGTCCCAATCTGGAGCAATCAGGATCATCTTGCAGGTTGAGATCTGATTTTGACTAGCACCTTGAAGAGGAGAGGAAGGGGAAAGCATAGAGAAACTTCCTTCCCAACTGAGTAGGAAGGCATCCAGAGGGACTGAGCCCAACACTGGGGGCCTGCAGCAAAAGGGGAGTTGGTGATTGTCTGGGGCTGCAAAGAGATCTATCTGCGGGGTGCCCCATCTGGCAAATACTACCTCCAGTACTAGGGATCCAGTGCCCATTTGTGATGGCCCTGGGAAATCCTGCTGAGAGCATCCGCTAGGACATTGTCCTTGCCTGGGAGGTGAACTGCCGTAAGGGAAGGCGTTCAGAGAATAAGCCAGAGACCATGACTTCATTGCGGTCGCACAAGGCCGTGAGACCGAGTGCCCTTGTTTGTGATGTACCACATTGTAGTGGTGTTGTCTGTTCTGACCTGAACAACCTTGTTCTGAACAGATGTGGAAAAACCTGGAGTGCTAGAAAAACTGCTCTGAGTTCCAACAAATTGATGTGGAGCAGAGATTCCTGAGGGACCACAACCCCTGGGTAGTAGGTGTCGCCCATGTGAGCTCCCCACCCCAAGAGGGATGCATCTGTAGTAAGGGTCAAGGAGTGAGACTGGGGAATGAAGGGAACCCCCTGTCTCAGATTGCTCTGGTCCCGCCACCACTGAAGGGCCTGGATCAGGGTTCGAGTCACTGGGATCAATATGGTTAGAGGATCTGTCCTTTGAGACCAAAAGGCTCTCAAATGGAACTGGATGTCCCTCATCTGAAATCTTGCTCCCTGCACTACTGCTGTAGAAGCAGCCATGTGCCCCAGGAGCTGCAGAAAATGCCTTGCTGGCGACCTGCAGGGTGAAGGAAGAGGCCAGAGAGACCAAAGTCCTTGCTCTTTCAGAGGAGGAAGGCTCTGGCCTCTTTGTGTTCAGTTCTGCGCCTATGAAGGTGAGAAGCTGGACAGGCTCAGAACTGACTTTGGAAGATTGAGAAGGAAACCTAGAGATGTAAGCAGTTGCTGAGTTACTTGTAGGTGTAGTTTGACCTGGTCTGGAGACTGGCCTACAATGAGCCAGTCGTCCAGATAAGGAAAGATGGCAATCTTTTGCCTTCTTAAGTGAGCAACTGCTACTGCCAGGCATTTTGTGAACACCCTCGGGCCGAGGTGAGGTCAAGGGCATTGCTTTGAACTGGTAATGGCCTGAGGCAGTTCGAATCTGAGGTACTTTCGATGGGAGCTTCTGATGAGAATATGGAAGTAGGCATCCTTGAGGTCCAGGGGAGGCCAGCCAGTCCCCTTGCCTTAGAGATAAAATAATTCCCAGAGTCACCATTTTGAACTTTGGTTTTAAAAGGTGCTTGTTTAGATACCTGAGATCCAGGATGGGACGCCATTCTCCTGTCTTTTGGGTAAGGAAGTACCTGGAGTACAATCCTTTGCCCTGGTGTAGGGTGGAACCCTTTCCACAGCTCTGAGAGCCAGGAGGAAGAAACTTCTGTTTCCAGGGCAAGTGCCTCTGATGGATTTGCAGGTGGAAAGGACCTGGCTCTCATCTTCGGAATTTTTGAAGCTGAGAACCAGTCCCTGGCTTTCTACTTCCAGGACCCACTTGTCTGATGTTAAAGACTTTCAGTCCTGGACAAAGTAAGCCAGCCTGCCCCACCGGGGTAGTGGGGAGAATCGGCCCCGGCCACCCCATCAGGAGCCTGTTTCAAGAGGGGCTTTGGGGTTGAAGGGTAGAAGCAGGCTTACTAGAACCCCTTCTGCCTCTTCCTCTAAAGAACCCCTCTGGGCATAAGCAGAAGAGGAGGCCTGGGCTTGGTAAAAAGGCCTATGAAAAGGCCTGCCCCTGCCCCTGACATGCTGCCTTTGAGGAGTGGCTTGCCTTTCTTTGGCCTGTGCACTCCTATAGGTGGTCCTATACTCATCCATTTTCTTCATATAATTCTCTGTCTGCTCCCCAAACAGAGAATTGCCCACAACAGGAAAATCCATAGCCTTAGACTGAGTATCCTGTGACAGGGCAGTATATCTGAGCCAGGCCATTCTGCGAAGAGACACAGATGTAGCCATGACTCTTGATGAAACATCATTAGAGTCTACTGCAGCATGAAATTGCACCTTGTATGCCTCAATACCATCCGCAGCCACCTGCTCCAGCCCCTCGGCAAGCTGGTCAGGGGCCTGTTTTGCTAGGCCAGCACAGTATCCCATCTGGATTTCTGGTACCTAGCTGCATAAGCCATATAATTTGCCTGTCTGAGTCCTAAAGATGCTGCCATGTACTGTTTCTTTGCCATGGCATCCATCCTCCTGGAATCCTTTGCAGGAGGGTGAGAGGCTAGAGGAATATTGGCCTTGTCACAGGCTGCAGCCTGCACTACCCCCACATGGCTGCATTGCTGAGAGAGGAACTCCATATCAGAGCCTGATAGTGTATACCTCTTGTCCATCCTTTTATCAACAAGAAGGATAGAATGAGGAGTTTTAAGAATTTTTACTGTCTGTTTCCTAAAGGATTTGTGCAAGGGAATAGACAGTCTCCTAGACTCTGGAATATCCATCATTTCTACATAATCAGGCTCTTCTTGGTCATCAACAGCTTCCTCAACAGGAAGTTGGAGAGTTTCAGCAACTTTCTTATAGAACATAAAATGAGAAGGGGACTCAGATAGCCTGGGCGGGGAACCCCTGAAGGTCTGTCTGGAGAGATGTCCGGTTCAATGGGCACATCCAGACCTTCAAAATCACATTTAGTCTCCTCGTACCCCTCCTCCCCTTCCTCCGGTTCATAAAAATCCTCAAAATCATAATCATAATCATAATCTTGAACCGTCCAAACCGAGCGCTTCCCTGATGGTGTCGGTTCGGACGGAACCGGGGAAAGAGACTGGACAATTTGAATAGCTTTAGCTGTTTCCTCAGCGGTTGGAGAAAGAACTTTTAGCTCCACACTAGCTGACTTTCTAGCCCTTTTAGTTGGAACCGGCTCCTCAGAGCTGGCTCTTCGTTTACCCGAGAAAGTATCGCCCTGGTCAGAGGGCACTCCCTCAGGTTCGGTTGGAACCGAACCGGGCTGGCCATCCGGGTCAGTGGACTTTTTGGCCTCCCTTTCCTTGCGCCTACCAACTCTCTTTTCCACGGTGGCAGCAGGAACATTCTTACAAATCTGGCAGTCTGCATTGAGGTGGTCAAACCCCAGACAATATACACAGGTGGTGTGTGGGTCAGCCTTAGCAAAGGCTTCCCCACAGAAGCCACAGTGCTGAAACCCAGTGGGTCCGGTTTTTCATTTGGGTTTCTCAGACATAGTGCCAGCATAACCAAAACTTGCCCGTTAATGGCAATCCGCTAAACAAGACTCTCTTATCGGTTCCCAACCGTTGCCACAGAGTAGTGGAAAAAACGTAATAAAATCCGTTTTTTTTAGAACCGAGAAGAACCGGGAACCGCACTCTAAAGGACTAGAAAGTTAATTTAAAACCAATCTGATCGGTTCAAACCGAACCGAAAAAGACGTTTACAAGTTCCACACAGAAGAAAATAAACATAAGCCTATCTATTACTTACAAAACCACAGACAGAGCTTGAACCGACCGATTGTGTTTAATTTCGGTAAATAAACCGAGAATTACACTTTTTAACCGACAAACGAACCGAGCAGCAGGAGAAATCTCCGGAGCGACTGTTCAGTGAGGCGGAGTAAAGAATCTGACAGTTTAAGTTTGAGCTACAACAGACAGAGTGTTCAACCGAGCTCGCGCTCAAGGTTCCATGCCCTGCATGGAAAGTTAACTCTTTCACCTCCGGAGCAGTTCTAACCTGGGGTTATACTGTATATGTCATAATATAGCAAGACTTCATGTTGTTTGAACAGAAATGCAAGTGCATATGAAAACGTAAACCGTTACGCACACGGTGGCGTAGACAGGAACGGTGATTCGAATGGTAACAGAAGCGCAACTGGAAACGCTAGCTGTCACAGTAACAAAAGGGCACACCATTCTTTTCCCCAAAAACTGCATTAAAAAAAACTAACTGAAAACAAAGAATGTATGCATTATAATTGACTTCAGAGCAGAAAAGTACGACTTGGAATACTAAATTGAATTGCTTATATTTCAGGAACCTAGGAAAAAAAATTAAAATTTTGTATGAATTATTACTTTCCTGGCTAATTTTTTGCTTAGCCCCCTTGTTGGGGGGGCTAAGCATTTTTTTGACAAAAAGTCCGTATCTCGCACCGTTTCTGAGATACGGGCCCTGAAAGATGTGACGGATGCCATAATGTTATCCTATGGGACAAATTGACAACTTCGGAGTGCTGTCACTTTGCCAACCTGTAATATTTTTTTCTCCAAACCACAAAAATGCACATTTGTAGGATGTTGGCTTTCTTCCCTCCAAATTTCAGCCCAAAAGACCAAGCCGTTATTTTCCAGCGGAGCAGCAAAGAATTCCTGTAATATGGCGGTCACTGTAATGTTATCCTATGGGAAAAAGTGCCAACTTCGTAGTGCCATAACTTTGCCACCCTGTAATATTTGTTGACCAATCCACTTAAAGGCACATCTGTGGGATGTTGCCTTTGTTCCTTCCAAATTTCAAGTAAAAAGACCAAACCATTTCTGAGATATTCAATGTCAAAGATTGGCAAAATATCCCTATCTATTCCATTATAAGAAATCTAGCCATCTTGTCCCTATTTTGTGATCAATGATCACGGTCAAAGAATCTCACGATCAAAGAATTTGCAGCCTCACGAACAAAGAATAAAAAATGTAATATTTCAAAAAATAGAAGCAATTGCAGTAAACCACTGCCATGGTTCAACAGAACGAAGACCCTTGAGTAAAACCCATCCTCATTTGACTTCCTAGAACACCCCTGGGCTAAGAAAATTGAATTTTAAATTGGGCCATCTTGTCCCTCGTTTGCGATGCAAGATCGCGGTCATGGAATCTCACGATCAAAGAATTTACAGCCTCATGATTAAAGAATCTGCAAGCTCACAAACAAAGAATAAAAAATGGAATAAATCAAAAAATTGGAGGAATTGCAGTAAACCACCACCACCATGGTTTGACAGAACGAAGCCCCCTGAGTAAAACCCACCCTCATTTCACTTCCAAGGGTACCCATGGGCTGAGAAAAATGATTTTTAAATTCAGCCATCTCGTCCCTCGCTCACGATGCAAGATCGCGATCAAAGAATCTCACAATCAAAGAATTTGCAGGCTCACGATCAAAGAATAAAAAAAGGGTGAAACGTTTTATTCACCAATTTGAACCAAACCAATGGCATGGTTCGACAGAACAGACCCTCCTGAGCAAAACAAGCACTCATTTGTGTCCCTAGCCACCCCTGAGCCAAGATATTAGTGTTTTAGGTCACGATGCAAGATCGCAATCAAAGAATCTCACAATCAAAGAATTTGCAGGCTTGCGATCAAAAATCGTTAGCGAGCCACAAATTAAGATTTTAAAAGCTTAGAACTCTATTTTTGACAGATTTGGATGGAACCAAAGCCATGTCTTGATAGATCAGGATCCCCTGAGTAAAACCCACCGAAGTTTTACTTCAGAAGTGATCCCTGAGCCGAGATATGTGTTTGTGTGATTGGAAAACTGAAAACAAGATGGCAGACCTCACGGCCAAAGAATTTTGAAAATTCCTCAGGAACAATGATTCTTGAACCGCGAAGCTGCAAATTCTTTGATCGCCAGGTGAGACCAGATGGCCAGAACCCCCATTCTTTGATCACAAGATATACATATAAATTTTCCCATTGACTTATAATGGGAACTTAAAAGTGCCATAACTTTTGAATGCCTTAATATTTTTTCACCAAACAAAAAGCGCCATGTTCAGCCACCAAAGCTCTTTCAAACAAGCCATCTTGCAGAGTGGCACACCACACGACAGCCATGCAGGACCACATAAAGAATGCCAAAAGGTGCCTTCAAAAATGGATAATTTTGCATTTTTCAGCACTTTCGTACACAAAGACCAGCACTCCGACACAAACGCAATTTGGCAAATCAAGAGATCTAGTGCGCCCCAACGCGTGTACCAAATTTCAGGCAAATCCAGTGAACAGGTCCAAAGTTATTAATGTCCAAACTTTTGACTTTAGTATGTAAGTGGTCGCTCAACTCCCAACTATAGTGGCGCGACTATGCCTCCTATATATATATATATATATATATATACACACACACACACATACACATATATACATATATATATATATACATATACATACATGCGTGCGCCACACACACATATACACGTATATATATATATATATATATATACACACATATATATATATATAAAATGATCTGGGCAGGTGATGGATGGTGGGGCTTACAGAGAGAGAAAACGAGAGAGAGGGGAGGGATGCAATTAGGCAGTGAGGGAGGGTGGAAATAGATGGTGAAGAAGTAGGGAAATGTGAGAGGAAGAAGGACAGGGCACAATTTGCTATCATGGATAAAAAAATGGGAAGTAAAGTAGGAATGCAGGACATGGAGTTAGCAGAGAGAGTTGGTGGAAGGGACAGGCTTGGAGATGAAGGGGAGGGAAAGGATTCGCCCTACTACTGTCAAAAACAGTGCACTGTTCCTTGATAAGCCTAGAGTAGATGGATTTAAAGGACGTAATAGATATAAGTATACTCAGTTTCAGTGTTTTCTGCAACTTGTTCCATAGTAAGGGCAGCACAAAACTAATGGCTGTCCTTCCAAAGCGAGAACTGACTTTAGGTACTTTGAGCAGGATGGAAGAGTAGCTTCTTAGGGCATATTTACTTAAAGTGACTTGTGTGAAGCAATCTGAGACATATTGTGGTAATTTATTGGATATAGCTCTGAAAATCCATAGTGCAGCGTTTCTGTCCCTTCTAAACTGAAGCGCGGTCCATCCAACTGCTGCATAAAAGGGAGCAATGGTGGGTGTTGAATGGGAGTCCCAGATATACCCTCAAAGCCGCTCCTATGATAGAGTGTATCTAATTTTCCCATGTATGAGATGGGCACCACTGCATAGGAAACTTCAGCATAGTCGATTCCAGAGAGAATGTGGCCTGGACCAGCTTTAGCTTAGCATTACTTGTGAGAAAGTGTTTTATTCTAAAGTAAAGCCCAAGTCTCTGGCGAAGTTTTTTTTAGTAGTTCTTCCATATGTTCTATGAAAGAAAGTCTACTGACAAGCCAGACACCCAGGTACTTCTCCGGGGAGGGTGGGGAGCACTCGGGCGCTGAGGACTCCTGGTGGAGACCAGGAGGTCTCTCGCCTTCTGGCATAGTCTCTCTCTGGGAGGCGGGGCAGGTGGCATCATCATTATCCCGCCTCCATGAGGAAAATATAGAAAATACAGGCAGGGCGAGGGCTACCTGTCTAAATGAAGCCTCCCGAAGACCTCGCTAACCACCGTCGCTGTGGGTCCCCCGACCAGATATTGGTTCCATGATCACGAGGGCACGTGACATGGCCCCTGCCCTCCGGGGGTCAGGGCGGGGGTGACTGGGTTTCTCTTTGTGTTATTGGGGTTATTACAGACTGCTTCTCTTCTTGAGTTATGTTGGGGAGATTTAAAGAGTTTAAGTATGTTAATTTCTCTTCTTTTGGTGTTTCTCTCTGGGGGGAATACACATTGAGTAGTAAACTGTAAAGGCTTCTGCTATTTTCTCATTCATAGCTGAGGTCTCCCCTGTCACTGGGTTCTTAATTTTGGTTATGGTGGCCCTAGCTGCTTGCTGTCTCAGGCACAGAGCTAAAACTCTAGTAGCTTTGGGACTGTCCTCGTAAAATTTTTGTTTCAGATACCAGAGGACTTTTTCTATTTCTGCCTTCTGAAGATCCTGTATTTCACCTTTAAGTTTTTTAATTTCTTTGTCCCTGGTTTTTGTCCATTTCAGCTTGTGAGCAGCTTCTGTAGATTTCAGGTGGCTGAGTAATTCTGATTGTTTCTGTTGTGCTCGACGTTTCTTGTGGGTAGCTATAGAAATCAATGTCCCTCTCACCATCATTTTAATTGTATCCCATAAAATCTGGGGCGTAGTTCCGGGGTGGGCATTCTCTTCTATTCTGGTTTGGATTACTTTCTTAACCTCTGCCATGACCTCCTTGTCACGTAAAAGGGAGACGTTCAGCCTCCAATGGGTAGTTTTCTTGGGCAGTTGGAATTCAGCGTTCAGGTATAATGGCTGGTGGTCTGAGAGGACTGAGGTAGGACAGTGGAGGTTCCCACCTACATCCCTGGGAGAGAGAGCAGGTCCATAGTAAAGGGAAAAAAACATATCCAATCTGGAATATATTTTGAACCTTAGAGAAAAATATATACAGTCTCTTGCTGTGGGGTATTTAGCCCTCCATACGTCCATCAGGCCGAGCTCTAGCAGTGTCTCCTTAGAGGAGAGTGCCTTTTGGATCTCGGGATTTGGGATCAGAAATGTTGTATCTAGTGTTCTGTCTAAAATTAAGTTCCAGTCTCCCCCCAAGAGTAAAAGGCCTGTTGTCTTTTCAACCACTAGTTGGACTAGGGAGGTGTAAAATGCCAATGGGGAGCCGGGAGGGGCATAGATTTTCACCAATGTGACCTGAACATCTTGAACTTGTCCTCAGACTATAACGTATCACGCCCCCGGATCTGTGATGACTTCCTCCTCCTCAAAAGGGAGGTCAGCTGACAGTAATATTGCTACTCCCCTCTTCCTCCCTTTTTCCATAGAGGCATGGTACAAATATGGGACGTGCTTTGATTTCAATTTTTCAACTTCAAGAGGAGAGAGGTGGGTCTCCTGGAAAAAGTTAATTGGGCATTTCTGCCTTGACAGAAATCTTAGTAGCTGCTTTCTCTTTATGGGATTTGTAATCCCATTAACATTGAAAAAAGAATCCTGCTTTGTTTTGTAGCCATCATGTCGGGTATACTAGTTTAACCTCTGTCTTAAGTAGCTGCTTTCTGTTAAACTGAAAGTGGGTGTTGGCATTAATTAGAACAGAATATGTGTACCTATAGATAAACTCAATTTGCATAGTCAAGTCTCTCAAACTCAGAACCAACAGAACAAATTGACAAACTTTGCTTAACAGTTTAACCATTAAAAGCTGTAATTCTTGAACTTTAGCAATCTGGCAGACTAAAATATTCTGCCAGTTCTTTAACATTTTCAAAAACATTTTGCAAGTTTTATTGCTTCGGGCAATCAGAGATCCAAAGCAGAGTGAACCACCCGTGGGGCATCGCAATGGCAACGTTGAATACACCGCCTCTCAGAGGCAGGAGCCAGAATGTCACAGGGTAGGTCCGCCTCCCCGCAGAGTCTGGGATACCCATCGCCAGCTGTGGGACAGGTATGGTGCCCATAAATCAGGCCTTCCATCCCCGGTCTTTGACTCATTATTTCAATAGTGTTGGCTGTTAAGTTGATGCAGGAGGGCTAGATTGACTACTTGAGCCTCTACTCCTACATAGGGGCCCAATGTGCTGCACATTATTAGGCCGTAGGCCAATATGGTAGATTTACAAAAGTCATCTGTACTCATGAAAGTCAGACAAAGCTTGGGTAGCCATAAACCTTGCCCAGTATTTATCCCTAGACTTCTTGAGTAACAGCAGGTCACTGTGGAGCCATTTGATGACAGTGCCCCTAGCTCCCCTCTTTTTAAGTGGGGTATGTTTATCTTGCATGGAGGCAGCAGATAGGGCTGTCCATGGCATTAAAGACTGGCTTAATCCTGCCCAGGTCTGTACACCCAACAAGAGTACCCAAAGCTTCTGAGATTTTTCTGAGAATTTATATGATGCAACTAAGATGTTTGAGAAGTACAGGACATACTAACATACTAAAATGCCAGCAGAATAGGCCTAATGGTCTTTCGTGTCTGCTCGTTTGGTCAGTCCCCAACCTGGGTGCTGACCTTGCTGTCCCCCTCGCCTTCTCTGGCTTCTCCCTTCCCAGTTCCGGATATTCTTGCTGCATTGAATTTTGCTTCCAGAACCCTTCCCTGTACCTGTCCCACCCCTCTTGAACCCCTCCACTGTCTCTGCCTCCACCAGCCCCATAGGCAGTGCATTCCATGGCTCCACCACCCTCCCAGTGAAGCAGCACCTCCTCCTTTCTCCCTGAATCTTCCCTCCAGCTTCCAGCCATGCCTCTAGTGGCCCCTTCCTCCTCCTCTCAAGCACCCCAACTGTTCCTCCCCTATTTACCCCCTTCATGTACCTAAAGACCTCTATCATGTCCCCCAGTCCTTCTCTCTTCCAATGTGTATATTTAGCTCTTCGAGCCTCTCCTCATAGGGCCTGTCCCCAAGCCCCAAATCATTTTGGTTGCCTCCTCTGGACCCTCTCCAGGAGGTTAATGTCCCTCTTTAAGTGTGGCCTCCAAAACTGCACGCAGTACTCGAGGTGCGGCCTCACCAAGCAGTTATACAGAGGGAGTATCACTTCCCTCCTTCTGGAGGTGATCCCCCTAGCGATGCATCCCAGCATCCTGTTGGCCTTGGCTGCTGCCCTCCTACAAGTCTCAGAGTTGTTCATCTTGACATCCACCACCTCCCCCAGGTCCCTCTCAGCCATCGAGACTTGTAGCATTTCCCCCCCCAGGGTGTACACTTGACCTGGGTTTCTGGCCCCCAGGTGGAGTACCTTGCATTTCCCTGCATTGAACCTCAGCTTCCACTTTCTAGACCATCTTTCCAGAGCCTCCAGGTCCCCCTGTAGGGCCACCCTCCCCTCCTCCCCATCCACCACCGCCCCCAGTTTCGAGTCATCCAGGACTGCACAGATCATTTGTTTTGAAGTGGTTCAGACTAAACTCACTGCCAGAGGAGATCAGTGCTAACACAGAAAGGCCCATCTCAGATGAAGATATCAGTACTGTAATTCTCAAGTCTAAAGGTGGCAAAGCTCAAGGGCCAGATGGCTTTAACGCAAAGTTTTACAAAACATTTGGGAGGAGCTCACCCCCATGCTGAGACAAGTTTATAATGCTTGCATGGCAGAGGGGGCAACCCCACACACATGGCAAGAAGTACTCCTAACAGTGCTCCTCAAATCAGGGAAGGGCAAGCACACCCGAGCAGCATATAGACCATTTTCTCTCCTCAACCAGGACGTGAAGCTCTTCACTAAGATGCTGGCTAACAGGCTCAAAAATTGCACAGACACCCTTGTACATCCAGACCAAATGGGTTTAATACCCAAGAGACACCTATACAACAACAAACATTTATTGACTGTAATGGCTCATCTCAGTCACATTAAACAGTCCAAAACTAGTGATATTTTTAGATGTTGAAAAAGCAACAGATAGCTTGGATTGGGCATATCTGCAGGGGGTGCTGAAAGCCATGGGCTCTAGGGACAGCTTCATGTCATCTATCTCAATGTTATACATGCAGCCAGTGGCAAAAATCAAAGTAAATGACACTATCTCAGAGGCATTTAGGATTTAGAGGGGTACAAGCAGGGATCTGCTCTTTGCCTCTGTCTCCACTGCTCTTTGCACTCATCATGGAGCCACCTGCTGTAGCAGTGAGATAGAAGAGGCATTTTTAGGGCATTAAAGTACATGAGCAGTATAATCATATATCTCTGTATGTAGATAATGTTTTGATATCTGTGGGAAACCCCCAACAGTCAGCATCTACCCATTTTAGCATACTACAGCACTCTGGACCACCTCTGGCTTCAAACTATAATATATATTATATATCACACACACACACACCGGAGACTCTTCTCCCTAGTGACACTCTTATTGAGCAACTAAAGACACAGATCCTGTTTAAATGGGTCAAGCATAAAGTCCATTACCTGGGTATCCACATCCCCACCAGTTTAAATAAGCTTTGTCAGAGTTAACTAAGACCCTCTTAAACAAAAAGGTATTTGCAGACCTAAACAGATGGTGTCTCTTGCCTTTCTTGTTTTCAAGCAGATCAGAAATGGCGAAAATGAACATTCTTCCCAAGTATTTATTCTTGTAATCTTCACTGCCACTGCCTATCAAGCGAGAAAGACTGGAAAGAGTTAAGAAAAATGCATTCCTAGTTCATACAGGATGCCAGAAACCCCAGATCCGCTGGATGTTCTCACTGAAGGCAAGAGTGGGGGATGGATCTCCCCAGTTTTCCCCAATATTACCAGGCCACACACTTAGTACACACTGGTATAAGATGTCTCACTTTGAAGACAATGGCGGGATGAATATGAAATAAAAAGCTAATGTCTAACTGCGACTGCACATCCTGACATGGGTAATACACCAACGGGGTCTGAGGAACATTAGTAGTATTTGAATCAAACATGCTAAGCGTTGTTGGCAACAGATCAAAAACAGATGGATTATAACTCACCCAATAGGGCAAAAGATCCCAATAAGATGGCTGCTGCTATTTCCCCCAGCCAGGTAGGGTGCTGGGTTCCATGTCTAGGAAAGGAAGGTGCTGGCCTACCTAACTCAACCGATTACAGTGGACAGCCAACTTAAAAGCTTCCAATTCCTCCAGCTAGAGTCTGGGTTACACCAAAGGGATTTTCTTATATTTACAGTGCAGAGATTACATACTTAACGGGATGGGAGTTACAACTCTTAAAGCTAATGTGCCACTTGGGGTTTCTCTCCTCTGGGTTAGAACACAGCTGCCTTACCAGAAGGGCTTCATCTCACAGGCATATACTCTTATGCTAAGGGCTGGAGGTAAACTGGCCATAGAACAAATAAAAAATAAATGGATAGTGAAGGCTAATATCAAAAATCTGACAAGGAATACACTGCACCACAAATCTGGCAAGGAATAAACCGCACCACAAATCTGGCAAGGAATAAACCGCACCACAGCCTCCTAATCTGGGAGAGAATTTTGGTGGAAGATATGATCTAGGTTCTTCAATACCCCAGCAGTGTCTAAGTATTATGGCACTAATGCTACTAACAGGTGCTGGAGGGGGTGTGGAGGACAAGGAACACAATATTGTATCTTCTGAGAATGCTCTGAGAGCGAAGCATTCTGGACAACAGTAGGTGAAAAAAAAAGTTTAAACTTCTCTTGGCCTCACATTTGAAAACCTGGTTTTAGGTCTCCCACCCAGAGGAGCCTGATCTGCCACTAAAAAAATACTTGTGTTTCATATTAACAGCAGCAGCAGGCAAGATTATAACATAGTGCTGACTGATGAGTAATCCACCCGCAAAGACATAATGGGTAAACAATATACAAAAAAATCCAAAGTATGGAAGCAATAACATAGCAAATAATGTATGGTCAACTGTACACAAGGATGTGTTTCAAAGAAACATAAGACTTTGACGACAGATAAGGACCGCTTGGCCCACCCAGTCTGCCCAGTTCCCTACCTATTGGATAAGCTGCAGATCCTAGTTAACCAACAGCCTACTTCCTCCTCCTACCCCCCCCAACAAGAATTGCTTTATGTCTGTCCCACGCATTCTTGAGAGACTGAGATAACAGCATATGAACCTCCAGAGCGAAGGTTGAGAGGTCCATGCTGTCATCTCAACCTTGAGATGGAAACACATGGCGGGTTGTGCGGTTACCCATATTTTATTTTTTTATAGTACATTTTTTTTTTTTTTTTTTAACAACAGATTGAGACATCCTCACTGAAGTGAAAATTAAAAATCTTGCCATTTCTTTGCTCTGTTTTATGATCAAAATCAAATTTACAGACGTTTTAAAGTTAAAAGGTACAACTTTGGGCACTGGGTGGTTAGTAAGTAGCTAGATGTGGAATAAATGAGAAATTTTAAATTTATGATCTTTGAACTGTGCAGAACAGCCATTCGGAATGCGCACACCACCACTTTGGAATGCACACAACAGTATCGAATGTGCACAACAAGGTTATTGAGCAGGCTGATTTTTATACAGAACAAAGGCTAACCATATACTATAACATTATTAAAGAGCTGCTAATGCCACAAAGAAAACTCTGAAAGACAATAATAATTAGGTACAATTCAGCTTGCATTCCACATCTATTCTACAGATTTCTTCTCTCTATTATTTATTACTGAGGAATTCTGCAGGATAATATGATCTTTATCCCTTAGAGTTCTTTTAGAGTTCTTCTGCCTCTATAGCTATTTCAAGTCATAATTCCATGTTGTTGGGCATCACACTCTGTTGCCATGGGAGTAACTGATGTCACAAGCAGTGCATTATGACCTCATGTAGGGAGAAAACAACATGAAAAGACGAACTCTTCAGGAACAAAGATCCTGTTCTCATGCAAAAGACCTCAGTCGTAAATAACGGGGAGGAAGAGTACAGAACTAATGTGAAATACAAGCTGGACTGTGTCTAAATATTATGTCCTGTAAAAGTTCTCCTGAAGGGGCCAGCAGCTAGATATGGTTAAAACAAGAGACGTTTACTCCAGGTGGCTTCCATTTTCTCATTTTTTGGGAAGAGAGCAGACACATTCCAGTGTCAGGGGAGCTACTGAGCTAATCAACTGCAATGAAGAGGATGATTTTGCTGAGCAGACCCAAATAATGCATAGTTTTTTTTTTTTTTTTTTAATCAACAGGGGATACCCTAAAAGCACAGTTGACAGAGCACTCTCCCGGGTCAGTAACATGCCCCGTAACCTTGACCCCCACAGGAAGGATACTGTCACACAAGAACAACTGCGAATTCCACTTGTTCTTCCTTTCCATTAGCGCACACCTTCTTTTCACAGGATCATCACCAGTAACTTTCCCATTTTGCAAACTGACCCTAACATTGGTGCTTCCTTTACAGAACCACCCATTGCCTCATACCGCCGGCCACCTAACCTGCATAATCTCCTGGTTAAAAGCAGCCTACCTACTCCTAACAGTTCCTCCCTCCCAGGTACCAAACCTTGCAACAGGACTCGCTGCTACACCTGCAAATTTATTTCCGGTGTAACTGAGATTCGGGGGCCTACAGGTGTTTTTCACATCACCAAGGAGTTCTCATGCACCTCCACTAATGTGGTGTATTGTTTTCTTTGCAGAAAGTGTACAGCTATTTACATCGGAGGACTTGGTAGGCGTCTTGCTGACCCGTTTCAGGAACATTACAGAGCAGTCAGGATGGTGAAACTGCTAAACCCATTGTATCCCACTTTATCTCCAGGGACCACAATGTCAATGACCTTTCTGTTTGTGTCCTTCAGCAGGGCTTCTGGGATCCTGACCATAGAAAAAACATGGAAGCCAAGCTGATCATCTGCCTTGGCTCCCAGCAGCCCTCTGGTTTAAATGATAGACTTATTTTCCACTAACATCTTTCAGCCATCCCTTTTTTCCCCTAAAGTCTATTTGTTTTTGTACTCATTTAATGTATTTTTTCATTTTCACCACAAGTCTCCATTTCTGTCTCCTTCCCACACATTTGTCACCTTTCAGCCTTCTTACTAGGCCCTGTTAATTAGTCCCCACCTGGGAACTTCCCCAGCTCTTTCACTCCCATTATGCTTCATCTTTCCCATCATCACCTTTTTGTTTCACAGATTCTCTCTTAATCTTACCATTTATCACTTCTTCTCCCTGAGCCTCCCCTTTCTCCTTTCTCCACACATATATCTCTCTCTTTCACCTCTCCTCTACACTAACTTGTTTTTTTTTTCTCTTTTAGATATTTCCTGAAGACCACCTAAGGTTGAAACGTAGATTTTTAACTCTATTTTCTATTTTCAGCGTGCACTTAATATAACCATTTTGTTTTGCTTTTAGACCACATGCTGACGCTGCGCCTTGTTTTTGTTTAATCAACTGATCCACATTACGACTGGTAGTTGCCATCAGACTTCTGCAAGACCCCAGCATTATAATTTTGCAACCTGACAAATTGAGCACATCAGTTCTGGTTGTTGTTTTATTAATTTTTACCTCAATTTATGTGTATCTTTTAGGCTTAATACAGGCTCGTTACAGCATATAAGGACTTTTTTCGGATGTTAATCTAGAGGGCTGAAACTTTGATAGTTCCTTCATACATAATGGGGGAGCACAAAATAGCTGGATATTGAGACCTAGAGGTAGCGCCTATACAAGGTTAACTGGTTACATTTATTAACAGCTTAATGTGGTTCAAGGTCAGTTGGCATTCATCTGTATCCCCCTCCCCCGGGTCATGCCTGAATATAGGCAGGATTTGTCTAGTGCACTTACCCGGTCAACAAAAACTAAATAAATAATAAATTATCCTTTGTTAAGCAGGATACCAGAGACTTAAGACTGTTTTGTATTTATGGATCACTAAATGATGCTATCAAAAGTCTCGTAAAATGGAATGAACATTTATGCTATACACTGTAACTTACGACATTCTAAAAAATACAAGTTTCAAAAGAAATGAAGTTTTCGCAAAACAAGGGGAAAACAGTATACTCACAAAATAGAAGCCCTATAAAAAGTCATTATTACGAATCTTTGGAATTAGAGGGCTTCTTACATGATGTTTGGATTGCAGTGCTTAGTAGCTGACAGTACTCCTTCAGATGACAAAGAAGACTGCTACAGTAGTTAAACTCCTCCTGCACCACCCCCCAACAATTAAAATAGCTATGTATGTTTCCGTAAATATGTTGACACATAACTTTAATTCTGTTTTAGAATGCAGATGTATTCCTGTCTTGCAAGATGCCCTTTTTCAGTTCTGAGTCTGCTTTAGTACTTCTGCTTCACCACTGAAATAAAAGTTTGTTTTGTTGTTAAATTAGACTATCCCGAAGCTTGCATTTTTCTGTATTTCTTTCTGTTTTCCCCCATACAGTTGTTTGGCACCTGGCCATCTCCGCCTGCTTCAGGCTTTGCTCAGCACCCCCAGTCCTGTCAGTCACTCCCTCTAACAGGGTTTATACGGGGTGGAAACTGGGTGCACTGGCACAGTCATTCATGGGGGCCACTGCCCATATGTTTTTCCCCCTTTTCTTCCTCCAGTCACCTCTTAGGGCAGAGTCGCACGCAATGCTGCATGCGTGTGTTGCAGGTGTCTTCATAAGGTCCTCTTCCCGCAGCACTCAATGTGTGCACCACTCAACCTCCGCTAAGTGGTATCCATGTAACAAGACTACCTAACCCCCTTCCCAAATGGTCCCTGGAACACTCAGTCCTCCATCCCTCGCTGGCCTCCGAGCAATCCTGGTCCATTTCCGAACCTCAGTCGCCAGCGCTGCAGGAGGTGAACTGCCATCTCCTCAGTCCTCCATGCCACTGGGCTGGCCATTCATTCTTTGTCTTTTTTTTACTTTTATTTTTTTAATCACTCATTAGGCGCTTTTACACACAGGTCTATGTAACGGAATAACTGTTATGGAAACAGTATTCCGTTACATCCCTTGTGTGTAAAGTGCATTTGTTTCATTCCCTTGGTGTATGTTCGTCCAAACTGCAATCTCTGCTTCTTGCGGTTTGCACAAACGTGTTTCGTTTGATCTGGCTGTGTAAAAAAAGCCATTCTGGTAGCACTGCAGAAACTGCCATTAGAGCAGCAAATTCTGGGGGAGCCGAAACAAATGGAGGCGGGATTGACCGGAATACTTGCAGGGTGTAAAAGGAAACCCGAACACAACAGAGTACAACGGCGCCATACAGGTAACGCTTATTTTGTTTTACAAACCTGTGTGTAAAAGCGCCTATTGTCCCATCAGGTTAATGATCAGTGCCTTTTGCATTCCACTCCATACCTCAACTACTATGATTTTTACACTCAAAATTTCCCTTTGCTCTGTGAAGGTTTTTTTATTTATTTATTTTAAAAGTTTTACCAGGAATGACATACTGAGCTGGTATCAGCTCGTATCCAGATGTGTCCTGGGGGAGGGGGAAATGAGGAGAAGAGAACAGATACAAAGTATTCCGTGTACCGCATGTGCCATCTAGATGGCCCGGGTCATTCCTGAAAACAGTCCCTGGGACCAGTGTACCTATCCAGTTATCAAATAAATAAAAATAAAGTAAAATATACAAAAAAAAAATATAATTATAAAATGAATTTATTTCCAAAACAGTAAATAACCATACATTAAATTATAGAACCAGCAAAAGAACAAAAACAGTAAGCAACACAACAAAATTAGAACAGGGAGAAACGACAGATACTAGGGGAGCAGGGCAATGCTACTGTCAGAGTTGGGGTGCTGCAGGTGAATAGGAGTCCCTGATTATTATTGAGGATTATACTATTGACGTTTCTCGTAATATTAGAGCTATTCCTGAACACACAAACTAGTAAAGTACTGAACCTGACAGAACATGTGGGGCCCACTATTCTTTGACCTGTTGTTCTCTAAAATAAAAAAGTGCTACACATTTTGGCAATTTGCTCTGAATTTTGATGGCCAGTGCTATGCATTTTGATGCTGAGAGAGGCCATGTTCCAGTCTACCTTAGTCCCAAGAAAAGTCATGTTACACTGGGTGCTCAAAGCGCTTGTACTGCTCCTGTATTCTTAAGTGATTGTTTGTTCTCCCAACTTTGTAACCGCCCCCCCCCCGGACGCATCTGGAAACAAGCTGTTTACAGCTCATGTTGTCTTTCCTGGTGAAACATTTTCCAAATAAATAAAAATAAGGAATAATGATGGAAACATGGGAGAAAGCCATTATAAAATGAGTGCTCCTTTTCATTATTTCTAATGCCCAAAATAAAGACGTCAGCACTGGTCACAGCTGGTACTACTTGTCGTCCACTTGCATGATCCATGCTACTTGCTACCTTGAGCATTGCTGCTGGTCCTTAATTTTCTACTTACACTCGCCATGCTGCAATATTAGCACTGGTCCTTAGTCCTCCACATACACTCTCCATGCTACGCTATTAGCGCTGCCCAGTGGTGCAAGTAGTAGACAAGAAGTACAGGAACTCAGGCACTGGCCAATACGAAATGCAGAATGAAGATACTCAATCTGAAGGATAGCTGGATCGAGACACATCTATCTGCTTGGATTCAGTTAGAGATATTTAAGTATTTCTAGGAAAATAGCCATAGTTGTACAAGTCAAATGTTGTTATGGAAACCCTGATTCACGTCACAGACCAGAAACTGTCATTATGTTGCTGGATTAAGAATTTCAGTTCCAGTGTCAGTGGGTTGAAGTACAGGAACTCTGTTCCTGCTGCAAAAAAAGGTACAGGAACTGAGTTCCTGTGTGTTCCTGTTCACTTTCATCACTGGCGCTGCCTCTGGTACTTAATCCTCCACTTACACACTCTCTATGCTATGCCGTTAGCGGGCCGCTGATCCATAATCCTCCACTTACACTCCCCATGTCATTTTTTTTTTTAAAAGTTAAACATTTTATTGTTTGAGTATGAAAGGTACATACATGCATACACACATCAGATATAACCTTTGCTTGTAAATTAATTGCCATACAGTTTACAATGAATAGAATACCAGGTACAACATTTCACATAGTATTACGTCCAAAAGTTGGATGAAGACAGCCAGCATGCTGTTGTGTAAGTTAATTTAGTTTTTATTTCATCCGGTAGTACTACTCATACTACTGTTAATGACAAAGCTGCCTTTGTATTTGTGTGGTGTCTTATGACTTGAACCCTTGAGTCATCCTTGTGTGTGTTTGTTTTTTAACGTGCTATTCTTATTGTACTGTTAATCAATAAACAATTTAAAAACAAATACCCTGACACCTCTACCTTGTGTCCTTGCTATTGCTTAAGCATTTCTTTTAAGGTTTAAGGTGACGGGTGTTCTTTTAATTCTATGTAAGTGGGGTCAAAAGTCCATCTTTATACACACTGTATATCTTATACAACTTTTACCCACTATTTGACCGAGATAGCATTACACTATTAGCACTAGTCTATAGTCCTGCACTTACATGCTCCATGCTATGCCATTAGCGCTATCGCTGGTCCTTACTCCTCCACTTACAGGCTCCATGCTACGATGTTAGCGCTGTCGCTGGTCCTTAATTAAGCAATAAGGCACAACAGGGTGTGGGTTATTGGGGATTTACCCACACCTTGTGTGGTGTGTCACAAGGCAGAGACGAGTGACTTACTCACACAAGAAATGGGTAAATCACCCAATAACTCAAACCCTGGAGTGCCTTATTGCGATTATACAATGGACCCATGCAGGGCTCCCGATAAGGGGAGTACCGACCTGTTTTACTCACCTCATTTTAGGAAATACTCATCAGAAAATTTTTTAATGAGTACCGATACTCACCAAACATTTCTAAATACTCTACACTGAAAAATAGTGCTTCATAACATAACTGGTGATTTAAAAGGAACAGTTTTTTTTATTATTTTTTTTTTTTTTTTACAGGTTTACAGCATTGGTATGTATCCCAATTTTGTTTTACTCATTATATTTTAGAACTGGTGAGTAAATTACTCCTACCTGCCAACATTATCTGGAGCATTTTTGGCACTTGATCAATCCTTATCTAGAAAAAAACTACATTGTTTTTAAACATGTACTCCTCACTCCACTCTGTCCAGACATTTGCACAAATCTGAATTTGATTTTGCTCACCTCACTTTCAAAATGAGGAGTACAGTACTCATCCCCAAAATCTTATCTGGAGCCCAGGACCCATGTGTAAAATAAAATTAAAATGTGTTTAATTAAGTTTTTTATAAATGCCATTCCTCAGCCATGGGTTATGCAGGATTTACCCACGGTCATGTGACAAGTTTTGACCAATGAAGTTACAGGATTTTCACACACCATTGTATAATTAAGCAATAAGGCACGACACGGTGTGGTATATCATGGGATATCATCACACCTCGGGTGGTTGGGCACGAGGCCGCAGCCCGAGTGCATCCAACGACCCGAGAAGTGACGGTTTCCCATGACATACCACACCCTGGAGTGCCTTATTGCGGTTATGAACTGGCCAAAAAGTTTTATTGGTAATAAATAAATAAAAAATCTTTTAAAACCTTTGAAAGTGCATTTTTGGGGTGTTGGAGGTGTATGTTTTAAGAAAATAGTTCCTGAGGGCTCTGGACGCAGGTGCAGCTGTTAACTGTGTGTCGTTCTGCTAGGAGTACTCCCGAATGTACTGTGTTTGACTCAGTTCTGCTGGTCTGGGACTTGACTCTGTTGTGCTGCCTGGTCTGGGACCAGGTGAAGCATGTGAAGAATTCATTTTTTATTATATCTAATCTTTTGAAATGCAATCGGAATGGGAAAAACGCAGGCTGCTACTTCCGGTTTACCGGTGGCAATCGGTCCAGAGAAACAGTAAGTCACCTGCAGTTGTTTTTTTGCAAGGGGAGAGTAAGTTAACAGGTGAAAGGGTAAAGTGCTAACATGCTTCCAATAGTCCTGAGGAAAAAAAAACATTGTGTGGCAGTTTTGGGGTCATGTGCTCATTGACAGTCATTAACAGATTTCGATCGTTGTCGCAGTGCTGTGCCACTTGTATGGACAGAGCGGGTAGTTTTCTGTGCGCTGTTATCAGTTTTTTTTTTTTTTTTTTTTATATGTACTCAGGCAATTTCTGTGAGGATTTGATGTGGCTTTGTTTCTTTTTTGGTTAAGGTGACTGTCTCGAGGTCTGACTCGCTGAAGACCACAGCAGGTGTTGTCTGGGTTTTGTGTAGTGGAGTGAGAGTAATGGGGAACATTGCAGTCGGAGGAGTTCCTTGGCAGTGAGAAGGCTGGTGGCCGGAGGTTTTCTGAAGCCGGATATCACACATCACGGCTTCAAAAACCTCTCGGCCAATCAGCTTGCTGTATTTACGATCCCCAGTTCATAATCTTCCAATTTACACGCTCCATTCTACGCTGTTAGCGTTGGTCTTTAGTCCTCCACTCTCCCTGCTCTGCTTCTACCTGCTGGTCTTTAGACCCCCACTTACACGCTAATTTGGCACCATGCCTTTCAACTGCTATGAATCTTACATAACAATATGATTTTAACACTTACATTTACCATTGCTCTGCAAAGATTTAGTGATGTTCTTAATAGGATGCAAACTATTAAATCACTTAACAGCAACATTCCTTATCCCTTATTACTAAATGTACTGAACATAGGAACACAAACAAGTGCTACACATTCTGGCTATTTGCTCTGAAGGCCAGTGCTGGGAATTTTCATGCAGAGAGGTATGTTAAAAAGTCTTATTCCTCCTAGTTACTGTCATATTACTCAAAAAGTAGAGACCCCACACACAAATCATGAATTTTGGGCTCTCAGCCCTGCAAAATCAAGCTATAGGACACTCAGTATAAAACTCAAGCTGGCTGAAACACAAACGCATTTAGAACCCTAACTACTGGCAAAATGTGAAAGACATTACACAGCCGCGTCCCATATTTTATCAAAAAAGAATAGTAACCGAAAGAAAAAGAACAAATTCAGGAACTGTCCACATCGCCAATTCATCAATAACCAGCGTCCTATAATCTCACAAAAGACGAAACCAGACTTACCTAAAGAAAGGGTCTTCTTCAAAGTCTCTGAGCAGGCTGCCGAACATTTTTGTGTGTGTTAATAACTACTGCTGCGGTTAATAACTTCGGGAAAAATGTACCGGCAGGCCAGTTTAGTGGGGCACTACTATAATTTTCTCACAGCTGCACCGACCCTCCGATTCCACAGAGACACTTATCTCAACACTCTCAGATTGAGAGCCTTTTTTCGTCACCACGCGAAAGATCTCGAAGCATGTGATGCGCAGCTAGCACTCGGATTGGTTAGCTGCATATAGAAAGCCCTGCACAGAGGGTTATATTCAGAACTCACAATAACCCCCCCAGTGCACCCGCTGAAATGTGTAGCCGATGGCTTCCTGTTGCTAGGTAACGTCGGCACAGTTTACATAATAAAGTTTGCATAAGGCGCGTTTTATACTTACCAATGGTAGTAGCAATACCAGTCTATAACACTTCATTTTTCCCTCTAAAGTTCATTTTGGAACCAGGGACAGTGCTTTCTTTTCTCCATTGCCCCAAACTGGCTTTTATAACTTTAGTCTTTCCGGTTAGCTGTCGGACTGATCAGGAATTTGGTTTTGTGTGTGTTTATTTTTGCACTATGTTGAACCGAAATAACAATGTGCGACTTTTAGATGGGGAAAAGCAGGTAAACAATGACTACGAAGACAGTCTCAAGTTTTCTGAAGTGGCATCGTGTTATGAGTGCCTGACAGACCCATGTCTTCAAAAAATAAATTCATCCATATAGATGTATTTGTTTTAGGGTTGCTACCTGTCCTGATTTTCGCAGGACAGTCCTTATTTGGGCAGCTGTGTCCTGGTCTCCTGCACAAAAACATGAAAAATAATACATGTCCTGACTTTATAGTACAAAAAATGTTTTCTAACTTTCCACTAAAACGTTGCAGAAAACTATAATACCTTAAAGAGCTGCTGACGCCGCGAAGAAAACATTGAAAAACATAATAATCAGGTATAATTCAGCTTGCATTCCGTATATAACCTGTAGATTTCTCCTCCCCTTTTGGAGAAAATCTATATGAATACATGCACTTTATTCCTTAGAACTCATCAGCCTTTATAGCTCCCTCGGTACTTCCCTGTCATAATCCTCTGTTGTGACAGCACAATCTGTTGCCATGGTAGCAACTGCAATGTCACATGCAGTGCATTATGACCTCAATGATGGGACAAAAACACACATTTGAACATAAATGGGGAACAGTATATGCTTTCCTTACTGTCATATAAATATATACATATGTTCCCTTAGCTAGTAAAAATATAGTTGGAAGCTTCTTTTTTTTTTCATTATATTTGATACTGTGTAGCTGAAATAGCTGATTTTAATGTCTCCTTTTTTCTGCACTTTCTTTTCTATATATCTTTATATCGCTTCTTTTTTAAAATCTCATTTTCTCAATAAGAGATGGTTATTGCTTCTAGAAGCGTGTAATAGGGGAATGTAAGTCAGCAAATAAAAATGCACTATATAGATTAATTATACAAATTTACAGAAATGTTTATAAGATCGTATTCTCAGGGCATGCAAACTATAGAGGTATTTATCCCCCTTTAACATCACTAATATTAAGAAAGTTGTTGATATGTATTAGAAGTAGCAACCTTTATACTTTAGTTTACTTTTAATTTAACACCTTGATTAGGATGCAAATGATATGCATATGATTGTATATATGCTAAAGTATGCTGATTGCTGGTGCTTTGTAATGCAAATATTGTCTGTAACCTTTTAAATTCAAATAAAGTTTTATTGATAAAAAAACATAGAGAATACTGAAAGGGCAATTATGCACAACCAGTGTGTTGTGCCACAGAGGGGTTCTGATTCTCTCTGACCTCGAGAGCGAATCCTGAGGTGGCAGAACACACTGGTTGTGCATAAAGTTGCTCATCCTGTATTTTTTATAGTGTATAGTAATGTGTGAAATTTGTGTGTGTAACCCCTTTGTTACCCGGGGTTACTAGAATCCCAGTAAGACCTAGTGGTAGGCAGGGAAGGCAGCATGTGAAACTCCAGTTAAATGGGTTTCACACTGTCAGAAGGATGACATCATAATAGAATTGTCACAGCTGCATGAGCCACATTTGGAATCTTCAGCTCAGAGTAAGTTTAGAATCTTGGGAATTCAAAATCAGTCTTGAGTTTGTCCTTAAGCAAACAAGAAGGACAACAGTAGTTGTCTGTTTACCCCCCTCCCTCTTGGGGGGTGAGGAAAAGTTCTTTGTGGGTTCCAGGGGCAATCCCCTTCTCCCGGCTTGGGAAGAAAGCTGCCTGTTTTAATTTAAGTTCAGTCTGTTCATGTATAACAGCAAAGGTTACAGTTCTTCACCTGTGGGGCACCTGCAACGAATGGGTGAGTGTTTGGCCCCATTGGAAGGCAAACAACTTCTTTTCTTCAGTTGGATTTCAAGTATTGGGGACTGCTATTTGGAGAACTATGTCAACTAGGACAAACAAATAGAGCAGTCATCTGTTTAAAGTGTTAAAGTTCATTGTAGAGGGGGTGCTTCAGGTCATCCACCGTCAATCTACATTTTAAAGTCTAAAGTTCTGTGTGTCCAGAGAAATGGCCGGGTATGGGCTGTGGGAGCTGGAGGTGGAAAACCCCCATCTTTAGTAACCAGGTCCACCTCTACGGATTTCTTCTGTGTTTTTGCTATTGCCTCATCGCGCTTGGCCAGTGATGGGTGGGTACCAGACGGGTCGCAACTTGAAAATCTCTAGGAGTCACAGATTCTAAGTGGTGTGGGGAGCCACAGGATGGGAACATTACTCCTTGTTGGATGGGAGTCTCCTTGTTGGATGGAGTTTCGATTTGGAAGTACAAAACAAATCTCTCTAGGGTCGCAGACTTCAAGTGGTGTGGGGAGCCACAGTTTGAGACCTCCTTGTTTGATGGGATGTCTTTCCAAGTAGAGTTTGGGTTCATTCGCCAAGTGGACCGTCAATGAAAGGTCATCGGGCAGGGGAGTCGGGCCAGTCGGCCGTGTGACCACTATCGTCCGGCTGAGTGCCTGGTGGGTCCAAAGCCAGACAACTGTTGTATCGTGTTCATTCCTCAAATGGACCACTGTGTTTAACCTCTAATCTGCATTACAGTTACGTAGCCCTTTGGGGGACCATACAGAGCTTTGTTTATGTTCAGTGAGTTAATAAATAAAGCCACACTGAAAAATCCCAATTCTGGTTCTGGACGTTACAGTTATTGCTTCCTGTAGTTGGATTTACTTGGGTGCCCCTGTGCAGAGTAGTCAAACCTAGGTCTCTTGTGCCAGGTAACCTCATCCTTCCCAGAACCCGTAGATACCATATGTATATCCATGTTACAAAAATGGACATATGCCTTACAAAAATGGAGGCACCGCTTTGGATTTGTTTGGGAAGGAAGGTGCTTGGGCAAGTAGGCTAGTGTTTTGGCTATCTGGCAGTCGGTAGCCCAAAAAAGTTGAAGCAATTTCCCTAGTGTGTGCTGTGTGCTGTGAATCTTGTGCTGCTGTTTAAAAAATGCCAACTGTTTACCAAGGAGCTGTAAAGCCAAAGTGTGTGTCCTTGTCCTGCATCAACATAGTTTACAGCGCTTATTGTCTTTAAAATAAAGTTCTGTGAAGGAAAGGGTGGAAAACTAGGGGTAGCAACAGAGAAATTATGCCCTGGACGTTGGAAATGCTTTCTGTGCAATGCTAGAGACTGTAGAGTTAATGGCAATGTTACATGGTTGAAATGGGCTCCCGCCGTGGAGTCAGTTGAAAAAAAAAAAGTGCATCTTTTCAGTTTAAATTTGCCTGCTCGACGATCGCCGTGAGGAGAGGAGCCCTCGTGAGGAAGAAGAGGCTCATTTGCATGGCGTCGTGTGGTTGGTCAGCTTGCCATTAATCCCGCCCCTCAGCCAGCTCTTCAGAGTCTGCTTCAGCATTCGAGAGGGAGACAGAGAGTAGTGCGTGTACTGGCAGTGGAGGAGCATTCGCGAAGTGTTCAAAGCGCTGTAAACAGTGAAAAGTGACTTTTCTAGTTCAAAATCGGGCTCAATCCGCTTATCGGTCGTGGGATCAGTGAATTGTGTGATTAATACTACGATCGAGGAGACTGCCTGCCCGTTTGAAATCCGAGGCCTTCAAAAGTCTGGCTGCAGGCCGTTTTCCTCCATCGCAGCAATCTGCTACCATAACAGTGAGTAAACGATTTAAAACTGCTCAAATCAGTGATTTTCAGAGAATGCCATATAAAATGTGAGTGCAGCTGTATAGTCTCTGCAAGTAGCGATTGTGTGATTTCCTGCTGGCAAGTGCAAGTCTGTAAAGCCATTAAATGTGTGCATAGCAATGAAAGTAGCCTCAGTTTAAAGTTTGCAGCCAGAGAAGACTGTGGGTTGTAAAATAAGTGCAACACTAGTAAAAGCAGGCAATCCTGTGCTGAAACCTGAAGTTTTAAAGGGACTGTGATTAAATAAATGTTGCCTGCATGTGAAAAGTCCAAGGAAAATCCTGTAAATGTGAGAACAGCCAGAACAGAGCAAGTTGTGCAGATTAAATAAAAGTTATTAGTAGCTGATGTAAATCGGGTGCGCAGTGGCTTGACCCAGAGTCTGAATGTTGATGCACAGGAGTGCTGCCGCCGCCATTACAGGGTGGGGTAGCAAACACAGCAGCAGGGAGCCATTTAAAGCTACAGAGTGTGTTCATTTAAAGTGGGACTTTCAGTTACAGTGAACTTTGTTTGTTTTCTGCAGTTATGGCCTCAGGACCAGCCTCGTTAACCGGATCATGCCGGGTTGCAGTAAAGCAGCAGTAAATAGATTGAGAGACATTGAAAATTGGTGCTAGAGGGCAACTCCTCCTGATGTGGAATTCCTAATTATCCAGTGTGTATGCCAGATGTGCTTTAGTGCTGGAAGGGATGTCTTCATGATTCCTCACTGTGCTGGTTGTCTACAAAAATATGGCTTGTATAAAGTGCCTCAAATTCGTTTGGCTCCCACATGGACACAACTTCAAGAATCTGCAGTTGGCAGCACACAGCATCAGGCGGAGCCTGTGGAGGAAGGTCCCCCGGGGGAGTATGGCACAAAGTTAGAGAGTGCAGAATTAGAGACTGAATCTGACATTGAAGTTTTGGATGCTGGATCTCAGAAGGCAAGTTCAGATAAAGCATCAATAGACCCCTGGGTGGGGGGGCCTAGCCCAAGTCTCAAAGGTGAAGATGAGATGTGGGAGGCCGTTGAATGGGAGGTGTCGACCTCCGCTCCTAGTGATGAATGGATAGTCTCGGGGGTGAGAACTACTGCTCACTCCTGGGCTCAGATCCTCAGTGAAGAGGAAGATGAGGGGGAACCTATGTGACCTTGTGAGATAGGAACGGGTACACAGCCTCAAGATCTTGCCTAGGAGGAATGTGTTCAAGAAGGTGGTGATGCCACTGCCCTGGCTTCACCAGAAGAAGAAGAAGTCAGGGATCCGTTTTTAATTTCTTTGAGGATGCGAAGCTGGCAGAACCAGGACTGGCCACCCCCAAGCCAGGCCAGTGGTCTCAGATTGACCAAAGCAAGTAAAGAGGAGAGACTGGTTCGTAGAAAGGCCAATGAAATCTTTGGTATGACCTTTCCTACCTTTCCTCAGAGAGTCTAGAAGGAGATTGAGAACTACAGGAAATCCTGGATCTGGGATGAAGCAATGAAACATGTGCATCCTGGGGCCAACCAGCATGTAAAGAATAGACTGTTCCAAAAAGTATACACAGTGGAAGAGAGGCAGGACACTGTTTATGGACAGAGTGAGAATAGTGGATGGAGAGGACACAGAAGTCTCCCACTGTGTGAATTATGCGTCCAGATGGAGTAATAATTCAAGCCCTGACCCCCTCTACTATTGGCCTCAGTGTAAGGACCTCCCAGTAATTAAGCCCGTGCCTACAAAATGGAGAGCCGAGCAGTGGTAGTCAATACTGCCACATCTATACTGTGAAGTAACCTTATTGAACTGCCAATATGAATAAACAAGAACTCAGGTGCCCCATATTCTTCAGTCCACAGTGTACTGTTTCGATCAGCAACCATCTACTAGTACCACCAGATGACTTCAGATCCAGAGAGGACACCAGCCCAGCTGTTTTCCTGTTCATCGCCTGGTAATCGGATGACGCCGGACCAGCTGTTTCTCTTTTTGTTCCTGTTCTAAGGTTCCTTCTCCAGTTATGACATCAGCCCAGCTGTTTCCAGATGTGCACTCCTGTGGGTTCCCGGAAGATGTCCACCCAGCTGTATCAGAAGAAATGCTGCCAGGGAGAGTCTTCGGCAGGGACCAGGTTGGTGATGTACGAATACTTCAAGAGGCTGGTGAGTCATCAAAATTCTTTTTATTCTATCTTTATGACATTGCAATACACACCTTACACTATAGACTTCAAACAGTGTGTGAACTGTCCGCAAAGACTCTCCCCTTCGGGATTATGGCCTTAAAAGACTATGTTCACGGGGCTCCAGCCCAGGAGAGACTCTTTAATGGACTGGCCTTCGGGCCTTGTAGTCACTAGTGGGACATTTAGGGCATTCCATCCCCCCAAAAAAGTGTATTGTTATCAATGTCATTTCTGTACTTAATGTATATACTGTCTTTTCTACTTTTCTAAAAAAAAAAAATATATATATTTTTCTTTTTGGGATTGTTTAGTGTTCTGTTTTCCTGTATGGTAGGGTGTTGTTGTTGTCACTGTTGTTGTTTAGGTAGATCGTTAATGCAGATTAGGGTGTGTTTTTTTGTTTTGTTTTGTTTTTTTACAGGTGTTCCTGGAGGACAAAAGAGAAGACAAGAAGAGGAGGGGCTCATTGGAGTTCCTCGCTCAGTGCTTGTGTAGAAATTAAGTACTGTTTGTGTTCCTAATGTTGTAGTTGCAGGTTGCCCAAGGTCGGGAGGCCCCGGGTTTTGTTTTTGTTTGGGATGTTATGTAAGAGGCAGATAGGTTTTCCCTAGAGGGTTAGGGGGGATAGACAGGCTGTGGTCCTCAGTGGCCATAGGGACTGCAGTGCTGATCTATCAGGGCTATGCTCTGGACGATTCTACCAGAGCCACTAGGTGTCCATAGTAAGTGGATAGAGTAGAGGCTGAAATGTCAGCTATAGGCCTCTAGGCCCTTAGTGTTGCCTACCTGTGCTCGCACACGGTAGGAGGGGGCCTGATCACCCCCCTCCGCAGGTAGCACATAGGGTGGATGGCCTAAGGTTGGGGTGTATAATGACTGGGGACAGTCATTTTCCTGGTCATAAGAGTGTAACCCCTTTGTTAATCGGGGTTACTAGAATCCCAGTAAGACCTAGTGGTAGGCAGGGAAGGTAGCTTGTGAAACTCCAGTTAAATGGGTTTCACACTGTCTCACTCTGTCCTCAGTCACAGCTGAGACTAGAGGGATGACATCATAATAGAATTGTCACAGCTGCATGAGCCACATTTGGAATCTTCAACTCAGAGTAAGTTTAGAACCTTGGGAATTCAAAGTCAGTCTTGAGTTTGTCCTTAAGCAAACAAGAAGGACAACAGTAGTAGTCTGTTTACCCCACTCCCTCTGGGGGGGGTGAGGAAAAGTTCTTTGTGGGTTCCAGGGGCAATCCCCTTCTCCCGGCTTGGGAAGAAAGCTGCCTGTTTTAATTTAAGTTCAGTCTGTTCATGTATAACAGCAAAGGTTACAGTTCTTCGCCTGTGGGGCACCTGCAACGAATGGTGAGTGTTTGGCCCATTGGAAGGGCAAACAACTTCTTTTCTTCAGTTGGATTTCAAGTATTGGGGACTGCTATTTGGGAGAACTATGTCAACTAGGACAAACAAATAGAGCAGTCATCTGTTTAAAGTGTTAAAGTTCATTGTAGAGGGGGTGCTTCAGGTCATCCACCGTCAATCTACATTTTAAAGTCTAAAGTTCTGTGTGTACAGAGAAATGGCCGGGTATGGGCTGTGGGAGCTGGAGGTGGGAAAACCCCCCATCTTTAGTAACCAGGTCCACCTCTACGGATTTCTTCTGTGTTTTTTGCTACTTGCCTCATGCGCTTGGCCAGTGATGGGGTGGGTACCCAGACGTGGGTCGCAACTTGAAAATCTCTCTAGGAGTCGCAGACTCTAAGTGGTGTGGGGAGCCACAGGATGGGAAAATTACTCCTTGTTGGATGGGAGTCTCCTTGTTGGATGGGAGTTTCGATTTGGAAGTACAAAAACAAAATCTCTCTAGGAGTCGCAGACTTCAAGTGGTGTGGGGAGCCACAGTTTGGGAGCCTCCTTGTTTGATGGGATGTCTTTCCAAGTAGAGTTTGGGTTCATTCGCCAAGTGGACCGTCAGTCGAGTGGCCGGCAGGGGAGCCGGGCCAGTCGGGCTGTGTATCCAATGCGCACGCAAAGTCCGGGCTGAGTGCCTGGTGGGTCCAAAGCCAGACAACTGTTGTATTGTGTTCATTCCTCAAATGGACCGCTGTGTTTAACCTCTAATCTGCATCACAGTTACGTAGCCCTGTGGGGGACCATACAGAGCTTTGTTTATGTTCAGTGAGTTAATAAATAAAGCCACACTGAAAAATCCCAATTCTGGTTCTGGACATTACAGTTATTGCTTCCTGTAGTTGGATTTACTTGGGTGCCCCTGTGCAGAGTAGTCAAACCTAGGTCTCTTGTGCCAGGTAACCTCATCCTTTCCTGAACCTGTAGATACCTTTGTAGATCCATGCTACAAAAATGGACACATAGGGGCTACATGTGCATGAATTCTTTTGCTTTAGAAAATGGGCAAAGTATATTGGCAATGCTGATAGGCTACAAACGCCAATCTGCCAGTCCGGTATAAGACAACAGAGACCGGGAAATAACGAGTTCCAGTCTCCGTTGCCTCATTTTATTCTAATAGTACTGTGCCATCAGAATGTTGAAAAAGCAAATGCCTCCATGTTTTCCTTCTCGCTTAGCAAGTGAGAGTCCTTCCCCATTCGGTAGTCACCACAGCAGATAGGGAAAATAAAAAAGTAACCTACAACATAAGTGGCTTTTGTTTACACAGTGACACCGTGCATTTTGAAAACTGCTCTGCTCACCATAGCGATTGTGCTGCTTGAATTTGCTCCTCCATACTCATAGCTTTCAGTACTCTCCGATGCTGACAAAACAAAGCTCACATAAGCCATGAAATTGTGTGTAAATATAACAAAAAAAGGAACAGAACACAACTGTAGTACAGACAGGGATGGGGATGGGGTACCTCTGTAAGGTAAGCAGGAGCCTGATGTCAAACCACACTGACCATTCATGAGCTTAGCCCTACTGGAGACTGTCACAACCCCAATCAGCAGGTCAGACCCTCTGCTCCCACAGTGCCAACCTCCGAGCGCAGTATTGTGAACAGGAACAGAACAGGGTAACCCTCCTGTCTGTTTTGTGGGTTTGAATCACCTTTGGTCTCACGTTCTGGAGGGATTCAAACTGCGAACCTCTTGCTAGCGTACCCAATGTACAGGCTCAGATAATTCTGCTCTTCGGGGAATGCCAGATATCTTTCGCCTATGGGCACCTAACCAGGTGTACAGAATGAACCCTTAAAAACTCTATGAAAGACCTCAGATAAACTCTTACCTTTTCCCCAGCTTGGTATTACCATTAAGCTATGCACAGTGTCAACTTTAACCATATATGCTTCACTTGTCAAAGAAATAATTTCAAAGGCACACCAAGCAGTCTCTTTAAAATAGGGGTTTACTTTAAAATAGATAAAAATGTAAAATGAAAATACAGAACAATATATCACAACTCATACAATCCCTTAAATGAATAAGGTTTAAAAAGTGCAAATTCCTACCACCAGACAATTAGACTTGTCTATCTAATGTATATCTTCTAACAGTGCTTGAAGTAGATGTTGTTGCTTCAGAGAGTCCAAACAAGTGTCTCTAAATGGAATACAGAATACAGTATAAAACTGTTTTTGCCAACCTCTTCCATGAGGTCACCTAGCTCCTACCTGTCAGAATATAAAAATTATACAAAACAGGATGTTCTATCAAGAGGTATTACATTCTGTGACTTCAGAAAAAAATCATTTTCCAAATGACGTCTTTGATCTATGAGCAGTTTCCTCTCTCAAAGACATCAAAGGACTTTTTATGACTCTCTCTACCAGATCTCACTGAGGTGTAATATGCTTTGTGACACCAGGTACAATTAACTGACCTTCCTGAGGACGTCATAAAATGGATATTTTAGTTCCTATCTTCAAAGCAAACCTGGAAGTTAATCACCTTACAGAGGTCTGCTGTTTACATAGATACATAGACAGTGTCGGCAGATAAGGGCCTATGGCCCACCCAGTCTGCCCATTTGAGCTTGTAAGTTCAGTTTATGTTTTCCTAGAAGTCTGTTGCCCCTTACCCCTGACCTCCAGAATTCCTTTATGTCTATCCCATGCATTCTTAAATCCTGTGATTGTTTCAGCCCCCACCACTTCCTCTGGCAGGGTGTTCCACTTGTCCACCACCCATTCTGTGAAGAAATTCTTCCTCACGTTTCCTCTGAATCGTCCTCCCTCCAACTTCATCCCATGCCCTCTAGTCCTGGAACATCTTTTTTGCTTAAAAATAGTGTATTCCTGCACCTTGTTCCTCCCTGTAAGATACTTGTATGTCTCTATCATATCCCCTCTCTCCCTCCTCTCCTCCAGGGAGTACATATTCAGTTCCTTCAACCTGTCCTCATAGGACTTGTTATGCAATCCATGTACCATCTTAGTTGCCCTCCTCTGAACCTTCTCTACCCTGTCTATGTCCTTACGTATGTAAGGTCTCCAGAACTGTAAACTGTACTCCAGGTGGGGTCTCACTAGTGTCCTGTATAGTGGAATTATCACCTCCCTTTTCCTGCTGGTGATGCCCCTGCCTATGCATCCCAGCATCCTATTTGCTTTACCTGCTGCCTTGTCACACTGTTTCCCTACCTTGAGGTCATCAGAGATGATAACCCCAAGATCCTTTCCTGCTTGGTGCATGCTATATCCTCACCCCAACTGATATATTGTGCCAGGGTTTTGTGCCCCATATGCATTATCTTGCACTTCTTTGCATTGAATTTCAATTACAAACCCTGACCATTCTTCAAGTTTCTACAGGTCCCTTCTCATTCTGTCTACACCCTCTGGTGTGTCTACTCTGTTACAGAGCTTTGTGTCATCAGCGAACAGTGAAATTCTGCCTTCTAGGTCCTGCGCAATGTCACTGATGAAGATGTTGAATAGGACCGGTCCCAGCACTGATCCCTGTGGTACCCCACTGGTCACTCTTCCTCTGTGGAGTGACAGCCATTTACCACCACCCTCTGTGTCCTGCTGCCCAGCCAGTTACCTACCCACCACACTACTGTCCTGCCCACACCCATATTCCCCAGTTTGTGTAATAGTCTTCTATGTGGCACAGTGTCAAATGGCCTGATGAAGTCCAGATAGGCCATGTCCACTGCCCTCCCGATCCACCTCCCTAGTCACCCAGTCAAAATTCAACGAGGTTGGTCTGCATGACCTCCCCTGGTGAAACATGCTGCCTTGGGTCCTGTAGTCCATTGACAACCAGATGTTCCACCAATCTCTCCTTCAGTAGTGCTTCCATGATCTTCTCCACTACCAAGGTGAGGCTGACTGGTCTGTAGTTCCCCGTTTCCTCTTTGTTCCCACTTTTGTATAAGGAGACTACATCTGCTGTCCTCCAGTCTTTGGGTACCTCTCCTGTTTCCAGTGATCAGCTAAACAGGATAGCCAGAGGTTCAGCCACCACCTCTCTTAGTTCTTAAGGACCCTGGGTGCACCCCATCTGGCCCCATTGCTTTATCAACTCTTATTACTTACAGTTCCTTCAGGACCCTTTCTCGTGTAAAGGGACTTGTGTCCATTTCTGCACCATTCTCACCCTTGTACTCCCTTCAGACCCATTACCTCCTTCTTCCTCAGTAAAGACTGAGCAGAAATACCTGTTCAATATGTCAGCTTTACTGTTGTCATCCTCCACTGCCCCATCCCCCCTTCAGTCTCTCACTATCCTCCCTTTGCCTTTTTTTTCACTTATGTACCTGTAAAGGTTTTGTTCCTCTACCCACTGATTTTGCAATGTGTTCTTCTGTCTGAACTTTGGCTTCCTTACTGACCTCCCTGCCTCCTTTGCTTCTCCTGGTACTTCTCCCAATCCCTTCTGCCTGTGTCTTTTGTATTGCCTAAATGCAATCTTTTTGGCTTTCACTTTCTTTGCTACCCTTTGGAAAACCATAATGGTGTCCTCTTCCTTTCCTCTTGCTAACCTACTTAATGCATAATTCTGTTGCTCTTGTAATCCCCATTTTAAATACTGCCCACTGTTCCTCAACCCCTGATCTGCCCCATTCCCATAATGCCTCTTTCAAGTATCTCCCATTTTCCAAAGTCTGCCCCCTAAAATCCAGGATACGTGTTTTTGTGTGGTTTGGTTCTGCTCTTTCTGTGATTTCAAACCACAATGACTGGTGGTCACTGTTCCCAGGTGCTCCCCACTGTTACCCCATCACACTGTCCCTGTTTGTGAGCACAAGGTCTAGTATTGCCTTCTGCCGAGTTGGTTCCATGACCAGTTGCTTGAGAAGGCACCCTGAAGGGAGTCCAGGATAAATCTGCTCCTAGTTGATGCTGCTGCTGGGATGCTCCAGTCCACGTCTGGAATATTAAGTCTCCAACCAGTACTACCTCACCCTTGTCTTCCATCCTTTGGATGGCTAGCATCAACTCCTATCTGTTTCTTCCTCCTGGGCTGGTGGTCTAGAGCACTCACCTGTGCGGATGGCTGGCCCCATTTTCCTTTCCAGCTTAACCCACAGTATCTCTCCCCCATTTTGTTCCTCCTGGATCTCTGTGGCCCTTATGTCATTTTTCACATACAGTGCCACTCCTCCTCCCTTCCTACCTGCCCTGTCTCTTCGGAATATGTTGTAGCCAGGTATGGCCATCTCCCAGTCGTGGTTATCATTACACCAGGTTTCAGTGATGGCCACAATGTCCAGGTCTGACTGCACCATGACAGCCTCCAGATCTTCCATCTTGTTGTTAAGGCTCCTGGCATTGCACACATGGCTTTCCATGATTTGACCTCCCTAGACTGTTTTGCTGTTCTACTCCAGCCCCTTCCTTGGTTGTTCTTTATCCCTGGTTCTCCTTGCTGTCTGCCCTTCTGCTGAATTTTGCCCCTTTTCTGCCTATCCACCTCTTGGGTGCTAATCTCCATCTTTTGCACACTGCTTTGTAGAGATAGCCACTCCTCTGGTTCACTGGTTCCACTGCTAGCTGTGAGGGGTGAGCAAGTAGGTACCCTCCTTGCTGGCCTGCCACCCCCTCTGCTAGTTTAAATGCTTGTCAATGTAGCATTTAAACTTATCATTGAGTGCATGGATTCCCCTCCAGGATGGATGCAGGCCGTCAGGCTTGAACAAACCTCCATCCCTCCAGGTGGGTCCCCAGTCACCAATGAATCCAAATCCTTCCTCACAGCACCAGTTCTTCAACCATGAGTTAAAGTTCCTGGTGCATGCACCCTATGCTCTCCTTGCCTCTGAGTAGTACTTCTGAGAAAGTGACGGAAGTAGCTACTTGCTTGAGACCCTCCCAATTTCCTAAACTCTTCCTGAACTTCCTTTGGCTCCCACTTTGCCAGGTCATTAGTACCTAGGTGGATAATGACATCCAGCTCACCCTCCGCCTTGCCTTCCCAGTGATCCCCAGGATCTTCCTTCCATCCCTCCATGCCATGGCACCTGGTGGCACCTTACCTCCATGTCCTCCCCTCCCTGTGTTCCTAGCTGGATCCCTCTTATGATGGAGTCCCCACGGGATCTTTTCCTCCTCCTCTGGGTCCACTGCTCTCCTGCTGAGGTCACCTCCTTAGCTAACCTCCACATCCTTTCCTTCCACTTCTCTGGGTACCTCTATTTGGTTGTCCCCATTTGCCAGTGTGGCATATGAGTTCTTGAGTGGAATAGGATCTGGGATGTGCCTCTGCCTGACCGCTCTAACCCTCCCTGAGCCCACTGTCAACCAAGTGCTCCTCGTTCTTGGCATCCTTTGAGGCAGTTGCATTGGACTGGGTGGTCTCTGGATAGGGGTGATGGTACTCCTGACCCAGTTTACTTCTGCTCTGAGTCTGGCTACCTCATCCCGCAGTCCAGAGAGATGCATGCAGATAGGGCAGCACCTCAGTGTCCAGAAGGTCTGCCTGAATATGGCTGCCCACAGCCACTGCATTGCACCACTCCCCACATTATACTGCAATTATACTGCTATTCCACTACTTGTCTGTTACTGAAGCTCTCCTAGTTCCCTTTTTATTAATTTACTGTCCTAAAAATCCTGCCACTGATCCTCAGATACATTTCTTTTTAAAAAAAGAAAAGAAACCAATAAATAAATAAATGAGTCAAAACACTTGTCGTGCTGAGGTGAGGCTTCTTCCCCCTTATGCCCCTCCTACTCCACACCCTTTACTATCCCCTGTGTTTAGCTCCTGTTAATCAGATTTAACAGGGCATATAATTAAGAGTTGAAGGGGGGCAAAATTTGCAGCCATTAAAGACAGCAAAGAAATACACCACCACTACGTTTTAAATTTTCAACAGCCCAAAAACAATTCTAAGTAAAGACAGCAAAAAATTACAGTGTCACTAAAAGCCCACAGTCTAAGTTTAAAGAAAAATATCAATTACCAGTTACTGTAAAGCACTGAATTGAATATTTTCCTTCCCCTTCTGGCTTCTTCTGTTTAACATATATCCTGTCCTTTGAAGTGATACCTGGGGGGGGTCATCCCAGGAGCACAGGATTTCTCAAGACAGATAATCACACTACATTTTTTTTATATTACAAAAATCATAGAGTAATCAGAACCAGCTATTCAAGTGTCACAATCCTCCCCACCTAGACTGAATTTGGGGGCTATATCCCCAGCATGGGATGAGCTTTCAAAATCAGTTCACTCCTCATAGACACGAGACAAGCCATCTGAGTTCTGATTTTTCACTCCAGCCCTATGTAAGATTGTCATGTCATACCCTTGCAAAGCAAGACTCTATCTTAGCAATCTACCATTAGTCTTTCCCATTTGCGTCAGCCAGACCAGGGGTTGTGGTCAGTTTGTACCACAAAATGCTGCCCATACAAGTATGGCTGCAACTTCTATAGGGCCCACACTATGGCAAGACACTCTTTTTCCACAGTAGAGTATGCCTGCTCCCTGGGAAGTAACTTTTTACTCCAGTACACTACCGGGTGATCTTTCCCTTGGTTGGAAGTCTGACTCAGTACTGCCCCAATACCCACGTCTGAGGCATCAGTCTGGACTACAAAGGGTCTGCTATTGTCAGGACTTGTCAAAACAGGAGCACTGCACAGTGCCTCTTTCAGTCTGGTAAAGGCTCCTTCACAGGCTGGTCCCCAGATAATTTTCTTTGGCATCCTTTTCTTTACCAGGTCAGATAGGGTAGTAGCCAGGGCACTGTAATTGGGTACAAATTTTCTACAGTACCCTGCTGTCCCTAGAAAACTCTTGACCTGATTCTACATTTCTGGTCTGGACCATGCTTGGATCACCTCTATTTCTATTTGGTTAGGACAGAGCTGTCCCAGGCCTACCACATGCACAAAGTATGCCACTTTTCCCATGGCCACCTGGCACTTCTCAGCTTTGACAGTGAGCCCGGCCCTCTGTACCCTGCCCAGCACTTCCCTAAGGTGGGACAGGTGTTCCTCCCAGCTGGCACTAAAGATGGTAGTGTCATCCAGGTACGCCAAAGCGTACTCCTCAGCACCACTTAACACCTGGTTCACCAACCTTTGGAAAGTGGCTGGGGCGTTCTTCATTCTGAAAGGCATTACTTTAAATTCAAATAAGCCTATCAGAGTGATGAAGGCCAACCTCTCCCTAACTCTGTCCATCAACTCTACCTGCCAATACCCCTTGGTCAGGTCAATGGTCGTAAGGTAGGTCGCCCCTCCCAACTTGTCCAGGAGTTCATCCGTCTGGGACATTGGGTGGACATCTGACTTTGTGACTGCATTCAGTCCCCGATCGTCCAAACAGAAATGAGTAGAGCTATCTGGCTTGGGCACAAGGACTATGGGTGAGGCCCAGGGGCTGTGGGATCTCTGGATTAACCCTAAATTTAGCATCTTCTCCACTTCCCTCCTAATGTCCTTTTGGACAGCCTCTGATACCCAATATGCTGTCCGTCATATGGGCGTCTGTGTCCCTGTCTCCACATTGTGTGTCGCTAAGGGGGTTAGTCCAGGCCTGGCACTAAACAATGGGGCAAAGTCTGATAAAACCTCCCTTACTTTCTGGATCGTGTCCGGGGCCAGCTAGGGAGACAATTTAACTGCTTCCACAGAGGATTCTCGCTTACTTTCTTCCAGCAAGTCCAGAAGGGGGTCTCCTTCATCCGTCCCCTCCCCAGGACTACACACTGCAAACACCATGTCAGCCCTATTAGCATACGGCTTCATCTTGTTGACATGGTACATCTTTTCTGTCTGTCTTCTGTCAGGTAACTCTATAATATCATTCACGTCATTTACCTTCCCAACTACTTTGTACAGTCCTGCCCGCTCAGCCTGCAGCTTGTCTTTCCAGACCGGAATAAGGACCATGACTTCCTGATCCACCATGTACGAGCGAGCTATGGCTCTGCGGTCATACTACACATTTGTTTCTGTTGGGCAGCTGCCAGGTTGCTCTGGGCTGTCCCCATAAGCTCCTTCAGCCTTTCCCTAAACCTAAGGATGTAATCCACTATGGGAGTTCCCTGGTTGGCATGCTTGCCTTCCTAGTCCTCCTGGATCAAGTCTAGGGGCCCACGTACCTGGCATTCATATAAGAATTCGGAGCGTGAAAATCCTATAGACTCTTGGGGCACCTCCCTGTATGCAAACAACAGGTGAGGAAGGTATTTCTCCCAGTCCCTCCCATGCTGTTCAGCAAACACCCGGAGCATTGACATCAGAGTACCATTAAATCTTTCCACATGTCCATTGGCTTGTGGGTGATAGAGAGTCGTGCATCTCTGCACCACCCCACACTTCTCCCACAAACATTTCATCAGGTCTGCCATGAAAGAACCCCCTCGATCGGTGATAACCTCCTGCAGAAACCCAACACGGGAGAAAATCCCAAGTAAGGCTTCTGCCACTTTGTCTGTCCTCAGTGAGGATAGGGGGACTGCCTCTGGGTACTGGGTGGCATAATCCACCACAGACAGGATGAATCTCCTCCCTGAGGAACTGGGGGTATTTAAAGGCCCCACAATATCAATTCCCACCCTCTGGAATGTCTCCTCCACTATGGGCAATGGAATCAGCGCAGCTTGGGTTTTCTTGCCCGCCTTCCCTATTTCTTGGCACCGGTGACAAGACCTGCAATACTTCTTCACCTGCTGGGTGACGTTGGGCCAGTAGAAATTCTGAGCCAACCGCTGCATAGTCTGCACGATTCCCAGATGACCAGACAAGGGAATATCATGTGTAATCTTGAGCAACTGCTCACGATACCCCTGGGGAACAACAAGCTGCCTGCCTAGCACCCTTCCATCTGTCTGCACAACCTGTGTATAGATCAGTCTATTTTCCCAATAAACCTTATGTTTGCCGTCACCTCCTTGTGTTCCGTCAGAGCCTGCCCAAGCCCTCAGCTTCTCTAGACTAGTGTCACTTCTCTGAGCAGCTCCAAACTCCTCAGACATTCCCAAGGCATGGGACAGGTCCCCTTCAGTTCTTAAACTAGGGTCCCTAGCACTAGTGTCAGGCCACTCAGGATCATTGTCCTTCCTAACCCTCTGACAATGGGTCACACCTCCCTCTTTGGAGTAACCTTCCGTTGCTGTGTGGTTAACTGCTACTGGGGAAATTTCTACCCTTTTTCATCAGTCTCCATATCAGGTGACACAGGCTGGGGAGCCAGCCTCCCACTGGTTTCCACAATGGCTTCTGTGGGGTTCAGGGAACTACAATTTTCCCTTACCGCTTGGCTATGAGTAACTGCAAACACCATCCCCTGTCTGAGGTTGTTGCCAAGGATGACGTCCACTGCTAACATTTTGGCTGCAGCCACCTGTTGCACAGATCCCCCTGTTTTACCCCAGTCTAGAAAAACACTGGAAAGTGGCAATGTTTTCTCCTCACCAGTAAAGTCCTGTACAGTGACGTATTAATTTGGTATAAGCTGACCAGGCTCTACTAGATCCCCTTTTACCAATGTCAGGGATGCCCCTGTGTCCCTTAACCCTTGCATCTGTACACCATTCACAATGACTGGGTGCATGTGTTCCCTCATGTTCACAGGCATGCTTCCAGGGACACACAACAACCCACTTCCTTCCTAGCACCACCTTGCGTATTGCTCATTCTTTTGGGACACAGTCTGGCAATATGCCCAGTTTCTTTACACAACCAACATTCATTTCTTTACTCAGAGAAATCTTTTCTCTGAAACCTGGGACGAACTGGTTTTGGTAGAGACAGTGAGGGTTTTAGCTGCCCTGAAGGCATGCTTTTCCCTTTCTGCGCTGCCACGCCCGCCCCATTCACTCTCAGAGCAAGTCTGCTCTTGGTATAGCGGTCCAAGAGTTCAGCAGCCTCTTGCACTGTTTTGGGATCTCGGTCCTCCAGCCAGGTTTTTAGCTCTGCTGGGCATGCCCAGAAAAACTGTTCTAACAGAATCACATTTTCAATTGTATCTACAGAGTTTGCTTCAATTCCTTCCCACCAACGTTTTAAAAGCTGACGTTGTTTCATGGCTAGCTCCTCGTAGCTCATGTCAGGGCTTTTCCTGAGCTTATGGAATTTAGCTCTGTATGATTCAGCAGTTAATTCAAATTTCTTTAACAGTGCAGCTTTAAGTTTGCTGCAATCATTACTGTCCTCATTGTCGATTTGACCCAATGCATCCCGAGCTTTCCCGGTAAGTAGCGGGGATAACTGAAAGCTCCAGGACTCCCTAGGAATTTTAGCCTGAATACAAACTTTTTCAAAAGAATTTAAAAAGGCATCCATATCCTTCCCTCTTTAAATTCAGCTATCAAGTTGGAATTCAATTTGTAATCCAGTCCTGTAGTCCTAGTTAAACCCCAGTCACTCACCTACTCTGGTGCTGGTGGTTGGAGTCGTAGCTTCTCCAGTTCGTGTTGCCTGTGGTGCTCACGCTCCTCACGGTCCGCCTCTCGCTGTTCATGGTCCCTCTTCTCCTCTGCAGCTCATTGTTCTCGCTCCCTCTTCTCCTCTGCAGCTCACTGTTCTTGCTTCTCTTCTCTCTGGAACTCCAGCTCCATTCTGTGGAACTCAATCTGCAGACTGAATACTTCTGGCTCCAGAATGCTGGTGACCTTCCCCTGCTGCTGTGGCTCTTCACTGGCACTGGCCCTGCTGCCCTCCTCATCGGATATGGACACTGCACTGGCTGCTAGCCCTTCCACACTCAAGGTTCGGTCCCTTACAGTCACTGTCTGTGACTCGATGCTCTGGGTATCTGCTATCATCAGGGCATCCACAAGGTTCTGCTTGGTGGCTTTCACCTCATACGGGACTTCTCTGTCCCTGCACAACTGCTTTAAGTAGTCTACAGACTGCCCGCTGTAGTTGGAAGCCATCTTCTTCCCTAACTACGGCTACTCTAACTTGCACTTTAGAGAAAAAAAAATAAAACAAGTAGGAACTTGACTGTAAGCCAAGTAATATAGTTCTGTTTCCTTCTAAAAAATAAATAACTGCCCTTTCTTGGCAAGTGAGCTGTACAGTATCAAGCTGACACACTGAACAATAAAAGTTAGTAATACCAAAATTATCCACACCGCTGCCAACCAATCTGTCACAACCTCACTCAGTAGGTCAGGCCCTTTGCTCCCACAGTGTCAACCTCCGACTCCGAGCACAGTATTGTGAACAGGAACAGAACAGGGTAACCCTCCTGTCTGTTTTGTGGGTTTAAATCACCTTTGGTCTCAAGTTCTGGAGGGATTCAAACTGTGAACCTCTTGTTAGCGTACTCAATGTACAGGCTCAGATAATTCTGCTCTTCGGGGAATGCCAGATATCTTTTGTCTTCGGGCACCTAACCAGGTGTACAGAATGAACCCTTAAAAACTCTATGAAAGATCTCAGATAAACTCTTACCTTTTCCCAGTTTGGTATTACCATTAAGCTATGCATAGTGTCAACTTTAACTATATATGCTTGTCAAATAAATTATTTCGAAGGCACACCAAGCAGTCTCTTTAAAATAGAGGTTTACTTTAAAATAGATAAAAATGTAAAATGAAAATACAGAATATATCACAAGGTATACAATCACTTAAAAGAACAAGGTTTAAAAAGTGCAAATTCCTACCTCCAGTCAATTAGACTTGTATATTTAGGATGAGATATTCAGAAGGGTTGTGCCCCGGCGCGATATTCAAAAGGGGAAAGTGCATGGCACAAATCCCGATGCGCCAGGGTGCATTAGTGATGTATGCGGCGCACGTAGGGGGGCCGTGCCCATGCATACTCTGCACATCCCAATATTCAATCCGGGATGTACTGAGCAGTTGCAGGTGCAACCCCTACCTGTGCCACACACAGCTGATCCAAAAAAACATGGAGCAACAGCTGGCCATCCACTGGTGAGCTGCCGTATTGCAGGGCACAACACGGCAGCTGCCAGCTGTGGGTGGCCACCCAAGCCCCGGCAGCACCGTCTGTCTTGGTAGGGCCCCCCCGCCCAATCGCGGGCATACATTTCAATGAATAATATTCCACTATCCCTGGTGGTCAAGTGGACCGCATCCAGCCTGATCGCGGGCACAAGTAGTGAATCAAAAATGTCCTATATCCCTGGTGGTCCAGTGGACTGCTTCCAGCCCGATCGCGGGCATACGCATTAAAATAGTAAAGTCCTATATCCCTGGTGGTCCAGTGGACCACTTGCAGCCCGACCGCAGGCAAAAGTATAAGAATACAGATGAAACCCCATCCCTGGTGGTCCAGTGGACCGCTCGCAGCCCGATTGCGGGCAGAAGTATAAGAATGCAGATGAAATCCCATCCCTGGTGGTCCAGTGGACCGCTCGCAGCCCGATCGCGGGCAGAAGTATAAAAATAAAGATGATATCCCATTCCTGGTGGTCCAGCTGCCCCCCTCCCACCCTCCCACTGAGCCCCGCCCCCTGCCCCCAGTCAGCGGGGACGGCAGCTCACCCGCCTGGTCGCCGGCTGACTGATTGCATCACAGTACGCTGTCGCCCATTGATCCACAGCATGGGCCAATGGGCGTGCAGACAGTACCGTACTACACAGTCCAGATATATGAATGGATTCTTTCGAGAGTATGCATTAAATTCTTATATGAAACACCCTCCCCATCTTTTATTTTTTATAATAACAGGCCAGCAACTTTTCTCCAGCAGTTTGTGAGACTGTTTGGCCCGCCCACACACAGAATGTTGGCCAATGAGGCAGCAGCATAGTTTGACTGGCATGGCTCATGAACATCATAACAACCAGCCGGTTGTTATGGAAAATATCAACCTGATCAGTACATTGAGAGAAATTGCTGACCAGTTATTATTTAGCCTTAATTCTGATTATTTAGAGAAAAGAAGTCTGTTGCATTGGTCGAGGTTATGTACTGTCCTGCGAAAAAATTATGTTTCAGTAAGAAATGTGCCAAAGGTGGTAACCCTAATTTGTTTACAAATTATTTACCAATTTTTACATAGAATTGAACAGCAGATAAGGACCGTTTGGCCCACCCAGTCTGCCCATTTTCCCTACCTACTGTAACACCACAGACCCTACTTGATCTCTGGCTTTAGGGCTTTTGATGCAGACCCTTCGCCATTTCAGTTGCTCTCATCTGGACTGCCTCTAGTCTATGTCCTTCCTGAGATGTGGTCTCCAGAATTGGACACAATACTCTAGGTGAGGTCTCACCAGTGACTGATACAGTGGTATCACCACCTCCTCTTTCTGCTGGTGATACCCCTCCCTTTTGTTACCACTGTGACCTTTAGCAACCCCAAAATCTGGCAAGACTGCATACTTTCTATATAGTAGTCCCAGGGCAGCCTCTCAGAAAAACAGGGCATTGGTGGAGGAATATGGACCACCATAACTACTGCAGCCATACCCTACACTAGTTTATTTATTTTACAGTTTTTGACCAGGAGAGACACACTACCCTTAGGCTTGTTTCCAGGTGCATGCTGGGAGCTGAGGGAAGTTAAATGACTCGCTCATAGTCACACAGTATGCAAGCAGTGGCTGTGGAATTCAAACCCAGTTCTTCAGGTTTGCAATTCAGGGCCCTTAACCACAATGCTATACTAGCACTCACGTTTTTGTCAGTTTATTTTGAGTTGGGGGGCTCTTCCACCCAGCCCACAGAAACATTGACAATGACAGCAGAAAAAGACCAAATCCTGTCTGCCCGTGGGTCCCTATCTAACCATAAGACTTGATGTCCATCTAGGGCCCTAGCCCTCCCCATCTACCTCCCCATTCCACTACCAGCATCTGTCACCTTAGCTAACCACTGTACCATTCACTTTGTACCAGTCCTGCGTGAAATCCTTAATGGTTTTGGCGCCCACCACTCCACATCTTTTTTTATGTTATACGGGGGCGCCTCCCAACTCAAATGAATTTGTAAAAATAATATCACAGCCATATCACTTAACCTTATGTAGTGCAACTAGTGTGGTGTACCACTATGCCATGCTAGTTGTGCGGTGGTCAGTAGTCTTCCACTATCACCAAAAACAGAGAATCTTTTCATGCAAATTTGTGTATTGGGGGCTTTTTTCACATATAGTTTCCCACCTTACATCAGCAGTCCCAGCAGCATCTCCAGCCCTGCCACTGACCCATCCTGGGGACTTATAGGTTAATCACCACTTGGACCCCTTCTGGGGTTGCTTTGCCCATAAGGTAGTGCTCCTGCAAGGTGCCAAGCAGGCTGCCCATTTTCCTCCCAGGTTTTTTTTGTTCCCCACCAGCTGCTTCCCTGCCACTGTCCTCTCACCTCCTCCAAGAGGCAGTCAAGTGGTGGCACACAGGAATCCCCCTCCCTGAGAGAGGAGAACTGTCATGGAACACTTAATCCTCCATCTCCTGACCGGCCTCCAAGCAACCCTGGTACATTCATGAACCAAGGCAGGTAGTGCGACGGCTGGTGCCTCAACCCACCGTGTCACTGGGCCGGCTTTGTTTGGTGCCTTTATAACCTCTCAGTTCTGTAGCCCACCCAGCTGCAGAAATGGATAGAAGCAGGACCCCACTGGAAACGAGATATTGCATCTCAGCTGGGCTATCCTGTGCAAATTGTTAAAAAAGAAATGGTTAAAAAAAAATCGATTCTTAGGTCTATTTTAAAAATCTGACACTGAATATGCTGCATGATAAACCAGTGGCAGACCTGAAAATACAGCCGAATTGTTCATAAATCAGCTAGGTAGGAACTTTATTTTTCCAAGACAGCCAAGCTGAGATGCAACATCTCATTTACAGCCTGCTTCTCACAAATTGTACGTCTGAGAGGATTGAATCACTGGGGGAGGGGGTTAAGTGAATTACTCAAGTTTCCGCAGTCAAGTCAGTGGCTCTAATGGGATTTGAACCAAGGGCTCCTGGTTCATGGTTCTGTAACCTTTAGACCACACAGCCTACCTTTTCCATAGATAACATCCACATTCTTAGCCACTTTAGAGTTTATCTGTATCTGGGGTGAAACATTTCACCGTTTGACAAACGGAACACCTCCGTCTCACTATACAGTCAGTAATAGGGCACGGACACTCAAAAACTCCAACAATCACCCAAGTATATATGGACACATTGAGGAACTTAGAAAGTCACACTTGGATTCACAGTACACAATATATCTCAATAGCAACAGTTGCTATAACCTCCTTGCCTGGCTTGATGTCAAAACACTTGCACTTTCCCAAGCTCCCACTCCATGGAACTTAAAATTAAATGCCATTCCAGGAGTAGGCTGTTGGCTGTTAACTCATTAAGGATAAGAATACAGTGTGCTGGAAATCAGTGCAGCTGTTTGAAATGTAACAGCTTGCTCAAACCAAGCCTGTGCTACCAAATATGGGATGCTGGGGTGCCCCTTAATAAGGAAGGAAAGACGACATAAGAAATGACGGGACTGTGATGAACATGTAACTAGATTTCCTCTTGTAGAGGCTGTTTTATTGTCTGGTTCCCATTCTTTTATTGTTCAGTCTTTACTGGCCTTTTAATAAACTCTGAGGCTATTTCTGGTTTGCATACTAACAGAGTTTAATGTTTAGAACTGTACAATGCAGTTAATGTCCCAGTTTGATACTACAGTACAAATGTACTGTGCCAAAAATGGAAGAACTAGAAGCAGTAGTCATTGCTAGCTAGCAAAATGTTTCACCGTACTGTTTTTTAGCAGTAATGTATTCTGACTTACTTAGATGCATTATCAGTGTATTTTTTATTCACGTCACTCTGTCAAACCCTCTGTTGTGCCACTCCTCTGGCTGCCAGCCTCACACTCACTAGCAGTATCTGCTGTCAGATCCCAGTTTTCTACCCTATGTTGCCAGGGTTTATTTTATCCCTCCATTGGGGCACCCCTCTGCCTGTGGGGTGAAAGAGGAGAGAAAGCGCACTGCCAAAGCCATTAATGTGCACCGGGGACTGGGTAGCAGATTTATTATGACTTTCCTAGATTCAGCAGTGTATTTTTCATTCCACAATAAATTTTTGCCAACTGCCATGACCCAAGGAGCCTCATTCTTTCAGTCTCTTCATTTTGTCACTCCTCTGCCCACCAAATTCACTCTCACCAGCACCATCGACTGTCAGATTGCTGATTTCTCTTTTCCGTTGCCTGGTTCAGTTTTATCCCTCCCTGGGAGCAACCCTCCTTCTGTGGGGTGAAGGAGGCAAGGGAGACATGTGCTGCCAAAGCCATTACTGGACACCAGTGGCTGGGTAGCAGCTGAACTGCTGATGAGGGCAGGGTAATGTTGGGAAGTGCACAGGAAGGCCACCACCCAAGGCTTCCTGGTCCAGCATTTTTTGCCTGTTCTCACCACCAATCCAGCCTCTTGCTTGGAGCGTACACCACACTGGTGACCTGGGGCAGAGCCCACCAGCATGTGTTCACCCATGCCAGCAGTGGCCCCATGCAATCAGCAGGTGCCATTCTGTGAGTGGTTCAGGTCGCCCCGTTGGGGGAGAGCATCTCTGCAGACACCCTTTCACCCTCCCTGCCAGCCTCAACTCATGATGTTCAGGACTTAGGATGTGACTCTGAGTTGCCCATGGAAATATATTTTTTAAAACTATTCTTAGCAGTACTGACCCTACAGGGCCTGGATGCAGCTACACTGCCAAGGAGCCATGTAGCATATAAATAAAGCTGCTAACTCACCAAACTGCATAATGCTGGCTCTTTATTGAACAAATAGATGCCAGGAAGGCAGATATATTTAGTTTTGCAGTTAATGATTCAAGCAAATAAATATGTCCACCACCAAAAGTTTACAAAACTCACCTGCTCCGAAAGTTATGTTTTGACTGCACACTGAATTAATACTACGGATGTGTCAGGATGGTATTAACTCACATTTCTCATGTGCAGCAGCATAGCATCACACACAGATGCATAGTTTTATCTTAGTTTGTGTGGCAGGAGAGCAGGAGCTTTTAACAGCTTCAAAGCTATATATCAGTTTAACACAAAAAGGCTGCACAGGGGCCAGCCTGGTGACGCTGAGGGTTGAGGTGCTGGATGCCACACCTCGCACCACGCTGGCAACCCAGGTTCGGGAGTGGACTCAGGTCACTGGTTGGGTCGGCTAGGGGGAGTACAGCTTGAGCGTCTCACAACAGCTCGCCGTCTCTGGGGGTGGGGGGATGGCCTATGCCCATGCTCCTTGTGCGTGACCTCGAGCGGAAGCCCGGGGGAACCACAAGTCTCACTTGGAGGGGACTGGTGGCCAAAGTAGCGCAGTGGACGTCAGCGCTCAGCATCATGAGGTCAGGGGATTTTACAGCATCGGGGAGAAAACGGGAAATACACCTGCCGGCTCTGGGATGACGGACTTCCCGGGGCATGCCTCCGATTTCCCCTGCTCGCCAACCACCTCCGGGGCCTGACAAAATGTAGGATTACGGAAGTCAGAGCCCCACCTCATCCCTGCTCGGGGGGAAAACCGAAGCTCCATGGAGGACTGGGAGGTTGGTTCGGCAGGGCAGACGGCAGGAGGATGACCCATTGGATGTCCCGAAGGAGTCGGAGCTGGCAGGCAGTAAGGGGGGAGTATAAAGCATAATTACAAAAAAAAAAAAAGGCTGCACAGGAATGGTGGTGCACCAAGACAGCAAACAGAAGCTGGACAGTCACAAGTCAGGCACTCACCAACCACATTATGAATGACACTTGGCTCCAAGGATTCAGAAAGCAGAATTTTATTCCATAAACACACAAGCGTCTGCACACTTAACGCATTTCAGATTATGGCTAACAAGATAATGTACTGATCGGGTAAAGTATGAACAGAATATTACACTGCAGGTTCTAATCCCACCACTGTCTAGAAATGAGGATGACTTTCACATAGAAAACATGGCTTGGCCATTGTATGAGATAAGCCTTTTTTACTGTGCAGTTTAATTAAAAACAATGTGAGTGGTTTTGAACCTCAAGATTAAAGTTTGGCACTTTGGTTGTTAGAGTATACACAAGGCAATCTATGGGTGGCTAACAAGATAATGTACAGTATTGATAGAGTTACATATGAAAAAGTATTATACCTCAGGTTCCAATCCCACCACTGTTTGGAAGTGATGATGACTTGCATAGAAAATAGGGTTTGGTCTTTGTATGAGATAAGCATCAAAATCAATGTTAAAATCTTTCATTGTTGTGTATAGAGATTGTACGTATTGTCACTGAAAGATCACACATTGTAATTTAAAGATTTGTAACAATACTTTTGGCTATTGGATATATTTAAACAATGTTTAGCAACCCACCAGCCATGCCTCCTATGGAAGCTCTAATGAGTGACGCGAAGAGGCAGTAGTGGCATGGAGGTAATTTTGTATTACACCACAGACTCTGTGCTATTATAGCAATATAGAAAGAAGCATGTTTAGAATATTTTGAAGTCTGTGAGTTTTAGTTGTTTTGAGTGCTGAAAACCATTTTCCTTGACTAGTAGTGATTAAGGGTAGGTACCCTAGAGTTCAGCACCTGAGCCCCTGGTTGCAGAGCGTGCACAGTCTTTTTTGGTTTTCCAAGTTTCTGCAGGTCTGTAGGGCCAGATCTCTGGACTGCTCGATGACCTCCTTGAACAGCCCAGCTATCAGCCAGATGTCCAGGTAGGGATACAACCTGATGCCCTTGTGCCGCAGGAAGGCTACCACCAGAAGTGGATTCAGGAGTTTACAATGGGGGGGGTGTAGTGGTGGTGTGCATGCTTGATATGCATCTTTTTACATTTTTTTAAATCCTTTATATTATAATTTTCATTACATTCTAACAGAAAATACAAATGTAATCTATAGTTTTGAATGTACAACTTCTTACAATCAATATATTAAACTTCTCTAGTGAAAGTGAAATGCAGCGGCAGCAAGTAAGTTACAATGGGGGATGCAGCCACTCCCTTCGTACCACCAAAGATCTGCCACTGACTGCCACCAATGCCATGCACTTGGTGGAGACCCTGGGTGCTGCAGACAGGCTGAAGAACTTCATCTAAATCTGATAAAGAGACTCTTCTGCGTGGAACTGTAGGTACTGCCAGTGGGACGGATGGACAGGGATGTGGAAGAATGCATCCTGAAGATCCTTGGAGCAGAACCACATGCCGTGCTCCAGAGGTAGTATAATATGATTCAAAGTGACCATCCGGAACTTGCACTTCTGCGTGAACTGGCTCAGGTTGTGCAGAACTAGTATGCAGTGCCAGCCCCCCCCATCCGTTTTGAGACCAGGAACTACCTGGACACATACCCCTGACTTGCCAGGGTGTCTGGGATACGGGCTATTGCTCCTTTTTTGAAGGAGCTGCATAGCATCCTCCCTAAGGGCGGACAGTGTGTCATGTGACACCATGGATTCTGTAAGGAAGCTTGCCCTCTTTGCAGTTGTTTGGCTAGCTTTTATGGTAGAAATTCACAAAGACATGACAATCGCCCCCCTCATGGTTAAACATGAGCTCTTTAGCAATAGTGGCAAGCAACTAGCAATGCATTAAACACAATGGAAAAAAGCATGACACTGAAACATGGATCTCTGAATTAATCAGACTGTACTTAGAATACCCTGACAGACTACAGCAAGAGACAGATAGTAAAGATTACCACACAACATTACAGCTAATACAAAGAGTCCTGAAATCATGCCCTTCCTTATACTGGCATGATCCTGGAAGGGGAGGGGGGGAGAGAGAGAGAGAGTTCAAAAAGCTATATTCTAGTCTCTACTGTCTCAAGAATTAATCCTGGTATCTTTTCTCCTTCTTCTTTCTTCTCCTCGATTGACAACCAAAATCCAGATTAAGATTAAGGCATTTCCATAGTCACAAAGTGTAAAAGTACACTCCAAAGTTGAAGGTTTGAATCTTGACTACCCACTCCAGTGGTTCAGCCTCCATTATACCTGTCCTGTCGATTGTTCCCACAATCTGTCACTCCCACTGGCTAGGAGGATTTTGGATCGGGCATCAAACCACTGACTTTGCCAGTTACGAGTCTTTGTACTGGTAATGCACATGGATCTTGGCAGTGGAATGCTCTGCTGGTTTCCTTGCACCTTCCTGGAAGCAGGTGCAGTGTACCTCAGTGGTGGGGAAAATGATGGAATCACTTCTGAAAGAAAGAATTGTTGAGTACCTAGAGGCCAGCGGGGCACAGGGCCCAAAGCAGCATGGATTCACAGCAGGAAGGTCATGTCAGATGAATCTAATCGATTTCTTTGACTGGGTGACCAAAGTAATAGACCAGGAAGGGGCTGTGGATATGGCCTACCTAGACTTTAGCAAGGCATTTGACACAGTCCCGCACAAAAGATTAGTAATCAAGTTAGCCAGCATGGGAGTGGGTCCCAGGGTGGTAGCCTGGGTAGCAAACTGGCTACACAACAGGACACAGAAGGTAATAGTGAATAGAACACATTCCGAAGAAAGGGAGATTACAGGTGGAGTATCTCAGGGCTCAGTACTGGGTCCAGTCCTCTTTAACGTCTTTATAGGTGACATTGCAGAGGGTCTGGAAGGAAAGGTATGCCTCTTTGCAGATGACACAAAGATCTGTAACAGAGTTGATATGCAAGGGGTGGTGGAAAGGATGAGAAGGGACTTGGCAAGGTTGGAGGAATGGTCAGACATATGGAAACTTAGATTCAATGCAAAGAAGTGCAAAGTAGTGCACCTGGGAAATAAAAATCCAGGAGAAAAGTACACAATAGCAGGGGAGGTACTAACAACAACAATAATGGAAAGGGACCTGGGGGTAGTCATATCAGATGACCTAAAGGTGGGTAAGCAATGTGAGAAGTCAGTAAGGAGAGCCAGGGGGATACTGGGATGCATAGGGAGGGGCTTCACAAGTAGAAAAAGGGAAGTGGTTACTCCTCTGTACAGACAGCTGGTGAGACCCCATCTGGAGTACTGCGTGCAGTTTTGGAGTCCTCATCTATGCAAGGACATAGACAGGATGGAAGCAGTCCAGAGGAGGGCAACTAAAATGGTGCAGGGTCTACATCAGAAACCATATGAAGAGAGACTGAGAGAGCTTAATATGTATACCCTTGATGAAAGGAGGGACAGGGGGACATGATAGAAACTTTTAAGTACCTCAAGGGAATCAACAAAGTCCAGGAGGGTAGCATCTTTCAGAAAAAGAGATGTGTAAGAACAAGGAGGCACAATTTAAAGATAGAGGGGGGATGGCTCAGGGGTAATGTGAGGAAATTTTTTTTCATGGAGAGAGTGGTGGACGCATGGAACCAACTTCCTGGAGAGGTTGTGGGGTCTAAAACAGTGGGGGAATTCAAACATGCATGGGACAGACATAAGGCAATTATAGTGGGGGTTGCAGGAAGTAGGCCGTTGGTTAACTAGAATCTGCAGCTTATCCAATAGGTAGGGAAATGGGCAGACTGGGTGGGCCAAGTGGTCCTTATCTGCCGTCAAAGTCTATGTTTCCATGTTTCTATGTACAGCTTAGCTGGAAGATAGCTTGAAGGCTGGCTCGCCTCGGGTACTGTTTCTTTGTCTCAGCTTAGCTTGGCTATCATAAGCCAGAGGATGTCAAAACGGCTTCCATCTCAGGTATGATCAGTTCCCTCTTTATTCACCATAGCTCATGAGCCCTCCAGGAGATCTGCATTTGAATCCAACTTACATACTTTTAACTCTTTCTAGATGGATGGAAGAGCCCTCAAATCACCTCTATTCCACTATCCATCAATGGACAGCATAGGAAAATCTATGATGTCAGGGCCAGATATTGGAAAGTGGGCACAAGCAGAGTGCAAAGGTTTGTGGTTTGCTTGGCTATGCCCATAGCCCTGAGGATGCTATATTCAGTTAGACAGTGCACCGGCACGATCCGATTGAATATATGGGCATGTCAGCATGGCAGAACATCAAATAGCACTGCCTCGATGGGGATCTGGCTGTACACAGCCCATAGGGATGGGCAGAGAACAGTGCCTCCAGACCTGCCAGTACCTGGAGCCCCTGGCACAATATTCAGCCGGCAACATGTAAATGAGCCCATTGGGCATACATGCACTAAGGGGCCATATACATGTCCATGATGGGCACATTTGCATGTGAAGTGGCTGAAGGTGGTGCCCCTACAGAGGCTGTCCACCATGTCAGGCGTGGTGATGAGCGGTGCCCCACTCCCTCAATACTTGCTCCAGCAAGGTACATGACCTCCCTGGTGTCTAGTGGCACCCCCAGCCCTCCAATCCCTTTCCTCTTCATAGTATAGTTATTCCCTGATGTCTAGTGGCAACCCCTGCCTTCTGATCCCCCGTCCCTGTCATAGTACAGTTCTTCCCTGGTGTCTAGTGACTCTCCCCACCCTCCAATCCCCATCCCTAATGTAGTATAGTTCTTCCCTGGTATCTAGTGGCACTCTTAGCCTTTGAACACCTGTCCCAGGAGAAATCCCATATCCCCTGGTGTCTAGCAGCCCCCTGTACTGCCTGCACTGTGCAAACCAGCCTGCCCCCCTTACCTCTGCCCCAGTACTGTGCAGATTTCGATACAGCGACTGGCATAGCCCTCCTCTCACCACCTCAGCCTGATGCCATGAGCAATAACAAGGAGTACATCCAGCCAATACAGTAGACAGTACATGCACTCCCAGTCAATGCATATGGCAGCCAGCGGTGGTGAAAGGGCTGGCCTTGATCTTGCTGTAAAGTGGCAGAGGTGAGGTGGTAGGGTGGTTTGTTCAGTGTGGGCTGTGCGGGGGCTGCTAGACACCAGGAATATGGGATCTCAGCTGGGATGGATGCTCAGGGGTTGGGGTGCCACTAGACACCAGGGAAGAACAATACTATAATGGGGGCCGGGATCGAAGGGTGAGAGTGCCACTAGACAAGGAATGACTCTTCTATTCCAAGGATGGAGATCATGCCACTAGACACCATGGCTTGTATAGCTGCAATGAGCCAGTGTTGGGGGTGGGGGGGCAGCTGCCTGCACTACCTTTGCCCATCACCAGGGCCTTGTGCCCGTTAAGTTGGGATTTGCAAAGGCAGTAACTTGAGCCTGTTTGGGTGGCATTTACTGCCTGTACAAACCTCTCAATATACTGCTGCGCCCATATGCAGGGGGTACCCCCTCATTTAAATGGGTGCAGCGGTAACTTAGTGCTCAGGCACTAATGGGTTTTGCCCACACTGTGGGGGTGTCCAAATATAGACTCCACCCACAAATTGGGCACAAAACCCAGTTAGCGTGGGTAAACTCCTCTTAGTGCCCAGGCTAAGTTTTGAATATCAGGCGCCGGGACTTTTAATTTCCCACACAATGGAAAAATATGCCAGTCTCATCAGCATCAAAAATGTTCCTCGGGTCATAACCCTCCAAGACTCCAGGCAGGCCCTCTGTGACCCACTGATCTGAGCTGGCTGCATCAGTGCTTAGCTTCTTGTCATGTGTCCTAAGAAAGCTGATGTCGTGTCTGGCTTTTCAGTGCCCCAACCAGCCCTAGAAAGGGAGTGAGGTCTGTCCTCCTTAAAGCTGCTAACTGTTCTGTCTTCTTTGACAGGAGTGGGCCAGTTATGAGAGCGTCACACCCCTGTGCATTCTCAAATGTCTAAGAAGGGCTTCCTCCACTTCTCCATCCTTGCCCTCTCTTTTCCATTTATGGTTTGGGTTACAGTTTGTGTGCCACTCAGAGACAATCTGCTCCCACTGTCTCACCAAGTCTGCGGTTGTAGTCTTGAGAAATGAAAGGTGCTGGGAGAGACTGAGCTGGCTCATCTGTGGCAGTTCAATTATTTTAAGCAGCTCTACTTTCATAGACAGTGATAAAGCTTTACACTTACCACCAGAAACCATTGCTGAACTCTGTGCTCTGCATTCAGGACAGGACTGCACTGTGACCTGGCATTTACCATGGCCATTACTGGCAGCTTTTAAATACAGCAGCATCAATCACCTGATTCAATCAGCTGATTTTGACACATGGCAACTGGGGAAACAGCAGGGCAATGGACGGGAAACAGCCAAAATAGCAGGCTGGCAACATCCATTATGTGGCAATGCTTTATAAATGAGGTCAGTTGAAATGGCAAATGATTTTTGACTTTTGCCCGTATAAACTGCCCGCCCGTATTAAGCGCGGACGGTATAAGTGGCATCTACTATAACTGAGAAACACAACAATAGGTCATTTCGTTCTAAGTGGCAAAAGACATGAAGGTGTTCACATATCTCAGTAACAACATAAATTAATTTTCTCAGTTCTAAACCATAATTAAATGTCCTTCGTTCAAGGAGGAGATTGTCTCACTATCTATGAGTCTGAAGGCTACTGATTTAGGTTCATTACATCATTCTACTGGGAAATTTCCATTTCAAGCTAGGATTCTGTCATTGGCCTGAATTTCTGTGGCCTAACTAGGGCCTGTATGCCTAGTATACTATACAGAGTGTACATTTTATATTCGCTATTACATATGACATGCAAACCAATATTTGTGCAATTCTGGTAGTGGACCCGGGTTGCCGGATAGAGGGGTTGTGGGCTGATCAGCCCTCTGGACTTTTCCTTGGGGGCTCTTAGATCCTATCCTCTGAACGGGTGTGTAACCTGGGGGTAGTGGTTGATGATGGGCTGACTTTACGAGCTCAGGTGTCGGCCGTCGCCAAGACTTCCTTTTATCAGCTTAGGAATATCTCCAGGATTAAGCACCTGGTTCCGTCCGGGGACCTGCCTACACCGGTCCATGCCTTTGTGACCTCATGCCTTGATTATTGCAACTCCCTGTACTTAGGGCTTCCTGGGGTTGATATCCGACACCTGCAGCTCATGCAGAATGCAGCAGCACGATTGTTGATGGGGGCTTCTCGAGCTTCCCATATTACTCCTGTGCTACACGATCTGCACTGGCTGCCGATTAGGTGGTGGATCACCTTTAAAGTTGGTTTACTGACTTATAAAGCCCTACATGGACTGGGCCCTGACTACTTGAAAGAGCTTCTTGTGCCTTATCGCTCAGTGTGACAGTTGCATTCGGCTGACGAGGGGTTGCTAGAGATTCCAAGGGTGTCTTTGAAATCTTCAGGGGCCCGTGCATTCATGCACATGGTCTCTGCCCTTTGGAATTCTCTACCCCATCAGCTTCATGAGTGCACGACGGTGGGGGGGGGGGTTTAAACAGGCGCTGAAAACCTTTTTCTGGTGCCATGCTTTTGGTGGCACCGAATAATTTTAGAACCTCCAATCTTCCTGGACATAAGTCTCCACCACTCATTCACACTAGTGGGATTAGCGCCGGAGGCACTAAGACCCATCGGAACAAACTTTTTGCTGGAGGTCGCGAGAGGCGGCACATGAGACACGGCGCCGCGAGCAGCGCTCAGCGGTAGACCATCGGCGACGACCCTCCAACCGCCTCAGTTCCTTTTTCCCGCCGTCGAGTGCGCTTCAGTGCAGCGTCGCTCGCCTGTTAAGAGTCAAACTTCAAACTAGCGCATAGTTTTCAGTTTGTTTTTTTGTAACTTTATCACGATAAGTAGTATCGCTTAATTTTATTCTATTTTCGTTAAATTTTTCTAATATTTAAATTTTACTTGAAGAAGTCTCGGCCTACTGGACGGAGTCGACCATGAGCAGGTCAGGTGACGGTAGGGAGACTTCGTATGAAAGCTGTTCAGTCAGCCGGGCTGGGTCCGGTCAGCCTCCTTCTCCTCAGCGGGGTTCCGACAACGGTCAGTCCGATGCCCGGGGGGATGGGCGGTCCCCGCCGGCATAAAAATAAGCAGTCGCATTCGGCACCGTTAGGCCTCGAGCTCTTCTTGACCCCACAGGTCAAAAGAACGTATCTACGAGGTCGCCCTCTGGTATGTCTGCGCGTCGGCTGATTATCGTTGCTAGTTGCGGTCTCCTTCTTCGGAGTCGCCAACTTCCGGTAGTCGTCGTCCTCGACATCGGAGTCCCTTCCCGCCTATAGGTAGGACTCCAGATGAGCAGTTTCATCAGTGGGCCGCTCTTATGGAGCAATGGGCTCGGAGGTTGGTTCTTCTGCCTGGCTCGGTTGCCTCGGAGCCCTCGGGCCCCTCCAGCGATCAGGTAGGGCGGTTGGACCTTCCTAGTCGCGTGGCGCCCTCTTCGGTGCCAGCGACTCCGTGCTTAGGTGTTTCCCCCCCTCTCATGGCTGCGGCGCAGGGGGCCTCACCGATGCCCTTATCTCCTGGTTTTTTTCCTTCTCTAGCTTTCCAGGTTCCTGGGGCTTTTCCGGCGCCTTCGGCAGGGTCTGTTGGCTTGTCGGCGCCGTTTTCGGTACCGCTGGGTCTTGCGGCGCCGTCCGCAACGCCAGCGTGGTCTTTGGCGCCGCCCGGTATTCTGCGTTGGATAAGGGGCGGTGCCGTTCACGGTGTCGATCCGCGGTGCTGTTCGCGGCGCCCGATGGCGTCGTCGTCCAGCGGTGCCCGTCGTAGCGGCGTCGTCGGCGCGCCGTGCGCGTTCTCATCATGGCGCCCGCCCGAGCACTGCGGGCAGCGTGCCTCTTGGCGTCGCCTCCTCGGTGCCCGTCTTCAGCCCGTTTTGCCATCTCGGCGACGCGCCAGGGACTCTCCTTGTTTTCTGCTATTTCCTCCTCTCTAATTTTCCTCCTTTCCTGTCCAAACAGTCCTTTCTGGACCATCAGGAGATGATGTTGAGCCTGACCCAGACCTTCGGTTGGGTGATGAAGTGGAGGAAACAGGATCTTTCTTTGCTACAGAGCCTGTGGTCGAGGACCTGTCCTTTAAGTCTCTGTTGAAGAACCTGGGATCCACTCTTTCTCTCCAGACTACAGACATCGATCCTGGGAAGATATTAAGACTCCAGTATCTTCATGCTTGGAGATCCCTACGGTTTGACTCCTCGATCCAGCCTTCCTTGAGCGCTGTCTCAAATGGTATGGAATAATCCTGCTCTTATTCCTCAGTGGCTAAATCCATTGATAAAGTATTCAGCTCCCAAGGATCGTCCCATTTGGCATCCCAAGCCTTTCGGATCTATTGTAGTCCTGGCAGAGAATGACAAGGTCGTTCTTCCTCAAACTACTACAGCTCGACCTATTAACAAGAGTCTCGTAAGATTGATACATTAGGTAAGAGAGTCTTTGCCTCCACTCTAAGTATCGTTTGCCAGTTATCAAGGCTATTTTCTCAGTATGAGTATATCCTGTGGCACTCTATGAAAAGAATGGTTGAAGCTCTTCCAGATTCGGTTCAAGTCAGGCTTCTTCTGACCGTTATTAGAGTATTGAGTCAATAACCAACAGGTCAAAGCCGCCATGGGCGCTTTCGACACTGCTTCTCGCTCAGCAGCTGCGGGGATTTGTACTCGGCGCCATTCCTGGCGGCGTACTTCTGGCTTCACAAATGATGCTCAGCAGCAGGTGATGGCGCTGCCTTTTGATGGCTCCTTTCTTTTTGGCCCTCAGGTGGAGCAAGCCTTAGAGGCCACTCAGAAGACTAGATCGGCCATTAAGTTGGCCAGACCTCCCTTGTCCCCTCGGGGGCATGTGAACAGGCGTCAGTTTCATAGTCGTCAGTCCTTTCGAGGCAGAGGCAGGGGAAGCTTCCAAAAAACCAACCTGCCCAACCTCAAAAGACGCGGCAGAGAAGCGCGGGGCCTAAAGGCTCCCAGTGCTACCTTATGGTCGTTGGCCCAAGTTCCATCCACTCTGCCCGAGGTGGAACTTTCTCCTCCGGTGGGAGGTCGTCTTATGTACTTCTACAACCAGTGGAAGTCCATAATTTCGGACAAATGGGTCCTTCGGATAATTCGCGAGGGTTATTCTCTCAATTTCTTGGAAACCCCCCCGAATTGTCCTCCCAGACGACAACCCAGGTTGTCGGCCTCTCAGTCAGACCTCCTCACCGCGGAGATCCAGGGCCTTCTGAACAACAGGGCAATAGAACTGGTGCCCCCGCATCTGCGAAACACAGGGTTCTACTCCCATTACTTTCTGGTTCCAAAGAAATCTGGGGGGATGCGCCCCATTCTAGACCTCAGAAAGTTAAACAAATTCCTCCCCAGGGAGAAATTCAAGATGATTTCCCTAGGTACCCTGTTACCCTTGCTGCATCAGCACGACTGGCTGGCCTCTCTGGATATGCAGGATGCTTACCAGCATATCCCCGTCCACCCGACCCACCGTAAGTTCCTCAGGTTTGTAGCTTTGGGTCAGCATTATCAGTTCAGAGTCCTGCCCTTTGGGCTATCCTCGGCGCCGTGAGTTTTTACAAAGTGTTGTGCAGTTCTCGCGGCGCATCTCAGGAAAGTCGGACTCCGAGTGTTTCCCTAACTGGACGATTGGCTTCTAGCAAGCCCTTCCATCCAAGGGACTTTGGAAGCCGTGCAAATGACTTCTCGTCTTCTCACGTCCATGGGAGTTCTGCTGAATTTGAAAAAATCTCAACTGCAACCCTCCCAGAGGCTCCTTTTCATAGGGACCCTTCTAGACACCTCTTCAGCGAAGGCTTTCCTTCCAGAGGACAGAAGACTCGACATCCTTCGAATGGCCCGTTACATCAGGAGAACCAATCGAGTTACAGCTCTCTCGATGCAACGCATGTTGGTCTCATAGCGTCCTCGGTCTTCACTGTCCCTCTGGCCCGACTGCACATGAGAACCACCCAATGGATGCTCTCCACTCAGTGGTCCCCGACCTCTCACCCCCAGTCTTATCCCATCAAGGTGACGGAGCCCCTTCGAAGGTCTCTCACCTGGTGGTCTCAAGAGAGCAATCTCCTGGAAGGATTCCCCTTTGCTCCCCCGGATCATCAGATCTCCATCACCACAGACGCATCGCTAATGGGATGGGGAGCTCACTGTCTCTCCCTCCACACTCAAGGTGTATGGACTCAGTTCGAAACTCATCGCCACATAAATGTCCTGGAGATGAGAGCGGTCCTCTATGCAATCCGAGCTCTGAAGGATGTCCTTTGTCACAAGAACATTCTCCTTCAAACGGACAACAAAGCAGTGATGTATTACATCAACAAGCAAGGCGGTGCTCATTCTTATCCCCTTTGCAGGGAAGCAATGAGGGTGTGGGAGTGGTGCTTGCAGCAGAGACTTGTGCTCCAAGTCTCTGATTCAAGCGGTTTATCTGCCGGTATACAAAGCGACTCTAGCAGATCACCTCAGCAGAACGGAGGCAGACCCTCACGAGTGGTCTCTCGATCCAGCCGTAGCTCGGTCCCTGTTCAAAGAGTTGGGGACTCCAGACCTGGACCTTTTTGCATCCCCACTCAACGCAAAACTGCCTCTCTTCTGCTCCAGAAATCCAGGGCCTGGCATTTTCTGTCAGGATGCGTTCAGGCTGCGGTGGACAAAACGCTTTCTTTACGCCTTTCCACCGCTTCCTCTAATCCAGAGAGTACTCCTCAAGTTCGAGTCTCAGGGGACCAAGATGATTCTCATTGCTCCTTCCTGGCCTCAGCAACTATGGTTTCCTCTACTCAACAGTATGTTGGCAGCCTCTCCGAGACCACTTCCTTTGCAAATCAGTCTTTTGACTCAGGGTTCGTTGGTCCATCCCAACCTGAAATCACTTCACCTTCATGCTTGGCTCCTGAAGAGATAGAAGTGAATCGGTTCAACGTCTCTCGTAGAGTCTCAGACATCCTTCTGGCTGCTCGGAAGCCAGCCACCCGAAAAACGTACGCTTCCAAATGGAAACGTTTTTCTCTCTGGTGTGCAAAATCCTCTTGGAATCCCTTTTCCTGTCCTCCTGGCAAGGTTCTGGAGTATCTTTTGGACCTGTCAAACTTAGGTCTTCAGTACTGCACAGTTAAAGTTCAACTTAGTGCCATCTCAGCGTTCCATGAGCCGGTTTCTTCCTTAACTCTGGCTCAGTTACCTATGGTGAAGAGATTTCTTAAGGGGATTCTCCATACCAGACCCCCTGTTAAGCATCCAGTTGCAGCCTGGGACATTAACCTGGTGCTGGACATGCTCACTCGGAAGCCTTCGGACCCTTAGCTACCTGTGAGCTAAAATTTCTTACCTGGAAGACTGCCTTCCTGGTGGCCATTACCTCAGCCATGAGGTCTCTGAGATACATGCCCTGGTTACGGACCCTCCAGTATACTGTATTCCATAAAGACAAGGTAGTTCTCTGTACTCATCCTAAATTTCTTCCCAAGGTTGTGTCAGAATTCCATCTAAACCAACCTCTGGTACTTCCAGCTTACTTAGCTAATTTCCAAAATGAGGGAGCAGGCTCTTCATTCCTTGGATGTTAAGAGAGCCTTGCGGTTCTATTTAGATAGAACCAAGGATGTTCACAAGACTCAGCAACTGTTCGTTTCTTTCAGCGACACCGGCTGGGTCAACCTGTCGCTATTAGATGCATCTCTTCATGGTTAGTGGCATGCCTTCGTCATTGCTATTCCATGGCTCAAGTTAAATTAGAAGGTAGAGTGTCGCTCACTCTACTAGGGCGGTCGTGGCATCCCTAGCGAATTTGCTAATGTTCCAATTGCAGATATATGCTTGCCCGCCACCTGGAGCTCAGTGCATACCTTAGTTAAGCACTATGCACTGGATGTTCATGCTAGGCGACATTCCGCATTGGCAGAACTATCCTTAATGAGCTTCTATCTTAGGCAGCGTGAGCTCTGGCTCTCCTGCCGCCCTTTTGGGGATTATCAGCTTGGTACTCTCCACTAGTGTGAATGAGTGGTGGAGACTTATGTCAGAAGATAGGAAAATTACGTACCTACCGTAATTCTTGATCTTCTTAGACAGTCTCCACCACTCATTCCACCCTACCCTCCATCCCCGAGCTCACCGCTGTATTGGTCTTCACTCCTCAAATCTTTAGGCCGTGAGGACTTCTTTACTGACCCTTCTTATACGGGTCATCACGGACTATCTTATGTCCGTTTTTAATGTTGGGTTTACTCTTTACGTTAGTTGCTGCACCTCCTTGGTAAAAAGGTACTGAGGCGGTTGGAGGGTTCGTCGCCGAATGGTCATTACACTTCGAGCCGCTGCTCGCAGGCGCTGGTATGTTCAAGGGCGCTGCCTTCGCACTCAACCTCCAGCAAAGTTTGCTCCTCGATGGGTCTTGGTGCCTCCGGCGCTAATCCCACTAGTGTGAATGAGTGGTGGAGACTCGTCCAAGAAGATCAAGAATTACGGTAGGTACGTAATTTTCCTTTTTATTCTATTGTTATGTTTACAGTTTTTATCATGATTTCTTTTAGCTTTTTATAAAGTACCTTGATAGTTTGAAAGGCGCTTGTGCGAAATAAAATTTATTATTATTATTATTATATTCTCCTTACATCTCCTCCCCATGTGGGCTTTGGTCACCCCAAGGTGTCCAAAATTCACATAACATACACTGGTGATAATAGAAAATAACACACCATTTCTAAGACAGTGGTTACATATAGTATAATAACAATAATTGCAAACTGATTTGTTGTACAGAGCAGTTACATAGTAATCAAATACAATAATGCAAGCACTGGATAACTGTTTCTCTATAGCCTATTGTCAATTGCTTAACTGACAATGTTATCTTTCTACCTTGCGGATCAAAGACTAAAATCTGGTTTATCTGTAACCTTTGTATTTAGCAGGAGGCCCACAATGCCTAGGATACCATAGGATTATTGGAGTCAAGTAGAGGTAAATCGGATTGGCCTCCGCCCCCATCTCTTACTGAGATCTGATTATTCAATGGTTTTAATCATAGTTTGCGTAAAATGGGTTCTAATGGGGTAACTGAAAGTCAGGAACATGGAAACCAGCATCAAGGTCAATATCTTTAGCAAGCACTGTCCTATTAGAAACTATACAAGGGAATGCATTCACAATGATCATCCACTGTTGAGGTAGTTTTCTAACCTGGTCCCCCCACAGAGGCAATGGAAGGTGGAGGACAGGCATGTGACAGATACTGTTTAAACTTCTCTCTAACTTTCTTGAGTGGATTCAGGAGAGTGTTGGACTGGCTTGTAGAGCTTCAGGTGATTACGATGAACCCATTAGAAATGGGGTTCTTTGCTCCCTTGGGGAATCTTAACCTCATAACAGATTGAGTGAGATTGGTAGGTAGGGCCAGGAAGCCAAGCTAGTGGACCAGGGAGGTCCAGAAAGCGGTGAGGGAGAAGAGGGCTGCTTATAGCCGATACAGGTGCTCGTGTGAGGTTATGGACAAGGGGGAGCATGATATGAAGGCCAGAACGGTCACCAGGGTGGTGAGATCGGCCAAGGCGAGGATGGAGCAGAGGTTGGCACAGGGGATTAGGAGAGGTGATAAAGGGTTCTTTAGGTATATCAAGGAAAGTAGGAAAGTAAAAGGGCAGGTTAGTAGACTGAGGTCAGGGAGTGGGTGGGCTAATGAGTCTGAGGAGCAGGTGGAGGTACTTAATGATTACTTTGCCTTGGTCTTCACTAGGGAGGATGGTGGGGCTGCACTGTATGAGGGGGGCAGGTTGGACCGGCTGTTGGGAGAGGGGGCACAGATGTTGAAATCCCTGTTGGTAGGGTGTGGGAAGCACTCAAGGCCCTCAGAACGGAGAAGGCACTGGGTCCGGATGGTATTCATCCCAGGGTGCTAAGGGAATTGGCTGATGTCCTGGCTGCACCCCTGCTTGACCTATTTAACTCTTTCCTTCAGACGGGGAGGGTGCCTCAGGATTGGTGGATGGCCCACATCATGCCTATCCACAAGGGTGGCTCACGAGAGGAGCCGGAGAACTACAGGCCTGTCAGACTGATGTCTGTGGTAGACAAATTGATGGAGACCATCTTAAAGGAAAGGCTGGAGTGTTTCTGGAAGCATGAGACTACCTGGATGATTGCCAGCATGGCTTTGTTCAGGGCAGATCATGTCAGACCAACCTTGTGGAGTTCTACGATTGGGTGATGAAGGCGCTGGACCAGGGCAGGCCGGTGGATGTCCTCTTTCTGGACTTCAGCAAGGCATTTGAATTAGTGCCATATCCTGGACTGCTGGATAAACTGAGGGAAACGGGGTGGGGGAATGGATGGTCAAGTGGATAGGGAACTGGCTAGCTGGGAATTTTCAGAAGGCGGTGGTTGAGGGGGAGGTTTCTTCTCCTAGGTGGGTCATTAGCAGGTTCCCAAAGGGATCGGTACTGGGGCTGCTCCTGTTTAACGCTTACATCTCAGACATCAGGAATGGTATCAGGAGCAAGATGAGCCTCTTTGCAGACAACTCAAAGCTGGAGGTGGTGGTGGATGGGGAGGAAGGTAGAGTAGCCCTGTAATGGGACCTGGAGACTCTGGAGAGGTGGTCATACACCTGGAAACTGAGATCTAATATGGAGAAATGGAGGGTTCTCCACCTGGTGCTCAGGAACCCAGCTCATGTGTACACCTTTGGAGAGGAGACACTGCATGCTTAAAGTTGGGAGAAGGATCTAGGGGTGGTTGTGGATGCCAAGATGAACAACTCTAAGCATTGTAGGAGGGCTGCGGCCAAAGCAAATAAAATGCTGGGATGCATCACCAGGGGGATAACCTCAATTAGCTGGGAGGTGCTTCTCCCTCTGTATAACTGCCTGGTTAGACTGCACCTTGAATACTGCATGCAGTTTTGGCATCTGTACCTGAAAAAGGACATTGCACTCCTGGAGAGAGTCCAGAGGAGGGTGACCAGGATGATACAGGGTCTGGGGGAGAGGTCCTATGAGGAGAGACTTGGGGAGCTCAACATGTACTCCCTGGAGGAGAGGAGGGATAGAGGGGATATGATCAAGGTTTTCAAATACCCTAAAGGGGTAAATAGGGTAAGCACAGATAGGGCGTTACAGCTGAGAGAGGTGGGGGCCACCAGAGGGCACCAACTGAGGCTGGTTAGAGGAAGGCTCAGGAGAGAAAAGGAGACGATACTTCACTGACAGGGTGGTGGAACCCTGGAATGCACTACCTACAGAACTGGTGGATGTAGATACTGTGGGGGGGGGTTCAAGCGAGGCTGGGACAGGTATAGGGGAAGGTGAAACTGAGTAGTGCCAAAACTGGAGGTAAACTTCAGTCGGGGGTTGGGGGGTTTCACGGGGGAGGCGGGGAAGGCAGCAATGATGCTCCTAAAGGGTACTGATCTCGTGCAGACTCGATAGACCATAGGGCCTACTCTGCTGGCTTTTTAGTATGTTAGTATGGTTCACAATCACACAGAGACCTAGACACTTTTCTGCAAACTTCCTCCTCTCTTTTCTTTTCTCCTGGAAATAGAACACTTTATCACCTATCTGATAGTTTCAGAGGTCTTCCTATCATAATAAGCCTTTCTCTCTTCTACTCTTCTCTCTAAATTTTGCTTACCAAATGAAAAATCATTCTGTAAGTTATACCATAGGTCTGTGATGTACTGGTGGATATTAGCAGCTGCTGCCAGGTTTTCAGCAGGGCTTTGGTATTTTTATTTATTTTATTTATTTTTGAAAGTCGGATTTACAACCTTTGAGTCAGGGACTCATTTACAAAGGCACCTCATCGCAGGGAGGGAGGGTAGACATGGTTACAGTGTGAGATACAACAGTGGTAACATGCAGGTGCAATACAGATAACAAAAGAACACAATATAACAGTGGTTTACGGAATAAAGTTACATGCTGTAACTAGCAATCGTATAAAGTATAACAATAGTAGAAGTCACAACCCTGGTCATACCGGGGAAATATCTATGTGGAAAGGTGGTGGTGGTGGGGGAACAGGGTGAGGAAAAGAAAAAAAAGGGGGGGAAGCAGTCCAACGGACATTGTCAAGACTATGGGCCAGAAATCGGGAGGATATAACAGATGCAGGGGCAGTACCATCTGTCTACCAGTCTTCATTTCAAATGGAGTCAGCCCTGTGGATCGAGTTGGGGTTGCTCTCAGTGCCATGAGGACAAATGGCACTTTAAGGTCCCAATCCTTTGTATTTTCTGAGACATGCTTCTTGAGTATGCTTACAATGGATTTATTCATCCTTCCTACTTGTCCAGAAGATGGCGCTATGTCAAGACCACACACGGTCAAAAAAAGTGCAGTCAATAACCGTGCTGTGAGGTGAGTACAAAACTGCACAGTCCAAAACTGTCCTATATTAGATATACTAACTCTGAAACCACGCAGCACTGTTATGACCACAGGGTTTTTGACCGCACATATTTGCCATCGCAGTTTTGAACGGACACCCCAGTAGATTGGGAGTGATAGATCACATGAATTTTTTTCTGAATTCCCAGCATCTGACATAGGTTAACCATCACTTCTGATGTGAAGTGGGAACCTCGGTCTGACTCTGTCTGCAATGGTAGTCCCCAACGGGTAAAAAATGTGTTGAATCAAAATGGCCGCCATATTCTTAGCAGTATCACTGGGAGCTAGTATGCATTCTACCCATTTAGCAAACAAACAGGTCACAGTGAGTAAATACTTGTTCCCACTGGCTGAAGTAGGCAATGGGCCTATCCAATCAATCTGAATATCAGATCAAGGGAAAGCAGCTCCTTTCACTTGCAGGAGTGCTCGAACCTAGGCTTTGAGGGTTGGAACCTATAGCAAGTAAGACAACCTCTAGTGTACATAACTACATCCTCCTGCATGCCAGGCCAGTATGCAATGTAATTTAAGGCTTTACAGGTGCTCTGATCTCCAGGGTGCCCACTACAATGCTCATCTTGCGTGTGACATAACATCATTCCCGTATATTCCCATAGGGACCACCCATCTGGTGATGTCAGAGGATTCATTGGTGTAAGTCAGCAGCTTTCTATGCAGGCTAAATCTCTGTTTCTGATCATTCCTTACCTGCAACTCCCTATCTTGCTGCAGGTCTTTAGCTGTGATGGGTTGACCCTCAGGATTCTCCAGGTAGTGGTTTAATTTTGAGAGAATTATGTCACTCATCTCTTTTGGCCTGCTGTCAAGTGACTGCAACCAGGTTAGCCTTGGGTTTGAGGATACATTTCCAAAGGGTGCCACCCTCCCTGGCAAGACTGTCGGCCAGGTTATTGTCTTCTTTGTCAGGTTCACTGATCTTGGAATGGCCTTTTACCTTTTTCCAATAAATGGCCATCCCATTCTCTTGTACTAATCCATCAATAGCAGCAACTAATTCAACATATTTGCTATCTTTGCCCTTGCAGTTTTGAACCCTCTTTCTGTTTCAGTGTGGAAGGTAGGCGGTTAAACCCAGTCTTGCATAGTTAAAAATCAGTGCAGATCACAAAATCTGTAAGGTGAAATTTCATTGCAGTCTGAACAATTAGCAAAATAGCTGCTATCTCTGCATATTGGCTAGATTTTGGCCCTACCTGGAATTTTTGGGGTGTAGTGGGTGTGTCGCCTTCCCAGCATAATCCTACACTTGCACACAGTTTTTCTTCTTTGTGAAAAGAGCACCCCTACATATAGATGTGCAACACTAGACAAGCATTCTCATCGTAAGGAAGATGCTTAAGATCCATAGGATTGGGTGGCTCCTCAGTTGGGGCACAGTTGAGCTCTTTCAGCATCAGGTCTGCACATGGGTGGAGATCAGCTACGCCCTGGGCCACAGTATTTTTATTGGTTTTTGGCATGCCTTACTTCAGTATCCTGGCTCGGGAAGGCCAAGGTCCAAGAAGTGATCCTACTGTAGGATATCCTCCCCTCCTTTATGCAGGAGCTTACCAGGTATGCCTAGGATTGTCAACAGGTCTCCATGATCACCTTTTCTCTATAGATCATATGGGCCGAATGTTGCAGTGCCCACACAGTGGCAAGCAGGGCCTTTTCGCATTCAGAGTACTTCCGTTTCACGTTGCTTTGCTGGCATAGGCCAGAACTCGGTTGTCCTGATTATGTTTCTGGTACAGTACTGCACTGATACTCAGGTCCACGTGACCCATCTCAAGGTAGAACTCTTTACCTCTTTTTGGAAAGGCCACACAGGGAGTCTGTCTCAGCCTCCTTTGGAGTTCTCTCATGGCATCTTCCTGTGGGGCACCCCTCTCCCAGGCTTGGTCCTTTTTCAGGAGTTTAGGGGCAGGGATAGCTGAGCATACTCCTCGATAAACTGTTGGGAGCAGTTACATGTACCCAGGAAACTACGCAGCTCTGTCACATTGATAAATGGGTTTGTGTCCATAACGGCCTGCACTCACATGGCCTAAGGCCACATGCCTTCAGTGGATATTTTCAGGCCCAGGTAGTTCAACTTTTCCCTACATCATTGCTTCTTCATGATGGAAATTTTCACACCTGCAGCCTGCAGCTGGGTAAGCACATATCTGAACTCCCTCTTGTGGTCTGTCCAAATATCACCGATTATCAGTAGGTTGTCAATATAAACCAATATGCCATGCCTTTCTGCATTAGGTAAAGCCTTCTGCAAAATAAAATTGAATGAATTCAGCAGGGGAGATTATAAAACCAAATGGCATCCGGGTCCAAGTCAGCTGGCACCTCCTGAAAGAGATGGCTAGCTGTCCCTGGGATCCACTTCCACAGTCCAGAAACCATTGGCTATGTCTATGGTACTGAAGAACTGGGCTCCTTCAATCCTGGCCAAACTCTGATCAGTACAAGCCATGGGCCACTGACAATTAACTTGTTTGTCCAGTTGCCTGTAATCAATGGTAAGTCACCACTTACCAGTGGGTTTTAACACAGGCCATACTGGAGCATTGTAAGTGTTGGCACATTCCCTAATGATGCCTCTTTCCAAGAGGGATTGTAAAATCTCGTGAATAGTTTCCTGTGCAGCTGATGGTATTTTGTATTGTCTGACATACACAGGCTTGCTATTCGGCTGTATCTCAATCCTGACAGTATGAAGGGTAGTTTTCCCACAGTCCAAACTGTACCTAGACAACAGACTGGGAAGTTCATGGAAAATTGTAGCTAGTTCAAGTTTTTCTGAATCTGGCACTGCACTGGCTAATGGCACCTGCCCCTTGACTTGTTCAGAGAACTCAGGATATGACTCGGCCTCTCCATTTTCTACTTTGGCTTCAGTCAGGTCAGACACATCCCCTTTTCATACCAAAGCAACCTCACTCTTTTCCTCTAGGGGGAGTGTTTCAGACAGGACTAGGCAAGGGTTTTTGACTTCCTACCTGTAATCATATCCTTTAGTAGCTAGTTGTATTGGTTAGACCATAATCTGCACTGAAAGCAAAGTGGTGTAACCCCCACCATGTCCACCTCCCCATGTCAGGTATCTGGCCAAAAACTGAATTGATGGGTGAAAAGTCATGAAAGGTGGAACCCATCACCATTCCTATATCTCCCTGTGCAGACAGCAAGATGGGGCAACTCCTGGGTTGTCCACCAGCAGGCAAGCAATTCTCCCCATAAAGTCCAGCAATGGCTGTGACCCTCCCCACTAAGGGTTAATCCCAGTTCCGGGAAGGATTTGGTGAGGTGGAAGAAGGCTCTCATCCCTGGTAAACTATGCCACTTCTTCATATTCAGTCTCAGGGGGACACCCAGGTTCTACCCAGAAGGCTGACACTGTTCACTAACCACTTCACAAATTTGTGGCATGGTCTAGCCAGTTTTCATTTGAGATTTGGTGCAAGCCAAAGGTTAGGGTGGTGCCAGGAGATGGGTTCAAAGCAAGGGTGTAGGCAGGCATACTCCAAGCACTCCATGGTGTGCAATTTTATTTAAGGGGGAAGGTAGCAAATAGGCTCTGAACTGCTTCCTTTTTCCATGAAAACTAACAAAGAAAATACTGAACCTTTCTGTAATTTTATTCATAGGACTCAAAACTAGAAGGACTGGTCACTAATACTCTCTTTGCATCCCAAGGACAATACAACTTTACAGGCTCTGGGCTGGTATGTGGGTGTCTTGGGGAACAATGCATGGCATTTGTATTTACCCATGTGTAACCCCCCTGCAAATGGGGGTTCCCAAAAGACTTCCAGGAGCTTGCTTGAATGCTCCAAGCCTGAATGGTGTTTGGCATTTAAGCCATTTATCAGTGAGTGTTTTTAGAACCTCTGGTACTGTCTCTTTAAGAGCTGTCTGCTTGCAGACATAATTAGTTTGTATGGGGGACTGTGTGTTTCTTTGATTAAGTACCACTCAAGCTGCTGCCAATTCACTTCATTTTGCAGTCACTAGGAATGCAAAGGAACCTATCTGAAAGATGTAACTGTTTGCCAGAAATTATTTAGAGTAATAATGAAATTACAGTTTGTCTAACCTGCTTTCTTTGCAGTCAGAACTGTGTCTGCTAGTTCCCCATTCTAGTTTTGAACTGCTGAACTGGACCAATCAGTGTGGGGTAAGCTAGCTCTAAATGGTGCCTTGGACGAATCAGAACTTGACTCATAATCTGAGCCAGCCACAAGAGGATTGTATGGGCAGTGACTCTGGGAGATGTAGTTTAGACTTCAGTGCCTTTTTGGACCAACAGCAGCAGTCTATTGTGAGTGACAGCCAATCCAGTCAAGAACTGGGAGGAACTCAAAGGAAGTGCCCGTTTTGTCGGTTGAGTTTGAGTTGAGCTTTGGCAGTGAAGAAGGAAGGAGCCCTGTGCTTTTTCAGTGTGCAGTTTTAGTCAAAATGTGTGTAAGGCCCAGAGTTCGGTCTGCAGCTTGTGTAACAGCTTGTTAGGACTGAATCCGTCCCGTGAAAAGAATCAAAGGATCTCTGAAGAGTAGAAACCAGGCTCACCCTGTAGAAGACTGGAGGAATTGCTGAAAATTGCACCCCGGTCTGTCAGGAACTGAATCTGCTGTGTGTTCTCCCGGTATTGTGCAGTAATTGCGATCGGATACAGATGCAGCCTGCCTGGTACAGTGCTTTTTATATGGATGTGTGAAGAGGTTTGTGTACCTCAAGTGAGCCCTGCTGACATTGAAGGACCCTATCTTATTTGGAGGTCGTGAGTACTAATTCAGGTCGCTCCTGTTGAATTGCCACATTAAATCCAAATGGAATTACTGTACTGCTGACTGTTTAATTCTCCTTTCTCTGTGTGAAAGGGCCTCACCAGCTGCCACGGTTTGACTAGCCACTAGGCTTGGGTACCCAGGGACAGTAACTGATAGGGATAGGCCTGTGCACAGAGCCATAGGTAGATTATTAGAGTGATAAGCTAATTAACCTGATTTCCCCTGTCCTTGTTATATCCCCAAATAAATCAGAGCTGCTTGTTTCAGCAAAGTTATACTGCCTGAGATATTTGTCTATGTTAAAGTACTGTACTGTGATTGTTGCACTGTATCTCATTTCACAGGAGGTCCCAGTGCCGGAACCAGACCTGGGGTAAGTGTATACTGTGAAGGTAATTCTGATATATTGTGTGGGCCACTAGTGGGAAGAAAGGGGGGGTTGCAGTGTCCCAGAGGGCTGTGACCAAGTTAGTTTAACTATTGCAAACCCTGACCTCTGGGTGGAGGCACCCGCCATTGGATCCAGGCCCCTCAACCTGTTAGTGGCAAATCAGGCAGGGGTAGTAGCCCCTGGGATAGCGCCATCTAGGGGTTACACATGCATGGCAACAACCACTGTCATGAGATACAAAAGTTGTATTTATTGTGCCAAATTAGGCAACAAACACGGTCCTGGTGTACATTTGTATATTGTCTGGCTACACCCTGGTGGGGGGGGGGTAGCTCACCCTAACGGGGGTAGCAGTAAGTCCTCTTGGTGTGCAGATCTGAAATCCCCGGCTACACCCGTGGTTCAAAGGGCAGGCTGGTCAGCGTCCAGATGGACACTGACTGCAAGCCTTACCAAAATGCCAGCCCCCAGGCACAGTGCTTTCATCTTACCCAGACCACATATGCATAATGACACAGAGGAATCCCCTCTATGATGAAATTCAGGGCTACAATTCCTTTCAGTTTCAGGAGACAAAGTCTATGTTTCTATGTTTCTAACTCCCTTCTGATCTTAACTGCATAGCGAAGCACTAAGGCCTGCATTTTTAGTCAGATTTAACCTTCTCTAGTCAGTGTTAGTGGGAAGGCAGGGTCAATCTGTATTGGTACATTATTACAGATGTCTTTACTCTGTAGGGAAGGAGTTTTAAACTCAGAAGATGCAGAGGTACCTCTCTTCGAAACTTAATACCCCCCCTACTAAGTTTAAACCAGTGAAGGTGGTCAGGTAGCTGCTATAGGACTCCATGCCTCTTCGGGGGTCATTTCAGTACCGCAGATCTCCTCTGGTTTATAGGGTAGGGTTTCAGTCACATTAGTCCATACCAGACCCTAAGAAATATCTAGTATGGCACCGTGCCTCTGCCAGTTCAGTTTCAATTTTTTTTACTTTATGTTCATTAGTTTAAAAGTAAACATACAGTCAGCTGACCGGATGGAGTACATGAGAATTAAACATGTTGCATTGATGAGGGCACCACCCCTCTTAATACATGCCAGTTAAAATTGAACATACTTCATCAATAAGATACGTCTTAGGGGTTAACCTTACTATATTAAAACCATTAAAGAAAATAATATTATGCTGCATTACCGAGTCCAAGAACTGCACGGAAATATCATAGATAAACTAAGTAAAGTCAGCATCAGTGGCTCAGCAGGTAGCACACTCGCCTCTGAGGCGGGGAGATCAGAGGGCTGTGGGTTCAGTTCCTACATCTGGCACTTGGGTTAATATCCCAGTACTGACACTGTAGTGCAGCATAAGAAGGGTGCTGCACTTCTGAGGTGCCGTCTTTCAGATGAGACGTTAAACCGAGGTCCCATCTACCTGATTGGTAGTAGTTCAGGTGGATGTTAAAGATCTCATGGCACTTATCGAAAAGTGTAAGGGAATTTCCCCGGTGTCCTGGCCAAATTTCCCTCATTCACTGAAAATACCACCAACAGCTTAATCTGGTTCAAGGTTAGTTGGCATTCATCTGTATCCCCCTCCCCCGGGTCGTGCCTGAAAATAGGCAGGATTTGTCTAGTGCACTTACCTGGTCAACAAAAACTAAAATAAAAAAAAAAAATAGCCAATCTCTGTTTCCTATACAGGCAATGGGTTATCCATGCACCTACCAGAGTGTGATATCATTAAGGTATCTACCAATAAAGATTTTTGCTCTGCATTGAAAGTAATAAACATGCTATTTAGCAAATATTGTAACAATGAACAACAGTTGTAAGGCATGTAAGGCATGTTGATAAATACATCTGCCAAAGTGATCCATAAATAGAGCTAAATGGGTTAAGGCACAATGATACCAGCAAGCAAACCTGAACACAAAGCATCCCGCTTCATATTAACTCCCATCACCTTCTTCACCCTCCGATTTAGATTGGGACTGTTCTTCTTTTCAGCGTTGAGACTTAGCATGGCTTTGGGACCATTTTAATGCTTCAGTGGGGTTACAGAAAATGAAAATCTTCCCAGCATGTGCAATGAGGAGACATGTGGAAACATGTTATTCGAAATCTCCACTTCCCGCAGCATGGCCCGAACTCTGTCAAATTTCTTTTTCTTTTGGTGGGTAGCATAACTTAGGTCAGGGTACAGACTGACCTGGTGACCATCCTGTAGCAATGTTTTTTTCCTTATTTATTTATTTATTTATTAGCTTTTGTTTACTGCGTAAGCACACTAGACAAGGAATGCCTGTTTTCAGGTATGACCCAGGAGATTACAAGAGCATGATTTACAGAACAGTGCAAGGGAATTACAACAATGTGAAATACAAGCAATGAGCAGGGTGGTACAAATAAACAGGTACAGGGTGAACTGATAAGGGTGTATATCAAAGGCAAGAACAAGCAAACAATAGTTACATTTTGTGGAAATAATACAAGTGCAATTTGTCCCATTTTGAGGATGGTAAGTGTTGATGTGAAGGGCATGCAGCGTAGATAATTCCCCTTATTAGAGCTCAGAGGGAGTAGGGGAACCAGGGAAGTGGAGGGTGCACAACAGGGTCCAAGCAGGGGTAGGGGATATCAAGCAGCCTTGGAACAGTTATAGGCTGAGGCAGACTTCAGGTGCAACCAGAGGGAGCTCTTAAAGATGGGATGGGTGGGGGTATATCTGATGGCTGCAGGTAGGGTATTCCAGAATCTAGGGGCACAAACAGCAAAGGCACGATCACCTGACAGTGTACGAGTTTTTGGGACAAGGAGGGGTTGCACGTCAACTGACCTGAGCCGGTATGATGGTAGAGCCAGCCAAAGGAGTTTGGACAGGGTGGGTGGGGTGGCATTGCGTACGATTTGGACTATGAAGCAGCCCAGGATAAATGAGCGATACTTATCTGGGGACAACCAGTGTAGTTGATTGCATAAATCACAGTGATGGGTAAGTCGAGAGACGGTGAGTGCAAAGCGGCAAATATTACTATAGGCCACATCCCATTTAGCAAGGCTAGTTTTTGCGGCGAGGGCAAAGATTGTCAGTCCATAGTTGAGAGAGGGAAGGAATAAACCTTTAGCAGGGGCAAGACATGCAGCAGCAGTAAGGGACCCACGAGCCCGGTATGCAAGTCCAAGCTTGATATTTGTTGCCCTGCAGGCATTTTGAATGTGTAGAGTCAGGTCTAATTGGGGGTCAAGAGTAACTCCCAGGTATCTAAAGGAGCATGTAGTGCCAACTGGGACACCATCAAGGCTTAAGGCATTGAGTGTGACAGGACACTGATTTTGGCAGAGGAGCCGAAGAGCATGAGCTGAGTTTTCTTTAAGTTCAGCATAAGCTTATTTGTCAGGAGCCAGTGTTGCAGTTTACTGAAGTCAGCTTGTAGGTTGTGATTTACGGCACGGACATCACCTGAGCTAGCTAGGAGGACCAGGCCATCAGCATATAGGGTTGTGGTGCTATGGGTAGGGACCATTGGAAAGTTATTGATGAAAAGAGAAATAGGATAGGGCCCAGAACAGATCCCTGAGGGACACTGATAGTGGTAGGAACAGGTTCCGATAAAGCTCTACTGTACTTAACAAGCTGCAGTCTGCCAGTGAGATAGTTGGAAAACCAGTTTAGGGCTGGACCAGCAACAACAAGGGAGTGAAGCTTGGAACAGAGTAGGGAGTGATTCACTAGATTGAAGGCCTTTGAGAGGTCCAAGAAGATCTCCCCAGTCAGCATACCTTGGTCCATGGCAATCCTTATATCAGATGTAACTTTAGCAAGTGCTGTACCAGTGCTATGCCCTTTACAAAATCCATGCTGTTTGGGTGACTGAAAGGTATGTTTAGACAGGTAGTCTGTCAGCTGCACTTTCACCACCTTCTCACCAGTGCCAAAATAAAATCTCTGGTCCCAGCTCCGTCAAGGACCATTACAACTGCTCTGGGTATATCGGGGTTATTCTGTCGCCCTCTGAAAGTCACACGGTAAGTCTTATGAATATTTATGTGGCAATTGATTAGTGGTTGACCCAGTTGTTGTCCCAGCCACTCCGTCAAAAACAGTCCCAGATGGTCTCCCTCACACCTCTCTGGCAGACCCACCACCCGGAGGTTTGCCAACCTTGCTTGGTTTTCTAAAGTCTCCAAATGAGACTTAAGATGGGCATTTTCCTTTACTAAATTAGCAGTGGCACCAAGGGCTGACTCTGATTGCTTGTGAGTGTCCATTGAGTCAGTTTTAATAAAAGAAAAGTCTGTTTCCAGGTTGGTGACTATTTGTTAACAAGTCCAATTTTTTAGACAGACCTGCTACAGTGGATATCAGATGAGTGATTTTTTGACCCAGGTTCTGTAAAGTTTTGTCTCCCTCTGTGGCAGCTTCAGATGGATTGTGGCCCACCGCCAACCGCATGGCTGCTGATTTTTGGATTTAGCTCCATCGTGTGGGTTCTTGTCTTTTTTTTGGTTACCCATTTTGGTTCAGGAAGATTCCTGATTTTGGATAAATGCTGTTCTGTCTGTCAGAGTAGCCAAAAAAGCAGTTTTGTATAATTAGATTAATTTCTAACATGCAGAGCGTTATATCCTGGCATCCATCTTGTTCAGGCTCAACAGCAACCTCCCCCCATTTCAAATTTTATTTGTTCAGTCATAGACCATTACAATAAAACAAAATAATCCTAGTAATCACATGTATACATATATAAGTTATACTTACTGGCCCAGATATTCAAACTGCGCCAGGCTGTGGCACAAACTTGGGCGCTGGCGCAGCCCTGGCTCTTGAGAACATGGACTGGGCGAGTCCCAACGGAGCCGCGCCATGGCTCAGCAGTTTGAATATTGCACCCTGGCCACCTCAGTGTATGGCGCAGTGGCACCGCGCCAGCGCAAGTGGCCAGAGTGGAGCAAGGGATGCGCTAAGCGCAAGTTCCATCATCGCCATGCACAGCAACCGCGATATTCAAAACTTAACATGCAAATCGGGCCATAATGTATGCAAGGCGCACATGGGGCCATTTGCATGTCATTATGGCTCCATTTGCATGCAGGTGTGCCGATCCCCGACAACTTGCGCCTGGCGCCCTGCCAGGCAGCAGCCGTCGGGGACCGACGCCCCCTGCAGCCCGATCGCAGGCATCTGTATACAAAAGAAATATTCTCAATATCCCTGGTGGTCCAGTGGACCACTTTCTGCCCAATCGCGGGCATTTGTAAAAAACAAAGACTTCGTCCAATATCCCTAGTGGTCCAGCGGACAGCTATCTGCCTGATCGCAGGCATCTGTATAAAAGAAAGACAAATCCATCCTATATCCCTGGTGGTCCAGTGGACCGCTATCTGCCGATCGCGGGCATTTGTAAAAAGTTCCAATATCCCTGGTGGTCTAGTGGTACCCCCGCCCACTGCACCCACGCCCGCTCCCCGGTCAGCCGGCAGGCGGTAGCACCCACCGCCTGCCGCCCGCTGACTGACACCTCGGTAGGGCTGCCGCCCATTGGTTCACAGCGTGAGCCAATGGGCATGCAGCCCCTACCGTACTACACACTATATTGGAATTTTTTTTTTTTTACAAATGCCCGTGATTGGGCAGATAGTGATCCACTGGACCACCAGGGATATAGGACGGATTTGTCTTTCTTTTATACAGATGCCTACGATCAGGCAGATAGCAGTCCGCTGGACCACCAGGGATATAGGACGGATTTGTCTTTCTTTTATACAGATGCCCACTATCGGGCAGATAGCGGTCCACAGGACCACCAGGGATATTGGACGAATTCTTCTTTTTCTATTACAAATGCCCGCGATCGGGCAGATAGCGGTCCATTGGACCACCAGGGATATTGGAAGAATTCTTCTTTTTCTATTACAAATGCCCGCGATCGGGCTGATAGCGGTCCACTGGACCACCAGGGATGTTGGAATTCATGTTTTTTTTTTTTTACAAATGCCTGCGATCGGGCATGGGGGGCGCCACCAGGTGCAGCCGGAACTCGGGTGGCCACCCACAGGGGCAGCTGCCGTGTTGCACCCTGCAGTGTGGCAGCTCACCTGTGGGTGGCCATCAGTTGTTCCTTTTTTTTTGGCATAACTTTGTGCTGGCGCAGGTAGGGGTTGTGTATGCATGGCTCTGCACATCCCGGGCTGAATATCGGGCTGTGCAGAGTATACATGGGCATGCCCCCCCTACCTGTGCCTGCATACATTACTGATGCGCTCCAGCGCATCGGGATTTGTGGCCCACACTTTTCCCTTTTGAATATCACGCCAGGGCGCATCAGTGGGTTGCGCATGGCGCAACACTGTTGCACCATGTGCAACCCTTTTGAGTATCTGGGCCACTATTTCCAACAATTTATAGCCATACTTATGCAATACCCAATACAGAGGGAAGATCAGTATCATATCACTTAAACTCTAGCAATTTGTAAAAATGTTTCAGTACATTACAAGCTCTATACTCCATATACAGAATCAACATACTGTATACCCCCATTGTACTCTCTATAATTATAATTGTTAAAACAATTCTGATTTAACATATTGTCTACTTAAGCAATATGCCACTTGAGGGTGTGGATGATGTCAGGATTTACCCATGCCTGGTGAGTTGTTTGGTCATGAGGCCGCAGGCTGAGTGAGCAAAACACAGATGTGGGTAAATCCTGGCATCACCCACACCCTCAAGTAGGATATTACGATTATACAATGTCCCCCTATACTTTTTTGTAAGAAAAAAAATAAACAGTTTTTTTTGTAGTTTAAGTATTTTTTTCTGTAATTTATTCTTACGCCATATAAAAATCATTCTCTGTTGCTAGGTAGAATAGTGAGGAGATACCCCCAACTCAGATTATAGTAAAAGGATGTTATTGCATTTATTGATTCATTGATTTATTGATTTTTAACACAGAGAATCCCAATGTATGTCTGCAGAGACAACCGCAAGACTGATACAGGGACAGAGGGTGTCAGACACGTTTACTCTATTAAGTTTATTGCAGTTGTCATCGTATTGCAGAATTATATGTTTTTTTCTTCTTCTTTTAAATTTTTTTCACTGCTAGTTATTTATAACGTTTGTACTCTGCTATCATGACAGCCCTGATGAACTCTGGTCGGGGGTTCCTAAAGTCAATGGGGGCGTTGGCAGTAGTAAGTTAAGAAGAGTTAAGGGTTCAGCAGAAGTGATTTTAAACGTTTCTGTTGTGGTGCCGTGACACTGCCTGCTGAGGTACAGAGACACACATATAAAATATTTGGATGCTTGTTTTTTAATTAAAAAAAATCTGAGCTGGGTGCAGTTGTGGCTCGTGAGCTGCTCTTCTGGTTATGTGAGAGAGCATACTGTGAGTGTTAAGGAGTTGCCCTCTCACAGCATCTGATTCCAGGTTGAGTTTTGTCCCAAGTTTTGTGGTGGGGACAGTCCAATTTTTTTTAGATTTTTATGTTAACAGGAAACAGGTTAATGGAGGGCATCAGGGCATGTAATTGTGAAGGAAGGATCCCATGGTCTGGGGTGAAAGTGAGCAAATGATACTGCACGGGGACAGAGTGGAGACAGTATTGAGCAAAAAAAAAAAAGCTCAGACAGGTCAGAGGTGAGCAGAGAAGATGGGATTATGGGACATAGAGATTATAAAATTATTTTAGCTCCAATTTGGTTTTTGTGTTTGTTTATAATTGTTTGGAAACGGTCGGTTCTGCGAAATGCGGAGTTCTGTGACTGAGCATTTCCCAGTCTGTCATTGTCTTTGCCAGTGTTCAGTTTGCCAGGGTTGGAGTGATTTAAGAGGGGGTTCATGATGTGGCTAACTGGCAACTGCCACCTTTTTCTGTGGGGTGATGCTAGGATTTAACATGGCTAGAATGTGCCAGCCAGCCCATCAGAATGTTGTATTTTTTAGCCATTGTATAATCAGTGCTATGCTTCAAGACAATTATAGTAATTGCATTTAAATAGCCAGCCACTCTTTATTATTTGGTCATCTTCTACTGTAAACATTATGTTTAACAAAACCTCCTTATTTGAGGATTGAATTGTTTCCAATATTGGGTACAGCCAGTAGGTCCTTGGTTTATTATACCAATGGCAAATAAAAATGGCATGATGTAAATCTTCACTCCATGTACGGCACAGAATTTCTCTGTTAGTTCACTTAATTTTAAATATCTAGCTCTTAATACATTACTTAAAAAATTCTAAATGGAATTTAGTGTACAATTTCGTATGAGAATAGTCTGTTAGAACATCTAAATAGTATCTATATACATGTCTTTTGTCATTGTCATTAAGCCATAGTGAAATTTTCAGAGGATATTGACTCTATGAACTTTGCCTTATTGATATTAGTAATCTTCTTGATTATATAAGTTTTAAATTTGAGGTTAATCAAAATTTCCTTCTTAACATATTCCCTTAAAAATTCCAAACCATAAACTCTTAAAAGCAAAAAAAACATAGCACAACAATTCTATCTGACTACAACCCAATATCTGACTTCTTGTTTTCTCCATCAAGCACTTATATGGCAGTCTATAAACATCCAGTCGGGTCAATCTAGTCCAGTGATTGATTTTTTCAAGTCTCCACCAGTGCTTTTAGCCTTATCATTCCAAGTTCTGCTCTCAGCAGAGAAGCCGGGACTGAATTACTAACCCTAAAGACTGTTTTATAGCATTTAAGTGGAATTTCCAAGGAGTCCACGTTATTTAAATCCCATATATCTGCTTGAAAAGGAGCTTGAGAGAAATATTTAGCCTTAATTGCTTCAAATAAGGGCTTAATAGAATTACCACCATATCTTTTGTTAAATCTTGTTAGTGCAGCAGCAGTTTGTTTAAGCTTCAAGATCAGTCATTTTATATGTTTTTCCCAAGTACCATTATTAGACAGTTAAACCTAAGTAAACACAAGTACTTACTGTGGTGAGTTTTGTATCACCAATTTTCCATTTTAGTTCTAAGTTTTTAAGGCCAGAAATGAGCACCTGACTTTTTGTTTATCTTCAGATGATATTTTTCTGCATGTGACATGAATATACCTAGCTTTTAGTGAAAGGCCAGAACAGGAAAGTGAGAACAAGGCCAAGTCATCGGCATACACCAATGCCAGACAGCGCATATTTCCTATTTGAGGGGAATCCGACAAAGATTCTGAAAGTTGTATTAAAAGATCATCAAAGTAAATACAAAACAGCAATGGAGGTAGTACGCAGCCCCACTTGACCCCATTGTTTGTTAGCATACTTGTTGAATATTGGCCATTATTTCCAATCCTGACCTGAGCCCAACTATTTGAATAAAGCTCTCTTACAATACTAATAATGGCCCCTATGCATGTAGAGGCAGAGTGGCTATGCACCACGCATCTGGGGCACATAGCCACTCTGCACCCATTGAGCCCCCCCCATGCAGGATGCAGCACATACATGCCCAATCCCCTGGCTGCGTGAAGAGCAATGCGCTGGGGCAGGCCGGCACTACGCACCATGCATTAAGGCATGTAGTGCTGGCTGCGGGGGTTAGTAGGAGGACACAGGGTATGCCAGGGAGAACCCTGCCGTAAACCCCCTACACGCCCCACGCATGCCCCGGGACATGCCACAGGACAGGATGGACAGCCCAACAACACTCTGGGGCCACAGCAAACAGCTGCCTGATGCCAACCTCCTGTCCTAGCACACAGTGGTGAGGGGTGATGGCCCCCCCACTATATCCATACCCCTCACAGGGGCACCGGCACAAGGCTAATCCCTCCACCAGTGGCACTGCATGTGATCCCCCATCCCTGCTACTGGCAGTACTGTTCCACCCACTCTGTCACCCAACAAGCCCCTCCATCCCACCACACTGCTGCAGTGCCATTGGAGGGCCAGTGGCATTGCCCTCCTACCGCCTGCCATGGCCGCCGTCCCTCGGACATCTGTGGGGCATGCTGCCAATGCATGCCCTGCCGCGTAATGGATCCACTGTTGGACCCATGCTGGGCATCTGACTGGATGCCCAGCTGGGTCCACGACTCCACCCATGCCCACTCTGCATGGACCTACACTCCCGGGTGGGGGCATGGACAGGTGACTGGTAGTGGTGAATGCTGCCTGTGCGCACCTGTCTGCATGTGCATGGCTGCACAGGTGGGATGTGCGCCTCAGGCATGTACTTCTCACCCCTACATGCATAGGGGCCAACAATAGGATCTATACCCTTCTGATACATTAGTTGCCATAATGCAGCTCTGGAGATTGTATCGAAAGCAGAACTAAGGTCAATAAAAGCAACATATAACTTCTGTTTTTCTTCGAACTCTGCCATAAATCCAACCCTATCAGAAAACGCCTCTCTGTAACTTCATAGAAATGCACTGGATGAGACACGTGCATATCAGCCAGACTCGAGTCCCGTGTATATGTACCCAAAGAGTTAAGCGATAGGTCGGTGAGATTGTACAGAGTGGGTGTTGGAGGCTCTGTCTTAAGGCAGGGGCTACCCTCAGGAAGCAGCTGCCTGAGTTCCTTTAGTACATGTTGGGAGACAATTGTCATTTCTGCCCCCATATCTACAAGAACACATATAGGCAAAACATTCTGCACCATTATCTTCAAATACGGTCTGATTTTCTTTCCTTGAAAGACCAGTGTGCCCAAAAGCAAACAGCTGAGCTGCGTTCTTTGGCATCAGGTCCCTCCACTACCACTAGGGAGTTTAGCATGGTGGAGGAGGTTGGAAACTGCTCTATGTGCTCCAGTCAGCTTCTGGTTGTCATTTGCAGAGGGACACTGTTTTGTTGAGGTAGCACATCAGGAGAAGAGGCATCTCCTGTTTTCTGTACAGGGTGTGCTTTGCTGCCTTTCATCTGCTGGTACAGTTCATCATACTTTCCTTTCCTGTATGCCTCCTTGTTTTCCTCTTGACCCTGCTGCTGTTCCCAGTGTCTGCAGTAGCCTCCCCTACAGCCACCACGCCACCACACCACCTGCTCCATGAACCCCTGGGGGGGTCTCATGGTTGTTGCCTCTTCCAGCAAAAGTTTGTGGTTCTTCCTGGCTCCTGTCATGGTGTAGCTTCTTCTTTGAGGAAGGAGAGTGCCCCCAATTAGATTTCAAGCAAGGGTTCTTGCGACTAACAGCCAATACATCCACAGAAGTGGATGGGATCAGAGTTTATTATCTGTGATAGTTTGCCAATCAGAGAATTCTGGATTTTCTTCAGTAACCCTTTATGAAAATTCAACCTAAACACATAATAGCCTGTGATTGAGGTCTCCTGCGCTTCACAATAAACTTGTCTGAATAGTCTATAAAAGGCTTGGGGGTTGTGGTTGGCTTTCTGCCTGAGCTTAAGAGCAGCTGCTTCTGCATTTTCAGGCAGGCTATTCCTTCCATACTAACAGCGCATAGCAGCTCACACATTCTCAAAGATATCTTTACATTCAGGACTTAACTCTCCCATCCACTGAATTACTGCACTGGTGAAAAATGAATGTACCAAATGCATTTTCTTTTCCTCAGTCACACCCAATTTTTCCAGAGCCCTTAATGTTGGTTTCAGGGCAGCCAGGTAAGTTTTCATACAGTTAAGACTCTTTCTTAGAGGGGCCAAACCTCTGAATTGCTTTCTGCACTGTTGCCATTTTACTGTAAGCATCTGCATCCACTGACTAGGGTCAAAATCATCAGTCCCCGGGAGTGGTACTCTGTTCCTGTTTAATGGCTTTGGGCATTTTGGACACTGAGGAGGTGGTGGAGCACCCACTGATTTTGTGACAGGAGTCTCAGCATGAGAGGAGACAAAGGGGTGCGAAGAGTGCCCCCTCCCCACGAGACCACTGGGGTCTGTAAGGTGGTGGGCTGTGGAGGGGAGGCAGGCATTACCTTTCCAAAGGAAGCCACAATTTTCTCCCAGATGTCACCCGGGCTTTTGCTGCAATCAATTCTTGCTCCAACTGTTGAACTCTGTTATTGAAACCTGTTTCTCCCTGGCTAACCTCCTGGAGTTCAGGGCTCAGTTCCTGAACCGCTTCTTGCGAGTCTTTAATTCTCTGTGCTTGCTTTGTCCCTTTTTCTTTCTCCTTGCTAAGCTCATTTTTCAACCCCCTCTCACTTTCCTTAAGGGTCTTTTTCTCTTGGGAAATAGAAGTTATATCCCCTCTCAGGATGGAGGTTTGTTCCTCTTTCTGCTTCACTGTCCTTTTGTGGTTTGCAACCTTTTCTTCCAGCCATTTTACCTGCTCTTTCTGAGTCTCTAGCTGTCATTTAGTGATGGGATGAAGTTTTAATTTGCTGGCAAAGTTGCCATGCAGTAGCCGAAATTCATATTCATGGAGTTTTGCAAAGTTTTCCCAACCTTCAGCAACTTCAACTTTGCCCCAAATCTTTAAGTGTTCCATGCGAATGGCAGAATTCTGCCCGCGAAGTGTAGAATTTCACTTGCAAATGGAAGAATTTCACCTGCAAATGGTGACATTCCACCATATGTGGGTGAACAAAATTTTGCCAACTTCACTTATCTTTGCTCTCATTTAATCGCTGCAACCTCTTCAGAGTCATGAACTCTAGTCAAATCTCTCTTTTCTGTCCATCCTTCTGGCAAGTGCAGTGCCAACTGCTGCTGTTCCTTCTCCGTTTTTTCCTAGCCTTATTGGTAAGCTTTGCCTTCTACTTCACGAAGGTGATTCTCCAATGCTTCATACTTTGCCTGTAATTTATCACACTCCGATATGACTGTTTGGCTATCTTATGTGGTCTGATCCAGTTTTAATCCGATTCCTTTTATCTCTTTACATTTTTCCCTGTAAGCTAAGGCTTCCTTCTCAGCTGCCTGCTTTTCCTTGCTCAAGGATTAGAGACATTCTTCTGAATTAACCACTTCTGTTTCTCTTTCTCTTAGCAGTTCTCTGTCCGCCCTTGCTGTTTTCAACTCTCTATCAGACTCTGTTTGTTTAGAAGCTAGCATGTCCTGCTGCTACTTTGCCCTTTCTATCCTTTTAGGTCTGGATAGCTAACTGTTCCATCAAGGAATTCATCCTGTCTTCCTTGGTGGTGATTAACCCATGCATCCCTTCACTCGCAGTAATTTCATTTTTCTCCATTTGTGCCACTTTGAACTCCATTCCAGTGTTCCACATATTTTTGTAAATCAGTGCGCCTCACATGACATTTTTCAGCTTCTTTTGCAAGTCGTGTCCTTTTAATCTCCAAGCGGTCCTGACGCTCTTTCAGAACAGACACTTCCCTTCTCAAATTTGCTGAATGTTCCTGTACTTTTGATTTCTCTATGTGTAAGGCTTGCAGATCTTTATTAAATGTCTGTAGCTTGGTTTCTTGTACTGCTAATTGCCTTAGCAGATCTTGGATATTTTTATCACTGAAGCTCTGACCCTATGGGGCTTCTTGAGGCGTCTATTTTACATCTTGTAATTCCTTTCTTAGAAGGTCAATCTGAGATTTGAAATTCTCCCTTTCACTAGTTAACATGCGATTCTGTGTGCTTTGCAACACATTTTTAAAATAGCAAACTGCAGCAAAATTTATTAATTCTTCCTTGTTCTTTGCTTTGGATTGATCAGTCTTGTGGGCTGTCAAATAATCTGCCAATGTTTTATCTAGTTCACTTTGGGAGTACGGCTGATATTTAGCTATCCATTTGTCTATCTCCGGGTCAACAGTCTCAAGATTCTGATGTATCACAGTTAAAGCTTGTTCTGTGGTCAGTAATGAGGCAATCTTTACAAGTAATCTTTTACCAGATTAGAAGATAAACCATTCCTCAGAGCACAGACAACTCAACACATGTACCATTTGTAATTAACCCTAATAGTCTTTAGAGCTCAATCACATATCCCAGCAGCTTGCAATAACATGCACATGAATTTCAAGTCCCAGTTCAAAAACGTACACTTTTTTCTCATAGCTCACTCAAGCACTTTTCAATTCAAAGTACACTTTTTTCAACACAATGAGCTTTTCAAAGTTCAGTACTTGTACCCATTACTTTTTGCTTGTTAAAACATGTCACTGGGTGCTAGATACTTGTGCCACTAAACTGGAGTGTTACAGATTCTAGATGGCCCTCTGGTGCAGCGGTAGAGCTACCGGTTGCGATGCTGGTGACCTGGGTTTGGGAGCAGACCCAAGCTGCTAGAGGGCCACCCAGGGGGAGGTGGATTGGGCAGTCTCTGCACACTCTCCACTTCTGTGGAGGGAGTGGGGTTGTGTCCCTAGTGCAGGGCTCCTGGGTTACCACAGGACATCCTGCCACCGGAGGCCTGAGCTGGTAATGGGAGGAGCACTGGACACATGGTGTGCTCATGCTACAGCATCATTGCATGCCACACCTCCCACAAATCCAGAAGACAAAACCCTGCCAGATGAGCTTAATAATACTACCATCACAACGCTGACCCACGTAGCTGACCCGGGGCCCCCTGCCCAGATATCAAGCATGGTGTCTGAAGGGGTGAGGGGAGGGGTAAGCCAGGGAGGAACACTGGGTGGAGACAGACCTCAGTGTCACCATGATGGTGGCCAAATGCACAATGTGGGGGGCTGAAGGGGAGCTGTCCTGGCTCCAAAAAGTGCAGTAAGTTAAAAAAAAGATTCTGTGCCATGCATTGGGACACCAGAATCCAACACGGTATTTCTAGACTCAGTCCCCACGTTGGTTCATCAGAATTGTAGGATAGATTGCTCCCTTTGCAGTTGTTTGGCTAGTTGTTATGGTAGAGATTCACAAAGACATGACAATAACATCCCCACGTGGTAAATCGTGAATACTTTATCAATAATGGCAAGCAACTAGCAACTCATTAAACACAGTGGACATAAGCACAATGACATTGAGATGTGATCGCTCAGTTAATATGATTTTACATAGAATAAACTGACAGAGTACAGAGAGAGATAGATATTTTTTTTTAATTTACATTTTTGCACCCCCTCTCCCCAATTCACTGGGCTGGTCCTCCAGGCTAAGGAGCTACTCAGCCATCTGCATTTTTTCCTGCTAGTCCCAGCACAGCTCACCCCCATGGAGCCTTGGTTTACTCTCTGGGCAGAGGTGGGGTGGCTGGCTACACTCCTGGTTGCGCACATCATCAGGCAGCTGAACGATGGTGGCAGTGCTCACCCTGGATTGTACTAGGATCCCCATGGAAGCCAGCACCAGGGCTGAGCTTTTCTGTTCCTGGTGCCCACAGTCCCCAGTGATGTAAGAACACCCACAGGGAGACCAACGCTACAAGCGGAGGTCTCCTGGCTGACGTCACCCCTCCCAACGTGGCATTCTCTGCTGCTCTGCCACCTGTGGTCACCCAGGTGATGGTATTGTGGCAGGAACAGCTACCCTCCCTCCCCAGAGAAGGAAAGCGGTCCATGGGATGCTCTATCCTTCTCCTCCCCGGCTGGCCCTCCAAGAGCCCTGACTCATTCCCAAACCCAGGTTGTTAGCGTCGTGGGTGGTAGCTATACTCTTGTGCTAGCAGGCTGGCCTAGAGAGATAAATATTAAAGATTACCACAAAGCATTACGGTTAACACAAAGAGTCCTGAAATCATACCCTTCCTTATGCTGGTATGGTCCTGGAGGGGGGAAGAGGGAGAGTTCAAAAGCTCTATTCCAGTCTTTGCTGTCTCAAGAGTTAAGCCTAGCATCTTCTCTCCTTCTTCTTTCTTCTGCTTGGTTGGCAAACAAAAATCCAGAGTAAGATTAAGGCATTTCCATATTCACAAAGTGTAATGGTGCACTCCAAAATTGAAGGTTTGACTCTTGGCTACCTACTCACATAGGTCAGCCTCTGTTATGTCTGTCCTGTAGGTTGTTCCCACAATCTGTCACTCCAACTGGCTAACAGGCTTTCAGCTCGGACATCAAACCACTGATTATGGCAGTTAAGAGTCTTTGTACTGGTAATGCATGTGAATCTTGGCAACAGAATGCTCTGTCAGGTTTCCTTGCACCTTCCCTGGAAGCAGGTGCAGTGTGCAGCTTAGCTGGATAATAGCTCAAAGGCTGGCTTGCCTCGTGTTCTGCTTCTTTGTCTCAGTTTACCCTGGCTATCATAAGCCAGAGGACTTAAAAATGGCTTCTGTCTCAGGTATGATCAGGTCCCTCCTTCTTCAGCACAGTTCATGAGCCCACCAGGAGATCTAGGTTTGAATCCAACTTCCATACACTAAGGGCATGTTTTTAACTCTTTCTGGATGGAGGAAAGAGCTCATGAGCCACTTCTATTCCACCTATCAAAGAGTGGCCAGCACAGTAAGAGCTATGATGTCAGGACTTTTAATTCCAATAACTCAGAAACACAACATCAGATCATTTCACTCTAAGCTGCAAAAAACATGCAGGTGTTCACATATCTCAGTAAGAAAGTTAACTCCATAATTTTCTCAGACCTAACCCCTAATTAAATTCCCTTCATTCAAAGAGGAGATTGTCTTGCTAGCTATGAGTCTGAAGGCTACTGATCTAGGTTCATTACATCATTCTACTTGGAAATTTCCATTTCAAGCTAGGATTCTGTCTTTGACCTGAATTTCTGTGGCCTAGTTAAGGCCTGTATGCCTAGTATAATGTCTAGAGTGTACACTTTATGTTCCCTACTACATATGACATGCAAACCAATATTTGATCAATTCTCATTACAACTCCCGAGGAGTGTGAAGTCAGTAGGGCAGGAGAGCCTCAAAGTCTGGAGGCAACCCTCTGCTTACCATCTCTAGGACCAACTTGTCCATAGTAATAATGGACCAATGTGGCCAGAAGTGGTGCAGCTGATCCCTCACTAAGAGCTGGGTCAGGGACAGGACAGGCAGGAGTATGACACCCTCAATCCATCAGTGGGCAGCTTTGGAAGGGCACTGGCTGTTGAGGCCAGAGGGGCACCACTTCCCCTACTTCTTGCCTCTTTTTGGACCCTGGTCATTGAACTTGGGCTTCTGGTGCCAGTCTTAGCATTGCCCCCGCTGAGACTGCTGCTGAAGCTGCTGTGGCTGAATGGACCTATGCTGGAAGGTCTTTTTCTTAGGCTTTTGGGCCTTAGGGTCCTTCTGGGATGATGCCACAGAGTCTAGGGTAGCACTGGACTTCTCAATCCTAGTGAGATGTTCCTCCACCCCGGGGCCAAAGAGGTCAGTGCCCACAAATGGGACATTGGCTAGTTTATGCTGGGTGACCACCGTGAAGATGGAAAGCTGCAGCCAGTCCCTGTAACACATTGTGATGACTTATGTCAAGGCATGGGTATAACAGTCGCCCATGTCCAAAGCCATCTGGAGGTGGTGTTTAGCCAGTGCTTTACCCTGGGATCTGACTAACTTCACCTTAAGCTAGCAGTCAGCAGGAAGGTGAGGGAGGACATCATCTAACACTTCCAACATGGAGTGGCCAGAGTTGGTCAACATGATGGCATATCTGCCTGTTTAAGACCTAAGGATGCTGCGGCATAGACCTTCTTTGCATGTGGTCAGGCTTCTTAGTTTCCTTGTCTGGAGGCTTGTCCAGGTCCCCTTGGCCACCGGACATCCAGAAGACCAAGTTAAGGCTAACCCTTCAGTCGAAGGATGGTCCAAGAAACCTGAAAGGGACCCTGTAGGTATAGCATACTTGCAGACCATATGGGTGGATAGTGCTGGACAGGATGCTGGAAGTTGCCAAAGTTCCAGGGTGGTTCCAAGATGGCCACAGGCATGGGAAAGGCAACCCTCAGGTCCATACCTTTCCATAATGTCAGTGAAGGAGTATTTAGCCCTCTTCTGAACTGGTTTCAAGGGCACACTCATGGGCTCCAACATGAGGTAGAATAAAGTCCTAAATGGCACCAGTCACTGGTCATGGACATATCTATGACCAAGCCACAATCAAAAGTATAGGTCCTAAACAAGAGCATGGATGACCCCTCAAAGTTGTCCGAGGACTCCTCAGAAATGGCCCTCAGCCATCTACTGCCATGAACCACCCAGGTGTCATAGAAACATAGAAACATTGGGCTGGCCCAGTGGTGCTGAGGGCTAAGATGCTTTTACAGCACCTTACCTCCCATTACCCTGGTGACCTGGTTTCTAATGAGTCTGGGTTACTGGGGGCTGGCTGGGGAGGGAGGGGGGCAGGAGCTGGATTAAGCACGCAAGCTGCAAGGCAGCTTTCCCCTCCTGGGGAGGGTTCCCAAGTCGTCCCCATCTTGGCTGATACCTAGTGGAGGCTAGTGGTCAGAGCACGGACAGCCAGAGACTGATGCACATCAGGGAGGGTGGTGGAGGAAGCAGGCTGGACAGCACGCATGCCTTTACATGCATTCACCCTCTGTAGCTGTGACCTTGAGCCAGGGAGAAATGCAGGAGGAGAAAAGGTCAGCATAGCAGGGACATATGACTGTTCACCTCACCTCCATGTGTCCCATCATAGGCACCTGTGGCAGCTACTGAATTATGCTTCAGGGGGCAGGATGGTCCTCCCTCTCCTGACTCCACCACAGTGTGAGGGAAGGGGATCTGTGGAGATATCAAGAAATCAGGGAAGCCGGGGAGATGGTAGATGATGGAGGGGGTGGTGGAGCTGGCTAAAGGGAGCCCACTCTGCCAGGGCCTGGAGCTTAAACACTTAAATAAAAAAATACAGATTTCTGTTGACAGAAATTACCTTTAGGCCCATACAGTCTGCCCCTTGTCCCTGCCTATTCCATTGACCCTAGTCAGTCATAGGTGTCACTCCTGCCCCCCCCATTCCTCCACCTAATATGCCCCTGTGCCTATCTCATGCACGCTTGCAGCTCCTCACAGTCTTTGCCCCACTACCTCTTCTGGCAGGCTGTTCCAGTCATCCACCACCTTTTCCATGAAGAAATACTTCTGCTCATCTTTCCTAAACTTCCCCCTCTTACCTTCATCGCATGTCACCAAAAGACCTTAGTGATGATTGGGACAGCTACCCCTTCTTTTATATATTTTTTTCTTGATTTACAAATTGGCACTAGTAATTTTTGTTTATGACTTTATTTTCCCACCTTTATTTCTTCTCATATCACCAGTTCCCCCATTTTCTGACTTCTCAGTACCCTAAGCCGTATGTATCTAACTATGAATTGAGTTTGGGACATGTTTTATGATGTTGTTTTTAACACTCTGATTGGATGGCTGAGTTGTTAATACTGATTAACTAACACTGGTGAGCCACTGTCTCTTTAAAACCTTACTATTTTAGAGGGTTTGAACATTGTGCTCCCCTGAGGAAGAACCGGTGAGGTTTGAAGCACAGGGGAGTTTGTGTCCTTTGTGTTGTGTTCTGTTCCACGTTTTGTAATAAAGGACAAGCCACTTTTTAACTGCAAGTTAGCTGTTGGCTCTTGTTTTGGGAGTGTGGGTTCTGTTTCTGTCATTGTTGGTTTGTATTTAAACCGCTGTGTATTTTTGTCGAAGTGGCACTGGGAACCCTTCTGTCTCTACTATGTTTGCTGAGGGGACAGAGAGTGAATAGGATGACTGACTGCCCTTGTCTGTAGTCCATGTGGCACTTGCTCCAACAGTCTTTTCTCAAAAAGATCCTGCCTTTATATAATTATCTGTGCCCCAGTGCTGTTGTGTGCAATTGGGCTTGTGTGTCCAATCAGGTAGGGTTGTTTGTTGTGGAGGGGGGGGGAGAGAAGCCAAGCTTGTTGGTAGCATCAATCATGCACTCCATCATCAGTGTCAGTCAGCTGTTCCGTCATGTGTGATGAGGAGGCGCAAAACTGTATGGCTTAGGAGGTGACAAATAAACAACATTCTTATCCCGATTCCTCTCCATCAGCACCCCTTGCCAGAATTCAAGGCCTTTGGGGATGGATTAAGAAGGCTGGTGGCAGTGAAAGTCAGGGTGACTGAGCTTTATGCAGACTAGAAGGTAAGCCCCAATACTTTTTTGGTGGGGGTTACACATGAATTATTAACATACAGAACAAGTTCAGTACAGCAGACAGACAAAATGTCAACAAGTCAAAACCTTTAGGGCGACCAGTTATACAATACAAGAGCCTCTGTTATCCTTAGAAATAAAAGAAAAGCATCTTACTAAAAAAAAAAACTCTTTCAAACAGGAAATATCTCACTTTAGGCAGGTCAGTCCCTTTTAATAACCTAAAATCAAGGCTAACGCAGAAATTGACCCTCCTCTGAGGGGGCACAAAGGCAACATGTCTGCCACACCCTACAGAGTAATAAACCCTCAGTTCCCTGGGAGAAAGAACTCTCAGCTTCCAAGCTGAGTTCAATAAAAAAACTCTTAATTTACACACACAAAAATCCATAAAACAAATCAGCCATTTCTTAACTGCAGGCACAGCACAACCCATGCTATAGAGCCCTTTGGTCTGGAGACTATATTTCTCCTACTTTACTGCTGCACATCTTCACATGGCCTTCCAAAGGGTCACTCTCTTTGTCCCTTTCTTTTGTTCTCTGGACCTGGAACACATGCACGCACCCCCCAACACCAGGGTCTCCTGCAGGTCTTTCTGGGAATGGAATCCAGGCCAGCAGGCCATCAGAGTGCTCCTGTTGAGGGGAACCACCCCATAACCTCCTGGTGGTCCCAACCAGGTTTACAAAACGTAAGCATGGCCTGAGGGCCCCAGGCACCAAGACTACTTCCTTTTTGTCCACCTTTCTCTTCTTCTTGTGGCTCCTCTATCCAGTCCCAGATTCACAGAACCACAATACTAGTCACAAGCCCCTAGTCCTCATCACTAAAGACTCCCTCTCATCCTTCTAATAAACAACATCTCACCATATCTAAGCTGTGCCACTTCTGAACCTTGCCAGACTGCAGCTCAAGTGCCAGTCTCATCACTGGCATTTCTAGTGATCATTTTGCTCCCACTACTGGAAGGAGGGGATTGTTACACAATTACAGGTGCAACTTTCATATGTTATTATATGAATGCAGTGCCTACACAGTATATTGATATTGCTCCAACTATAAGCTTTCATTACAAAAAAATTGAGTTCTTCTTACTTCCAGTTCCAGAGTTATCTCGTTTTGAAGAAATTATCCTTATAGAGGGCTAACTTTGGAACCATTAGGGATAGCATCACAGACTGATTTCTTCCCAGAACTAAGTCTGCACCATGCTACCAGTTTTCACAACCCTTCAGAAGCTTGAACGATCACCTTGATATGCTGCTACCATTCAGCTTGACTCTCACTCGGGTATTTTTAAGTCCAAATCCTGCCAGAGCCACTGCTCACACAGTACAGTGTCCTTTCCCAAAAGGTGAATGACCCACCCCGATAGTCACAGCTGAGAATACCTTTCTTTAGATATGGTAGCATAGTAGCCTGTTTCACTGGAAACACATCACAGTCTTGCCAAGTTACCCAATGTTAGCTATATCTTAAAAGACTCAGCCGTAGAAAGCATGAGGTATATAAAAATAATATTTAAGGCCGGCCCGGTGGCGCAGAGGGCTGAGCCACTGGACGCCTTACCTCGTGTCATGCTGGCTACCCAGGTTCGGGAACAGACTCGGGTCATCAGGGAGTCAGCACAGGGGTGGAGGGTGAGAGCAGGATTGAGTAGTCAAAAAGACAGCTCTATTGTCTTGGAGTGGTTGTCATCCCCCCGCAGTTCTGCTGCCACTGGGTGGAGGTCCTGTGGCTAGCATAGGTAGGAGGGGGAGGCAAGTTGTGGGAAGGCACCTCAAGCCGCAGCACACGCATGCCTCCACATGTGCATGCGCAGTTGAGGTACGAGGTGGGTGAAACACATAGAAAAAAATGAGGCATAAAAAAATATAATATTTAATACTTCATGATATTTACGTATGTTACAGGATTATACACACTAGAAGATTACGGAGAATGCAGGAAACTACAGGAAAGAAAAAAATAACACATCTGAAAAGACAGAGCTCACACAGAAAAACCTAACTCAAAGTTGACTTAATTTATGAGTAGAGTAGAATCTCACTACACTGGGATCTAGTGAGTTATGGCAGACTCGAACCCGTGATGTTACTAGTCCAATATCCCAAATAAAACTGAGCTTTCTCAGAGTAAAACAAGATATTACTTGGATGGGGGTGGCTGAAGAGCTGCAGCCCCTTCCTTTCCAGTCAACTACCATGATAACAGCTTTGATGCCTAGCTGACTAGTCATCTCTAGGTATGCACTGTCAGCCTTCCTACTGAGTTTGTTGCATGATACCTCCCCTCAGACTGATCCCAGACAGGGAGTAACTAAGATCCACCAGTAACCTAGGTGTGAAATTCCTACCTGCTGACTCCCCTTTAGGATGACCCTAGATACAGAGTAGCTGTGGCCCACTAGCAATTCTGCTATCTACTCCTAACTGAAAGATAGCTGCCCTCCTCCAGGCCTCCCTTACTGTTAGGCTAGCTGTAGGCCTCCTCTAGAGAGGGACTGGGCTGCAGACCCTACCAGAGTCCTCTGTGGAGACAGACCTCAGCTAGGCAATAGCTGCAGTTCCTAATGAACTCCCGCTTACTTCCCCCTTTCCCTGCCTTACCTGCCCTCCTTTGAGCAGTGTGGCTGTGGCCTGTGGTCCTCTGTGCAGACGCTCTGCTAATGCCCCCGGACAACACTTATAGTAAGATGCCATCCTCCTGTTTTGTGGTGCTCATGCTTCAGGGTTGCTCATGCAAGGGGTTACTAGGGATTATGGGTATTATACAGGAATTACAGACACCCTACTGGCTGGCTGTAATCACATGATCTGCTGGGACTGTCAATGGCCCCAGATTCTGCCACCAACCTCCCTCCCTCAACCTGCCCTGTAGTGCCTTCCTCCCTCCTCCAGAAACCCCACACACAGCCCCCAACAGTAATCAGCACATTATTGTTGCACACAGTAACAATACAGGAGTTGGCCCCCACTAAAACAGTAAAAAACATTGTGCTTAGCTGCTGCTGCTGCTGCAGTCCTCCGCTTTCCCTTGCCTCCACAGAGTGTTCTGATTAGCCTTGTCAGCTGCCTCCCTCGCAGAGCTCAGAGTTCTAACCAACAACCATATTCTCAGTTATTCCTGTACAGTTTTAGGAACTGTTCCAGATGAAATATATCCTTTATTTCCTCTACAGAACAAGCTTTTGCACCCTTTAACCAATGTTCTAACAAGTTACTTATCTGACACACATCTGTCACACAATTAATAATTTATATTAAGAAACGATAAGATGTATGCAGTTTTTGGTTTGCTGTGATGTGCTCCTCTGTACTTCACAGAGGTCCTTTTGTTCCTAAGGAGAACTGTATCTAAGCATTAGGAAATGTCTAGTTCATCTAAAAATAGGAATTCGCTGGATCTATACTATCTGGAGCCATAATGTATTATTATATTGTCATGTCTCATAAGATTAATGGGGCCTATGCTCCAACGGGTGGGATTTACATGGCCGAGGCGTGTATCCTGCCCATGGAGCTCTGCACCTGTGGCTAGGTGCATGCCGCTGGTATTCCCCGATGGCCATGACCTGTCCACGGGCATGCTCCCCAGTGCACAGCAGTCTGTGAGGTGGCCAGGGGTGGAGTCGCGGACCTTGGTGGGCATCCAATCGGATGCCTGTCTCGGAACCAACAGTGGATCCCTTGTACAGTGGGGGTGCATTAGCTGTGCTTCCCCATGGATGTCCACATGGCCAGTGGCCATGGAGGTGAGTGAGTAGTGCTGCCAGCCATGCCATGCCATCAACCAGATGGGGTGGGACTGGGGTCAGGGGCGTTGGCATGAGGGTGTGGGTTTGGTGGGGAGGGATCATGCTGCCCACTACACCAGCAGGGAGAGGGGACATGAGGTGGGCAGGCAGTGTGTTGCAGGTGTATCTGCAGTCCCGAGGCCAGTGCCCCCATGTGCATGCATGGCGGGGGGTGCCATGCTCAGGGAGGTGTGGGGCATGGCTGGGTGCAGGGGTGGGTGGCCCTGGGTGGCTGATCACTGCCCTTATGTAGTGTCCCCTTGTTGAGGGATGGAGGTGCGGGGCATGTAGTGGGCTTACAGCAGGGTTTCACTGGCATACCAGCTGCCCCCATGTGCCCCAGTGCACAGCTCTATGTGGCTCTGTGCATGCTGCATAGTGCTGGCACACACCCCGCCTGCCCCCTGCATGTTGTGTTCTGCACGGGTAGGGGATCATGTGTGTAGGGGCTGCATGCCCCATTTCATTAATGCTGTGCGGGCAGCACAATGGATGCAGAGTGTCTCCGTGCCTCACATATGTGGCGTGGATGTGCTCTACTCCTTTGAGCATAGGGCCCAATGCCAGTAAGCATTTAATAGTTCAATAGATACTGTAGCTTCATTATTTCAGATGTATTTCTTTGCATTTGACTAACATTCATTTAAGGAATTAAGCAAGACTGCTATGAACTGAATGCATATATGCCAGTCAATTTTGCAGAATTATGCTCACCAATTCAGGGGTCAAAATAAGGTTTTGTAAATAAGGAGCCAGGGATCATTCTCAGACATTTTGTAGTGAGGTGGAGCATGGTGACACAAGATGCATGACCGGCAGTTAGGCAGCACAAGGAAGCTGCTCCCCTTCTCACAGATGCACCACCAGAACTGTGCAAAATTAATGATTTTTTTGGATAAAGGGAAGATTTTGCTGATGCTGGCTAAACATCTGATGTGACCTGCTAATGCATGTCAGCCATCTTCTTTTGCAGTGGGGTTGGCAGTCCAGAACTACTGTAGCTGGAATCAGTCCAGAAGGGTGGGTTTGGATTCTAAACACCAACTTGTGAAAGGTTGGAGTATTAAAAACCACTGGTATTATTTTTTGCGGTGACCTGAGCAGAGTGTCGGCCTTCTAATCTGGTGACATTGTTGGCTACTCGGAAACTGTTGTTAGTGGTTCTGGTCTGAAGGGATGGGTGCAAGTTAAATGATAACTCTTAGAACGCCAGGCATTGAATATTGAACTTGCTGAATTGTGGTTCTAGCGGTCCAAGAACCAGTATTTCAGAACTGGTCTGAAAGAATGAAGGAACAAATAAAAGTTGGTAGTCCACAGCCATAGTAAAGCACTTTATAAAAAAGGACTGACCAAAAGCAATATACCGATATAGAAAATGGAAAACACGAGGCAAGTGTTCAGAACAGCACACGGTTAGAAGGGAAACCTGCCTGGAAACTTTTCTGCTGGACATTTCAAGAATAAAACATCTTCTAGAGCTAAGTACAAAGCTTTCTTTCTTATTATAAGTCTTTGAGCCCTTAAGACACATAGGTTACAACTAGGCTGCAAAAGTGGAATGAAGAGGTCAAGGCAGACTTTGCTGTGAACTGTTTATTACTAGCAAACTTAATTTAAAGTCAAAAGAACCTTAATGACTAAATAAGGATTCAATCACAGTACATGTCGGAAGGAGAAAGGAACATAGAAGGTGCCAAAAAAAGGCTTTCTAAATTATTCCAGAGTTCAGAACTGAAACAAAAAGTTTTAGATAAAAACGTTCAAGCGGCCCACATACTGAACAATAAAGACACACCAGAAGCAACTAAAAAGAGGCTTAAGCAATCAAAACTATCATTTACAAAATGCTGTGCCATACCAGGAGGGACTCAAATTTTATTATTTTTGTTAGTTGTTTAACCAGGACTATTAAAATGGAATGGAAAAGGAATATTAAAATGAGACTGAAAGCACATTCAGAACATAAAAAAAAAAGAAAAGCAACAGGTAGCTCAAGTAAAATGGCACAGATTGATCAAAGGACTGCGACCAACACCACAGCATTAGAACCCCAGACAGCTTCTACTGAATCTTTGCATCATTCAGATGAGGACTTAAACCCAAATAATAAACAAAATGAGGAATCTGAAAATAAATCAGAAGATAAAGAAGTGACTAGTAGACAGGACCAGGATAAAGATACTCCACCTTCCTGGGATCAACAAATAAACATTTCAATATACTACAGGAGTCTTTGGCTAAATTGCAACAAATTCCAGAAGCTTTACAGTCTAACAGAGAATATTGCCACCATGAATGCCAAATTAGAGGAAAGTGTTAAAAGAACTGATGAGTTAGAAACAAGACACTCAAATTTAGAAGATTCAATGACTCCAGTGAAACAAGAGGTCACTACACTACAAAAACAATATGCTTCTCTTAAAGGGCAATTAGATGACCAAGAAAGCTGCTCAAGGAGAAAAAAACATACAGATTTTTGGTATATTACCAGAGTGGGGAAAAAGACCTCCCTTTGAAGGACATTAGAAAAAATATGTTGTTGAAACTATTGGGGTGGAAATGAATATCCTTACAGTAGATAGGATAGACTGGCTTGTACAAGGGAGGAATGAAGGGAGGGGGAGGGCCAGACCTGCAATTGTGAAAATGGTAACATCTGAAGGGAAGAATTGTATAATGCAAGCTCTTTATAGGACTAATAATTTCAAGTACAAGAATCGGGTTATATACTTGAAATTTGAAACATCGATTTTTGAAAATGTTGTGGGGGGTCAGCAAAAGCTATGGAAAGAAGGGATCAAAGCCTATGTTGTTTTTCCTGTTGTTGAATAATCAGCATTTGTTCTGCAATAGTGTAGCAGAAGCAATACAACATTTAAAAATTCACCTGTCAGGAATCTTTTCAAACTTTGAATAAGTTAAGGAAAAAGAAGAATCCATCTGGAAAAAAGAAAGAAAATTAGAGAAAATAATGGATATTTTGAAAAAGTTGTGCAAGCTAGAATAAAAGGAATTTCAATATCAAACGATAGGTGATGATGGTGGGGGTGGGGGTGGGCTAACTGCAGTTATGCAATTGTCTCCAAGTATAAAAAAGGTGAGTATGCCAGACCAGGATCATTGGCATAAAGGAAGGATATGGGGGAAAGGGAGGGAGAGGGAAGGGAAAATGGGGCAAAATTGTTATTGGAAAAGAACAGGAGGGGATTAGTCAAATGAAGTCAAGCACATGTATGGTGACACAGTCTGGTTATGAGGCAGACATATACATTTTTTTATATTTAAAGGGGCTACGTGGAATGTGAATGGAATAAATTCTCCAATCAAAAGAACAATAATTATATCTAGGATCAAAAAGTTTAACCTAGATGTAGTCATGCTACAGGAGACCTTCCTAAATTATAAAAAAGCTGAGAAATTTTAAAATACATGGCCAGTGCCATTATATCATTCACAAAGTGTAAATAAAAAAAGTGCGGGGGTGGCCTTACTATTCAGCAAGAATTTTAAAAGTAAGGTTATAGATTCAATAACTGACAGATTGGGGAGAATGGTGCTGCCTAGAACTGAGCTAGAGGGAAGGAGAATTATATTTGGTTCAATTTATGCACCTTTCAAAGGGTACAGTAGTTTTTTGGCTGAATTGAGCAAATTGATATATAGTTGGAATTGTGAAAATATAATTCTGGAGGGAGACCTTAATTACTTAATAAATAGTAATCTGGGCAAAACCTCTGCTGGATCAAAATGGGATAAATATAAGGCAAGGCGTTTACAAGGCTTTTTGGAGACACACAATCTGGTGGACTTGTGGAGAGATTGTAGTGGTATGGGAAAATAATTTACATTTCATTCAGCAAGACACAAAATGTATTCAAGGCTGAACTATATTGGGAACTAGTAATTAATAGTTCAGGAACCACAGCTAGGATAGAACCATTATTAATCTCAGACCATTGTCCAGTAAGTTACAGCAGTTTTTACTGCAAAAAAAAAAATATGAAGAGGAATACATGGTGATTTAATAACAATTAAAGGACTCAGCATTTAAAGAGAAAATTATTGGCATTATACAGAATTTTATAATAGACAATGCAATTACAGACTACAATATAATAGCTTCTTGGGAAACTTTGAAAGCAACAGTAAGAGGAAGAATAATCTCAGAAGCAACTTGGAGGAACAAAATTAGACTGCAGACAGAAAAAGAGATAGAAGATCAACTTAAAGAATAAGATTGGGCAGTTCAGAGTGGAGATACCTCCAAAGAACAAGAACTACTGAGCTTAAAAAACTGATAACCAATGCAGACATTACAAAGGTAAAATACAACTGGACTAGATACAGTAAGAATTGGACAACTAACAGTGAGATGGTGGGGAAAATGCTAGCAAAGAGGATACAGGCAGCAGAACAAGAAAAAAATAGAAATAACTAATACGGAGGGGAGAACTTTGATCCAGCAAGATGAAATGTTGGAAGAATGTGTAGCTTTTTATTCTAATCTATACATGTTGGAATGTAATCCTACTGAAAAAGATATCAGATACTATGCAATAGAAGGTCTATACAAGTTAACAGATTCAGAAGCAGAGAATTTGATTCCTATTTCAGCCTCAGAAATTGTGGATACACTACATAAGATGGCAAAATCAAAACGTCCAGGATTAGATGGATATACATTGGAATTTTATATTGGGTTTGAACCTATTTTGAGACCTTTGATGGAGAAGTTATTTAATCAGATACAGAGAACAAACGAAATACCAGATTCTTTTTTCATTGCCTATTATCACTTATGCCAAAACAGGGAAGGGAAAAAAAATAAAGTGAAGAACTACAGGCCAGTAGCAATCTTAAATACAGATTATAATATATATATATATATATATATATATATATATATATATATATATATATATAATTCTAAACAATAGAATTTAACCATTACTAAACAAAATTATACACCACAATCAGATGGATTTCATTCCCCAAAAATACACAGTCAGGACTACACAAAATTCAGTTTATTATTGAATATTTAACAAACTCTAATACACCTTTGGTCTTTTTGGCTTTAGACACCACTAAAGTCTTTGATATGTTAGAGTGGGTGTACCTTCATGGAGCCTTAAGAATTTTTGGTTTCCCAAATAAATTTATTGAATACATCAAAACCTTATATAGTAACCCTTCGGTATAAAAGAAAGCTAACAACTTCTTTTCAGATCACATACAATTACATAGAAAGGTAAGGCAGGGATGCCCTTTATCCCTGACCCTATTTAGAATTGGTTTGGAACTGCTACTTAATGATATAATGAAATAAGAATAAATTATAAGATAAAAGGGGTGCAGATAGCTACTTTTGAAACTAAATTAAATGCATACATGGATGATGTGCTATTGAGACTACAACAGCCAGAAATAAGCCTACAAGAAGTAAAAACTGTAATAGATAGGGTTTCTAAAATTGCAGGTTATAAAATAAATGAAAGGAAACCAGAATAACTGTTATTCAATATAGCTCAACAGAAGAACTTAAAAAAATTAGTTTAGTAAATATTCAGGAAAAAGTTTTAAGTATTTGGGAATCAATATTAACAATAGGCTAGAAACACTTTATGATTTAAACCATAAAGAAGCATACAACTCTTTAAAAGACAAATTAAATGGGTGGAGCAACATCTCTCTTTCCTTATGGGATAAAATACAGATTATTAAAATCATGGCGATTTCCTTCTTGTCATATAGGATGCAAACAATTTTACACCCATTCCTCCTAAATGGTTCAAACAGATTAAGGGCCTGTTTAGGAGATTTATTTGGAATAACAAGCCTGGAAGGACTGCTTGGCACAGATTGTGCACAAGCAAAGAAAAAGGAGGCCTGGCATCTGGTCTATTTGGTAAAACTGGCAATTAAGTGGGCTCTACTGGAAGAGGATAACCCTGAAAATGAAATGATAAATACAATAATGAAAGAAATTCACAATGAAACAGTAGATATTAAACAAACAATATTTACAGCAAAAAACTTAATTAAATCTAGGAGCCCTTTAGTTAAAAATCTGGCAGAGATGATGATCAGTTATACTAACAGGATTAAAAGGATGACACAGCTATCACCATTAAATTGAATTTGACAAAATCTTGAGTGTTGAGGCACTGGACACCACACCTCACACTATGTCGGTGACCTGGGTTCGGGAATGGACCAGGGTTGTTGTGTGTCAGCAGGGGGGCGGGCAGGAGCTGGACTAAGCCACCATATGGCAGCTGTCCTCTACTGGGGAGGGTTAGGGGGTTGTGCGACTGGCACCTCTGATCCCTGGTGGAGACCAGGGGTTCCATGGTGCCCAGTGCCTAGACTCTTCTGGGGCACATGCCAGACGCCGACGCCTTGCAGCACTTGTGTCATTGCATGCCACATCTTCATCCGCAATAACATTAAAAATAGCTGCTGCCTCTTTGAGCCTCCATTCTCCCAGCTCTATTCGCTCTGCTATGGCACTCTGGACTGTCAACCTATTATGGCTCCAAATGTGCCAGTCTGACTCCCTGCCCCACCCTGTGGGGTAAGCCAGGGAGGCGATACTGGTAGGCTTCCCTGCCGGAATCCTTTCTCCGTCTTGTGCAGGTTCATTCCAGAGGCATTGACTCCGGCCTGGGAGGTAGTCCAGGGAGTATCTTCAGCTCCAAGGTAAGTCCCGGGGAGTGATGGGGTCCAGGAGGGGCAGGGGTTGAGCCTTGGCAGTGACTCCAATAAAGCATACTAAAAATAAAAAGAATCTGGCAAAATCCAGATTTCAGGATTACTGGAAAAACACTTAAAAATAAGGTCTGGGAAAGCAAAGGAATAAAAATAATGTCAGGATCTTTATGAGGGAGGAGCCAAATTAAATTGGGACCAATTTAAAATGAAAAAACAACTTAATAATCACTATTTTCTATACTTTAAACAACTTACCAGCAGATACATGAAAGATTACAGTCACTGGGAAAGAGCACCCAATAATACAGTTATAGAGAAAGAACTGATAAATATTCTGAAAAATAATTCAAAACAAACTATGTGTCTGGATAATTAATTTGTTACAAAAACCTTACAGTATGCTTTATAAAAAGGTTTTCATGAAATTAGAAAAGGAATTCAACTACCAGTGTACTGAACAACAATGCAGCTGGCCTGTAGTTCAAGGGTAAAATGCAAACTTAGTTGGGATAAAGCCATACAGTATAAAATACTCAGCAGAGCTTATTAGTCACCGCAATGGTTGCACAGGATGAACCCAGAATTACCAGACACATGTTGACACTGTGAAGCCAGCAAGACGCATATATTGCACCTATTCTGGGATTGTAATTTAGGCTCTTCTTGGTGGATCCAGTCCTTTATAATTTTGGAAAGTGTGGAGGTTGCCCTCCCACAGTGGGAAGATCCCAAATTTATAATATTAGAAATGTTTAATGAACACAGAATTAAACTAGAGTACAGATTAATTTTGAGAGCTAATATAATGACGGTCAAGAGATTGCTTCTTAATAATTGGAAATGTGATTTGCCCAAAAGACACTCCCAAAAATGGAATGGAAACAAACCTTTTTAAACACTTTATATAATTATAATCATTTTAAGGATTTAAAAAAAAATGTGGAAACTATATAATAAAGAACTGGAGGATGGGGTCCTGCAAGATGTTCTGGATTAACAGCCTTTGTGTGGGATATTTAATACATGCCTCTATTTATACAGTGATACAAATTGTATTCATTGTACAGGACCCAAGGCAGCATGGATTCACAGTGGGAAGGTCATGTCAGATGAATCTAATTGATTTCTTTGACTGGGTGACCAAAGTAGTAGATTAGGGAGGGGCTGTGGACAAGGCCTACCTAGACTTTAGCAAGGCATTTGACACAGTCCCACACAAAATATTAATATACTAGTTAGCCAGCCTGGGAATGGGTCCCAAGATGGTAGCCTGGGTAAGAATTGGCTGGAGAATAGGATACAGATGGTAATAGTAAACAGAGTCCACTCTGAAGAAAGGGGGGTTACTAGTGGGGTACCACAGGGTTCTGCACTAGGAACAGTCCTCTTTAATGCCTTTATAAGTGACATTGCAGAGGGATTGAAGGAAAATATGTCTCTTTGCAGACGACACAAAGATCTGCAACAGAGCTGATACACAAGGTGGGATGGAAAGGATGAGAAGGGACTTGGCAAGGCTGGAGGAATGGTCAAATGTATGGCAGCTTAGATTCAATGCTAAGAAGTGCAAAGTAATGCACCTGGGAAATAAAAACCCAAGGGAAGAGTACACAATGGGGAGTGAGATATTAACAACAACAAAAATGGAAAGGGACCTGGGGGTAGTCATATCAGATGACCTAAAGGAGGGCAAGCAAAGTGAGAGGGCAGTAAGGAGGGCTGGAGGGATACTGGGATGCATAGGGAGAGGCATCACCAGTAGAAAACAGGAAGTTGTTATCCCTCTCTACAGACAGCTGGTGAGACCCCATCTGGAGTACTGCGTGCAGTTCTGAATACCCAGCCTCCGCAAAGACATAGACAGGATGGAGGCAGTCCAGAAGAGGGCAACTAAAATGGTGCAGGGTCTGCACCAGAAGACATATGAAGAGAGACTTAAGGAGCTTAATATGTATAACCTCGAGGAAAGGAGGGAGAGGGGAAACATAATAGAAATTTTCAAGTACCTCAAGGGAATCAACAAAAAAGGTAGCATCTTTCAGAAAAAGAGGTGTGCAAGAACAAAGGGTCACAATTTGAAGATTGAGGGGGGATGGCTCAGAGGTAATGTGAAGAATATTTTTTCACAGAGAGGGTTGTGGATGCATGGAACAGCCTTCCTGAGGAGGCTGTGGAGTCAAAAACAGTGGTGGATTTCAAGAATGCGTGGGACAGTCATAAGGCAATTCTAGGGAGTGGGGGTAGGAAGAAGTAGTCTGTTGGTTAACTAGGATCTGCAGTTTATCCATTAGGTAGGGAAATGGACAGATTGGGTGGGCCAAGCGGTCCTTATCTGCCGTCAAATTCTATGTTTCTATGCTCTGTCAATAATATGTGACTTATAAAAGGTGTTATTTATTCTTTTTTCTTTCAACGAACAAATTAAATGTATCCCTGCTAATACCAGTTTTGTATTTATGTATGCTGTAAATGAAAACGATAAAAACTATTATGTGCAAAAAAGTAAATAAGGAGCCAGGAGTGGCTCCTGGTCATCGACAATTTTTCACCAACCTGGAGCTACTCAGGCCAACCCAGGAGATAATGCAATAATATGTACCAAAAAACATATACAAAAAAATTGTTGTCACCACCAAGTAATTGATATTTTTTTTTTTGACAGGGAAGACAGCAGAGGTACATCGGTTTAAGTATAGGAAGAGAAGAGAGGCCAGACAGAGACAGTCACTAGTGCAACCTGCAGAAATAGAAGACTCATGCCACCAAATGACAGGAGAAACACTACAGAATATTTGGACTGACTTATTTAGTCAGCGGGACTCAGCAGCCGCATAAATTAAATGTGTGCCTGACTAGAATGTATTATTGAAATAAAAATACCATGTTGGTGCAGCAGAAAACAGTTTAAACAAATATCACAAGCAGCATGAGATGTTTGCCAGGTTAATAGATCATCAGGGTTTTACTATTCGTCTTCTGAATTTTTTTGGGGGGGTATGTACCGTGAATCAGGACAGGTTCTAGAGCCTCAGTCTCACTTTCAGATGTAATCTGAATTTCCTCTAACACTGGCACATGTGTTATTTGTGATCCCTGCTGGGCTTTAGCTCCCAGCCTGCATTTTATTTTTAAGAACCAGACTTTCACTGCAGGTGTGCTGCAAAAATCCTGTGGTTCAGGACCCTCCATTGAGATCAAAAGTAAATCCTTTATGGTGCTGGCTTTCAAGCTCTCCAGTCAGAGAACATTCTTTTAATTGCTGAAAAAGCTATTTCAAGAGTTGCATTTGATATTGCTTAAACTAGAAGTATAGCAATAAGATGCAGAATGTTTTGGAAATGCTGAGATTTTCTTTGAAAGACTACTCGCCACACTTCAAGAAAGGAGAGCTGCTTGTGATACTTCTTGATGTTTTGATTAAACACCATCCTCTCTGTTATTGCACTATGTACATCACAGCCATTCTGTGACAGAACAGGTGAAAAATGGTTTAGAAGAAAATGCACTTCCTCATTTCCAAATTCTGCAAGATCTTGTTCATTGTCAGGCCAATTAGATGCATCAATAACATTGTTTTTTACTAACAGGGGGTCTTCTTTGAACCCTTTTTTTTTTACTTTAATTACCCTCATGGGCAAGGCTCTGCAGTTCTCAGCCACACTACCGGACTCGGGGTCGTTCAGGAACTTGCCTGCACTGTGTATGTCCTGGCAGAACTCCCGAGCTGGCCCAGAGGCCGCAATGAGTGGAGACCCCCAAATATCCTCCATTTTTCTCCCTTCCTAGCCCCGGAGCCCAGGAAGCAATGATTATGTGCGGGTGGAGGCCCACACGAGCACCGCAGCTCCAGTCAACAGCCCCTTCCACCCTCCCCTGGCCTGGTGCCTGGGCTCTCGGAAGTGGCACTGCCACCTAGCCTCTACTGGGGGGCAGCCAAGCACTGACAGCCCCATCTGTCCCTCCCGAGGTGGAGCGCTTGCCAGCTGGCAGCTGCTCACAGTCCTCTCCCGGCCCCTCGCTGATCCCCGATGACCTGAGCTCGTTCCCGAACCCAGGTCGGCGGTGTGGCATGAGGTGTGGCATCCAGCACCTCAACCCTCAGCACCACTGGGCCAGCATCTTCTTTGAAGCCTGAGAAGCACTGGTTTAGATACTCCATAATGCTGTTAATTCGTTCATGTTTGTTTGTCAGTGCTGCAACAGCATCCCATAATCCTTTTAGCTGGTAACCTTTGAAAGAAGCTGTGTCAGCTTCCAGATCAGTGACTGCCTCACTTTTGAACTGCCCTAGTCTAGTACCATTTCTGTCTACAAGATGTTCTAATTCAGCTAATACAGCCATGACAGTGTCCGTGATCATTGGAAGAGAAAGATGAGCATCTTTAAAAGCATGAGAAACCGTCGACAGGCCTGTTAGAATGTCAAGATAAAAATGTGAAAACAGCAAGAATTTGACATTGCATATATTGGAAAGAGAAAGATGAGCATCTTTAAAAACATGAGAAACTGTTGACAGGCTTGTTAGAATGTCAAGATAAAGATGTGAAAAAAGCAAGAATTTGACATTGCAGATTTTTTTTGTTCACCAGCCCTTTATCTTAGCTTTATCAGCTTGTGGGATATCCCACCTAGTATCTCACACAAGCTTGTCCCAGTGACACAAAAGAGTGAAGTAGTTTTGCAGTACAACAGAGAATCTCTTTTATGCATCACCCCTCGCGTTCCATGAGACTTTTAAAACTTGATGAGCATGGACTGCTGTGCTTCTCTCTTTTTAGCTCACAGTAACACTTGGGTGAGTTCTCATAAAAGTAAAATATGAAAATCAGAATCTTGTCAATATGTTAAGCAAAATATGATTTCTGAATGCATCTTTTGCTGCCAGTTCCAGCCTGTGCAAGATGCAGTGAATAGTAAAAAGCCAAGGGCAATCTTCTTTTAGCATTACCATCATTCCTTTGTTCTGTGCAAATTCATAGAGGCAGCATCTGCTCCTGCCTACCAGGTCCCTTTGTCATATGCTGTACAGCATATGACAAAACCACGCAGCAGGAACAGCATGGTAGGGAAGCGTGAGAGGGTGCAAAGCCGTGAAAGGGTATATGCATGGTAGTGCACCCTTTCACTCTCCCAGGCAGAGGATAAGACCTGTGCTGGGACAGGGGTCCACCGAGCAGCTGCTGTGGGTCAACAGGATCAGCCACTGACAGCAAGGGAAGCATGCAGTGCATTTGGGACCGGGCTTCAATTTCCAGACCCAGACGCATGGATTTTTACATTTTTTGCACTTTGTGTGATTTTAACTGTTAACACCCCCAGAGTTGCATATTTTAGTTGGAGGTGATTTAGGGGTGCAGCTCCCCTTAATGGGGTGTGCAAGGGGCATAGCCCCCCTTAAAAAAAAGACTTATGCTGCTGGCAATATATTGCACTGTAATAGCGTGAGAATATTGTTGGTGGCATAATGTCTCTACACATTATGACCCCATGCCCTGCTCCTGCACCAGTGCAGGACAGTTCTTTTAGCTCTATGTTATTGTGACCCAAAACCTGTTTGTATGCCGATAACATAGCTGACTTTAGCCCATTTGCATCGGCAGCCTCTGTCACACCTGGACAGCTGGTTCTGATCCCTGTATAATTTGTTGTTGTAAATATAAAACATTAATGTATGATGGACTGTGGCAAAAGGAAATGCTGGCTGCTGAAACTGACACTTCAAACCCCTCAGGGATAAGTTCAAAGGACAGGACATTGTTGGACTGCAGATATCTGGGGTGCAATTATCTTGTCAATTTGCTTTGATCCAGGAAATAAAATTAGCCATTCAGGATGTCCTCAGGGAAATCCTTTGATCTGCACTAGATGTCCTGAGAAAAGGGACACTGGCCAGTGTTATGAATAACCTCCTAGGAAACCAGCTTATTTCGTCAAAGAGACCTTTGATATGTAGATACAAAGGCAAAGACGGAAATAAGGAGTCAAATACACTTTTGCTTTGAATGCAATGACTTATATCAAAGAGACTTTTGATGTGTGTGTGAAGCAAAGCACAGACTGGTTCTGACCAGTCAAACATAAGAAGAGGAAATTCATTATGTCATCTCTTATTTTTTTTAAATACCTTAGTAGGCCATCTTGGTGTTATAAAATATAGATTTTGTTACACCAAGGCGGAGTTTGGTGACCTCAGCGAGAAGGCCAGCTCAGGACTGTTTTTAACATACTGAGAAAACCTTGACAGACACACTTTCATATCTCTGACTGACAGAAAAGGAACATCAAAGCATTGAAGTAAGGGCCTTAGACAAGATTAGTCTGAATGTTATTATTTGTAGGAATCTGCACTTTTACCTGTTTATTTTAAGGCTGTATGTGTTGGGATATTTTGTTATGTAATTTTTTCTGTTTTCCTATTTTAAAGTAAATATATATATTTTAAAATGGAAACTGCTGGTATGCCTTGACATTTCTTTTTATTTAAGTGAAGCTTTTGAAGGTTATAGTTAACACTGTGTATGAACTTATTGCTATACCAAACTGGGAAACGGATAGAGTTCTCTAGGGTCTTGCATAGAGTTCTAAGGGTTCATTTTGTAGACCTGGTTAGGTGCCCATAGGCAAAGATATCTGGCCTCCCGAAGACAGAATTATCTGAGCCTGATAATTGGGTACGCTAACAAGAGGTTATCATTTTGAATCCCTCCAGAACTTGAGACTAAGGTGACTCGAACCCACAAAAACAGACAAGAGGGTTACCTTGTACTGTTAACTGTCCACAAATCCTACGCTCAGAGGTTGGCACTTTGGGAGTAGAGGGCTGACCGGTTGAACGAATCTGTGACAGCCTCCACAACAATTAATGCCAGGAATTTAATTTTTGGTTGACCATCTTCCAGAATTTTTGAATACACTATTTCTTTTTCAGTGACAGTCCTGTCTGTAGTGCCATCCATAAATACAGACTGGTATCTGTAAGTTGTGTCTCCCTTCAAATGACTGACAATGGGTTGCCTCAAATGCCCCCTCAATAAAAAATAAATAAATGTAGCACAAGCTTTGTCATTAGCCTATGCCTCTCCAAGCTCAACACCATGTCTCCATGTGAGGCAACATGGATTCACTGCAGGAAGGTCATGTCAAACAAATATAATAGATTTTTTGATTGGGTGACTAGGGAAGTAAATCATGGAGGGAAAGTAGACGTCGCCTACCTAGATTTCAGCAAAGCCTTCAACACTGTCCCACATAAAAGGCTGATTAACGAGATGGGTGGTCTGGGCATGGGAGACAAGGTGGTGAACCGGGTTAGGAACTGGTTAACAGACAGGAGACAGAGGGTGGTGGTAAATGGGGTACAATTTGGGGAGAGTGGGGTGACCAGTGGGGTACCACAGGGATCAGTACTAGGACCAGTCCTGTTCAATGACTTGATTAGTGACATTGTAGAAGGTCTGGAAGGAAAAGTGTGCCTGTTTGCAGATGACACCAAGATCCGCAACAGGGTGGATACTCCAGAAGGGGTGCAGAAAATGAAGAGGGTCCTGGAGAAGCTTGAAATGTGGTCAGAGATGTGGCAACTGAGGGTCAATGCAAAGAAGTGCAAAATAATGCACCTGGGTAGAGGAAACCCTGGGGAGAGCTACAGGTTGGGGGGGGGAGCTGACTGTCACCAAAGAGGAAAGGGACCTAGGAGTTATCATCTCTGATGAACTTAAGATATCAAAGCAGTGCACAAAGGTGGCAGGGAGGTCCAGTGGCATGCTGGGTTGCATAGGCAGGGGTATCACTAGCAGGATGAGGGAGGTGGTGATGACATTGTACAAAATATTGTTAAGGCCTCACCTGGAGTATTGGGTTAAGTTCTGGAGGCCACACCTGCACAAGAACATAGATAAGGGGGAGACTATCCAGAGAAGGGCAACAAAGATGGTGCAGGGCTTGCACCACAAAACATATGCAGAGAGACTAAGGGACCTAAATTTATACTCACTGGAGGAGAGGAGAGAGTGGGGGCACATGGTTGAAACTTTCAAGCACCTTTAGGACATAAACAAGGTGCAGGTGGGGGACTTTTTCCAATGTAGAAAAAGTACTAGAACAAGGGGGCACAATATGAAATTAGAAGGGGGTAGATTAAGAGGTAATGTGAGGAGGTTTTTCTACACAGAAAGGGTAGTTGATGCTTAGAATAGTCTGCCACAGGAGGTAGTGGGGGCAAGCACAGTGGAGGGGTTTAAGCATGCCTGAGACAGGCACAAAGGAAGCTTGAGGGGGAGGGAGTGATGAAAAGCCATTGATCACATAGGGTCAGTGGCCACATACAATGTATAGGGCCTACAGGCAGACTGTATGGGCCTAGCAGTCCTTATCTGCTGACAATTTCTGTGTTTCTATGTTTTCTCAAGTGTTACAAGCTTACTAAATTTATGAAAAGGTCCTCTTGTTTAGCCAGGAAGTACGCAATGTCAAAAAGCTTTTCCAGTTTATGAAGAGATTTTTTATTCATTTTTAAAAAACCCTGATGGTCTGCTCTCTGCTATAACACTTTCTTTTGCCTGTTTATGATCTTTGGACAATGCATGTCTTTCACAATTAGTTTTTTTTATATTGTTTGGCCTGAGATAGAAGAACCCACATTAATAATTTTTCCTACTTTAGTGGTCCACCTCCGAAAGATATCTGGTTTAGCTTTGCAAAACTTGCACCAAATTTTGGTCACAGTACCATCTACCAAGTCAAACTGTAGCCAAGACAAATCTGGGTTTGACAGCTGGCATTGCCAAGATCTTACAGTACAAAAAACGTGGCAAGCATGGGTCTGTTTTTTCTTTGGCACAGGTGTACTACTTCTATCAGGCTGGTAGAAGATGTAGATGCAAAATTTCCTCTGGGGTGGGATTTATAGTCTTAGAGTGTTTACGTTTTTTTAGAGGTACTAAACCCAAAATTTAGCAACAACATTGTAAACGAGAGGAGATGGAAGAAGAATTAGAAGGTAGTGTTTCACCCCAACAGTTGTGTGGCCCCTGGCTGGTCTTTGGAGTTTGTACTGTGTGAAATTAATAACATTTTATTTTGAATGAACAATACACATCTTGTGTCGTTTATTAAGTTTTAGGACAGAGAGGATGATTTTAGTTTTGTCAGAGGACTGGTCACAACACCACAGGCTGTGTAGAAGGGCAAGCAGGACAAAAATGAAAGGCTTAGTAAACTTTAAAGCTTTACTTTGGACTAGATTATAGATACCTAGATACATAGACAGTGTTGTCAGATAAGGGCCTGTGGCCCACCCAGTCTGCCCATTTGAGCTTGTAAATTCAGTTTATATTTTCCTAGAAGTCTGTTGCCCCTTACCCCTGACCTCCAGAATTCCTTTATGTCTATCCCATGCATTCTTAAATCCCGTGATTGTTTCAGCCCCCACCATTTCCTCTGTCAGGGTGTTCCACTTGTCCACCACCTGTTCTGTGAAGAAATTCTTCCTCACATTTCCTCTGAATCGTCCTCCCTCCAACTTCATCCCATGCCCTCTAATTCTGGAACATCTTTTTCGCTTAAAAATAGTGTATTCCTGCACCATGTTCCTCCCTGTAAGATACTTGTATGTCTCTATCATATCCCCCTCTCCCTCCTCTCCTCCAGGAGTACATATTCAGTTCCTTCAGCCTGTCCTCATAGGACTTGTGATGCAATCCATGTACCATCTTTGTTACCCTCCTCTGAACCTTCTCTACCCTGTCTTGTCGCCCATGGGTGAGTCTCCAGAACTGTACACTGTTCTCCAGGTGGGGCCTCACTAGTGTCTTGTATAGTGGAATTATGACCTCCCTTTCCTGCTGGTGATGCCCTGCCTATGTATCCCAGCATCCTATTTGCTTTACCTGCTGCCTTGTCACACTGTTTCCTTACCTTGAGGTCATCAGAGATGATAATACCAAGATCCCTTTCCTGCTTGGTGCATGTATATCCTCACCCCCAACTAATATATTGTGCCAGGGTTTTGTGCCCCATATGCATTATCTGCATTCATATTGTTTTAACTGCCAAACTCCTGACCATTCTTCGAGTTTCTGCAGGTCCCTTCTCATTCTGTCTACACCCTCTGGTGTGTCTACTCTGTTACAGAGCTTCGTGTCATCAGCGAACAGAGAAATTCTGCCTTCTAGGTCCTGCACAATGTCACTGATAAAGATGTTGAATAGGACCAGTACCAACACTGATCCCTGTGGTACCCCACTGGTCACTCTTCCCTCTGTGGAGTGACAGCCATTTACCACCACCCTCTGTGTCCTGCCGCCCAGCCAGTTACCTACCCACCACACTACTGTTCTGTCCACACCCATATTCCCCAGTTTGTGTAATAGTCTTCTATGTGGCACAGTGTCAAAGGCCATGCTGAAGTCCAGATAGGCCATGTCCACTGCCCTCCCCTGATCCACCTCCCTAGTCACCCAGTCAAAAAATTCAACGAGGTTGGTCTGACATGACCTCCCCCTGGTGAAACCATGCTGCCTTGGGTCCTGTAGTCCATTGACAACCAGATGTTCCACCAGTCTGTCCTTCAGTAGTGCTTCCATGATCTTCCCCACTACCGAGGTGAGGCTGACTGGTCTGTAGTTCCCCTTCCTCTTTGTTCCCACTTTGTATAAGGGACTACATCTGCTGTCCTCCAGTCTTTGGGTACCTCCCTGTTTCCAGTGATCGCTAAACAGTATAGCCAGAGGTTCAGCCACCACCTCTCTTAGTTCTTTAAGGGCCTGGGGTACACCCATCTGCCCCATTGCTTTATCAACTCTTGTTACTTCAGTTCCTTCAGGACCCTTTCTCGAGTAAAGGGACTTGTGTCCATTTCTGCACCATTCTCACCCCTTGTACTCCCTTCAGACCCATTACCCTCCTCTTCCTCAGTAAAGACTGAGCAGAAATACCTGTTCAATATGTCAGCTTTACTGTTGTCATCCTCCACGCAGCCCCCATCCTCCTCCTTCCGTCTCACTATCCCTCCCTTTGCCTTTCTTTTTTCACTTACATACCTGTAAAATGTATTGTCCCCTCTACCCACTGATTTTGCAATGTGTTCTTCTGTCTGAGCTTTGGCTTCCCTTACTGACCTCCCTGTCTCCCTTTGCTTCTCCTGGTACTTTTCCTTATCCCCTTCTGCCTGTGTCTTTTTGCATTGCCTGAATGCAGTCTTTTTGGCTTTCACTTTCTTTGCTACCTCTTTGGAAAACCATAATGGTATCCTCTTCCTTTTCCTCTTGCTAACCTGCTTAATGCATAATTCTGTTGCTCTTGTAATCCCCATTTTAAATACTGCCCACTGTTCCTCAACCCCTGATTCTTGCCCTATTCCCCTTAATGCCTCTTTCAAGGATCTCCCCATTTTCCCAAAGTCTGCCCCCCCAAAAAATCCAGGATACGTGTTTTTGTGTGGTTTGGTTCTGCTCTTTCTGAGCATCACTGAGCAGTGATGCTTATAATAAAATCAAGAAACTGTTTATAACTCTAAGTCTGCCAAACAAGCAGAGAAATGTATGTAAAGCTTCACAATGCTTTTAAACTGCTTTAATTTAAGTAATTTGTGCTTGAGACTGTTAATCTCTATTATCTGACCCCATGTGTTTCAACTTCCAAAAGATGGGAGAATCTTACTTGTACACAAAACTGCAAAGTTCAGACTGTGCAAACAAGGTTCAGAAAGCTTTAATCAGCTTTAATTTCTGACCTATTTGTAATTCTGACAATGTTTACTGCTTATTTCCCCCACTCAGGGTTTTAAATCAATAAACGATTACTGTAGTACTTAATTATACTACAAGAGCAAGCAGGAAAAAATGGAAGGCTTAGTAAACTTGAAAGCCTTTCTTTGGACTACATTACTGAACAGTGATGCTTATAATACAATCAAGAAACTGTTTATAACTGTAAGTCTGCCAAACAGACAGAGAAAGGTATGTGAAGTCTCAAAAAGCGTTTAATCTGCTTTAATTTAAATAATTTGTGCATGGGACAATTAGTCTTTATTATTTGGCCCCTGTGTGTTTTAACTTCCAAAAGATGGGAGAATCTTACCCGTACACAAAACTGCAAAAGTACTGAAGTGTTAGTTAATATTCTGCCAAGAGCAAGCAAAAAAAAAATAAAATACAATCTGCTCAGAAAAGAATTAGCTTGCTTTCCCTACACTCTCTTACCGAGGTTCAAGTAGTGCCAAGCAGGCAGAAGGGTAAAAAAAAAGCAAGGCTCCCTTTAAAACTATTAATCAATTAATTTGGGCTGGTATTTAGCCCTGTGTTGAAGAACAAAATAGCTGCTCAGCTGGTCTAAGTGCAGGCAGATAAACGTTCAAATGATGGAAAAAAAGCGTTATCAGCTTTAATTTCTAGATCTGAGATAAAAAAATGTATTTATTAGTACTCTGCACAGCAGGTTGACAAAAAAGTTCAAGTTGCCGGCCCAGTGGCGCAGAGGGCTGAGGCGTTGAACGCCACACCTCGCTCCACGTCGGCGACCCGGGTTCGGGAGCGGACTCGGGTAGCCGGTGGGTCGGCGGCGGGAAGTCAGGCTTGGCGTCCGGCGACAGCTCACCTACTCGGGGAGGGATTCAGCCACATTCCGGCCCTTAGCGACCCCTGAGAGGCTCGAGGAAGCGTATGCCCTTTCAGGGATTGGTCGGATGGCCACCAATAGCAGAGCAGACGCTCGACGCACGCGCCATGATCGTCAGGGATTGCATCTGCAAAGGGAGGGAGGAAACAGGAAAATGGAGCCTGCCTTGTCCGGGAGGAAGCGGGGTCCTGGGGCGTGCCCGCGATTTGCCCGGCACTCCAGCAAGTCACGGGGCGGCCAGAGGCAGATTACGGGGATGGCCCCTACCGTCCCGCCCGGAGGGTAAACCACGGCTCCATGGGGGCCCGTGGATTGTGAGCTGGGTCATGGTAGTGGGATGTCTGCGGGACAACGCCGAAGGGTCGGAGGAGGCAGAGGAGGAGGATAAAATACAATTTCAAAAAAAAAAAGTTCAAGTGCCTACTCTGTTTTCTGCACTCCCCCACCCAAAAAATAGAAAATATAAATGTCTTTCCTTTTCATCCACACACACACACACAGCGACAAATAAAGGTTATTCCCTGTTCGGGAATTTAAATTTGGGGCTATAACTGCAATATGCAGAATGCGTGGTTTACATGGAAACATAGAATTTGATGGCAGAGAAGAACCATATGGCCCACCTAGTCTGCTCATTTCCCTACTCAGTGTTGACAGCCCAGATCCTGTTTGATCTGCTGCATGCCTTCTCTGCCCATCCCCAGGGTACCCTTATGACTATCTCATGCACTCTTGAACCCCCATATTGTTTTAGCCCCCAACAACTCCTCTGGAAGGCTGTTCAACAAATCCACCACTCTTTCTGTGAAAAAGTACTTCCTGACATTCCCCCTGAGTCTTTCTCCCTCCAGCCTCATATCATGTCCTCTTGTCCTTGTGCGATGCTTCCTCTGAAATATGCTTCCCTCCTGTACCCTGTTTATACTTCGAAGGTACTTGAATGTCTCTATCATATCCACTCCCCCTCTCTCTCTCTCTCTCTCCTCCAATGAATAGATGTTAAGGTCCCTGAGTCTTTCCTCATACAGCTTCAGGTGCAGCCCATGTACCATTTTCATCATCCTTTTCTGGACTGCCTCCATCCTGTCCATGTCCTTCCTGAGATGCAGTCCCCAGAACTGGACGCAGTACTCCAGGTGAGGCCTTACCAGTGATCTGTACGGTGGCATTACCACCTCTTTCTTTCTGCTGAGTATGTCTCTACCTATGCATCCCAGCATTCTGTTTGTCTTCCCCACCGCTTTTTCCACACTGCTTGGTCACCTTTAGGTCATTTGATATGATGATCCCCGGGTCTCTCGCTTTCTTTGTGGTGGCCAGAACCCCCCTCCCCCCGCCATCCTGTACTCCTCTCTTGGATTCCTGTGACCCAGGAGCATTATTGTGCACTTTTTAGCATTAAAACTCAACTGCCATACGCCTGACCATTCTTTCAATAAGTTTAGATCCTTTATCATTCTTTCCGCCCCTTCCAGTGTCTCAACTCTGTTGCAGATCTTGATGTCATTTGCGAACAGGCATACCTTTCCCCTCCAGATGCTCTGCAATGTCGCTAATAAAGACATTAAACAGGACAAGTCCCAGCACCGATCCCTGTGGCACCCCACTGGTCACCTTCCTCTCATCTGATTTCATGCCATTTACTAGCACCCTCTGAGTCCTGTCCCTTGCTAGTTCTCAACCCATTTTACTACAATAGGGCCCACTCCCAGGTTTTTCAGTTTATTTAGCAATCTCCTATGTGGGATGGTGTTGAAGGCCTTGCTGAAATCCAAGTAGGCCACATCCGCCACCCCTCCCTGATCTACAACCCTGGTCACCCAGTCAAAGAAATGAATTAGATTTGTCTGACAGGACCTTTCTGCTGAGAATCCATGCTGCCTTGGATTCTGTGCCCCACTAGTTTCCAGAAACTTCACATTCTCACCCCAGGTATTCTTCTATATTCCTAATTCTATGCAGTCTGCCCTTTAAGTAGAACTGCCTGGAGTGAATGCTATGCAAATGATAGAATCTATCATTGGCTTGTGCCACTATTCAAACTGCTGCCCTTATCAGCTGCCACGTTCCATTAACATCAGATTTCTCTCTCCACCTGACAAGCCAAGACACCTCGAAGACTTTCCCTCTCGGTTGTTCCTGAAGTGTTTTTCTGTCTCGGCATAGAAGTATTATGAACATACGAAATTTGCCAGCAGATAAAGGCCTAGAGGTCTATCAAGTCTGCTCGAATGTGCAGCTAGCACCCCTTATTCTGCAGCTGCCACTCCCTTACACCCTTCCCCTTCATTAACCCTCCCCCTTGTCCTGTCCCATCTTCATTTGAAGCAGTCCACTGTTCTACTGCATACCACTTCTGCAGGTAACGCATTCCACCCAGCCACCACCCTCTTTGTAAAAAGTGTCTCCTCATCTCCTCCTGAACCTTCCTCGCTCCAGTCTCATATCATGGCCCTCTGGTGGCCCTCCCCTTCCTTACTTTGAACAGCCCTCTGTACCTGTCTTGTTTATTCCTTTCATGTATTTAAAGGTTTCAATCATGTCACCCCCGTCTCTCCTCTCCTTCAGTGAGTACATGTTCAACTCCTTCAACCTCCTCTCGTATGATAAGTCCTCCAGCCCCTTGATCATCTTTGTCGCCCTGTGCTGCACCCCCTCCAGTAACTTAATGGCCCTCTTCAGATACGGACACTAGTACTGCACGCAGTACCCAGGTGTGGTCTAACTAATCACCTATACAGTGGCAGAATCACCTCCTCCCTCCTCGAGGATATACCCTTTGCAATACAATCCAGCATTTTGTTGGCCTTTGCAGCTGCCTTCCTACATTGTGCTGAGTAGTTCATTGACCCTGTAATGAGCACACCCAGATCCTTCTCCTCCTCTGTCTAGGCTAGCTGCACTCCCCCTAGCTGGTAACTCCTCCTTGGGTTCTTCATCCCAAAATGCAGCACCTTGCACTTTTTGGCATTAAAGCCCAGTTGCCAGGTGTCTGACCAGGTTTCAAGCTTTGCCAGATCATCCTGCAACCCCTGCCATCCCCCTAGGTCATCTACCACTGCGCCAACCTTGGTATCATCAGCAAACAGACTGATCTTGTTCTTGATGTCCCATGATATGTCTGCAATGAATATCCTAAACAACACTGGTCCCAACACCGAGCCCTGTGGGACACCGCTCGTCACTGCCCTTGGGTGGAGACTCCCCACCCACTACCACCCTCTGTTGCCTTCCTCAGTCAGTTTCCACCCATCTCACCAGCTTTCCACCCGCCCCTGTGCCTACTAACTCCCTTCCCAGCCTTCCATGTGGCACTGAGTCGAATGTCTTACTGAAGTCCAGATACAGGACATCCACTGCATGGCCCCTGTCCAGTTGCCTAGTTACCCAGTCATAGAACTCGACCAGGTTGGTTTGGCAGGATCTGCCATGTATGAAGCCATGCTGTCTGCTGTTCTGTAGTCCTTTGGCCTCTAGGAGGGCCACCAGCCTCTCCTTCAGGATAGTCTCCATCAGCTTACCCATGATGGATGTGAAGCTCACTGGTCTGTAGTTTCCCGGTTCATCCTTGGGGCCACTATTGTGGAGTGGCACCACATGAGCCATCCTCCAGTCCTGAGGTACACCCCCCGAATGTAGTGAGGCATTAAATAGGTCTGCCAAAGGTCCCGCAAGGATCTCTGCCAGCTCCTTCAGTACCCTGGGGTGGATGCCATCTGGGCCTGGCGCCTTGTCCACCCTCAGTGCCTTCAAACCCTCTCAAACTCTGCCCTCATAGTTTCCCATCTGTCACCTTCCCCGCTTCTGCCATTTCTCCCACCTTGGGTGTCACTCCCTCTTCTCTTTAGTAAATACTGAGCAGAAGTACTCATTTAGTGTTTCCGCCTTTATCGCACCCTGCTTCCACCCAACCCCCCTTCCTAATCCTTACTATGTGGTCCTTACAGCCCTTTTCTCCTGATGTACTGAAGAAGTCCTTCTCCTCTTAATGCCTTGTGCCAGCCTGAGTTCCTTAGATGCTTTGGCTCCCTTACTGCCCTTGTCACCTCCTTCGATTCTGTCAAGTTCTCCTCTCTGTCCTCCCCCTCCTGTTTTCTTGTACTTCCTAAAGGCAGCTCTTTCCTCCTTACCTTTCCATGACCTCCTTGCTCAACCAGCTCGGTTTCTTAGCCCTAGCCTTCTTGCTCTGGGCTTTGCAGCAGGTTTTGGTTGCCTCCACTATCCCCAGCTTTATGAGCTCCCACCTCTGCTTAGTATCCATACTAGATTGAATTCTGGTAGGTACCATTTTACCACTTCCCCCATCTTCCCAAAGTCGGCCCTCCTGAAGTCCAGCACTCTTGTGCCAGATTCCACTCCTTCCTTGCCCATATCCAATGTGAGCCATACTGAGTGGTGGTCACTCCTGACAGCGGTTCCTCCACTGTAAGTTCTCTCACAAAGTCCCCATTTGCCAGCACAAGGTCAAGGGTATTCCCTAACCTGGTTGGTTCACTGACCATTTGCAGCAGGAAGCTGTCCTGGAAGGCGTACAGCAGTAGTTGCTCCCTTCTGTCCCTGGTTGTTGGGGTGCTCCAGTCCACTCCTGGCATGTTGAAGTCCCCCACAATCACCACATTATCCTTTTCGCAGGTCCTCCTGATCTGTCCCTCTAGTTCCCTGTCTAACTCCTCTGTCTTAGATGGTGGCCTATACACCACTCCCATTCTAAGAATCCTATTCTTGGAATCCTGGATTTGCATCCAAAGTGACTCCGTACTACCCTCCTCCCCTTCCTCCCTTACACACTTCAGTCCTTCCTTCACATATAGTGCCACTCCCCCTCCTTTCCCAATCACCCTGTCCTCTGAAATAACCTGTATCCTGGTACAGACAGGTCCCAATCATTATATTGGGTGGCCCATGTTTCAGTGATGGCTGCAATGTCCACCTCTCCTCTGCCATGACAACCTGTAACTGCAGTTTTCCTCCAAGCTCCTAGCATTAAGGGTAACCACCTTCCCCCTTCCCCATCCTGCCCTCCTTTCCTAGCATCACCAATAGTGCTTACCATGTATTATTTAAAATGTTCTTACTGCTGCCTTTATTTATCTTTTATAGTTTTATTTAACCATAGTTTACTTAGTATTTAGTTAGTTTTCTCAGTTCCTCACAGTTTGGGATAACCGCTGAGGAACCGAGTGTTTTAGTTAGATTAATTCTCTTTGGACCGGGGTTTTAATTTTATTCCGGTTCAGTATACTTTATTTTAACTCTTGAATTTTTTTAATTTATTATGTTTTTGAACTGCTAACCTGGTTCTTTTTGCCCCGGTTCCTGGTTCTGATTGGAACCTTCATCAGTTCCTGAACCGACCTAACCACAAAAAAAAAAAAAAAAAAGCATAATTTGCTTTGCGGTTGCTAGTTTCTTTGCCATTTTAAAACAACAGAAAATCCTAAAAAGAAGACAGCCCCTGGGATTTAAGAATTGCCTTAAGTGTGGTGATGTGTTTGCTAAGGCAGGCAAACATGATTAATGTGTCGTCTGTTTGGGCCATAAACATTTCTCAGACTATGAAATCTGCAAGTCCTATCCTCAAAACCATAGATAAGCATGTGAAAGGCTTCAGAGGAAAACAGATAAGGTGCCTCAGGCCTATCAATCCACACCCTCTAAGCATGCGGGTGAAAATACTCAAGGCTAAACAAAGCACCCCTGATGAGGGGTGAATCCTCCCAACTGGAACAAGGGTAGAGGCTGACTCCCCAATTCCTGCTAAGAAAACAAAACATGTCGAACCCCAGGCTGATAAACCAAGTGGGGCTTCGACCGTTCCTATTAGCCTGCTATCTGCTGTGGAGATTGCTCAGGGTTTTAAAGTTATCCAAGCCTTGCAAGGACTTGTGCCCCCTCCAGCTTCACAGGCACTGGTTCAGACCCAAGTTACAGCTGCCTTATCCACTGTTCCATCCCAGGAGCAGATGGAATATGAAGAATTTGAGTATTTAGAGGAAGTTGAACCAATCGAGCCTGAAGTCTCTCCAGAGCAAGAGTTTGGGTCTCCTCCTAGGCCTGAGGATTTTTCCTCACATTTTTCCTTTGTGAGGAAAATGGTCGAGGCTCTAGACCTTACCACTACTGAGGTGATAGAAGATGAGGAGGAGGAGGCAGAGTATATGGAAATGATGGGGTTAACTTCCACAAAAAAGTTACTGCTTCCCATTAACAAATTCTTTAAAAAAGATCTTTTGCAGAACCTTCAGACCCCTAACTCTGTCCCCCCTCTTGATAAGACGGCGGAGAAGAAATATCAGTTGGACAGACAGTGGGCTGAATTCCTCTACACACACCCTGATCACCAAAGTGTGGTTCAACAGGCAGCCTGTAACAAGGTGAAAGTGCCTTTGGCTTCCCACCCTCCTGAAAGGGACTCAAGAAAAATAGACAGTATGGCCAAGAAAGACTGTCTGGCAGCATCTCTCGGGGTTAGGCAAGCCAACTACCTAGCATATTCTGCACAGTACCAGAAATTCCTGTGGCAGTCAGTGTTGGCAATATCTGATAAGGCTCCTTCTGGTTTGGCTAATGACCTGGCAGAAACTGCTAGGCTTGGTCTGGAGGCAGCCAAATACCAGTTTCAGATGGCAGCAGATGCCAGTGACACTGCTGCCAGGTGGATGGCACTCTCTATAATCCTTAGGAGGTTTGCATGGCTCAGAGCCACAAACCTCACACAGGATACACAAAATAAGGCTATGGATTTCCCAGTGGAAAATAATTCACTGTTTGGGGAACACATTACATGAAAAGGGTGGACGAGTACAAAGCCACCTACAAAAGTAATTCTGCCAAGGAGAAGCCTTCCTCCTCTTACAGGTCTTATAGAAGTGGTGACAGAGACAGGGGATCATATAGCAGGCCTTTTTACCAGGCTCAAGCTATTCCCCAATATCAGCAGTACCCTCAGGAGATGGGGTACTTCAGGGGCAGAGGTTGAAGAGGGCTCAGGAGAGGGTCCCAGACAGCCCAGGCCCAGCCCCAGCCCCAGGCAAAGTAGAACCCCTGACTCAATAGCAAAGGCCGCCTTCCCAATCCCAGTAGGGGACAGGCTGGCTCACTACTTCCAGGCTTGGAGATCCATCACCACAGACAATTGAGTCCTGGAAGTAATGAGTCAGGGTCTGTCCCTGAGCTTCAGATCCTTCCCACCCTTAAGAACAGGAGTGTTCAAACCAGGCTCCCTTCTGGAAGGAAAACTCCTGGAGAAGGAGGTGCCAAGCCTCCTTCTTCTAAAAGTAGTGGAACTGGTCCCCCCTCCCCCCCAGCAAAAGGGAAAATGGTTCTAATCAAGATATTTCCTCACTAAAAAGAAAAATGGGGAGTGGCGGCCTATTCTAGATCTCAGACTTCTAGACAGGCATTTAGTAAAGCCAAAGTTCAAAATGGTCACACTGGCAAGGATCCTACCAGTCCTCCAAAAAGGAGACTGACTGGCATCCCTGGACCTAAAGAACACTTACTTCCTCATCTCCATAAGGGAGTCCCACAGAAAGTATCTCAGATTCAGACTCTTATCAGGACTCTATCAGTTTTCAGCTCTACCCTTCGGCCTTACCTTGACTTCAAGTGTGTTCACAAAGTGTCTGGCAGTGGTGGTGGCACACCTAAGAAGGTTAGGTGTCTCAGTCTTTCCCTACCTTACCAACTGGCTGGTGGTGGAAAACTCACCTCAGCAGGTGCAGAACCATTTGCAGGTAACCCTAGACCCCTTAGAGTCTTTAAGGTTTCTGGTAAAGCTGGAGAAATCTGTCCTCACACCAGTGCAGGTGCTGCACCTCATAAGAGCAGGACTGAACACTCTAGAGGGAAGAGCCTTCCTCCCTCAGGAGAGAGCACAGAGCATTCAGCAAATAGCTGCTCCATTCATGTTAAACAAACCAAAGCCAGCAAGGCAGTTTCTGCAGCTTGTAGGACACATGACTGCAGCAACAGGCACAGTACTGGGAGCCAGGTTCCAGATGAGAGGCATACAGTTTTATCTCAGGGCACATTGGTGTCAGAGGAAAGACAATCTTTTGAAATTGATTCCAGTGATAGGAACACTGCTCCAAGCACTTCAGTGGTAGAAGGAACCATGTAATCTGAGAGAAGGAGTCCCCTTTCAACAGGAAACCCCTTCAACAATCCTCACAATAGATGCATCTTTGTTGGGATGGGGTGCGCACCAAGGGGAGCTCACCACACACGGTACCTGGTCCAGTGCAGAGTCTCTCCAGCACATAAATCTGTTGGAATTGAGGGCAGTGTTCTTGGCCCTGCAGGAATTTGTACCGTTGGTGCAGGGCAAATTGATGCAGGTCAGAATAGACAACACCACAACAATGTACTACATAAACAAGCAAGGTGGGACAAGGTCAGGCCCTTTTTGTACAGAAGCAGTGAGAGTCGGGAGTCTGGCTTACTCACTAATGGCCTCATTACAGGCAATCCATCTGCTAGGAAAGGACAACACCCAAGAAGATGCCCTGAGCAGGATCAGTCAGGCCCATCATGAATGGGCCCTCAACAGACAGGTGCTGGAAGCAGTGTTCAGATGCTGAGGACACCAGATACAGATCTCTTTGCATCCCACGAGAACCATCACCTGCCTCAGTATTGCTGCAAGCCTCTAGCAAAGGGTAAAATTCCCCTGAAAGTCTTGGCACTGGATTGGTCAGGGAGGAGGTTGTATGCCTTACCTCCATTCCCTCTCATTTTCAAGACTCTGATCTAGCTCAGGGCACAACCTGCATCCATGATCCTGATAGCACCGGACTAGGCCAGGCAGGTACGGTACTCTCTACTGCTCTCCATGTCTGTGGCCAAATTAATACACCTCCCCAGGAGGCACAACCTGCTAACCTCCAATCAGGGCAGGATCCTGTGTCCAAACCTCAGATCCCTCAGGCTCAAAGCATGGCTCTTGAGGACTTAGAATACAAAGATCTGCAACTTTCTGAAAGTGTTGTGGATATCTTGAGAGGGTACAGGAAGCCTTCCACAAAGGAAACGTGTGCTTCAAAGTGGAAAAGGTTCTCCATTTGGTGTTCTTCCAAGGGGGTGGTACCAACATAGGTGGGTATTCCAACTGTGCTGGATTACCTTATCCACTTGCACTCCTAGGGACTGCAACACACTGCCCTGAAAGTTCACCTGGCTTCAGCATCTGCCTACATTTCTGCTGGGAAACCGGTTTCCTTGGCATCAAACTCCAGTTTTAAGAGGTTTTTCCAAGGTCTGTGCCATCTGCACCCACCTATTAAGGAACCAGTACCGGCTTGGGACCTGAATGTTTGCATAGCTTAGCTATGCAGCCCCCATTTGAGCCCTTGCTTCAGCACACTGAAAGTATGTCACTTGGAAAGTGGTATTCTTGGTAGCTATCACTTCAGCCAGGAGGATTAGTGAACTTCAAGCTCTGTGTACCTAGAAGAATTACTTTTCCTTCCAGAGGGATAAGGTAGTGCTGAGAACAAACAGAAATCCTCCCTAAAGTGGTTTCTGACTTCCATTTGAATAAGTCAATTACCCTACCAGTCTTTTTCACTGATCATGCTAGCTCAGGTGAATGTAAATTACATAGCCTGGATATAAAAAGGGCATTGAGCTATTATGTTACTCATACCAAGGATCACAGACAGGACAGACAACAGCTGTTCGTCACTTATGGGGATGTTGGTAAAGGGAACCCTAGCATCAAAGAGGTCCATTTCACACTGCATAGTCCAGTGCACTGAGTTTTGTTACTCAAAAGCACGAAAGGAGCCCCCAATAGGATTGAGGTCCCATTCCACCAGGGGTATAGCTGCCTCCTTAGTAACTTCTAGGGATGTTCCCCTGGTTGAAATCTATAAAGGAGCTACCTGGAGGATGGAAAATACTTTTACCAGGCACTATACCCTGGACACCCAGTCCAGCCGTGATGCCAGGTTTGGCGCAGCAGTCCTGCAGAGCTTGTTTCCCAAATAGATTCTGTGCCCACCTCCAAAGGTACTGCTTCATAGTCTGCAAAGAGTCAAGAATACAGAATACCTGGGGTGAGAAGAAAAAAAATACTTACCATAGTAATCTTGTTTCTTCCAGGGTATTCTTCTATATTCATAACTCTCCTATCCTGCCTCCCCTTCCAGAACCAGTGGCCTCTGCACTCCTACCTGTTTATCCATACATGGAGGCCCAAACACTGGCATACCCTGTCTTAAACCCTGTTGGGTACAGTCTTTCCCCTTGTTCAGGTGATCCTGTCATTGGAATGTTTGTTAACCTTTGCATATATTGAGGTATTTCTGTCATTGTAGTATCGATATCATAGGTAGGTTACTTTCCTTGTAGGCTCTCTAGAAATCAGATACGTTAATGGAATGTGGCAGCTGATAAGGGCAGCAGTTTGAATAGTGGCACTAGCCAGTGATAAATTCTGTCATTTGCATAGCATTTTCTCCAGGCAGTTCTACTTAAAGAGCAGACTGCATTGAGTTATGAATATAGAAGAATATCCTGGAAGAAACAAGATTACTATGGTAAGTAATTTTGTCATCCTCTCCTTAAGTAGGTACTCCATTAGCTTTCCCACCACTGAGGTCAGGCTTACAGGTCTGTAATTGCCTGTCTCCTCCCTACTGCCACCCTTGTGGAGAAGGACCACCTCTGCCCTCCTCCAGTCTTCAGGCAGCTCCCCTGTCTCTAGAGATGAGTTGAAAATGTCAGTCAGTGGACCTGCCAGTGCATCCATGAGTTCCTTTAATACTCTGGAGTGAATCCCATCTGGCCCCACTGCTTTCTCTGTTTTTTATTTTCTGCTAGTTCCTCTAGGACTCTTTCCACAGTGAATGGGTTGGTGTCAACCTCCCTCCCCTGACTACCACTCCTAATGAGTTTTGGTCCCTCGCCCTCCCCTTCCCTGGTGAACACTGAGCAAAAGTATTTGTTCAGTATCTCAGCCTTTTCTAGGTCATCTTCCACCCCCCCTCCTTCCTTCTTCAGCCTAACAATACAATTCCTGGTCTTTTTTGTCTCGCTAATGTATCTGAAGAAGGTATTGTCTGTTTTTTTTTTGTTTTTTTTTTCAATTATGTTTATAGCCCTCATCCTGGAACTCTGTCAGGCCCCTCTGCACTCATCAGCTTGCTCTACCTCCCGCTGTGTTCCCCGACCATCTTCAAGTTTGTTGCGTTCCCCGGGTTGGGCAGGTCAACCCGGAGAGACCGCGGGGGGCAGTGGCGGGGAACCAGCAGTGGGAGTGTAGCAGTGGCACTGGCAGGAGCTGTCACCTATCCAAGGTTTGAGGGGTATTTCATGGTGTTTACACCCCTGACATGGCACGTGCAATGCCACCCAGCCCGCGACATGGGTGCTCCCACCCCGTCTGGGCAAACCGCCCGGCGTCTACCTAGCTTGCCTGGTAGCAGGCCCTGTGCATAGCAGTGCCACCGGTCTCCACTGGGGGCCGCTGCCATACCGGGCTTCCCCTGGATCCCACCACAAGAGAGAAGAGCAGTCCTTCGGGTGCTTGATCCTCTCTCTTTCTCCCCGGCTGACCCTCGGTGGTCTGGGATCATTCCCGAACCTGGGTCGCCGGCATAGCGTGAGGTGTGGCATGCAGTGCCTCAACCCTCAGCACCACCAGGCCGGCTCATTGTCTGCTTTCTTAATAGCCTGTGCTATACCTTCCTCTGTCTGTGACTTAGCCCTTCTGACTGCTTTTCCAGATTATTTCTGTTACTCCAGATACTTCTCCCTGTCCTCATCCTTTTGAGTCTGCTTGTATTTCCTTCCATCCTGTGCAACCCCTCCTTTTCCCATTTTCTGGTCTGTGCCTGTGACATGTTTGAATTATATTTTCTGTTTTCCTTCCTATTGTGACCAATTTTTTGTATTTTGTTTATGTCTACTAACTTGGGTCTCCCTATTTCCAGATATGTCATGTGGGGGAGGTACAGTAATCCCCCTCACTGCATTTGACTTCCCTCTTGGCTAGTTTAAATGCCTGCTGAGGAAGCATTTAAACTTTTCAGTAAGGATATCTTTACATGCCCTGGATAGATGTAGGCCATCCAATGAATATAGTCCTTCATTCCTCCAGGTGACGTCCCAGTCCCCAATGAAGCCATACCCCACCTCTCCACACCATTTCTTCAGCCACGTGTTGAATTCCATGGTGCGGATGTCTCAGCCCTCTCCCTTGCCATGGAGAGGTAGAGCCTCTGAGATGCAGAGATCCTCCTCACTCAAAAGCTCAATTCCAACTGTGCCACAAGTCAGGTGTCTCTCCTGAATATGAAATAAGTCCCACCCTTCAAATGCACTGATGGTGTATGACTCATACATACACCAATCATCTTTACACACTATCTTCAGCCTAAGGACTCGCCATCCTATTGGCCAAAACATTAAGCTGGTCATGTGACCATCATTCAGCATCCCCGCCCTGATGATTCTGCCCTCCCATCCAATGAATGGCGCCATACTCCTCTCTGCCCAACCACCCACCCACAAATACACCACACAGCAGAGTTTCAAACCCACCTTTCTGTTACCCTCAGCTCGTTTTTCATAGATTTCATAGATGTTTCAAGCGAAAAGACAAATGGTCCATAATGCTTGCCTTTTAAAATATCTAATTTCAATTTAATTCTAATTTATCTGAGTCAGCCATCGCAAAATCCAAATTAGCTTTAAATGAATCCATGTTTAAACTCTGTACCACGAATGCTGGTAGGTTGTTCCATATTGGAGCAGTTCTTAGATTAAACCAGTCTTCCTCCTTTGGGTATTCCTCTTACTGGTTACTAGATGCCTAGTATGTTTACAATTACTGAATCTAAGTTTAGATTCTGTTAGGCCTAATCCCTTGGTAAGGTTTGAGTGTTTTAATGAGCTATATACTAGACAGAGATCACTGCTCTGTCTCCTATATCTCAAGGTATATAGGTTCAACATTTTCAACCTTTGTTTGTAGGATTTACCTTTCATCCCCTCTATACCTCTGGTAAATCTTCTCTGGACTCTTTCTATTCTGTGTATATCTTCCTTAGTGTAGGGTGACCATACTTGCACACATTATTCTAGGTGGGGTCTAACCAAAGCAGTGTACAATGGTAACAAGACATGAGAGATATTTGCTTCTATGTCTAAATATAGAGTTTAAGTTTTGATTAGCCCTTTTAACTTGTCTAGCACGATGCAGTTTGAATTTTAAGTCAGGGGATATGAGCACACCCAAATCAGTATCTTCAGATGTTATTTGCAAACTTTTTATCCCTAACATATTGAAAGCATTGATTTTGCTGTCCCAGATGCATTACTTTACATTTGCCATTGTTTAATTTTCATTTTTTCTCATGGGCCCAGCTAGTAATTTTGTCTAAGAAGCCTTGTAAAATTAAACTTTCACACTCATTTTTAATGATAGAGCCTATACGGCAATCATCAGCAAATTTCAGTAGCCAAATATTATCATCGTCAGATTTTAAGGATGAAACATAAATGTTGAACAAACAAGGACCCAAGACTGATCCCTGTGGGACCCCACTAGTCACAAGAGCCCAGTTAGATAATACACCATTAATAAGCACTCTTTGCTTTCTGTCCTTAAGCCATGTGGCTATCCAGTTTGTGATATTGCTATCAAATTTATATTTGTTTTGTGTCAGCAAGCTCAAAATGAGGGATCTTATTGAATGCCTTAGCAAAGTCAATAAATAGTATATCTACTGGTTGTCCATTATCAATTGCTGCTGTAACCTTATTATAGAAGGTGAGTAAGTTAGTTAAACATTATCTTGATTTTGTAAATCCATGTTGTTGGCTATCAGCAAGTTCACTAATGGTTATATGTTCCAGAATAAACTCCTTAATGATTTGTTCTAGTATTTTCCCCAGTAGTGACGTAAGGCTAATAGGTCTGTAATTTTCTGGTTTGTCTTTTGGGCCCTTTTTATAGATAGGGACAACTGAAGCCACCCTCCAATCCCCGGGCACCTCTCCAGTGTCTAATGAATATTGGAAAACATTAGTCAGCGGTAAATAGATTTCTTCAGCTAGTTCTTTAAGAACCTTCGAGAGTATATTATCCGGTCCTGGTGATTTATTTATGTCTAATCCTTTTAGTTTATTCAAAACATCCTTTGGCTGTATTATAATTTTTCCTGATTTAGGAGTTTCTAACACATTGGTTTCTCCTGGGGTACCAGTATTGAACAGTGATGTGAAATATCGATTTTGTATATTTGCTGTTTCCTGTTCATTGGCTACACAGCCTGACTGAGCAATAAAAGGTCCTACAGTGTTAGAATTAGTCTTAGGTTTATTGATATGCGAAAAAAATGCTTTTTTATTGTCTTTGACTCTTGATGTCAGATTGAATTCAAACTGTGATTTTGCTTTACGTATCTTGTTTTTAATAGTTTTTAATAATTCCTGATACTTCCAGTTAAGATGGACCAGACCCTTCTTAATTTGCTTGAATATTTTATTTTTTTTGTTTATCAGGGCTTTTATTTTGGGTGTCAACCATCCAGGTACAAGGTCATGCTTAGTATTATATTTGTTTCTTATTGGAATGTTTGCTTTAATCAATTCTTTTAACTTCTCAATCAAAAGGTGCCATTTAGCCTCAACAGTTAGATTGTCAAATAAATCCTGCCAATTCCATTTATGAAGAACATATCTCATATTATTGAAATTAGCTTTAGAAAGATTTAATACTGTAGTGGCTCCTGTAGATGGAAGTGTTTTATCTTTGGTAATTGAGAAGTAAACCATATTATGGTCACTGTTACCTAGTGGTGCACTCACATTTATTTGAGTTACGCACTGAGTAATGTTTGTTAATATTAGATTTAGTATCTTATCATTTCTAGTATTATGTTGAACTATTTGCTCTAGTCCTATTTCGTGAAATAGTTCAAGGTAACAGCAATCTACTTTGGTGGATGTAGATGACTGTAACCAGTTTATACTACTTAAGTTAAAATCACCCATAATTATATAATTTTTTGATGGGTCTAGAGTACTAAAGTAAGATAATAGTTAGTCATCCTCTTCTGCAGTCATAGAAGGTGGTCTGTATATTAATCCCAGTGTATAGGGAGGACCAGTGTGCGGTTTTATTTTTACCCAAAGGGTTTCTAGGTTGGTACTATCAGTGATTTATTCACTGATGATTGATTGGTTTATATACATAGCAACTCCCCCAAATTTTCTGTACTTCTTATTTTTAAGATATAAATTATAACCCTGGATATTTTTATCCCATGAATCATTGTCATCCCACCAGGTCTCCGTAATGAGGGCAATGTGGATATTATCAGTACTAAGTTTAAATTTAAACTCGTCAAATTTATTTGCCAGGCTCCTAGCATTTATTAGTACCCCATTCCAACCTTCATATTTTGTTTTATCTGAGTATCTAGTGTTACTACTCATTTTATGGGTTGAGCCAACCCCCCCAACCCAGTTTAAATGAAATTTATTGTCCATGTACCCAATATTCTTAGATAGGCAAAAATGTCTTTACCAGTTGTTTAATTTTTGAGCTTGATAATTTTTATATGCCTGGTTTCCAAAAATGGGCAAAATACTGGAAAAGATGATATCCCCCCCCATCTTTTATCAATGAAAGAATTTTTTTGAAATCACCCTGAGTATCAGCCATAGTACTTGTATTGATATTATTCGCACCGATATGCAGTAGAACTAGAGGTTTGCTAGTGTTTTCCAACAGGCCAGCCAGTAGTTTAACAATAGCCTTAGTTTTTGCCCCTGGGAGTGAGCTAACTGTTGTATAGGCCTTCCTCCCTTCGCACACTATGTTATCTACCCCCTTAAGCTAGAATCACCAATGACAACTTTATCTCTGTTTGTTTCAGTAGGTTTGTAACTGGTTTCATTTTTTTTAAGGGAGGTAATGGTAGAAACATGTGTAGTAGTTAATGTTTCAAAGATATGTGATTGAATCACATCCTCATTGTGTACATGTGCCAAGGCTTCAAATTTATTTTGTAAGCAGATGGGCTGTATGGGGTGCTTATGTTTAACACATGGGGTGGAAGTACTTGGTCTTTGTATAAACTGGATATGAGGGGTCTTAGCTTTAGGGGTATTTTTACTGGGTGCTTCAACCTGTAATATGGTTGTTTCCTTTGTTGCATCATCAATGAATTGTTCAAGGAGAGTTATTTCTTTGTGTCTCTATCCTTTTTTGTAGCTGGATAATCTCCTCCTGTAAGTTTGTTTTCAAAACACACTTTTCATAGACATACTCTGGAACAGGTACGTCCTCAACATACATTAGGCACTGGGAGCATACCTTCTTTTTAATGCTTCTACTCTTCTTAGTTTTAACCTGTGCCATATCGAAAATAAGGTCCTAGATTGGTTTGTGCATAAACAAAACAAACCCCCCCCCCATCAGCTTTTCAGAACAATGTGCTGCTGTCAAGGTCACAGTGTCCACAGCGGACACAACAGACATGCGCAGACACACGTGTCTCAAAATGCGTCTACGCGCACTGCGATGCATGCCCTTCTCTGCTCGCCCCGCTCGAGCAGGGCTACAGAAATAGGCAGAGAATACCCCGGAAGTACTCCGAGGACGGTCAGGAATATCGCAAGTGCAAATGAGCCAGTTATATTAAAAAATATCGTTGTGGTACCTCAGGACTAGTTCTGTAGTTAAAACAATTGTCTGCGGTCACCACAAAGCTAAAAATGCAGACTTTTCTGCAAACAAGGTCTGATTAACTGTAAGCTGGGAAGCAGCCTCTCTTCCTGGATACCAAATGTTGGTAGCAACCAGGGCTCCAAATGAACACAGTGCAGATTACACAGCGCTAGTAATGTTTCATTTAAGTCTGCTACATAAATAAATAGAAATGCAGTCCCCTTATTGCCAAGCTTCCTTCTCCCTGCAAGTATGGTTCTAAATGCTCTTTTACCCACCTCCCTCTTTGCTTACCACTCCTCTGATCCCTCCCTCACCAACACACCCACTACAGGATAACCATCCCCATCCAGCTCCCATCCCTGTCTCTCCCCAGCACACTGACTTGTGCGGCTGAATGCAGGATACCTCCTAAGTCCAGCCCCGTGTACAATCGTGCAGTGCCCAGTCCTGCCCTTGCTCCAACGTACAGAGTCCCTCCCTCACTCCACAATGTATTGCAGTGATTGTCACTGCAGCTCTGCCCAGTCCCTCCCTCACTCCACTACTGAATTGGCGCTATATGCAGCGCCCCTGCTTCTTAAAGGGCCATAGAAGCAGGCACTGGATAAGCATTTAGGAGCATGAATCGGTGCTCAGTGCCCTGTTATTTTGACTCACGTAATTAATTAATTTTTTTTAAATCACTTCACTGTATTTTTGACACACATGAATTTGCTAGGTTAAAGGTTTAATATTTTATTTATTTTCATTTATACTTTGTAACATGCGTTTAATTATGATGTCATCAGTGGGGACTATAAAAAGACTAGTGTGTCTCCTTATAATTGCCTCCTCACAAAGCCTTGGTTAGAGGTGAAATGCTGGGGTTGTGAACCAACTGGATGACTGGCAGCAGTTTTGGATGTTTAGGGCAGCAGTGCTCAATAAAACTGAATTACTTTCATCAGCTTAAGTGAGTCCACTATGTTTTGTTTCTTGGGAATGCAACTGTTCTTTGGATCACACTGACTGACTGGGTTAGCTGCCAACTTAGCTGTACCCACCTGACTCCACTGTGCATAGGTGCTGCTTTGGATCAATACAGTTCAGCATAGCTGTTCCCTGGTGCCTTTCATAACCCCCCTCAATTTTTGCCTATAGGCCTTGGGGTTAGCTCAAAATGCTTTAGCAAGGCATTTTTCACTTTATCATAATCCATGCAGTCATCATTGTCCACTCTGGCAAAAGCTTCTAATACTTTGCCAGTAAGCAGTGGCAATAGGTGAGCTGCCCAAGGAGCTCTGCGCAATTCAAATTGCCCACAGATTCCCTTGAAAGATCTTAAAAAACAAATCAAGATCATCCTTCTCCGAATATCTGGGAAGCATTTTAGAATTAATTTTGGCTTCCTGGGTCGAACCCCTTGTGCCATTGCTCACAGTTTTTGGCAGTGTCCTCTGGTGCAGAATCCTAAATCTCATGCTCAAGCTTCTTCATCTGGATCTTGTGCTGGCACTGCGTTTCTTGTTCCTCAGCCTTTCACTTCTCTTCCTCAGCCTTTTGCTTCTTCTCCTTCACTCGCTCCTCCACTTCCAGCTTCATTTTCTGCCTCTCAGTTTCTGCCTTTACCTTTACCAGGGCAAGCTCCAGTTCCAATATTTGTGCCCAGTCTGCTTGTGCAGCAGCCCCAGTCACAAGCTCTGGCTCATTTGCATTCTCCCTAGCCTCCATCTCGCAACTCTGATTAGCAGTGACTACTTTCGCACAGTTTTCATTGTCACTTTTGATGGGGATGGCTATGGGTTCTGCCTATCTCTGGCCTTTCTCATGGTTAGATTCTTTCCTTTGGCACAGCTCCTGCAGGTGTAGCAGTGTGCATCTCTCATATGGCTCAGACATAATGTTGTCTATCTACTCTTGCTTAACAAATAAAACTTATAGAATACACAGTCCCCTTTTGTATATCCTGTTCTGTGACTCGACAAATAGTCTTTTAAACTGATAAAACTGGTTTAGATCTCAACCATTGCCTCTTGTTTGTGGCAGATTGGTCTCTTCCAGACTCAGCCTGCTAGTGTTATCAGATCCCAAACACTGCCTCTAGTTTGTGGCAAACTGGTCTCTCCCAGACTCAGCCTGCAATGTTACCAGCATTCTCAAACCCTTCAGATACCTGCAAAAGTTCTCAGAAGCAACCACCACTCAGCATAAATGCTCTGTTGGGGTATCTCAAGGTCTGGATCCCTCCAAAGCCACTACTCACACAGTACAATACTCCTTGCTCCAGGGAAAATGACCTATCTCTCTCTGTCACAGCTGAGAACACCTTACTTTAGAAACAACTTAAGATAATGGTTCCCTTCTCTTCAAAGAGACAGAAACACACTTTTTGTCACTTATAAATCAGTTAGCTGTATCTCAAAGGACTCAGTCACAGAAAACATGAAGTATGTAAACAATATTTTAACACTTCAAGATACAGGTATTTACACATATAATACAGGATAATACTAAAAGACTATGGGGAACAGTAATTTTACAGAACTAGAATGAAAATGATTTTGCACACAGCAGAAAGAAACACACAGAAAAATCTTGTTGCACTTTCTAATTTCCCCAAAGTAGAGAGGCTTACCAACACAGGACACTTTGGTGAATCAGAGCAGATTTGACTTTAGATGTCAGCTCTTCATAGTCCCAAACCTAAGAAACTCTTTCAGGCTCTGACATACCATAAGACCTTCTAGCTGTCCCCCATGACACATTATCCAGTATGTCACTCTGACATCGCAAATCTGACATTCTTTTGAGTCCTGGAAAAGCCTCCCTTCTGGGAAGACTAGACCAAGCTGGAATCCTGGGTTTCATGTGTTGCAGGGTCTACCAATTTGATTTTCCTCCTGTCTTACACAGCAGGAGTGACTTCTTCATGAAACATGAAAGGGTTGCTTATGATTTCAGCTCTTCCATTCAGTGGCCAAAGAGATTGTTATCACACATCAGAGCCAGATCTTGATCTGGACTGTCTGGCTAACTACAAACAAGTCTCTAACCTCCCCTTTATGGGGAAGGCTATTGAGAAGGCAGTCATGCTGCAGTTGATGGTCCATCTTACTATCCACAACATCCAGGATCCTCTCCAGTCAGGATTTTGGAAGAGACACAGCACTGAGATGGCCCTTGTTCGGTTACTCAATGATCCCCTGATAGCGAGAGATCAGAAGACTCATTCCATTTTGGTTCTCCTTGATCTCTCTGTGACTTTTGACACCGTGGACCACGAGTCGTTGCTAGAGCACCTGTGGTTCATCTGTAGATTATCTGGTATGGTCCTCAGTTGGTTCCATTCTTTCCTCTCTGGCAGGTCTCAAAGGGTGGTATCCAGGATCTTTTCCTCAGACCCGGTCTCCCTGCCTTATGGGGTACCACAGGGCTCTGTTCTTTCACTCATGTTGTTCGCTGTGTACATGTTGCCATTGGGAGACATTGTTAGGCAGTATAGGCTGAGTTTCCACTGCTATGCAGATGATACTCAGCTCTACATGTCCTGTGTGCCCGAGAAGGATATTGCTGTTTCAGTGTTTAACAGTTGCCTGGCCAAGATCCAGGACTGGATGAATGCCAATTGGTTGAGGCTGAACCTTGATAAGACCAAGGTGTTGGTTGTGGACCCGGGTCATCAAGCAGAGGGGCATAGGCAGGGCAGCCCACTGGGCTTTGGCTTGGGGGCAGCCAGCTAGTGACCTCTGATCAGGTACAAAATCTGGCGTTATTCTTGATGACGGACTAACGCTTAAGTCTCAGGTGTCATCTATTGTCAAGTCCTCATTTTACCATCTGAGGAATATTGCCTGATCAAGCATCTGGTCCTGTCTGATGACCTTCCAACATTGGTCTATACCTTTGTGACCTCTCGCCTTGACTACTGTAACTCCCTATACCTAGGGCTACTGGGGGTTGATACTTACCACTTGCAGTTAGTGTAGAAAGCGGCTGCCAGGCTGTTGAATGGCTTACCTTGATCTTGCCATGTCATACCTGTGCTCTGCGGCCTGCACTGGCTGTCTATTCAGTGGTGTATCACCTTCAAGGTCAGGTTACTGACCTATAAAGCTCTACATGGACAGGGAACAGGTTACCTACAAGATTATCTGTGCCCCTATTGCCCTCACCGCCCACACTGATCTGCCAACAAGGGATTGCTAGAGATTTCCAATGTCTGTTTAAAGACCTCAGGTGCTTGGTCATTTATGTTTGTGGCCCTGACCCTGTGGAATTCTCTACCTCGTCGGATAATGAAGTGCCCGACTGTGGAGAGTTTTAAATCTGCATTAAAAGCACATCTTTTAACCTTGCCTATTCAGACTATGAATGAATCACTGGCTTGCTGTTGATTGATTACTATATTTTAATTATTGTCTTATTTATTGTTATAATTATTGTACAAGTGCTTGGATACATGGTGACGTGTGCTCTTTTTAAAATAAAATAAGATGAAGTAAGTTGAAGTTGAAGCCCTCTGACACGTCTCTTGGCAGCTAACATTATCAGACAGTTTTTAACTCAGCTGGAATACTTACAAGAGGTCTAGCTGATAACAGATATCAAACACAGAAACATGAAAAAAATTACTCAAAAGTTGTTACAGTGCTACATTACTTAATTAATTTTCATATGAGCATGTTGTACTACTTTGCAGTTTTGGTCACATTTTAAGTAAGTTGTGCCACTCACATACAGTATGCGACATTCTGTTGATGTTATTGGGGTCAAGACCTTTACTCAAACTGTATAAACTGAATACCTTTGGGAACAAGACTCCACCCCCTAAAGAACCATTTTGGGTTTGAAGGACTGAGGTGTTTGGTGCCACACTCACCACCAATGTACTCACCTAATAAACCACTCCATTGAATTCATATTTTGACAGCCTGTTAGATTTACTTTGCCCAGCTCTTTTTTGCTGTTTTACCTAGTTCCATCTTGGAGCTGCTGCACAGTTATCAGCGGGTATGCGCCACAGGTTTTTTTTCTTTGCCATGCCCAGTAGCCATGGTTGGCTTGCTTGCAAAACTTTGTTTCTGTGGGGTCTTAGCGTCTTTGGCCCAGACATACACATGGAATCAATTGTGAAGCTTGATTCTTGGAAGATCTAGGATTTCCTCAGGAACCCATGTGTTGGATTAGATCCCTGAATAAAGGTTAATCGTGCTGAAAAAGAATTTGAGTTACACAGGGGTGTCAGACAAGGCTGCCCCCTTCCTTCCACACTATTAATGTTAACAATAGAAACACTGCTAAATGAATTACGACACAACAACAATATTCACTGCATTAAACTCAAGTAAGAGAGTATAAGATAATGGCATAGGATATTCTTTTATATTTAGAGGACCCTAAAGAGAGCTTGAAAGAACTAAAAGTAGTTATTCAGAGATTCTGTCATATACAGTATCTGGATACAAAATAAACAAATATAAGTCAGAAATACTTTGCTTTTGCCATACCTCCATCTCAGATACACTACAAATATTCATTGCTCAATTGAAAACTGACTTTATGGTCTATTTAGGTGAGAACTTAGCCAATGAATTGCATAAGTTAAATCAGTACAAATATGTGCAAATCTTAGAAGAACAAACTAAAATTGCAATGCTGACAGAGCGCACCTTTCTCCATATGGGCAAAATTCAAAGTGGCTGCTATTCTCTTCTTAAAAGTGAATAGTAATCACAAAGGACCCCACACTCAAGTGTGGGGCTGGTCCCAATGTGCATTTTGTGTGCAAAAACATTTTGGTTTACTTACTGTTTACTGTAGTACAATAGATTGTATCAGACCAATTTTGCTTGCTTGTAGGTTGACATCTTCTGTTACTACAAAGCCCAGAATCCCTTGCAGTTGACATCAGAGCAGTAGGCAGCAGTGGGAGATTTAATAGCCTGCAATGCATTTTAACATTTATATCTGCTCTGATTTTTTGTTTGGTGGTCCTACTGTCCTCCCTGGGCTAACCACAGTCAAAGAGATACTTAGCCCTTGGAGAAAAGCAGAACCAGAAAACATCTGATCAGAGATTATAAAAGCTCTAACATTCACTGCAGGCCACTGAATCTCCCGTTGCTACCTACTGCTCTGGTGTCAGCTGCAGAGAATTCTGGAAATCCTCATGTGTCCAGTATTCTAAAGCATTGGGCTGTGCCATTTCTCCTGGTAGGGGTGCACGATACCCAGTAGTTATGACTTCCCATTGACAATGTGGAGCGCTACAGAACATCTACTGTACTACAGTAAACAGAAAGTAAACCAAAATGTTTTTGAACAGAAAGTGTACAATGGAACCAGCCCCACACTTAATTGTGGGTCCCTTTGTAATGGCTGTTTATGTTGTTATATCTTTCTGGGAATCCTTAAAAAAAGTAACAAAAGTTTTCAGAGAATATACTTGGAACTATAAAACAGCATGTATTGCATGGCAAAAAACATGCCTTTCAAAATATGAAGGGGTTTGGCCTGTCCAGACCCGAAACTTTATTATGCAATGTATGCTATTAAGACAATACTCAAATTTGCACATACAGACAATGCTGACTTACTAGTAGAAAATGTGGTTTTAAACATGTATGTAAATCATAATTACTCTGTATCTAATATTTGGTTTCTACCATCTACCTACAAATCTAACAAAGCAAGATACTAAACAATTTGGGTAAGATAACTAAATTTTATTTAAATAAATCAAAATGGGAAACGAGGAAATTAATTTTGGGCACATTATGGAAAAATCCAGATGATAAAAGGAAGAGCAATCTACTTCATCTCCCAGGAACAAAAAACATTTCAAAGATGGAAGGATATAATAGATAGATATAAAATAAAAGTGTGGGGAAATCTCAAAAATATATATAATCTGTCAGTCTGAGTATTTTAGTTATATACAACTGAAAAGTATTTTTCAAAACAGAATTGTGCAGGTGGAAAGAGCCCCAAATAACAAAACAGTAGATGAACAACTCCAGAATTTTTATTTATTTATTTGTTTACCAGGTGGGTACACTGATCCCAGGGACCATTTTCTGGCACGACTCAGGCCAATTAGATGGCACATCTATTAAAAAACACAGTTACGTTACAGTCACAGTGGAGAGGGAGTAACACCAAACATACAACACAATAATGGCAATGCAGTGGCAATATAGTAGACATACATAGGCCAAGTGGTCACTATCTCCATAGACTTTGACTGTTCATGACGCTAACATCTAGCATTAAGTGCAGATATGTTAGCGAGCTAGCCATATGCAATAGATGAGGATTACCATCATTTAGTATGGCATTTACATAAGGGTCTTCCTAACATTGCTTCACGGAGGGTTCTGTTTTAATGTGCGGAGTAAGACCGGTGCCTGCAATTCGATAGGGAGGGAGTTTCAAAACCTGGGTGCTACACAGGAGAAGGCTCTCCTTCCCAGCTAGGTATGACATCTGGGGCATTCCAGCAGCCTGTAAGTGGATGACCTCAGTTCTCATCTGTTGCTTTTTAGTGCCAGCAACCCTGACAAAGGTGATTCTGCCCCTTCCTGTAAAGCTATTGATATGAACATTCCAAGCAAGAAGTCTCTCCGATCAACAGGTGGAAGCTATCCCAGGGATTGATAGAGATGGCAGTGGTGAGTACAGTATGGGGCTTGAGTGATGAATCTGCATATGTTATTATAGGCTGTTTTCAGGTGATTTAGTAATGTAGGGAGGTGTGAGGGCTATTACTGGGGAGCAGTATTCAAGAATGGGTAGGAGGTTGCCCCACCCAATCATTACTTTTGCCTCAGGGGACAGTAGGTGCCTCAGTCTGTAACACATTCCTATTCACTGGTTCACCTTCTTAATTGCTGAGCTGATATGGTACTCATACATACGAGATGGGTCAAGTATGACCCCCAGGTATTTGAAGTCTCTTACCTGCTCAAGGGTAGAACCATTAGGGGTTAGTATGCTGAGGGCTTTGGTGTTGTTGGGGGTGCACTTCACGAGCTTCGATTTGGAGGCAAATAGCATACATTTTGCTTTTTGTTGTTTACAAGAAACCTGTGCTGTGTGAACCAATGTACTGTTGCAGTAAAGTCCGCATTTTGGTCGGGGTTTAACCCAGGGAGGCTGTTTCCACTTTTGAAGATTGAGGTCGTCCACATACATCATTCTACTACTGTTTGAGGGTTCCATGAGTAAGGGGTTAACAAAAAGGGAGTATAGCAAGGGGCCTAATACGGAGCCCTGGGGAACAACCATCCGAACTCGGAGAGGGGTTGATAGGGCATGCCCTATTCTCATCAGCTGGGTCCTGTCTGTTAGGTAGCTTCAGACCCAGTTTGTGACATTTTGGGGGAAGTCCAGGGAAGATAGGATATTTAGTAATATCACATGATCCACCATGTCAAATGCTTTTGATAAGTCTGCAAATATTGCCCCCCTGAGGTTACCTTTGTCTGCTTCACTGAGTACATGGTCTGTGAATTTAGGAAGGGCTGTGGTAGTACTAAAGCCTCTGCGGAAACCATGTTGGTCCTTGGATAGCAGGCTGTTTTTCAATGTGCTCCACTAGCTGACAGTGAGCCACTTTTTCAAGTATTTTGCCCATGTGGGACAATATGGATACGGGTCTATAGTTATCAGGAAGTTGCAGATCTCCCTCAAGTATGGGGACTATTCTGGCTTCCTTCCAGAGTGCTGGCACCTTGGCTGTGATCAAGGATAGGTTAATTGTGTGTGAGAGTGGTTTTGCTACAGGTGCCGAAGCCAGCTTGAGGAATTGTGGCATGAGCCCATCACTTCCTGCGCTGCCTGTTTTGGGCAGAGATTTTAGTAAGTGGTATATCTCAGACCGAGATGTTACTTTAAAATAGAAAGGGGGAGAGACAGTTACTTTACACTGTTTTCCAGTGCTCTGAGTTGCAGTGGGAAGTTGGTCTAGGTAGGAGCCTAGGTTTGAGAACTTGTTGTTCAGGAGGTTCACCACAGACTCGGGATCCATTTGTAGACCTATGTCGCTCGCTAGGGAGATAGTTCCTTGATGTTTAGCTGGTTTGAGGACTGAGTAGTAATAGGGCAGTGTTTGTCCTGTACCGAGGTTAAGGCAGCAGTGAGGAATCCCAGGCTGTGTCCACATCCTTCAATGTATAGAAGGTGGACCAGTCTATGCTGCTCAGATCTCTATTCAGTGCATCAATGTTTACCTTAGAAAAGTTTCTGAAAGAGATGATCCTCAAGGGGGGCTTATTTTTTCAGCAAGACCATGTATAGAAAGTAGTGGAGTGGCCGCTGATGGAGTCTGACATGACTCCTATGATACTCACCCTGTCTTCACGGTTTGTCAGGCTCCAATCAAGTAACATATGATTACATGTTCTGGAGTTGTGGTGCATGGGTGATTCAATGATCTGTGATAGGTTAGTTTCTTTGAGAAGTTCGGCATAACTATGCTGCTTGTTGGCTAACCAACTTAGACTGAAGTCACCTAAAATGATGGTGTCCCTTACTGGTGCAAGACTGGCGACTTCAGAGATTATTTCCCTTAGACCATCGATCTCTCCCAGTGGAGGGTTATATACACAACCCAAGTGTAATTTTAATGCTTCACCAGTGGTGATTTTCATTAGGAGTCATTCCAGGGTCACCTCCTGAGCTGAACTGGAGGCAGTGATGGAACCGATTATGTGGTCATACGAACATATGAACATATGAATATGTGGGCAGAAACAGACCTTCTGGTCTGTCAACATCTGCTCGAGTGTGCAGCTAGCTCCCCTAAGTTGCAGCTGCCCCACCCTCTCCCCTTTTGTCCACCCTCAGCCGTTCTCAGCCTCACCCACCTGTACTCTCCCTGTTCTCTGTCCCATGGCCTTTTAAAGCTACCCACAGTTTCACATGATAGCACCCTCTCTGGTAGGGCGTTCCACTTCGACACCACTCTCTCTGTGAAGTAATGCCTCCTCATCTCCCTCCTAAATCTCCTCCCCCATTCTTAGCCCATGCTCTCTAGTGTCCCTTCCCATCCTCAGTTTAAAAACCCCGTTGGCTCCATCCTTGTTGATTCCCCTAAGACACTTGAAAGTTCCGATCATGTTCCCCCATCCCTCCTCTCCTCCAGGGTGTACATATTCAGTTCCCTCAGCCTGTTCTTGTAGTCTCTCTCCACCAGTCCCTGTATCATCCTCATTGCCCTCCACTGCACTCCTCCCAGTAGCTTGATATCTTGCCTCAGGTATGGCCTCCAAAACTGCACACAGCACTCCAAGTGTGGCCTGACCAGTGACCTGTAGAGGGGAAAGATCACCTCCCTCCGCCTGGATGAGAACCCCCTTGCTATACATCCCATCATCTTGTTCACCTTCACTGCTGTTTTCCTGCATTGGGCAGAAATGTTCATGCTCCCTGTTACCATCACCCCTAGGTCCTTCTCCTCCTCAGTGATCCACAGCTTCACCCCCCCAACCAGTATTCTCTCCTAGGGTTCTTTGCCCCAAAGTGCATAACCTTATACTTCTTTGCATTGAACCCCAACTGCCACCTCTCTGACCACTCCTCCAGTTTGGTAAGGTCCCCTGCAGTTGCTTACATCCCTCCTCCTCATCCACTACTGCACCCATTTTGGTATCTTCTGTGAACAGACTTACACTGCTCACCACTCTGTGTGTGATGTAGGAGAGGAAGATCCCAAATAGCACCAAGCCCTGCAGCACCCTGCTCCTCACTGGTCTAGGTGTTGAGAATCCCCACCACCACTTATTGTAGCCTCCCACACAGCTACTTTGTAATCCAGTTTACCATCTTTGCCTCCACTCCCACACCAGTTAGCTTCCCCCCAAGCCGCCCATGAGGTACTGAATCGAAGGCCTTGCTGAAATCCAAATAGAGGACATCTACTGCATGGCCCCTATCCAGCTCTCTTGTTACCCAGTCATAATATTGTATTAGATTAGTTTGACAGGACTTCTCCAATACAAACCCATGCTGCCTCATATCCTGGAGGTAACTGTCGTCTAGAAATGACACCAACCTCTCCTTCAGTATCATCTCCATAAGCTTGCTCACTATGGAAGTGAGACTGACCAGCCGATAATTGCCCGGTTCGTCCCTTGGGCAGCTCTTGTGTATCAGCACCACATGGGCCATCCTCCAGTCCTGAGGCACACACCCTGTATCCAGGGAGGTGCTGAACAGATCTGCCAGTGGTTCTGCCAGCACCTCCACCATCTCCATCAGCACCCTGGGATGGATATCATCCGGATCTGGTGCCTTGTCCACTTTTAGTGCCCTCAGTCCCTCTAATACTCTACTTCCCTCAATCATTCCATCTGTCACCTCTCCACCCACACCCTCCCAGTTCAAGGTGGTAGTAGTCCCCCCCTTCTCCTGCATGAACACTGAGCAAAAGTATTCATTTAGTGCTTCTGCTTGTTCCTCTCCCCTTTCCACCCGCTCCCCACCCCTCTTTATTCTCGCTATGTTATCCCTGCACTTCCTTTTCTCTCTGACATATCTGAAAAAGTATTTATCCTACCCTTAATTCCCTGTGCTAACCTTAGCTCCCTTGAGGCCTTAGCTTTCCTCACCATCTTGGTCACTTCCTTAGACCATCTTGCATACTCCTCCATCGTCCTCCCTCCCAGTCCTTCTGAACCTCTGGTACGCAGCTCTCTTTGCCCTCACCTTCTCCCTAACCTTGCCTTCAGGTAGATCATAACCCCACCCCCTCTCTTAGGGCCTGGTCTGTCATTTCTAAAAATATTATAGCCCTGGATATGGAATAGAGAGTCAAGGGTTGTACAGTAGGTTTCAGCCAAGTGTCACTTACACCAAGAACATCAGGTTTATGGAGCAACACCCAGGCTTCCAGTTCCTGAATCTATGGTACAATACTTCCAGCATTAATATGAGCAATTCTGATGCCGTGCATGAAGGACAATTGAGAGAAAGAGTGTGTGGGGCCTGGATTTGTCTCCACAGCCCCACACCTTAGGAGCAGAAGGCTGCAGAGTAGTAGGAAGAGTCTGTCCACACCCGACACGCCTGGTGCAGCGACTCGTGGGACAATCAATAGTGCACCTAGCATGCGAGTTGCCTTTCTGCCGAGGCAGGCTAATGTGGCAATTGGGTGCTTTAGGAACAGAGGTTGAGCCCCCAGGGTGGATCCGCTATGGCCTTTGAGGGAGTAATTATTGTATGGCAGCAGTCTTTAACTAGAAGACAGCTGGTCACATCACATAGGATTAATATGGCTAGCAGTATAATAACCATAAGGCAACATGGTGTTATTTGCTTTAGGTTTTTTGGTACCATGGTACTTATATTTCTGTGGTACCGCATCCAACCAACCCGATTGTGCAGTGTGACAAACTGACTGAACAAGATGCTGTATGTAAGTTAATAAGAGATGCCCTCTACAGGAGTCTTGCTGTAAGCTGCAGATGGGAAAGTGGGGAGTTAGTCACATGACAGCCATCCACTATAAATCTACATCCGGGAAAGAGTGGGTGTGGTGGGAGGAGGGTGGGGAGCAGCTGCGCAATGGCTGCGGGAATAGCCGAGTGGAGTAGGGCTATGAAGCCCTTCCTATTTGAGCTAGGCAGCAGTGCAAACTAAAGTTAACAAATTTAAATTAAGCTTCAGGCACAGCTGTAATTAAATTTAAAAACTGCTGCTCCACTGCAAAGTAATACAGCTCCTGTGCTGCAGCAGTTTGTTATTTGAGTCTGATCCTGGTTGGTAACTGACTGTCCCCTATTGGGAAGAAAAAAGGCGCCAACTTTGAAAAATAGCACAGCACTCTCAGTATGGTCTCCTGCAATCTCCGTACCTTTAATCTCTGGTGGCAGCCTGGAGCTCTGGGAGGGCAGGTAAGCTGCTCTGAGGGGAAGGGATAGCCTGAAAATTAATATGAAATATTTACATATGTTTGCATGATTTCTGTCCAATACACAGAGACTATCATCAAATTCTTATAAAGGAGTTGAAGAAAAATGGGCCAAAGAAATAATAATAAAAAAAAAAATTACAAATATTCAGTGGCAAAATGTCCTAAAATCTATTTATGACTATAAATTATCCAGAGACGAGCAATTCAATGTAAGATAATAAATACTGTACATAAGATTAAAGGTAAAACGACTGTAAAGGCTGGCATTGTGACATACATGACCCAGACATGTATTATGTTTTTGGGGAAGGCGAACTTATCTGGAATTGGTGGGAATGAATCCCTCAAAATATTAAGCAAATTAAAAGTTGATTTGGATACACTGCCCTTTGAAGAAGTAATCTTGGAACAAAACAATACGGTAGGATTAATGAAATCCAGTTATACAATATTTAAAGCATGCATAATTGCAATCAAAAGTGTGATTCTCAAATATTGAAAAAAAAGAGAAGTACAAATGCTTTCCCCTCTATGATTGGAATTAATTATTTTTGGCAGTCCTCTATGACAGAAAATATTTTCAACTGGATGTGTTTCTGGAAAATATATAATACGAATGCTAAAGACTGGTCAAGAGATATTTTTGATACTAATTGAACAGTTATTATAAGAAGTACTACCTCCTTGATATAACAGAGGATGAAATATGGTGATATCAAATGTCTAATGGAAACTGTATGTCTCATGAACTCTTTCTATTAGTCTCGTATAAAGACGTATGGATTTAGTCTTTGACAAGCAGCTTTTTGTTTGGCTCGTACACTGCCAATTTATATTATCATGTATAAACTCCTGTTACAATACTAAAGGACTAAAGTTTATGGAGCATAATAACCAGTTTGAGAGTATAGCTGGGCAATGTTTCCAACTATTGCTCTCATTAGATAAACATTATTTTAAACCCTTTGTATGCCATGTATATTTATTTTTTGTAGTTCTATTTTCTGTGGCTTATTTTTAACTTACAATTATGACAATCTGAGTAGGGTTTGTTTTTCATGAACTGCACTCATAATTGAGCTATACAGATCTATGCTCCAGATGTGCTTATCTTACTCTGAAGGTATCTCTAAGTCACTTTAATTTATGTGTAGTGCACTCCTCACATGCTCTAAGCACATCTGACCTTTAAGCTTTTTCAGCTGAAGCTGAACTGGTATTCTCTGCTTCTCTGATGAGTCTTGTGTTGTTTTTTTAAATGAGTATTTTAAACCAATGGAATTTTTTTCTATTTTTTTCTGCATAATCTGGATGTCAAAAGTATGGGATTTTCTAAACAACTGTCATTACGCTTCCGAGGAAGGACAGGGTTGCTCCGAAAGCTAAAGCACTTTGTTCTTTTTGTTACATCTATGTTGGTCCAATAAAAGGTATCAAATCATTTGCTTCTGGAATGTCTCTTATAAAGAGTAACTCTGCAGTAACTGGTTTTCTCCTATTGTCTTTAAAAAAATATTTGTGATTGGCAGGGGGCGCTGTGGAGCCTGAGCCAGATGGTTGCAAGAATTAGTAGCTCTGCAGAAATTACGATTTAAAAGATCATTTCCACATTTTATAAGGCAGCTAAAACACAGAAAGCAGCAGGATAGACAATTGGAAGACCAGCTGTATCGCTATGGGCAACCCAAGGAAGGATAAATCTTCCCAGGATGGAGCAAAGAGCAAACAAAACGTACCCCCGCTCGCCACGAGGTCTGCTCAAGGCCCTGCTACCTCAGAGACTGAGATACTGCATGAGGAAACTCTTCAAAGTCTGGGAGTAAAAATGAATCATCTTATTTCCTCAGTAGAGGGCCTGGCCTCTCGTTTTGATTCCCTGACCAGCAGGGTAATAGCATTAGAAACGGATGTATTGTCTATCAAAATAGAGACTGAGAAAGCTGGAAAATGCTCAGAATCAGCCCTGGGAGTGACTGCAAAACTAGTGAAAGAAAATACCCATCTCCGTGCAAGGCTAGAAATGCTGGAGAATCAGGCAAGGGCAAACAACCTGAGAGTGCTTGGAATCCTGGAGCAAGCAGAGGGTGACCATTTGTCTTTATTCATGTTGGAATGGTTGGAATCGCAATTTGGGCAACACCTTGCTGAGTGGAAGATCTATATTCAGAAGGCCTATAGGGTCACAACAAGGGGTCATCAAGTAAATTTGGAAGTCCCCAGGGCTATTGTGTTAGTCCTCGACGGAGTCGGAACTAGAGATTTTCTCCTTTCATTGGCCAGGCAGAACAGAACTTTATTATGTGATGGGGAAAAGGTCAGTCTGTATCCGGATCTTAGTTATGCAACTCGGCAAAAGAAAAAGCGGTTCGACTCAGTGCGATCGATATTGAGAGGGGCAGGAGTCTCGCACAGTATGATTTTCCCAGTTCGTTTGCGAATTGCGCATCAGGGGAAAATTTATATTTTCACTGATCCACAAGAGGCCCTGAAGTGGACCCGGAGACATGTGCCAGCTAGTCGCCTTCGCGAACATGCATCTCAGTCTTCCTCAGAGGATGAAGAAGAAGACAGTGGCGCAACCCAAACACTCCCTAGTAACTAGTAAGAATATTATCAGAGCGAGCAAACAAACTTTAAATTGATGAGAACTACAAGTTGCTGAGAACTTTTTGGTTTAGGACTATAGCTTATAAATTGGTTTGCCAGTCTAAAATGGGCTGGTTAAGTTTTTATTTTGCATTTAATCCCTAGGAAACCTTCCTTCATACTAATGACAGGGCAATGATACAGTTAAGAGACAGCTTGATAAATAAAATGCCTTAAATTGAAACAGGTATTTAAAAGGTAGAGCTTAATCCTTTTTTGGTTTAGTACCTTATGGTACTTAATAATATGATGAAGCATGATTCCTCATTTTCTTTTACAAGAAGAAGAGTTTGGCTAATAATCTAGCCCTCGGGCTAGGGAGTTTCTATATGGAAATATGTTCATGCTGCTCCTGGGTTCCTAATCACAGCAGATTATGGATGGAATATAGTTAATGGGTTATTTAAATTTGTGTGAACCCACGATGATGTATCTTAAAGATGTAGTACGGATATTCCATTTAAGTTTCTCTGTGTGTATTAAGAGGGGTGGCGCCCTCAATGGAGTATAAATCATTTATGTATGTACTTCATCAGTGATATGTAATGTGTATAACACTGACAAACTCAATAAATATAAAATTAAAAAAAAAAAAATATTTGTGATTGATAGAGTGTCTGATTGATTTTTAACAGAATTCCTTATGGTTGACTTTGTTCTTGTTGGGCCCTATGCACAAAGCGGGCGGGGGTACACAGAAAAGTCACGTATCCCTCCAGCGGCCCTGCACCCCGGACAGGTTTGCCCATACTACATGCACCAATGCTGGCCACCTGTCTGCAGCTCCTCCACTCTGGCACACAGAACTCTGCAGAGCAGCTGGGGGAAGAGTCGTCATCCCAGGTGGGCATCCAATGGGATGCCCCCCAGGACTCATAGTGGATCCCACGCATATGGTGGCATGGATCTGGAGCTATGCATACTGATTGCAGGCACCCATCCAGTCGCAGTGGCACTGCTACAGAACTATCCAGGTGCTTGCCCATCCAGCTGTCCCTGATGCCTCCTGCTGCCCAGCAGTCAGGGGCAGCATGGTGTGCCCTTTCCTGGTCCCCCAGCGACTCCAGACCTGTTACCGTGGGGGCATGCAGTGGGTTATGGCAGGGTCTGCCTGGTGAACCCTGCACTACCCTCCGCACCCATGTAGCCAGTGGGTTAGTGAATACTGCATAGTGCTGGCACACCCACAGAATGCCCCCAGGGCAGAGCTGTCCACGGACATGAGGGATCAGGTGCGGTGGGTCTGCGCATTCCCTTCGAGCATGCCACTTGGGTGGCACAGTTGGTGTGGGGTAGCTATGCAGTCCAGATACGCGCATGTAGCCACTCCGCACCAATAGTGCATAGGACCCATAGTGAATGATTGCTGACTACACAGACCTGTAATCAAGCACCATAGTGCGAGATGCCAAAAGCAATTTTTGGCTATTTTGTGAATCAGAATTCTGACACTAGAGTAATTCATGTGCTCACACTGATGTACAAAAACATTTATCTGGTTCTCTGTGATGTGAATAAAACATTGCCACAGACCATTTCTTTTTATACCTAATGTGAAATGAGTAATATTGTTATTGTTAGCACACTATCTAGCATATGATGATGTAATGAACCACAGCTTAGTTTTGTTTTTTAAGTTTTAGTAGTGCCAGAACACTCTCAGTCATCTACGCAGGACAGTGGGTTAATTTTGTATTCTCTGATCTTTGTTTACTGTAAAACGAGTCCCTGGGCTGGATTTTCAAACTGCGATATAGGGCTTGCATCAAGCCCTACATCACAACACTTAGGTTTTGGCAGTGCGCCAAACCCCTTCACCACAACTGCACCCAATTTTGCAATCTCTGACGCAGTTGTAACAGTTTCTAGGATTTACAGCCTCTTGCACTACATATCTGGTGCAATCTCTGTGAAAAAGGCCCTCGGGATTGCTGCAAGCTAGACCACAAGAAACTGGTCTAGCTTGCGGTAAATGCTGCATGGGATAGAAATTCCTGATTGCTGGCGGGAGAATGTCACAAGCTCTGTGCGCCATATATACAGTGTATCCAGTGCTTGCAACATTCACAACTGTTGGAAAATCCTACCCCTTGTTATTAATTAGTGTAGTATTTAAACTGCAGTGACAACATCTGGTTCAGTATTCAATACCCAGTGTTGACTACATCCGCTATTAATTGTACATCGCATCTAGTACTGAGGTATCATGACTTAAGTTTTACTCATCAATGTGAGTCATAGCTTCAGAGCATTTATTCATGCCATCTGAATGTCGATATAGAACATGATATAATGTTAGTGAACTTATATTTTTCTGCTCAGATATTCTTTGTTTATTTAATACATATAAATTCTTTGTTCACTGCTGGTGTAAACAAACGGTTTCATTTGGTTGGCCTACACGATCCAATATTATGATATTTAAAAATTTATGTTTTGCAATCTCATTCTACTGAAATGCAAGTGCAGTGTTTTTTTTTTACCTTGAATTACAGTAACTCTAACACGGTTGAATTGTTATAGTATCTTGAGATAAAGTAAATGTAAATGCATAGCCACAAGAGCAGTCCAACTTACTCAAGATCGCTTAATTTTGTGCCCAACTGAGTGATACAACAGGTGGAGCTCATGGGGTATATGGGTTGTAGCCAGAGTACGACTGCAGAGTATTCAGAAATAAGCGATAGCTTTGTCTAGCCTAGATCTTCCTGGACTTAAGTCTTCACCATTTATTCATACTGCTGTGTGTTTAAAGCCAAAGGCACTGGGACCCTGTGGGAGCCAAAAATCTTCAGAAGGGCCGGTGCTGAGGAAGAACTGCGCATGCGTGGCACTGCAATGCTAGCCCATGCCATATAGGCTACCTCGGTGTCGATCCTCCAACCGCTTCAGTTCCTTTTCTCCCCCGCTATTGAGTGCGCTTCAGTGACAATGTTGCTCACCTGCCAGGAGTCAGATCTTCACGTCTACATGACAACACCATTTAGTTTAGCTTATTTTATTTTTTCTGTAGTAAAAAAAAGTTTTTAATATTTTCCTCTTGTTCAGCCTTAGCATTCAGTGGAGTTGGCCATGGATGGTGATGTAGGGGGTTTCCTTTAGAAAGCTGCTCTGGCAGTTAGGCTGCATGCAGTTTTGGAGACCTCATCTATGCAAGGACATAGACAGGATGGAAGTTTTCCAGAGGAGGGCAACTAAAATTGTGCAGGATCTGCATCAGAAACCATATGAAGAGAGACTGAGAGAGCTTAATATGTATACCCTTGATGAAAGGAGGGACAGGGGGACATGATGGAAACTTTTAAGTACCTCAAGGAAATCAACAAAGTCCAGAAGGGTAGCATCTTTCAGAAAAAGAGATGTGTAAGAACAAAGGGGCACAATTTAAAGATAGAGGTATGGCTCAGGGATAATGTGAGGAAATTTTTTTCACGGGAGAGTGGTGGATGCATGGAACTGCCTTCCTGGGGAGGTTGTTGGGTCTAAAACAGTGGGGGAATTCAAACATGCACGGGACAGACATAAGGCAATTGTAGTGGGGGTGGCAGGAAGTAGGCTGTTGGTTAACTAGAATCTGCAGCTTATCCAGTAGGTAGGGAAATGGGCAGACTGGGTGGGCCAAGTGGTCCTTATCTGCGTTAAAGTCTATGTTTCTATGACTCTGGTCCACCACCCACTCTGGAGGGGGGAGGTCCAACCATGGGCAGTCTGATATTCAGGAAGGAGGAAGACAGTCCTCCTGTAAACACAAAAAGAAGCGGTCCCATTCCCATTCCAGGTTGGGGACTCAGCACCACTCGGCCTCAAGTTTTTCCTCTTCCTGTCAGAAGGGGAAGAAATGGTACCACTCAAGATCACCCTCTGATATGTCTGCTATGAGATTTTCAGCATCCGAGAGTGGGAGGCCTTCCCCAGCACCATCAGGTTCCCCAATGGCTTCTGCTCGCAGTCGCTCAGAATCTCGATCCCGAGCCCTTCTGTGTCCTCCTGTGGGGTCTCTGGTGGGTAATTTCACCACTGGGCTGCTGTTATGGAGCAGTGGGTACAGTGTCTGGCCTGTTTGCTCCTTCCTGAGGATCCGTTGCCATGTCTTCAGCCCTAGGTGTCTCAAGAGTGCAATTGGAGCCTTAGGAACAGGTAGAGTGCTTGGCCCCATCAGTGGATTCTCACCCTTTGCTGGTGACTGCGTCGCCAGTTCTGTTCTTCACACGGCCTGGCACAGGTACCTTCTCCTGTCTCTTTGGTGCCTTCTGTACCTCCCAGGCCTGTTTTGAGTTTGTGGGCAGTGCTGTCGCTGGTTTCAGTGCCGGCTCCTGTTCAGCCGACACTGGGTCCTCCGCCAGTGTTGCATGGCCGGCCTCTGTGCTGCTTCTGGTACGAATTCCTGCTCCGGTTCCAGTGTCATCTGTCTACCCACTTCCTAGACCTGGGCCTGGCCTTTTGGGGTCCATACCCCTCCCACCTTCCCCTTCTGAAGGGGATCTGGAGCAGGATGAATCTGACCTCAACCTTATCATTGCTGACAACAGAGATGAGGAATCTTTTTATAGCCTGGGCAACCAATCTTCAGTTCCAGCTTCAGTTCCTCAAGAGGACCTTTCCTTCCAGCCCTTACTTAGGAATATGCAGGTAACTCTGGCTTTTGAGACTTCTGCTCTACATCCAGGTAAATGGATATGCCTTGAATGGCCTCATGTTCCTCACATCCCAGGTAACTTACGCCGCCTATTCCCCCAGCATTTGAAATGCTGTCTGAGTCTGTGTGGGGGTACCTGGTTACAACAGCATATCCCAAATAGCGCTGGTTAGAACAGCACTGCAATAACAACGTATGATAGAAGAGCTACAGGGGTAGAATTCAATTTCAATTCAATTCAATTTGTGTTTATTTATAAAGCGCCTTTCAAAATCAAGGCGCTGTACATGACAATAAAATCAAGATCAACAATAAACAAATAAACTATAAAGAGAAAGCCAAGTTAAAAAGATAAGTTTTTAAAGCAGTTTTAAAACTATGTAATTAGAACATCCTCTCAACCAATGAGGTAGAAGGAATTCCACAGAGTAGGAGCTGAGTAAGCAAAAGCACGAGATCCAATGCTTCAAAGCGAACCTGGAATCTTTAGCAATCCCTCATTGGCGGAAGCGGAAGGGAGGCGGAGAGGCGATAGGAATCAGAAGATCTTTCAGGTAACCGGGTCCCTGATGCGTGTAGGGCTTTAAAGGTTAGTAAACCAACCTTAAAGATGATCGCCACCGCACAGGCAGCCAGTGCAGTTCGTGAAGCACAGGCGTAATATGACTAGTTCTCAAGGTCCCAGTCAAAAGCCTGCGCTACAGCGTTCTGCACTAGCTGCAGTGGCGGATGTCTATCCTGGAAGCCCTAGGTATAAAGGGATTACAATGGTAAGCAGGTTGTAACAAAGCGTGAACCAAAGTCGGAAGATCCTCCTGGGGAATCAGGTGTTTTTCACCGAGGCGATATTTCTCAGATGATAAAGAGGTTTTGACAACAGCTGAGACCTGAGATTTCAGGGTCAGACCGTCGTCAAAAATAGCATGAATTTAACCTGTCGAGGTAGAGACGGCACCACTGCAGTGATAAGCCTGGTGGATGTGCACCCAAGCCACTCCCAGGATGATCTGGGCCCACAACTAATACCTCGGTCTTATCCGGATTAAGCTTCAACCAGTTCGAACTCATCCAAATTCTGATTTCATCCAGACAGTTGTTAAGTACAGAAGTGCATCCTCTGATCGGGGAGAAAGGATAAATACAGCTGAGTATCATCCGCGTAGCAGTGAAAACTCAAGCTGTATCTCCTGATGATTTCTCTAATGGCAGCACATACTGCAAACAACATGGGAGCTAAAATGGAACCCTGTAATTGCCCCACATGGTAGGGAGAAGGTGTCAGAGGAATAAATTCCAGTGACAACTCTCTGAGACCTACCAGTGAGGTAAGAACGGAACCATTCGTGGACTGTACCAGACAGTCCACAAAAAGCCTGCAGCCGCTCCAATATAATAGAATAGTGAAAGGTTCTTACCCTTACCCCTGTAGCTGTCAAATCAGTGGTAGGAAGGGGAGGAGACTGCCAAGGGAAGAGAAATCAGGGTTGCTGGCCAAGCTACTCACATGGTGGAGAGGGTTAATGCATGGAACAGCTCGGCCAGTGCAGTGTTGGAGACCGGGGTTCTGGAGACCCCCCCCCCACAAAAAAGAAAATATCTGATAATTTTTGGAGACATGGTAGTGGTCCCCAGTGTAGTTTTGGACCACTACCATTGGCAATACTGTGGCTTATGCTGGTTGTACTTGCCACTGCTGTCGTTGGCAGTGTTGTGGCAGTGCTGTTGTAATGTGCACTGTTTTTGCAGTCACTCTTCTAACCTAGTGCCTGTGTGGGCTAGGCCTGCCTCTATTCCCTAAATATACATTTCCATTGATTGGAAATTTATTCCTCCTAAAGACAGACCTATTTGAGCTTCCCAGCCTATTGCAGATGTGCTAGTCATTCTTGCAGAGAATGACAAGGCTGTTCTACCTCAGGAGGTAACAGCACATCCTATCAATAAGGAATCTCACAAGAATAACACCATGGGAAAGAGGGCTTTCACAGCCGCCACTCTCGGCATATGTATAGCCAGCTATCTAGGACACTTTTCTCAGTATGAGTATGTCCCTGGACCTCTCTTAAGTTTCTTGCAGAGACTTTACTGGAGTCTTATTCCAAGCATATGCTTCTTCAGAATGTTAGTGTGGAATAGAATCCAATAACCATCCGTTAAAAGCAGCCATGGATGCATATGACACTGCTTCTAGAGCTGCCACTGCTGGGCTCTGTATTAGACAACATTCCTAACAGTGGATATCAGGTTTTTCTTCAGATGCCCAACAGCAGGTTATGAATGTTCTTTTTGATGATTTCTAACTGTTCGGCCAGCAGGTGAAACAATCCCTGGAGGCCTCTCAGAAAGCCAGGACAGCCATCAAAACAGCTAGACTATCTTCTTCAGTATGACCCCCCGTATGGCGACACCAACAAGTGAACTACGCTCCTGTCGGCAAAATCGACACTTTGCCGACAGGTAGCTATGTTGGCGTGCCTGAGACAGGGGCATGCTGTCTCCCAGTCCTGCAACCCTGCCCCAAGTTAGCTCCAACTGGAGATAACAATCCTTTAGTTGAAGTGCGGTGAGTGAACCCTCCCATAGGGGTTCAGGGCCACAAGCCCCGATAGAAAAACAGGACGAAGTCAAGGAATCACGCCGACTATGATTTGAGGTCGACATGATTCATGTCACTGTAACGCCGGTCGACATTAGAGATGTCGAACTGGAGTGGTAGAGTCAGCTTCTTCAGTTCCTCAGAGGGTCAAGAACATTAATTCTTTTGCCACAGGCAGGCCTTTCATGGAAGAGGCAGAGGAGCCTCAAACAAGCACCAGTCCCCTCAGCTGCAAAAGAAAATGCAACAGAAGGCACAGGCCCCGAAAGTGCCCTGTGCCACCCTCTGAGACCCCAGCTTCAGTATTGTCTCAACAGCCCGACGTGGACCTTTCTCGGCAGTGGGAGGGCATCTGACTCTGTTCTATAGTAAGTGGAAGTCTATCACCATAGACAAGTCGGTCCTCAGAATTGTTCGAAAGGAGTACTCACTCAGTTTTTCAGCGATTTCCCCAGACTTTCCACTTTCCACCTAAGCGGCAAGACCGACTCACCTTGGAGATAGCAGGCTTTCTCTGAAACAGGGCAATGGAAGCAGTCTCCTGGGCAGAACACAACACAGGTTTCTACTCCCATTATTTTCTAGTTCCGGAAAAGACAGAGGGTATGTGCCCCATTCTCGACCTCAGAAAACTGAACAAGTTCTTGTGCTACAAGAAGTTCAAGATGGTCTCACTAAGAACACTTCTGCCACATCTCAAACCACAGGACTGGAATCTTTAGACATGCAAGATGCCTACCAGCACATTCTGATACACCCAAGTCACCACAGGTTCCTTCACTTTCTGGCCTTAGGTCAGCACTACCAATTCAGAGTCCTGTCCTTTGGGCTCTTCTCAGCACCTCAGGTCTTTATAAAGTGCTTCGTGGTTCTTGCAGATTACCTTCAAAAGCTCAGCATTCAGGTCTTTCCCTACCTAGACGATTGGCTTCTAGCATGTCCATCAAGTCAGGGTGCAGAAAAAAGCAGTGAGCACAGCAGCTCAGTTCCTGACCTCCATGGGAGTACTGCTAAACCTGGAGAAGTCATAACTTTAACCCTCTCAGCAGCTCCTCTTCATAGGAGCCCTCTTGGGCACTACCAAGGCAAGGGCCTTCCTTCCGGAGGACGGAAAGAATGACATCCATCAGATGGCACATTTCTTCATGGAGTCAGCCCCGTCTGGACTCACTCCATACAGCAGATGTTAGGCCTCATGGCCTCTTCAGTCTTCACAGTGCCTCTAGCACGATTTTACATGAGGACCACTCAGTGGATGCTCAGCACACAGTGGTCTGCAACAACGCATCCTCAGCCCTACCCCATCAAAGTGATGGAACCCCTGTGTCAGTCAATTGCACAGTGGATGCAGAAGGATAAACTTCTCCAGGGTCTTCCATTTGCTCCACCAGAATATCAGATAACCCTCACCACAGATGCATCTATCCTCAGGTGGAGAGCTCACTGTCAGAGCCATCCCACTCAAGGAGTTTCGTCTCACGAGGAGTCTCACCTACATATCAACATTCTGGAGATGAGGGCAGTCCTTGACACCCTCCAAGTCTTGGAAGACGTTGTCCATCACAAGGTAATCCTTCTGCAGATGGATGACAAAGCATTGATGTATTACATCAACAAGTAGGGGGGACACACTCCTACCCACTCTGCAGAGAAGTCATGAGGGTTTGGGAGTGGTGCCTCAAACACAATGCTCTGATTCAAGTAGTTTACCTGCCAGAGACTCAGAACAATCTGGCAGACCAACTCAGCAGGACAGAAGCAGATCCTCATGAGTGGTCGTTAGCACCAGACATCGTTCAGTCTCTCTTTGATGAGAGGGGTACTCCAGACCTGGACCTTTTTGAGTCTCCACTCAACGCAAAACTGCCTGTATTGTGCTCCAGAAATCTAGAACATGGCATTTTCTGTCAGGATACATTCAGGCTGCAGTAGACAAATCGCTTTCTCTACGCATTTCCTCCTCTCCCTGTAGCTCAGAGGGTGCTGCTCAGACTGGAAGCACACAGTGGGGGGTGAGATGACACTCATTGCACTTTACTGGCCTTGACAGATTTGGTTTCCCTCGATCACCAGGTTATCGGTGCCCCCCCCCCACAAGGCAACTACCTCCATGAATGGACCTTCTGACACAGGGATCCCAGGTCCATCCTGACCTGCACTCTCCTCATCTCCACACCTGGCTGCTTAAGAGGTAGAAATGATGAGATTTAAGGTTTCTCAGAGGGTCTCTGAGATTCTCCTGGCTCCACATAAACCTTCCACTGGAAAAACTTACACAGACAAATGGAAGTGGTGTGCTATGATCCACATAGACCCATTCCAGTGTCCTCCAGACAAGGTTCTGGAATACTTGCTAGACCTTTCAGATGCAAGGTTACATTACTCCTCTGTAAAGGTACATCTCTGTGCAGTCTCTGCCTGTCACGAGCCAGTCCAGAACATGACTCTGGTTCAACTACCTCTTTTTAAGAGATTCCTCAAGGGCATTCTGCACACAAGGCCCCTGGTCAGGAACTTGGCTGGCCCCTGGGATATTAACCTCATGCTAGACATGCTCACTCATAAACCCTTTGAGCCTCTAGCTACATGTAATATCAAGTTTCTGACCCGGAAAACTGCTTTTCTGGTGGTAATCACTTCTGCTTGCAGGGTCTCTGAGATATGTGCTTTGGCCACAGACCCTCCATATACTGTCTTTCACAAAAACAAAGTGGTTCTTTGTACACACCCCAAGTTCCTATCCAATGCGGTTTCAGAGTTCCACCTGAACCAACTGTTGGTTTTGCCCACTTATTTTCTAACTTTCAGAATGAAGGGGAATGCACCCTTCACTACTTGGATGCTAAAAGAGCACTTCAGCTCTACATCGATAGAACCAAGGAAATCCATCAATCCAAGCAGCTCTTTGTGTCCTTTAATGCCACTCTGGTAGGGTCAGCCAGTAACCACTAAGGTATTTCTGCTTGAATGGTGGCCTGTCTTCATCGCTGTTACTCTATGGCACAGGTCAAATTGGAGGGCCAAGTGCATGCCCACTCTACCAGAGTGGTTGCCACTGTACATCCTTGGCAGAGACCCTCTCAGTTCCCATTGCTGATATTTTGCAAAGCGGCTAGTTGGAGCTCAGTGCATACTTTCGTTAAGTACTATGCTCTGGATGTCATGCCAGATAGCATGCTTCCTTTGGGAGGACAATCCTCAACAGACTTCTGTCCTGAGTTACCTCTGTCTCTTAATGCCCTGCTTGAGGGATTTGTTTCAGCTTGGCCTCAGGGAGAGAGGTGCTGAGTGGTCGGATTGGAGTAGTGGGGTCCAGAAGACGCCCTGGGGCAAAATGGTTCCTGGATAGTGGTCCTCCCTATCTGGTTCCCATACCCAAGGGCTCCACCATGAGTGGGCAGATGGCTCAGTCAGCCTCGGGGTTCCATCCTACTCAGGCAGTGTTGTGTAATGCCAGGTCAACCAAAAAAAATGGCAGTTATTGCTGATCTTGTTGGGTCATTGGACCTGGCTTGCATCACCAAGACCTGGCTGGATGACAATTCTGACCCAGTTCTTGAGTCAGCTATTCCGTTCGGGTTCTTGGTGATACACCGCCCAAGGACAGATCGTAGGGGTGGGGATTGCCATATGTTTTAGAATGGAATTGAGCCTTGTGGATGTGTCAGTTGGGGAGACCCAGTCCTTCGAGGGTATTATGGGCGCAGGTGGGGAGTGCAGGATTCTTCTCATAGAAACATAGAAACATAGACTTTGACGGCAGATAAGGACCGCTAGGCCCATCTAGTCTGCCCATTTTCCTACCTACAGGATAGGCCGCAGATCCTAGTTAACCAACAGCCTATATCTTCCTGCCCCCACAAGAATTGCCTTATGTCTGTCCCATGCATTCTTGAATTCTCCACAGTTTTAGACCCCACAACTCCTCAGGAAGGCTGTTCCATGCATCCACTACCCTCTCTGTGAAATAATACTTCCTCACTGCCCTAGACAGCCCTCCTTCTATCTTTAAATTGTGTCCCTTGTTCTTGCAAGTCTCTTTTTCTGAAAGATGCTACCCTCTTGGACTTTGTTGATTCCCTTGAGGTACTTGAAAGTTTCTATCATGTCCCCCTCCCTTCTTTCCTCAAGGGTATATATAAGCTCCTTTAGTCTCTCCTCATACGGCTTCTCTTGCAGACCCTGCACCATTTAGTTGCCCTCCTCTGGACTGCCTCTATCCTGTCTATGTCCTTGCGGAGATGGGGTCTCCAGAACTGGACACAGTATTCCAGATGGGGTCTCACCAACTGTCTGTACAGAGGGATAACAACTTCCTGTTTTCTGCTGCTGATGCCTCTCCTATACATCCCAGTATACCCGGCCCTCCTACTGCCTTCTCACATTGCTTGCTAACCTTAAGGTCATCTGATATGATTACCCCACAGGTCCCTTTCCTGTTTTGTTGTTGTTACTACCTCCCACCCATTGTGTATTCTTCCCTGGGTTCTTGTTTCCAGGTGCATTATTTGCACTTTTGCATTGAATCCTAGCTGCCATCGTCTGACCATTCCTCCAACCTTGCCAAGTCCTTTTCATCCTTTCCACGCCTCCTTGTGTATCAACCCTGTTGCAGATCTTTGTGTCATCTGCAAAAGGCATACTTTTCCTTCCAGTCCTCTGCAATGTCACTGAGTGAAGACATTAAAAGGACTGGACCCAATATCTGAACCCTCAGGTGCCCACTAGTAACAGCCCTTTCTTCAGAGTGGACTCCATTACAATTACCTTCTGTGTCCTGTTGTCCAGCCAATGTTTACCCAGGCTACCACCTGGACCCTCCCAGGCTGGTTAATTGACTAATAATCATTTGTGTGGGACTGTGTCAAATGCTTCTAAAGTCTAGGTAGGCCATGTCCACAGCCCCTCCCTGGTCTACTACTTTGGTCACCCAGTCAAAGAAATCTATTAGATTCATCTGACAGACCTTCCCACTGTGAACCCATGCTGCCTTGGATCCTGTGCTCCACTGACCTCTAGATACTCAACTATTCTTTCCTTCAGAAGTGACTCCATCACTTTCCCTACAGAGGTCAGACTGACAGGTCTGTAGTTTCCTGCCTGTGTCTTGGTCCCACTTTTGTGAGGAATCACATCTGCCTTCCTCCAGTCCTCAGGTACCACACCATCCTCCCATGATTTATTAAAAGAGTAGCCAGTGGTTTCACTAGTTCCTTCCTTAATTCTTTTTAGAATTCTGGGGTGAATTCCATCAGGACCCATGGCTTTGTCCACCTTCAGTTTTAGGAGTTCTTGCAGAACCCTTTCTTCTGTGAAAGGACTGGGATCGACCCCCTATCAAAGTGCTTCTGTTAATTGGATTAGGCACCCCCCTCCTCTTTTGTGAATACTGAGCAGAAATATTCGTTCAGTATTCCTGCTTTTCACTGTCCCCTCTGCCCACCCACCGTTCATTCTATTCAGCCTCACTATCCCTCCCTTTGTCTTTCCCTTGCTGATGTACCTATAAAGGTTTTATCCCCCCCTTAACTGAGTTGGCTATCTTTTCCTCAGTTTGGGCCTTTGCTATTCTGACTTTCCTCCCTGCTTCTTTCTGCCTTAACTGGTACAGCTCTCTGTCCTGCTCCTTCTGTGTTTCCTTATACTTCCGAATGCTATCTTTTCTTCCTGACTTCACAGCCACCTCTCTTGAGAACCATAGTGGCTTTTCTTTCATTTGATTTGTTTATTTGCTTCACACAAGGCTTGTTGCCTCTGTGATGGCAGTTTGATAATTCCCCATTGTTTGCTCCACCTCCTTCTAGCCTGTTTGCTAGTGCTTTTCTGAGCACTCTCCCATCTTGCTAAAGTCAGCCCCCTAAAGTCCAGTACCCTCACTTTTGTGAGCTTGACTCTGTAGCTGAGTTTAGCGTGAACCACACTGTTTAATGGTCACTTGTCCCAGATGGCAGCCGCTTCTAGATCTGAAATCCTCTCACTGCCCCGTTTGAGAGTATGAGGTCTAAGATTGCTCCCCTCACGAGTGGGTTCCGAACTAGCTGTCTAATGCCTGCCACCTGTAGGCGTCAGAATGGCCCTGCTCTTGGATGTGGCTGCAGCAAATGTGCTCCAGTTAACATCTGGCATATTCAGGTCTCCCATCAACAGTATCTCCCTTTCTCTGCCATTCTAAGAATGCCTTCCATCAAATCCTTGTCCATTCTTTCCCCCTGACATGGGGGTCTGTACACAACCCCTGTGCGGATTGTGGTGCCCTTTCCAGTCTCCAAGGTGACCCACAGTGCCTCCTCTCCTCCCTGTTTACTCTTTTGTCTGGTTGCTTTTATCCCTTCCTTTACATAGAGAGCTACTCCTCCCCCTCTTCTCCCCTGCCTGTCTCTCCTGTAGGTTATGTACCCTGGTATGTTAACATCCCAGTCATGGTTCTCTGTGTACCATGTTTCTGTGACTGCTACGATATCCAGGCATCCCTCTTCCATTAAGGCCACCAGCTCAGGGAGCTTGTTGCCCAGACTACGGGCATTGGTACTCATTACCCTCCATTTCCTGATGGACTTACCCCCTTTTGCCCCATCCCTGTCCTTCTTGCCTTTGTCACTTTCTCCATTTACCACTGCCCTTCTCCCTGTCGACACCTCCATGTTGGTGTTTGCCACACTTACTACCGTGATTGTTTGGGGGCTAGGATTTTCCTGCTCCTTTCAGTGCCTCCCCTTGGCTGGTTAAAAAGCTTGCCAATGAAGCATTTAAACCCTATCACCTAGGATCCTGGTTCCTCCCGGACAGATGCAGCCCATCATGCCAGTATAGGCTTGCATACTCCAGGTGGACCCCAGTCCCCAATGAAGCCAAATCCTGAGCTCCACACCAGTTTTCAACCACTGATTGAATCCCATGGTACGGAACACCTAGCCTCTCCTATGCCATAGATGGGTAGCACCTCCAGAAGGTTACCATCGTGCTACTTGACTAAGGCCCTCCCCAATTCCACAAACTCTTCCTGCACTTCTCTAATCCCTTCCTTAGCCACGTCATTTGTCCCTAGGTGGACAATGACATCCAGCTCCCTCTCCTGTGCAGCTGCTCCGGCAATCCTGAGGATTCGCTCCCTGTCCCTCCAAGCCATGGTGCCAGGCAGGCACCTTACCTCCCTTTCCCCTTCCTTGCCCAGTTCTACCTTCTAACAATGAGTCCTCCACCAGGAGTTGTTTCCTTCCCTGCAGGGTCCCCTGCCACCCTCCTGTGGGTCTCCTTTGTGGAGGTTCCCAAGCATCCTCCTTGGTCTCCACTGTAGGTGCCTCCATAGAGGAACCACACTTTGCCAGAATGGCATAGGGATGTGGAAGGTACAACTGGAGGGATGTGCTCTGTTCCCACCCTCACCCTCCCTGAGCCCACTGTGGTCCAACCGCTCCTCTTTCTTGGCAACCTCTGAGGCAGCAGTGGCACTGGTGGTCCCTGGATGGAAGAGGAGGTCCCACAAATCCTGGCCAACTCAGCCTGGAGATGAGCAACCTCCTCCCTCAGCCCAGAGGTGCCTGCAGATGGGACAACACGCATCCTCCAGAATATCTCCCAGAAGACTGCTGCTCCACAGCCACTGCACTGCACCACTCCAATCATGTCTTATTTCTGGCCCTTTAACTGTTTGCAATCCTTACTCTTTCCTCTGTTTTTTTTTCTCTCTCTCCTTACTTTCTGCCTGTGTTCCCTTTAAGCTCCTGATTGTCCTGTTCATCTACCATCCACCCAGGGGTGAGAAGCAATTCCTGCAGGAAGTTGCAAACTTTGTCGTTTACATGGTGTTGGAGTCCTCCAGATGGGCTGTTCTGGGGGACTTCGATGCTTGGGTCGACAATGAACTGTCATAGTTTGGTCAAAACTTCCTCCAATTGATGAATTCATTGGGCTTCACACAGGTTATTACCTCTGTGACCCATAATCATGGTCATTCCTTGGACGTGGTCTTCCTACTGGGTATGGAGACTTCTGACCTAGTGGTGGAGCCAGTCATTTGGTCTGACCATCACACCATAAGGTTAAATTACCAGGCCCCCCCCCCATAGGCCTGCTCCTACAGAGATAGTCTGCTATCGCCCTTTAAGGGGTCTGACCTCGATGGCCTGGTGGTGGTACTGGACCTATCAGGCCTCCTGAGGACTAGCTGTGATCCAGATACTCTGGTACAGAGCTATAACAGTGCTGTGTCTGAGGCTCTGGACCTAATCGATCCTGTCCGTGTTCATCCCCTCACTCAGCGCCCTCAGTCCCCTTGGTTCGATGGGACTTTGAGGGAGCTGAGAAGAGTGGGATGAAGGATGGAGCATTGTTGTTGGAAATCAGGCCTTGAAACTGACAGACTTAGATTGATGGCCCATTACAAGGACTATCAACTGGCTATCTCCCATAAGAAGGCAGAGTTCCTGTCCTGGGAGATTGCTACAGCACAGAATCGACCAGCTCAGCTCTTTTGTACTGTGGATAGACTATGCAATCCAGCCTGTCTGCAGACTTGGGAGCATTGTTACAAGAGAAATGTGACAAGTTTGCTCGATTCTTTGCTGATAAGGTTGCCGACATCAGGTCTGAGATCCATGCAGCTCGCTCCAATGGAGATTGCAGTGGTCAGTGGGTGGTTGCAGCCCCTAGGTCTGTCTGGTCTGACTTCAGCCAGCCAGCGATCGAGGATGTTGTGAGGATTATCCAGAATGTGCATCCGACCTGCTGCGGTTTGGACCCGGACCCAATGCGCCTCCTCGTGGGGTGTGTTGAGGTCATTGGCCTGGTCCTAGCTGAGATTTTCCAGTGTTCACTAGAGTCAGGTATGTCTGCGGACACCCTGAAGGAGGCGGTGGTGCCTCCTCTCCTTAAGAAATCCTCTTTGGACCCAGACTATGTTGCAAACTACAGACCCATCTCTAACCTTCCCTTTTTGAGTAAGGTTATTGAAAAGGTGGTCACGCTGCAGCTGGAGGATCATTTGACCATCCATGACATCTACGATCCTCTCCAGTCTGGATTTCAGAAAAGGCACAGTACCAAGACGGCCCTTGTTCAGGTTCTCAATGATCTCGTGTTAGTGAAAGATCAGAAGAGCTGTTCCATCTTAGTTCTTCTTGATCTCTCTGCAGCATTTGACACGGTGGACCACAGTGTGTTGGTAGAGCACCTGTGGCTGATCTGTGGACTATCAGGTACAGTCCTCAGATGGTTTCAGTCTTTCCTCACTGGCGGGTTTCAGAGAGTTGTCTCAGGAGTGTACTCCTCTGACAAGTTCTCCCTGTCATGTGGGGTACTGCAGAGCTTGGTGCTATCTCCCATGTTGTTTGCAGTGTATATACTGCCGTTGGGAGACATTGTAAGGTGGTATGGGTTGAGTTTTCACACTATGCAGATGACACTCAGCTCTACTTGTCCTTTGTGCCCAATCAGGTGGGAGCCGTCTTGAGTTTTAACAACTGCCTCTCTGAGATTACAGACTGGATGAGTGCCAACTGGCTGAGGTTGAATCCGAACAAGACCAATGTTCAGGTGGTGGACCCAGACCATCAGTTAGAGGGGTCATCAATGGGGCAACCATCTGGGCTTTGGCTTGAGGGCTGCCAACTGATGGCCTCTGAATGTGTGCGAGACCTGGGGGTGAGTCTTGATGAGGGATTGATACTTAAATCTCTGGTGTTGTCCATGAAGAAATTAAACTGCACCTCCAGTATATATGACATAGACGGATGCATTTGTTTTTTTAATTTCAAATCAACAGCAGAGAATTTGCAGTATTACATAGATAATCTAGTGGCGATATGCTGCTGCAAATCTGAGCACATTTTATCTTACTAAAACAGTGACTTGCTCACAGCTCTATATTTAAATGTCGACGTGCACAATTTTATTAAAAAGATACAGTGATCATAAAGGTATTTCATACACAGACAGTATTTTGTTTTTCTAGAGCATAACCCCAACATCTCTTATAGGCCACATAAGAAAAGATGAGTCCAGAATAGCTTTAAAACATTGCATGGCACTAACTCACACTCAGATACTTTAGTACATGAAGTAAACAGATTGTTACTGGCCATAATCTAATAAACAAACTCTGGTCAACCCAACGTGGCTGCTTAAGAGCGACGAGACCAAGTGAAAAGCACTTAGAGTTCCCGCCACAGCTGATGCCGTACTTCCGTGGTACTCACACATGCACAGTGACTGATAATCACTGCGCATGCACGAGAAAGAGCTTGCCATGCCTAAGATGGCTGTCGTAACATAAGTGAGAATGCCTGATCAACTACCAGGGGTTTTTGAACCTACCTCGTATGTCATGTGATCCACCCCTTTTTCAATATAGGGCCAGATATTCAAAACTTTGCCCCGGGGCTAAATTAGCACTGTCCAGCATGCTAAATTAGCCCGGACCCAATAGTCCGCTATATTCAAAAGGGATAGCCCCAGTGCTAAACATGCTGAATATAGCATGCTAAGGAAGATGGGCAAACTGGGCTGGGAGTGCAGTGTAAAAATAGCCCGGAAATAAGACAGCTCTGAATATAGCAACCAGGAAGTGCGCACCACAACAGTAGCCAAGTTCACAGTGATGTGAATGAAGGGAGAGGTGAACTATGTTGCCAATGTGTATGCTAGCAAAGGTGTGGCATCAGTAAAGCTGCAAGCATCAGTGCATGTGACATTATATTGTGCAAAAATGTACAATATTTCCAAAACGTTTGCTCACACAAACACATTTGCACAGGTTTAGCGTGTAGCTAAGCCATTTTTCCAGTGCAATCACATTTGTCCAGGGCAAAACTGTGCAATATTCAAAAGTGACATGCAAATGAGCCTACTTAGGTAGTCTGTGGGCAAACATCCAGATTAGCATCTCATTATGAACTGATTTGCATGCAGTTTGCCCAGCGCTATTGCAGGGTCCCACAGCTCCACCTGTAGGTCAGTCTGGAAGTACAGGGGCTGGCTGTGTCTGCCCACAGCTCCACCTGTAGGTCGGTCTGGGAGTGCATGGTGGTAGCTGCAGGCTACATTTGTACAGTGCAGCATAGCAATATTGTGCCCCAGGGGACTACACAGCACAGCCGCAGGTGGTGGTGCTGCATGCAGCTGTCAAACTGTAGTGCATGCTACAGTGCACAGCAGACACTACAGTAGCAAAGGGGCTAGTAGTGTTAGGCACACATCAATGCCTATGGTGTGTAGATCCAGAAGCAAATGATTGGATACCTTTTAATGGACCAACATAGATGTAACAACAAGAACAAAGTGCTCTAGCTTTCGGACCAACCAGTCCTTCGTCAGAAGCCTAATGGCAGTTGTTTAGAAAAAACAATACTTTTAACAGCTAGATTACGCAGAAAAAACAGAAAAAATCCCCATTGGTTTAAAATACTCATTTAAAAAATACAGAAAATGATGTCAGAGTAATTTAACAGCACCATACTACCTTCAGCCAGGAGTGTCCAAGGGTCAAAGGTGCTTGGTGGAACACACATACAAAGAATCCTAGTGCATATAAATGTAATTGACATAAGATAACACCGCTGGAGCAGATGACTCCTAAATCAAGCTGAGTGTCACAACATGTATAAGGATGTGATTACTGAAATGCAACCCCCACCCAGATTAAAGACATACTGAGATTGTCTTAGTACTCTAAGAAGTTTCAATGCATGCATTATAGATGAGAAATTACGAATAAAGTTGTCTTAAAAACATCAGAGCACATTCTATGATGTGTAAAACTTAGCTGCACCTGTCACCCTGCTGTACTCTCAAGCTAGATATCATGTCCTATAAATTTCAAAAAATCCTCGAGTGTAGTGACAGGACTTTATAAATGATAATTTAAATATAAATTGGCAGTATTAGTGTCAAACAAAAAACTCTAGTCGTGGACCACCAAGGAATTAAGTCCATGTAGCCTGATATGCACTGATGTCAATATACACTGAGAATGTAACAACTTGATATACCAGAAGTGTCTAAGTAATCTGGGAAAGAGATAAAAATGTAATTTCTGTCCTCCTCCTCCTCATCACACAAACAATACACCTTACCCCAACCCACATCCCCATAATGTGTGTGTGGGGGGAATAACTAGCTTTAAAGAGATTCTCTCTCTCACACACACACACACACACACTTCCAAGGATTCTGGATACAACTACAATGAAATAAACCTGCCATCCTCCCCAGGATAAGGTAACTACAAGTAAATATAAAGTATGTGTGTAAGACCAGAGGTCTTACATACCTACATTTCCACAAATCACTACAATATTAGCCTAATTTAAAAAGATCTGTCCAGGACCCCCATGCAAATGAGATCTCGCATCCCAATGTATATAGACTTAAAAAAAAATATTATATATGTGACAGTCTATGATAACACTCCTGTATGTACAGTAACAGGCTAGGTAATTTGAATCTGGTGTAACGGAATCAACCCCACTCCCGGGCAAAGATAAAAAATAAGGAGGAATTAATATTCATTATGTGTGTGAAGTAAGAGTAGTAACACACTGTAACTTCATGTATCTAAATAGAGGCCTACCTCAATGTGACAGCAAGCCTCACACCTGTTATATCACGTACCTCACAACACATACCCACAACCACATACACACACACACACCCACATCCCTCATAAGCTGAAGTCCTATAATATGCCACTCTACAGAAGAAGAGGTCTCTGGATGTCAGGTTCTGCAATGTCCCATGAAACCGAGATCAGCGTTCATCCCATCTTCTACCATGTTGAGATGTAAAATAAGTTTAATCTCAAAAGCTTGTCTCTGTTGTGTGTTTTTTAGTTTTCCTTTTAAGACCATCACTGACATATCTGAAATTGAGTGGTCAGGCTGGGAGAAGTGGTGCCCCACTGGTTTTTCAGTCTTCTTCCATCTAATAGTATGTCCGTGCGAGTTCATCCTAGTGTGGAGCTGTTGGCTTGTCTCTCCAACATAACCTGTTTGTGGACATCTCTTGCACTGAATGAAATAAACAACATGTCGTGATGTGCATGTATAACTCCCATGCACATTGAAGTGTCTGTTTTGTGATGTAACCACACAGTCCGAGGTGGACATGAGCTCACAAGTCTTACAGGTGTGTTGATTGCAGGGCCTTGTGCCATTGTGTGACATGGTATTCTGTTCTGGTGAAAGTTTGCTCCTAATAATTAGGCTGGCTAAATTTGGTGGTTGTTTAAAAGACAGTAGTGGGAGTTCCTTAAAAACATAATTAAGGGTTTCATCCTCACTAAACATTGGGTCGGGGTCTTTAATAATCTTACGCAGAAGTTCAAGGTCTGGATGATATGTGACTACTAAGGGTATTCTGTCTGTAGCTGTCTTTTCTTTATATTGAAGTAGTTGTTGTCTTGGTACTTGCGTTGCACGTTCTGTTATCCTGTCAATTTCTCTGAAAGAGTGTCCCTGCTCAATAAAGGTGTTTTTCAACATAGCCAAATGTGTATCTCTGTCATCCTCATTTGAGCAAATACGGTGACACCGGAGTGCTTGACTGTACATGACAGATTTTTTTGTATGGTTTGGGTGATTACTTTTCTTGTGCAGGTATCTCTGTCTGTTGGCTTCCCGTAAATACATGAATGTAAGGTTCCATCCTTAATGGTGACTGTGGTGTCCAGAAAATTAACATTGGTGGTAGAGTGCTCCTGGGTAAGCTTTATGGTAGGTGGAAATTAGTAAGTTTGTGATGAAAATCTTCAAGTGCATCTGTGCCCTCCATCCAGATAATAAACAAATCATCAATGTAACGGAAATAAGCTAGTGGTTTATGGGGACACTGCCTTAAAAAATCCTCTTCCAAGTCTGCCATAAAGAGGTTAGCATACTGTGGAGCCATCTTTGTACACATTGCTGTTCCCATAGTTTGAACATAATGTTTACCATTGAAGTTGAAGTTGTTATGTGTCAAAATGAATTCCATAAGTTTCTCCACCACTTTAGGGTTGATATTTTGTTCTGGTCCTTTCTCCTGTATGCATTTAAGGCAATGCTGTAATGCCATCTGTGTATGGAATATTGGTGTAGAGGGATGTTACATCCATTGTCACTAAAATGTTATCAGGTGGTAAATCCTTATAACCAGAAAGTACACGCAAAAAGTGCGTAGTGTCCTGGATATAACTGTCTCTTTCCATAACCAGTGGTTTCAAAATGGTCTCTACAAACCCTGAGATTCCCCTCAGTCAAGGTACCATTACCAGAGACTATGGGTCTTCCTGGATTGCCAGGTATATGTATTTTAGGCAGCATATAGAATGTCCCTGGCCTGGGTTCTGCAGGGATGAGGTTGGTTAGTTTTTTTCTGACATGATCTGGAAAAGTTTTAATTAAGGCACTTAGTTCATCTTTATATCTTGTAGTGGGGTTACTCTCCAGTTCTCTGTAGTATGTAAGATCTGTTAGCTGTCTGTTAGCTTCATTAATATAATCCTCTCTGTTTAAAATCACCACTGCAGAGCCTTTATCAGCTTTTTTGATGACAATGTTGTAGTTTGAGTTCAGTGTACTTATAGCTGTCCGTTCCAGTGGAGAAAGGTTATAATGGGCCTGTTTTGCCTAGTAAGGATCCGACCACTGACTTGTGGGCTGAAACAATGAACATAATTGTCTGTTTTTTTGTTAAGCCCACTTGAGGGGGTAAATTCAGATTTCTTTTTCTTATCCATTAAATTATTACTGATTGCGATGTCTTCTCTATCAGTGATTTCTTCCTTGCTATGAAAGAATTCTTTAAGTCTCAATCTACGGAAGTATTCCTCCAGTTCACCACAAAATTGTATTTTATCCAGTGCTTTTGTTGGGCAGAAAGTGAGGCCCTTTGAAAGTACATTTAGTTCTCCAGTAGTCAGTGTGTGGTTGGACAAATTAACAACTGAAAGGTGCCCATCTGTGTTGTGTTGTTCAGTGACTCCATTATGTTCTTCATGGTTGTTAGGAAGTATGCTATGTTGAAGGGCATCCAATTTCCTATTTTTCATAAGCATGGCTTTTCTTAAGGTCCTTTGGTAGTCAATGTATATCTCTCGCAAGATGTTCTGAATAGGTTCCCCAGACATCCTTTCCAGAGTGGTAACAATTTCAGCAAACTCTTTGTTCAGAATGACTTTTTTGGCATATGACATGTGAATCCTGTGATTTCTCAATTTGTCAGAGGTCCTACGACAAAGTTGTTCTGCATATATGGAATTGTCTGTATTTTTTAATGGATTCCAAATAGTAAGACCTTTAGGGATTATGTTTCTCCTCTTGCACTGGGTTAGAAAATAGATGTCATTGTCTAGCTGTGCCAGTTGCTTCTTGATGTTATGTAACTGCCATATTCCATACACTATGGTGTGTAGGGCAGTGATGACCACTGCACTGTACACAGTGACAGGCCCAACTTGCAGGTGATCACTGAAAGTGGACATTCTTGTTATGCTGTTGTGCATCCCACAGATGCTGTACCACTGGAATGGGATGCTCACAGTGACATATACATGGCTGGCTGTGTGTGCTGTGGTGTCTGTACAGATATGTGGTATGTGGCTGGGGGGGCACCTATGATCAGACAGGTACACTGGTGTTGGGGTGTTCCCCAACACTGGCCCATGTGCACTGTGTGGTTTGTCCCAGCCTTGTGGCCACACCCAGTCTGTGGTGCAGCCTTGCCACTTGTACACCCTGCCCTCAACACCCTCCATGCCCCCAGTGCTGCATGTGTGTGCTGGCATCTGTTGGTGTCCACAGAAGGGTGGTCTGCAGGTGTGTGCTGTATGGCTGCACTGCCATGGTGTCCACTGGGAGCCAGGTCACCACTTACTGCCTGGCATAGCTGGGACTGGTGGCAGATGATGACATCATAAGGATGCCATCAGTGAGCAGCATGATTCCTCTATGTCTGGCTTATTGCTATGTGTCATACTTATTGGTTAGGGTCACGCAAAGCCGCGCAAAAGTTGCACAAGGCTGCGCAAAGCCACAAAGTCACGCAAAGCTTGTTTGCCCACAGTTAAGACTACCTTTTCCTGGGTTGTAATTTGCACTGCGCAAAGTGTTGCGCTAAGTCATGCAAAACCACTTTGCACAGAGCTATTCGCTGACTATAGCATTGCACTGACACGCCCCCTCATTTTGCCCCTTGCATACATTATAGTTTTGCCTGGCCCTAATGCAGTTTGCGTGCGCTATTTGACCTTTTGAATGTAGCGGACCCACGCTAACCAGGCACTAAACCTGCACAAATGGTTTGCACCCAGCACAAAGTTTTTAATATCTGGCCCATAGTGTATTAATTTCATACACAACTGACTTTCACATATCAAGAACACTACACCAGAAACAGTTAAAACACTACAACTGATAATCATTATGTCATATAAAACCCCTTTTCAATTATCAACGATTGCGCTAGATGAGGGGATGCTTAGCTATGAGCCTTAATGAGCTCTGGCTCCTTCCCTGACTCTAATGCCAGGTACATTCCCTTATTTGCATGACAGTATAAATACGTACTTTGTCACAAGGGGCGACTGGCTCCTAAAGGAGAAGAGGGGACTGCACTGGCATCCACCATCACTATAAAAGTAGTTAGAGTTTTCCAGCACAATATTTGCATATTTGAAACAAAAAAATAAGAAAATTAAGAAAAACAGTTTGATGGTTTGCAAACTGTGGTCACCATGGTAACCATGCCACGGACAGTTTACATGTTATTACGATATTTAAATACAATTTCTTTATGTATTAACTTTAATTTCATGCTTAAGTGTATGGCTTTTTATGTCTGTAGGACAAACACTTTTATTTAATTGGTGCACTGTACCTCCGTTTATGCCACATGTACTGTACTGCTTTCTGCCAGTACAACTCACACATAAAGGCATGGTGAACAGAGAAAGCGGGACATTCAATTCAGCATATCCATGATCCTCTCTCTTGCCCAACTTTCACTTTGTTTGTCTTTTATTTTTAATTCCTTTTTCTTTGTTTTGAGCTCCCTTTGCGGGGTATGCAAGGAACCACTTGGCTCGGCAGTTCACTGACTTCCTTCTCTGGTTGGCACAGTATGAGAACCAAGCAGAAGCTGTGCAGTCTCCTGAAAGGACTCTTTCCTTTGCTCCAGTGCTGTTTCTGCTGTCTGGCTGGTGTGGCAGGGAAATTTCCAGGAGCTGCACCGCCAGAGGCTAATCTCACAAGCTTGAACTTTTTTTTCTGTTTTGGTCAGGATGAAAATCTCCTGACCACGACCAGAGAGCTGAGCTCTTGAAACAGGGCACTGTGAATACTTTATATAGTAATTAAATCAACTGGCCTTCAGACCGGTCTTTCAAAAAAAAAGGGGTGGGCAGTGGTGCAAGTGGTAGACAAGAAGTACAGGAACTCAGGCACTGGCAAATACAAAATGCAGAATGAATATCTTCAATCTGAAGGATAGCTGTGCGAAGACTTGTCTATCTGTTTAGACACTAGTAGATTCAGTTAGAGATCCTGAAGTATTTCTAGCAAAATAGCATTGTTGTACAAGTCAAATATTGTTATGGAAACCCTGATTTCAGGTCACAGGGCCAGAAACTGTCATTATGTTGCTGGTTTAAGAATTTCAGTTCCGGTGTCAGTGGGAAGAAGTACAGTAACTCCATTCCTGCTGCAAAAAAGGTATGGGAACTGAGTTCCTGTGCATTCCTGTTCACTTTCATCAATGCAATTCAATGTATTCTTGTTTTTACAATGTTATAATTCGGCATGATTCTACAACCTGTGACAGTATGAGACCACATCTTAACTGTTTGATATTCCTGTACTCACAAGACACTGACAGACAGAGAGGGCGGGACATTCAATTCAGCATATCCACAGTCTCCTCTCTCTTGCTCAACTTGCAGTTTGTGTGTGTTTTATTTTTAATTCCTTTTTCTTTGTTTTGAGCTCCCTTTGCGGGGTATGCAAGGAACCACTGGGCTTGGCAGTTCACTGACTTTGTTCTCTGGTTGGCATAGTATGAGAACCAAGCAGAAGCAGTCAGCTAAAATGACTCGTTCCTTTGCTCCAGTGCTGTTTCTGCTATCTGGCAGGCGTGGCAGGGAAATTGCCAGGAGCTGTGCCGCCGGAGGCAAATCTCACTAGCTTTTTTTTTTTCTGGTTTGGGCAGGACGAAAGACTCCCAACCACGGCCGGAAAGCTGAGCTCTTGAAAGAGGGCACTGTGAATGCTTTACTGTATATAATAATTAAATCAACTGACTTTCAGACTGGTCTTTCAAAAAACAAGGGGGAGTTAAGCATTCATCCTGCAATTACATTTTATTCCTGTTTTTACAGTGTTACCATTCAACGTGATGTACATGTGTGAGAAAGAGCTTACCGTGCCCAAGAGGGCCGTCATGACATAAGTGCACATGCACAATACTCGCGCATGCACAATGAGCTTTCAGCAGCCATCTTGGGCATGGCAGCCTATTTTGTTTCGTCTGCAACTGCGGAAGTTATAGGTGAAAACAAAATAGTGCCCCGCGAAGAGGGGTGTGCTTGTGCAGCCCATGGAGGGAAGGTGCAGCAACAAACAAAGGCTGTGGGCATGACTGCAGCACTGTGGAAGCATACTGGAGCGGTATCTGGTCATGTGCTTCCACAGTCCATTTTCTCTAACCTAGCAAAACATCTGCAGGGTTCTGCCCATGGAGCCTTAAAAATTAGCTAAATCCCCAGCATCTTCTTAAAAACACTGGTACAACTGTCAAACAGGAATCCTAATGTCTGGGAACACATTACATTAAAGTCCACTCTGAGCATCGACTTGTGAAAATCTCTGCTATTTTTGATTGAAAAAACAAAAGTCAGTGTTCCCCATAATTACTTGTTCAAAATGTTAAAAAAGACATTGTATGTCCATTGACAATGTATTATATAATATAATCAATGCATGAGATTTTGTTGTAACCACAGACGTATTTCTCAGTGTATCAAATGTAAACTACATTGCATAAAGTGCCTAATATTTCAAATTTTCCATCAGTATGTGCAAACACAAGTGTATTGTGCAATATGCAAATTACCCCGAGTTATGTAATTTCCAGTTTGATACAGTATTTAGGCCATCAACAGGCTTGGCTGACTTCGAGAAAACATAGGTGGTCTGGGGAAAAAAAAGGAACGAAAGTACAGATAATGAAAGTAATAACTGAAATTAAACACTGTCAAAACGTAATAAAATATTATAAGGCCCATATAGACAACCTAATCTGTACTGTTCCAAGAGGTACAGATGAGTTGCCCTGGTGCAGATGAGGTATTTAAACAACTTGCAAAGCATTTCGCTCCATTGTGGCAAACCATGATCCCTGTTTTGGTGGAATTGTTTACTGGTGCAGGCATTTTTTGCAAGTATGTAAACATGCTTCTCCATGTGTACCGGTGCAGCCCGATGGCATCTCGCACCAACTGCAGTGTCTAGCTGCAATCCATCCTGATGAATCTGTATGCTGTATTTTACCTGAATCAAGGTTAAGAGTGGGGTTCAGTGCTTGTTCTGGAGACTTTGTTGGCAAGTGGGTTGAGGGTAGGTGACTGGATTTTTGTGAGTTCAATAAGCTGGAATCAGAACTGGGTAGGCTGTATCAAAATAAACTGCCACTACTGCTGCTGACCTCCCAACCCCACCCCCAGAATTCAGCAAAAACACCAGAAATTCACTCGCTCAGATACAAGGAGATTATGTGTAAATGCAGAGCAGCATCGCTGCAGCTTGAGAGCCTCAGCCTGCACCACAACACAAATGCAAACTGGTATATAGTGTAAACAGATAGATTCTTCCGTAAAAATGTCAGGCAAAATGAAGATCAGATATTTTACTTATATGAGGTTATGTATGTAACCCCTCTACAAATTGGGGTTTACTATAATGTCTTCCTGGGCTCCGAAGTGTCCACTGCCAGGCTGATTTCCCGTCCTAGTGTGATTCTATGTATTTGCATGACAGTGCCCTAGTAAACCTCCACACCTGTCCCTTTAAGAGAATAGTTAATCTGTGTCTAGAAATTGGTCTGTGCTGGGTCCAAGTGATTTAAGGCTTGCCACCTGCCAGACAGTGTGTTGTTTTGCTCCATTCTGCAGTCGCTACTTGTGCAGAGGGAGCTTATGTAGGAACTATGCTTATTTACTGTTTATATGCTGTTATATTAGTGCTAGAGAAGTGTGTCTAATCTGCTTCAATTGTAGCTCGTTCCTTTGGATGGAAGCCACCATGTTAGGTCCAGGACTTGCAGTAATTGGACCCATTAGACCAATGGGGACTTAAAATGGATCCTGTGCCCAGGGGTCTTGTGGGAAGGAAAACTGTAGTGTAACCCCTCCCCCCCGCTAATTTGCACAGTAAGCTACCTCTTGGTACCCTCAACTGGGCACCCAAACTACTTTGGACACTTTTGGCACCATCCCTAGCTTCGGGAATGTATACCAGGCTCATTACATCTAGAAGTCAGAAAGGGGTGGGGGTGTACAAAAGCAAAACTACAGATACAGCAAATAATCAAAATACTCAGGCCCTGAGGGGAGAACTTTTGCTTAGGACTATGCTAGGTCTGTACTTTTAGAGGGGTACCCAGTAATTCCTCACAAGAAGCAGTAACATGAATGTCTAAACCAGGTTGGGGTTCTAGAATGTGACTTTATTCCAAGATGGTACACTAAAGCAAAGGTAGACCCCCAAGGTTTGTACATTGTGGCACAAGGCAATGGCAGAACAACAGAAATCTGTATCAGACAGAAACTCTACATACCCCATATGTCATAGGTCCTCGAATTCTCTTCAGCAGCAATGGCCTCAGCTGAATGCAAATTTTCTTCTAGTAGCACTGGCCACAACTGAGCACAAAATTCCCATATGGCATAGGACTTTACATTTTGGCAATGTGGCAATTGGCCATGACAGAGCACACTGTTGCACAAAATAAGTACAACCCACACCAGGGGGTAAACTTTCTCTTCAGGCATTGGCCACCATATACTGAATAACCAGGCACCCTTACAGAACCTGTAGTGCTGAACTGGTCACTCCAGATGGGGGGCTGCCCACTTTTTGCTTCCACATCCATGCCCAGCCATTCTTTCAGTTACTCCTCAAAACTTCTAGTAAAACAGTTAGCAATATGCATCCTGGAATGTCGTTCACATCCTGAATAAGAAAAACACTACTTCTGAGTATAAAAATAAAGTCCTGAACAATGTGTCAAGTCTCTCTGGGGACTCCACGATTGTCAGCCAACTTTAAAAGCATGAGAACATTCTCAACTTAGAACAGAACTAGTGTATATTTAAGCAATAAACCATGAGGGGTTTGGGTTATGGGTGGATTTGCCACGGCTGGTGTGGTTTGGCAACAAGGCCACAGGCTGAGTGGGTAAATGCTTGCCAGTCATGGTAAATCCACCCATAACCCACACCCCTCAAGTGGTTTATTGCGATTATACCTTGGTGTTTTTTTTTGTAAAGAATACAGAAAAAATGTTTTACTTTTTCCATTTTTAAATGTTTTTGTTTAGTGTGTTGTTGCGCGACATGAAATAGTCCTGGGTTTTGTGCATTGCGAGTGGTAGCGGGCTGCCAGTGGGCGCATGCACAGTAGCATGCAGTTGCCGCAACATGAGATACTAATTTCCTGCGAGCCATTTTGGGTTTAGGCTGGAAAGATAATTTTTTGTGTGTGTGTGGTATGTTCTGGGTGATTGGAGATGGCGTGAGGTCAAATTATGTGGACCGGCAACAGTCGTACATTTTACTGTTGGTGCCTAAATGGACCTGGAGGAGGAGCCCTTACTGTGACTGATAGCTCCTCTTGCCAACCGAACCCTTTGGAGTCACAAGGGAAATGCACTGTGTGCCATGAGACAGGAGATCAGTTAAATTTGGAGGTTGAAGTGAGAACAGCTCGAGCTTTCGAGCAGCTGCTCCCAGAAGGAGCATAGGGGAATTCTCACTAAGAGGCTAGACTTGACTTCCTGCCATGTTTTCCTGCTTCGAGCTGCCTATTGCAGAACTCGGACTTGTCCGATTTCCACCTTGGAACTGCAGCAGAAGAGAAGAAGAAGTTTGCCAGTGCTACTTGTGATTTGGACTGAAGACTTACTCCTGAAGCGATCCGCCCAGCTTGTGTGTGGATCTCACTCTGATCGACAGGTTTGCACAGTAAAGCTGTTAATTTGCAACCAGACTGAATACAAACTGTTTTCCAAAGTAATTATTAATTTAAATGTGCTGAATGTGTTTTGTGGGTTGCGATTTGGTTCCCCACGACCGAATCTGTTACACCAGCTAGAGGCTTCACCAGCAGAAGATCATGATCTTGACCAGAACTGTTTACTCTGCTGAGCCCTGCCATCTCGATTAAGGCTGCTACTCCTGCACTAGAGATGGTTTTGGCGAGAGACAGGCTTGGGGATTTGGACCCCTGCACAAAACCATCAAGCAGACTGAGACCATTCGGAGGTGCGTTGTGTCGGCCCAGGTTCTCCTTGCCCCTTGATTATCACCACAAGGTCTACATATCGCCTGCAGTGCAGCAAGTTCCTGGTAGCGTGAGTACAAATCAGGGTAGCTCCCTGCAATGCAAGTTAAAATCATTGTGGTATTATCTAGTTGTCTTTCTTTATTGGGTTTCTCAAAAGACTGATCCATCTGTCTTGGGATTACAAATAATCATTTGTCTTGGTGTATGCTAACTGTCTTTCTTTTCATTAAGAGCCCCAACATTAGCTGCAATGCCGGCCACCCCCTGGGCAAAGCTTCAGACTAGCCTGTATTACTATCTGGGTACCCAGTGTTATGGAACTATATCTTTGGGACTCAAAGTGCATACCAGAAGAGCCTGATTCAAATCAGGTTACTAATCATATGACTAGATTAACGCCCCTCCCTTGTTCACATCCCCTTAATAAATCTGATTGTCTTTTTCACGTATAACCTGACTAGTGTGCATATTAGTTGGGTTACAATATTAACATTGCACTGCTGTATCTCTAACCTTATTTTCCAGGGGGTCTCCAGGGCAGTTACTGCAGGTTGAGCCCTGGTGGTAAGTGAGACAGGTGTGAGCACATTATTACTCCTGCCTTATGATTGTGAGTTTACCATTGTGTTGTATTTTAGGATATTAGGAGGGTTAGTGGGTGGTTATAGCTTCCCAGAAGGTATATCAGAGTTGATAAGCAACCCCTATACCATTTCTCTGGGTGGAGGCACCTTGATAGTGAACTCAGGCCCCTTAACCTGTGTATAGCCATACAGGCAGGGGTAGTAGCCCTTAGAGTTGCACCACCTAGGGGTTACATCTTGGAGGCACTGCTGGGATTAGCATCCACTAGTGGCCAAAAATCAGATTTTCAGTTCAGTGTAATTTTTCAGGAAAATTTGGAATGGAGACACCTTGATAGTGAACTCAGGCCCCTTAACCTGTGTATAGCCATACAGGTAGGGGTAGTAGCTGTTATAATAGCACTGCCTAGAAGTTACATCTTGGAGGCACCACTTTGATCAGTGCCCTTAGTGTCCAAAGTCTATGCTGGCTGTGAAATTGGCAGGAGAACAGGTCATCACCCTTACCAGCACTTCCCCATAGGTGTGTTCCAGCTATGGATGGTATTTTCTTTGAAACTACCCCTATCCCAGTGGGGAGAGGGACTGGGAGACCTGGAAAGTCCATGCTACGTGAATGGTGTATAAATGGCTTGGGACCAACAAACAGAAGTGGTAGGAAATTTTGGCAACCCTCCGGGGACCTGCTCTACTTGTCATTCGGGGGCTTCAATCTACTGAGTCCACCACATCTGCACAGCAGTACTTGAATGCCTTAATCTCTGTTTTTGATCCACATAAGAATTTGGAGCAGTTTTTATGGGAGTTTAAAGCAAAGCGTCAACAACCTGGAGAATTATTGTCGGCCTATATTTTAAGGGTGTAGGCCACCTTACAAAAAAATATTAGACCAGAGAGGGGCCACCCTACAGGAGTTAAATTGGATCTGAATTGATCACCTCTTGACGTCAGTTGAAGATCCTCAGTCCCTAATGTTCCAATTGCAGACCAGCAGTGCTTAAACGAGGCCCCATTTTTCTTTCACTGATGCGGGCGGTGCGAAGGGCCAAGCGCCTGCCCGATGAGAACTCTTCTGTGCTGCCTGCACCTGAACTCTCAGTTGACACTAAAGAACAACAGCAGTCCAGAGGTTCTTGAAACAAAGCAGGGGCACCTAGAGGCCCAAAAGATACATACTCTCTCTGTCTGGAAGACCGGCTGAGCAAAATGGAGTCCTGATTTGTTCAGTTGTGTGGTGTATTGCTAGGCATATTCCAGTGACCTGAATTTCCAGCTGATGTTGGAGATGCCAAGCCTGTAAGCAGTAAAGCTTCTGATCCCACCTCGTTGCTATTGGACACCTCCTATACAGATGCTTACTTCAAGGATTTTGTATTCTGTTATCCTTGTGGCCAAGACAGGCATCTGTAAAATGAGTGCCAGTCTGCAGCCGATCTGGGCAGAGTAATTAGCTGCCTGATAGCTTATCAGCGATCTCGGTTACGTGGCATACCAAGACAACCCCCCAAATCATCTAGATCTCATTCTGATCATGGCTATTGCTAAAAAGCACAACTGGTGACATACCAGAAAGTCCAGAACTAATTGCAATAAATGATTCCAATAGTATTATAGACAATGATGTTAATAAAGATAATGATGTTGAAAGTATCAGTAATGTATTACATGATTTAAATTCCATGGAATTTCCTCTTGATGATGAACCTGGAATTTCAGAACAATGTAATGAAAGTAATCTTGTTGAACCAGATCTAGTAGAGCAAGAAAGTGAAAGTGTTCCTTTTTCAGAACAGACAGCCAGTGCAGAGGTACCCCTTTCACCAGAAGCTAATTTATTGGTGAACAATGAGTCAGGACTAATCAGCTCAAATGCCACAGTTGAAAGAACTGAGCCTGTGTCTGCCCCTCCCAGAAAAACTGGAAAAGCCACAAAGCCTGTAGTGCATTTTAGTTATGACTCCCCAGGAAGGCCTGTAGACCTCCCATTACATGTAGTTCACAAAGGGGTGTACATTTATGAAAACTCTCTTCCAAAGTTAGGCTATTCTGCCACATCCAAGCTAAAAGTGAAGCTCTCCAATCAGTATGCTAATACCCTTGCCCCATGCAGCCCTAGTGTAGCTGATAGGGACAGACCCCAAGCCATATGGGTTAGTGTATAGGAGGCAGTACAAACAAGAATTGTAAGAGTGATATGTTTAACTACTTGAACCTGTTAACATGTTTATGAAAAGTGTTACGAAAATGTGTGCTTATGAAAATTTCATGTCAAATAGAAAAAATATAGTAGTACTGTTGTTTTAACCAATTATTTTTACTGATGCATCAGGTTTTATTTTGTGGTATACCAATGAAACATGCATGCATTTCATATAATGTTTTCTATATAGAATCTTATAGTATGTGTAGACTTGACACGGACACCACGTTTTTCCAGGCAGGGAAGAGTGTAACCCCCCTACCAATAGGGGTTTACTATAATGTCTTCCTGGGCTCCTAAATGCCCACTGCCAGGCTGGTGTCCCACCCTAGTATGATTCTGTGTATTTGTGTGAGAGTGCCCTAGTGAGCCCCCATGCCTATCCCTTTAAGAGAATAGCTAATCTGTGTCTAGAAATTGGTCTGTACTGGGTTCAACTGATTTAAGGCTTGCGACCGGCTAGACAGTGTGTTGGTTTGCTCCATTCTGCAGTTGCTACTTGTACAGAGGGAGCCTATGCAGGAACTGTGCTTATTTACTGTTTATATGCTGTTATATTAGAGTTAGAGAAGTCTGTCTAACCTGCTTCAATTGCAGCTCATTCCTTTGGATGGAAGCCACCATGTTAGGCCTGGGACTTCCAGTAATTGCACCAATTAGACCACTGGGGACCTAAAATGGATCCTGTCCCCAGGAGTCTTGTGAGAAGGAAAACTGTTGATTTTGTAGTTTAACTGTTGGCGCCTAAGTGAACCTGGAGGGGGAGCCCTTACTGTGACTGACAGCTCCTCTAGCCAACCGAACCCATTGGAGTTACAAGGAAAATGTTCTGTGTGCCATGAGACAGGAGATCAGTTAAAGTTGGTGGTTGAAGTAAGAACAGCTTGAACTTTCGAGCAGCTGCTCCCAGAAGGAGTGTAGGGGAATTGGCGGGAAGAGGCTAGACTTGCCTTCCTGCCACATTCTCCTGCTTTGAACTGTGTATTGCAGAAGTCAGACTTGTCCAATTTCCACCTTGGAACTGTGGCAGAAGAGAAAAAGAAGCTTGCCAGTGCCACTTGCGATTTGGACTGAAGATTTGCTTCTGAAGCGATCAGTCATGCTTGTGTATGGATCTCACTTGGATCTAAAGGTTTGCACAGTAAAGTTGTTAATTTGTAACCAGACTGAATCTGAACTGTTTTCCAAAGTAAATATTAATTTAAATGTGCTGATTGTGTTTCGTGGGTCGTAATTTGATTCCCCACAACCGAATATGTTCCGTCAGCTGGAGGCTTCACCAGCAGAAGATCATGAACTTTACCAGAAATGTTTACCCTGCCTGGGCCCTGCCATCTCAGCCTAGACTGCTACTCCTGCACCAGAGATTATTTTGGCGAGAGACCGGCTTGGGGATTTGGCCCCCTGTACAACACCATTGAGCAGGTTGTGACCATCTGGAGATGTGTCGTGTTGGCCCAGCTTCTCCTTGCCCCTTGATCATCACCATGAGGTCTACATATTGCCTGCAATGTACCAAGTTCCTGGTAGCACGAGTACAAATCAGGGTAGCTCCCTGCAATGCAAGCTAAAATCATTGTGGTGCCATCTAATTGTCTTTCTTTATTGGGTTTCTCAAAAGACTGAACCATCCGGCTCGGGATTACAAACAATCAATTGTCTCTGTGTATGCTAACTGCCTTTCTTTCCATTAAGAGCCTCAACATCAACTGCAATGCCGGCCACCCTAGGCAACGCTTCAGGCTAGCCTGTGTTGTTGTTGAAGTGTATCTTTGGGACTCAAAGTGCATGGCAGAAGATCCTGATTCAAATCAGGTTAATAATCATTTGACTAGATTCATGCCCCTCCCTTGTTCACGTCCCCTTAATAAATCTGATTGTCTCTTTCACGTATAACCTGGCTAGTGTGCATATTATCAGTTGGGTAACAATACTAAGATTGCACTGCTGTAGTGCTAACCTTATTTTCTAGGGGGTCTCCAGTGCAGTTGCTGCAGGTTCAGCCCTGGTGGTAAGTGAGAATAGTGTGAGCACATTATTACTGCTGCCTATCGATTGTGAATTTACCACTGTGTTGTATTTTAGGCCACTAGGAGGGTTGCTGGATGGTTATAGCTTCCCAGAGGGATATACCAGAGCAGATAAGCAACACCAATACCATTTCTCTGGGTGAAGACACCTTGATAGTGAACTCAGGCCCCTTAACCTGTGTATAGCCATATAGGCAGGGGTAGTAGCCCTTAGAATAGCGATGCCTAGGGGTTACATCTTGGAGGCACTGCTGGGATTAGTGTCCTTTATTGACCAAAAATCAGATTTTCAGTCCAGTGTAATTTTTCAGGAAAATTTGGAATGGAGGCAACTTGATAGTGAACTCAGGCCCCTTAACCTGTGTATAACCATGCAGGCAGCGGTAGTAGCTGTTAGAATAGAGCCATCTAGGGGTTACATGTGTGTGGTATTTTTTCTAAATAAAAAAATATATTTTGCAAAAAAAAAGATAAGAAAGCAACCAGGAGATGCATAGACAGGAAGAATATTGACCAGGTAAAACCCTGTGATGGTCACAGCAGGTGCAGAATGCCTAATAAGGTTACAACAAACCACAGACAGACGCTGATAGACAACAGAAATAGAAGCAAGCAGCCAGAATGTTGATGAAGCAAAGGCAGGTGACAACCAGAACAGGTGCTGACTAGAAGCACTGTAATCATGATGTGAAACAGCCACTGTGCAAACAACAGGAGTATCTACAGGGCAAGGCCTATCAATGACCAGCACAGACAATGATGCTGGAAGTGGTGAGGACAGAAACAGGCTCTGAGGATGAGTCACAGAAACCTCCTGAGAGCTAAGAATGCTGACAAGGCAAACCTATGTGACAAGCCACACACAAGTTGATGGGGAACTGTTGACAGAGAAGTGAAACACACTGCATGAAACATAGGACAAACCATTAATATTGATGCGGCAAAGACAAGCAACAACCAGCATAAACAGTAACGCTGTAAATGATGATGTCAAGGCAAACTGCAAGAACGTCTATGAGGTGTAGCCAGGTGATGGAGCTTAAAGGAACCAGAGACTCGTAGAAATGTACAACCTGCCTAAAAGCAAGAAACTCAGCTTGTCCCTAAGGATGGCCAGAACAGTATTACAGAGCCCAACAGAATGGACATTCTGCTTTTTGCTGAAGCAGTGGAACTCACAGGGAAGGGATCAGAAGACCAGTAGCAGAGGCACTGGGGGTGGGATGGTGGGGAAACCAACACTGGAGGCCCCAAGGGAGGGAGACTGATAATAACCATGGACAGGAGACCAACAGCAATCACAGGCGGGAGACAAATAACCATGGACAGGAGACCAACAGTGGCAGGATTGCCGGCGCTCTTAGGAATGCTGTTGGCAATGCCACAGAGAAGAAGGGCCCAGGGAACCTGTGCATCACAAAGTGGAAAATCGGAGTGCTGTGAGAAATGGTGTAGCACTTCGGCTCAGTCAGCATTGGAAGAACTATCCTATACTATTTTAATTTTGCAAAAGTTTGTTTTCATCAGTAAAATCGCTTTTGTTCATTAGTCTAAAATGAATCCCAATGAACAGTATTTAGAAAGTGTGGTTTTGTTGTTCTTTTTTAAATTGTTTTCTGTGGATCAGGAAAAATTCTCAATGCATTTAATGGTGTCACTGGGGATGAAGCAGAGCAAAACAATGAAAATGACATTGCCTCAAGGATCGCCCACTTTGGGCTGGGATCAATATGTCTGCATATGTCTGCTTAGCTGAGATTAAAGAAATGGTGGCAGGTATTAAATTGTAATTGGACATTCAGGTAGTGAAAACATCTATTGCTACAACTGAAGCTGATTTAGCTAAAATGAGAGGGAAGTTGGATGTGGCCGAAAGTAGATTAGCTTCTCTGGAAGACTTGTTGTATTATGTTTAGGACACTACTGAGTTACACACCAAGAAAATTCACATTTTACTTGAAAAAATTGAAGATGTAGAAAACAGGGCAGGAAGAATAATGTGAGGAGTGTGGGTCTCCTGGAGGGGGCAGAAGGGAATAATATGACAGCTTTCCTCCAGAATCTTTTTGTTTAACTGCTTGAAAATAAATGGCAATGGCCATTTGAAGTAGAATGGGCTCACCATTCTCTTGCCCATCAGCCACAACCAGGTAACACACCCAGATCAGTCATTGTTAATTTCTTGAAATTCACCATTAAGGAGGAAATATTGAGACTAGCCAGGGAGAAAATGTAGCTTTTCCGGTGAGGTGTGCGACAATTTCTATTTAATGGCTTTGCTGGAGAAACTATGTCTAAGTGTTAGGAGTTTACTAAGGTCAGGCAAACACTGCAAAGAAAGGGTTTTAGTTACTACATTAAAAATACAGTTTCACTAGTCATCACAAATACTGGGGTAATTGCCCTAGCCTGTATTTTGCCTGACAAAGCATGGCAATTTTTATCTGAGGGCCCTTCTTACAGTCATAATCACCAACTGCCATTACCAGATTCAAGATGAGCACCCATAGAACCTTCTGCATGAGGTTCCTGACAATTCTGTGCAAGTCATGCACACTATTCCTGCCATTCAGAGGTCCCCGGACTGTCACAACCTGGAAATAGCAATCTCCAATGTCCCCAAATGTCAGCCCAATAATATTTCTGCCCCATTCATTGTCTTATGCAGCGATCGCTAAGAGTAATGATAAGTCTTGGTCAGAACAATATTTAAGGAAAGTTAAGCTGATCCCTAGATCTTACCAAAGCTACTGCCTAGAAGGGTAACAAATCCTATGAAGTGGACCAGGAGCAGGAGCCAGGAGGGGCGGCCATTCTCCGGTGCAGGTTCCTCAGTCATTTCATTGCCACAATCAGAGAATAAGCAGTGAGCAACAGCAGTCGAAGACATGGTTCACTCAGATGGCACTTTCTACTTTCAGGTGGTATTAATGTGGATCTGCTCAGTTACCCAGTCAAAAGCAGGAATGGAACTCTCGTGGGATTTCCGTGTCATCCTTTGACCAAGATGTCTTTTTGTATAATGATCCTCTCTATTCCTTGCTGCTGATCGAATTACTGCATTTAACTTTTATACACCTTGGCCCCTTGTTTTGTTTACTATCAAGATGACCGGGATATTCAGGAGAGAGATGGAATTGTATCTGCAGTCTTAACTATGAATATGCCGTCCAGCATCCTAGGCAACTAGCACAAGGGGCGAGTGTTCTTACTTCTCTATGTATGGACCACGCTTTGGACTCATTAATTGGACCTGATATTGCTTGGACTACAGTGAAGCTTGCTAGGATGAAACCCAATTCTGCAGTATTCTGCAGCAGTTACTACAGGAAACAATGCAGTTTCAATGGGAGTTAATCCCTTTTGTCATGTAGGAAACTGTGACACTGTGCTTCATCCTCGCGGGCTTCATGGTATCATTGAACTGCCTGATGATAATTGACTGATCAGAGTTTTTCTATTAATTATCTAATACGAGCTGTACTAGCCTGATTCTGGTTTTATTTTACTGTTTGTTTTTTTCAATTATCTTTATGCTCCTCTCGGTCAGGGCATCTCTCAGAGGTGCTGTCTCAGCCAGACTCCTCAACTCCCATGCCTCTTCCCCTCCAGCACCCCCCAACCGGACTTTACAGCCCCCCGATCACCCCCAGAGAAGGGCTCGCCTCTCCTACTTAGCAGCCTTTCTGACATTAGAGGGTCCATCCTGTGGCGGGCTCGGTCAGCCATTGGGGAGACAGCCCAGTGATGGGGATGTGGGTGTCTGCCACTGGAGCCCTCAATGCTTCCCTCGACTGAGTGGAGATTTTCTCTTTCTGGTTGTCCCGTGGAGCTCGACCATGCAATGATGTCAAAGGCACTACGTGCTGACATCTGCTGTAGCTCTGCCCCTGCTTCTGCAGCCTGTTTCTAAGGCTGCCCCGACTACTGTCAAGGGCCACCCAGGAGTGGCGCATTCCTCAGATCCCTCCCCAGGAAGGGAGAGCAGTCCTCTGGACGCTCAATTACTTCCCTCTCCTGCCGACCCCCGGTGGCCTGAGTTTGCTCCCGAACCAGGGTTGCCGGCGTGACGAGAGGTGTGGTGTCCAGCACCTCAATCCTCAGCACCACCAGGCTGGCCTTGTTTTACTGTTCAACACAAATTTCATTAATCCACAATGGCGAAGTTAACAGTGATGGACTGCTCTTCCCCTTTTCTCCCCCAAAAGCTCTTTTGACTACAGTCTTTCTGAATTCCCAGCCCTTCTGCCTGCTAACCACCTTTTAAATCTAAATTCCCCCTCCCCACTTTTTTTTCTTCCCCTTCTTCTCTACCTCAGTACACTCAATCAATCAATCAAAATCTTTATTTAACCAGGCGAACACCATTGAGCAATGCTCATTTGCGAGAGGGACCTGGACAGTATACATAGTCATTATACATTCACAATGTTTACAAAGAAACCATAGAACAGATGGAAAAATGTAGCAAATACCATGTACAAGATGAATAACAGTATCAAAAACAGAAAAAAAACAGTATACAAAATATTTTAGGAGTTTCCATAAGCAAAGACGATATTTACAAAAATAAGCCTGGTAATTAACAAAAAGCATGAAGGAAGAAACCAACAGGAGAGAGATGGGATGGAAAGTTGATTCCGGTGGGGGTGGGGGGGAGAAGGGTAAAGGAAAGCAAAGGAGGAAGCATCTCTGGAGGAGAATATAGGATTACTAAGTGCGGTTGGGAGAGTGTTAGTGGACAGCGTGTAGAGACTCTTAACTTAAGATAAGGCAACAATCAGGGGAAGCAATTACAGGGATCCTTGAAAGCGCGAGCATAAAGTGTTTTGAATGCTGCTAAATTGATGGGGTGGACCAATTTCAGCGTTTTTTGCAACTTTTTCCAGATTAGGGGTAGTACATAGCTTATGGATGCCCTACCAAAGCACAATTTGACCTTGGGCACAGTATTTTTTTTTTATTTTATTTTATTGAAATCTAGGATTATAAATACCTTTGAGCAGGAACTGCTCGTTTACAAAGGTTCCATGTCGAAGGAATGGGGGTGTACATACATACAAAGGTCAACATAGTAATACATAGTTACACAATAAAAAGTAGTAAGAGACTGAGGCTTAGGAAATTCCAGTAATTCAAAATGTGCCAAATGTTAGATAGCATGACATACCAGCCAAGGCAATCTTAGAAATAAGTGCTGCAGGTGGTGGGGTGGGTATGCAGGCAGGAAAGCCATTGTCGGAGGGTAGAGGGTGAGGGTAAGAGCCTAAAGGGAGGGAGGGAGGATAAAGTCAGGAAATGCCCTGGGGAAGAGGAAAAGGAGAGGGGCAAGGGATAGGCAAGTAAGAGGGGCAAGGCGGGATAGGTAGCTGTCAAGACTGAAGTGGAGGGCAGTGGCGGTGGGCCCCTGATTAGCAAGGCAGTCACAACAACTAGCTGAAATGAGATGAAGTCGGAGTTGTCTCTTAAAGGGCCAAGAGCAGCAGTAAGAGTTCTTTTGTTGAGAGTATTGTACCACTGTGGTGCTCTTAGGCACGCCCTCTGGGCCATGGTAGTCCCGCATCTGGGGACAAGGAAGGTTAGTTGTTGTGAACTTCTAGTTCACTGGGTGCTGTGGTGGTCAATAAGGAGCTTTTCAATGCCCGGGGGCATGCACCTGAGGAGGACTTTTTTGGCTAAGAGGCAGGTTTGATACTGTATCCGGCTGATAAGAGGAAGCCATCCTGCCCTAGTGTACAGGTCACAAGTGTGTGTAAGTCGGTCAGCCCCAGTTAGCAGCCTGCATGCTTTGTTGAGTGCAACTGTAGTTCTGCAGAGGGCAGAGGTGGAGGCAGAGCCATAAATTGCTATTCCGTAATTGATGATGGAGGCGACTGAGCTGTTGATAGCCAACCGGAGAGTGTCAGGAGTCATGCAGTGTTTGTGCCTGTAGAGCAGGCCTATACGGATGTTGGTGGCTTTGGCGACAGAATCTATGTGCCGATGGTAGGAGAGTGAGCTGTCCAATGTGACACCTAGGTATTTAAAATCAGGAACGTGTTCAAGTAAGGTCCCTGTTTGGTTTAGGATGGTGAGGTCATCGGATTTGTACTTGCTTCTGGCATTGTAGAAGGTCATAACCTTTGTTTTGCTGTAGTTCATGACCAGTTTGTGTGACTTGAACCATTCTTCGATGCACATGAATTCAAGCTGTAATTGTTTCTCAAGGAGCTCTGCATTTTGGTGGTTGGTGAACATGACTGCGTCATCAGTGTAGAGCAGTAATTTCTGGTGGCAGACACTGGGAAGGTCATTGAGGAAGAGGCTAAAGAGTAGTGGCCCCAAGATGGACCCCTGTGGGACCCCTGAAAGGACTGGCTTTTCTTCCGAGGTGACACTGGCAATCCTAACCCGCTGGACCCTCTCCCCAAGGTAGCTTGAAAACCAGAGCAGCGCTTCATTGGAGAGCCCAATGTTTGATAATTGCTTGAGTAGGAGTGAGTGGTTCACAGTATCAAAGGCTTTCATAAGGTCGATGAATACTGCCCCTACACAGTTTCCTTGATCGAGCGTGGTATGGATGAAGCCCGTGAATTCTAATAGTGCAGTGGTGGTACTGTGCCCTTTTCGGAAACCATGTTGCTCAGGACACTGGATGTCGTATTTTTCCAGGTACTTGATTAGTTGGTCTGAGGCGATGCTCCAGGGCCTTAGACAATGGAGGGAGGATGGAGATGGGTCTGTAGTTGGAGTGCAGTGATTTGTCTCCACTTTGTGTACTGGTGTGATGGCCTGTTTCCAGCGAGATGGAACTGGGACATCCTAGTGATAGATTGAGGACTTTTGTCAGGGGTTCCAAGGACTTCTTGAAGGACAAGTGCTAACAACTTCAGGTCAAGGAGTCACCGCTGTAGCCTGCGTTATGAATGGCCTTCGAATATAGGTTCTGGCTTCATGCACTGGGATCTCCTTGAAGTAGAATTGTGGGGCAGGGTGTAGGAGAGAGTAGTTGCGGATGGTTACTACTAGAGGGGCATCAAAGAAATTAGAAGGAGAACACTATCCAAGTTGGAGAACGATTGTTAAAGGTGGTGGTGATTGTGTACAGGTCAGATGTTGGTGTTCCATTTATGTTGAGCATGGTGGGTGGTGACTTAGGATCCTTGCCTGTAAGGTCTTTCAAATTACTCCAACATTTTTTCCATCACCCCAGGAGTTGGAGAGCTTCCTTGAAGTATTTGCTTTTGGCGCTCCTAACTGCCCGTGCACTCATTTCTGGCAGCTTTATACTTTTGAATATCCCCAGGTTTGGATGTTGCATGGGCACAGTGCCAGAGATGATCCCTATGTTTTAGTAAAGTGATTAGATCGGGGGTTATCCAAGGGTTAGCTCTGCCCCTGACCTTCAGCTTTTTGAGAGGTGCAAAGATATTGCAAGCCGCAGTGAAGTGGCTGATGAAAAGGTCTAAGGCTTGGTTTACATCAATGGCAGAGTCGATTGGTGTCCAGTTCAGGTGACTTAGGTGTGTCTTTAGTAGCTCAAGTACCCCTGCTTTAACACTCTGTTGTAGATTATTTTAGGAGGGGGCTTAATGAATTTGTTTGTCCAGGTACATGTGACCGGTGAGTGGTCACTGATCCAATCAGGGAGCACTGAGACTTTTGAGATTCGTTCAGGGTGATTAGTAATTATCCAGTCCAGAAGTGTGTGCAACCCTGTCCTATAGTTGCATCTGGTGGGGGTGGTAACAAGCTGGGTGAGGTTCTGCGACGTGACAGCATCCTTGTAGTTTCTGGCTTCCAGCGATAGCCAATTTATGTTGAAGTTGCCTAGTACTACAAGTTCAGAGTTTTGGTGTAATCCCTGTAGGCTTTCCAATATGCTCATAAATCCATTGGGTTGATCTTTAGGGGGTAGGTACACAGAGGAAATGGTGAGCTCCTTGTTGTGCGCCCCAAATAGAACTTTAATAGTGAGAACCTGAGAGGGTGGTTTAGGGTTTGAGAATGGTAAGACTTGACCCAGATAGGAATTCCTCAGGTAGATGGCACAGCCTCCACCTCATTTGGAAACCCTGTCCTGCCTGAATATGGAGTATCCAGGGATGGTGACTGCAGCATCTGGTATCTTGGGGTTAAGGCATGTTTCGACAACAGAGAGTACATCAGGGCTATGTTGCTGGACCCAGGTTTGCAAGATGTCAAGTTTGTTAAGAGACAGCAGACATTGATTGAGGCTAATGTGAGGGACCCCTCCCGCCTTTTTGTGCCATGGGGTGCTCGGCTGGTAGGCCCCGGGTTAGGATGAACATTTCCAGATATCAGAAGTAGCATAAGTAGTATCCTAAGAAGGTACGCTTTAATCATTTTGCAGACTAGTTTTGTTGTAGGGCATCTAGTCCTCTTGGCCTTGCTGGTCTGTGTTCGCTCCGTGATATTGCAGAGCACAATATATAAAGCCATGTTCTCAGAGGTGCCACGAGATTGATGAAAAGTAATCAAATCCACAGGAAATGGTGAACTACCAGGGACCAGAAAACTGTTATTGTAGCTCAAAGACCCAGACTGTGATAAATTCCCAAACGGGTTAAATTCCTGAAGGTGATGAACACTGGCCTGGGGCATATGCAGGATGTAAAAATCCTTTTTAGTATCTAGCCTTTGTTCTCCAAAATCATTGTGAATAGACCTCAAAGACAAGTACACATCTTTTAAAAACAAGTCAGACGGAAATGTGGATTCAATGCAGCACTCCACAACTCAGTGCTTGTATAACAGATTTACTGACCTTACTTTTGGCTTTGATGGCTTCCAAAAAAGTTGATTTATGATGAGAATGCCAATACCTGGTGGTGATGTTTTGCAGTTTCTTTGTCCAGGAAATGTTCATAGATGTTATGTCCAAGAATGGTCCAGTTCCTCCAAGCAGAAACACAGGAAAATCCACAAAAACAAAACTACTGACAGAGACAAACACACACAGCCAGCCACACAGGCTTGTGAAGTAACCACTTATAGTAAGGGAGATATAAGATGCACTTCTCAGGGCATACTTGCCTACTGTGCTTAGCGGTAGACAATCCAAGATATATTGGGGCAGCTTCTTAGTGATAGCCCTGAACGTCCAGAGGGCGGTGTTTTTCCTGTCGCCTCTACTGGAGGGATGATCATTCCACAGCAGTGTATAAGGAGCAGTGATGCATAGAATAAAGAAGACCAGTAATAAACCTTAAGGGTCTATGATAGAGTGTATCAAGTTTAGCAAGCGCTGCAGCAGGGTCCTGGCTATAGACGAAGTCCGCATAATCTAGTAAGGGCAGGAAAATGGTTTGGACCAGTCTCTTCTTCGCATCCCATGGGTGCTATGTGACAAGGGCGACTGCAGGACAGCGACCCGTAGAAGGGCGCAAAACCACCAGGGCGACTGAAAAACAGTTTGTTGTTTATTGCAGGGGGCTTCGCCCCCCACACCCCCCTTACTTAGGATTCCTACTCCGGGGGGGTATACAACTCGGGGAAAGAAGAGAAAACCCAGGTCACTCTCATTGTCGGCTCCATTGTGCCGTCACCCTTACGACCAGTCGCTGACATACAGTCGCCCACATCACAGGCTACCCATCCTGTGTGAGAATGTGTTTAATCCTATAGAAGAAACCTAGCCTCTGTCTAAGCTTTTTTATCAGTTCTTCAATATGGTCATTAAAGGAACATCTATAGTCAATCCAAACCCCCAGGTATTTGAACTTGTTTACATATTCCAATGGTTCACCTAGGAGTGTAATAATCTGTGGTAACATTCCATAGGAGGCCGGGTTCGTTGCATGGGTAAAAGGTGAAAAGAACATCACCTTGGTTTTTTTGGTGTTTAGAAGTAGTTTCTCATTCAGTAGCTGAAGTTACAGCTGATTGAATTCCTATTGAAGATCTTTACATGCTGCTTTAGGGGTTGGTCTACTGATATAGAGCACTGTGTCATCTGTGAACAGATGTATGTTGGCAGACTTGATACTGGCATCAATTCTGTTAGTATATATTGCAAAAAGCAGTGAACCCAATATGGAACCCTGTGGTACACCTCTCAATACGGATTTTAGTGGTGAGAGTTCCCCTTCCACTTTTTCCTGCTGAAGCCGACCTGTAAGGTAGTTAGAGAACCATCTCAGGAAAGTGGGTCCAAGCCAATGTTAAGGAAGGAAGAAAGGAGCAGGTTGTGGTTGACAGTATTGAATGCCTTGCTTAAGTCTAAAAATACTGCACAAACAAGATTCTTGGAATCCAGTTCACACTGCCAGTCATTAGTCACCTTAGCAAGTGCCGAGTTGGTACTATGTCATGGTCTGAAGTCAGACACTGTGTGATTGCTAGCTGAATTTATTAATTGGCTAGCTTGTTATTGTGAGAAGGTGCTTGAAGTAATGATGGAATTTACACTAAAGAACTGCTCAGTCTGAGGTGCATACAGTAGCTTTAAAGGTAATGTACCTGCCGCCCTCTGAAATCTGGCTCATACTGAATGGTCATTGGGAACTGGGGTTTCTCGACCTTATAATTAGCTGTCTGTTATATGATGTCCAGGCTTTATATACTGAATCCTTCTGTGCTCTAGTTAATTTTTAATTATTTTACTAGCATCACTTATTTTACTGACTTATACTAGATCCCTTATCTTATTATACATTGCTTCAGTCACCCTGTCACCTCCTCTCTTATTGAATAGGGAGCTTTAAATGTACTATCTACCGATAGTAACATCGTAACATCGTCCTATGTATGATGCCACTCTGTCTTGATGCTTTTTGGATAACTGAAATCCTTATTGTACAAGCAGGAATTTCATCTATCTGATGCAGACAGTGTACACTGTCATTAACTTTTAACTGATTCTCAACTTGTGAGAGAGCTAGCACCTTGATATTTTTTTTTCTTTACCGGTGCAAATAGCAACCTAGTCCTAATGTTTTTCTCCCCCTTTACAATTTTAGTGAAGTGTTGATCTTATTGTTATCTAATTATTTAAGAGTTATCTGCCCTTTTTAGGGCTGTGGGCGAAACCTACAGCACTATTACGCGATCGACTCAGTAGCTCTAAAAAATGGGCGATTGTGGAACCTTCCATTGAACTTTTGGAAGTATTCTTCTGAAAGCCAAATGGCGCTTGAACCCCTCCGCTTCGGTCAGCCACTACAGAATAACAACCACACTATTTTGGCTGTTACGTCTGCATTCCGGTACATGAACTGCGCATGCACGACTCGTGCACATGCGCAGTTCTGCTGGCACCATCATGTTGTGAATGGCAAGATGCCATTCATCGCAACTGCACATGCGTAAGTGTCACACATGTGCAGTTGTGTCACCAGCAGCAGCTCTGCAGCATTCTGTGCCCCTCCACCAACTCAAGTGGCATACTGGGAGCCCACACTAGTGTGCCAAAAGATTTTTCTGTGACCCTCCAATTCATCTGGCACTCTGGGAGCCCATCCCAGTGTGCCCAAAGATGTTTATTTTTTTCTGCCGACATTGGGGTGTCCAATCCCCGTGTCAGCATTATGTGCACCCCACTCATGCGGTACACTGGGAGCCCACCCCAGTGTGCCTAATTTTTTTTCTCCCCCACCCCGCCAACATCAGGGTACCCAATCACCGTGTCAGCATCCTGTACAACCTCCATCCCCCAATTATGTGGCACACTGGGAGCCCACCCCAGTGTGCCTAAATGTATTTTTTTTCTGTTTTCTGTAAAAAAGAAAATGGTCTCTCATCATCACTGCACTCGTTTTTTTTTTCCTATAAAAAAGAAAACGGTCCCTCGTTGTCACTTCAGTCAGGGGGACTCCATCCCCACCCTCCCACTGAGCACCCCCCTCCCCACACACCCCCTTACCCCATACTTACCTCCGGAGGTTGGCACCGTCTTCTTCTCTGGACCGGGACACATCTGCACTCTTCAAAGCTAAACCGCAAACTGAAGAATCTAAGGTAAGCATGCTATAATGCCATTTAAAGGGTCTTTCAACTTATGCTGTTAAATCACCCATTTTTTTGAATTTTTGCTCCAAATTTTCAACATGGGGTCCTTGGGACCCCACCTCATGAAAACTGTCACTGTTATTTTGTTACTTGGTTGCGAAAGGTGATTTTGCAGTCGCTGTGCAGAACCATCTTTTGGGATCAAGTCACAAAATGACAGTGCCACTGTTCAAGAGGTGAGGATCCCAAAAAGCCCATGTTGCAAATTTGGTGAAAAACTTCCAAAAAATGACTGCATTACAAGAGTGCATTGCACAGTTCCTACACATGCTCCTAACTTTGTGAAATGTTTAATGTAACCCCTACCCAGGTATGCCGTTTCCATCTAACAGGTCTACCATGTGGGCTGGGTTCGGCAAGGAATATGTCACTCAGCACATTGGCTAGGCTTGGCTACTCTGCATAGGGGCACCCAAGTAACTCCAGACAAAGGAAGCAATAACTGTAATGTCCAATACCAGAAGTGGGATTCTAAAGTGTGGCTTTTATTCACATCCAACAGAATAAACAAAGCATAGACAGACCCCCCACAGGGCTATACTCCTGGTAATGCAGTTTTAAGGAGACCAGAACACATCCTCATTCACTTTAGCCCTCAGGCACTGAAACACACTGGGCACACAGCCCGCACTTGTACTCTGCTCTGGGTTTTCCCTGGCTTGGCTCCCTTGCCAGTCACTTGAACACTTTCCATATAGCATGGAAACATTGACTGGTGGCTCCCTAAACCACCTATGAGCACTTCTGCTCCATAAGGGAATCTTCTTCATCAATCCCACATCTGGGTACTTTCCTCAGGCACTGGCCAAGTACCTGAGAGAAAGCAACAGGTGTCCCAGAGCAAATCCGTAGAGGTGAATTTGGTTACTACTGATGGGGGTCTCCCACCTCTCGCTCCCATAATTCATACCCGGCCATTTCTCTGGACTGAAACACCTCATCCTTTAACACACTTTGCTGTGTAGATTGTTGCTAAATGTATTTCACATTCAGTCTACTGTCTTTACATCCCATTGGTGCTGGACTTGAACATACTTAATAAGTGGCTTTGTCCATTACTCTAGACCCCCCAACGAGTTAAATAGTCCAATCCCCACATCATCCATACTGTACTTGGCTGTCTTTTCCTGACTGCACAGTAACGGTCCCTTTAGTTTCATCTTGATGCAGGTGAAAAAACATAGCCCTTTAGCAGAGCGAACTCATCCTTACGTTGCAGGTGCCCCACAGGCATTACCTCCTCAAGGAACTCTCGTGCAGAGCTTCTGGTGCATCAGCACAAACTTAAACAGGCAGCTTCTTTTCTCTAGCTGGACCAAGGGGGTTGCCTCTGGAAGCAGGCTGATACTTTCCCCCCATTCCCGCAGAGATGGGGCCCTGAGCCATTGAGAGAGGTCTCCACCACTTCAATATGCCCTTCCTGTGTTCCTCTTCAGATGGAAACACACACCTAAAAAACCAAAGTAGCTCTTTGACAGAGCTTAGAGCCCTGAGGGCCTGATTACAGCAGAGCACCTCTTTCAGACTGCACCCACTCTACTGAACTCTTACAGACTCACTTCAAATTATCCAATGTTCTACTCTAACCTCCAACTGCAACATTCCAGTGTGGCTTATGCAGCTGCGACAGTTCTAAATGATGTCATCCCCTCAGTCTCAGCTGAGACTGAGAACAGAGTGAGACAGTGTGAAATCCATTTAACTGGAGTTTCACAAGCTGCCTTTCCTGCCTACCACTAGGTCTTACTGGGATTCTAGTAACCCCGGGTAACAGGGGGAGTTACATTAATATTTTCACTCCACATCTTCAGCATTGCCATTTTTGCACACCTCCTTCAAAACAGTACAGCTGTCATTTTCCACAACCTGTCCGAAACATGTTTTCATACCTGTGGCACAGAATAGCACATTCGCTCTGCGAAATCACCTTTCGGGACAAGTGAACAAAATGACACTGGCACTCTTCATGAGGAGGGGTCCCAAAAAGGCCATGTTGAAAATTTGGTGCACCACCTCAAAAAAATAGCCAAGTTACACCCGCGGGCATTGAATAATTCCTATGTACATGTGTAACTTTGGTCACTTGGTAGCTTTTCACAGCCCTATCAGCTCTGGCTAGAACTTGTTTTGTTTGGGAGCTAAGTAAAGAGTTTTAGAGTGTGATTCACTAGTCTGTTTTTATCATATTAAGAGAGTGTTAGATATTAGATTTATCTTTTACTACAATTTATTAGTTTTATTCATTACTAAAGTTAACTTCTTCCATTTTTTATCAATATGTTTTTATTATTTAAATTAAATAAATTACAACAGAAGATAATCATAAAGATTGACGCAAGCATATTGCCAATATCATACAGTAAAAAGATTTTTTAGACGTTTAAATATATAAACCCTAAAATGTATTATAAATATCTATCTAAGATATAAGTAATGTTGGCCTAAAAACTAATCCAATATCTTAGGACAAGAACATTTACTTTGAAAACATTTGTGAGTTTACACTATTCAGTTCATGCATACAATATTAATGTAACCAGTACTTTCTTCTATTTGCCACACCTATTTGTTAATTTACAGTTTACTTGGTACTAATCATTTCAAAATGTCTCCAAATCAGTGACATATAGCTTCCTGGAATGTTAAGTGTCTAGGATCACCTATAAAGTGTAAGAAGGTACTAAATTATCTTCAGAAAGAAACGACTGACATTGCACATTTACAGGAAACTCATCTTCTTCCCTTTGAGGCCTCTAAGCTGAACAAACTCTGGTCAGAGCCAAAAAGGCTGCTATACATTAACTTGATATGAGAAAAAAAAAAGCTAGCTTGGGCCTACAAGCCTGTTTCTCCGTGTTCAGTGGCCTGAAGCATGCCTACAAGGCTGTTAGCTCCCTTAGGGACAGCAGTGTGAACCTTTTTCTGGGAGAAGGAAGAGCTGGGATGTTTGTTTGCAGTGCTGTCCATATTTATTTATTTATTTATTTAAATTGTGTTTACTGGGTGGATCCATTAAGACTAGGAAGTCCCTTTTTCAGGGGTGACCCGGGGTTAATTACATACAGATGAATACAGAGTACATTGGTTTACATGGAGAAGCACTGAGCAGATAAACAGAGATACTTGTTTGTAAATTCATGTAGAGGCACAATGCAATATATTATATACAAAAAGGTAAAGTTGTGAGTTACAGACATTTAAAATCACATGATAGTTCACCACGCCGGTGACCCAGGTTCAGGAATGGACTTGGGATGCCAGGAGTCAGCAGGGGAAAGAGGATTGAGCATCTAGAGGACTGCACTTCTCTCCTGGGGAGGGTTGGGGAGCTTGCCTCGTTCTGCAGCGGCCCCCGGTGGAGACTGGGAGTACTGCAGAAGCGATGCTAAATAGGCTAAGAAAACCAGGGAAAATTGCTTCTTGACTGATAGGATGATGGCTGCCCAGAACCTCACCTCCACAAAGCCCCCGGACAGCCAGGACTGACCTCAGCAGCACCCAGGGCCAAGAAGGTAAGCCACAAGGCACATTCTCTCTGGAAGGAGGGGTCTCATCCAAAGAAGGGATACGTTGAGCTACCCTATAGAGTGGCTGCAATGTGAGGTGGGAGTTGGCAATGGGGATTCTTGGGGTAGGCGAGAGTGTCCTTGGTATCCTGAAGGAAAGGTCAGTCAAGACGAAGAGGCAGATAAACAAATAATGAAAAAAACAATCACATGGTAGTTAATATTTCTAGCAGGTAAGTGCCAAAAAGATTCATAAGTAAGGTTCAAGAGGAAAGAATAGCTTACTCAGCAGTTACAGTTGCAGATACTTAATTAAAGTAGGTGGACTTTGAGGCCTTTTTTGAAACTGCCAAGGGATGCACATTCCTATAGACTGGTTGGGAGGGTGTTCCATAGGGTAGGGATAGCAGTGGTAAATAACTTGTCTCGATCAGTGGTCCATGTGCAGGGGACAAATAGTTGATGGGAGTTGGATGATCTAAGAGGTTGCCTAGTTGGTTTTTTGGTAACAGGTCTTTAAGGGTAGGGGAGCTTTGCTAGTCTGTAGCTTGTTAACTAGGCAGAGGGGTTGGAAGGCTAATTTCCTTTCCAGTGACGGCCACTGAAGTGAGTTCAGGACAATACAGAAGTGTTCTATTGAGGGGTCAGCTACAGCAAAGCAGCCAATTCTATGGTATAGAGATTTAAGTTTGTGCAGTTCAGTATTCCTGAGGGAGCAAGGATTGAGGATCCATGGAGCAAGGTGGGGAGTAGAATAGAATTTGCAATACGATGTCTAGACTCTATTATGAAGAAAGGAGCAAGGTAGTATAAGAGACCCAGTTTTTGATTTAGAGACTTGGTTAGATGGTCTGTGTGAACCCTGAAGGTGCAGTATTGATCAAAATACACCCCAGGTACTTAATTGAATCGACAGCCTCAACATTTGTATCGTTTAGGGGGCCAACAGCTTGCAGGGATGGGTGCTTCAACCCAGTGAACATAAAGAAATAAGTTTTAGGTGTAGTCCAGCTTTTGTTTTTTTCTGTTATCAGGTCAATGTATACCAGTTATTTTGGCTCTGACCACAGGTTGTTTATTACTGAAGACATTTTAAATAAAACACAATATTTTTCCCTGAGACGAAGGTAACTAAAGTGCGGTTAGATAGAAAGGCTGTTAGTGAATAATCACACAAGAAAAATAAACATTCGCACTAAACTGTGAATGAAATTGACTTTCATATCATTCACATAGGTAAACTGCAACGTGTATGTGTGGGGAGCACAGTCTGTCATTACAGGTACCACTACAAGCTTAAAGCTTTGAACTCTCTTATCAATAGCATACTGCTGTCATTTGATGTTTAGCTATGACAGTATTACATAATTTAATAACAGTAGCACAGCTAGACTGAATGTTTAAAAGATTCTGCAAAACTTTCCCTTGTCTTTTGTGCTCCATTCCTGAATATTGCCTTTTATTTCTAGATCGTATCATGTTATCTTCTCCCTCTTTGTTAGCATTTTTCTGTGCACCAATAGTAGATTGGGCACATTCAGGAAGCAATATCTGCTTTACGTCCTCTCCCATTTTTTGGGCACCACAATTAAAAACTCATGGATAGAAAATATAAATGTTGTGCCTTTGGTGTTGTTTCTCTGAACCATTGCATTCTCAGTTATGCAGCTGTGCTTTGTTTGTTGCGTGTCAGTTTCAAGGCTTGCAATAAGTCCTGGTGTTGCTTCTTTCTTCAGCCTGTGCATTCTGCCTATTGTCAATTTTCCAGTGGCCAACACCATTTCAGTATCAAACACCATCATGCTGTCAAACCCCAGCATGTTGTTAGTTTCTATGTCTAAATCAGGCACTGACATGGCACCCGTCTCCAGTCAGCATTAATGAGAGCTTTCTCTTGCATTAGAGGGGAGATCTCTGGCTCCCTTTTACGGATCTTAAAAGACCATATTTATGCAATATGTACCACAAAAAAAAGCAAGCACACAAGTTGTAAAATATATATTAATTTATTCAATGTACATACTCAGTTACCATCAGAGCTACTTGTAATGACAGACTATGTGGGGAGCACAGTCTGTCATTACAGGTACCACTGACCATAAATGAACTTAAATAAATTCATATATCCTATGCCTTGGAAGCCTTACTTTCCCCGAACAGAGTTTCTGGCAAACATCACCTAGAAGAAGAACAATAGTAAATATTTTACCTGCTCTGTGAGCAATGTGTTGTAAAATCACCATTCTGCCCAAATTATTGTTACCTTCCTGCAAAATTAGCAAGCTGTGTGAAGCACTTGGTCAAGCAAACTGAATCCACAACTCTGCCCCAACTAAATCACTGCTCACAAACTGGGTATGAAATTTGCCATTGTGTTTCCAGGTGAATTTTGCCAGAGATTCTGTTCGGGGGAGGTTGGGGATTCCAAGTCAGGGGAATTTTGTGAGAGCCCATAATTTAGAAAGGGTTATTATGCTACAGAAAATTAAAAGGATACAGTCTGCAGTAAATTATACCTTTGCTCGGGAATGCTGCAGGCAGGCAGGCAGGCAATCAAGATAGCGACAAGGAGATAAGTACAGCATAAACTATCATGTGTGTTTCCTAAACACATACGATTACTAAATCCCCAGCACAGTGGCTTCAAAGGTGCTCTGCAAAAAGCATATGTACCAAAAAAGAGTGAGCGCACACAAGCTGCAAAAAGATATATTAATTTATTTAAGTGCAGTTACGGTCAGTGGTTCCTGTAATGACAGACCGTGATCCCCACAGATATATCTTGCAGTTTACCGATGAGCATAAAATGAAAGACAGTTTCATTCACAGTTTAGAGCAAATCTTTATTTTTCTTGTGTGATCGGTCACTAACAGCCTTTCTAACTAACCACACTTCGTTTAGTGTTGTTTTGACTTCATGTCAAATCTTCACAGTCACACACTTGATGTCAGTCTGTGCACAGTAATGTGCAAGAAAATAGTGCAGCGGGTGAGAGATTGGAGAAGGAAACACATTTTAGTGAATGAAGAAGACACAGACAGATTTGCAGGAAGTGTATTTCAACACCACTCCACAGTAACAACACAGCTGTGCTGGGTTAGAAATTCTAGTTTGACCCCTTCTTCTAGTAGCAATACATCAGCATAGCTCTGATACTATGCAGCTGTAATAAACGTTGGGGGTCCCAACTTTCATTACAGCTGCATGGCATCAGAGCTATGGGGACCTGACAGAGTTCAGCATATATAATTACAAACAAAGGAGAACTTTAATTTTAATAAGAAAAGGAATTGCTTTTACTAAAAACTGTCATGCTACGGACCCTGAATGCCATTATCAGTTCCAGGAGGGTAGTATTTAACGGTAGGAAGATTGTAATTTGTAATCTCTATGCACCCAATAAAGACTAATCTGCTTTCTTTGATAATATCTCTTTACAGATCAGCTCCTATAAGGAGCATGAGGTATTTTTTTTTTAGCATTCAAAGATTTTATTGATTTTATAAAAAGAAGGGACATGTTCACATATACATGGAAGGTTGTACACTTGATATACATCAGTAGTGAACCAACACTAATCTTACCAAATAAGCCAACTAATTAACACCTCCCCACCCAATTCCCCCAGCCTCCCCACCCCTTAGAATGTGCCTTAATTTATTAATAAAAGAGGAGAAGGAGACCCCTTCATCTCTTAGTCAAAATACCTAAAACAATGCACCCAATTAACCCTGGATACAGCTAAGTTACATCACTCCTACTTTAAATATAACGCATACAATTTGCCCCATTTTTTGTCAAAACCTAACATGTTCTTAGGGTATTAGGTTGGGTTAGGGTACTAGGAATGATGAAGAACTAAGATGGCGGCCATGCTGGGTTGACTTTCTGTATAGCTTTTTTTCGTGTTTCATTTTGCTTTTATTTTGTGTTTAATCTTGTTAAGTTCGCTGAGTTTGTATTTCATTTTGTTTCTTTTCTTTCCGGCAGTCAGTTGGAGTTCCGTTCTATTTGTTTGCAGTCCGCATTTATCTGTAGTCCGTTTTGGCAGTTGCGTCCATCTGTCTGTTAAATTCCGGTTCTGGACATCGGTCCTGTACTGAGACTGGGGCTATTCTTGGAACTTTATTGAACCCCGTTTTATTCTGCCTGCATTATCCAGTTTGGTGGTTGCTGTGGTCCTGTCAGCAGGATCGGGAGACTGGAGAGGAACAGTGCTGGTTGTTTGAACCTGGAGGGCAGGCGTGACTGGATCTGCATTCCTGCTCAGGTGTTTGTTGTGTCGGGCAGGTTTGTGCTGCAGACTGTGTGCTGTATGGACTGTGCGCCGTGTTTGGGGTGCTGCTACTGTTTTTGGACTGGTGGGACTGAAGAGAAGACTACTGGTTTTGAGTTGAACATCTGTATAGCCCAGAAAGTGAACTCAGAAAGTGAACCAGAAAGTTTTTCCATCGGAGGAGGATAAGCTTTGAGGAGTCACACTGGGAGATAAGTACTTTGTGATTGCTGGACAGTAGTGTCTGTGAACTGCTTCAAGAAACTTCTGGCATGTTATGTTGGCGAGTTTATTTTTTAATTAACGGACTTGTGATGCTTCACTGAAGTGAGGACGATCTGGGCATTTAGTATTCCGCTTCATACTCGTCCTTTGAGGGGTGCCTGTGTGTGCATTGGGGCCACTACAGGGGGTGCCAATGCACATCTAAGGAAGAGTGGATGTGCTATCGGTGGCCTATAGGTCTCTCGGGGGAGTCTTCTTGTTAGTGGGCTCCAGCTGGGGTCCAAGGTCGCGGCTCCATAGAGCTGGGTATTTCCCTCATGGGGTGAGTGGTGGAGGGGATTTTTCTTTCTGCCCTGACTTTCCGATAGCAAGTTTTGATTTCTAAATAAATATTTTGTTGGGAATTGAATTGCTGCATATGAATTGAATTTTTACCTCGGAGGTAGTGAGAGAACCTCTGTGGTTTTAATGACTGATTGAAAGATCCTCCTATTGGTAGTGAGAGTGCCTCTTGGATATTCATCTGCAGACTGCTTTTCAGGACTTGGGCCCCCATGGACTTATTGATTGTGGGGCCTAAGAAATCTCTGGGATCCTTTTAGAGGTACCAGCGGCTGGTGAGAGCGGTGCCGGGGCTTCTTGAGGATTATATTGTGGACTTTTCTTGGGAATTTGACTGTCAAAAGATTTTGAACATTTTGAGTAGAAAGTGACTGTGCCATTCTGTGTGTTGGCATTTTTATTCGATTTGTAGTTTTTTGAATTTCTTTTGTAAATTTTATTTAGAGTTTTGTTTTACGGGATTGTTTTGGGGGGTTTTGGTGTTTGATTTGTGTGTATGTGTGTTTTGAGTGTGTGAGTGTGTGTGTGTGTTTTGTGTTTTTGAGATTACGTAATTGGGGAGGATGTGTCTGGGAATGCGCGTAAACTTGGGTCGGGCCAGGATAGTGTATGGGGCATCTCGGCTGCTTGATCTTCGGCCCTTTTTCAGTCCTCCTGTATCAGACACTACAGCTAGGCACTGTAGGGAGGTTGGAATTGGGAGGAGCCATAGGACTCGATTGGGGCTGGGTGCCCCATGCACTATGGGTGGTAGGATCAAGGTGGTGGGGTGTAGAAGGTGCCCTGGGATTAGACCAGACTTGGGAAGAGGCCCGATGTGTTTAGTTCCTGTCACCAGGGTTCCCACTAGATTGAGGGGGCAGGTAGCCAGTAGGGCTGCATTGTCCACTAATCCCCTGAGGGTGGTGCTTTACAATGCCAGATCGGTCAGAAACAAGACTGCAATTATAGCAGACTTGGTTTCTCTGGCCAATCTGGCTTGCATTATGGAAACCTGGATTGGTGATAATGCTGGCCCAGTTTTAGAGGCTGCCATCCTGTCTGGGTTTACTGTAGTGCACTGCCCCAGAGTGGAATGCAGGGGGGGTAGCCATTTGTTTTAGATCTGAGCTGGGCTTCACCGTGCACCCAGTGAGAACACCATGTTCTTTTGAGTGTGTGGCCATCCATGGGGGACCAGGCGCAGGTTGCTTGGTCCTCCTGATTTATTGCCCTGCTGGGGCGTCAGGAGATTTCCATCATGAAGTGGCCGATTTCATCGTCGGTGAAACACTGGAGGCCCCCAGGTGTTTAGTACTGGGGGACTTCAATGTTTGGACTGAGGATGAATCATCTCGGCTGGGTTATAATTTCCTCCAGATGATGTCCTCTCTGGGCTTCGTGCAGGGAGTATCCTCCGCGACTCATCAGGGTAGCCACATGCTGGATTTGGTGTTCTCGCTGGGGCTTGAGATAAATGGTCTCAGTGTTGATAGGGTCATTTGGTCCAATCATTGCACAGTGAAGTTCCAGTTCGGGGCCCCCCCTGGTAGTTTTTCTCCTGCAGAGATGGTCAGCTACTGCCCTTTAAGGGGACTTACCCCGAGGGTATTTTGGCAGTGGCTGACCTATCTAGAGTGGACAATGCATGCAGGGGGGTGTGCAGTAGTGAACGCCTATAATAGGGCACTTTCTGGTGCACTTGACTCCCTCGCACCAGTCCGTGTACGACCCAGGTCTTCTCACGTGAGGTCCCCTTGGTTTGATTGGGAGCTCAAGGAGATGAAGACTCTGGGTCAGAGATTAGAGCACTGCTGGTGGAGGTCTGGCCTGGAGGTGGACAAACTGGCCCTGCGTATGCACTGTGGTGCATACCAGGGGGCAATCAACCGTAAGAAGGCAGAATTCCTGTCTAGGGAGATTGCTGCTGGGAGGAACTGACCAACTGTGCTCTTTTGGACTGTGGACAGGCTTCTTCATCCTGCCTGTCTACAGCTGAAGGTAGCTTTTTCGAATGCACTGTGTGATGGATTTGCTCAGTTCTTCTCGGACAGGGTGTCTGCCATCAGGCTGGGGGGTTCCGCCAGTGGACCAGAATCTGGTCGACAGTGGTCGCCATGGGCTTCCAAAGAGCACTCCGCCTGTTTGGGGTGAGTTTAGACTGGTGGAGGTGGCTGAGGTCATTGAGATTTCTTCTAGACTTTGGCACACCTTTTGTGAACTGGTTCCGGTGACAACTCATTTCTTAATGAGATGTGTTGACTCTGTTGACCCGGTGTTTGCCTTGATTTTCCGGTGTTCCTTGATGGAGGGGGTCTTCCCTGATGTCTTGAAGGAGGCATTGGTGAGGCCCCTTCTGAAAAAGCCATCGTTGGACCCTGACATCAAGGCAAATTACCGTCCTATCTCCAATCTTCCATTTTTAGGTAAGACTGTTGAGAAGGTGGTGGCGCTTCAGCTTGATGAGCACCTCGTGGCCCATAATCTTTATGAACTATTTCAGTTGGGGTTTCATGTAAGGCATAGCATGGAAACTGCACTAACTTGGGTGCACAATGACCTCCTTATGGCTAGAGATCGAGGGGAAGGGACAATTCTTGTTCACCTCGATCTCTCTTCAGCATTTGACACGGTGGATCATCGAGTGTTACTTGACTGCCTGAGGGAATTCTGTGGACTTGCCGGCTCTGTCATCTGCTGGTTTGAGTCTTTTTTATCCAACAGGAGGCAGAGGGTAGTGATGGGGAATTTCTCCTCCTCCCCTGACCACCTGTTGTGCAGGGTTCCCCAGGGTTCGGTCTTGTCACCGATGTTATTTGCCATGTACATGCTACCCCTGGGAGAGCTCATTAGGAAGTACAGCTTGGGTTTTCATTGCTATGCTGATGATACCCAGCTGTACTTTTCTTTGCCCCTGGAACATCTTGTGCAGTAGAAGTGCTTAACAGCTGCCTTGCTGAAATCAATGACTGGATGGCCTCCAGTTGGTTACAACTTGACCCCAGTAAGATGAAGGTACTGGTGGTGGAGTCAAACAGAGGACGTGGTAGGTCGGCCTCTGGTGCAGAGACAGGACTTTGCCTTGGCTCTGTACCATTGAAGGCCTCCTCTAGGGTGCGTGATCTGGGTGTTATTCTTGACAGCGGTTTGACACTTGAATTTCAGGTGTCTTCCGTTGTACGTACTAGTTTTTATCATCTGAGGAATATCGCCAAGATCAAGCCCTTAGTTCTGCCTCTGGCCCCCCACTTTGGTACATGCCTTTTTGATGTCCAGGCTTGACTACTGTAATGCACTCTATCTTGGGGTCTCTGGGGGTACCCTCCGCCGACTGCAGTTGGTGCAGAATGTGGCGGCGAGGTTGTTGACAGGACAATCTAAATACTGTCACATAACCCCGGTGCTACGTCATCTGCACTGGCTGCCGGTTAGGTGGAGGGTCCTCTTTAAGGTGGGTTTGCTCACCTTTAAGGTCCTACACGGCCTGGGCCCTGGCTACCTGAATGACCTTCTTACACCTGCTGTCTCGGTCCGTTCCCTGCGTTCCTCTTCTTGGGGCCTCCTTGTGATTCCCAGGACAAGGTTAAGAACTGCAGGTGACAGAGCATTTAGTGTCACTGCTCCCGTCCTGTGGAATTCGCTTCCTATAGTTGTTAGGGAGGCCCCATCTGTTGAGGTTTTTAAGGCCCCACTAAAGACATTTTTATTTGATCAGGCATTCCATGACTATGTTTTATAGTTTATATTGTTTAATTCTTAATAAGGAAACAAATTATGTAGTAAAATAAGGTTTTAATTGTTTGGAGTTGTATATTTTATTGATTGTATGGTGTTGTGTTGTATTTATTTGATTAATGTACGGTGCCCAGAGCCTCCAGGATGGGCGTCTTTTTAAATAAAATTTACCTTGCCCTTACCTTGCCTTGTTGTTATGAAAGCCTGCAATTACTCGTTCTGTTCTAACACAGAAATGGCATTTAACCATTCACTATAGGAGATGGTTAACTGGTCCATCCAATGTTTAAGAACAAGCTTTTTAACAATAATAAATATCAAAGCCATGTGGAATCTGCATTCTTTGACTTGGATACCGGAATACCTACCTAACAGACAGACATCAATTGTGAAAAGGTCCTCCAGCCCCAACCAGGGATCCAATTTAGATCAGATTTCCTGCCAGACAGGGGATACCTTTTCACAATGCCAGAATATGTGTACTATGTTCCCTTCTGCTTTGCCACATTGAGTACAAGTAGAATCCGATAACCTTCCCAATTTAACTAATCTAATAGGTGTGTAATACATATTGTTCAGTATATGATATTGGGTAAGTCTGAATCTGTCTTGGGATTGGTATATATAGAGGTCCTTCCAGATCTGGGCCCAATCAAGATTCAAGTCTGGAAGTAAGGCACTCCAGATTGGAGAGCCAGGGAGAGGATTGGAGCAGGCAGTGGTCAAAAGGAGGGCATATATTGTAGAAATGCAGTGTAGTTTTGAAGAATAGTCAGATACCTGAGCCAGTAGGGGTCTAGCCCTTGATATTTGAAGCTTGAGGCCAAAAAATGCACCTATAAAGTGTCTTAATTGGAACACCTTAAATATCTGGTTCCTCGGGATATCAAATTTAGAGAGAATTTTCAGGGGAAGAGAGAAGGTTGTCCTGAGAAAATAGGTCTTCCACCCGTGCCTCCAGTAGCTGGGGGAGCCATTGACTGGGAAGCCAGGAGCCATCTATTTTAATATTGGGATTTAATAGAATCGGCTGACTCATATCATATTTAAGGGGTATCTTGAAGTATGCACAACACTGTGCGAGGACTTCAATGGAAGTACTAATTACCGAATCTTGCAATGCCACAGGCAGTGAAATTCTTGACAAATAGAAAATGGTGGGAAGGTTTATGGCATTAGACCTTAAAAGACTATTCTCTATCTGGAGCCAAATGGGAGTATAATTCATGTTCCTTTGAGAAAGCCATCTCCCCAACTTGGTTAAGTGACTTGCCCAATAATGAAAAAGGAAAATTGGGAAGACTAAGACCTCCCCCCAGAGCCTTGGGCATACTAAGTTTGCAGAAAGCACGATGGGGATGTTTGCCCAACCAAATAAATCTTGAGATCATGGAGTGTAACCGTTTGAAGAAGGATATCAGAAGCCATAAATTCAACAAGTTTAAGGGATAAAAGAAATGGGCAAAACATTCATCTTGATAACACTTATCCGAGCCCATAGGGATAAGGGTAATTTCTGCCATCTCTGGAGATCTTGTTGGATGGTCACCACTAGATCATCCAGATTGAGTTTCTTGGTATAAGTGGGGTCCCTAGTTAAGTATATGCTGAGATATCTGCTCACCTGAGAGGACCATTTAATGCCCAGGTGAACAAAGTCCAATTTTGCAGTGTAGCTATTCAGCGGAAAAATTTCCATTTTGGAAATATTCAATTTATAATTAGATAACCTGCCATATTGGCCAATGACTTCTAGAGCATGATCCAAAGAAGGTGCCAGCTGCTCCAGATGAAGGAGAATATCATCTGCGTATACCGAGAATGTTAAGGTTTGATTGAAAATTGGGATACCTTTAATTTGAGGGGACTGTTTGATATGATGGAGGAGGGGTTCTAAGTAAAGATTAAGAAGGAAGGGTCAAAAGGAGGGCATATATTGTAGAAATGCAGTGTGGTTTCGAAGAATGGTCAGATACCTGAGCCAGTAGGGGTCTAGCCCATGATATTTGAAGCTTGAGACCAAAAAATGCACCTATAAAGTGTCTTAATTGGAACACCTTAAATATCTGGTTCCTCAAGATATCAAATTTAGAGAGAATTTCAGGGGAAGAGAGAAAGTTGTCCTGAGAAAATAGGTCTTCCACCCATGCCTCCAGTAGCTGGGGGAGCCATTGACTGGGAAGCCAGGAGCCATCTATTTTAATATTGGGACTTAACAGAATCGGCTGACCCATATCATATTTAAGGGGTATCTTGAAGTATGCACAACACTGTGAGAGGACTTTAAGGGAAGTACTAATTAACGAATCTTGCAATGCCACAGGCAATGAAATTCTTGACAAATAGAAAATGGTGGGAAGGTTTATGGCATTAGACCTTAAAAGACTATTCTCTATCTGGAGCCAAATGGGAGTATAAGTCATGTTCCTTTGAGAAATCCATCTCCCCAACTTGGTTAAGTGACTTGCCCAATAGTGAAAAAAGAAAATTGGGAAGACTAAGACCCCCCTCAGAGCCTTGGGCATACTAAGTTTGCAGAAAGCACGACGGGGATGTTTGCCCAACCTAATAAATCTTGAGATCATGGAGTGTAATCATTTGAAGAAGGGTATCGGAAGCCATAAATTCAACAAGTTTAAGGGATAAAAGAAACGGGGCAAAACATTCATCTTGATAACACTTATCCGAGCTCATAGGGATAAGGGTAATTTCGCCATCTCTGGAGATCTTGTTGGATGGTCACCACTAGATCATCCAGATTGAGTTTTTTGGTATAAGTGGGGTCCCTAGTTAAGTATATGCCGAGATATCTGCTTGCCTGAGAGGACCATTTAATGCCCAAGTGAACAAAGTCAATTTCGCAGTGTAGCTATTCAGCGAAAAATTTCTGTTTTGGAAATATTCAATTTATAATTAGATAACCTGCCATATTGGCCAATGACTTCTAGAACATGCACCAAAGAAGGTGCCGGCTGCTCCAGATGAAGGAGAATATCATCTGCATATACCGAGAATGTTAAGGTTTGATTGAGAATTGGGATACCTTTAATTTGAAGGGACTGTTTGATATGATGGAGGAGGGGTTCTAAGTAAAGATTAAAAAGGAAGGGTGAAAGGGGACAGCCTTGCCTGGTGCCAGTAAATAAAGGGAATCTAGCAGAGAAGATCCCATTACAATAAATATTGGCCAAGGGAGAGGAATAAACCGACTGAATCATTGCAATAAAAGGGGAAGGGAAGCCCAATTTCTTCAAAGTTATCCACAAAAACTCCCAGTACACTCTATCAAAGGCTTTCTTAGCATCTAGGGAAATTAGAGCCATTGGGGACTGAGAAGATTGGGCCACTTGAAAAACATGTGTAAGGGTCCTCAGGTGGTCTACTGAAGAGCGACCGGACACAAACCCTACTTGTTCCGGACTTAGGAGCTGGGTCCATAGAGCCTTTATCCGAAGTGAAAGAACCTTGACCAAGACTTTAATGTCACAGTTTAAAAGGAAGATCAGCCGATAACTAGATGGGTCTAAATGGGGCTTATTGGGTTTGAGTAAGAGGATGATTGTTGCTTCCAGAAGGGTTGGGTCCAGTTTGTCGGCCTTGAACATGTAATTATATAAGTTAAGCAAGAGGGGGGATAGCTCCTTGGAAAATGTTTTATAGAAATTAGAAGGAAACCCAACAGGACCAGGCGCTTTATCTAGAGCAAGGCTATTGATGGCCATTTCAATTTCAGTAGAGCATGAGGTAATTTGTGGAGGTGATTTTAATGAAGTGGTATATACCTTTCTTGACAGCAGTACTCAAATTATAATTAAGTATTTAACTGAGCCTAAAAAAAAGCTTTCATTAGCTTAAGGGCAGACCTAGGATTGGTAGATCCCTGGTGCCTGATGCACCCTACCGGTGTGGGCTATACCTTTTATTCCAATATACACGATTCCTATAGCAGGATTGATTATATACTGAATTATAGTGGCGTTTGATCTTCTGTCATCTCTGCTGTTATCAAGAGCATTTATTGTACTTACAGTAGCGCAACTTTGTACACTTATTTGCTATAAACTCACAGTCTGTATAATCCTTGTATGTCCAGCACCTCCTTGTGATAAATAAATAAAGAGCATTCTGCTATGAGATTATGGCATGGTCACACTTACATTATCCACTGAGAGAGAAACATCTAAGGGTTTGCAATGGAGATTTTAACTCTTCCCTTTTGAAGGGTAAGTTCTTTTGAGAGTTCTTAGGCATTACAGTAGCAGAATATTTTGAAATAAATGCTAATGCACAAACTACGCATGCTATTTTAAGGGATGCTTCTAAGGCCTTTTTAAAAGCAAAATAATTAGCTTTGCAGCAAAAAAGAACAGAGCAGCCCTAAAAGACTTATCTGAAAAAGAGAGCAAACTGAGACAACTTGAACTGGACTATAAGCAGACAGGGTCGGACTGGCCTGGCCGGATACCCGGAAATTTCAGGGTGGGCCCCCCGCCGTGCGTACTTCACATATATCAATGCATATATGGAGGGGCAGCTGTTGGAGTGGAACAGAACTGTTCATGCTCCTAGTTTATGTATGATGAGAGTGAGCGAGACTGGAACTGCAGTAAACAGTGCAGGTGTGAGGGAGACTGAGATCAAAAGAAACATCCGGTGCAGCAAGTAAGTGTGACAGTGCCCCTCTGCCTTTGATCTTCTTCACATGCGGAGCAACATGCAGCTTGCACACCGTCTCCGTCTCGAGTGAGTCTCTCAAGAACTAACTGGAAAAAATGTTCAGTGTCACTTTCCCTCTCTCTTTCACTGGTGATAAACCATTACCTGGACCATTTCAATTTTACAGGTACTCTGCATATAAAGTTTGAGACGGGAGGGACAGGGACTCGGAAGGGGTGAGTCAGAGTTGTGTTGGCCAGCGGCCAATCGGTAGGCAAAAAGGCTGTTTACATAGTAAACTGTTGAGCTGTTGGAAGGGGGACTAGCGGGCTTTTTAAAACGGATTGTATTTGTTTTGTAGTGTACCCAGCAGCGGTCTGTGGATGGTTTCTGGTGGAATCAGAGCTGCAGCAGCAGGCACTCTGACTGAGTCACGCACAGGTTCCTCTCCTGCAGGTCAAAAAAACAAAGCAGGCTGTGGGATAGATTGGCACATGACTGTAGTCACAGCTGGCTTACACATCAGGTTAGAGGGTGAGGCTCAGGCTGTGGTTGAGCTTTGTGCGGTGGATGGTGGTCATGACTGGGGGTGGGGTGGTGTGGATGTGGATGCGCCAGAAGCTCCTGTGCTAGTTGTGCGGGGAGGGGGGATTCTGCTTGGCCTAAGAGGCTGCAGCTGGTAGTGTGACTTGGTAGAGGGTTTTAAAAACTGATGGAGGTGTGCTTGAAATGATCAACTATTGTGAGGTGGTGTTTGAACAAAGCTTGGGGGGGATGAGCAGAGTCTGGTGCTGGGTTTGGAGATAGTTTGCTGTTGGTGGAGAATCTGTCTGTGTCTGCTTGGGGGTTAGAGCGGGGACTGAGACTGCAGTGTGTGTGTTTGTGTAGGTGGAGGCTTGAGACTTTCACCGCTGTTGGGGTAGAACCAAAGTATGGTATTGGGTTGGGGATCGTCTGCTTTTGACTAGGAATGTCTGGTTTGGTGGTGATAGTGGGCTGAAACTGTCTGCAGTGTGTATGTTGGGGGGTCTTGTCTTGTCCATCGCTGGGGGTGTTGAACCAGAGTCTGGTTCTGGCGGTTTGGGATTGTCAGCGTCTGTTGTTGGTGGGGAATCTGTCTGGTTTGGGGGAGGTGCATGTGCTTGAGCTTGTGACTGTCCACCACTTCGGGGCTGAATCAGAGTCTGGTACTGGGGTTGGGGATCATCTGCTGCTGGCGGGAAATCTTTGTCTGGTTTAGTGGTGGGGTGGCAACATTGTCTGCAGTGTGTGTGTGTAGGCTTGAGACTGTCCTCCACTGGGCAGCATTGAACCAGAGTCTGCTGCTGGTAGGAAATCTGTGTCTGATCTGGGAGTGAGAGGGGAACCAGACTGCAGTGTGTGTGTTTTGGGGGTTGAATCAGAATCTGGTGATGGGGTTGGGGATCATCTGCATCTTTGTCTCATTTGGTGGTGTGAGGGGTCTGAGACTGTCTGCACTGCATGTGTGTGTGTATGTGGTGGGGGTGGGGGAGGCACTGGGAGCATTCAACCAGAGTCTGGTGCTGGGGTTGGGCATCATCTGCTGTTGGTGGGGAATCTTTGTCTTGTTTGGTGGTGTGAGGGGGTCCGAGACTGTCTGGGGCTGGGGATCATCTACAGTGAAAATCTTCATGGTTGCTCACCTGCTGTGGGGAGGGAGGGCATCAGGACCCACTGCAGTACACCCACCTGGGGTGGCAGGGACATCAATGGTATGTATTTATTTTACTGTCTTACCTTCTATTTATTTTAACGTCACCAGCTGAGATAAACCTCACATTATTACTTGAAGGGAATCGTCCACCTAACATCAGGCCCCACCTCAGCGTGAGGCAGGGCCCAGTTAGCATTTTCATAAACAGGCTTTTTTAACTTGCACTGAGATTAGTTATTTAGATTTTATCTGGTTGATCCTGTTGCCACTTTGAAAGCAGTGAATTGCTAATCTATACTTGATCTTGGTATAGCACTGAGACAGCTACAGTACAAACTGGAGCCATTGATAGCTCCAAATATACAGGACCCCGTGCACTCTCCCGCAGCGGCTCCCTGGCTCATACGCCACTCTCGGGACAGCTGCGGGAGGCTGTGATGTGCTGCTAGGAGGTGCTTGCTTTCAAAATGATGGTGGGAGGGATGGCAGGGTCAATCAGATACAATATCAATAACTAAACTATGTGTAAGTTAAAAAATTAGATTGTTTGCAAAAATGCTAATCAGGCCCCAAATCATACTGAGGTGCAGCCCGATTTCAAGTGGACATTTCCCTTTAAGTCTTGGAGAGCATTAGTAGAAAGCATTGCTACTCTGTCAACGCACTTCACTGTGGTCACTGTATAAAATAAAATAAAAACTAGACATGAGGATTGCAAAATAATAATGCCAGCTAGTCTGACATTGTTGGCGATTGAAAGCAGGATTCTGAGACAAGAGTTGGTTGCAACTAACAAGCCGGTCCCCCTCTTAGAGTTACTGTTTGACTGACTGACAGCACAGGGTCGAATCTAGAGGAGGGAGAGACTGTGTGTGCAGTGTCTAGGGGTTGTGGTATTAGAGGCCACTAGGATGAGTTTTCTGTTGGTCAATTCAGATAGAGTTGTTTGGACCTCTGTCTTGACCTGTGATGCTCTACAGCCACCATCTGAGGAGTGAAACATATGAGCAGGACTCAACAGCCAGGATCTTAAGCAGAGAGTGAAAGGGGGTGAGTCCAACAACAGGTGGTGTTATATATGAGCGATGAATGAGGGCAAGCTAGCAGGGTCCTATTGTTTTTGTGGTGCTTTCTTTGGCTTTTTCTAAAGCTGTCAGGGTTACTAAAATGTGGAGGGGGTGTTTGCTGGGAGGGGCTAAACCAGGAGGTGGTCAGCTCTTGCTCATTGACTTCATGGGTAAAACAAGTTACATTTTGCCTTATTGATCTGAAGGGGATCCACCCCACCCACTCGGCCCTTCTGGGCTGTAGGTACCCCTTTAGTCTACCCTCCCCCCAGTCGCCAGCCACCAATAGGTCCAATACTGCATGATGATCTCAATCCTCCTATTACCTTCAGGGCCAAATACTAGCATTAAGCATTCTTGCCCAAGTAATGCACCCCCATTGCACTAATGAGGCAAGAATGATGCTATTCAGGTCAAGATGTGATGAGAGGATCTGGACTATCATGGAGTGTTGGCCCTTTAATAAACTTAAACTTGCATGGGTGACTGGTTGTTGGATGGTGGTATTCATGCGGGAAGGTCTTTTCAGATAAACCCAATAGACTTCTTTGACTGGGTGACCAAAGTAGTAGACCAGGGAGGGGCTGTGGATATGGTCTACCTAGACTTTAGCAAGGCATTTAACACAGTCCTGCACAAAAAATTAATAAACAAATTAGCCAGCCTGGGAGTGGGTCCCAGGGTGGTAGTCTGGGTAAAACATTGGCTGGCAGGGCAAGTGAAGAAAGGGGGTTACTAGTGGGGTATTGCAGAGTTCACTACTGGGGCCAGTCCTTTTTAATGTCTTTATAAGTGACATTGCAGAAGGACTGGAAGGAATAGTATGTCTCTTTGCAGATGACACAAAGATCTGCAACAGGGTTGATAAACAAGGAGGCGTGGAAAGGATGAGAAGGGACTTGGCAAGATTGGAGGAATGGTCAAATGTATGGCAGCTTAGATTCAACGCAAAGAAATGCAAAGTAATGCACCTGGGAAAACAAAACCCAGGGGACAGTACACAATGGGGGTGAGATACTGACAACAACAAAATGGAAAGGTTTGGGGGTAGTTATATCAGATGACCTAAAGGTGGGCGAGCAATGTGAGAAGGCAGTAAGGAGGGCTGGGGGGATACTGGGATGCATAGGGAGAGGCATCACCAGTATAAAACAGGAAGTTGTTATCCCTCTGTACAGACAGACCCCATCTCTGCAACGACACACACAGGGTGGAGGCTATCCAGAGAAGGGCAACCAAAATGGTGCAGGGTCTGCACTAGAAGACATACGAAGAGAGACTAAAGGAGCTTAATATGTATACCCTCGAGGAAAGGAGGGAGAGGGGGGACATAATTGAAACTTCCAAGTACCTCAAGGAAATCAAAAAAGTACAAGAGAGTAGCATCTTTCAGAAAAAGAGATGTGCAAGAACAAGGGGGCCCAATTTGAAGATGGGGGGGGATGGCTCAGAGGTAATGTGAGGAAGTATTTTTTCACGGAGAGGGTTTTGGATGCATGAAAATCCAGGTAGTGGTGTTACTCGGGTCTCTCACTGCAGGTAGAAAATCCACTGACACGCCAATTGCAAAAGTGAAAATATTATTTATTGCAGAGAGTACCAACAACACAAGGGACACATGCCTTCCTGAGGAGATTGTGGAGTCAAAAACAATGGGGGAATTCAAGAATGCATGGGACAGATATAAGACAATTCTAGTTGGGGGGTAGGAAGAAGTAGGCTGTTGGTTAACTAGGATCTGCAGCTTATCCCTTAGGTAGGGAAATGGGCAGAGTAGGTGGGCCAAGCTGTCCTTACCTGCAATCAAATTCTATGTTTCTATGTTAAGCCCACTGCATGCCCCGACAGTACATCCCCTTAATACTGCATTCAGGTGACAGGGGTATGAGCTCAATCCTGGTGTGAGACTAGAACCCACAACTTCCTGGTCTGGAAAGGAATGTGCTACCAATTGAGACATGCTGACAACTGTCTTGGTCCTAACTTCCCTGAGCTGGTAAGATGTTGTCTTGATCTGTTTGCTTCATGCTCCAACCTTGGGGGAGGGGGTCGGTATGTCTTCAGTGGTGGGAAGGGAAGACAAACACCCATAGAAAGGGAGGTGCCATGGGGTATGCAAACAGGAGAGAATGAGGACACTTGACTGAAAGCATAGTTGTCCACAGTCCACCCACCTGCTGGAGGATGAGAGCTTTACTGCCAATGCTATTATGTCTGGGGTATGGGCTAAAGTTACCCAGAACTTTGCTGTCATTAGGTTATTTTTAAAATCTTTTACTGCACATATGGGATGGATTGGAGTAAGTGCTAAAACTGGGGACATCCTTTATTGGGAATGTGAGGAAGGTTAGTGCAGAAGAAGGTCCAGTAGTAGTAGAAAGTATACACAAAGTCTTGCAAAGATTATCAGACAGCAGCCAATGGTAGCACATTCAGAGGTGTCTGTTTGGCCCAAGGTTTGTGGAATGGCTGTGTAAATGGCAGAGGGGATTAACCCCAAAACATTAAAGCAAGAGTATAGTCAAATGAGCACAACTGTTGGGCAGAAAAAGAATGAAAGGTTGCTGGGAAGACTGATGAAAAGATTAATCCACAGTAAAAAGGGTGAAAAGCAAAGGGAATGGGGGGAAACAGAGAAAAAAAAATAATCACACTGACACTGCCGATCTGAACATTTTCATATTTTTAATACTTGTGTGTCACAGCAGGACGATACTGAAGTAAAAGTATATGCATTACTAATAGTAGTAGACTTAGTTAACACAGTTCCCAATGCAGGCTGAGTGGAGCCAGTACAAGGAAAGGAAGGTTTTTTTTAAGTTTTCAATTGCTTAACCAGGAGTAGCACACTAAGCTGAAAGCTTGTTTACAGGTGTGACCTGGGAGCACAGGGAAGATAAGTGACTTGCTCAGGGTCACACAGCATGCAAGTAGGGGCTGTGGGATTCAAGATTTCTTCTTTAGTCAGCTAGTCCCTAGATTTTGGAATATGATTCCTGTGAAATTTCGTTTGTATAGTCGGAAAATTCCATCACAAAAAGTTGTTAAAACCTGGTATTTGGAATCACTTCTTGGACAAAAAAAGGTTTGTTGTAGTTAAACTGTTAATTATTGTTATTGTGTGTTAATGTATGTTTGTATTTTTGTATTTTTGTAATTATTGTAACTATAATCTTGTATAACCAAGGGTCACCATTTTAAATGAGTTTTACTCAATGCTCTAACCCATTTAATAAAAATAAAATGAAATGAAAAACCCAGGTCTCCAGATTTGCAGCTCAGAGCCTTAAACCACTGCGCTATACTGCCTCCTTAGAAAACTGAGAATAATGCATTGTGACTATGTGTTATGAAGTTTGGTTTTATTTACATACCAGAGGTACGTGATATGTAATACATAATCCACTACAGGGTGTGCAGTCGTACTCTGATATCTGCATGCCTTGGTGTGTGTAGTGATGCACAAGGCCATAGGCTGAGTGCATTTAACCATCCAAAGCGTTCATATAGTAGAACACAACAGCATGCCCTGTAGTGGATTATCTGTCTTATAAAATGTCCAGAAAGTTCTAAGGGATGAAACAAAGGGCAGATGTGTGGTCCTTGTGGCTGGCAGTATATCCTAGAGGTTTGAGTAATGAGCTGTGAATGAGCTTTGTACCATAAATCCAGCAGATCTGAGTTCGATTCCCACAACCTTCACTTGCATACTGTGCAACTCTGAGCAAGTCACTTAACCTCCCCAGTGCTCCCAAGTCACCCCTGAAAACAAGCAGTTGTGCCTAGTGGGCCTTACCTGGTTACCAAAGACCTAAAAAATAATGCTTCATCCAATCAGGAGGCCGGCCTTTTACATAGTTTTCTTACCCATCTTATAAACATATGTAACCCCCAGCCAGTATCCCGTTTGTTTCTGACAGCTCTACCACGTGGGCTGGGTTCAGGGAGGTATATGTCACTTGGCACAAAGGCTAGGTTTGGCTACTCTGCACAGGGGCACCCAAGTAACTCCGAACACAGGAAGCAATAACTGTAATGTCCAATACCAGAAGTGGGATTCTAAAGTGTGGCTTTTATTCACATCCAACAGAATAAACAAAGCATATATGGACCCCGAGGCTACACTCCTGGTAATGCAGATTTAAGGAGACCAGAACACATCCTCATCACTTTAGCCCCCAGGCTCTGAAACACACTGGGCACACAGCCCGAACTTCTACGCTGCTCTGGGTTTTCCCTGGCTCTGCTCCCTTGCCAGCCACTTGGACACTTTCCATATAGCATGGAAACATTTACTGGTGGCTCCCTAAACCACCTATGAGCACTTCTGCTCCATAAGGGAATCTTCCTCATCAATCCCACGTCTGGGTACTTTCCTCAGGCACTGGCCAAGTACCTGAGAGAAAGCAAACAGGTGTCCCAGAGCAAATCCATAGAGGTGAATTTAGTTACTACTGATGGGAGGGGGGTCTCCCACCTCTCGCTCCCACAGTTCATACCCGGCCATTTCTCTGGACTGTAACACCTCATCCTTTAACACACTTTGCTGTGTAGATTCCTTTTAAATGTATTTCACATTCAATCTACTGTCTTGTCTTCCCATTTGTGCTGGACTTGAACATACTTAATAAGTGACTTTGTCCATTACTCTAGACCCCCCCACAGAGTTAAGCAGTCCAATCCCCACATCTTTCAAACTGTACTTGACTGTCTTTTCCTGACCCCACCCTTTAGTTTCATCTTGATGCAGGTGAAAACACATGGCCCTTTAACAGAGCAAACTCACCCTTCGGCTGCATGTGTCCCACAGGCATTTCCTCCTCAAGGAACTCTCTTCCAGAGCTTCTGGTGCCTCAGCACGAACTTAAACAGGCAGCTTCTTTTCCTTAGCTGGACCAAGGGGGGTTGCCCCTGGAAACAGGCTGATACCTTCCCCCCATCCCCGCAGGGATGGGGCCCTGAATCATTGAAAGCAGTCTCCACCACTTCAATTAGCAGTTCCTGTGTTCCTCTTCAGGTGGAAACACACACCTAAAAAACACAAAAGTAGCTCTCTGACAGAGCTTAAAGCTCTGAGGGTCTGCATTCAGCAGAGCACCTCTGCTGACCTCTACAGAACTCTCTCTCAGACTGACTTCAAATTCCCCAACGTTCTACTCTAACCTACAACTGCAACATTCCAGTGTGGCTTATGCAGCTGCGAAAGTTCTGTAATGATGTCATCCCTCAGTCTCAGTTGAGACTGAGAACAGAGTGAGACAGTGTGAAATCCATTTAACTGGAGTTTCACAGGCTGCCTTCCCTGCCTACCACTAGGTCCTACTGGGATTCTAGTAACCTCGGGTAACAGTGGGGTTACACGTACATATACTATGTGTATGTGTGTATATATAATAAACTTCATAAACACAGTCCCTTACGTCTTTATAACTGGTGCAGAGAATAGCTTTCTTCCAAATGGGATACATGCTGTTACTTTATGGTTGAAAATACAGGATACAGTTTGTATGCTAGGGCATACCACTGATGGTAAAACTGTGCAACAGTTTGTACATGAAGGTATAATGTGGCTGGTACCAGGGCCCCTGTGACCCCATTTCCAGGTGGGCCCTTTGCTTCCCAGTCCGACCCTGTAAGCAGAACAGACATAGTACACTAACCAAGCTACAGGAGATTATGTCCCTTAAATATGTAATAAATGAGATTTACTCTGTTAATTTACTACCTCCAATTGCTCTATATGAAGTCTGAACTGTCCATTGTTTACCTGACACAAAATGGCCGCCTATGTAATAATGAATTAAAGGCAGAATATGCTTTAATCAGAACTAGGCATACCTTCTAGGAAGCTGGAGAAAAGTCCAGTAAGATTTTGATTTACAGATTAAAGTAAAAACAAACCCAGAATATAATCCCGGGAATGCAACATAATGGTAACAAAAATATGATCTCTAATAAAGACATTAGTGAGGTCTTTGCTGCGTTTTACAAAGATCTTTATTCTAGTAGTGCTCAGGATCAGGCACTGTTTATGTAATTTTTTTTGTCCTTTGTAAAGCTACCTGGATTAGATGATCAGGGAAAGGATGCTTTACCTAGACCTAACATTAGAAGAAATTGCCCAAGCAATAAAAGAACTTCAAAACAATAAAATGCCTAGCCCAGATAGAATACCTGCTGAGCTTTACAAGGTACTTGGACCAGGCCTAAGGGGGATGACAGTGTCATGTCCACAATGTGCAGGGGGTTGAGGTGGCACCTAGCGAGGTTGCCCTGTGTTATTAGAAACAGCTGATCAGCCTGGGTAAAAGGGGCTGGCATGCAGAGTCTGGGACTCAGCCCTCCAAAAGATACAGCCCGGGCACCTGCACCATGCATTCCACTGACTCCATCACCCTCGGTAGGCAGCAACCTGCCTCCATGTGGGGGGGGTCAGGTACCAGGTGTCTGCTGTAGTGCAATGGGATCGTATCCAGCCACCACTGGCACCCCGCAACCTGAAGCCACTGCTGCCCACCAATGGTACTGGGGTCAGTGGTCCTATGAGGCAGGTGCTAGGGCTGTATCTTTCGGAGGGTCCCAGATCCTGTTTGCCAGCCCTCTTTATTGGTGCCACCTCAACCCCTTGTACTTTGGGTCCATGCCCCTGTTGTCCCCATTGGGCACCTCCATGCTGTTTATGCCTCTGGTCCATTCCTTGAAGTCCCCCCCAACTGCCGCCCTGCCAAGCTGTTGCACATGGCCCTTAGACCACCTTCTGGCTGAGCTAAAGGCAGCCCCCTGTTGCAACCATGGCAGGGCTTTTAGAATAGCGCACAAGTAGATGGTGCAGCCCAGCTGTGGTGCAAGCCCTTTTGTGACCTGGTGCACTGGTGCTTTTGCCACAAGGGTGGCATAGGAGGGCTTTGCCGCATGGCATCCCAATTTCGGCGCAGTCAGTGTCTGAAAATTGGAATTACAGCAAACTATGATGCAAGGTACCGCTTGTGTCATTCACGTTTGGTGCAGGCACCTCCAGTCATAGTTTTATGTTTGAAAATTGAGCCTCTAGAGTGAAAAATATTATTACCAACTTGATAGGCAGGGAACAAATAAGATTTGTGCTAGGCAGTTCTGGTTTAGAAAATGTGAGAAGGCTTTCAAATGCTAGCCATACTTCCCAATCATCTAAAAAAAAGAGTCTATTTTTTTATCTTTAGACATTTTCAAAGCTTTTGAGTCTCTTTAATTGAATTATTTATATGCAGCACTATCTGAGGTATAATTTGGGTGAAGGATTTCTTGACTGGGTCAGGCTGCTGTTTGTCTCTCTGTTAGCTGAAGTGATTACAAATGGCTTTATTCTCCTCCTATTAAGTTCAGCAGAGAAACTAGGCAAGGCTGCCCCTTGTCTCCTTATCTATTCATAATAGCTATCGAACCCTTGATCAGGAAAATTCAAGACTCCCTTGAAATTAAGGGCCTCAAAACAGGGAAAGTTACTCATAAAACCATTGCTTATGTAAATGATCTTCCACTCATTATAACCAAACCTTCTGAATCAATTAGACCCTGCAGGTTATAGTACAAACTTTCTCCAATATATCTGCATTAACAGTCAACTGGCCGAAAACTCAGGCAATGCCTGTATTCCTTGAAGGTAATCCAGACCCTTCCATCTATCATATTGAGAACAGCTGTCGGGCACCCAATGAGATTACTTATTTGGGTCTCAAAATACCTAAAAAAAATTAGTTAATCAACTAATAGATATAAATGTAGTTCTTTTACTGAAGGAAGTTGATTCAGATCTCACACGGTGGAAACATCTTTATTTGTCTATATAGGGTAAGGTAAACGCTATATAAATGATGCTGACGCCTAAATTGTTTTACTTATTCCAAAACATCCCCTTTGCATTTCCCATTAATAAGTTTAGAAAAATAACTGTAGTCCAAACCTTCTTATGGGGGAACAAAACCCCCGAGACAATCTCTGAGTTAAGGGATCCTTGGTCAGAAGGGGATTATAGATTCCCTTGGTGGAAGCGATATCAAATGGCTTCTCTCTTTAAACAAGCAGTTTTATATATAGGCCCCCACTCTGACCTGTCTTACCTTTGTGGGTGGAAGTGGAACAACAGCTGGTGGCTTCGCATAAACTCTCTGATTACCTGTTCAAAGATCTCCCTGAAACTCTAAAGGATAATCCCTGTATTTCATCCTCTCTTAAGGTTATTATAAAAGGACTACGTATATTTAATGTATTCTCAAATTCAGTGCACTTCACTGCCATTTGGGGGATTCCGGATATTCTGTCAGGTAACTCCCCCTTACAAGACATTGGTCGGAGCAAACATAACATTACTAATGAAAATGATTTATTAGACCTAAATGCAGGAGTATTACTTTCATTTGAAGAACTTAAAATGCAACCTTCCAAGGTTCCTCTTTGTGATATACCTTCAGGTTAGAAAAGCTTTACTAGACTACATTTTAGATGCTAACTTTTAGGTTCTGTTCACACTGTAGCCCATTTTCCCATTCCGATTTAAAAAACAAATTACCACCTGCTATGCTTGAGCATCCAAAATGCCTGTAAGCATGTTTAAAAATGTTTTCAAGTCCATTTTATTGCGATGGCACTACCAATTGTTTACCATGCTGGATGGAATTGCGTTGGCACTGAACTTTAAGAAAGAGTAGCATGGATCACAGGATCAGAGAAGTGAAGTGAGCTAAAATCCTGTTCGCTCTACCGGTAAGAATCTTTTCGGTAACAAACCGCTTCCAAAACCATGTTTAAGCCTAGGTCTGACCAGAGCTTAAACACGGTTTTGTGAAGTGGTTCCCATTCCATGTTAGGTGCAAACACTGGCCGGGCTAGGGGGCTCTTAAAACTAATTAAGGCACCTGTAACGTTTTAAGAGCCGCAGTGTGAACAAGGCCTAAGATTTCCCCATTAGGTCAGGAATGGTAACAAATTATTAAATCTGTCACAGTGAGAAAAAGTGCTGCTTGGATTTATAAGGACCTTACAACAAGTGATGACCCCCTGCACTACTACAGCATCTGCCAAAATTAAATGGGAAGAAGCATTAGGATGCAACATTGAGACAGATGAATGGATCTCCTCCTGGTCCAATGCTTATCATTCACGTAAGGAAGTACAGGGCAGAATAATTCAATTTTAAATTCTTCACCAATATTATTACTCACCCAAAAGGTTAAAAGACATGAATTACCTACCTGGGGGCCACTGCTGGAGATGTAAAGAAATGCATGCCAATATATTGTCACTGTATGGAGAAAGATTCATAATATTTGTGAAATTGTGACTGGAAGTAAAATCCTCTTCTCACCAAAGATTTCTGTTTTAGGAATTTCTTCCAAATTGAAACACCTCTGGAAGAAAAAATTACTTACCATAATAATCTTGTTTCTTCCAGGGGATCCCTCAGTATGCTTAACTGATGCAGTCAGCCTCCTGTGTTGTACTGCCTCGGAGGATTGAAACGTATGTAAATGATGAAACTATCATTGACTTGTGCCACAATTCAAACTGCTGTCCCTAGGTGCTGCTGCGTTCTAAAACATTCAGATTCATTACAGAGCCTAATGGGTAAAGACCCCCTAACTAAGCTATCCTAATAAAACAAGTCTTCCCCCCAAGGGGGTAGATAAAAAAATAACAGATCCCTGTAAGAAGGAACAGAACAGACTGGTTTACAAACGTAACAATAACATGTATAACAGACATAACAGACAAGAAAAGAAGTGACCAGCAGGGTGCAGAACCTCCCCCATCTGGTTCTGGGAGGGGAGACAGGATGGGAGAGTTAAACATACTGAGGGATCCCCTAGAAGAAACAAGATTACTATGGTAATGTTTTTCTTTAAACCCCAGGAATCCCTCAGTATTTTTAATTGATGCAGCCTACCAAGCAGTACCTTGGGAGGTTGGGTACAGCACCTACTTAGGGAAAAGGTTCTGCAGGACTGCAGTGCCAAACCTGGCATAACTTCTGGACTGTATGTTCAAACAGTAATGCTTTGTGAAAGTATGTACAGTTTTCCAGGTAGCTGCTTTCCAAATGTCCAGCAGGGGAATGTCTCTTGCTGCAGCCATTGATGCAGCTGTGCCATGTGTGGAATGGGCCCTGAGGTCTTCAGGTAGCTGCTTGCCAGCTTTGTCATAACACAACTGTATGCAGGCTACTATCCAGCATGCAATGGTTCTTTTGGAGGTTGGTTTGCCTTTGCCCACTTCCCAATAGGTCAAAAACAATTGTGTGTGCTGTGTCCTAAAAGCCTTGGTACGGTCAATGTAGTGGCTGAGTGCCCTTTTGACATCCAGGCTATGTACCATTTGTTCACCTGAGCTAGAGTTAGCTGTAAAAAAGACTGGCAGGGTTATGGACTGGCTTAAGTGAAAATCTGATGCCACCTTAGGGAGGCACTTCCTATTGGTTCAAAGTACCACTTTGTCCCTGTGAAAAGAGATGTAATTCAAATCTATACACAGGGCCTGTAATTCGCTGACTCGCTTGGTCAAGGTAATGGCTACCAGGAAGACAGTCTTCCAGGTGACATACTTCAACTCTGCTGTTGCCATAGGCTTGAATGGAGGTTCCATGAGCATGGCTATGCAAATGTTTAGGTCTCAAGGAGGGACTGGCTCCCTAAGGGGAGGATGGAGATGAAAGAGACCCTGAAAGAACTTCCTAAAGACATAGTGGGAAGCCAATGACTTGTCTTTGCCAGCTGAAATATATGCTGAAATGGCAGCCAGGTGAACCTTTAAGGTAGAGGGCCTAAGGTTCAGTGAGTGTAGCTGGGTTAAGTAGTCCAGGGGGACTGGTAGCCCCACCTGTGATGGACTGATACTCCTGTTGTTGCATCAGAAGGAAAATCTTTTCCATTTGGAAGCATAGATCTTCCTAGTTGAGGGTTTTCTGGAAATTCTGAGTATTCCCAGCACTTCTTCAGAGAGCTGTAAAGTGGCAAACTCTAAGTCTTCAAGAGCCAAGCCTTGAGGCGCAGCGACCTGAGATCATGGTACAGGCTCCTGCCCTGCAGTAAGGTCAGGAGGTTGTGCTTCTGAGGGAGATGAATAGGCTGAGACACTGACAGGGCTAGCAGGAGGGAATACCATGGCTGCCTTGCCCAATCTGGTGCTATCAGGATCATAGTGACTGGCTGGGTCCTGAGCTTGATGAGGACTCTGAGCAGCAGAGGGAAGGGAGGAAAAGCATAACAAAATGTCCCTGACAAACCAAGTGTTGGGCATTTAATGCCACTTTCCCTCAAGCCAGAGGTCTGCAACAGAACTGTGGAAGCTGGTGGTTGGTTGTGGAGGCAAAGAGATCTATCTCTGGCGTGCCCCACCTACTGAATATTGAGTCTAGGACCTGTTTGTTTAGGGACCATGGCTCTGGCTGATTCTGCTGAGTCTGCCAAAACATTGTCCTTCTCTGGCAGGTGGATTGCAGACAGACACCTACAGAGAATAAGCCAGGTTCCACAGGTTTCATGGCTTCTGTGCACAGCAAGATTGACCTGGTGCCTCCTTGCTTGTTGTTGTAGTACATGGTAATTGTGTTGTCTGTTCTGACCTGTACCACCTTGCCCTTGACCTGAGGGGTGAACAACTGCAGGGCCAGGAAGATTGCCCTGATCTCCAGCTGGTTGATATGCAGGAGTGACTTCTGAGGGGATCAGGTACCACTCACTGTCAAATCACCTAGATGTGCCCCTGTCTCCAACCTTGGAGGGAGGCATCTATGGTGAGTCTCTTGGCAACAGGGCATTCCCTCTCTGAGGTTGTCTCTGTCCTGCCACCATTGTAGGGCCTACAGGAATGGCTTTGTGATGGGGTTCTAACCTGGACAAAGGATCCCTCCTCTAGGAACAAAGGGACCTAAGGTAGAACTAAATGTCACTCATGTGAAATCTGGCCCCTCGCACCATGGCTATGGCAGCTGCCATGTGGCCCAAGAGCTGCATGAAATGCCTTTCTAGTCTGGGTCTGTTGAGGCTGAAAGAGTCTGCTAACTCCAAAATGTTTTGCACCCTGTCCTGTGGAAGGAAAGCCTTCCCTTGCAGGGTGTCCATTTCTGCTCCTATAAATTCTAGGACCTGGATGGGTTCCAGCTGGGACTTTTCACAAATCACTAGCATCTGAGTGCAGTATTGGGGGGTGCTGTACTGTTGGGGTGTGCCGTCCTTCAGATGAGATGTTAAACCGAGATCCCTTTTACTCATCCTGGTGTTGTCCTGGTGGGTGTCCAGGTGGAAGTAAAAGAACCCAGGGCACTCTTCGCAAAAGAGTAGGGAATGTTCCCGGTGTCCTGGCCAACATTCCCCTTCCCATAAACCGGTTCATGCAATTATCCAGGCTGTGTGTGGGTAATGATGTGTGATATGGCCGACACCACACATTCAGTCACTTCACTATCAGTCTAGCATTGCTTGTAAAGCGCTTTGGATGTATGAAAAGCGCTATATAAATGCTGATTCTTCTTCTTCTTCTTCTTCTTTTGGGCATTTATCAGGAATCCCAAAGATTCTAGGGTGCCCCAAGTGACGGCCAGAGAGTCTCTGGTGTGCTGGTGAGACTGTTCCACAAGTAGCCAGTCATCTAGGTAAGGGAACACTGTGACTCTTCGCCTTCTGAGGTGTGCCATGACCACTGCTAGGCACTTGGTGAATGCCCTGGGGGCAGAAGTTAGGCCGAAGGGAAGTGCTGCAAACTGGTAGTGACCTGAGGGCAGCCTGAACTGCATATACTTTTTGTGGCTGTGTCTGATGGGAATGTGGCAATAGGCATCTTTGAGGTCAAGGGATGCCCGCCAGTCCCTTTGCTGCAGGGTGGGACTGATCACAGCTAAGGTAACCATCTTGAACTTTGGCTTTGTCAAGTGTTTGTTGAGAAGCCTGAGATCTAAAATGGGTCACCAGCCCCCATTTTTCTTTTTGGTATGGAAGTATCTGGAGTAGAAGCCGTTCCCCCTTTGGGACAGGGGAACAGGCTCTACTCCCTTGATGCACAAAAGGCTGGAAACGTCTGACTCCAACAGAGTCTTTTCTGCTGAGGTTACCAGGCTGAAGCGCCTGGCCTGCAGCCTGGGAAATGTCTCAAAACTTAGGAACAGCCCTTGGCTCACTACCTCCAAGAGCCACTTGTCTGTGGTAATGACTTGCTATGCTTGGAGGAAGTGAGCCAGCCTGCCTCCTACAGAGTGGGGGGACATGACCTGTGCAAGCACGTCAGGGATTCTGCTTGGGCTGGGACTTGGCCTGAGGTGCTGGGTCAGTCCTCCTTACAGACCTCCTGCCCCTACCTCTAAATTAACCTCTAGGTTGCTGGTAGTCTGGCATTGCTTGAGCCTGAAAGAAGGGTCTGGTGTATGAGCTCCTACCCCTGCCTCCCCTGTCCTGGGGCTTGTACGATGTGGAGGACTTATTCTGAGCTGAGTTGCTCCTTTATGTGGCCTTGTATTCCTCCATCTTTTTTCACATAAGCCTCAGTCTTGTCCCCAAAGACAGAATTACTCTCATGGGGAAATCCATGGCTTTAGACTGGGTGTCCTGGGATAGGTTAGTAATCCTGAGCCAGGCAAATCTCTTCATGGAGATGGCAAGGGCCATGAGCCTGGAAGCTGTGTCACTGGCATCCACTGCCATATGGAACTGGTACTTAGTGGCATCTAAGGCAGATCTGACTGTTTCCACCAGATCAATTGCCACATCCCCAATGACTTTATCAGTAATGTCCAGAACAGATGACCAGAGGGCCTTCTGCTGTTGTGCTGTATAGGCCATGTAAGTGGCTTGCATGAGGAGAAAAGAAGCCACCAGATACCCCTTCTTCCCCGTAGTGTCCATCTTCTTGGAGTCCTTGTCTGGTGGGTGAGATACCAAGAGCACCCTGGCCTTATCACAGGCCGCTACCTGTACCACTTCCTCATGATCTGGATGGACAAAAAGAAAATCAGCATTTGTCCTGTCCAACTAATATTTCTTGTCCACCTTTCTATCCACCCCAGGAATGGAAGTGGGAGTTTGCAGGCTCCTGAGGGCAGCCTTTTTTGACAGACTTGTGGATAGGCAATAAAAGTAATTTTGTGGGTGCTAGCCCTAACGTATCTAGGAACTCAAGCTTCCTCCTCATCCTCCACGGTCTCCTGTGTGGCAAGGTTGAGGGTGTCCACCATCTGTCTCGTAAAAGCATAGTGAGATGAGTAGTCATCTAGTCCATATGGTGAGGAACCAAAGTCCTGCTCCGGAGACTTCAGGTTCAATGGGGTTTTCCCTTTTCTTCCTCCTCCTCCTCCTACCCTGGTTCTTCATAGAGGAATAACGGTTCCTGGCTGGGGGGGCCGAAGGAGGAACCGAGGGAACCGGTGGGGGGGCAGGGAATCGGCAGCCTGGAGGGTCTGCAAAACCTGCAGGGCTCTAGCAATATCCTCCGCAGAGGGCATAGCCAGTCTGTCAGCTGAGAGCTCCTTTGCTTTTTCAGCAGGAGGTGCAACAACATGTTTTTCTTTCTGTTTTCGTTTAGCAGGAACTGGTTCCATGGCCGATTCTGTAGGCCTCTTGGATTTTGAAACCTCACCCTTGTTGGTGGTCTTGGGTCCACCAACTCCTTGGATTTATCCTTTTTAGGATGGGAGGAAGAAACCGTGGGCTTTGGAGAGGGAGAAGCAATAGGGGAAACCATCTCTTCCAGCCTTTTTGCTCTCTCTTTTAAGTGTCGAAGCAAAAGGTTTTACAAATCTCACGGCCCAAAAGGAGGAAAAAACAAAGATTGCAGTCAGTTTACCCTAGGAGGGAAACAACTGACAGAAACTAAGGTTGAGATGGATCTAGGAGTATTCATATCTGATGATTTAAAGACAACCAGGCAATGTGAAAAGGCAGCAAAGAAAGCTAATGGCATCCTTGGATGCATAGGTACGGGTATCACAAGTAGGAAAGCAAGGCGGACAACACCAATGTAAAGTCTCAATGTATGCAGATGACACCCTAATTTATTTGGAAAATTCCAAAAAAATTGCTTCCCCCTCTCCTACAGTTGTTAGACCACTATGGGAAATTACCTGGATTTAAAATTAATATGGATAAGTCAGAGGTTTTATTGGTCGGTGAATCCATTTCAAAACCCGAATCTCCTTTAAGTGGGGCAAGGATAGGGTACAATATTTAGATGTTTGGTTCCCTATCCACCTCTCCAAATTATACAAATATAATAACGGTACATTATTACAACAGATTTATGAAGACCTAAATAGGTGGCATCTGCTCCCAGTCTCTTTTTCAAACTGCTTAGAATCTATAAAAATGAATGTCTTACCACATCTGATGTTTTTGTTCTCTACTCTCCCGATCCCAGTTCCTCAGATAGATTGGAAACAACTTAACAAAAAAGTTTTGTATTTTATTCGGGCAGGGAGAAAACTGCAAATCAAAAGAACACTATTATTAGAAACAAAGGAAAGGGGTGGGTGGGGACTTCAAGATTTTCAAACATACTTTCTGGCTGCACAGATAACACCCTTGGTAAAAATGCTTAACCCCTCACATTTAGGAACTTGGTGCGTACTGGAGGAAAAAGCCTATATTACTATACCGTTGCAATATCTTCCATGGACTATCCTGGCTAAGGATGCACAGAAAATCAGAAATCGTTGGACTAGGCATACGATCTCAATGTGGCTGAAGGCCAGGATCAAGTGGGAATTACCTTCTTACGTATAGCATTTTACTGTATACCTCTTTATCTTCCAAATTTTCATGTCCAAGGCAAACACCGTTGTTTCGAAAGATGGGCCCACCTGGGACTGAAATTCCTACATCATTTCATACAAGGGAGTGTGATTAAAGATTATTTAGCTATGCAAAAAGAATTTGGCTTGCCACAGAAAGATGTTTTTAGATATTTACAGTGCTGTCATTATATAAATAAGATATCTGGGGACCGCTTTGAATGCTCCTTTGCCCAGGGCAATTTCACTGATTCATACTAAAGCCCTCCTATCATAGAAACATAGAAACATAGAAAAATAGAATTTGACGGCAGATAAGGACTGCTTGGCCCACCCAGTCTGCCCATTTCCCTACCTGATGGATAAGCTGCAGATCCTAGTTAACCAGCAGCCTACTTCTTCCTACCCCACCCCTAGAATTGCCTTATGACTGTCCCATGCATGCTTGAATTCCCACCACTGTTTTGACTCCACAACCTCCTCTGGAAGGCCGTTCCATACATCCACAACCCTCTCTGTGAAAAATACTTCCTTAAATTACCTCTGAGCACGCCCCTTCTATCTTCAAATTGTGCCCCTTGTTCTTGCACACCTCTTTTTGAAAGATGCTACCCTCTTGGACTTTGTTGATTCCCTTGAGGTACTTGAAAGTTTCTATCATGTCTCCCTCTCCCTCCTTTCCTCGAGGCTATACATATTAAGCTCCTTAAGTCTCTCTTCATATGTCTTCCGGTGCAGACCCTGCACCATTTTAGTTGCCCTCCTCTGGACAGCTTCCATCCTGTCTATGTCTTTGTGGAGATTGGGTCTCCAGAACTGCACGCAGTACTCCAGATGGGGTCTCACTAGCTGTCTGTACAGAGGGATAATAACTTCCTGTTTTCTACTGGTGATGCCTCTCCCTATGCATCCCAGTATCCCCACAACCCTCTTTGCTGCCCTCTCACATTGCTTGCCCACCTTTAGGTCATCTGATATGACTACCCCCAGGTCCCTTTGCATTTTTGTTGTTGTTAGTATCTCACCCCCATTGTGTACTCTTTCCCTGGGTTTTGTTTCCCAGGTGCATTACCTGCACTTCTTAGCATTGAATCTAAGCTGCCATACATTTGACCATTCCTCTAACCTTGCCAAGTCCTTCTCATCCTTTCCACTCCACCTTGTGCAGCAACTCTGTTGCAGATCTTTGTGTCATCTGCAAAGAGACATCTTTCCTTCCAGTCCCTCTGCAATGTAAACATAAAGACATTGAAGAGGACAGTCTAATACTGAACCCTGCGGTGCCCACTACTAACCCCCTTTTTTCAGAGTGGACTCCATTTACTATTACTCTCTGTGACCTATTCTCCAGCCAATTCTTTACCCAGGCTGTCATCTTGGGACCCACTCCCAGGCTGGCTAACTTGTATATTAATCTTTTGTGTGGGACTGTGTCAAATGCCTTGCTAAAGTCTAGGTAGGCCATGTCCACAGCCCCTCCCTGATCAACTACTTTGGTCACCCAGTCAAAGAAATCTATCAGATTTGTCTGGCATGACCTTCCCGCTGTGAATCCATGCTGCCTTGGGTCCTGTGCCCCTCTGGCCTCTAGATACTCGACAATTCTTTCCTTCAGAAGTGATTCCATCATTTTCCCTACCACTGAGGTTAAACTAACAGGTCTGTAGTTTCCTGCTTCTGCCTTGCTCCCACTTTTGTGAAGGGGAATCACATCTACCCTCCTCCAGTCCTCGGGTACCACCCCATCCTCCCATGATTTGTTAAAGAGGGTAGTCAGTGGTGTCACTAGTTCTACCCTTAGTTCTTTTAGAATTCTGGGATGAATCCCATCAGGCCCCATTGCTTTGTCCACCTTCAGTTTTAAGAGTTCTTTCAGAACCCTTTCTTCTGTAAATGGGCTGGTATCAACTTCTGTATCCAGAGTGTTTCTACTGTTTGTTTTAGGTACCTCCCCCTCTTCCTTTGTAAATACTGAGCAAAAATATTTGTTTAGTATCTCTGCCTTTTCACAGTCACCCTCTGCCCACCCTCCTCCCCTTTATTAAGCCTCACTATCCCTCCCTTGGTCTTCCTTCGCTCCTGATGTACCTATAAAGGTTTTATCCCCTTCTTAACTGAGTTGGCTATCTTTTCCTCGGTTTGGGCCTTTGCTGTTCTGACTGCCTTCCCAGCTTCCTTTTGCTTTAACTGATACAGTTCTCTGTCCTGTTCCTTCTGTGATTCCTTGTACTTCCTGAATGCTTTCTTTTCTCTTGAACCTTCACTGCCACTTCCTTTGAGAACCATAGTGGTTTCTTACCTCGTTTCATTTGTTTATTTGCTTTACACAAAGGCTTGTTACCTCTGTGATGGCAGTTTTATTATTCCCCATTGTTCTTCCACCCCTCCTTCCTGCCCATTTGCTAGTGCATTCCTTAGGCACTCACCCATTTTGACAAAGTCAGCCCTCCTAAAATCCAGTACCTTTGTCTTTGTAAACTGACTCTATTGCTGTGTTTATTGTGAACCATACTGTTCGATGGTCGCTAGTTCCCAGATGGCTACCCACTTCTACATCTGTGATCCTCTCTTCATCTCCATTTGAGAGAACCAGATCTAAGATTGTTCCCTCTCGAGTGGGCTCCAATACTAGTTGTCTAAGGCATGCCCCCTGTAGGGGGGCAAACACTAAACATTAAACATCAAACACTAAACATCTTCTCTCACATACCTACAAAATTATACAGGAGGGAGTTGGTCATTTAGTCTTCCAAAAATTGCAGGACAGATGGGGAATTAAAGCATGGGGTAAACATGGAACAAGAATGGAAGAGAATATGGTGAAACACCCAAAAATGACAGCTTCAGCCATATGGAGAGAGTTCTGGTGGAAAGTGAATGGGTGTTACTTTATTTAATTAATTAATTTATTTATTGAAATAGTTTACCAGGAAAGGCACACTGAGCAACAAGATGCTCGTCTCCTGGTGTGACCTGGGGGAGGGTACAAGGGGTTGGATAACACGCAGGTTATCAACTGAGCAAATAACAGAGGCAAATAGCAGCATATGGATACAATTGCATTAAACTACAAGCAACAACACATGGAGTACATTGGATATTGTATGGAGCATATAACAATTACCTGACACATAGCAGCAATACAAGGGAAAATTTAGCACACAGTATTACACAGATATAAACAACAGGAGACATAGAACACATAATGGCGCAGAACAAAAAGGCACAGGACAAAAGTGCATAGGTTGGGGCTATATGCCAGCATTTGTAGCAAAGCTAAGGCCGCTGGTCAGGCAGTGGGGAGGGGAGCAATTGGAGCCTGGGTGAATCAGGTACAGGAGCAATTGGTGGTGAGGAAGTTAGCTAGGGCAGTAGAAAGAGAGTGGGCAGAGGAGGAATGCCGAATTAGAGGTGGGAGATCATTCCATAGCTTGGGTAACCGGTGTGAGAAGGCAGCTTGCCCAGCAGTAGACTTCTGCCTAGGGATTGATAGTTGGCGGTAGTCGCAGGATCTAAGATAATGGGTGGGGGAAGGGACAGCTAAGAGCATGGAGGAGAGGTAGGAAGGGATGGTGCCAAGCCATAGGTTAGATACATATTCAGTACAGTGTGAAATGTGGTGGTTTCTGAGGGGCGGTAGTGCCAGGGAATGGTAGAGGTCGCAGTGTTGGGTAAGGGGTGAGGCATCGAGAGCAAAGCAGCATAAGGCATTAAAAAGTGTGTCCAGCTTAGATAGGGTGGACTTAGGGGCTGCACCATAAACAATGTCACAGTAATCAAAGGAGGGAAGTATCATCTTCTGGACCAGTTCACGTCAGCGGGGAGGGAGGCTACTGTGGTTCCTATAAAGTGCACCGAGCATGGGGCATAGTTTTTTTGAAATAGCATCGATGTGGTCTGAGAAGGAAAGATGGCAGTCTAGCCATACCCCCAAGTAGTGGAATGAGGAGACATCTTCAAGTTTTTGACCATCCAGGGTGTGGAAATAGGGAAGGGATGGGAGTCTGGACAGGCGTTGTCGTGTGCCAAAAGTCATCATGACAGTTTTTTTTACATTTCGGGAGAGCTGGTGAGATCTGAACCATTGCTGTACTTTATAGAAGTTGGCCTTGAGGTTAGTTAGTACCATTTCAGGGTCGGAGCCTGTGGAGAAGAGTACAGTGTCATCTGCATACATGTTGATTGAGGTAGTAGAGCAGATGAGTGGTAAGTCGTTTAGGAATATAAAGAACAGTATGGGTCCCAGAACCGACACCTGGGGGACACAGGTAGTTAAGGGAAGGGGGGGGGATAGCATTTGCAACTCTAACGGACTGAGTTCTGCCAGAGAGGTAAGATCTGAACCAGTTGGTGGCAGCAACAGAGAGGCCTGATTCAACGAGATAAGAGAGCAATATGGGGTGGGAGACAGTGTCGAAGGCTTTCGCAAGGTCGACGAAGATGGCTGAGATGATCAGCCCACTGTCCATACCAGTCAGGATGGAGTCGGTAAGCCTTATCAGGGAGGATGCAGTGGAGAGTCCCTTTCTGAAACCTGACTGGTAGGGTGTGAAGAAATTAGAGTCGGCGAGGAAGGAAGTAAGTTGGGTGAGCACAAGGTGCTCTTGTAGTTTTGCTAGTACTGGGAGGAGGGAAATAGGGCAGTAGTTGGAGGTGGGGGTACCTCCTTTTGGGAGGAGGATGACAGTGGCGTGCTTCCATGCTTGGGGGATGGCAGCGGTGGCAAAGGATTGATTTAAGAGTTTGGCAAACGGAGTTGCTATGGCGGTGGCGGAGAGGTAGAGGTGTTTAGGGTTCAAGCCATCTGGGGATTTGCCTTTTGAAGGGTTGAGAGAAAGTAGTGCATCTAGGGCATCCGCTGTAGAGATGTCATTGAAGGAAAAGGGGCGAGGCCTAGTCAGGTTCATTACATCTGTAGAGGGTGCGATAGGTGCAGGGTTTGGCAGGGCAGAGAGGAGAGTGACAGCAGAAGTGGAGAAATATATGTTGAACTCAGTAGCGACTGCTGTTGGCTCAGCAAGAATGGAGTTGTTAATATTTAGAATTGGAGTGGGATTGGCAGCTGGTGGGGTGAAGAGGGAGTGAATGACCTTCCAGAATTTTGAGGGGTTATTTAGGTTGGACTGTAGGGAGCTGCTGAAATACTCTGCTTTAGCTAGGCAAGTGGCTCAGGTACACTTGTTTCGGAACATGCGGTATGCGGAGAGATGTTGTGGGAGGCATGAGGATTTATATGTTTTCCAGGCTTTATCATGGGCGGTTTGACATGCAATCAGTTCTTGGGTGATCCAAACATTATTCCACCCATCCACCAGACATCTGTTGGCAAGGATGTGGTTCAAGGGGTACACATTACCGCATTTTTTGGAGCTGTCCCAGAATTTTTTTTGTCTGGTTCCCCCTATCCTCGAACCCACTCTGCCTGTCACCCCCATGCCCAGGCTTTCCCCCCTAGGTGGGGCTGCCAGGGGGGCTTCGCCTACTAATAGACACTGTTGGCAAGCCCCGGCTTAACCCCTGGGTCAGGGCCATGGGAGTGGGACTCCCCCCCCCCAGACATTGGAGGCAGTGGACGGCGGGGTAGAGAGGGTCATCATGTCGGGAGTGGCTGGGATTTTCCATGCTTGCTCCCTGGGGGTCAGGGACATGCAATGATGTCCAGCATGCGCCCCACCCCCAATGAGATGGCGCAGGTCATGTTGGTACCCCCAGCCTCCGCCAAGAGTCCGTAAAGCGATGAGCACTCTTCCCCTCCCTCCCCCCAGAAGAGAGTAGTCCCCAGGATGTTCGATCCTTCTCCCCCGGCTGGCTCTCCGACTCCCGGGTCCATTCCCGAACCTAGGTCATCGGCGTCACAAGCAGAAATCCAACCACTGCACCAGAGGGCTGGCAAGCTGTCTCACAATTATTCAAGAATACTGGGAGGGGGTTGGGGACACAATTAAATCTTTTATGGGCTTGGAACAGACTCTAAACTTCAAACACTTGATATTAGGCTACCCACCAGATGAAATACACATGGCCACTGTAGCATACTTATTTTTGGTTTTAATAATAGCAGCCCTAAAAGTTATTACCCAAAACTGGTTAACATCCAACCCTCTATCTCAGTATCAATGGCACTGTAATTTGAAGACAATCAAACACATGGAGGCAGTCACTGCAAAATTAAGACTCCAAGTTGAAAGGTATAACTCGAGATGGCTCTCGTACTTCCATTATATTGAAAGGATAGAGGGAACTTCAGTTCTGGAACAGCTCCTGATTAGTGGAGGGTGTGCGGCCCCACTTCTTTTCTATATTACATGCCAGTTTGGTGACATGGTTCTCCCTTGACTAAAGAATGAAAATAAAGATACAAGAGAAATTAACTATGATCATATCTCTACTCCCACCAAGATACAGTGGGAACCCTCTTGTAAGGCAAATATTAAGTATATCTGTGTCATAAAGAATAGGCAATGCGTGCATAAGTTTGTTTAACTGTTTTATTAATCAATATTAAAATGTTGTGATAGTTCACAGTATATGTTTAGGAATTAAGATACTTGATTTATGAGTTACTGAATAAGAGAGCAGTCTTTCTCTTTTTAATTATGTTAAAATTTAACAACTGTATTCAGATAAAATCAGGAACACGGAATATACAGGTATAAGAAAAGAGTATAGTCCTTTATATTAACTTTTTTCTTGGTTTAGTTCTCCACTGTCAGTGCATAATTCTTATGCATTGAGGAACTGGTATCCAGCGGCCAAACCTGGAAAGAAATGGATAGATTATTAATTTTAAATAAAGGCACTAATTATTTTACTTGCTTTTTAATGGTACAATTGCTTATGGTCTTCCAGTGTTCTTGGATAAAATTGATTTTGCATAATAAACATATTAAACTTCATTGTTAAGAATGGATTTTATGTTTGTAATACAGACATAGAAACACAGACTCTGACAGCAGATAAGGACCGCTTGGCCTACCTAGTCTGACCATTTTTCTGCCTATTGGACAAGCAGCAGATCCTAGTTAACCAACAGCCTACTTCTTCCTTCCCCCAACAGAATTGCCTTATGTCTGTCCCATGCATTCTAGAATTCCTCCACTGTTTTTGACCCCATGATCTCCTCAGGAAGGCCGTTCCATGCATCTACCACCCTCTCTATGAAAAAATACTTCCTCACATTGCCCTTGAGCAATCCCCCCTCTATCTTCAAATTGTGTCCCCTTGTTCTTGCACATCTCTTTTGTGAAAAATGCTACCCTCTTGGACTTTGTTGATTCCCTTGGGGTACTTGAAAGTTTCTATCATGTCCCCCCCCTTCCTCAAGGGTATACATATTACGCTCCTTTAGTCTCTCTTTGTATGGCTTCTGTTGCAGACCCTGCATCATTTCAGTTGCCCTCCTCTGGACTGACTCCATCCTATGTCCTTGCAGAGATGGGGTCTCCAGAACTGCACGCAGTACTCCAGATGGTCTCACCAACTGTCTGTACAGAGGGATAACAACTTCCTGTTTTCTACTGGTGATGCATCTCCCTATACATCACAGTATCCCTCCAGCCCTCCTTACTGCCTTCTCACATTGTTTGCTTACCTTTAGGTCATCTGATATGACTACCCCCAGGTCCCTTTCCATTTTTGTTGTTGTTAATACCTCCCCCATTGTGTACGCTTTCCCTGGATATAAGCTGCTCTTAATAAAAGATCAAGTTAAAAAAAAAAAAGCAAGGTGATAATCCCGCTGTACAGGTGTAACCACCCAGTCCCCTGGGGTTACTAAAATCCTATCAGAGTTAGTGTTAAGCAAGTAGCAGGCAGCTGGCAGGGAGCACATTAGGGGCTTCTTACTCAATGACATCATTGTTTATTCAGCTAGCCTGAGAGAAGAGTGATTGTGTCATTCAGAACTCTCACAGCAGCATAACCCTTTCCTGTGTACAGCTGCTCTGGGGAGCTTAGAATGTTCAGTTAGCTGTAGTTAGTCTCAGTGTGGAGTAAGAGTTGCAGGAAGTCTGCCAGTGGGCTCTTAGTTGAGAGCCCAGAACTTCTCACCCTAGTGTGGAGTACAATTTTCAGCTTCCAGTGAGGTGGTGGAGACCTTTCTAAATTCTACAGCAGGATTTCCTGATTTCTACTTCAAGTGAAGTGGAATTAATTGCTTTTTCTCAGTGGGTCCAAGGGCCAATCCCCTGAAGATCCTTGGTGTGTTTCAGCTGATTTCGGAAAATAATTTGTGAGAGACTGTTCTGATATGCTACTGTAGCATACAATTAAGTATGGGGCTGACAAAACGTGATACAGTGTGCTAGCCAATTGAAGAGGGTTCATTCAGTGACCAGGAGACCTTCCCTTTTAGAGGCAAAGGTGACAAAAAGTTGAGAGGTCTTTCTAATCGATTTGTGTACGATTAGTATAATATCGTAATATACGATGGACATCTAGGGTATGTAGGAGGTATTCTCCCCGACTGGAGTGTTCAGGGTAATATACTGGCATCTCTATGGGCTGATTTAAGGTGTGTTCTGAGACCATCTTAGGTAAAAAGGAAGGATTTGTCCGAAGTATCACTCTGTCTTTGTGAAAGATTAGGCTCTTTATACATGAGGGCATGAAGCTCAGAATCGCCAAGCTGAAGTGATGGCTACTAGAAATAATGTCTTCCAAGAAAGGAAGTGGAGGTCACAAGTGGCTGCCAGTTCAAAAGGCTCAAGGGTCAGTTTCTCTAAAAGAAAATTAAGATCCCACGGAGGTGTGAGTCGTCTAATGAGAGATTTGATATGTAACATTCCTCTTAGAAACATTTTGGCTAGATGATGTTGATATAGTAATCTTCCATCTGGAGGTTCATGGAAGGCCAAAATAGAGTCCAGATGGACTTTAATAGAGGAATAGCTCAACCCTGTCTCAGCAAGTGAGGCCAGGTAATCCATGACAGTAGTCAGTGAACATGAGTAGGAGTCCAACAAGTGGGAAGCAGCTCAAATGGAAAAGCGTTTCCACTTAGCATTATAAGTTTCCCTGGTTGCTGGTTTACACGAGGCTAATAGGAGGCAGTATAGCGCAGTGGTCTAAGGCTCTGAGCTGCAAATTTGGTGACATCCAGCAGACCAGACCTGGGTTTGAATCCCACAGCTTCCACTTGCATACTGTGTGACCCTGAGCAAGTCACTTAACCTCCTTGTGCTCCCAGGTCGCTCCTGTAAAAAAGCTTTCAGCTTAGTGTGCTATACCTGGTTAAACAACTAAATAAATAAAACTAAAAAATAATAGAATATTAGCCACAGGGAAGGAGACCTGGAGACGGGCTATGAAAGTGTCCTCAGGAGCCAAGCGTGAAGGTGTAGTGATCTTAGATTGGGATGAAGGAGGGTTCCCCGATCCTGAGTCAACAGGTCTGACCTGACTGGTAATGGAATGGGTTCCACCACTAATAATTGCTGAAGTAGGGATATCACACCTGCTGAGGCCACAGAGGGGCTATGAGGATCATGGTGGCAGGTTTGAGTTATAGTTTCAGCAAAGTCCATTGTAGGAGTGGGATGGGGGGAAGCATGTAAGAAGAGCCCTGTCAATGGTTGGGACAGGGCATCGGTAGACCGCCCCCTTTTGCTCAGGATAATGGAATAGTATTTGGGGAGATGGTGATTGATGGGGGAGGCAAATAGGTCCAGATGCAGGGTCCCCCCACAAGTGAAAAATTCTCTGAAGAACTTTGTGATGAAGTGTCCATTTGTGCGTGGAGAACTGGCGACTGAGAACGTCGCCCAGGGTATTGTGGCATCCCGGTAGATGAATGGCTGTTGATGACAGGTGTTGCTGTATTGCTTCCTGCCAAATCATCATCACCTCTCTGCAGAGTGCAGGACTTTGTACGTCCTTGTTTGTTGACATAACATACCACTGAGGTGTTGTCTGATTGTATTAGCAGAGGTCCCAGGGAAAGGTGGGGCTGGCCTGAAGGGCTAGGCAGACCACCCTCATTTCCAGGAGATTTATGTGAAGGAGAGTGGAGGTTTGGGACCACCTGCTCTGTGTCCCACAGGGACCCAGGTGCACACCCACCCTTCGAAGGAAGCATCCGTGGTCAATGTCTGCCAGGGTGGGGGAGATTGGAATGGCATGCCTTGAGAGAGGTTGGTATGTTGAGTCCACCAAGACAGGGCCAACAACAGAGCAGGAGTAAAAGTCTCCTGTTCTTTGACACCATTGGTTTTGGACAGTCCATTGGACTGGTCTCATATATAGACATGCAAATGCTACTGTAGAGATGGCAGTGGCCATGTGCCCTAGAAGGCATAAAAGTCATCTGACTGTGATAACTTTTTGAGTTTGTATCTGGGAAGCCAGAGATAGAAGCTTGTTTTGCCAGGCAGCAGGGAGATAAGCCCTGGCAGAGGCAGTATCGCGGACCGCTCCTATATACTGAAGCGACTGGGTAGGGGTCGGGTTGGACTTTGGCCAGTTGACCATAATCCCTAGGAAGTGAAACATAGTAAGGGTTGCTTGAAGAGCGGAAAGCAGAGAAGTTCTGGATTCTGCTTTTATAAGTCAGTCATCCAGATATGGGACAACGAAGTGGCCGTCTCATCATAGGGCAGCCGCCACTACCACCGCTAGGCACTTGGTAAACACCCTCGGAGCAGATGAAAGTCTGAACGGGAGTGCCTGGAATTGGTAATGTTGTCCTAGCAGGTAAAAGTGATGGAACCGGTGGTGGGCAGGGTGGATGGGGATATGTAGGTAGGCATCTTTCATGTCTATTGCACACAGCCAATCCCCCTGTTTAAACATCGGCATTATAGATGTTAAGGTGACCATCCGGAACCTTTTGTACTGAATATGTAAATTCAGTTGTCTGAGGTCTAGAATAGGTCTGAGATCTCCAGTTCATTTGGGTACCAGGAAGAAGTGGGAATAAAATCCCTGTTGGTGCTCTGATGGAGGGACTGGATAAACAGCCTTCTTGAGCAGAAGAGCCTGGAGTTCTTCCTGGAGAATAGGAATCTGATCGGGTGGGTAACGGACAGAGTGGGAGGGTGAGTGGGAGGCATGGAAGTGAGTTCCAGTGTATGACCCCTCTGAATAATCTGAAATACCCACTCATCCAAAGTGATCATGTGCCAGGCTTCTAGATAGAGGGTAAAATGACTGCCCACAGCTTCCGAGGCCTTGTTGAGGAAGTCTGGGCAATGCCCTAGGTGGTCACTGGAAGGCAGACTGGCTGGCTCCACCCAGAGAGTGGGATCGGGAGCCCTTGGTGGCAGAAGTGGTGGTCCTGGAAGAGGGCTGGGAAAAACCACAGGATCCACCTCTGTATTTACCACCTCTCTTTGTATGAAAGGAGGATTGGGGACGGTATGATGGCTGTGAGGTATGGTACATGCTATGTACGGTATGTAGGTTCTGCCCTGAAGAGTGGAGATTGTCTAAATGTGTTTGGGCACCTGGACCAAAAAGCTTGGACCCATTAAAGAGGGCACTAACAACTTTATGTTGCACATCTGTAGTAAACCCCGAGACACAAAGCCAAGCATGGCGTCAGAGGGTAATCCCAATAGCAGACATATGGGCCAAAGTATCAACCGCTTCATAACCCGAACAAAGTAGGTGCTAGGATATGGAATTGCCAGTAGATACTATAGTAGCCAACAATTGGTCCTTCTCCTGAGAAGGAGGGAGTTTGCTGACTAGTTCTAAAGCAGAGGACCAGAGGGTACGTTGGTACTTGACCATGTGCCCCATATAGTTTAGAATCCTAAGATTCATGGTACGTCCTTGGAAGACCGTTTTCCCTAGGTAATCAATTCTATTGGAGTACTTATCAGGAGGTAAAGAGCTCATGTACTTCAGTCATTTAGTACAATCATGAGCCGCAGTGATCACTACCAAATCTGCTTCAGGGTTAGTGGAAAGAAAAGGATGATCAAGAGGAGCCTGATAAGGGTGATCTGTTCTTTTAGGAATGGCCGGGACAGCCAAAGATTGATTCCAGGCTGCTAGCATAGCATTTTGGTAGGTTTGTATAAGTGGGGGTACCGCTATGACAGGCTCCTCGGGCAGTTCTAGATAGTCTGCTATGTCCTTTCTTTGTTTATCACGTCTGGTAGTTGAAAATCCCATGATCATTTGAATTTGGATCATCTCTTGAAAGGATGGGTCGTCTGGAGGGGGAGACTGCCACCTGGTGGGAGAGGTCCTCGTTTAATGAGTGTAACCCCCAGGTGGTGCTATCCCAAGGGTTACTACCCCTGCCTGCTTGACTACTAACAGGTTGAGGACCTAGGTTCTATGGCAGGTGCCTCCACCCAGAGGTCAGAGTTTTCAGTAGTTAGACTAGCTTGGTCACAGCCCTCTGGGACACTGAGACCCCGTTATCCCTTCTAGTGGCTCACACAATGTACAGAATTCACAGTCCCAATACCCCACATGTACACACTGTTCATTCATAAAGTACCACCTACCCTCGAGACTGATTCTGAGGTTCGTCTCTGGGGACCCCCTGTAAAACAAGATGATGCAGTACAATAGCCACAGTGCAATACCTTAACATAAATGAACACCAAAGTCAGTGTAACTTAGCTGAAACAAACAGATCTGATTTATTTAAGGAGCTGTAACAAGGAAAGGGGAATCAGGTTAATTAGGTTAGACACATTAATAATCACAGTACTGTGCACATGCTCAGAGTCTCAAATGTCACTCTCACTGGGTACCCAGGATGGTGGGGGGCTAGCCAGGATCAGTGCAGCTGGTTGGGGCCCTGTAGAGGAAAATATGTACAATACCCAATTATAATCCGGAGCCGGATGGCTCAGTTCATGAAGAAAAGAAGCAGCAATAATTAGATGACACACTTGCAATCTGATAGACAGCTGGCAGGGAGCTACCCTGATTTGTACTCACAGCCTCAAGGCCAAAAACTGGCGCAGATGGTGGTTCTGGATTGCCAGACACACACACACACACACACACACACACACAGCAGGGGAAGGAGGTTCTACAAGCCAGGCACACAGCTTTGATCAGCAGACGGATTCTGTCCACCCAAATTCACTTGACTTTCAGTCTACAGCACACAAGGACAACAGAACCCGATTAGCTGTTCCTCCCAAGCATTCCACACATTTATATATAAAGGAAATTACTATACCAGGCAGCTGCTTTCAGGTCCCGATCACACTTACTGCTAAACCCGGGAGTTCACACCGCAGCTTCACTTCCTGACAGACCGGCGCGATTCAACAATTTCTCCAGTCTTCTACAGGGTGAGCCTGGTTTCCACTCTTTCCGCCTCTCTTCTTCTCTGTAATCTCGGATTCAGTCCGAATTGACTTGGCAATGCAACAGCCTGACTGCAGGCCTTCCACGCACTTCCTGCGTGAAACTATACAGAGCAGAAGCTCGGCGCTCCTTCTCTCATCACGGTCACAACGGATCTGATCTGTCCAGACACAAGGCAGAGCATTCCCTTCGGTCGCCACCTGGTCTAATTGGTGGACTCAGCTGTCAATCACTCAGAACTCTCCCCGTTGGTGCAAATAGGTGCCAAGGTCCAGAACTTCACTTCCCAGAATTACTAGCTACATATATTCTATGGTAAGCAGGCTCCCAAGAGAGTCCTGATTCTGGTTGGTCTGAACAAACTCCATTTTAGAGGCCCCCGCTGTACTGATTGGATCTATTCCACAGTTCAGATCCAAAATGGAAGGGCAAAACACATAGAGTCCCAGCTGCAAGAAAGGCAGGTAAGACAAACTACATTCTACTTAATACTCTAACTGGTTTCAGGCAAATAGTTACACCTGTCATTTAGCCTCCATCTGTGCTCTTAGCGACTGCAGAAACAGAGCATTTATTCAGTGGCCCTGGTGGGATTCGAGCATTAACTACACAGTCCCTCCCATACAAACTAATGAAGTCTGCAAGCAGACAGCTCTTAAAGAGACAGTGCCAAAAGGCTCTAAAAGCACTTCTCAGATAAACGGCATAAACGACTAACACCATACAGGCTGGGAGCATTTAGCCAGCTCCTGGAAGACTTTTGGGAACCCCCATTTGCAGGGGGGATTACATGAGGAACTAGTGGAAAGAGGGGACTGAGGACGTGAATCTAAGTCCGGTAAGTCCACATCATCAAAATCTCCGGTGAAATCTTCCAGAAATTCTGCCTTATCTGATAAGTTAAGAAGGGGGGGGGATAAGGCAGGTGAGTGGTCCCTGTCCCACTAGAAGCGGTTAGGCGGAGGGGCAGCAGAACGGGAAAAACGACTCAGATCCCCTGAATTGGTGGGCTGAGACTGCCGAATGACTTGTAGAACCTGTTGTACCACTGTGGCCATGTTCACTGAGGGAGGGGGAGTAGGGAGAGGAGGTTTCTGAGAAACCAGGGGAATCGTGGAAGAGATAGGATGTGCTGTATATGCAGGTCTAGCACCCGGGTGGTAAAGCCCAGGGTCCTGGTCTCTATCCACCTGGCCCCTGTGAGAGAAAGACTGTGAAGGAGGTGGGGCAGTATGCATTGCAAAGGCAGCAGGCTTCCCCATTGGTGTGACCCATCGTCGATGGGCAGCGAGGAAGCAGCCTTAGGAGATATGTTTAAATAAGAGAGCGTCATCAATGGGAAAGCCAGCCCCGTCGATGTGGCATTGTCTTGCACCTCATAGGTCATCAGGAACTGCCAAAAGTGCACTAGAAAGTGCCGTTGATGAGGGAGGCAGTTTTGGAGGGCATTGTTGATGGTGGAGCACCAGTGATGGTGGATAACGGTCAAACGCTGTCTAAAGAGGACAAGTAAGGAGGCTTCTCCTCCACTTTTTATGCTTTTATGAGAATCAGTGCACAGGAGTCCTGATTCTCCAGTAGGACAATTTCTGCTCCATAAAGTAGAATTCTATCTCCTGCAGCCGTCGTCAGCGGGTTGTTGTTTGAATTCCTGGCAATGAAAGCAGGAGATGGTGTCATGTGTGGGTCCCAGACATCGAACACAAACAGTATGATTGTCAAAGCTGTAGATATTTCTACCGCAACGACAGGAGCGAAATAGCGCTGACTTGCTTGTAGACTTGCTTGTAGATTCTTTGGACATTCGTAGATGTAGGTAGTGAAACAGAAACATTTCAGCTCCCCCTCAGTTGGCTGGCACCCAGCCAGCCACCGACCTAGACCAGGACGCCCGTCTACAGCTCCTTGGAAGGTACAGCGACAGCGTAGCTAATCGGAACACAGGTGCTTCCAGCAAACCCGCTCTGATTGGCCAGGACTTTTCCCCTGCTTTGCCACCTGGCACTTTTTACAAATAGATTTTAGATAGAACTAAGCACATTGTGTCTAATAGAAGTGGCTAGTTTTCCATTAGCAGGTTATACAGACCTGCCACTAGAGGGATTCTTGTTCTTTCATTTAAAAAAAAAAAAGTCTACCCTCTGAAAGACACAGTTGCTTTACTTGCTATATACCTTCCTTACCGCCCTCAAGATCCTTTTGAACTGGGTAAGACTTCCCTGAACCACGGGACTGCTGACAGCTAGCCATTGTCTCACGGTATCTGTACCACCACCCGATTGGACGCTCCTTCTTGCCTCCTGCTCGGGATTGGCTCTTGAGCCAGCTAAACTTTGTTTGCTCTGGGCTGCCGCACCATTCATTTCATGGCAAACGGCCGAATTTTACGCCCACCCCCGACCTTAACTTTATAGACCTTCCTCCTTGCCCCCTGGTAGCTCCGCCCCCTTGTGCTCCATTGGGTACCTGTTTTGGGACCCCCATCTTTAGTCACCACCTCTCACTCCCTGGATGCCTGGCCTTCCTGGCTGTATCCTCACTTTCAACTGATCCAGCTACTGCTCTTCCGCCCCCTTCTCCTAGCCCTGCCAGCCTGTCTTAACCCCCTCCCTCCGCCTACCCGGAATCCTACCTTAATCATGCGCCTCCACCATTCTCTACCCCCTATTCTATTTCTTCTTGCCTGTCTTTCTCCCCTACTGCACACCCTAAAAGCCTGCTTTCCCTCCCTCCCCCACAGCTTCCACATTCCTACATCCTTGCTCCACATAGGCATGCTGCACAATGGTCACTGCCCCTTGCCCAGGGTCCATCCTACTGCCATGAAACTGTCCTACAACCACATTGGTCCTAGCCCTCCACTCTGGTCCACCCTGTCTACACTTACCCTCACCCACTATCATCGATGCTCGGCAATTTCCCGAGATGCTAGCAGGTGAAAGCATTTCCTTAAAGAAATATGCCGCAGTTCCTTGAGGCTAGTCCCCCTCCTCCTAATGCTGTCAGGCAACTTGCAGCCAAACCCTGGCCCATTCTGGTCTAAAGCCACTAATCTGAGCAAGTCTTCGGGTGCCCTCTCATTCATATCAATCAACATTTGCAGGCTCCTTCCTAAAATGGATGCCCTACAGGCCTTCACCAACCAACACTGCCCTGACATCCTGGCAGTTGTCGAAACCTGGCTCACGCCATCAGTACTGGACCATGCAATTAGCCTTCCTGGCTACAATGTCTTTAGGCTGGATGGCCTCTCCAAAAGAGGTGGGGGCTGCGCTCTCTACCTAAAAGACTCCATACAGGGGCACCACATTTATTACCTCACTCCAACCCACAACTGCTCAGATACTGCCAGTGAGAATCCTCCTCAGAGCCCAAAAGAAAACCCTCACTGTTGTCACCATCTACATCCCTCCCAAAGAACAGGGAACTGGTCTAACAGCTGTTCTTGACTTTGTAAAGTCACTCCCACCGGACACCAAATCCATCCTCCCAGGCGACTTCAATATCAACTGGCCTGCAGCCGATGCTGGTGCACACAGGGATACCATTGCAGCAGCGAACCTCACATAAATGGTTGACTCACCAACCAGGAAAAATTACAGGACCGGCACCAGCACACTCTTGGACTGGATCCTTACCAGTCACCCATCGCGGATATTTAACACTAATGTCCTCCCTGACTCTCTCAGCGACCACTCCCCTGTTAGCTGCACCTGGTCAAATAAATTCATCAAACAACCGCCAAAAACTATCACCAGCAGCGTTCTACCCAGTGGTCACCTTCTTCGACTCAAATCCCACCTCCTCCATCAAGACTGGTCCCCTATCTTCAATGCAACCAATGTAAACACTGCCCTTGACCACTTCATAAACATCTTCACTGTGGCCTGTTAAAATTATGCTCCTATTAAGAAATGCAGTCAAATCACTCAGTAACCCTTGGCTCACAGGTGACCTCCTCAGGATGCTAAAAACAAGAGACCACCTATGGGAGCTGGCCAGAAACTCTGGAAGGCAAAACAACATCCAAAACTACAAACGTGCCCGCAATGACTGCACCAAAACCATCTGGCAAATGATGTCTGCCTACTATAAGCATGCCCTCACAAACTCCTGGGGCAATGGTCGGGAATTCTGGAAGAACATAAAGGAACTCACCAGGAATCCACCCAAAACCCCCCCATCAATACTCAACATCAACGGAACCACAACCCTCAACCCAAAAACCATTGCGGATACCTTTAACAAAGCCTTTACCGACCTCAGCACTGTCCTACCCCAGGACTACTTCAAAGATGCGAAAGTCCCTCTGTCATAATGAACACTACTCCCACCAGCTCCCCTTCTACTTCAAAGCAGTCAAGGCTCACCAAGTACGCAAATATGTTACCAAAGCCCTTGGTAAATCAAGATTCAGTAATGACTCCCTCGATCTCAAAACCCTGTCTCTCACACTTGATGAAGTTCTTAGTCCTCTGACCAGAATTTTCAACCTCTCCCTCAGCCTTAGCCAGTTTCCGGACAGATGGAAATCTGTGTGATCACAAATTTTCTCACTGTAAGTATTACCTGAGCAACCACTCCCGTCGTCACGGGGCCAAAACCACACCACTAGGTTTTGTCTTAACGTCGCTTTATTTGATCAAATTTCACACATGCATGTGGGACTTCTACAAAGGAGATCGTCTCTGATTAAAGTTTACAGCAGCTTTTTATAAGCTAGATTTTGCACTTCTTATCTTGAAAAAATACCAACATTTCAGTATGAGCCAATCATGAAACAGCATAACAAGTTTTCAGCAATGTAAAAAGGGAAAAAAAAAACATGTTGATTTGTATAAGGTACTTTTCCACTGCAATTCATTTCTTTCCCATTACTGCTTGATACATATGCCTGGGCCAAGCTGACCTGAGGGAGACAATCAGTTTCACTCACACCATAGCAACGTACAGCTTGCTTTCAATGCTACTACGTTCTGTTATCTTTTATATTTTGCCCAGGCATGCTCTTATCTTTATATTTTGTCCAAGCCTGCTATTCAGGCTGGTACAACCAGTTCTGCTCAGTTTTATCTAGCTTTCTGTTTTTCCAAATGTACCTCAAGTAACCTCAGTACAAATTCTATAACCCTTAAAAATAAAACATGAACTCAGAAATTTCTACTACATTCATTATTATTTTGTTACAGCATGGCTTTCAAAGCAAGCATAACTTCAAGGCATATATTAGCAAATATAGCTTTAGGATATAAAAAGAAGCATATATAAAAATTCCCTCACACTCTCCCCCCTTTTGATACTTTGTATTAACTTGTTAACTATTATACTTTAGTCACATTTGGTATATTACAGAACGGGAACACCCTGGCTAATTTGCTAGGGTCTTGGTCTTTGGGGTGTAGTAAGGGGTGCAGTTGGGTGATTGCATGTGGCGACAAGGTGCTACACAATTGTCGCAAGAGAAATTTGAGCAACACAATTAGGAGCCATAATGCCAGTATTACCACCACGATTACTGCCACCCAGTGGAGGAGGGTAGTGCCCCAGTCACCAAATATGCTTGAGAACCATGACCAGGGGTCCCAGCCCTGCGATATAGGTGCATGCTCACTTAGAACACGTTGCTGTAGCGTTTGTATTTCCTCAATTACTTGCTCAAGTTTTTGGGAATTATTTGGTATATAGGTGCAGCATTTTTCCCCTACAATGGCGCACACCCCCCCTTGAGAAGCTAATACATAATAAAGTGCGGCTCTATTTTGCAAAGCTACGATTTTAAGTGTTTTAATTTTAGCTGTTAGCAAGTCAGTTGATTTTAAGGTATTATTAATTAACGTTTTTAACTCATAGCTTAACTGGTCAATGTAATGCATGTTTTGAACAACACCCCACCATGGGAAGATTTTTGCCCCAAATTTTTTCCCCACTGGGACACGTTTATTTGCGTCCGGCACCTCCTTTTTGAATTTGATTTATATAGCTTACACGCTGATGTATAGCAGATGCATTGTACTTATATACATGGGCCGCGGGGTGGAGTGTGGCTAGATAGCAGCATTTCATCCACCCTATAGGTAGGAAAAAATAAGCCCTATTTCCACATACCCAGTATAGACCTGACAGACTGCCCACGGCAGTGAAATTAGGATGTACTGTGTGGGCATTTGCTCAAGAGCAGTTGGTTATGGTGGACTCGGACTTGGTGGTGCTGTTGTAGTGCCTACAATATTGGCACGTGGACCATTTTAGTGGCGCTAAACTCACGGTTAATTGTTTATTACACAGGCAAAGCCTGGCTGATATTTTTTGTTGTCTAACATTTAGATACAACGGGGTTGACACATTTGTATTATTTGGTGGGCTGTACTATGCAGTAAAATTATGCCCCCGAAACACAGTTAGGTTTTTTATTTTGTTTGTAGCATAATTTGGGGCATTAGTGATGTTTTTTTTCATGATGGCACCGAGAATTTTGCTGGCCTCAGTGCTATTTACAGGCTTGGGTTTTAGGTGGAGCCCTACGGCTGCAGAGAAAGGAGAGCTATGCATACATAGCAATTAGAGACATTAGCATTATTAGCATGTAAGTTTATTAAAGTCCACTAAGTGTTTGTAATGTGCAATGGCTCTGTGCTTTCTTGGTGAGGAGCAGTTGCCTTTTTGTATTTAGAACCCCATAGCAAAAATAGCAGTGATAGTCCGAGCGAAAACAGAGCGATAACAATTTTATGGTTGCTCAGTTCACTGTGCAATGGTATTGACTGTAGATGCTGTCACCAAACGATAATGATGATGAATTTACGGTTTTTCCCTCGATTTTTATGGCAGTGGTAGTCGGGAGCACTTGAAACGGTCCTCGCCACACTCGGGCGCACCACTTTTTTTTGAAGTCCTTGATAACCAAGTGTCTCCTGGCTCTATTTTATGCAAGGTCCTCCAAGGGAACTGGAAGTACAGCTTTTACCCTAGGATAGAGAGATTTTAAAACAGCATTAAGAGATAAACAATAGGCAATTATTTTATTATTTCAACCGTCCAATGTTATTTGGTTTTGTGGGAAGGGGACATTTGTCATTTTGAGAGGCCTTTCATCAAAATTTTATGAGGTGATAAACCCACGGGGCCAGCTCTCCCCCTCATACTCATTAGGGCTATTGGTAGTGCTTTTACCCAACTAAGGCCAGTATTTGCGATAATTTTGGTCAATTTTAGCTTTAATGTTTGATTTGCCCTTTTTACTGCCCCTCCCGATTGTGGTGGTAGGCACAGTGCATTGTAAATTACTTGCAGGTGCCTCACAAGGTTTTGATGATTTTATTTGCAAAATGCGGGCTATTATTGTTGAGAGCCGGTGGGAATTTCCCACCTTGGTATGATTTTTCTAATTAGGGCTTTTGCTACTGTACAGGCCGTGGTTTTCGTAGGAAATGTTTTACCCACTTGGAAAACATGTTTATAATTACTAAGTAATATTTATACCCTTTACACGGGTTTAGCTCAATAAAATCCATTATTAAATGTTTAAAAGGTCTTGTAGGAAAAGGATGGGCAGAGGGGTTACTTGAGTCCTCTGCCAACATTGATTTCATACATATTACACACTTTTACAAAAATTTTTATGTATACGGTAAAGCCAACAACATACCAATGTTTATTTACAAGGTCGACCATCCACTTTTTGAAACATGATTGGCCCCATGGGCCAATTTTTCCAAAAGGAAATATTGCCAAGGGCAGGCAGAGCCTTCCATCGGGGTTTGTCCACACCTTAGTGCTAGCATTAAATTTACAGTTTGTTTGCCAGTTACATTTTTTTTTTACACTGGCTGACTGTTGTAAAGTTGCAACATCCTTTACTGAGAATAAATTAAGTTGGTTAATTATAGTCAAAGACATTAGAAATTTTGGAACCCTCCCAGAAAGAGCTGCTTTTTTTGCAGCTGCATTAGCCCTCGCATTTTTTGCAGAGACAAAATTTTGGTTAGAAGTATGGGCTTGACATTTTACAATTGCTAACTTTTTTGGCTTTTGGATTGCTAACAAAAGATTTTTTACCAAATTTGCATGCGTAATAGGTTTTTTAGCTGCTGTTAAAAACCCTCTGTGTTTTTATAAGGTGCCAAAATTATGAGCTACCCAAATGCATATTGACTATTTGTGCATATGTTAACTGTTTTACTCTCGGCTATTATACAAGCTCTCGGCAGAGCTATGAGTTTAGCAACCTGGGCTGACGTTTGTGGGGTAATTTTGCTCCTTTTACGACATAGTTTGGAGTACACACTGCATAACCTACTAAGGGGTTTTTTTTGTCTCTTTGTGCTGAGCCGTCAATAAATAATTTTAAGTCTGCGTTTTGTATGGGTACGTCAGTAATATTTGGTCGAGGCTTACAGTCTAAGTCAATTACTTGCCCACAGTCATGCTCCTCCCCCTCCTCTGGGGTGGGGAGCAACGTCGTGGTTTAAAATGGTGCACCTTTTTAAAGTTATGTTAGACATGGTTAGTAACACATTTTGATGCTGAAGCAATTGTGCAGGCGTTAAATGAGCTGTGCAAGCTTGTAGCAGAATAGAATGTACAGAATGAGGCACATGCACTGTCAAAGCACAGAATTTTACCAAATTTACGCATGCCAACACCGCTTTAGTAGCCGCTGCCACTGACTGCAAGCAAGACACCATCTCACATACCACTGAGTCCAAACGCTTTGAGTAATATGCTGTGGGCCTCTGCCCCCCTCCATGCTCCTGTGTCAATACAGTTGACATGTAACCTCCCTTACCATTTACGAACAAATTGAAACCCTTTTCATAATTTGGTAGTCCCAAACAGGGACTTGTGATTAATACATTTTGATTAAGTTTGTTAACTCCTTGATATATTCTTCTATGTTATTCTGAGGCTTTGGTATATCTTTCAGGGCCTCTCTCAACTCCTCAGGGTTCCATGGGCGGTCCACTTCAATGTATGTAGGGACTGCAGGCTGGTCTGCGATAGGCAGTCTCCCTGCCTCGGGGTGTGGGTTGGGATAACGTATCAAAGGCAACTGCTGTTTTAGTTTCTGTCTTCCCCTGCTATTTTGGGCCCTTAGCCCTTGCATTAGTTTGCCTAAACACCCAAGCCTTCCCATCTCCCTTGCCCTGTACCTTTCCCACCAGTGACATAGATTCCACTGCTTCTACCAGGTTCTCTTCCGTCCCCTCTATTTCTATCTCCTCATTTGAGTCAGTGTCCAACTGAACAGGGGTGGGGGACCATTGGGGGGTTTTGACCGCAACCTCCTGCATCGGAGTTTTGAATTGGTGGGACCTGAGTTGGTAGGGCAGCCTGTTGTACGACCTGCGCTGGTTGTACTGCTTGGGCTGGTTGGGCCACCTGTACTTGCTGAGCAGGAAGGGCAGCCTGCACAGCTGGGGCAGCTTGTTGTTCAGGCTGCACTACTCCCTGTATTGGTGGCCCTTCTGGCACCATCCCTGCCTGTTGTTCCGCGGAACAGTTGGTGAAGGCCGATATGGTGGGGGTATCGTGATGGTGAAACACCCTCCTACAGCGCTCAGTTTCTTCCTCCTCTTGCTTTACCATTAATCCCTTTACTTGATTTTCATGTCGCTTTCTGCCTCTCTTTCCCATATTCTAAACCTTTGACCAGTCTACCTTGCACCCTTTTTGTTTGCTCTTTTCTTTTCTTCCAATGCTATCCTTGCTTCCTTTAGTACATCTATACTAAAGTACCTATAAGGGAAATATTCCCTGGTCAACTTATGCCATTGTCCTATCTCAGAGACCGAATCTTGGCCAAACTTATCAACCATACATTTGCTGGTCCAGATAATACTAACTCTGGACCTAGGTTATTTTTGTTCCCTTGTTTCCATTTTATCTAGGCTATTCTTTATAGTGCACACTCGCTCCAAAATTATCTATGTACTTGGTGAGGGATGAGTGTCGCCGGCCCCTAGGCGTCACGTCCTGATGGGGTTCCACAAAAATGTCCTTCTTTTTGTCGAAGGGAAACAACCCGATCACGAGGTGACACGGACCAAAGAACTCACCCTGCTCGCTGCACCAAAACTGTGATCGCAAATTTTCTCACTGTAAGTATTACCTGAGCAACCACTCCCGTCGTCACGGGGCAAAAACCACACCACTGGGTTTTGTCTTAATGTCGCTTTATTTGATCAAATTTCACACGTGCATGTGGGACTTCTACAAAGGAGATCGTCCCTGATTAAAGTTTACAGCAGCTTTTATAAGCTAGATTTTGCACTTCTTATCTTGAAAAATACCAACATTCAGTATGAGCCAATCATGAAACAGCATAACAAGTTTTCAGCAATGTAAAAGAAAAAAACATGTTGATTTGTATAGGTACTTTTCCACTGCAATTCATTTCTTTCCCATTACTGCTTGATACATATGCCTGGGTCAAGCTGACCTGAGAGAGACAATCAGTTTCACTCACACCATAGCAACGTACAGCTTGCTCTTCAATGCCACTCACGTGCTGTTATCTTTTTATATTTTGCCCAGGCATGCTCTTATCTTTATATTTTGTCCAAGCCTGCTATTCAGGCTGGTACAACCAGTTCTGCTCAGTTTTATCTAGCTTTCTGTTTTCCCAAATGTACCTCAAGTAACCTCAGTACAAATTCTATAACCCTTAAAAAGAAAACATGAACTCAGAAATTTCTACTACATTCATTATTATTTTGTTACAGCATGGCTTTCAAAGCAAGCATAACTTCAAGGCATATATTAGCAAATATAGCTTTAGGATATAAAAAGAAGCATATATAAAAATTCCCTCACATCTGCCACTGTCACCCCAATCCATAAAAATGATGAGAAAACTACACACGATAACTACAGACCTTTCTCCCTACTACCCCCACTCTCCAAGCTACTAGAACGCATCGTCTCAGACCAGCTCACAGAATACCTGGATACGCACAACATCCTGTGCATGCAACAACACGGGTTATGCAAATGTCACTGCACCTCCACAGCCCTACTTGAATTCAGCTGCCCAGAACAAATAATTCTCTACGCCGACGATGCTGTGATCCTCACCTCGGACCCTGATCCAATCCAATTACAAAATAATCTTCAGCGGGCCTTCTCCTCCATTGAATCCTGGTTCCTAAATCATAAACTGCTTCTCAATCAGAAAAAAAACAAGTCTATGGTCTTAAGCAGCCCCCACAACAAAAACAAACAACTCCACCTCTCCATTGCAACCAAACAAGGAGCCATCCTAGGGCAAACACAATCGTTCAAGTACCTCGGCATCACCCTTAATCCCCTCCTCTCATACCCTGTCCATATCAGCAATGTTGCAAAGTCTGCCAGTGTGAGGTTAGGCATATTATTCCAGCACAGGAAACACCTAACCCCAGAAGCACTGTCAGTGGCCGTCCAAAGCTCCATCGTCAGCATTATAGACTACGGTCTTATCATATATGGGTCTGCAACTACCACTGCTCTCAAATGTATCGCGACCTCCCTGAATAAGGCCTGTCGTCTCATCATTGGCTCACATCGCCGTACCCACACATGTGACCTTTATTTCCAATCTGGATGGCTTCAACTGGACAAACGCATAAAATACCAAACCTGCATCACGGCCAAGAAAATTGTAATGGGGCTTGCCCACACTGGTATCTGTGCCCTCTTTAGAAGCCTAGACATAGGAACATCACTACAAGGAGATCCAATTCCCATCTACTACATATCCCACGATGTCGCACGACTCAAGGGCAAAGATCATTCGCCTATCAGGCATCCAACTGGCTCAACTCTCTTGGTAGTGACATAGCGACCACTCCAACACTTGGCCTCTTCAAGTCCAAGCTGCGCCTCTCACTGCTTGTATCCTGGGATTGCCCATCTTAACATTTCCACCATTCCAGCTGCACATGCCCCAGCACACAGCACTTAGAATCAGTCTTTGCACCCCTAGCACCTTATCTGTCACATTCCCTCAACAAGGCCCCCTGGCTGCACTGTCTCCCACCCTCGCCCACCTCCCCCCCCGTATCTCTGGTCCTGCCCCTAACCCCTGCACCTCCCACCCCTTTGATCTCCTACCTCACTTCCCCCCTACCCCACCCCCTTCCCTTGTCTTGTTCATAGCTCAAGTCTTTGTACTGGTTAGTACATGTCTGTAACTCAATGACTATATGTTTGTAACTAAAAATGATGACTGTTGCACACGCTGATGTGGAACCTTTGTAAAAGAGCCTCGGCTCAAAGGTATTATAATCCTAGATTGAAATAAATAAATAAATAAATTTCCACTTCTAGCTCAAGTTCTCATTGATGGCTGCTGCTCTCTGCACTAGCTGCTGCGTGTGAGCTGAAGATGGCAGGAAAATGAACTGAGGATACCAGGGACCGCCCACTCTTATATAGGAAGCAGGAAGATGATGTCATATGTGGGAAGCCCCTGGAAAAAGAATGCTAGAAGAGCTGCCATGCACCACAGCACCCTCTGGTGATGACCCAAGTGTATTACCTGCTGCAAGAGATCACCCTGTGGAAGATCTGTAGCTCCTCGACTCCCCACCAGCTTGCTACAATGCCCAGACAGACTGCCACAGTTTGGGACTGCAGTTCTGCTCTGCTCCACATCTCATGGCCACACAACTGCAAGCCTGCTCAGCCATCCTACAAACGTGGCTCAGCTCCTTCTGCACATCCTTCCAAGTAGCTCCATGACTTCAGCAACTTCTCCTTGCTACAGCTGCTCTATGGAGCAGCTCTAAAGCTGCATGGAGCTCTGCACTTCCTGCTGGGCCACGCTCCTTGAGCCCACAACACATAGAATACATTGGGACAGCAGCCACATTGGAGCGCTCTTTCCTCCGCTCACTAACCACTCAAAAGGGAGATAATAAAATAAAAGGGGCAAAGTAATATAATGAGACCATGCACACACAGAAGCCCAGTGAATACATGAGGCATGAAAGGTCTCCATGGCCAAACAGCTATGTAAAGCGAAGCAGGACACAAATACACTTGCATAAAACCCCAAGAGCAGTAAAACTGCATAATTAAAGCATAGACCTGGGCTACACAAAAAAGGGGCAGAATAATGAACTAAAGCGAGCAATTTACAAACCCAGGTGGCAAAATGCAACATACCAAATGCTCCAGCCACGAAATAAATCAAAGAGACAAAACAGGGAGCAATCAAGTCAAATACAGACATTTCCCCAGCTTTGTCATTCACCATAGTAAAGGCCCACTAATTTCAGTGTGGAAGAATGCCTGTCGCCATATTGTCCCTGCACAGAAGCACAGCAACCTCATAGACAGCAGCCTCCATTTTGTGGCAACAATAACAAAGGCAATGACCTCAACCCCCCCCCCGCTGGCGCTATCTTACAACAGTCAAACACCACATTACCTCACTCAGCTCCATGTCAAAATAGTGAGGCAATATAAGTGACAGTCAAAATAGCAAATCAATAGTGGAGACCAAATTTTTAGTGACTACCAATAACAGTGCAGCACAAAACAGCTATTATATTGCTCAGACCAGCTGGCAATAGACCTTCTCTTCCACCTCCTTATCCCATCTGTAGATGAATCCTCCACAGAGTGCAAGGGGTATTCCCTTCTGGCTATAAACGAACTCAACCGCCATCCTCAGCAAACGGAACAGATAGGCAGAGCACCCCATCACACGCCCACTGTTATTCCCTATTGCCAGGTGTTGTGAATTGTTTCTTATATGGGGGTTGTGCCCTCCACCCCCCTCTCTTTAGTATTACAACACCACACCGCTCATTGATGGTGGGGGTATCAGCAACATCCATTCGATCATCTTTGTTACTTGCTCATATGTGACAGTCGCTCTTATGTGCTGGTCGCTATAATGTGCATCACTATTATTGAGTTGCTCTTATTGTTTCACTATTGTGTACTCACTGTTATGACATGATACCTCTCACTCCATAGGAATCAATGGCAAACCTTTTGAATTAAAGAGACACTACTACAAGTAACTGATTTTTTGCAACAAAGCTTTATTTAAATAAATGACAACACTGAATTGAGAGGAAATTGTTTATTAAGACGTCATTTGATGGAAATTGCTTACAAATAATTTTGTTTTGGTTACAAAAATGTTTTCTTCTTGTCACCTCATCAAATCCATGATGCCTCGTACCCTGCATCATGGCAGCTCCTTCTCATCCTTACGGCCTTCTTTCACTTCAGGGAAGCTTATCTCCGATCATGATGTGTGAAGAAGATGCCACTTCGAGCGCTGGAGCATCTGGAGAGCTATCTTCACCCACCTCAGAGGCATGGGGCCTCAAAATTGAAACTATCCTGCATGACATCCAGTCTTACATCGCAGCCCAGGCAACGCCAGTTATGCAAGCTATCCAAGATGACCTCGACTACTTTAAAATGAACTCCTCTCAGTCCATGGTCCATGCCAGCCTACAGTCAATACCCTTCTCAGCATTGCCTCATGAAGATGCTGTTGACTGGCTTGGGCAATTCCAAGCCTGGATTTCTTTACATCATCAGACTGATCTTTTGCGTATTTCCAATGCCTTGTACTTGTTTCTGAGATGGACTGCCATTACCTGGTTCAACGCACTTCCAGAACAAGTAAAAGGGGACACTGCTCTCTGTATGCAACTTTCAAGGACCATTTTCCTCAAGCACAACTGCCATGGCTATTGGAACAGCAACTATGGGTACACACCATGCAACCCTCAGAGACCTTAGAAGCATTCATAGTGGACATTGAGTCACAGTGCAAATGCCTGCAGAAGACTGATAAAGAGCTAACCACAACCTTTGTATGGGGACTCCTTCCTCCACTCCATCTTTACATAATCCAACAAAAACCAACACCCTGGATGGACACACTCCAAGCTGCTCAACTCGCACAAGAGTCCATATCAATGTCCCAGACTACCATTGTGCAAGTGCCCCAGTCATCACAGTTAGCCACACTCGTAACCTATGTCCAGCAGCAGCAATCAATGATAGAGATGCTCACGAGTACTGTCAACAGCTTATACCTCAGTGCTCCTGCTTTCCCTGCAACTTCTGTCAATGCTCTGCGACCACTTCGACAGTGACCTGAGCCACTCCCACCTTCACGAAAACCAGTGACCTGCCAGTGGTGTAGATTCAGGGGACACACCGCTGCTGTCTGCCAGAAGCTACAGAATCAAAAAGGAAATCACAGGAGTCAGGGACGCCTACCACAGCACAATCAGCAAGATAACCACAACCAAACAGCCACTGACCACCCTTCTGACTCTTGTGATGCAAACAATCTGAATCCTTTGGCTACAAACTTAGGCACCCCCTCAGCTCTAGGGGCAAAGGTCCCTGTCATCAGGTTACCTCTCTTAGCCAACTATGTCCCTGTAACCATTGGAGATTGGTCCACCCATGCCTTGGTTGACTCTAGAGCAGAGATTTCAGTTATTTACAGCAGTATTCTAGACAACCCAGCTATACATCACATACCTAAAGTCTCTTCAGCCAACCTCAAGTACATTATCACAGCAAGTACCACTACAGTATTTATCACAGGCATGGTCCATCTCAAACTCCACTTTGGCTAACAGCAAGCTACAGTTAAGTTTTACCTAGTACCTGACCTACAACCAGCAGTGGCTCTTGGCCTGGACTTCCTTAAAGCTTACAAAACCATCCTAGATTTTGCCTCAGACAAACTGTCACTCGATCTTTGGGGGCAACCTGCAGCTATAGACTCAGTCACTGTGCCTCCTAAGTCAGAGATGGTTTTAATTGGCAAGATTCGAGGTGACCCACTTCCACAAGGTGTTGTTGGCATTGTCACAGGATCCCCCACTCTGTACTCCTCAGGTCTCCTTCCAGGGAACACCTTGTATGCTGTGCACAGCAGCGCATTCTTCCAAAAATGCTGCAACTTCACAGATGAGCCAGCGGTCATCTCAAAGGGTGCGACATCAGAAAGTTTGTATGTGGGGAGTCACGTGATGTGCTTGCCTTGAGTAGCAGCCTCTCTTAGAGCTCTGCAGTCCAAACTTCAAAAACGCAGCTTTTTTAATTAAATAGCGTGCCGATAATGATTCAAACTACAGAATTTGTTAGGGGAAAACAGACTGAAACAAACTGTGCAAGGAAACTAGAGAATGGGAGAACCAGAAGCTCAACAAATGGATCTACAAATTTCAGTCTCTCAGCAAATGGTAGGACAGCCAAATAAATGAATGAAACAGCAGGACTCATCTGAAAACTCACCACCCGTCCTCCTAGCAGCTAACCATTTTCAAGCTACTATGGATACATTCTTTCTGAGATGACTTCAATGAGACTGGCAATTTGTGAAATAGCAAATGACTTTAAAAACTCCCAACCTGCTTTAGAGAACATCACCATGTGAGTCTGATGTGGAAGCCAGGGTGAGCTCAGTGGAAGACCAACAAACCAGACAGCACAAAGAGCTCTCAGAAATTAAGAAAAAAATTGGGAAACTGGATGACAGGCTGGAGGATCATGAAAGCAGGCTGTGCAGAAACAACTTGGTCATTGTAGGGATACCAGAAACTGTAGAAGGATGAAACATACTACAATTTACACAAAAACTGCTGCAAGATCTTGTTGGACCCCCACAGAATGGTAATACCTATGCCCTGGACTTTGCACACCGATCTTTCAAGCAAGCACAAAGGCAAGGGGACAAACCCAGAGTAATTATCACCCGTTGCTCAAACCTCCAGGATAAGATACAAATAAAAAACCAAGCCCGAATAAAAGGCGCTCTGCACTGGAACGGACGCAGAGTACTCATTTATAGTGATGTCACACCAGCTGTGAGAGACTGACAAAAAGAATATCAAGGAATTAAAACAAAGCTCCATCAAGCAAAAATACTCTTTAGGATGCTGCACCTGGCTAGAATAGTAATAACCAATGACACCAAGAGATATGAATTCCCCAATACAGAAGCAGCCCAAAGAGACTTACCAAAGCTCTTCCCCAAAGTATTTGCACCCCAACACGTGGTCGAAGGGACTCACAGCCAAACCCAAAACCACAAGAAGCCAGACCAGATCTGAGGAAGGTCAGGGGAAAGGCTGGCAGATCCAAATCTCTCATGAAGGTACTGTAGATCCTAGTTGTTTTCTCTTTAACTTTTCTCCTTGTTAATTATTTAAAAAAAGGAGGGGGACTTAATTGAAGAGGGTTAAAAAATGTACTCTCCCCTACTCACTCCTTCTGGACCACAGGGAAACTACATAGCAATCACAAAATGTTATTCTAATAAGAGACTGCCCTGCCCTAGAACTAACCATTCAGCATAGGAACATGAACTGAGATACTGTTGCAAAGTATCAGTGAAAGGTGTCGGCAATTAAGGAAGAATCTCAGACCAAACATAGCTGGAGCATTTCATGACCTTTCTTGTCCTGGAACACTCCCTGCTTCTCTCGCCTCGTGAACACTCTCTTTGTCCCACAAGAGTCAACACACATCTGCAAATTCCAACCATTCAAATCAGGAATAAATCTACCCCTGCCTTCTCACTAATAAGAGGACAGTGATTAACAGCAGGACCAGATATCAAAAACGAAGGAAGGACTAAGGGAACACCTCCAGCTCATAGCCACAGCCCTATACAGACCTGACAATCCTAACACACTACAGAGTGCCTAAGCCAAATGAGTCATTGACCACTTGCAAGGAAGATACAGGGAGAGAGAAAACAGGACAAGACACTAAAAGACCTCCCCCCGCCTCTCCCTGCAGGCACCAGACAATCATCAATCAACATGAGCAGGGAAAGGACCCTCAGGAAAGACAACCTGATTAGCTAGGAACGTGAGTCAAACACAAGCCCCAGAGCCCATAAAGATTAAACATAGCACATAGGCACAGACCTGGACAGTGCAACCAGTATGGGGGCTGCCAACTTAGACTCAGAAATGGACAAAGCAGAGATCCTAAGCCTTTGTGTTCAGACTACACTGCACTGAGAAAGGTACAAGGTAAATGCTACTGACTCAGATAATCATACAGAAGGGCAGAATAATGTACCAAATCAAAGCCAAAAATGGGTTATTTCCTGAACTTGGGAGAGTGTGTGTGTGTAGGTGGGTGCGTATATGTGTGTGCGTGTGAGGGGGTATGTACCTAAAAGTATCAGGTTAAACCAATGTGTAATGCAGACCATGATTAGGGACCCACTAACCCATCTCTTACGAGGGTTAGAACAACAGAAACCCTTGAGACACTCATACACAACACCCCAATGGGTAACGTTAACATTGTACTTTTCTCCAAAGCTACTGGGTTGTATTGGTAAAATGTATCTGTATTTGGGGGACCAATACCCATAAGATACCATACAGATACCTATGGGTTACCCCATCCGTTCCCCCCACCCACCCCAGGATAGACAAGTACTCACTGCACTGTTACCTGGGCTGTCATGCACTGTTACCTGGGCTGTTATGCACATGCATCACCCCTAGAGCAACTTCAGCTGCTGCTGTCGTATACTTCACCTGCCCTGGCTATACATGCCGGACACTCAGGTATATGCACAGTGAGCCCTTGTATCCTCTAGGGGAGCATCCCATAGCTACTGCTAGTGACTGGGCCACCAAAGTCAAAAGGGGCCCCAGAAAAGTACTACCACCCAGACCCTGCTTCAGACATCACTATCCCCTCCACCGACCTCTACCCCCACACTAGCCAAACCCCAGCATTATGAAACAGTTCCCTACCCCACAGCAGAACAAGGAACTACCAGCAGGGAGCCTAGCTGAGCTTAACCCCCCCCCGAGGACAGCTACCAAATCACCCAACCAGACCCCCTCCATGAATTGTCTGGAAGAAGACTGAACCATACACCCCCAGAGTCTCCTCCCCAAACACAAGGCACACACCTACCCCACAATGGGACTAGGGCCACACTATGGACAGTGGACAGAGAGGACCCACTGCCATGGGAGCATAATATGGACCAGATGTAAAGGGGCCTCAATCCCTCCCTTGCCCCTCATGCCAGATACCTGGCGGGGAGGTAGGGAGAAACGAGACCCACCATGGAATACAACTTACTACAATCAAGCAGCTTTTAGTTCTTTTATTAGCTTTGACATTTAGTCATTTACCACAAAGGTTCTCATATGGACAGCGCTCTTCATTGTACAATTAAAACTAACATGTAAGTGCTTGCTCATATCACACCTGCCACAAGGCAAACCCAATCCCCCACGGGGACCAGGGAAAGCCCACCAAAGCTCTGAACCAGAACTTTATACAAAATGGCCGATGAGTACAGGAACTCCATCCCTTGGTAAATCCACAGCTATGCAAACACACACTCCCGCCTCCCAATGACTAATACCCATCACTACACCACATGGAATATTAAGGGCGCGCAAACAAAAGAAAAAAGAAACCAGGTCATTAAACATTTAAGATCCCTAAAAACAAACATAGCCCTCCTACAAGAAACACACACTACATCCCAACAAGCCCACCTATGGAGAAGAGATTGAGTGGGGCAGGCATTCATGGTAGGAGACAGCAACAGGAAAGCAGGGGTGGCAATACTGATACACAGATCAATCCACTTTGAAACTGAAGAACAACACGCAGAGCCAAAGGGGAGGTTCTTAATTCTAAAGGGCAAATTGGGACAGACCAAAATAACTCTAGCCAACATATATGGCCCAAATACAAATGAACACAACATACCATCCAAGCTGGGGACTGGAAGCTAGTGCTGGATAACACAATGGACAGATTCCAGCTGCGACACCCAGGCCTATCCCCAGCACAAAGATCCCTCAAAGAACTGTCCTACACTCATCAGATAGGGAATACACCTCCCACTCAACTGCCCACAAAACCAACTCTAGGATAGATCACTTCTTAACATTCAAATCCGCACTCCACACTACCCAGGCCTGTGAGATTTCCCCCATGGTCATATCCGACCATGCACCGGTAACCCTCATGCTTCTGCCTATGGACTCCATGGATTGAGATTTCATCTGGAGAATAATAATAACCTGCTCAAAGATTCAACCACCTTAGACGGCATAAGAAAGATGACCAAATGCTTCTTTGAACATAACACCAACTCTGTCCAAGAGCAGAAAAACATATGGGGAGCCTTTAAATGTACAATAAGGGGGGAACTCATACGCTTAGCGTCAACACGCAAGAGAGAGAGAGAGGAGGCCTGCATGATGTTACTGCAGGAAATCAGGGACCTGGAGAACTAGGGACAACTCCTCCCCTACCCTCTCCCAACTTAGTAAAGCTTGAGCAAAATACAGCAAAATCCTCAGGAAGCAAGCCGAATTCACCATTTTTAGAGCCAAAACTAAGTATGTTGACCAAGGGGAAAAAGCAGAGAAACTATTGGCACTCCACATCAAACAACAAAAGGCACTCAAAATGATTACGAACATCCGATCCAAAACGGGTAATACCCCCACCAATCCAAGGGAGGTAGCTAGGGCCTTCAAGGACTATTTCAGTGAACTCGACACCCCAGACTCTCACCCACCAACACTAGGGGAAAGCCGAGTATTCCTGTCACAGCCCAACCTGCTGAAACTGGATGGTGAATCAGGCAAAGACCTTGAAGCGCCCATAACAACACAGGAGGTGAAGCTAGCCATAGGAACCCTCCCTATAGACAAAACCCCTGGCCCAGATAGAAACACGGAAACATAGAAGTTGACGGCAGATAAGGACCGCAAGGCCCATCCAGTCTGGCCATTTCGTTTTCTACCTTATGAATGTGCCATCGGCCTTTGCTCCATCAATGGCCTATCTATTCATACTCGTCTGTATTGCTCCCTTATGCCTATCCCATGCCTGTTTGAAGCCCTGCACTGTATTCATATCCACCACTTTCTGAGGTATGCCGTCCCATGCATCCACCACCCTTTCTGTGAAAAATAATTTCCTCACACTACCCCTTAATCGGCCTCCCTCCAATCTCATGCTGTGTCCTCTTGTCCTGCTATTTTTCTTATATTAAAACACGTTAAACTCTTGTTTTATGTTTTGTTCATATCACCTGTCTCCCTCCTGTGCTCTAGGGTATACATATTGAGCTCCATTAATCTGTACTCATATGTTTTCTGATGCTGTCCCTGCACCATTTTGGTTGCCCCTCTCTGGACTGGCTCAATTTGGTTCATGTCTTTGTAAAGGTGTGGCCTCCAGTACTGCACGCAGTACTCCGAATGAGGCCTAACCAGTGTCTTGTAAAGAGGGATTATTACCTCCCTCTTCTGACTTGTGATACCCCTACTAATACACCCCAACATCCCTCTAGCCTTACCTACTGCTTTAGTGGTCTACTTGGATAATTTCAGGTCATCGGTGATGATGATGCCCAAGTCTCTTTCTTCCCTTGTGACTGCCAGCAACTCCCCTCCCAGCCAATAGTGGCTTCAGGGTTTCTCTTCCCTCTGTGCATGATCTTGCACTTCTTTGCGTTAAACTCCAGTTGCCACTGTTTCGACCATTTTGCTAGTTTATCCAGATCTCTTCTCATTCTGCCCATCCCATCTGGATCATCTACTCTGTTGCAGATCTTGGTGTCATCTGCAAACAGACAAACCTTACCCTCTAGTCCATCTGCAATGTCACTGGTGAAGATATTGAAGAGGACTGGCCCCAGGACTGATACCTGAGGTACTCCACTTGTGGCTTGCATCTTTTCTGACTGTATACCATTTACCACCACTCTCTGTTTTCAGTCCGTCAACCAGGTTGCCACCCAGTTGACCAACTTCTGACCCACCACAAGGCTACCCAGCTTATTAATCAATCTTCTATGTGGAACAGTATCCAAAGCTTTGCTGAAGTCAAGATAGGCGACATCAACTGCTCCCCCTTGGTCCACCACTCAGGATACCCAGTCAAAGAAATCTATGAGATTAGTTTGACAGGACCTTCCTTTTGTAAACCCATGCTGTCTTGGATCCTGTGCTTCTATGGATTCCAGGTGTTGCACTATCCTTTCCTTAAGGAGTGCCTCCATAATCTTGCCCACTACTGAGGTAAGAATGACTGGTCTGTAGTTCCTTGCCTTCTCCCTGCTACCACTCTTGTGGAGCGGGATCACATGATCCCTTCTCCAGTCTTCTGGGACCTCTCCTGTGCTCAGTGACTCACTAAACAGTTCTGATAATGGGTCTGCTAGTTCCACCCTTAGCTCCTTTAGTATCCTGGAATGTATGCCATCAGGTCCCATTGCCCTGTCCACCCTGAGCTTATCAAGCTCTTGTAGGACCCTTTCTTTGTGAAGGACTAGTCCACACCTCCTCCCCTGTGTCCATGGTGCTGAGCTGTGTCCCCACGCTTCTCTCTTCAGTAAATACTGAGCAGAAGTATCTATTTAGGATAGATGCTTTTACATGGTCCTCCTCCTCTTCACATGCCCCCTTGTCCCCTTTGATCTTAGCAATACCCTCTCTGGACTTTCTCCTTTCACTAGTGTATCTATAGAAAGTCTTGTCACCTTCTTTTACTGTTTGTGCTAGCGTTTCCTTGGTTTGGGCCTTTGCCTGCCTTACTGCCTTCCCTGCTACCCTTAGGGAAGTTTGGCATGCCTCCCTATCTTCATCCTGCTGCATTCCCTTATATTTCCTGAAGGCCAGCCTTTTGGCTCTGATCTTTCCTGCTACTGTTTTTGAGAATCAAAGTGGTTTCCTTCTTCTTTTGCACTTCCTTTTCTCTCTAACACAATGGGATGTTGCTTCAAGTATTGCATCCTTAATGCTTGCCCACTTTGCCTGTACCCCCTCATCTGTATTTCTTTTTGCCAGGGCTAGCTTAACTCTGTTGGCCATCTTATCAAAGTCAGCTCCTCTGAAGTCCCATATTTTTGCCTTGGAATGGGATGATTTAGTTCTAGTGGCCAAATTGAACCATACCATGTGATGGTCACTGGCCCCCAGGTGACCTTCTACCTGGAGATCTGTGATCCTTTCCCTGTTAGTCAGTACTAGATCTAGGATAGCCCTGTCTCTTGTGGGTTGTACCAGTTGTTTGAGGCCAAATGGTCTGTCCTCAAACTTCTTTAAGATCCTGACACCCGATGTTATAGAACCTCTAACCAAACTATACAATGAAGCCAAATTCAACTCTGATCTGGACCCGATCCTGCAGGAAGCATACATAACGTTAATCCCCAAACCGCTTAAAGACCTGTCACTAATGGGGAACTACAGACCAATATTCCTCCTCAATACTGCCTTTAAAATACTTTCTAAGATACTTGCAGCCAGGTTGAGCAAAGTCTGGGACAAACTCATAGGCCCAGACCAGGTGGGTTTCATGAAGGGAAGGCTACCCACAGACCAGATGAGGAAGCTGAACCACATCATAGCAGCGGCCAGGGATGAAAACTCACCGGCAGTCCTCATCTCAATCGATGCTGAAAAAGCATTTGACAGGGTATACTGGCCATTCCTATTTGATACCTTAAACCACTATGGTCTACCACCCCTTTTCACTGAATGGATCCAGCTCCTATACTCGAAGACCACAGCAAGAGTCCTGTGTAATAAAGTCCTCTCTCAGCTCCTGGAACTGAGAAGAGGAACCCGACAGGGATGCCCACTATCACCCTACCTTGTTTAATCTATATTTAGAATCACTAATTAGGAGAATAAACAAGGAAGACACCATGCAAGGTGTCTGTGTAGGGAAGCACAGATACAAGCTCTCTGCTTTAGCAGATGTCATTCTACTACATCTAGATAAACCAGAACTATCCTTCCCTCCCACCCTGAACCTACTTCGAGAATTTGAAAGGATGGGGGATACAAACTAAACATATCTAAAACTAACATCATGCCCCTCAATCACCACATACACCAAGCACACACAGCACAGTGGGGGGGGGGCACCTGGTGCCCGACCACCATGAACTACTTGGGAATAGCAGTATCTCTTGACAAAGGGTCAATTAAGAAAGATAACCTAGATGCCAAACGAACACAGATCAAACAGGACCTGGCACGTTGGTCCTCACTTCTGTTAACCTTATGGGCCTGAATCAACATCTTAAAATGAACGTTTTACCCAGATTACTTTATCCCATTACCATGACAAGTTGCTTCCTCCCAATCACCTGGTTCCGTACACTCCAAACCACACTAATCACTTTTTTGTGGAACGGTAAACCTCGCGCAGAGCATTCAACAAACTAACCCAGAGGAAGGAGCTGGGAGGTCTGCAACTCCCTGATCTCTGACTCTATTACCTAGCAAGCCATGCCAGCCAATTCCTATGGTGGTTGGCCCCCAGGGACCAGTGCAGGAACGCATACACCCCATTGTGGAAGGTAATAGAAACCGACTTATGCCATTCTGCAAACATTAGCATGAAAGCATGATCCTGCATACCACACAAGGCCTTACCCAACAGATTGAAGAACTTACCCATTGGCATCTCAAACATGGTTTCTAAACAATTACACAACCTCCTGGGTTCTAACCCAAAAGTGGACCCAACCCAACCATTAACCCAAAATCCTAACTTTTAAATAAACAGAGCACACCTACCGCCCAACTTTATGGGCAACATAGAACTACACAGTCTCGGTGTCTTACTGGAAAATGACACCATCCTCACTCTGCTTGTCTTTGAACAGAAAATGAAACCAACCTGAATCCCAACCCTCACCTTCCTACAGGTACGAACCATGCTCCATGCATTGCTCGGCCCCAAACCATGGAACACAAGTATATTCGCCAAATGGGACCACCTACTAACTTTATCAACCCAAAGGCACACGGTCTCTCTTATCTATGAAGAACTCCTAAATGCCAGTACAGACCAGAGAAACACTGCATGCACATACTGGCAGACAGAATTCCCATAACTCGAATCACCCACGATTACAGCCGCTGCCTGGAGAGGAACTTACAAATACCTGAAATTCAATGGCCCTAGACTTATGCAATTCAACATCAACCACAACTTGTACCTAGCCCCAGTCAAGCTCCATAAGATGGGGAAGCTAAACTCTGACAAATGTTCACGATGCCAGACAGACACAGGCACACTAAAACACATTTTATGGGACTGTCCAAGGGCAAAACCTCTATGGGAGAGGGTGAAATCCAACCTAGATCCTTTACTGGGTCTGGAGGAAGACTTCTCCTTGTGGTCTACCTTCTGGCCCTAGGCCTAGACAAGCTCATGGGAAATAGGAGATTCCACATTACACGCATCTTGGCAATGGTGAAGAAGCTGATTCTTAAAACATGGGCTGGATGACAAAGTGCCAACCTACGATGAATGGCTCAATATCATTCTGGAGGTACTAAGAACAGAAAAGATGATTGGTTACAGGAGAAACAATCCTAAACAGTACCTTCATTGATGGAGTTGGTTAGAAACCCTTCTGCTACAATCAAGAGTAGATCCTGCCTCAAAGCAAAGTACTGATCTGAGCAAGACACAGATGACCCTGCGAAGGGGTGCATAAGAACACAATGTATATACTCACCCCAGGGCTGCAACATGACTGCTGTCAAAAATGTATATCTTCACATCCAAACTAACTGATCACTGAATGTTGATGGGACTCAATGCTTGAACTCTTAATGAGATGTGAGAACTTCCAACTGAAACTGTAAAATATCTATTGTAGTTTTGTAGAATTATGAAAATTTTCAATAAAGTTTACTATTTTCAAAAAAAAACAAGTTTGTATGCTTGTCTTCTGGGGACAAGCTACACTTCCTGCAAGAGCCTCAACCTGGTTCCACCAGCTCTCATCCTGTCAGTATCATAATGACCACTCTAGCCTCCATACAGCTACCCCTCAGTCAGCGACTACCCTCTTCAAAACTTCCAGCCTGTCCAACAGAGAAACAACAACTTCCAGCATTCCTGAAGAACTATTCAGATGTTTGTGTTGGTCCAGATAAACTCAGGTGCTGTTATATCCTGCAACACGCCATCGAGGTGCAGCCCAACCAGCATCCAGTCTCTCAGCAAGCCTACAGAGTAGGACACAAACAGAAACAGGTCCTGGAGGACATCATCAAAGACATGTTAGACCAGGACATTATCAAAGAATCTACAAGTCCTTGGGGTGCACCTTGCTTCCTGGTGGTAAAGAACGGCAAAGTGTATCATTTCATGGTGGATTACAGAAAACTCAATGCCTACATGGTGCAGGATGCTCAACCCCTACCTACAACCAAAGATGCCCTAGAGAGCCCTGGTGCAGCCAGCCCAGCTTACTTCACCTCTCTAGACCTTCAGAGTGGATTCTACCAAGTTACTATTGATCCAGCTTCATGCCCATGCACAGCCCGGTGCTGCCATTTGGGACTTTTTCAATTTAAACATCTGCCTATGGGACTTCGGAACAGCCCAGCCACATTTCACCATGTCATGGAAGCTGTATTACGTGGTCTGTCTTGGAAATCTTGCCTAGTCCACTTGGACGATGTTATCGTCTTCAGCAGAACTTTCCTAGAGCACCACCACCATCTCAAAGAGGTGTTCGAACATCTCAGACAAGCCAACCTCAAGTTTCTCCCAGAGAAGTGTTGTTTTGTGCAGCATCAAATTCATTACCTGGGACATGTGGTTAGTTCTCAAAGCAACTCTCCAGACCCAGATAAGCTGTCAGTGGTAAAGACTATCCAGAACCTAACAACCTCAAAGACCTTAGAGCTTTCCTGGGCTTGTCTGGGTACTACAGAAAATTAATTTGCAACTATGCCAAGTCTGCAGCTCCACTGTACACCCTCACCAAAAAGGGATGTGACTATGTTTGGACTTCGGAATGTAAAGAGGCCTTTGAAACTATGAAAGCATACCTAATATCTTCTCCAGTATTGGCCTACCCAAAGTTCGACCAACCTTTTAAACTCTACTCAGATGCTAGTTCCTTTGCAGTGGGCACTGTACTGTGTCAGATCCAAGATGGAACAGAACGAGTTGTTTCCTATGCTGGGCGCTCTCTTTCCTCAGCTGAACAAAACTATGGCATCACAGAGAAAGAATGTCTAGCCATAGTCTTTGCTGTAAAGACATCTGAGTGTTACCTTCGCTACTGCTCCTTCACAGCTATCATTGATCACTCTGCCCTCAGATGGTTGTTCAGAATGAAGGAGCCAGTAGGCAAGTTCACCCAATAGATTGCCATATTACAATGCTACAAATTTCAAATTCAGTATCAACCAGGTCGGGTTCATTCTAATGCCAATGCTGTGAGCCGGAGATGTATCCCTCCACATCATCCTCAACAGATGAAGAATCCTGCCTACAAGCTCTTCCTTTTCACTCTACAGAGGAGCTCCCTGTGGACACTCCTACAGCACCTCAAGTTGCTTTTGCTGCTGCCAATTGCCTCCTCAGAGAAACGCACCAGTTCTCCTTAGTGCAAGTAGCTGAAGAGCTTCTTACCTCCTCTACTAATGATATCTCCCTGGTGATGATTAAAATGCAACAAAGAACTGATCCTCGGTTCACAGACATAATCACGTATCTAGGGACTGCAGCTTTACCACAACAAAAGCAACACCGCCAGGATGTACTATTCTTTGCATCACAATACTTTCTCAGTGACAGTGTGCTTTTTCACATTTGGACCAAGGAGCGTAAGGGCCATCGCACAGATAGAACTCATGTACAGTTGTGCAAGCCTCTCTAGTCACCAAAGTTCTTCAATCCACTCATGCCTCTCCACTTTGCAGAGGTCATATGGGAATTCACAGAACTCTCGAAAAGACAAGGCTTCACTTCTTCTGGCCTCACATGAACAAGAACATTGTCCGTTTTGTCAAATGCTGCCAGCCCTGCTCCCAAAGAAAACTTCCTGCCAAACTGACAAAGGCACACATCATTCCAATGCCTGTAGCCACTGAAACATTCCAAAGAGTTAACGCGGACATTCTTGGCCCCTTGCCTACATGCCCTGACTCTGGCAACACGTACATTCTTCTTTTTGTGGACTACCTTAGTAAGTATTTGGAACCAATCCCCCTAAAAGACATTAAAACTGCCACAGTAGCAACTGCCTTCCTCAACACAATCATTTGTCGTCACAGTACTCCAGCATACCTGCAGTCAGACAGAGGCACTAACTACCTTTCAACTATTGTGCAAAAAACATGCAAACTTCTTAGAAACATAGAAACATAGAATTTGACGGCAGATAAGGACCGCTTGGCCCACCCAGTCTGCCCATTTCCCTACCTACTAGATAAGCTGCAGATCCTAGTTAACCAGCAGCCTACTTCTTCCTACCCCCAACCCCCAGAATTGCCTTATGACTATCCCAAGCATGCTTGAATTCCACCACTGATTTTGACTTCACAACCTCCTCCGGAAGGCCGTTCCATGCATCCACAACCCTCTCTGTGAAAAAATACTTCCTTAAATTACCTCTGAGCCGCTTCCCCTCTATCTTCAGATTGTGCCCTCTTGTTCTTGCACACCTCTTTTTTTGAAAGATGCTACCCTCTTGGACTTTGTTGATTCCCTTGAGGTACTTGAAAGTTTCTATCATGTCCCCCTCCCTCCTTCTCCGAGGCTATACATATTAAGCTCCTTAATCTCTCTTCATATGTCTTCGGTGCAGACCCTGCACCATTTTAGTTGCCTCCTCTGACAGCTTCCTTCCTGTCTATGTCTTTTACGGAGATTGGGTCTCCAGAACTGCACACAGTACTCAGATGGGTCTCACCAGCTGTCTGTACAGAGGGATAATAACTTCCTGTTTTCTACTGGTGATGCCTCTCCCTATGCATCCCAGTATCCCCCCATCCCTCCTTGCTGCCCTCTCACACTGCTTGCCCATCTTTAGGTCATCTGATATGACTACCCCCAGGTCCCTTTCCATTTTTGTTGTTGTTAGTATCTCACCCCCCATTGTGTACTCTTCCCCTGGGTTTTTGTTTCCCAGGTGCATTACCTTGCACTTCTTAGCACTGAATCTAAGCTGCCTACATTTGACCATTCCTCTAACCTGCCAAGTCCCTTCTCATCCTTTCCACCCCACCCTCTGCATCAACTCTGTTGCAGATCTTAGTGTCATCTGCAAAGAGACATACTTTTCCTTCAGTCCCTCTGCAATGTCACTTATAAAGAACATTGAAGAGGGACCGGAATCTAATACTGAACCCTGCGGTACCCACTAGTAACCCTCCTTTCTTCTGGAGTGGACTCCATTTTACTATTACTCTCTGTGTCCTATTCTCCAGCCAATTCTTTACCCAGGCTGTCATCTTGGGACCCACTCCCAGGCTGGCTAACTTGTATATTAATCTTTGTGTGGGACTGTGTCAAATGCCTTGCTAAAGTCTAGGTAGGCCATGTCCACAGCCCCTCTGATCTACTACTTTGGTCACCCAGTCAAAGAAATCTATCAGATTCGTCTGGCATGACCTTCCGCTGTGAATCCATGCTGCCTAGGGTCCTGTGCCCTCTGGTCTCTAGATACTGACAATTCTTTCCTTTAGAAGTGATTCCATCATTTTCCTATCACTGAGGTTAAACTAACAGGTCTATAGTTTCCTGCTTCTGCCTTGCTCCACTTTTGTGAAGGGAATCACATCTGCCCTCCTCCAGTCCTCAGGTACCACCCCATCCTCCCATGATTTGTTAAAAGGGTAGTCAGTGGTGTCACTAGTTCTACCCTTTAGTTCTTTTAGAATTCTGGGATGAATCCCATCAGGCCCCCATTGCTTTGTCCACCTTCAGTTTTAAGAGTTCTTTCAGAACCCTTTTCTTCTGTAAATGGCCGGTATCAACTTCTGTATCCAGAGTGTTACTACTGTTTGTTTTATGTACCTCCCTCTTCCTTTGTAAATACTAAGCAAAAATATTTGTTTAGTATCTCTGCCTTTTCACAGTCTCCTGCCCACCCTCCCTCCCTTTATTAAGCCTCACTATCCCTCCCTTGGTCTTCCTTCGCCCCTGATGTACCTATAAAAGGTTTTATCCCTTCTTAACTGAGTTGGCTATCTTTCCTCGGTTTGGGCCTTTGCTGTTCTGACTGCCTTCCCAGCCTCCTTTTGCTTTAACTGATACAGTTCTCTGTCCTGCTCCTTCATGCGATTCCTTGTACTTCCTGAATGCTTTCTTTTTCTCTTGAACCTTCACTGCCACTTCCTTTGAGAACCATAGTGGTTTCTTACATCGTCTTGTTTTGTTTATTTGCTTCACACAAAGGCTCGTTACCTCTGTGATGGCAGTTTTTATTATTCCCCATTGTTCTTCCACCCTTCCTTCCTGCCCATTTGCTAGTGCGTTCCTTAGGCACTCACCCATTTTGGCAAACATTCTTGAAATCAAAAAGGCTCACACAACCAGTTATCATCCACAGTGCAATGGACAAAGTGAGAGAATGATGTCTAACATTCTCTTTTTTTTTTTTGATATTTCGGTTTATCCCTTCTAAGTCCCTGCCAGAGCAGCCACATCAGGAGTTTCCAATGAAGCCCGTCCCTGCCAATGTCCTACCTGTCAGCCTGGGTTCCTCCATCCAGCTGCAGATTACCCCCCGGGGGGGGTCAGGGTTGGGCAGGACACCCCAAATCGTGTAGTTTCATCAGGTCCCCTGGACTGCAGGCAGATGTTGGCACATCAGGACCAGGCTCAGCGCTCCATCTTCCTGGCTCTGGAGGGGTTTTTCCCTGTTCTGTAAGGATATTGCATGCCCTGACATCAAGGCGTGAGCACCGACGTCTGCAACGTCCTCCCCCCCTCGATAGTGCAGCCCCTAGAGGTGACTGGTCCACAGGCCTCTGCCCGTGATCAATCAGACCCCCGAGGTGCCAACGTGCTGTCATGCCCCAGCCTCTGCCAGGGGGCACCACTCGCCAGGTTAGATCCCCCGGAAAAGGCGAGCTGTTGTCGGACGCTCAGCCTTTCTCCCCCCGGATGACCAACGGCAGCTCAAGTCCCCTCCCGAACCCGGGTCGCCAGTGTGGTGTGGTGTCCAGCACCTCAACCCTCAGTGCCAACGGGCCAGCAAATGTCTACCATTCTTAATACACTATCCAAGTACCTGGATGAGACTCAAGTTCAAGTTCAAGTTCAAGTTTATTGCAGGAAAACTCCATTGAGCAAGCTCATTCACAGGGAGGTCCTGTAACATGTACACTTATAACAAACATACATAAATAATTGATAAACAATAATATACATGTATGCATGTGATCATATACTCATGACACTTGGGATTGTTTTGTTCCCTTCATTGAAATTGCTCACAATACCAGCTCTTGTGTCGATTTTACAGAGTACACACCATTTTTTCTAGTCCACGGATGTCACCCAAGAACACCTCTGGACAGGGATTTCTCACTGCTAGAGGTTCCAAAGTCAGCTTCATCCTTCATCATTCCAGTGCTGGAACAGCTTGAACTTGCCGGACGTGTTGCAATTGACGCACTGGGCCAGAGAAAATCTGCAATGCAGAAAATGTCAGCAGTTAAGTTGCATGACCCTTCATTTTCTGTTGGGGACATTGTATACTTGTACCGACCTGTCCTAGTTCTGGGCACCACCAAAAAAATGCTTCACCCTTGGACTGGTCCCTTCTACATTGCGGAAAAGCTTCCTCCTGTTCATATTTGTTTTTTTTGTATAATCTTTTTTATTATTAATTTTGTTCCCCCCAAGAAGAAAAAAAAAAACAATAACAAAGAAGAACAAGGTTTACAGAGTCAAGAACCAATACAGATATACATATGCAGTCACAATTGTACTAGTGATACAGCATTAAGTAATACACTTTATCTTATTGCTCCTATACACAGTAGGCTGCTATCATACCCATAGTAAGCCCCTTCATCTCCCATTCCAATATTATCTTACCTAGGGGTAATTGCAACAATTACTCAAATTGTATTTAATGAAAAAAAGACAAAACCAGCTTACCCACAGTAGTCAGAGTTGGTTATCGTTCCTGGCGCCCTGCAATCCATAGTATAGGCATACTGCCATCAGGAAATCTGATATAGGGAAACAAACAAGATTGAGGTATAGGAACTTTAGAAAGAAAAAAACAGAGAACAAGAAATTTGTATAGAGAAAGGATTCAGAAAAGTAGAACAAGAGTAAATGAGAAGTACAAAACATTCTGTCATTATATGTAATTGTGGACGTAGCTTTTTACATTGATGTACCATGTCTCGTTGTTCCTCCTTGTATGTCCATTATCACCTCTTCCCCCCTTTCTTTTCCCTGCCCTTCCACTCATCCTTCTACTCAGGTTGAGTTGCAGTGCTCTTAAGTGCATGTAATATATATGTCTCCTCCCCTCCCCTTCTCCTTCATTCCTAGGGTCCATACATAGCTTGCGCTTCCACTGGATTTAGGGAAGCCAGGAACTTGGCCCACTCTTCCAAGAATCTTTCTTCCCTACCTTTCAAGGCATATGTGAGCCTATCCATCGCTAGTGTTGAGAGCAGCAAAGTCTTCCACATTTGAAGGGATGGCTTGTTATTTGAAACCCATGTATCAAGAATGATTTGTCTGGCCACCCCTAGGACCAATCTAACCCATCTTGGATATAAGTCCCATTCATCCCCCGCGTCCATCTCCAGACCCAGGAGTAGTGAGGATGGTGTATAAGCCACCTCTCTCCCCCACATCCTTGAAATCTCTCTTTTGATTTCATCCCAGTATTTCTGTAGCACTGGGCATGTCCAAAAACCATGGAAGTAGGTACCCCTAGCAACCTGGCACCTCCCACATCTGTCAAATATTTGGGTGGAATTTATTAACTACAGTTGGGGGGTAGTATAGCCGATGGAGGAATTTGTACTGTGATTCTTTAAATCTGTTACAAAGCATCAACTCCGTGTGTAAGACAACCAACATTCTCCAATTATCCTCTGAGATTTGCATCCCTAGGTCGTCTTCCTACTGTACTCTAATCCTCCTAGTGTGGTCTGGGAAGAATTCCCTGTCTAATCTTGCTGCCCTGCCTATTAGTCCTCTTTCCTGGACTTTGGCCCCAAGAATTATTTTCTCTACCGCATCTAGGTTAGAGTTACCCCTAGGGCATCTGTCCAGGCTATTGGAATAGTTCCGGACCTGCATGAATCTGTATAGGTGACTACTTGGTACTGCCACGCACTGCCTAATCTCTGTGAATGGAAGGAGACCATTCCTGTCATGTAGATCCCCTATGCATCGTATCCCCCTTTCTTCCCACCTTGCAAATCCCGGGTCCTCCAGGCCTGGCAGAAACCCAGGGTTTTTTGCTACTGGCAGTAAGATAATTTGGTCTTCCTTAGCCCCTCTTCTATGTTTAATTGCTTCCCAAGCCTCAAGAATTGAGAGCGCCATTGGGTTTGGGTTTGGTAGATGTTTATATGCCCTAAGTCCCCCATTCATTAGGTATGCCATCAGCCTACCTGGGCATTCGGCTTCCTCTAGATCCAGCAAGGAGGCGGCTGCTCCCCTATTTATCCAGTTATGCAAATATCTATGTTGAATTGCTAGGAAGTATCCTTTAATATCAGGAAACTCCAGGCCCCCCTTTCTTTCATGGCCTTCAGTCTGCTCAGCTTCATTCTGGATCTCCCACCTCTCCAAATAAAATTATCAAACCCTCTCTCTAATCTTGCAATATCTTTTGCCACCGGACCCACCTGAATCATCTGCATAGGGTAAAGTATGTGGGGAAGGACATTCATTTTAATTAAGTTTATTCGGCCCATCCATGAGATCGGGAGTGCTTTCCATCCGGACAAGTCCGCTAGGGTGGTACTGAATAGGGGCTTGTAGTTTAGATTATACAGATTGTTCAGGAGCCCCCCACACTTTTATTCCCAAATAAGTAAAAACGTCTCACTCATTTTAGTCCCCATGTGTGATGTGGTATTCCTACCTCTCCCTTTCCGAGAAACAAAATCTCTGACTTTGAGACATTAAGTTTGTATCCCGAGAACTGTGCAAATTCTGTTATCACCTGCAAGAGGACAGGAATCGATTCCCCGGGGCATGTCAAGAATAGCAGGAGATCATCAGCATATAGTGCCAATTTATGCTGCCATCCCCCCCTTGCCTTGGGATCCCCCATATTTCTTGTACCGTGTGGATCTTTATCGCCAGTGGCTCAATAGCCAGGGCAAGCAAAAGAGGGGAGAGGGGGCACCCCTGTCTAGTTCCTCTATACAACTCAAACTCCTCTAATGCCAGGCTATCACCCTTGCTTTAGGTGTACTATATAGCATCTGCACCATTTGTATAAATCCCTTCCCAAGCCCAAACCTGCCCATTGTTGTGAATAGGTAGCTCCATTCTATGTGGTCAAACGCTTTTTCTGCGTCCATGGTTAGAACACAAGCCTGGTCCGGATTTCTAGAGCCCCACCATATCACATTTAGGAGTTTTCTCATATTGTGATATGATAGCCTCCCTTTTACAAATCCTGTCTGATCTGGATGCACTAGATCTGGGAGTACCTGCTCCAACCTCAATGCAAGGACCTTAGCTATAATCTTGCAGACACAGTTGAGAAGGGAGATGGGTCTATAAGAGGCACATTCCATGCTCTCCTTCCCTGGCTTTGGAATTATTGTGATGCTAGCCTTCAGACAAGATTTGGGGAGTCCCCCTCCTCCCTAGCTTCCTGCACTAGGTCACGCATTATTTCCGCAAGGTTTCCCTTTAGTACCTTGTAGTATTCAACCCCAAAACCATTCTGGGCCCGCCGCCTTTCCAGACTGTAGGCTCCCAATGGCCCCCGGTATTTCTTCGTGGTGACCCTCGCCCCAGTCGCTCTCTTTGGGCCTCTGTTAGTGTAGGGAATTGGATACCATTTAGAAAATGTTGTGCTAGTTCCTGAGTATCAGTACATTCCGCTTAGTATAATTTTCTATAGAACTGCTGAAAGCACTCCCTCATACCCTGGTCCGACCTGGTGAGTCGTCCCTGATGGTCTTTTATAGCCATGGTCCGCTGTCTCACCCTGCCACCCTTCATTAGCTTAACCAACAGAGGGCCCAGTTTGTTGCCCCATTCATATATTCTTTGTCTGGCAAAGTAAAGCTTAGTTCGGGCTTCACCTGTTACATGGGCATTTAATGCTTCCCTAGCAAGTCTCAAGTGCATTTTATCCTCCACCTTCCCCTTCTCCACCACTTGTCTTTCTAGATCTTTGTCTTTTCTAGATCTTATATTTTTTGGTGATGGTCTTTCTTAACCCTAGCCACAAAGCTTATAATTACACACCTCATAAATGCCTTACCAGCTTCCCAGAGGGTGGATATACACTCCACTGTCCCCTTATTCATTGTTAAATATTGCTCCCATTGTACTTTCAGGTATTCCTTAAAATCCTCCCTAGTTAGTAAGTATGTGGGAAAACGCCAGGTGCCTCTACCATACTCTACACCCCACTCTATTTTCAATTCCACCATGGAGTGATCTGATAATCCTATTGGGCCATGAGAGACATCCCCCACCCTGCTGCACAATGCATTAGATATGTACACATAGTCCAATCTGGACCATGTGTCATGTGGTAGTAGGTGGAACGTATACTCCCTAGCACTTGGGTATGGCTGCCTCCAGCTGTCGATGATCTCCAAGTCTAACATGCCCCATGTCTATGCTTTAGTAGCCTTGTTGGCCCTCCCCCCTGTTCCCGAATAATCTAAGGCTAAATCCATGAGGTGGTTAAAATCCTCTCCCATTACCAGGTTGGGGAATTGCTCCTTATGCAGTAGGTCCAAGAGCATGTTATAGAAGCTAGATTCAAAAACCGAGGGGCGTATATACTCCAAAACGTGATTGTCTGTGCACCTACCAGACCCTGCAAAAAAATATACCATCCCCCCTCCCCATCCCTTACTACCCGATTAATTTGTATAGGGAAATTCTTGTGGAATGGAATAGAATAGCCACCCCCCTCTTGTGAGAGGAATAGGAAGCTGCATAGCAGGCCCCCACCCATCCTCCAACCAGCTTTTTGTGTTCTCTAGGAGTAAGGTGGGTCTCCTGCAGAAGAGCGACTGCTGCCTTTCTCTTTTTCAGAGCTGGTAATACCTTCTCTCTCTTAACTGGGGAAGAGAACCCCTTAATGTTCCATGAGATAATGCAATCTCCTTTTATTCTTGCCATTTTTGCTTTAGCTGTGGACTAGGTGGACCAGGCCCCCCACGTGGCCCAATTCCCTCATTATTGACTATGACATGTACGTTTTGCAACTAGTAGATATTTGACAGAATGATATAAACTAAACAATAACCTGTTAAACACAGCACAACCGGTGCCTATAACAGTGTAACCATGAACATTTAAAAACATTACCCTCCCCATTTCCAACAATTTCTTTTCTCTCCCATCTTTAACTATTAATCTCAGGTAAAACAGTTGCTAGCCTTGCTTGTAGAGCAGAAAGCAGCTAACTAAAAGAAGCTACATTTTCTTCTTAATTTAAAACTTATATCTCAGTAGGAGTCAGTGTCAGTTAAGATTAAGTAGACAGATAACTTTATTAGAAGTAGAAGGGGTCTTATTTAAGGTTAAAAAAAAGGAAAAGAAAGAAAGGCAGTGTGTGTTCTGTGCAGGGAAAGGTACTGTATCAGGTGACTTTGCTAAACCAGTAGGAGAATGAGAGCTTACCTGGGGTGTGGTTAGACACTAGAAAAGCAGGTGAGTCAAATTACAATGTCCTGTTGCTAGCCTTTTTCTTACAAATTGCCCTCCACCCACCCACCCAAAGCCAGTTCTACTTTTTATAGCCACTGGATTTGACTGTCAACAGGAACTTCCTGTTTGGCAGTAGGAAGGAAAGGATCATGAAAAACATTGGTTTTGTCAACCCTGAAGTAGAAAAAGTAGCTCACTCTCCCCCCCAGCTGCTGGTAGTTTGATATTGAGCAAGGAAGAAGGAAACTACTGAAGAAGATAGGAAGTTGCTGTCCCAGAACAGGAAGGGTGAGAGTTGTAAGGAGAGGAGAGAGTAAGCATCCAGAGAAACAGTAGAGGGGACACAAAATAAGACAGGATAGGAGTGGTGCAGTGCAATGGCTGTGGGGTGGCAGTGTTCCGGGAGACATTCTGGAGGCTGCGATGCTGCCCTTTGCAGGCACCTCTCTGGTCTGAGAGAGGAGGTTGCCGTCTCCAGGCTGACCTGGCTAGGATTCGGAACCTCCTCCCCACTCCAGGGACCACCAGGGCCAATGCCACTACCTCAGAGGTTGCCAAGAAAGGGAGTGGCTGGACCAGGGGTGGGCTCAAGGAGGGAGAGGGTGGTGGAACAGAGTTGCATCCCCAGCTGTACCTCTTCACAATTCATTCGCTCTTCTGGTGGATAGTGGTTCCTCTATGGAGCACCTGCAGTGGAGACCAAGGAGGATGCTGGGAACCTTCACAAAGGAGACCCAAGGAGGGTGGCATGGGACCCCAAGGAAGGAAACAACTCCTGGTGGGGACTCAATCATTAGGGGGTAGAAATGGGGAGGGATGGGAGAGGAGGTAGGTGCCTTCCTGGCGCCCCACGGCTTGGAGGGACAGGCAGATAATCCTCAGGATTGTGAGAGTTGCTGCACGAGGGAGGGAGTTGGATGTCATTGTCCACCTGGGACAAATGACCTGGCTAGGAATGGGATCAGAGCAGTGCAAGAGGAGTTTGTAGAGTTGGGAAGGGCCTTGAGACAAGTGGCTATCAGGTGACCTTCTCGGAGGTGCTGCCTGTCTATGGCAAGGGAGATGCAGCACTTCTCACCAGGGAATTCAATGAGTGGTTGAAAACTGGTGTGGAGCTCAGGGTTTTGGCTTCATTGGGGACTGGGGAGCCACCTGGAGGAATGCAGACCTATACTGGTGCGATGGTCTGCATCTGTCCGGGGGAACCAGGATCCTAGGTGAGAGGTTTAAATGCTTCATTGGCAAGCATTTAAACTAGCCAAGGGGGGAGGCACTGAAAAGGAGCTGGGAAATCCGAGCCTCCCCCAACAAAACATGGTGATTAGTGAGATAAACACCAAGGTACAGAAGTTATTAGGGAGCAGATTTAAATGTAAAAAAAGGCAAAGGCAGTAAGGACAGAAATGGGGCTAAAAGGGGTAAGGCTATCAAAAAGTGGAGGGTGATGAATACCAATGCCCGTAGTCTGTGTAACAAGCTCCCTGAACTAGTGGCCTTGATGGAAGAGGGTTGCCTGGATATTGTGGCAGTCACAGAAACATGGTACAGAGAACCATGACTGGGATGTCAACATACCAGGATACACAATCTACAGGAGGGACAGGGAGGGTAAAAGAGGAGGAGGAGGAGTAGCTCTCTATGTAAAGGAAGGGATCAAAGCAACAGAACTAAAGAGTAAACAGGGAGCAGATGAGGCACTTTGGGTCACCATGGAGACAGGAAATGGCACCACAATCCGCATGGGGGTTGTATACAGACCCCCATCTCAGGGGAGGAATGGACAAGGAAATGATAGAAGGCTTTCTTAGAATGGCAGAAAAAGGGGAGATATTGTTGATGGGGGACCTGAATATGCCAGATGTTAACTGGAGCACCTTTGCTGCAGGCACATCCAAGAGCAGGGTCATTCTTGATGCCTACAGGGGCATGTCTCAGACAGCTAGTATTGGAACCGACTCGGGAGGGAGCAAACTTAGACCTGGTACTTTCAAATGGGGATGGAGAAAGAATCTCAGATTTAGAAGTGGGTAACTATCTGGGAACAAGTGACCACCAAACAGTGTGGTTCACTTATAAACAAACCTATACAAATCAAGCCATACAAAAGCAAGAGTACTAGACTTTAGGAGGGCTGACTTTGGGAAATGAGAGAGTGCCTCAGAAAACACTAGCAAACAGGCAAGAAGGAGGGTGGAGGAACAATGGGAGTGATCAAACAGCCATCACAGAGGCAACAAGCCTTTAGTGAAAAAAAAATCAATAAAACACAACGAAGGAAAAACCGCTATGGTTCACAAAAGAGGTAGGGAAGGTTATGGAGAAAAGGGCAGCATTCAGGAAATATAAGGAAACACAGAAGGAGCAGGACAGAGAACTTTATCAGTTAAAGCAGAAAGAGGCTGGGAAGGTAGTCAGAATAGCAAAGGCCCAAACCAAAGAAAGGATAGCCAATTCTGTTAAGAAGGGGATAAGACCTTTATAGGTACATTAGGAGCGAAGAAAGACCAAAGGAGGGATACTGAAGCTTAATAAAGGGAGGAATGGGTAGAGGGTGACAGTGAAAAGCAGGGTTACTGAATGAATATTTCTGCTCAGTATTACAAAGGAAGAGGAGGGGAGTTACCTAAACCAAACAAGAGAAACACTCTGAAGACGGGGTCGATACCAGTCCATTTACAGAAGAAAGGTTCTGAAAGAACTAATAAAATTGAAGGTGGACAAAGCAATGGGGCCTGATGGGATTCACCCAAGAATTCTAAAAGAACTAAGGGTAGAACTAGTGACATCGCTTGACTACTCTCTTTAACAAATCATGGGAGGATGGGGTGGTGCCCAAGGACTGGAGGAGGGCAGATGTAATCTCTTCACAAAAGTGGGAGCAGGACAGAGGCAGGAAATTACAGACCAGTTAGTTTGACCTCAGTGGTAGGGAAAATGATGGAATCACTTCTGAAGGAAAGAATTGTTGAGTACCTAGAGGCCAGTGGGGCACAGGACCCGAGGCAGCATGGATTCACGATGGGAAGGTCATGTCAGACGAATCTAATAGATTTCTTTGACTGGGTGACCAAAGTAGTAGATCAGAGGGGCTGTGGACATGGCCTACCTAGATTTTAGCAAGGCATTTGATACAGTCCCACACAAAAGATTAATACACAAGATAGCCAGCCTTGGAATGGGTCCCAAGGTGGTAGCCTGGATAAAAAATTGGCTAGACAACAGAACGCAAAGGGTAGTAGTAAATGGAGTACACAGTGAAGAAAGGAGGGTTACTGGTGGGGTACCGCAGAGTTCAGTACTGGGACCGGTCCTTTTAATGTCTTTATAAGTGACATTGCAGAGGAACTGAAGGAAAAGTATGTCTTTGCAGATGACACAAAGATCTGCAACAGGGTTGATACATAGGATGGAGTGGAAAGGATGAGAAGGGACTTGGCAAGGTTGGAGGAATGGTCAAATGTATGGCAGCTCAGATTCAATACAAAGAAGTGCAAGATAATGCACATGGGAAACAAAAACCCAGGGAAGGTACACAATGGGGGGTGAGATACTGACAACACTAAAAATAGAAAGGGACCTGGGGGTAATTATATCAGATGACCTAAAGGTGGGCAAGCAATGTGAGAAGGCAGTAAGGAAGGCTGGAGGGATACTGGGATGCATAGGAAGAGGCATCAATAGTAGAAAACAGGAAGTTGTTATCCCTCTGTACAGACAGTTGGTGAGACCCCATCTAGAGTACTGTGTGCAGTTCTGGAGACCCCATCTCCGCAAAGACATAGACAGAGTGGAGGCTGTCCAGAGGAGGGCAACCAAAATGGTTCAGGGTCTGCACCAGAAGACATACGAAGAAAGACTAAAGGAGCTTAATATGTATACTCTTGAGGAAAGAAGGAGAGAGGGACATGATAGAAACTTTCAAGTACCTCAAGGAATTAACAAAGTCCAAGAGGTAGCATCTTCCAGAAAAGAGATGTGCAAGAACAAGGGGCACAATTTGAAGATAGAGGGGACGGCTCAGGGTAATGTGAGGAAGTATTTTTCACTGAGAGGGTTGTGGATGCATGGAACAGCCTCCTGAGGGAGGCTGTGGAGTCAAGAACAGTGGGGGACTTCAAGAATGCATGGACAGGCATAAGGCAGTCCTAGGGGCGGTAAGAGAAGTAGGCTGTTGGTTGACTAGGATCTGCAGCTTGTCTGTTGGGTGGGGGTGGGCAGACTAGGTGGGCCGGGCTGTCCTTGTCTGCCATCAAATTCTATGTTTCTATGTTTCTAACACACTTGAACTTCCTACCATGTTTACTATCAGTATAGACTGAAGAATAATGAAAAAAAAAAAATGTTCCCCACCATCGCCCCCTCCCTCCATACTACCTGCTGAAAAAGAAAACCCTATTTTTCTCAGCATTTCCTTTTACCCTCCATTTGGGATAAGGATGTGGCTCCCACACCCTCCATGCAGCAAATATACAGTACCCCACAAGACCCTGGCCTGGACTTATTCCTGTTGACCCAAATATCTGGAGGCCCACCTCACGCAGAACCCCCGACCTCTTCCCCCCCTTTTAAAACCCATCCCACCTTCCCAGAAATCCATTTTCCAAAGAGCTTCCCCTAGGCCTAGGGTCGTGGGAAGGGGCAGGCCCACACCATCCAGCACACATGTTGGCTCCCCCCCAGCCCCACTGACCTGTTCTGATGCCTCCATGGCGAGTGGCAAACTTCTCTTGATTATGTCCTCCTGATGTGAAGTATGCCCCTTGAGTCACTTCCCGCTCACACGCCCGCCTCAGGGATACTTTAAAAGTCTGCCTTAATCTAGATGAAAAGCGAGATGTGCACAGTGTTCCGGACGGTCTCCTAGTAAGGCCCTTCACACCAAGGAGTCCAGCTGTGTGCAAGGGGATCAGAGCGTCTAGAGCCCTGGGTGGATTAGTCCCGTGAGAAAAGTGTAAATCACTCCTTTGGGTAGTAGTCCAGACTTATACAGTACTCGTAGTGGAAGGCTGCTCTGTAGGCATCGAATCACTTTCTAAACTCTTCGTTTTTGGGAGTGCTTCTTGTCCCACCCCTCAATAAACCTTTTTAACTTGTCAGGCTCCCAAAAAGAGTACGTAGCGCCCTCCAATTTCACTTTCACCACAGCAGGGAAAGTCATAAAAAACTCAATTCCTCCCTCTCTCAGCAGATCCATACATGAGTTGAATCGCTGTCTTTTCTTTTGCACTCTTGCAGAAAGATCCTGATGGAGTGTTAACTTAGCCCCTTTGAAGATCACCTCCTTTTTCACCCGGTATGCTGACATCATGGCTTGACGGTCCCCAAAGTTGTGCAGTCGGAAGATGAGTTGACAGGGTGGCTGATCAGCCGGGGGCTTGGGAGCTAAGGCTCGATGAGCACGATCGATTTTCAATTTGCCTCCTTTAGTCTCCATCCCCAGGATTTGTGGAAGCTCTTCTGTGCAGAAAACCAGAGCACTCCTCCCTTCCATACCCTCAGGGAGTCCCCAGAGTCTCAAATTGTTGTGCCGATTGTAATTCTCTTGGTAGTCGAGTGAATCCCTCATGGCCTCCAACTCTCATTCCAATTGTGCCATCCGATCCGCCTGTGGTGCTGTTGTATCTTTGAGACTGGACACCATCTGCTGCAGCTCATTTATTTCTTTCCCCTGCTGGGAAAGCTCTGTGGTCAGGGTGCCAATCTTATCCTCAAATAGATCGAGCCGTGGACTCAGGCCTTTCAGCACTTGCTCTGTAACTGTCCTCCCTAGCAGTGTGAGCTTCGCTGCCGATAAGGAGATAGGGCCTAAGCCGCTTGATGTCCCGCTATTCTGCTGTTGACTTCTCTTGGCCATTTGGTGCTCTGCCATAGCGTTTTGGCTGGAGTTAGGTAGTCATCCATCTCAGCACACCCTTGCGAGTAAGCGGGACTAAATTTAGCAAAAAAAGAAATATTGGAAACAGCTTTTATTTCTTAGGTAGTACTGAGCTCTGGAGGATTGTGTCCTATGTCTTCAGTGGCTCATTAGCGCCCCCGTTCATATTTGCTTGTGCCACAAGTCCGATGGAAAGGACAATGAAATCTACATCAACACACTGAAACATAGGTATCTGAATGATACCCTCCCTGATGATCCCAGTCCCCCAAACAATGAAACTGCACTTGAACTTGCTACACTTTCAGAAGCTGAACTTCCTGCAGACAATTTGAGACCAGTTCCTTCACAACCCCATGGTCTTGACAATCAGCCGGATCCTGTTTTGCCAGCTCAGCCTGATGGACGACCTGGAACTTCAGTCTTTTGCTGCATCTTCTTCCCAGGACTCTCTCATGTACCAGATTGAGAAGATAATGTGCAAAAAGTATGTAAATGGATCCTGGGCTTATCGGGAAATGGTGTGGTTATGACAGCTCGTAGGACTCTTTTTTTTGTTTTTACGATTCTATTTCTAGCCCTCCAGCCTGGAACTCTATCAGGCCACTGCACTCGCCAACTTGCTCTACCACCCGCTGTGTTCCCCAGCCATCTTCAAGTTCGTTACAGTTCCCCAGGTCGGGGGACTACAACCCGGAGAGACCGAAGGGGCAGTGGCAGAGAACCAGCGTTGGGCGTTTGGCAGTGGCACTGGCTGGGCTGTCGCCTATCCGGGCTGGAGGGGTATTTAACATAGAAACATAGAAACATAGACTTTGACAGCAGATAAGGACCGCTAGGCCCATCTAGTCTGCCCATTTCCCTACCTACAGGATAGGCCGCAGATCCTAGTTAACCAACAGCCTATTTCTTCCTACCCCCACAAGAATTGCCTTATGTCTGTCCCATGCATTCTTGAATTCTCCCACAGTTTTAGACCCCACAACCTCCTCAGGAAGGCTGTTCCATGCATCCACTACCCTCTCTGTGAAATAATACTTCCTCACAATGGCCCTGAACCGCCCTCCTTCTATCTTTAAATTGTATCCCCTTGTTCTTGCAAGTCTCTTTTTCTGAAAGATGCTACCCTCTTGGACTTTGTTGATTCCACTGAGGTACTTAAAAGGTTCTATCATGTCCCCCCTCTCCCTTCTTTCCTCAAGGGTATACATATTAAGCTCCTTAAGTCTCTCCTCATACGGCTTCTCTTGCAGACCCTGCACCATTTTAATTGCCCTCCTCTGGACTGCCTCTATCCTGTCTATGTCCTTGCGGAGATGGGGTCTCCAGAACTGGACACAGTACTCCAGATGGGGTCTCACCAACTGTCTGTACAGAGGAAACAACTTCCTGTTTTCTGCTGATGATGCCTCTCCCTATACATCCCAGTATACCCCCAGCCCTCCCTACTGCCTTCTCACATTGCTTGCTAACCTTAAGGTCATCTGATATGATTACCCCCAGATCCCTTTCCTTTTTGTTGTTGTTACTACCTCCCACCCATTGTGTATTCTTCCCCTGGGTTCTTGTTTCCCAGGTGCATTATTTTGCACTTCTTTGCATTGAATCCTAGCTGCCATACTTCTGACCATTCCTCCAACCTTGCCAAGTCCCTTTTCATCCTTTCCACGCCTCCTTGTGTATCAACCCTGTTGCAGATCTTTGTGTCATCTGCAAAAGGCATACTTTTCCTTCCAGTCCCTCTGCAATGTCACTGATGAAGACATTAAAAGGACTGGACCCAATACTGAACCCTCATGGTACCCACTAGGACCCCCTTTCTTCAGAGTGGACTCCATTTACAATTACCTTCTGTGTCCTGTTGTCCAGCCTGTTTTACCCAGGCTATCACCCTGGGTCCCACTCCCAGGCTGGTTAATTTGACTATTAATCTTTTGTGTGGGACTGTGTCAAATGCCTCATGTCTAGGTAGGCCATGTCCACAGCCCCTCCCTGGTCTACTACTTTGGTCACCCAGTCAAAGAAATCTATTAGATTCGTCTGACATGACCTTCCCGCTGTGAATCCATGCTGCCTTGGGTCCTGTGCTCCACTGGTCTCTAGGTACTCGACTATTCTTTCCTTCAGAAGTGACTCCATCACTTTCCCTACCACAGAGGTCAGACTGACAGGTCTGTAGTTTCCTGCCTCTGTCTTGGACCCACTTTTGTGAAGGAGAATCACATCCGCCTTCCTCCAATCCTCGGGTACCACACCATCCTCCCATGATTTATTAAAAAGAGTAGCCAGTGGTTTCACTAGTTCCTCCCTTAATTCTTTTAGAATTCTAGGGTGAATTCCATCAGGAAGTATTTCTTGTCTGTAAGCCTGAAGCCCCCCGTATGTGGTGCACGTCTGATGCTGCGGCGCATGGCAACCCTGCCTGCATCAGTCACGCTTCTTATGTGCAGCCCGGCATCTCATGGTACCCCCTGGTTTCCACCAGGGGTTGCCAGAGCACCGGATAACCCATGCTCTCCCACCCAGAGAAGAGATCAGCCCAGTGGGCGCGCGATCCTTCTCCCTCCCCTGCCGACCCCCGACTCCCAAACTCGCTCCCAAACTTGGGTCGTCGGCTTGGCGCGAGGTGTGGCGTCCAGTGCCTCAACCCTCAGTGCCACCAGGCTGGCAGCTCGCAGAACTCTTGGGTCCCCTTTTCTGACCTGACCCCAAGAAAAGGTGTCTGTTAGTTGCTGCCTGTCCAATGGAAGGAGTAATTGGTTGGTAAGTACTGTTTTTAAGAGACAAGTTCACCACACATTTTGGGGAATCGTTTCTGGGGTGTGTGCACCCATAGATAAGGCTAGATCACACCTGTCAATGCCCCTAGTTCATCCAGGTGAGTGAAGTTCTGCAAAATGTTTACCCAGGACAGTGAAGTTGTACTGTGGTCACCCCAGTGAGTGACAGAAGTGGAAAACGTGGGGCCTCTAGCATTTCAGTGGGGAATGAGGGTTTCAATGGTGTAACCTTGAAGGAATGGCAGGGAATGAGGGTTTCAGTGGTGTAACCCTAAAGGAATGGTAGACTGTTGGTTGGGGCAAAGGGTGGGAGGAATGCCATTTGGATGCTTACAAGGCAGGGCTAACTGGTTCATAAAGGGTGCCAGTTTTTACCTGAGCAAAGGCCAGTGCTGCAAGTTTAGGTGCGTGGCTGAGTTTCACTTAATTGCACCTATTTTCAAAGAAGAGTTCTGACTGTGTGGCTTAGTTTCACATGTGTGCCTTCATGGGAGGAAAATGTTTGGGTGCGTGGCCAGGTGTCTACTATGTGCACCATTTGGAAATGGGAAGATGTTTCTTGTGTTCTCGAACTGTACCGCATGCAAGGAGATTTTGTGAAATGTACCTGTCCTGCCTTGACTGACCCACACGGGTCCACTACCTGCTCTAGTTTTACCATCTGCTAAATAAAGCTATACTGCACAACCCAGTTCCTGTTCTGGACATTCTAATTCTTGCTTCTGGTGTTAGATTTACTGGGGGCTCCCTCAGCAGCTTAGATCTAGCATATTCCTAGCAACCTCCACCCTGGACCTGGGTTGTAATTTTACAAAACGTTCATGTGTTTTATCCTTGTATTCCAACCCCTCTTCCTCTAGAAATGAGCCTGGTATACATCTTAATGCCAAGGGTGGTACCAACCTTTGAAGTTTCTGCTAAAAGTTAATAGATAGATATTTTATTTATAGAGCGCCCGATTCTATGGACTCTGGGTGCTGTACAATATGATTCAGAAACAGGAAGCACACAGCAGCAATTTATCAAAACAAATAAAATTCTATCCATCCCATTTAAAATTAATCAATTGTTAAAAGCCTGCTGGGACAGATACGTTTTTAGTTGTCTCTTAAAGGCTTCCACCGGGGGGGGCCTCCCTAAGATATCCAGGAAGGGAGTTCCACAGAGTGGGCGCCACCACTGAAAATGCCCTATCCCCAGAATGCCACAGCCTCACTCTGGAAACTCCAAGGAGGCCCCCCCGGCAGAACAGAGTGCCCAGGGTGGCCGGTAAGGGGTAAGATCTTGCATATAAACAGGTCCCCCTACGTGTAGGGTCTTGTAGGTCAGGAGTCCTACCTTGAAGACAGTCCTCCAACTGACTGGCAGCCAGTGCAGTCCGCAGAGTACTGGGGTAATATGATCACCATGTCTTGCCCCAGTCAGTAATCTTGCCGCCGTATTCTGCACATGCTGCAGCCTGTGGAGGTTGCCTCCAGATAACCCTAGGTACAAGGCATTGCAATAGTCCAGCCTGGAAGTGATGAACGCATGTACCAGTGTGGTCAGATCCTCCAGCGGGATCAAGGCTCGGATTCATGCAACATTCCTAAGATGATAAAATCCACTCCTAATGATGGCCGACACCTGAACATCAAGTGGCAAGCCGTCATCTAGGACCACGCCCAAATCCTTCACCTGTCTAGATGGAGTAAGGGGAACACCCAGTAACATAAGGCCAGGGGGTAACCCCTCACAATGCCCTCTGCCATGACGAACTGGATCCACAAGTACCTCTGTCTTGTCTGGGTTAAGTTTAAGCCAGTTTTGAGTCATCCAAGCCTTGATCTCGATGAGACAGCTGTTAAATACAGAGGCCGACACCTGGGTATTGGGTGCGCAGGACAGGTACAGCTGGGTATCATCTGCATAGCAGTGAAAACCTAGCCTGTACCACCTGATAATGTCTCCCAGTGGCAGCATGTACACCATGAACAACAATGGCAACAAGACTGAACCTTGCGGTACCCCACAGCACAGAGGCTCTGGGTTAGATAAGGCTAACCCCATCGTCACCCTCTGCACTCTGCCTGTTAGGTATGACCTGAACCATTTGATGACATTACCGGATAGGCCACACCAAAACTACAGGCGATCAAGTAGCAACTCATGGTCCATGGTGTCAAACACTGCAGAGAGGTCCAGGAGGACCAAGATGGTCTGATCTCTCCTGTGCCTCACCATCAGGAAGTCATTAAGCACCCTCACCAGGGCAGTCTCTATACTATGCCCCACATGAAACCCCCACTGGAAAGGTTCATAGCTGGAGGAAGAAGCAAGATGTCTCTCGAGCTGTATGGCCACCACTTTTTCAATAACCTTCCCTAAAAATGGGAGGTTTGAGACTGGCCTGTAATTGCTCTGGTAGTCCGGGTCCAAGGAGGGTTTCTTCAAAAGGGGTCTGACCAAGGCCTCTTTTAAGGTCTTTGGGAAAACCCTGCTCCTCAAGGAACGCCACACAACCCCATCAATCACAGGTCCAAACATCTGACCAAAAGTCGGGTCAGACCTGGGTCCAGATCACACTGGGTTGGCCGCATCTTCAAGATTATCTTTGCCACCTCCTCCACCCCAACCAGCTCAAACTCATCCCAGGTAGGAGGAGTGTTTCGGCACATTTCAGGCCAGACCATGCATCCTCTTCGAAAGGTACTCGAGGAGACCTCATCCTTGACAGAGGACACTTTGTCGGCAAAGAATACAGACAGCGCCTCGCACCTCGTGCTTGAACCTGCTCCCCCAACACAGAGACAGGGAGGATGTAATAGCCCGTCCACTGTGCGGAAAAGCTGAGCTGATTTGTTCCTTGCAGCAGCAATCTCCCTAGACAGTTAACTTGTCTTCTTACAGGAGATTGCCCCCCTCATAGATGGTATAATGTTACCTCAGGGCCAATCTGTCCTCCAGCAGGCCAGATCGCCTCCAGCACCTCTCTAACCTCTGTCCCTTAGTCTTTAATCTCCGGAGATCCTCATCAAACCAGGGAGGTCTCCAGCGAGTAGACAAGAGATGGACATGAATGGGTGTGATGGAATCAAAGGTCGAAGCGACCGCCCCATTATAGGCCATCACTGCTTCCTCTGCTCCAATCACACAAGCCGCCCCAACACTCGATAGGTCCAGTGCCACCAACAGTCCCGTTGAGGACACTCCTCTTAATGGGTGACACTGGACCATCTCCACAGGGGCAGGACCATCTAGGGGTGTATCACTAAGCATGAACCTCACGGTGCTATGATCCAACCAAACTACGGGATCAACACTGAGGTCAGTCACATATAACCCTTATGTAAAAAAACAAATCCAATGTGTGGCCACCCGAGTGCATAGCTGTTGTTACTTTTTGCGACAGGCCCAGGGCCCTCATGCTTCCTAAGAGATTGCTCCCAAAACCCGAGAGTCCACCGTCGACCCAGGCATTGAAATCCCCCAGAATTAATCACCTGGGAGACTCCAGCACCAGGCCAGCAACTAGCTCCTCTGCCTCAACAACAAAATCCCCATGTAACCCAGGGGGACGATAAAAAGCACAAGGACCCTGAAACCTGCCCCTACAGTTCACAGCGAGAAGGTCATGTCCGACGAATCTAATAGAGTTCACAGCGGGAAGGTTATGTCAGATGATTCTAATACATTTCTTTGACTGGGTGACCAAAGTAGTAGACCAGGGAGGGGCTGTGGACATGGCCTACCTAGACTTTAGCAAGGCATTTGACACAGTCCCACACAAAAGATTAATAGTCAAATTAACCAGCCTGGGAGTGGGTCCCAGGGTGGTAGCCTGGGTAAAACATTGGCTGCAACAACAGGACACAGAAGGTAATTGTAAATAGAGTCCACTCTGAAGAAAGAGGGGTTACTAGTGGGGTACCGCAGGAGGTTCAGTATTAGGTCAGTCCTTTTAATGTCTTCATCAGTGACATTGCAAGGACTGGAAGGAAAATATGCCTTTGCAGATGACACAAAGATCTGCAACAAGTTGATACACAGAGGCGTGGAAAGGATGAACAGGGACTTGGCAAGGTTGGAGGAATGGTCAGAAGTATGCCAGCTAGGATTCAATGCAAAGAAGTGCAAATAATGCACCTGGGAAACAAGAACCCAGGGAAGAATACACAATGGGTGGGAGGTGAGTAACAACAACAAAAAGGAAAGGGACCTGGGGTAATCATATCAGATGACCTTAAGGTTAGCAAGCAATGTGAGAAGGCAGTAGGGAGGGCTGGGGGTATACTGGGATGTATAGGGAGAGGCATCAGCAGCAGAAAACAGGAAGTTGTTATCCCTCTGTACAGACAGTTGGTGAGACCCCATCTGGAGTACTGTGTCCAGTTCTGGAGACCCCATCTCCGCAAGGACATAGACAGGATAGAGGTAGTCCAGAGGAGGGCAACTAAAATGGTGCAGGGTCTGCAAGAGAAGCTGTATAAGGAGAGACTAAAGGAGCTTAATATGTATACCCTTGAGGAAAGAAGGGAGAGGGGGGACATGACAGAAACTTTTAAGTACCTCAGTGGAATCAACAAAGTCCAAGAGGGTAGCATCTTTCAGAAAAAGAGACTTGCAAGAACAAGGGGACACAATTAAAGATAGAAGGAGGGCGGTTCAGGGGCAATGTGAGGAAGTATTATTTCACAGAGAGGGTAGTGGATGCATGGAACAGTCTTCCTGAGGAGGTTGTGGGGTCTAAAACTGTGGGAGAATTCAAGAATGCATGGGACAGACATAAGGCAATTCTTGTGGGGGGGTAGGAAGAAATAGGCTGTTGGTTAACTAGGATCTGCGGCCTATCCTGTAGGTAGGGAAATGGGCAGACTAGATGGGCCAAGTGGTCCTTATCTGCCGTCAAAGTCTATGTTTCTATGTTTCTACACCCCCTTGGGCAGTCACACACTCAAATGAATGCGTATGACCTACAGGTGGCACCATGAGGTTCAGACTGGTTTTAAAATAAATAGCTACTCCCCCTCACCCCTGTGATCCTCCCTTGGGTTGTGTATCATGGAGTACCCAGCCGGAACTGCCGCCTCCAAAATGCGGGTGGCATTTTCATCCAACCAGGTCTCCATTAATGGTATGCCATATGTGGGTACCAGTTCTAGATTTTATGGGGGGTGTCCTACTTGCTATAAGTGGCATGGGGGTTACACAGGTCCTTGGTGAGGCTGCACCTAGAGTATTGTGTCCAGCTCTGGAGACCACACCTCAAGAAAGACTGAGATCATTTGGAGACCATTCAGAGGAGAGCTACGAATATGATTCACGGACTTCATCAAGAACCGTACTAGTCAAGACTCAACCATCTGAAGATACACTCACTGGAAAGGAGGAGGGACAGGGGGAATATGACTGAGACATTCAAATACCTCATAGGAATTAACTCAGTACAGAATCTTTTCAGAGAAAGCTTGTCTACACGAACAAGGGGGCACAGCATGTGCCTACAGGGAGATAGATTCAAAACCAACATTAGGAGGTTTTTCTTAACCAGAAGGGTAGTGGAGCCTTAGAACAGTCTGCCCCAGAAGCTGTGGCAGCAAAGATAGTGAGAGAGTTCAAGCTAGCATGGGATAGGCACTGCGGAAACCTAGGAGGGAAAATGGGCTGGGGGGGTAGCCCACACGGGCAGACTAGATGGATCATATGGTCCCCTTCTACCAGCACTTTCTTATGTTCCAAAACCATAAAAAGTAAGATAAAAAGGAAAAAAACACTTGGTTCCTTGACAGGAATAAAAGACAGGGAACAACAAAAGCTCTCTGTTCCTAGCAGGAACTGCAACAAAACTCAGAAATTTCAAAAGTAAACATTACGATTCCTAGAAATAGGAACCAGAACATTTTCATGGGCAGGGAAAGTGTCCCCACTAGGACCAAAATCCTGGACTTTAGGAGGGTGGATTTTAGGAGAACGGAAGAAGTACTAAAAAGGTATCTAGCAAAAAATACAACAACTGAGGGATTCCTGGGGTTTGAAACATCAGATTAACTGGATTGTGATAGCTTCCCTTTCATTTAAGTGGTTAATTTTATGAATGTGGAAAACTCCTAGATCCCCTACTTTGGAGGACTGGTACAGTAGCTTGTCTTTGGTTGCTAATAATGAAAGGATGTCTTATCATATTTATGGTCAAACTGAAGTCTTTAACTCAGTTTGGGCCCCTTTTCTGAACTTGAAACTACAGAGGTATTAGTTTTATATAATGACATTTATTTTTATATTAACTGAAATTGGCTATAAGGCTGATAGTCACTTATGATTATAATTATTAGATTTACTTTGAAATAGCTCCCATTATCACATATTTAGTTAATACACTGGGGTGGGATATTCAGACCGCACCAGGCAGGGGCGCAAGCCTGGGCGCCGCACAACTGGGCTGAGCCAGGGCATGGAACAGGTGATATTCAATGAATATGGCACTGAAGGTGTACGCACTGTGCACAGCGCAGTGGCACTGCACCACCACAAGTGGCTGAAGGGGAGCAGGGGGCTGCACCAGTGCAACTGTAGTTGCACAAGGTGCAGCAACTGCGATATTCAGCTGTGGGCATGCAAATTAGGCCATTATGCATGCAAGGCGCAAATGGGGCCATTTGCATGTCATTATGGCTCCATTTGCATGCGGTGCATCAATCCCTGTGACTTGCGCCTGGTGCCCTGCCAGGCTTCAGCCATCGGGGATGATGCCCTGCTGCCCCTTGGTGGTCTCCGCTCCCGTTTGCCCAATCACGGGCATACGTATAAATACATCCCTGGTGATCCAGTGGACTGCATCCCAATGCCCAATCGTGGGCATATGTTAATGAACTCCCTGGTGGTCCAGTGGACCACTTTCCAATGCCCAATCATGGCTTCTGCAAAGTATTTCCCTGGTGGTCCAGTGAACCCCTCCCAGCGCCCGATCGCAGGCATTTGTATAGAGTAACCCTGATGGTCCAGTGGTACCCCCTCTCCACCCGCCCACTGAGGCCCCCACCACCCAGCACCCCCCCAGTCAGCGGTGGGTGGCAGCACCCCACCCGCATGCCGCCTGGCTGCCCGCCGACTGACAGCGTACAGTAGGGTCTGTACACCTATTGGTCCACTGCATGGGCCAATGGGCATGCAGACCATACAGTACTACACAGGTCCGAATTGTGAATGAATGCGTTCGGACATTGGAAAGCAGTCCACTGGACCACCAGGGAGTTCATTAACATATGCCTGCAATCGGGCGTTGGGATGCGGTCCACTGGACCACCAGGGATTTATTTCACTTATGCCTGCAAATGGGCGAGGGAGGAACGCTCCTTGGCCAGGGGGCATGTGGACTATGTCCTGGGGGTCAGGTGGCCACCATTAACGCAGCTGCCGTGTAGGCGCCTTGCAATACAGCAGCTCGCCTGTGGGTGGCCAGGACTTGTTCAACTTTGCGCCTCTGAGTGGTACAAGCAGAGTTGTCCCAGCATATGGGGCACACATCCCTGGCTGAATATCAGAATGTGCCGCATATGCATGGACACGCCCCACACTTGCGTCAAGATATGATAACCGGCGCACACCGGCATCGGCGTTGCGAGTGCAACTTGCCCTTTGAATATCATGCCAGGGCGCATTGTGGGAGCATGGCACAACCCTGTTGCCATGTTCAACTGTTTTGAATATCCCACCCTTGATGTCTTGTTACTGTTTGGCTAGACTTTAGAGGTGATGCTAATTTATTTTCTCTGTTATTTCTAAGTCATATATATGCTTTTAGTAAGGTAGGCACATTTCTATTCATCCTTTCTTTTTTGATATATGAATTACTTTTTATCTCATTTGTAATTGCTGATATCATTAAAACCAATAAAAAATATTTAATGGAAAAAAAATAAAGTGGGTAACAGAAAACACTGGGCCCAATAGCAACAACTGAAGATAAAGTAACAAAAGAGCAACAAAATGCATTAATCCATGGTCTGAGGAGTGTTCCTTCAGTCAAACTTAGAGTCAAGTGAAGAACAGAAAGAGCTGATGAGTATGAGGCTGCCCGGGCTATATACGTAGGTGCTGATGAGAAGAATTATCGAGGATGACCTCAGTTAGATAAACGTTTCTGAGCAGTCCTGATGCCGCCAACAGCATTCAAGTTTACACGTGTGTCTCAACAAAGAGAGATATACTCAAAGAAGATCTACCTTTCTCCTGTCCCCTGTGGAGTTTCCTTCCCTCCTTGTCTCATCCTGCATTGGCAATGCTTGCCTATTGGGCTTGCTGGACCCAACATCCCTTGAGAGGGTCACCTGGTTTTCCACTGTCAGCAGCAGTATAAACATGTTGCTAGTGCACAGCCCAGGTTATGTTTCACCTTCCCACATTCCCCTCTTTCCCTTCCTCCCCCAGCACAGTCCAGCCACCAGCTGTAGACTGAATGAGTCTCTGTGATGGCTGTAATAGTGGCACCCAAGGAGGCCTGGCAGCTGCAGCTTTCAAGCAGCATATTTCAGTCTTTGTGGCTTCAAATTCCACCCTCATGATCTGGAATCTCCTGTAGCTGAGGCAGTGGCTGAACTCCCAGAGCATCCTCAGGGTTACCATCGTTCCACACCCCTTGCACAACTCCCACATCCCACCACGGTGTCCCTCTCTGTATCCTTTTGGGTTGATGGGTCTGTAAGTTAGTTTAAAATGAGTTTTACTGATAGATACCCTATACACCTATGCATCTTACACACTCCATACGTCTAAGACCCTGACGCAAGTCCTTTGCCTTTTGTTTTTGAGTGGTAGTGATTTGTAACTTTTGACCACAAAAGGCACACTGTCACATGACAGCTCATTTCCAGGTGCTTCCTGTGGGGTGGGTTACAAGAATCTTTTTTTTCATTTATTTTATTTAGTTTTGCAAGAAAGTTACAAAAATAAATCCATGCCATGAAAAGATGACGGATCATATGATAATACAGCCATTCACTTACCAAGGATATTTGGACACCCCTCTTTCATTACTTATCGGGGGAACACAATAAATAGAGAGAAGAACATTAACAAACAGTGCTGGTATCTAAATCTAGTCCCAAAACCAGGAAAAAAAGAAAACAATCAAGAAACACCAGTATAAACTTGCTGTAGACCCATCACAATATAAATTCTCTTTCTGAAAGGAAAGGTCTCCACATTTAGGTAATAATGGCAACACAGTAAAGATTGAAGAAAGCAGCGCAGGTATAGATACCCAATATGTCCGACTATCAGGTTCAACAGTTAAGCCATTTAGTACTACCTTAAAGAAACAAGCATTTGTCAATGCCGAATGTTGGCTTGCAGGCATTGGTATTGGCAGTGCAGGAGTAAAAGGGATGCATAATAGGAATGGCAGTGAAGTATTGAACTAATACTAACCCTCACCCCCACCCTGCAGAGACTAACAGGCATTGGAGGTGTGCCTTTGTGTCATCGGCCATAACACTTATGCCATTCCACCTCACTCCACCCTGAAAACATCGACAGATGTCGCGGGTGTGCCTTGGGGTCTTCTGCCCTTACGCTCACCCCATTCTATAAGGAAATAAGCTGAAATGGGTGCAGTATAGAAGAATGGGCTGAACATTAATGGCAAAGACCCTAGGGTACACCTTGGTGCCTATCACTGGATGCAGTGTGGGAGTGGAAAGGCGTGAGCATTACGGACGATGACCCCAAGTCACACCCCCGACGCCTATCAATCTCTACAGGGTGGGGCATTACAGTTGGAAACCCTAACGCCCTGGATGTTTGTTGGTATTTTCACTCCAAATTTTGACATGGGCTTTTTGGGACCCCACCTCATGAACAGTGGCACTATCATTTTGTTACTCAATCCCGAAAGGTGATTTCGCAAAGCGACCTACGAAATTCTGTGCCACAGGTGGGAAAACACATTTCAGGCTGGATGTGAAAAATGACAGCTGCACTGTTAATGAGGAGGCATGAAAAAATATCAATGTTGAAAATCTAGAGAGAAAATATATAAAAATTGGTGAAGTTACGAGTGTGCGTAGAAACTGTGCAATGCATGCCCGTAACACAATAATTTTTTGGAATTCTTTCACCAAATTTTCAACACAGGCATTTTGGGACTTCCCCTCATGAACAGTGGCACTGTGATTTTGTTAATCTGTCCGGAATGTTAATTTCCCACAGCGATCACGCCATCTTGCACCACAGGTGCGACAATACATTTCGGGAAAGATGTGAAAAATGTCAGCTGTACTGTTCATAAGGTGGTATGAAAAAATGGAAATGTTGAAAATATGGAGTGAAAATATTAAAATTAGTGAAGTTATGAGCATGAAAACTAATAGCGCGTGCTTGTGCCGCATGATCATTTCTTAAGATTTTTAGCAAATTTGCAACATGGTTTTGGAACCCTCATGATCAGCAGCACTGTCATTTTGTTAATCAGTCCCAAAAGGTGATTCTGTGCAGTGACCGTGAAATCCCCTTTCGGGACCGAGTAATGAAATGACAGTGACATGTTCGTGAGGTGGGGTCCCAAGAACTCCATGTTGAAAATTTGGGGCCACAATTTCTAAAAATGGTTGTGATATCAACCTAAGTTGAACCCCCCCCCCCATTGACTCCCATTATACAGCGCTTACCCAATTTCTCAGTTTGCAGTTCTGCTTTGAAGAGTGCAGTTGTGTCCTGGCCCAGAGAAGATCGCTGCTCCCAACCTCTGGAGGGTAGGTATGGGTGAGGAGGTGCGGGGAGGTGGGTGATCAGAGTGAGGGGGGAGATGATTGTGGACTGTTTCTTTTACAGGTAAAAAAACACGCCGGGGACATTTTTCTTCCTTTTACAGGTCTGACAAAAACAAATTTTAAGCACATTGGCGTGGGTCTAAAGTCCCACACAATAGCAGGGCATGCCAACATGGGGTTTGGCACCACGATGTTGGCATATTACAGATGGGTTTTGTGAGGGGGGGGCACATCACCCGGTGTCAGAAACATTTTGGCACACTGAGGAGGGATACATGCTGACATGGGGATCAGGTACCCCCATGTCAGCTTTCCTTGGAGTGTGTGGCCGGTGGCAGAAGCCGTGGCTCATTACTTGTTTCACCAGGAAAGGCACACAGAACAAACAAGTTGTTGGTGGAGCAATGGCCAGGGACAGAGTGCTGGGTGGCAGGAGCCGACAAGGCTGTGAGGAGGGGGGAGGTGCCGCTGCAGTGATGAAACTGTTCGTGATTGCAGCGTTGCGAGGGAGGGGAAGGTGCCGCTGCAGTGACGAAACTGTTCGTGATTGCAGTGGCAGATTCATTTCAACTCCTTGGCTCTCTGTAAAGCTGCTGTCATCAGCAGCTTCCCCCTTGATTGGTGGCTGAGGGACGCGCCCACTAAAGCGTCCACTGCATTGGTCATAACACTGACACACCTCTGAAATGTGGTACTGTTGCAAGTTGTTTCTTGCGCATGTGCGCAAGCAGACAAAAATTTATCATAGAGTCCGCCTACTGCAGATGCAATAAAGCTATACAGCAATGTGTACCCTCAAACTCCCAAATCCAAAATACGGTATACCCCATTTATCTATAGATATAGTACATATGATCACCAAAAGACAGTTAGTAAAAGAATCAGTCTTCTCTCTCTGACACCTCTCACTCAAGTTCAGCCTCAGCTCCACAGTCTTCCTCAGTCTTCTTCAACAATTTTTCAGTCTCTCAGAGTTAACTGAAAAAATATACTGTATGTGGTCCTGCCAAGTAACGCTTAACTTGACTGGCATAAGCATCTGGGATTGAGTTTTCTGCAACTGGTGCATCGATTGCCCTCCATGGAACCCCTTAGGCTTAAGCCTGGTACTGTAAGAGAGACTGGAGCCTCTTTCATATGTTTATATATAGTTACTACGTCTCTTATGGTTATAAGAATGCATTCTTGAGTTCTTTGGGTGAGAGGACAGTGAAGCAAAGCTGAGCAGTTCTTCTGGCACACAAAGGAATTGAGAAAAACCTCTAATAAATGTAAGAGACATAAAATCATGCTAAACACCTTTGCTTAAAAATTAATTTAAAATCAAACTGTTTTATTTTCCAGAATATTAGAGAATCCCCTTTGTTGAAAATGGACTGTGCCAAGTGAACTTGCAATTTCAGAATTTTAGAATTATGTGCATGAGACACCCTCTCATGAAGGGTACCTGGAATGTTTAGAAATAAAGAATCCTGATTGGCTAAGAATGATGTCATGATTTATAATATACAGTAACTGCAAGGTGTATACAATGTAAAAAGAAACAAACTCTGGACAGAGCTGATCTGGCTGTGGCAGCACGGCCCTCGGAGTGGTGGCAATATTAGAGTGGCGGAAGCAGCGGTATCTTAGCAGCTAGCACAGCTGTCAGAGCTGTGACAGTGTGCCATTCGCAAGATGGCAGCAGCAACGAAATCTCACATGTGCAGTTTCCCCCGATGTTCATCCTTAAAGTAGTGCACCCATGGGGAGGGGGCAACCATGCTGTGGAGGGGAGCTCCGTCGCAGAGGATAGTGCCAATGGAGTCAGCACTGTCCAGACATTGCCACAGCACTGTAAGAGAACACAGGGTCACATTACGGTTGTGTCCCTCTGTTCTACTACAATGATGGCAAAACGACTGTGGAGCTCCACCCATGCAGCCATAAAAAGGTGTTTATACCACTGGTTGACCAGGCCAGAGGAAGCAAAGGTAGAAAGCAAGAACAGACAGGCAAGGAAGACATGCTGTACACAGCAGGGGAAAGGAAAAGAAGACTTTCTGCTGTATTATATTGTTCTATTTATTTTATATTTGCTTGGAAAATACCATTAAGCACAAGTGCTCTTTTACAAATGCTCTGTGTCACTAAAGTATACAGTTAGAGACAGTAAAAGCAATACATCAGATAACATAACAACAGGAAATGAGTACAGAAAAGCAAATCGTTATGATTCACAGCTTACACTGAGTCAGAGGTACAGGATCAAAACAAGGTGCAGTAACAATGAGCCAACTGCATAGTTCAGCATCATCACGTAGGCATGGGAAATAAAGCTGACCAGTTAGGTACAGGAGCAGTTAGATTGTTCAGGTCATTTTGGCTCCTCAGGTAAATCCAGCACTATCTTGTACTGAGATAACTGACAGGAACAGAGTCATTATTTTTACTATCAAGGGTGGTGAGTGCCTGGCTTTTTTTGTTTTACTAAATATTATTCATATGGAGGCAGTGCAGAGAAGGGCTACCAAGATGACACAAGGGCAGCAGAATGAACACAGGCTGGTGAACCTAAACATAAAAGTGAGACTGCGGCCGGCCCGCCAGTGCAGTGGTAGCGCTACCGCTTGAGACGCCGATGACCCAGGTTCAGGAACGAGCCAAGGGAGTCAGAGGGCCAGCCTGGGGGAGGAGGCTGAGCATCCCAGGGACTGCTCACCTTTTCCAGGGAGGGGGGGGAGTACGGGCTCAGCACTTGGCTGACCGCAGGCAGAGGCCTGGAGTATGCACCTAGCCACTCACAGGAGGAGTAGGAACGTAATGGATGTCGGCAGTAATGCCTTGATGTCAGGGTGCACGTCACATCCATGGAAAAAGGAAAAATAGCTCTCCAGGTGCCGAGAAGATGGAACACTTGCGCAGATCCCACAAACTCGTGCCTGCCTGTCCTTGCCAGACCTGAAAAGACTTGAACAGTTTGGAGCAAAGAAGTCCCACCTCATCCCTGCATGGGGGGGGGACCATGGCTCAACGGGGATACTGGAGGGCTCCAGGTAAGGTGTCTGAAGCAGGGGCAGACACCATAAGTGACTCCCGATGGAGTAGGGCTTAGAGAAGCTGGGAGGGTAGGAATAAAGTACGATTTAAAAAAAAATTAAAAAGTGAGACTGTAGATTTTATTTTCAGAAATGAAGGCGGATGGACTCCCCTACATAGGGAGGTACTGTACCTTAACTCTTTATCAGACCCCCTGATGAGAAGGTGGACCACCTCGGTGCATGGGGGTCGGGCCATTTTTGTCCCTGGGGCATTTTTAGTTGTTTCTGTGACTACATAAAGTCATGTACTTTGGAAACTATCCCTGCTCCATCTATGCTGGTTTCTTTTTCTCTTTCTGGCTTGCCAGCTGCACCACAAGATGCTTATTGCATAGTTTTCTTTGTTTGGAACCTGCGATTACCCCAACAAGAATTTATCGGGGGTTGGCCTATACCAGATCACTGGAGGTATTCAAGTGAGGGTTGGACAGGGGCAGAGGATGACGACATGGGGGGCAGTGAGTGGAGTGAGTGACCATAATGGCAAAGTACGAATTATATAGGTAGGGTTGGGCAGACTAGAGTTGCCAGTGGACCCTTTTCTGCCATCATGGTCTATGTTTCTATTAATTTATATTTAGTGGACCAGGTTGAAAACTGGGAGATCTCTGACCCCATCACCAGGGTTTTTTTTAAGTCATGGCTTGCTGGGCCATTTTTCTCAGTTGATGGTACTCTGACAGCAATTGAGAAGGTGTCACATTTTGGTGAGTTCACTTTTTGGGCTGTCAGACTCCCTGCTGAGTAATGTCACTGTTCTTCAGGTGTTACCTCACCTCTGGCATGAAGAAGTTAAACTACTATATGGCGCAAGAGATGCACAAACTATTTGAGGCCATGTTGTCACTCAGCTGCTAAAGTCACACACATAGTACCCCCCACCCCACCCCACACGTTCCTTGCAGAAGCTGGTCAAGGCCATGGGTGCACTGATCCATTCTGTTGTGCAGTGGCAGGGCTGTCTGTGTCTCAAAGCACATCTTATGTATCACAAGTGCACAGCAGCTTTTTCTACTGCAGCACTACAACCATAAAACATGTTGAGAATGACCAGCAGCAAGAGAGATGGGATAGATGCAGGCTTTTAATTTGCAAGTGGAGATTGAAATAAAATTTTCTTTTCTTCGGGACTCGGCCGAAAACAGTGGTGGGCTTCAAGCATGCACAGGATAGGCACAAAGAAATATTGGTAGGAAAGCGGGGTGGGGGGGTAGCCAGAGATCAGATAGGTTTTGCAGTGAGTGTAGACAGGGATAAAATGGACAGACAGGATGGGTCGAGCGGTCCTTATCTGCTGACAACCTCTATGTCTATGTACTAAGCGGAGGAGAGAAGAGAGATTTAGGCGATATGTTTAAGATCTTCAAATACCTAAAGGCATTAACAACGTCAGCCTTGGGGATCTTTTCTGCAAAAGTGAAAACAAAAACATGCGAGAGCACAGCTACAAATTAGTGGGTGGGGGGGGGTACAAGAAGGAGGCCAGGAACACTTCTTCACTCAGAGGGTAATGGCAAGATGAAATGCACTGCCAGAGGGGGTAGTAAATCACAGTTCAGTAGGGGGATTTTAAAGAGGGTGGGATTGATTCAGGAGGAAGGTAAGGGTGGCAGGGCATGGAGCAACGTGTAGCAACGTGCATGAACCTCAAGAACGGAGCAGACCTCGCTGGACCTCCAGGCCTTTTTCTGCTGGCATTTTCGTCTGTTCCTAATATGGAATGGATCAGAGAATGGTTGAGTAGACCTGAAACCATTGTAAGTAGATACCTTTAGAGGACTAATACAGCAGCGACTAAGGAACTTGTATTGGTCAACGCAGGTCAGTGTAGACACAGTGAAACTCCATCACCCAGAGGAAAGCTCCTACTCTGGGTAGGGTTTTGGAAAATTGAACAAAATAGATCGAATTTGTTCTTCTAGAGTAGATTACTACAAATGGAAGCTAGGAGGTATTGCCCATTGTCCTGAAGTAATGCAGATATTATTAGGTCACAATATATCCAGCAAGAATGAATGTGGTCTTTTTGACATGAACAATTTTTTGTGTGTCTGACTTGGGGCCAATTGTCTTGGCAAATATTTTTCATTAGTTAAAACTAAGTACTTAGTCCTCATTATACCACATTCTAAACCAGCTGATATTCAGAGAGGTAAGACGTCGTTTTCCCCCACCAAACAAATTAACTGTACAGAGCTAAACTGATTTCTCAGATGTTAGTTCTACTGGCCACAAGGTGTCACCACTACCCAAAGTTTGGCAAGTAAAGATGCACACTTGAAGCAAGTTCAAGTTTCAAGTTTATTTCACAGCAGTAAGACACAGGGGAAGCTACAGTGCTCCCAGATTGATATCACATTTCCCTGTGACTCCAGGGCAATTTTCCAGAGTTTTCCAGTAGATTACATTATTTCCTAAGGAAGTTGAATTGCTGTGTTATCTGATATAATCAATGCAAGTCTATGGAAACAAGTTACCTGTAGATGCCTCCATTTCCCTGTAAAATACAGGAATCCCTGTAGAACTGGGAGCCCTGAAGCTACAGTAGTCAGATTTGGGTATTCTTATAACTGCATGGTGGGGGTATACTGGGCTTTGTTCTGCATTGTGCTGACTGCGCATGTACAGACTGCTGCCCTAGCTAGCGTTTCTACATTTTCCCGCTGCATACTAACTACACCCTTCTACCTTTTCTAACAGGTCACCCCCCCACACACACACACAGAATGCTACCGACTGCGGCGGGTGCAGGATCAGGAGCGCTCAGGAGCGCGCCTCGGGACCTCTGCAGCTACTTCCCCCAGGTAAACAGGCCTCCCACTTCGTGGCTCTGGGCGTATTTTATGGCCATTTTGTGATGGACTCCTGGCTACCTAGCTCCACAGCCCACTGATTGTTTCTGTGAACTCGGCTGTGGGGTGCTAACTCCTACCCCCCAACCACCCCCACCCAGGGGCGGCCCTTGTTTTATTGGCTCCGGACACCTACGTCACTTCCTGTGTCGTCTCGTCACCCAAGTTCCCACTTTCCCATTTGCAGAATATACTGGGTGACCACTAGGTGGCGCTTGACTCCTCTCTTCCCTTCCCAGCTCTCTATCGTTCCTCCCTATACTACCACTGTGTTCATCCACCAGGGCTCCAAGTCCGCTTCTGCGTCTCACTGCTATCCCCTCCCACTCCTAGTATGTATATCTTCCCTGATCCAGCTTGTTCTCCCTCTCTCCTCCTTATTATCTTCCTTGCCTCTCCTAGGGACTACCTTCTTCCCACTACTCAGCCATACCTGTGTCCCTAGTTGTCCCCCTGCCCCCCAGCCCCCATCCTCCTTCACACCCTGCACCCTCCATTCATCTCCACATCCCCTTGGCCTCCCCTCCACCCTCCCGCCCACTCTTGTATCATATCACGTTAGCATTCCCTGTCTGTGGTTCCTGCCCACCCCTTGTACTGCTCCCCCCTTACCCCTTCCCTATCTGCATGTAAATTTCTCCTCCACACCTCCTTCCTAGGACTGCTCTCCTCCTTCTGCTCCTATCTGGCAATATCCATCCCAATCCTGGGCCTGTCCCCAATGGCTCCCCTTGGAAATCGACTGGACTGCATATCACATCTATTAATATCTGTAGTCTCCTCAAAAAACTTGACTCCCTACAATGCTGGGTGACTGTTCATAATCCTGATGTGATTGCATTAGTTAAAACCTGGCTGTCCGGCTCCACCTCTGATGCCCAGGTCTCTTTCCCAGGCTACTCCCTCCTCCGGCTGGACCAAATCGGTAGGAGGGGTGGTAGTTGTGCCATCTATGTTAAAGACCCGCTCCTTGGTCTAGCCCTTCCTCCCCCCATCCTTGATTACAATGCCCAGGCCCTAACTCTAAAGTTGTCACCTGACCCCTCCAGGGCTCCAATCTTCCTGACTACTACTTACATACCGCCAAAAAATCAAGCTCAGCCACTGGGCCCCCTAATTGACTACATTATCTCTCTACCTAACCCCTCTGACCAAATCCTGGGAGGTGATCTGAATATCAATTGGCTATCTCCCAAGGTGTCCACCTCCCGTGAGGCGTTCTCTGTCATTGATCTGACACAACTAGTCTCACAACCTACCAGATTAAATCCTAGTACGGTCACTGGCACTCTTTTGGATGTGGTTCTTACCAACAGGCCCAGCCGCGTCCGCAATGTTCAAATCCTCCCAGACTGCCTTAGTGACCACTCCCCAGTTCTTTTCTTCTGGGCAACCTTCCTGCCCAAGCCCCCTGTTCACACCACCCACCATCGTCGGCTTAGACCTGGTGGGCTAAAGGACTTAAAACACTATCTAGCTGGCACTGATTGGTCCCCACTACTAAACACCCCTGATATTGACAAGGCACTTGCCTTCTTTGTCCACACCTTTAACCTTGCCTGTGACACTTACGCACCCCTAACCCCACTTAGATCTAAAGTAAGGCACACACCCTGGATTACCCCTGCCTACGATGCTTCTCAAACAGCGGGGCAACCTAGGCACATTGCTATTGAAACTGGCCGCCCAGCTGACAGATTGGCCTACACAGCTGCCCGGAATAAGTGTACTTGAGCTGTCCGCAAAGCAAAGGCAGATTATTACCATGCTTCTCTTACCTCCTCCTGGGGTAACCCTAGGTCCTTCTGGGACAATATCAAGCAGCTAAATGATGGAGCACGCTCGCCCCCCCCCCATCGCTTCTCAACATTGATGGGACTACCTCCACTGACCCTGCCCTCATTGCACCTCAACAACTCCTTCACTGACCTTAGTGCAGTGCTCCCATGCAACTTCTTTGATCCTCTTCCCTCCATGTCTGCCCCTCCCATCTCCCGCCCCCCTTTCCACCTTCGCACTGTCACCACCCATGAGGTTAGGCCCTACTTATTAAAAGCCCTAAAGTGCAACTTCTATTGGCAATGACTCCCTTGATCCCTGTCTCCTACGTCAGGTCCTGGATCAGGTTATCTCACCCATTACTTGCCTCTTTAATAAGTCCCTCTGCCTGGGGCAATTCCCCGCTGTCTGGAGGGTCGCCACTGTTACCCCTATTCACAAAGGTGGTGATAGGACGCTCCCAGGCAACTACCGGCCTATCTCCATCCTCTCCCCCCTCTAAAGCCTTGGAGAAAATTGTTGCCAGCCAAATCTCACATTACCTCACAAAGTATGATGTCCTCTGTCCTGAACAGCATGGATTCAGAGTTGGTCATAGCACCAATACTGCTCTCCTGGAGTTTTCTAACTTCCTTCATAACTCACTTGATGCTGGCTCCCTCTCTGGTGCGGTATTTATAGACCTATCAAAAGCCTTTGATACTGTCTCACACCCTCTACTGTTAGCTACCCTTGCCAGTGTGGGCTTTGCCTCTGGTCCAGTCTCCTGGTCGCCAGCTACTTGACCAACCGCTCCCAACGTGTGCGGATTGGTGGCACTCTTTCCAGTACCTGCCCAATCCGCTCAGGAGTTCCCCAGGGCTCCATACTCGGGGCCTTACTTTTCTCTCTCTTTCTCAATTCCCTGCCCAATGCATGCGCAGGAAATATCCTACTCTATGCAGATGACGCAGTACTCTTTGCTTCTGACAGTAACCCCGTCTCACTCCAAAACTCCCTTCAGCGTGCCTACACCTCAGCTGAAAACTGGTTCTCTGACCACCGTCTTGTCATCAACCTTAAGAAAACTAAATCTATGCTTTTTACACACCCTCAAAATAAGTCCAGCAACTTTCCTCTCTCTGGCCACTCTGCCCTGAATCACCCCTTAGAACTTGTGCACTCTTATAAATACCTTGGCATAATCTTCGACTCTGCTCTCTCCTTTCATACCACATCTCTGCCCTGACCGCTGCCTCCAATGCACGTTGGGTATCCTCTACCGGCACAAAAATGTCTCCCATAAACTCCCCTCCTGTAGCTGCTCCTCGGTGTTTCCTCACTAGCTAGATTCACACGACTCTTCCTGTATATGGCACAGCAGACCAGACAGCCCTCCACAAGGCACGCCTAACGCTTAACAAAGCATGTAGGCTTATTACCAGTGCCCATAGACTCACCCATACCTGTCATCTTTACTCTATGTCCACCCTACTCAACCTTGATGAGCGCCTCTTGTTCCTAACCTGCCAAGTTACCTATAAAGCCCTCCATGGTCTATCCCCGCCAGGCCTTGCTAACTCTATTCACCGATCCAACCCCACGGTGCGTACTCGCGCCTCCAGCAAAGCTGCTCTGGTCATTCCAAGGGCATGGACCACCCAGGGCCAAAGGGCTTTCCCCTATAGAGCACCCTCCTGGTACAATTCCCTCCCTGCTGGCATCACTGATGCCCCCTCACTCGCTAGCTTCAAATACAGCCTAAAAAATCACTTGCTCACTTCACACTCCTGCCACTGCCCATGACCCCCCCATCCCCACCTCCGTGATGATAAGAAATAAAAAAAAAAAGGTGTTATGACACTCATCACCTGTAACGTGACTGTGCCTATTGTTAAACTGTGTTGCTGATTGTATTGCATTGCCTGTAACTTGCCTGTGCCTTATTGCTTTACTGTATTTCTGATTGTCTCATGTATGTATGTTTTGTCTTCTTTATGACGAGGTACCTTTGTAAATGAACCTCTGGCTCAAAGGTTTTAAACTGATGTTAAAAAAATAAAATAAAAAATTCAAAGATCTATAAAAAAAAAAAAACGAAAAAAAAATCCTGAGCCACCTGTGGTATGCAAGAGGTGTAAATAAAGCCATGATTAGACAGGCTGGCCTGTTCCAGTGATCGTGTTATAGTTTCTTGTCGTTTACTTTTTATTTGTTTTTTCATCCAATTTTAGTGAGACCTTCCATTAAGAAAAAAGAAGTACTATGAAAATAACTTCAATTTCTAGCAACAAGAGTGAGTGTATTTGTGATGTCATACAAATAGCAGCATCTTAGCCCCGAGGTGTGATGCTTTTCACCCTATACTCAATCCTTACACTCAGCCTTAAAGCAGAAGTAGGCTATAGGCCCATTGTGTTTGTCTCCCATTATGCACGGGGCCAGTTTATCCCTTTTGTGTTAGTCTAATTTATTTTTAAATGGGGTGTTTTTGGCCTCAATTCCTCAGATAACTGTTCTATATTCTACCAGCCCGCTGGGTAACACAATTTCGTCTATCATCTGTTTTGCTTAAATCAAGCCCTATTTGCTTATTGTGTAATCTTAGGTTGATTTCGTTGTTATGCAATACAATTCCCATCATGTCCCTTAAAGAGCTGCTAACGCCTCCAAGAAAACTTTGAAAAACATAATAATTAGGTACAGTTCCGCTTACATTCCATACCTACAGGTATTCTATAGATTGTTTCCTCTCATTTGTTTATTACTGAGGAAATTTGCATGAATACATGAGCTTTATCCCTAAGAGTTCCCCTGCCTCTATAGCTTACCTCCTGCTTAAAGTCATAATCCCCAGTTGTGACATCACAGTCTGTTGCCAAGGGAGTAACTGTGATATCACAAGCAGTGCATTATGACCTCAGGAAGGGAGAAAGTAACAGGAATGGAGGACCTCTTCAGGAACAAAGATCCTGTTTTTATGCAAATGACCTCAGCAATAAAGAATGGGGAGGAGAAATACAGAACTAATGTGAAATACAAGGAGAACTGTGCCTAAATATTATGTTTTGTTAAAGTCCCCCTGAAGGTGTCAGCTGCTCTTTAAGTTATAGAAACATAGAAGTTGATGGCAGATAAGGACCGCAAGGCCCATCCTGTCTGCCTATTTTTTCTACCTTATGAATGTTACATACGCCTGTACTCTGTCAATAGCCTATCTAGTGATACTCATCTGTATTGCTCCCTTATGCTTATCCCATGCCTGTTTGAAGCCCTGCACTATATTCATATCCACCACTTCCTGAGGTAGACCATTCCATGCATCCACCACCCTTTCTGTGAAAACGAACTTCCTCACATTCCCCCTTAATCGGCCTCCCTCTAATTTCATATTGTGTCCTCTAGTCCTGCTGTTTTTCTTATATTGAAACATGTTAGACTCTTTCACCTTGTTAATGCCCTTAAGATGTTTGAATGTTTCGATCATATCACCTCTCTCCCTCCTTTGCTCTAGGGTATACATATTGAACTCCGTTAATCTGTCCTCATATGTTTTCTGATGCAGTCCCTGCACCATTTTGGTTGCCCTTCTCTGGACTGCCTCCATTTTGTTAATGTCCTTGTGCAGGTGCAGCCTCCAGTACTGCATGCAATACTCCAGATGGGGCCTAACTGGTGTCTTGTAAAGAGGGATTATAATCTCCCACTTACGACTTCTGATACCCCTACTACTACACGTCAACATCCCTCTAGTCTTACCTACTGCTTTAGTGGTCTGCTTGGATGATTTCAGGTCATTTGTGATGATGACGCCCAAGTCTCTTTCTTCCTTTATGATTGCCAGCAACTCCCCTCCCAGCCTATAGGTAGCTTCAGGATTTCTCTTCCCTATGTGTGTAACCCCCCTACAAATGGGAATTCCCAAAAAGTCTTCCTTGAGCTTGCCTAAATGCTCACTGCCAGGCTGGTGTCCTGCGTTTTAGCAGTTTAAATGTGATTACCAGAGCCTGTATAGCCTCTGTGTACTATCTCTTTAAGAGCTGCCTAATTGCAGCTTAAGTAATCTGAGAGGGAGCTCTGTTGAAAGATGTAACTATTTACTGAAAATCATTTAGAGTGATAATGATAATGTAGTTTGTCTAACATGCTTTCTTTGTAAGGACTGTTTTGTTTGTCTCCATTATCTTGGTCCTGGACTGCAAATTGGACCAAACAGTACTGGTGGGACTTAAATGTAGCCAGACTACAGGAGCTGTCTGAATTCAAAATCTGTAGGAACTTTAGTTTGGAGCTTTTTTGCACCTTTTTTGCAACTGAAGGGGGAGCTCTTGCTTTGACTGACAGCCAAATCAGCCAACCAAATCTTTTGGATCTTGGGGAAGTCCCGGGCTGCTTGCAGTTTTCAGTTAGTTCTGAGCTGGGAAGTGAAATGAGAGGAGCTGAAGTGATTTTGGGCAGCAATCCTGAGTGGATTTGCATGGGAAAACTGTGAAAATGCTAAGTTTTTGGCCTGCATGTCGGTGTGCTGCTCCTGAGAGGGAGAGAAGAGAACTATTTTGGACTAAATCCAAGTTTGTGTGACTAAAGTAAGCTACTGAAGTGGGCCAGGCTCAACCTGAAGAAGACCGAAGATTTTGTTGAATGCGATCAGCCTCTCAGGAGTTCCAGCTACCCCTAAGCTCCCGGTATGTGCAGAGACTTTGTGATTGTGACTGGGGAGCGCTTTGCCTGGTACAGTAGAATTCCCTTACATGTAAATGTGCTATGAGCTGCTAGTGGGCCGTGAGTTAGTCCCCCACTGTGCGAACTGTATTCTGCTTGCTGGAAGTTGTATCCAGCCCAAATCGAACTGCATCAGAATTTGTCTCCATGTGGTCTGGGCCTTGCCAGACTACCCACTGCACAGAGAAGCCATCGATGACAGACCTGCCCGGGGATCAGCCCCCTGCTCCATGCTTGAACAGGAACGATGCCTCTGCGACTCATGTGGGCCCTGCTTACCTGGCATTCCAGATCAACCACCTGCAGTCTCATTTTCGTCCAGCCTATGTCCACTCTTGGGTATCGTGAGTAAATACCAAGGTAGCTCCCTGTAACAACAGCTTAATCTGAGTGTGTCATCTGATTGTCTTGTTGTTTCGTTTCCTTTACGAACTGAACCCTCTGGCTCTGGATTACAAATATTGTGTACTGTGCATGTCGTGTTTTCCATCACAGGGCCCCAACCAGCTGCAACCCCGGGCATCGGTTCTGGCTAGCCCATCTCTTCTCCACCTGGGTACCCAGAGGTGGACTTTGTGGGGGACTCAAAGCGCATGCATAACTGCTTGATTGATATAATCTTTAAGCTAATTAACCTGATTTTGCCCCTCCCTTGTTCAAGTCCCCTGAATAAATCAGATCTAACTTTTTCTGCATGTAATCTGACTGTGGTTCCAGTTTGTGCTCAAAGTACTGTACTGTTGCTATTTGCTGTGCATAACCTTGTTTTACAGGGTGTACCCAGGGTTGAGCCAGAGGAACTAGCCCTGGTGGTAAGTGCAAACAGTGTGGGTACTTGTGTGGTGTACCAGGGGTATTGTGAAAGTGATTATTGCACAGTGTTCAGGCCACTAGAGGGGAAAGAGGGGCGTTACAGTGTCCTGGAGGGCTGTGCCCAGGTTAGCTTGACCACTACCAACCCTGACCTCTAGGTGGAGGCACCCGTTTCTGAACTCAGGCCCCTTAACCTGCTACTAGCCAAGCAGGCAGAGGTAGTAGCCCTTGGGATAGCACCACATAGGGGTTACATGTGCATGAACTTGCACTTCTTTGCATTAAACCCTAGTTGTCACTCTTCAGACCATTTTGCCAGTTTTTCCAGATCTCTTCCCATTCTGCCCACCCCATCTGGATCATCTACTCTGTTGCAAATCTTGATGTCATCTGCAAACAGGCAAACCTTACCCTCCAATCCAACTGCGATGTCACTGATGAAGATATTGAAGAGGACTGGCCCCAGGATTGATCCCTGAGGTACCCCACTTGCATCTGTTCTGACTATACCATTTACCACCACTCTCTGTTTTCTGCCCATCAACCAGTTTGCCACTCAGCTGACCAACGTCTGACCCACCCTAAGCCTACCTAGCTAATTAATAATCTTCTATGCGGAACAGTATCAAAAGCTTTGCTGAAGACAAGGTAGGTGACATCAACTGCACCCCTTGGTCCACCTCTCTGGTTATCCAGTCAAAGAAATATATGAAATTGGTTTGACAGGACCTTCCTGTTGTAAACCTATGCTGTCTTGGATCTTGTGTTCCTATGGATTCCAGGTGTTGCACTATCCTTTCCTTAAGGAGTGTCTTCATAATCTTGCCCACTACTGAGGTAAGACTGACTGGTCTGTAGTTCTCTGCCTCCTCCCTGCTGCCACTCTTGTGGAGTGGGATCACATGTGCCATTATCCAGTCTTCTGGGACCTCTCCTATACTCAAAGACTCATTAAACAGTTCTGCTAATGGCTCTGCTAGTTCCATCCTTAGCTCCTTTAGTACCCTGGGATGTATGCAATCAGGTCCCATTGCCTTGTCCACCCTGAGCTTAGCGAGCTGTTATAGGACCATTTCTTTTAAGAAGGGACTCGTGCACACCTCCCTCCCCCCGTGTCCATGGTGCTGAGCTGTGGGTCCTGCCCAACCTTCTCCTCAGTAAATACTGAACAGAAGTATCTATTTAGGATAGATGCTTTTCCTTGGTCCTCCTCCTCCACATACTCCCCCTTATCCCCTTTGATCTTAGCAATACCCCCTCTGGACTTTCTCCTTTCACTAATGTATCTATAGAAAGTCTTGTCACCTTCTTTTACTGTTCATGCTAGTGTTTCCTCAGTTGGGCCTTTGCCTGCCTTACTGCCTTCCCTGCTTCCCTTAGGGAAGTTTGGTATGCTTCCCTATCTTTGTCCCGCTGCGTTCCCTTATATTTCCTGAAGGTCAACCTTTTGGCTCTGACCTTTTCTGCTGTTTTTGAGAACCAAAGTGGTTTTCTCCTTCTTTGCTCTCGCTTTTCTCCCTAACACAATGGGATGTTGCTTTGAGTATGGCATTCTTAATGCTTGCCCACTTTGCCTGTACCCCCTCACCTGTATTTCTTTTTGCCAGGGCTAGCTTAACTGTGTTGGCCATCTTATCAAAGTCAGCTCCTCTGAAGTCCCATATGTTTGCCTTGGAATGGGATGATTTAGTTCTGGTGGCCAAATTGAACCATACTATGTGATGGTCACTGGCCCCCAGGTGACCTTCTACCTGGAGATCTGTGATCCTTTCCCTGTTAGTCAGTACTAGATCCAGGATAGACCTGTCTCTTGTGGGTTGTTGTACCAATTGTTTGAGGCCCTCCCCTTTCGGGGAATCCACTATATGCCAAGTTCTGGCAGATGTTTCTTCTGGTATTGATCAATCTGTATCTGGCATGTTGAAGTCTCCCATTAGGAGAACCTCCCCTTAAGCTATCATGTTTTGTATATCTTCTAACAGTAATGTGTCTATGTCCTCCCCCTGGTCTGGAGGTCTGTAGACAACCCCAGTTTGTATGGCTGTCCCATTTCCTGTTTCCAGGGTGACCCACAGTTCTTCTGGCTCCATTTGTGTATTCTGAATTTCTGTAGCTTTGATATTTTCATTGACATAAAGGGCCACTCCACCACCCCCCCCTTTTCACCTTGGTTTCTTCTGAACAGTACATAGCCAGGTACAGTAGTCTCCCTAGTCTGGTTACTGGTGAACCATGTCTTGCTAATGGCTACTATGTCTAGTTTAGCCTCTGTCATTGCTGCCTCCAGGTCTGGGGATCTTGTTTCTCAGACTGCAGGCATTTGTGTACATGATTTTTCATCGGTTAGATTTTGGTGCATTAGTTGTGGGGTGAGGTCCGGCTTTTCCCCTATGCATCATATGGGGAGCCGGACCTTTTCCCTCACTTGTCGATTCAAACGAACTACAAACATGCTGAACTCCTGTTTGATCACTAGCTGAGGAGGGAGGGGTGCTCTTTCCATTCGATATATCGGGTGCTGCACCCCTCTCCCCATTTGCTAGTTTAAATATTCTGCAAAGTCATCAAACGTCTGCCCCAATGCACTAACTCCCTCCTTAGTCAAATGCAGTCCATTGAATTTAAAGAACTTTTGCTCCCAAAACTGTTGCCAGTTACCTACAAATTTGTGTCCTTTTTCCTGGCACCAGCTCTTGAGCCACATGTTTAGCTCCCCTATCTCCCCTTATCTGACCTTCTGCCTGTCTGCCCCCTCTCCCAGACTGGCAGGACCTCAGAGAAGGAGATGCCAGATGAAGTGGAGGACAGTTTGTCTCCCAGCCTGGTCAGGTGTTCCTTGGTCTCCACAACTGACTGGCTGGCTAGATTGTTACTTCCTATGTGTACCAGGACATCAATGTTTTCTCCTGCTTCCTGCATGATTTTAGCAATGCGGTCAGTGTCTCTCCACGCTAATGTACCTGGGAGACATCTGACTATTACCCCTGGCCAGAAGTAGGTATCAACTCCTTGAATCATGGAGTCGCCTACGTGTTTTGGATTTCCTTTTTGCCTTGTTTGTTTTGGTCCCTATTATGTGCGAGTTCTGTAGAGCTAGCTCCTGTGCTGCAGTGTCCTCCGCCCCTTTGTTTGATTTTGGAGATAGAGGCAGATACCTGTTTGTCAAAGCTTTTATATGGTTTGTGGAGGTGATACACTGGTGAGCATTGAGTGATGGGGCACCCAATTTTCCCTTCCTAACCACCTGCCAACCTCCCAGACCAACTACCCTCTGTGGTTGAGGTACTTCAGTTGGATGTTGGGGAAATGGCGGGTGGTTCTTGTAATACCCTGAATATGCTATTTGAGGTGCGTAATCTCAGCCCATGCTGCCTGGAGCTGAGACCTTAGATCTCGATGGTCCAGCATGTACGACAGTGTCCTAAATCCTGTATAACTGCCCTTTTGAAAAGTGTCCTGCAGTACCTGCAGTTAATAATATCCATTCCAGTTGAGTTGCTGAGTTTATAACCTGGTCTGAGTAACTAGGAGGAAAATGAAAGCAAAAGTTTAATAATTTTTTTTTTTGTTTGTTTGTTTTTGTATAACTTTTTATAACAAGTTAAATTAATTGTGCCCCTCTAAGTGAAGTCACTGGGTGGATACACCTCTGATCCTCCCCTTCCTGAAGAACCACAGATGAAAGAAACAAGGAGGTAAGAGCAGAAATAATCAACCAACAACAAATGCAGATGTTATCCCACAGTCTGTCTCGTAGGTGCTCCTGTTATTAGTCCTGAAAGCTTAGCCTGATGATAGATAAAACTGTAAAATCTGTTAGCACAAAAAAGTAACAAAACCTGTAAGCACCGAGGGCGCTGTGGAGCAGCAAGATGAGGGCAGCTTTTTAGAACAGCTCCAATATCTTCCTACAAAAAAAGTGCTAAATACCTGAGAATTTGTTCCTCATGGTCGGTGGAAAACTAACTGAGAACTGTCAAAGAGCAACACACAGTCTGGATCCATGTTTATACCCAGCGAGTTCCAATCCTGGCTCGAGGTCTACCGTGATCAGTGGAACATCGACACCTGAGCTCCCAACCATGCAGATTATGGCCATGCTGGCCAAAATTCAGGCGAATGGTGAAGAGACAAATAAGAGACTCACAGCAGTGGAGGCCAAACTCTCCAATACAGATCACCTAATACAAGAGAACTCAGAAACTATAAAGACCTTGTAAGACTCGTAAAGTAGGCAGGAAGAATACAATGCAGCCTATGCCCAGGACTTATCTTTCTTAAAGTCCAAAGTAGAAAATCTCGAGAATGCAAACAGACAGACAAACATTCGAATTGTGGGCCTTCTACCCCGATATGCTGGAGTTACAGAGATTCTTCAAGCAGTAATCAGGTTGATTTTTTGTGGCTAATACTTTTTATTGAAGTTTTACTTGTAGACACGATTAAATACAATGTTATGATGCACTGGTACAATTAGTTATTCAATCTTGTAGGAAGCATTATATCCTGGAGCCACAATTTTTGGATGCTAGAACACGGTACGTGTATGAAATATTTATGTTAGCATGCAAATAATAAAAACAAACTTATAGCAGTAACACCAGTTTAAAGGAGGAAAGGTAAACTCGTAAAAGTCTGATATGCTGGTAACAGTCTATGGTTTGCATTGTCCAGCAATAGGGCTGACCATACTTGAAGTGTGGCTCCACAGTAGATCCTGGAGACATGCCAAACCTATAAAACAGGAAAACAAAAAAAAAGTAAATGACAACAACCACCTACCAGATCACACATTTGCCAGAGAGGAAAGACAGAGATCCATAACATTTATCGCAAGGAGAGGGAGGGGAAATTTGTATGGGAAGGGGCAGTGCCATCTACAGGATGAATCCTAAACAGTTTAGACCAATCGGAGGTACTGTACAGAAGGTTATATTAGCGCCTGATATATTTAGTGCTAGCTGTACTGGTACAAATATTGGCGCCTGATATATTTAGTGCTTGGTGTACCAGTAGTTACGGCTGCCTAATCATCCTCTGTTTAAAAAGGTAGGTTCAGGTGCTCGCAGCTGATTACATCCTGGCTCTCCCCTGTGCTCCCCACCCTTCAGAGCTTTTTGAGCAGCACTGTGAGACTACAGTACTTACAGATGTCTCTCCTGAAGTGGATTCAGTCTTCCCGGTCAGGCAAGTGTAAATACCCCATGGATGCTGCAGATGTTTGTGGCAGAATCTCGGTGAGCGCTCCGGTGTGGATCCAAATGTTACTGCCGCCATTGCCCATGAACTGGCTATTACATCCACGTCCACTCTGCTTGCTAAGAAACGCCGCTGCTCTGGGTACTCTAATTACAACCCCAAGGTCAGGTTTAAATTTGGAAAGTATGTGGTTGAAAATGGTGTGATGGCAGCCATTCGACACTACAATTCCACAACGGGAGGTACAATAAATGAAAGTTCCATATGGAACTTCAAGACTGACTACCTGGCAAGGCTGCAGAATACTCTCATCATGACTGTCTGAGTGAGTATAGAGGTGTACTGTATATTGAGCGAGGGGAGCACACATGTTAGCGGTCGCTCATTCTGCTTTCTGCTCCTTCTTTTCTAGACAATGTAACCTGCTAGAGGAAGCAAAAGCAGAAACAAGCTAAGAAGAAGTGAGGAGATGAAATTGAAAGTAGCTGACAAGCATTATTTGGGATTGGGGACTTGTTTTTTTTCTGATTTTTGAATCTACGTTTTCATTTTAGTGATACGAGTAAATAAAGAAACCGAGCACAGCATATTACCCGATGTCTTTTGTAACGCTGTTCACTTGACACACAAAAGCTCAGACAATGTTAGTGATCCGATAATATTAGCACTAGTTAGGAGCTCTAATAGCGCTAATATTATCAGAATGCTAAAATTACCCACTATACAGTAATTTCTGGTTCACCCTATCCCAGCCCGGGGAGGGAGATATACCAGCTAGGGAGCCCAACAGAGGTGATACTGTAGTAGAGTATTAGCGACTAAGTGTGAGAGACTATCCAAGGCAGCCACCTTGGAAAAGGAGTTCAGCATTTCGGAAATGGTAGGTATTACGGTGGTCCTCCATCGGCAGAGAATGAGCCTTTTAGCCTGGAGACTTAGGAGAGCAAGCCATCTCTGCTGCGGGCAGGCCAACTTCTTTAGTGCTAATCAGGTTGATTTTTGATGAGCTCCAACTTTTGCCTAAGGATGTTGGGCTTAAAATTCTAAAGGCATTTGTGATCCCACAATGTACCAGGTCGTGAGAAGAACAGCAGCAGAGACTGCTTAGGGTGACTGCCACACTGTCGGCACCAGAAGCACGGATCTCGCCTATGCAAGTGGCTCAAATGAGAGGAGAGATAGTATGGGAAGGCAGCCACTTGGGGTTTTTCCCTGACCTATCAGCCCAAACACAGGGAAGAAAAAAGGAGTTGCAGGTAGTAAAGAAAGACCTTCTGAAATGGGGAATTGATGTGAGGCTCAATTATCCAGTGCACCTGCATATTAGGTATGAATCGAGGTCTCATGTTTTCCTGGACCCTGCGGCAGCAGCTCAATTTTTGAAAAAAATATTGGAAAAATTAAATCCACGGGACTCTACATCAGACGAGGATGGATGAAGTACTGTTTTCCTGTATTGGACTATTATGTGCCTGTTTAGAGGCTGGGGCCTTATGTCTGGACACTTTTGAACTTTAAAAGTCATATATTTGCGCCGTTTATAACTCTCAGTTTGTCCTCACTGAGCGAGCTGTTTTCTTTTTTTTTTTTTTTCACTTTATCTTTTTATTGGATTTTACATTAACAGGAAATAAAGGAAACATTCCAAAGAGTGAATTACAGCATCCAAATAGAAATGTAAAAATCACATTATACATAGTAATATAACAACAAATATAAAACAGGTGGATACAAAGCCAAGCATGGACTAAAATGGAGAAAAAGAAAAGCAATTGACCATATGAGTGAAGATATATATCCTATGTGTAACCAGGAATAATCCTGGTTACACATAGGATATATATCGTCACTCATATGGTCAAAAAAAGCTATGTAGAAAAGAGCTGGAGTCATAAACGATATTTGAATGAACAATGTAAATGTATAATGTGATACTAGTGATGATTAAGTATTACTATATAATAAAAGAGGATGTTGAGAAAGAAAGAAAAGTTATATTAGAAGAGAGGTAGAAAAAGAGAAAAAAAATTGAGAATAAGTAAGAAATTGTGGTAGTGGAAGGAAGAAGAAGAAAGAAATGAGAGATATCAGTGAAAATGAACTATTATAGTAAAAACAAATATAGAGATGAGGTGAAGAAATACCTAGATACCATTATATCATGTGTTAGAATTATCGGAGTTAATGATAAATCTAAGGTAGTCTTGCCAACATCTATTATACACAGTGAGTTGGTCAGAAATAACATGAGAAAGTTGGTCCACTGATGCATATTGAGAAAGATTTTGGAGGATGTCTGAAAAAGTTGGGATAATAGAAGATTTCCAGTTCATAAGGATGAGACGTTTGACCGAAAGTGACAGTATATTCAGCCATCTAAAGTGAGCATGAGAAAGCGTTATATAATTTGAAGGAGAAATACCTAGGAGGAAAATTTGGAGATCAAAAGGAATTTGTTGCCCAACGACTTGTGAGGCAAATTGGTGAACTTTATGCCAGAGCCTATTAATAGGCATACATGACCATAAAATGTGAAATAAATTGTCATTGGGTAAGCTACAGCGCCAGTAGTAGTTGTTATTTAACAGCCCCATGCGTTGTAGAACTGAGGGGGTTCTATACCATAAATGTAACATTTTTGTTTGTATTAAGGAACTACGAGAGTCCTTACATGTGCAATGAGATAGGCACCAACAGTTACGCCATTGTGTGTGAGTAATATTGTAGTTGAGTAGAGCACTCCATTTATTTTTTGCTATTGTGGATTGGTCTGGTAAATCTTTATGACATCCTTGTAAATAGTACTTCCTCATTTTGCCGGTAGTTTAATCCATTGCGATATATAATGGTCATGTAAACTATGTTTGTACATGTGACAAGGAATGGAGTTATAAGCAGTACGAAGTTGTAGATACTTCCAGAAGTCTTGTTTGGGAAGTCCCCATATTTGCTGCAGCTCTGGGAAAGACTTTAAGCATGAAGAATTCTGGTCAAGGATATCTCCGAGAAAAAATATTCCTTTGCTTTTCCAAGAGCTGCAGAAAATGGGTTGGTTCTGTAGAGACAGAAGTGGATTGCCCCAAAGTGAAGTATATAAAAAAGGGGTTGGATTAGATTTTAAGAATTTATGTAGCAATTTCCAGTAGAAAACTGAAGTTGAAATAGTGGGATGAGATCTTAATCTGAGGGAGAGAGGATTACTAGTGTAGACTGTGGGGACTCCGCCTGGACATAGTGTAGATTCCATTGTGACCCATAGTTGGGTTTGAGGTGAGGGTCTGACAAACCATTTAATGGTTTGTGTTGCCTGAAAGGCCCAAAGATAAGCTTTAAACCAGGGAAGACCAAATCCACCTGTTTTCCAATGTGATCACAGTTTAGTATGGCTGAATTGAGGTATCTTTCCGTCCCATAGAAAGCTACCAATTACTTTATCAAGCTTAGATAGGAAACTAGTAGGTAGTCTCAAAGGGATGTTAGAAAAAAAATAAAATATCTTAGGGGAGATGGTCATCTTAATAGTGGCTATCTTCTCCGTAAATGAGAGACTGAGTAGTTTCCATCTTTCTAGGGTGGTTTTGATACTAGTTAGAAGAGGGTTGAAATGTATGTCCCACATTTTTTCCAGATTGCAAGATATTTTAATGCCAAGATACTTAATTTCTAGTGGTTCCCAGTGGAATCCAAGAGGAGAGTTCATGGGAATTTTACAGTGATCATTAAGGGGTAAAGTTTCGGATTTCCCAAAATTTAAAGCTAGGCCTGAAATCTGAGTAAATTTCTTGAGTAACTTAACTAAAGGAGGACTGGCTTCATTAAGATTTTCAAGTAAAATCAGATGATCATCAGCATAGGAAAGTGATATATATCTAGAGTTGCCTATAGGAATTCCTTTAATATCACTAGTTTGCCGTGGACTGGCAGTTAAGGGTTCTATAGCCAGGATGAACAGTAATGGTGATAAAGGGCATCCTTGTCTTGTCCCTCTCTCAAGTTGTAAAGATGGAGATAGGGTGGAGTTAGTGAGAATTTTTGCAGTAGGTGAATTATACAATAACTTAATCCAAGAGCAGAATTTCTGAGAGAAGCCGAAATGGAAGAGAACTTGGTTTAAATAATTCCAATTTAAGGAATCAAAGGCCTTTAAAAGTCTACGGCTATGGTGGCAGCCGGGGAATTAAGTATTTTGGCTTTGTGAATTAAATTAAATAAAGAGCGTAAATGGTCTGACCCTGACCTACTTTTAATAAAACCAGCCTGCGAGGGATGAATTAGCTTGAGAAGAAGAAGTTCTAAATGGGATGATAGGAGTTTGGCAAATAATTTTCCATCTGCATTAAGTAGCGAGATTGGCCTATAACTAGCAGGTAGGGAAGGGTCTTTGTCTTTTTTGGGGATTAAGGTAATGACTGCTTCAGTACAGGATGGCGGGAGAGTACCATTATCTGAGGCTTCCTGAAAAACTTTAAAGAGAAGAGGGCATAAAGTATCATAAAGTGACTTATAAAAGTTTACTGGGAAACCATCTCCACTGGGAGATTTACCAGATTTTAAAGAGGATAGTGCTGTCTTAATTTCCTGAAGAGCAGAAGGTTCATCTAGGATGCTCTTCTCAGAAGTGGAGAGATGCAGTAAGCGTAAGCTATTTAAAACATTTCGTATGTGCACAGTAGGTGAGGGATTTGAATTGGAATGTAGCTTCTGATCGTAAGATCTCATAATGAGATTTATGGAGGGGTTGTCCATGTATGTTTTACCGTGTGTATCTGTAAGACATGAAATATGACATTCTGTTTGTTGCATTCTGAGTTGGTATGAGACAAGTTTTTAATTTTTATCTGCCTGCTCCCAATATTTATGTTTGAGCCTGAACAATGCTACCTCAGTTTTATGGGAAATTAGTTTGTTAATTTTTGTCCTCAGTTGTAGAACTTTATAATGAAGAGAAGGGTCAAGATTCAATTTGGTTCAATAGAAATATAAGTTTTCTTTAACTTTTAATGATTTCTCCAGATCAGTCAATTGTTGTTCTCTGGATTTTTTTGTGTGAGCTGCATAGCTGATTATTTTTCCTCGAATCGTGACTTTTAAGGCTTCCCATACAGTACACATAGATGTGTCATCTGGGTTATTATATGTCAGAAATTCTTGAATTTGTGATTTTATCCAGGGTAAAAAAATCAGGCTGAGGAGGAGAGGGTCAAGATGCCAAGAAGGGGATTTGGGGGAGGGTGGTCCACACAACAGTTGTAGCTTAACTGGGGAGTGGTCCGAAATGAGAATGGGAAGAATGGAAGTTTCAATAGTTTTTTCTATGATCGGTGCAGATGTGAACCAGTAATCAATTCAACCGTATGTTTTATGTAAGGATGAGAAAAATGTAAAGTCCTTTTCATGGGTATGTAAGAGTCACCAAATATCTACCAGTCCAAGATCTTTCAATAATAGTGATAAAATGTTGATGCTTCTGGGGTGGGCTTCAATAGATATATTACTACGGTCTATGCTGGGTTCCATAGCCAGGTTAAAATCACCCCCAAGAATTATGGGAGAGTTTTTAATATTGTTTGATAATATTTGTATGGCTAAATTGTGGAATAAATCATGGGAATCCACATTGGGTGCATATATATTAGCGAGCATAAGGGGACCAGAGGGAGTATTAGTATTAACAATAAACCATCTACCTTCTGTAACAGAGACAGAATTTGTGACAGTCCAATTAAGATTTTTATGGAGCAGAATAGCTACCCCTCTTTTTTTGGAAGTAAAGGAGGATTTGTAAATTTGACCTACCCAATCCTTTTTATGTTGATTGGGCGCATGCGCAAGAAACATATTGCGGCAGCTTCCCAGAAGTAGGTAATGGAGGTGCAGCACTGTTGTGGCCAATCGCCCCACAGCCTTTAAAGGCTTGGCCCGCTTTCCCCAATATGGGGGGCATGTTGCTGCTGACACTAGTTTAGCCAGCATGTCACTACCTTGAAACATTTCAGCCGCTGCAATCAGGGGCAGCCTCGTCATTGCAGCATCAGCCATTCTGCTGCAATGAGGGAGGGACCCATCATTGCTGGGCTGAACGTTGGTACTGTAATATTGTTTGTGAACATGGCGGTGGCTTGCTGCCATGTTCACAAACAATATTAGTGAGCCCCCAGTACCAAGGGGGTGCCCAATCCCCCTCGGCAGCATGTGTCCTCCCCACAACAGTTAGTGTTTGCCGACAGGGGCCCCAATCCCCATTGGATGCAGTCCACACACGAGTTCAGGTTGCCAACAGAGCCCACTCCCCATTGGCATAATGACCCTACCAAAACAGTCAGTTTATGCCAAGGGTGCCCAATCCCCCATAGCTCCTAGTCCCCAGCACTGAATATGTGCCGACAGAATGCTCCAATCCTGTCAGCTACAGCCCCCAAAACATTCAGGTGGCATGCACGGGAGCCCACCCAGCAGGCCCAATGCCACTGTAAAGAAAAAAGTCCTGCAATTGTTTTTTTTTTCTTGTTTAAGCCTATAAAAGAAAATGGTCCTCGCGGTCTCCCTGGTGCCTCCCACAACTCGCGCCCACCCACTACGCGCCCAGCCTCTCCACACCCCCCTCACCCCATACTTACCTCCGGAGTCCAGTGCGATGATCTTCGGTGGACCAGGAACATGTCTGCACTCTTCAAAGCCAACCATGAACTGAGGAAATGACGGTAAGCTGTATAATGGCATACATAGGGCTTTTTCAACTTTTTTGAATATCTCAGGTATTTTTTGGAATTTTGGCACCAATTTTCAACATAGGATTATTGGGCCCCCTCCTCATGAATTCAGCCACTGTCATGGTGTTAATCAGTCCCGAAAGGTGATATTGCAGTCACTGCGCAGAATCACCTTTCGGGACTGATTAAAGAAATGGCAGTGCCAGTGTTCATGAGGTGGGGTCTCAAAAAGTGCATGTTGCAAATCTGGTGTGAAAAATCAAAAAAATTACTGTTTTTACAAGCGTGCGTTGCGCAGTTGCTATGCACACTTATAACTTTGCCAATTTGCAATATTTTCACTCCAGATTTTCAACATTGCCATTTTTACACACCTCCTTATGAACAGTACAGCTGCCATTTTTAACATCCTGGCCAAAATGTGTTTTCCTCTTCCGGCGCAGAATAGCGCAATCACATTCAGCGCAGAATACCACAGTCGCTGTTGAAATCAGTGTTTGGACAGATTAGGATTGAGCGAGAGAGAGAGGAGGGATCAAGCTCAACTGAGCTCTGTCAGGACTGCTGTGGATTTCTTTGTGGGCAGGAAAAGGCACCAATGCAGGCAGGAGCCCAGTACAAAAGGGCAGCCTGCAGCACTGGGAGATGCAGAATGAGCGAGTGAGGGAGGGGGAGTGAGTGAGCTTAACTGAGCTCCGTTGGGACTGCTGCAGAGTTCTTTGTGGGCAGAAAAATGTAGCTATGCATGCAGGGGCCCAGTACAAAAGGGAAGCCTGCAGCGGCAAGAGAAACAGAATGAGCGAGTGAGAGAGGGGGAGTGAGCAAGCTCAATGAAGCTCTATTTTGACTGCTGCGGATTTCTTTGTGGGCAGAAAAAGGCAGCAATGAAAGCAGGAGCCCAGTACAAAAGGGTAGCCTGCAGCACTGGCAAAAATGGAACAAGCAAGTGAGAGAGGGGGAGTAAGCAAGCTCAACGGAGCTCTGTCGGAACTGCTGCAGATTTCTTTGTGGGCAGCAAAAGGCACCAACAGAGGCAGGAACCCAGTACAAAAGGGCAGCTGCAGCACCAGGAGAAACAGAATGAGCAAGTGAGATGGGGGAGTGAGCAACCTCAATGGAGCTCTGTCGGGACAGCTGCAGATTTCTTTGTGGGCAGAAAAAGGTGCCAATGCAGGCAGGAGCCCAGTACAAAAGGGCATCCTGCAACGCTGGGAGAAACATAACAAGCGAGTGGGGGGGGAGTGAGTAAGCTCAACAGAGCTCTATCATGACTGCTGTGGATTTCTTTGTGGGCAGAAAAAGGTGGCAATGCAGGCAGGAGCCCAGTACAAAAGGCCAGCCTGCAGCGCCAGCAGAAATGGAATGAGCGAGTGAGAGAGGGGGAGTGAGCAAGCTCAATGGAGCTGTGTCAGGGCTGCTGCAGATATATTTGTGGGCAGAAAAAGTCGCCAACAGAGGCAGGAGCCCAGCACAGAAGGGCAGCCTGCAGCGCCAGGAGAAACAGCATGAGCGAGTGAGAGAGGTGGAGTGAGCCACCTGAACGGAGCTCTGTCAGGACAGCTGTGGATTTATTTGTGGGTAGAAAAAGGTGCCAACGCAGGCAGGAGCCCAGTACAAAAGGGTAGTCTGCAGCACCAGGAGAAACAGAATGAGTGAGTGACAGAGGGGCAGTGAGTGAGCTCAAAGGACCAAAGCAATCAACATTCGGCATTGATAAAATGCTTGGTTAGTCTTGCAACATCCTCTGCCAATGTCTTTGTTTCTTGTAGGAAGGCAATGTGTGTATTTTTCCTTTTTAGATGTGTAAGAATTTGCTTGTTTACAAGGAGAATTAAGTCCCTTCACATTCCAGGTATACAAAATAAGGTCAGTCATGACATCAAAGTGAGGGATAAGTGCCAATCACTGGAATAGTGAGGGATCATAAGATTAAGGCAGAGGGTATCCCAGAACCACGAAAGAAGAGAATGCATATATAGAAGCTGGCAGGGCCGTTCCAGTACCTATAATAAAAAAATGTAAGGGATGTAGTATACCGATATCTCTCTATAAGAACACAGAATATAAGAGAACAGGAAAGACATCAATACTTATAGCTAGATCTAATACTCTAACAATAGAGAAAATTTCTTGTAAATGCAAGGAGAAGGGAGTCAACAAACAAGTATTAAGACTCTCTCACCACACCACTGGGAGTAAACAGTGGAAAAAACCTTGGAAGACCACTTAAAGAAAGTTAAGTATATCCCAAGGTCTAAACTTATGAACAATGTTAGAGATAATTATATAACTAGAACCTGAACCAGAGAATAAAGTAGTTATATACTTCCTAGGGAATCAAATACGGTACATACAACCTCATGGGGTATACATTATATATATACAGTATATAAGTAAAGCAAGTATATATAGAATAACAAAACCAGACCTTATATTATAACTGTTAGATCAATCATATAACATGTGCCTATCTGTTACGAAACTTGGGTCTGTGTTATACATGTTGATAGTCAGTATGCATTCAGTTTAGTGGAGATAAATCTGTAGAACCAGGCATTCTCCATAAAAAAAGGAGAGAAACTGTGTACATAAAAAGGGGGATAAAAGGTGCTGCATTACCAAACTTTTATACCGAAATAAAGTATTGACTGCCTTACATTCAGATGCACCAGAGCAACATTATGGAAGAAATACACTTAATTAGGATACTAGTGCCTTCACAGGAATTATGCCAAAGAAGAAAAATCAGAAGTAGTTATGAGAAAAACCAGCTTCGACACTAACTGGGACAATAGTAAGTCTTGTAAAGAGGAGAGGTAGAATTCCCATACTTGAAAATTACCTACACAGACTTATAGTGGAGTGACTAGGTCTAAATAATAGGACCAGTGAGCCCCAAAATATAGGGATGAGTCATTGGAGAGAGGACCCCATGTATTTATAGGCTTCGAATAGTAGGGAAAGGTGTGATAAATGGTAGACAGATAACCACTGTACCAGAGTGTCGAACAGAGCAGGCAACATATATATAATAATGGGTGCGGAATACATGTCAGTACTTGCATATATATTGAAGAGAGAGGAGCATGTTGGCATTAGTGCATAGCTAGACATAGACCTAATTTTGACAAGGGGGAAGGGTACAATTTGTGATTCCCAAACCATACGAGTGGATATAAAAGGATTGGAAAAGATTTAAAAAGTTGTATAACAGTAATGTTGTTGGTAGATCTTAAAGTTTAAATCCAATGTGATTAAGGTAATATCGACAGATTAAAAGACTTGTTTAAAAAAATAATAGGTATAGGAGTGTAATGGTAAATGCAGCCACAATTCATAGTTATCTACAAGTAGTCCCAAACTGAAATGGAAAAAAACACAGGTTCCACAGAGGTATCAAACAGTAAACCTAGAAGGTATTCTGTAAGAAATGTCACATTTAGTGCCACTTGCGATGTACAGCCTTCACTGTAACAACCTGCTGGGTGTAACATAAAGCAGACGGTGACTGCTGAATAATGCAGAGGAAGGCAATAAACAGTCTGGTTCTGCCAAACACAGAGTCCTGGACTAAACTCAAAGCCAGGAAGGGAAGGGAAGGAAAAAAACACACAGCATTAACTATTAAAAGTTTCAGGTCACCTTCGGCTTGAAAGTCTTACTATTACCAACAAGTGTTTTATTTTTAGATGTTGCCTTGCGTTTTTTCTTGAGCAGTTTGAGTGATTTCAAAGGGGAACTCGCAACCACCTCTGCCCAGGAAGGATCGACTGAAATATTGCCTTGCAGCGCAGCACAGACATTCACAGAGTGGTCCTCAATACTTTGCAAGTGCAAATCCTCATGTGATGAATGCAGGTCATCAGTTAAGGGGGTGAATCTGTTGCTTAAGGGGATGGAGGGGTTCACCTGAGGTTGGGAACTCAGCTTTGGGGTCAGTTTCAGCTGGTCTGCCGAGTGACAACAAGAGTGGTTCAAGATTCTAGAGCCAGACACAAGTTTTTCTTTAATTCTGGTGGACTGTCTGACATGGGGAACACTAGATGCCTCTGTAATGGGGGGTGAAAATTCTGGTGCACTTTCTCCTCGATCCTGTTCAGTGGCATTATTGATCTGTGTGGATTCCAAATAACTACTCAATTGGACAGTCTTATCTTGGGCCTCCAAAGCAGGATCTCCATGGGAAACATCAAGAAACGCTGCAAGGGCCTCGTGATTAGTGAAATCCTTGAATGATGACCACAAAAATAGGCGCATTGTGGAGGGATAGCACAGAGCAAAACGGATACCTCTCTGGTGTAGCGTTGGCTTTAAGGTATTATATGCTTGCCTCCTGATTGATAGCTCCTTAGAATAGTCTCTGTATATAGAGATTCTGAAGTCCTGCCAGGTTAAAGCACCGATCTCGCTTGCCCATTTTAGGATTAGCTCAGTGTGAGCGTAGTTTAAGAATCTTGCCACGATGGGCCTGGGCCGTTGGTTTGGATTAGGCCTGGGTTCCAGGGAACGATGAGAACGCTCGATAACTAGCTGCTGCTCGAGAGGTAATTTCAGCATGGTAGGGAGGACGTGTGAAAGCAGCTCTGTTGTATTCCCCAGTTCCAAGCCCTCCAGGAAGCTGAAAAAAATGTGGATTATTTCTGCGATTTCGGTTCTCGATGTCATCGAGTTTAAATTGCAGGTCTTTGATGGTTCTGTCTGGATTTCTAATGGTAGCTTGTATATCCTGGATATCTTTGGTATTGCTTGAAGTTTGTGTTTCAGCATAAGAGATTATGGCGATCAAATGATTCTAAGGAGGCTGCATTATGCTGGGAGGCAATTTTTAGATCATTACTGTCCAAAGCTATTTGTGAAAACATTGATTCTACCCTGGCAAGTTAGCTGGAGTGTGAGTGGGGATCTGCCATGATGCCTGAGGTGTAGGCCAGATAGAAGCAGCAGAGAAATTATCAAATTATTATCAAGATGTTGGATAGGCAGACAAATAAACTTTCTGCTACTTTGCTGGAGGGTTGATGTATTTTGATCCCCACAGATGGCACTGAGAAGTGGTCTGGAATAGGATGGATGAGGTTAGATTGTTCAAGTCCCAGGAGAGAGAGAGAGAGAGAGATCAATCTATGCTGCCATTTCCTGCTTGGCCAAGCCACACCCCCAGCCAGCAAGCTGTTTTCTGATTGTAGGCTTTACACCAGGTTTACAAAACTTCTATCATCATATGCTATCTAATTTAGATTTTGCTTCTAGTCTATTATGCCGTTATGCTGCTTCTTTTGATTGTTCTGTTTGTAAAATAGCCTGTAATGACTAGCCCTATAGGTATGATTATAATGGTGAGTATGTTCACCACTCAGTTTGTGGACATAAACTAGCCCCTGAATTTCTATCCTGCATCCATAGGGTGGGTTGCCTTTCTCTGCCTAGACTATGAGTCTCTCAGACAACTTAACTGAGCCCAGACTATCGGGCTTATATCCTGTCTATGTCTCTCAGCCCTCCACAAACCTTTAGTTCTTCGAGAGAACTGATATCCTGACTACATAAATGTTCAACTTATATTTTGGGGTGAGAGTGTCATTGACCTACAGGGTACTTAGTTCAAAATTAATTCCTTGTGTTAAATATCTGATCACCTCTCATAGTGCATGGACTCTTATCGCTATACAGTTACATAGCTTTATTGCATTGTACATTCACTGTGGGGGTCTGCATACCTCTCATTTACTTTTATGTGTATTACAGTTTGTGCTGTATGATCATAACATTTTATAAATAAAAAGTAAAAAACAAACTGCAAGCACCACCTGTAACAATTTAACAGAAGCTATACCCTGCAAAAAACATTGCTACAGAGAAAATAAAGCAGTAATCTGTAAGCACAAAAAGTAACAAAACCTGGAAGCACAACCTGCAGAACAGTTTAACAGATACACCTTGCAAAAAACCTTGAAATAGCAAAATAAAGCAGTAAACTGTAAGCACAGCACAGTATCAACCTGCAAGCACACCCTGTAACAATTTAGAAGAAAATATACCCTACAAAAAACAATTTCAATCAGAAAAAAATAAAGCAGTACACTGTAACACTTGTGGGCACAACACAGTAACAAAAACCTGTAGGCCCAACCTTGAACAATTCCACAAAAAAATATACCCTGCAAAGAAACAATTTCAATCAGAGAAAATAAATAGAATAATAGATAGGTTCCAGTGAATTACAAGGCTGTAATTCCATCGAGAGGTTCTGGGGACATAGGGAACCTCGAGTGTGAAGATCGAGAGGTTCCCATGTCCTCAGAACCTCGAGATGGAATTTACAGCCGAGTGATTAACTGGAACCTTTTTTCTATTTTTTGTAATATATGGATCCAATTTTACTTTTTGTTTGCAGCTCTTTGTTTATGGCGTACTGTGTGACTGGGCACCTGCTGCAGTGAGGACTCACTGATTCTCTCTATGAACACCCCTCAGCTCACTCCCGCTCGCTCATTCCCTCACTCGCTAGGGTCTCATACTTTTTATTCCTGTTTGTAGGATCCAACAGATACCTCTGTGGAACTAGGAAAGCTAGAAAAAAAAAAGGATCAGCAGAAAAACAAAATGTTGGTTTTCTCTCGGTAAGCAAGAGACGGCTGCCATGTTTTTTGAAATGTTATGCCTGCCCACAGAGAATCCACGGCCAATCAAGAGAAGTGCTTTCAGGAACATCATCTTGTGTGTAAAGGAGGTTGCCATGAGGATTTTAGCAACAAGCCTACCATGTGGGACAGTCTTGAACTTGCGCTGTTTAGTTTTAGTGATAATACTATCGTTCAGAGCTTGAACTATAGTATTATCAGCAGTGAACAGTGGTATTATCACTTGAGCAATGACATTATTATTGAAAAGGGAGTAGTGTATTACAGGGATTTTTTATATGGGTCTTGAAGGTATTATTTTCAATATCCATGTATTAGAAGGAGAATAATGGATAGGTGCCAGTGCATTACTGGCGAGTAATACCATCGAGAGGTTCTGGGCATGTAGTAACCTCGAGAGCGAAGCTCGAGAGGTTCCCATGTCCAGAACCTTGAGATGGTACCACTCACTGGTAAAGCACCGGCATCTATCCATTATTTTTTTTTAATATGTGAATTTTAAATTTTTTTCCATCTTTTTCCAAGTGGCAGTCAGTCGTTTCAGTGAAGGAAGCTGTGTCCTGGCTGACTGCCGCATTATCTTGGCCCAGCCTGCTGCGCTGCACCCCGCTCGCCCGCCTGTGCTCCTCGCTATAAAACAACTGGCAGGTAGTCCTACCTTTTCCCTTTTTGGGCTGCGGTCCTTTTTCTGCTGTTTGAGAGGCAGTTACAAAAAAAAAAGAAATGTTGAGAGCAGACAGTACAGTCTCGCTAAGCGACAAAGTGAGCCGCCATGTTTTTTGAAATATTTTGCCCACCCACAGAGGAAAAGTGGCCAATAAGGAGGCATGCTTAGGATGTTGGGGGCAGAAGATAGCTCTTTCGCCACTTGCAACGATAGTATTATCACCATCAAACTATACTATTAAAAGTGATGGACAGTACTATTAAAAGTGATTGACAGTACTATTACCACAGAAGGTTTGATGGTATTATCGAATTTTGTTTGTATGCTTTTGAAATATATTAAATTTAAAATCCATATGTTAAAAAGCAGTAATATGTAAGCAAAAAACAGTAACACAACTTGTAATCACAAAAGAAAATAATGACACACAGTAAATCAACCTAGCCAAAAGAAGCCTTAAGTATTCTTGCTCTGATAATGTTGTTCCTTGCTCTGTTCTTACAAGCAAACTTAGAAGAAAAGAGCTCAGATGAAATGAGTTGCCTTTTCCCGCTAATCTAGTCTTCCCTAGGCTTATCATCTTTCATGATGCTAAACAACTGTAGCATGTCTCCCCTCATTCATCTTTCTTCCAGGCTAAATAATCCCAAATTTCTTAATCTGTCTTCATATGTCAGGTTCTTCACTTTTGGCACCATTTTGGTTGCCCTGTGTTGAATTTTCTCAGTGTGATAAATGTCTTTCTTTAAAGAGACGTTGAGATGTACCACTTTGGGCTTCATAACCTAGTACCCTGGGGTAGCGATAGCCTCTCTGTACAAAAAAAATAAGTTTTTACTCACTCGGTAAAGTGTGGGAAGGGATTGTAATTCAGTCCAAACTGTGAACCAGACTATCCCTTCCCAGTTCCTGGTACCTGCTCCTTCCCCATTTTGTGACATTTAACCACAGAGACCACTAGGATCTTTCACAGCAGGTAAGTCTATAAGCTAATTTCAAAACGTTTACAGCACTTCAGTACACCTCTGTAAAAAATTGAAAGCCATTGCTCAACCAATAGGGTCCTATTATTGAAAGGTGGCTTTCAGTTTTATCAAGGTACACTGAAGTACTACAAATGTTTTGAAACTAAGCCCATAGACTTGTTTAATTAACCCTACTTCCCTGGATTAAACGTCACAAAGCGGAGGAGCACGGGGTGGAGCAGGGCATACCAAGAAGTGGAAGGAACTGGCTGGCTCACAGTCTGGACTGAATTACGGTCCCTTCCCACACTCTACCAAGTGAGTAAAAATAAATTTTGTTACACAGAGGTGTTATTGTCACCCCAGGGCACTGGGCTATATATATATATATATATATACACACATATATATACACACACACACACACATATATATCATATACATATTTTATATATATATATATATATATATATATATATATATATATATATATCTCACACATTTACTTTAAATATGGATTACAAACTTTTGAGCAGTAGTCTAAATTGGGTCTGATATATGTTTCATACACTGGGGTGATACAGTGCATTGACCTAGATTTAAATGTGCTTTTGTTAAGACTGCCTAGTAATAATGTGGAATGCTACAGAATTGTGCATCAGAAAAAAAAAATACCGTAGTAATGTTGTTTCTTCTAAGGGATCCCTCACTATGCTTAGACAGATGCAAATCAGCCTACTGGTTTGAGCTGTCCCAGAGAGTAGAATTTTATGCAAATCAGAAAATCTCAAAATGAAATTCAAATCTCTGCTGTGTGGTCATGCTACACTCTTCCCTCCAATGTCAGATTTATTTCTGTGGCTATGGCAGCAGTGACCACTAAACTAGCTAAACCTACAAAAAAAGGAATGGCACACAAAATGTTGAGTTTTTGTGAGCTCTTAAACATGGTAGACCAAAATATTTCACTGAATCACTGGATATCAATTGTATGACAATGCAACAAGTAATGCTCAAGCAAAATAGAAGAAAAATGATTCTTGGAGAACCTTTTCCAGATTCTAGAGTGGGTAGGGTAGGAATGCTAAGCATAGTGAGGGATTTCTTGGAAGAAAGAAAAGTTATGTACCTACCGTAACAGTAGATCTTTGAGAGAATCTCTTTCATCAGGCTACACCTACGGAACTACGGTTCCAGCTACCAGGTGAGGCTGGAAACAACAGGTAGACCATCCTGGAGAAAAAGACAGGAGTTACAGCACTCTGTCTGTATCCATGTGGATACCTCATCCTCTATCCACATGTTTGCTGACAACACGGCCATGTTCACCTCCGTCCAGTCTCCCCGCTGACAAAGCAGCCAGACTCCAGCATGACTTCGGCCAAGTTCAGCACTGGCTACGTTCACATCAGTTCTTTCTCAATGCCAAGAAGACTGTCTCCATCACCTTTGGCACTAGGCAGAGACTCTCTAGGCTACCCTCTCTGCCCTCCATCCATACCCTTGATGGGACAACCCTTGAAGATACATCCTCCTTCAGATACCTTGGGGTTTAGTTGGACCGACACCTCAACTTCTCTGGACATGTGGACACTATCTTGAAATTGTTGTGCCCCAGGCTTGGCACACTATTCAGAAACCCTAGTTGCTTACTTCTACTGGCTAGGCGCGAACTCGTCCAGAAGATGACAGTCCTCATTTTTGACTACTGTGACATAGTCTATAGTGCTGCTCCCAAGACTTACTTATCCAGGTTGGACACCCTCTTCAACTCCTTCGGCTGTTTTGCCCTGGATTCCCCCTTTAACACTCATCACTGTGACCTTTACCACACTCTTGCATTTCCCTCTCTTGATAATAGGAGTCTCCTCCATAGTGCTAAATTAACTTCTAAATTTTGGTTTGGGTCTCTCCCTTCCTACCTCTCCTCCTCTCTTTCCATCCCACCACACCCTGCTCACTCCCTCAGATCCAATGATTCCCGCACTATGCTAGACCCTCGCCAATCTACCTCAGTAGGACAAGCCATGTTTTCACACCACTTCCCTAAGCTATGGAATGCTCTACCACACCAAATACATCACTCGTCTTCCCCTCTTTTTATCTCCTCCGCTCTACATAATTACCTCTCTGTAAATTGCACCTGCTCCTAAGCTCCAAACCTGCCACCCAATTATCGCTCCTGATATTATACTTACAACATACATTAACTGTACTTGTCTGTTCTTTCTTCTCTACCTATCACCTATTGAATAAATTGTTACTTATGCACTTCAATGCACTTGAGTCACCTACTGGATATTGTGTTGCACAACTTAGAAGGAAGTAATTACTATGTCCTCTAGCTAGTAGTGATTGCTCTTTTATAGCATTTCTTAGGTTTTCTACTAACTGTATAATTCCCATCTCTGTATTATTGAATCCTTATACATATTTAATGTGTGGTGAATGTTATTTTTTTATTTATTTCTCACCTACCCTTTCCCCCAGGATGCACCGGAAGACAAGCAATTTGATTGTTCAGTGGGCGATTCCTGGTGAAATTTTTCAATAACTAAATAAATAAAATAAACTATAGCCACCATGCACTAGGACCACATGGAAACTTTTTGTAAGCAGTCATCTAGGGGCCACCCATGACGACGTCCTATGTCAGCATTTCCCACATAAACATGCGTGGCCCCTTCCCTCCTCAGTTCCCCACAGAAGATCATGCTCAGAGAACCTCCTTCTAGGGATCCAGGAGAGAACTTATGGTTCCAGCTACCAGATGAGGCTGGAAACAGCAGCTAGACCATCCTGGAGAAAGAGACAGAAGTTACAGTGCTCTATGTCTTTGGGGGATGGAGGGTGGGATGGCATGGCTTGATGAAATAAATTCTCTTGAAGGTATACTGTTATGGTAGGTACTTAACTGTTCTATCTTCTCCAAGGATATCTTTTTCATCAGTCCACACCTATGGAACAAGTACCAAGCAGTACTGGCAACAGAATATTCTAAGTGGCTGGATCCTACGGGCTGAAGAAAGGAGGCCTTAAAATACAGCTAGGCCAAAACCTGACCTTTTTCAAGAGGCAATGTCCAGACTGTAGTGTTTAGTAAAGGTGTGGAGTATGGACAGTACTCCAGGTGGCAGCTGCACAAATTACTGCAGCTGACATGTTCTTGAAACAGGCAACAGAAGTAGCCGTACCTCTGGTGGAATGATGACGAACAACACTTGGAAGTTCCTTACCATACTTCTCATAACAAAAAGTAATACTGTTGGCCAGCCATCTGGAGAGGCACTGCTTAGAAACTGTTATGCCCTCTTTCCAGGGATGAAGGAAACAAAGAGCTGTGACCTGTGAGGACTTCCTGCAGTCCTTTGTTCAGTGTGTATATAGTACCTGAGTATTCTGTGTACGTCTAAGGTATGGAGCAATGTTTCCCCTGGATTGCCATAATCAGGAAAATAAACTAGCAGGTGGTTGGTTTGATTCAAAATAAACTCAGACACCATCTTAGGAAGAAACTTAGGATTGGTACGTAAAGGTACCCTATCTTTGTGGAAAATCAAATAAGGAGGCTCACACATTAGAGCCTGAAGCTCTGAAATTCTTCAAGCAGAAGAAATAACAACTAAAAATAATGCTTTCCAAGAGAGGAAGTGTAGGCCCCAAGTTGTGGCCAGCTCAAAAGGAGCCAAATTAAGTTCTTATAACACAAAACTCAGGTCCCAAGCAGGGACTAGGTTGCAGATAGAAGGCTTCAAGTGCAGAATGCCCCTCAAGAATGTACAGGCCACCTCCAGTTGAGCAACCGTATGACCAAGAATAGGCACATGGAAAGCTGAAATGGCAGCCAAGTGCACTTTGATAGATGGGTATTGCAATCCTGTAACTGACAAGAACAGCATGTACTCCAGCACCTGATTTACTGGACATGTAAAAAAGGGCCAGTTGATGTGAAGTGGCCCAGAAAGCAAACCTCCTCCATTTCATGGAATAAGTGACTCTGGTGGAAGCTTTTCTGGCAACCACCTTTTGACATACTCCAAACATAGCAACGGCTATGTCTTCAAGAGCTATGCATGGAGATGGAGTGACCTGAGGTTTGGGTGGACAAGGGTCCCCTGTTCCTGTGATCATAAGCCCTTGCACAGGGGCAGAGTCACTGGAAGTTCCACTACCAACTGTACAGTAAGGGGAACTGGATCTGTTGAAGCTAAAGGGGAGCAATGAGTATCAGAGTTGTTCCTTTCATCTGGAGTTTGATTAACACCCTCTGGATTAGAGTGAAGGGAGGAAAGGTATAAAGAAACCTCCACTTCCAAGAGAGGAACAACGTGTCTCACCAGAAAATTCCAGGCCCTGGAATGAACGGGCAGAAAAGCAGCAGATTTGCGTTGTGTTGGAATGCAAAAAGGTCCATCTCTGGACAACTCGGCCTGTCAAACAGGTCTTCTGCTACTGAGGTCACCAGTTCCCACTCATGCATCCTGGACTGCAACCTGCTTAGCCTGTCTGCCAAGACATTTTTGATGAGTGGAACATATACTGCTGACAATTCTAAACTGTGTTCTACAGCTTAATATCAAACCCTTATTGCTTACCTGCATAGAGCGTAAGAGTGAGTTCCCCTTGCTTGTTTATGTAATGCACTATACTGATAATGTCTGTTTGCACCAACAGATGTCCCAGGCATAGATGGGTCTGGAAGGCTAGGAGACCATACAGAACAGCTCTCATTTCTAGGACGTTTATGTGGAGGGTGCTCTCCACTTTCGTCCATGTTCCCTGTGTCTGCTGAGGCCCTAGATGCCTCCCCAGCCCATCCCTGAGCCATCTGTAGTGAGGATCTGATGAGGGGAGGGCATCAGGAAGGGAACCCCCTTCAGCAAATGGTTGGGTTCCATCCACTCATGAAGCAGCTTTCAGACAGGAGAGGTTACCAAAACCTTCTGCTCAAGGTCATCGGTGCGTTGGTCTAACTGGACTCAGTGTCCATTGGGGGATCCTCATATGGAGTTTCACCAGTGGTACTGTAACAAGGGTTGCTGCCATCAGGCCCAACAGTCTTAGGGATGTCTTCATTGTGACATACTATTGTTGTATACCATCTGGGCCTGTGCAATCAGGCCAAACCTTGGGCTGTGTTCAAAGACTGCCCCTATGTACTTCAGGTGCTGCCAGGAGGTCAGGACCAATTTCAGCACACTGACTGTGATTCACAGGGCATGGAACAGCTGCCTGGTGCATGATAGGGTCTGGTAAATCTGCTCTTTAGAATGAGATTTGAGCATCCAGCCATCCACATAGGGGCAGACGTATTATGCTTCTCTCCTGAGGGCTGCTGACACTATTACTAAGCACTTGGTAAAGACCTGTGACACAGATGATAAGACAAAGAGCAAAACTGTGAACTGGTAATGTTCCCTCTGGAAAAAGAACCTGAGGTACTTCCTGTGAGGAATGACATATCTTGATATGCAGGTAAGCATCTTCCATGTCTAGGGAACATATCCAGTCCCCTACTTGCAGTTGTGGTAAAAGGCCTTGTAGAGTGACCATTCTGAACTTGTACTGAATAAAGACATTCAGACTTCTTAAGTCCAGAATGGATCTCAGATCTCCTGTACATTTTGAGACTATGAAGTAGTGAGAAAAGCACCTCGTTCCTTTGTTCTCAAGGAACTGGTTCTATAGCCCTTTTTTGCATCAAGGTGCATACTTCATCTAGCAGCACCAGCATGTGTTTTGGAGAACAGGCCAAAGAGGATGGTGGATGGTCTAGAAGTAACTCCAGAAGCTCTAGAGCATGGCCCTGTTCTGTTATCTGCAGTACCCAAGCATCTGATGTGACCTTCCTCCACTGGGCCAGTGAGGGAAGGCGACCCCCTACTACCATCTCTAAAGGTATGGGTGGGTGGGGATCTAGGAATGAGTCATGCAGATCCTAAAGCTTCAGCTGCACTACCACCTCTAGGGGCTTTTCAGTGGGCACCTGGGGTGGATCCTGGAGCAGGCACAGCTGATCCTCTGCTTCTACTTTGTTTTATGGCTCCTGAACAGTGACTGTTGTTGGATGGATAAAAGGGCAAGTTAATTGAATCCATTATTAAAGACAAGCTAGAGGCAGAAATTGAGAGTAAAAACTTAAGGGACGAGACACAGCATGGGTTCAGGAGAAACAGGTCTTGCCTCATGAGTAACTTAGTTTTCTGTGAAAGAGTCAGCAGCTGTTTGGATAACCAAATACTAGTAGATGTCATATATCTTGACCGTAAAAAAGCTTTTGATAAAGTACTACATGAAATACTATCAACAGAAATGTCCAAGTTAGGACTAAATGGGAGACTGGTTAGATTGATAGATGCATGGTTGTTTGATAGGTCACATGACATGAGAATAAGAGAATGTGTCAGATGATGGATGTGTGACAAGTGGGGTTCCCCAGGGATCAGTGCTGGGGCCAGCATTGTTTTCACTATTTGTTGAAGATATGCATACAGGAGTGAACAGTACATGTATTAAGTTCGCAGATGATACCAAATTAGCGACAGAAGTTGGGGACATACACAGTGCCCATCAACTACAGCAAGATCTGTTGAAACTGGAGGGATGAGCCCAGAACAATGGCCTGTTTTTAACATCGACAAGTGCACTGTCATGCACCTTGGTAAAAACAACAATTTAAGTAACTGTTGGTTAAATGAAGTATTATTGAAGACAACACAGAGAGATAGAGATCTGAGGATATTAATCTCCAGTGACCTAACATTCAGTGCACATTGAAATGAGGTCATAAACAAGAGCAATCAAATCATTGGGTGTATTAAAAAAGCCTTCATGTCTAGAAAGAGATTCTGCATAGCTCCTCTGTTCAGATCATTGGTTAGGCCACATTTGGATTACTGCACCCCTCTGTGGAGCCCATACTTAAGACGGGATGTGACGGGTTTGGAGGGGGTCCAGAGGAGTCTAACCAAAATGACTGAGGGCATAAGGGATAAAACCTACAAGTCAAAACTACAAATACTTGGACTATAACCCACTGGAACTGAGGTGTACTAGGGGGCTCTCCTACTAATGTATAAACTAATCAGGGATAGCTCCCTTATGTATAGCCTGGGAATGACTTTGGCAGAAAGAAACAACCTTCTGAGAAGTCATAACCAACAGCTTAAACTCACATTTCCTAAAAGGAACTTGAGAAGATTTTTCTATACACAGAGGATTATACCCCTCTGGAATACACTGCTCAAGAAAACTGTGGATGCAAACACATTCCTGGCTTTTAAATCAAAACTTGACAAACACCTTTGTTAGAGGACCTAAACTGTGGAATGGCCTCCCTAAGAACATGAGAATAGTGAGGAACAGGATAAAGTAGGTGGATATAAAAAAAAACGGTTAGAGACATTAAAAGAAGAAATCAGGCACTGTTGCACTTTAAAATGAGTCAAACTCATGATCTAATGTTGTTTATGGTAAGAAGCAGATTTTGATAAGGGCTTAGGGCTGATTCTCAGGATGTGTTTTTAATTGTTATTGTATTTGTTACTTGTAAAATTGTAATTGTTTTTGTAATTTGTGTATGTACAGTATGTAACTTGATGTAACACATGGACCTCACTGTAAATGACAAAGTGCTCAACTGAGTGTATCCAATTCATAAAATTTACTTATGAATAAATTTTTTACTGCTTCTACATTTTACTACTTTACTACTACTACAACGAACAGGGAAAGAATGCCCTGATAACACGGGAGACATACACTATGGGCCTAAGGCCTTCTGCCTGTCTATCGAACCAAATATGAAACCAAGTGTGCCTACTTCTTGGCTGTGTATGGCAGAGGAAGTGTACTGATTTTAAAGTACTGTCTAAAGCCTGCAGGTTTGACAGGATATCCTGAATGTCAGCTCCGAAAAGTTTGTATCCTCTGAATGGGGCATTTAGGGTGGATTGCTGCACATCACTGGCAAATCCTGCCCCCCTCAATCAAAAATGTCTTCTCAAGCAGACAGCAGAGGCTGCTGCACTTGCAGAAGCATCAGAAATAAAAATGACATAGGTAGACTGTAGCAAATGCTTGCCTACATCTGCCCCTAACACTGAAACATAAATGTTGTTAGCAGATGGGGACCATATAATCCATCAAGTCTGCCCTTGGCTTCCTACTTAGCTGCTTGTTCGTGTATCCCGCAGTGTCTGTCCCATGCCCGCTTGAATTCCCCCACTGTCTTGGCTCCCACCACCCCTTCTGGCCAGCTATTCCATGGTTCCACAACTCGCTCTGTGAAGAAGAATTTCCTCGTATTGCTTCTGAACTTTCCTCTCTTAAGTCAAAGGTTGTGCCCTCTCATCCTGCTGTAGTCCTTTACCTGAAAGAGGTTCTGCATGTGCACCCTGTTGTTGCCTTTAAGGTATTTGAATGTTTCTATCATGTCCCCACTATTCCTGTGTTGTTCTAGGGAGTATAATTTGAGGTCATCCAGTCTTGCCTCATACGGTTTCTGTTGCAAGCCCTGCATCATCTTTGTTGCTCTTCTCTGTACCATCTCCAGCCTATCTATATCCTTCCTGAGGTGTGGCCTCCAGAACTGGGCACAGTACTCCAGGTGAGGCATGGACTGATACAGGGGCATGATTACTTCATGCCTTCTGCACGTGATGCCCCTCCCTATGCATCCCAGGATACCACTAGCCTTTAGTGCTGCCTTTTCACATTGTCTACTGATCTTGAGGTCAACTGATATGATCATCACCCCTAGGTCTCGCTCCTGCCTGGTAGCCACCAGCTGCTCCCCTCCCACTGGGTACAGTTTCTCTGGGTTATGCTTTCCCAGGTGCATGACCTTGCATTTTTTGGCATTGAATTTTAATTGCCAGGCCTTGGACCACTCCTCCAGTTTCCAGAGATCAGCTTCCATGCTTTGCTGTCCCTCTGTTGTGTCTATCCTGTTGCCAATTTTTGTACCATCTGCAAACAGGTACACTGTTCCCTCCAGTTCATCTGCAATGTCACTGATGAATATGTTGAAGAGGATCAGCCCCAGAAGTGAGCACTGTGGGACCCCGCTAGTCACCCTCCCCTCCACAGAGTGCCATTTATTAATACTCTCTGAGTTCTTCCATGTAACTAGTTTCTTTCCCAGTTTATAAACTCGGGCCCAATTCCCATGTTCTCCAGTTTTTTGATTAGTCTCCTATGTGGAACGGAGTCAAAAGCTTTGCTGAAGTCCAGGTAAACCACATCCATTGCCCCACCCTGAGCCATTGTTTTGGTGACCCAATTGGAAAAAATCAACCAGGTTTGTTGAGCTGACCAGTTTGCTCCAAGAAAGCTATGATTCTTTCCTTCAGCAGGGACTCCATCAGTTGTCCCATGACTGATGTTAGACTAACTGGACAGTAGTTACCTGGCTGTTCCTTGCTTCCACTCTTGTGGAGTGGTACTACTGTTACACTCTTCCAATTCTCTGGCACCTCCCCACTCCTTAATGATTTGTTGAAGAGCACTGCTTAGGGGGCTGGCAGTTCCCTCCCTAGTTCTTTCAGTATTCTTTGGTGTATCCCATCTGGCCCCATAGCTTTATCTACCTTTAACTTGCCTATTTCCTCCAGGACCCTTTCCTCTGTGAAGGGACCCATGTCTATTCCTTCAATTGGACACTTCTTTATGCCTATTTTTGGTCCATTACTGTCTGCTTCCTGTGTGAAGACTGAGCAGAAGTACTCATTGAGTGCCTCTGCCATCTCCTCGTCTTGCTCTGTGGTTTGTCCGTCTTTTGTTGTGATTCTAACAATGCCCCCTTTGGTCTTCCTTTTTTCACATATGTACCTGTAGAAGGTTTTGTTACTCTTTTTTACTTCCTGAGCTATCCTAACCTCTGTCTGAGCCTTTGCATTTCATATCACTTTCCCTGTCTCTTTTATTCTAGATTTAGTAGTTGCCGTATTGGTCCTTGCAAGAATAGATCCAGAAGCAAATGATTTGATACCTTTTAATGGACCAACATAGATGTAACAACAAGAACAAAGTGCTCTAGCTTTCGGACCAACCAGTCCTTCTTCAGATGCTAATGGCAGATGTTCAGAAAATACAATACTTTTAACAGCTAGATCATGCAGAAAAAACAGAAAAAAATCCCCATTGGTTTAAAATACTCATTTAAAAAATACAGAATATGATGTCAGAGAAGTTTAACAGTATCATACTGCCTTCAGCCAGGAGGGTCCCTGGGTCAAAGGTGCTTGGTGGAACACACATACAAAGAATCCTACTACATATAAATTTAACTGACATAAGATAACACTGCTGGAGCAGATGACTCTTAAATCAAGCTATGAGTGTCACAGTTTGTATAAGGATGTGATTACTGAAAAGCAACCCCCACCCAAATTAAAGACATACTAAGATTGTCTTTGGACTCCAAGAAGTTTCAATGCCTGCATTATAGACAAGAAATTACCAGCAAAGTTGTCTTAAAAACATCAGTGCACACTGTATGATGTGTAATACCTAGCTGGACCTGTCACCCAGCTGTACTCTCAAGCTAGATATCATGCCCCATAAATTTCAAAAACCTCTAGTGTAGTGACAGGACTTTGTAAATGATAATTTAAATATAAATTGACAGTATTAGTGTCAAACAAAAAAAACTCTAGTCGAGGAACATCAAGGAATTAAGACCATGTAGCCTGATATGTACTGATGTCAATATACACTGAGAATGTAACAACTTCATGTACCAGAAGTGTCTAAGGAATCTGAAAAAAAGATAAAAATGTAATTTCTCTCCTCCTCTTCACACACACAATACACCCTACCCCACCCCACGTCACCACAATGTGATGGTGGGGGGGATACCTAGCTTTAAGGAGATGCTCTCTCTGTCCCCCCCCACAGACAGACACACACACACACACACACACACACACACACACACACACACTCTCCTAGTGAACCTTTATTCACATCAGTCACTGCAATTGTTCCCCAAAGGAATTCAACTTGTCAGGAAATCCTAAGTAAAAGGGCTTATGCATCCTAATACCTACAGAGCAAAAATGTGACACTATTTAACCATACTACTATCTGCATAGTAACATTTCCAAGGTTTCTGGATAGAACTATAATGAAATAAAACTGCCACCCTCCCCAGGATAAGGTAACTAAAAGTAAATATAAAGTATTTGTGTAAGACCAGAGGTCTAACACACCTACATTTCCACAAATTACTACAATATTAGCCTAATCTAAAAAGATCTGTCCAGGACCCCTATGCAAATGATATCACGCACCCCAATACGTGCAGAGTTGAAAAAATATGTGACAGTCTATGACAACACTCCTGTATGTACAGTAACAGGCTAGGTAATCTGAATATGGTGCAATGGAATCAATCGTACTCTCGGGCAAAGATAAAAAGTAAGGAGGAATTAATATTCATTATGTGTGTGAAGTAAGAATAGTAATACACTGTAACTCCATGTATCTAAATAGAGGCCTGCCTCAATGTGACAGCAAGCTCAACACCTGTTATATCACGTACCTCACAACACATACCCACACACATACATACACACATGCACCCACATCCCACACATGCTGAAGTTCTATAATATGCCAGTCTGAAGAAGAAGAGGTCTGTGGATGTCAGTTTCTGTAGTGTCCCATAAAACCAAGATCAACGTCCACCAAGCACCTTTGACCCGGGGACCCTCCTGGCTGAAGGTGGTATGATACTGTTAAACTTCTCTGACATCATCTTCTGTATTTTTTAAATGAGTATTTTAAACCAATGGGGATTTTTTTCTACATAATCTAGCTGTTAAAAGTGTTGTATTTTCTAAACAACTGCCATTAGCTTCTGAAGAAGGACTGGTTGGTCCAAAAGCTAGAACACTTTATTCTTGTTGTTACATCTATGTTGGTCCATTAAAATGTATCAAATCATTTGCTTCTGGATCCTGTCTCTTTTAGTTTCTGTTTATATTTCTGTTTTGTCTGCCTCGCTCCCCGACTCTTGTACTTTCTGAAGGCTATGCACTTTTCTCTCACCATGGTTGCCACCTCCTTGGAAAACCATAATGGGTTTTTCCTCCTTTTGTTCTTACTAACCTGACAGGCACACTGTGATGTAACCATGGTTATTGCATCTTTCAGACTTGTCCAATATTCCTCAGTGCTCCCTTCTGTCAAGTTACTAAGGTTGTCTCTTAGGCAGGCTTTCATGTTTGTGAAGTCTGCCCTCCTGAAGTCAAGGACCTTCAGCTTGGAGTGTGTGGAGTCTACAGTCCTTTTTATCCTCAACCATACCGTATTATGATCACAGTTGCCCAGGTGGTTCCCTACTTTGACATCCGTAACCCTATTGCTGTTTGTGAATATCAGATCTAGAACCATGTTACCCCTTGTGGGTAATGTCACTAGTTGACTTAGGCCTGCTTCTTGTAGTGTGACTAGGAATTCCCTACTCTTCTGTGATGCTGCTGTGTGGGTATTCCAATCTATGTCTGGCAGATTGAAATCCCCCACCAGCACCATGTCTCTTTGCCTGACATCTGGAGAATGGTTTTCAGAATTTCCTTATCCCTGGCTTCCTCCTGATTTGGGGGTCTGTAGAATATTCCTACACAGATGGGTTTCCAGCTTCTGGCCCTTACTGTGAACCATAGATTCTCGGTTTCCCCTAGTGCCTGTTGCACTTTTATAGCATTGATGGTATCCTTAACATATAGTGGCATCCCCCAGGATGAAACTCAATTCTGCAGCATTTTGCAGCACTCTGCAGTATGCTGCAGCAGACCTACTAAATAAAGCAATGTAATTTCAATGGTAATTAGTTCCTTTGTCATTCAGGAAAATGTGACACTGCCACGATGAAGTGAATGCCACAGTTTCCTGCATGACAAAAGGGACAAATTGCCATTGAAATTGCATTGCTTTATTCAGTAGGTCTGCTGCAGCATACTGCAAAGTGCATTAAAAGTGCATTTCATCCTGGGGGACGCCACTGTAAATAGCTACCCTCCTCCCTTTTTCCCAGTCCTATCTCTCCTAAACAAGTTGTACCCAAGGATATTAACCTCCCAACTGTGACTATTTGTGAACCGTGTTTTGGTCATAGCCACCCAGTCTAGCCCTGCCTCAGCTATTGTGGCAGTGAGGTCAGTTATCTGGTTAGCCAGACTGCATGCATTGAGGCATAGTGCTACATAGATACATAGACAGTGTCGGCAGATAAGGGCCAATGGCCCACCTAGTCTGCCCATTTGAGTTTGTAACTTTAGTTTATGTTTTCCTAGTGCTGATCACTCTCACTGTGTCGCTTTGTTTGTCATGCCTCCCTTGATCTTACTGTTCGTCCTTTTGTAGTTTTCCCTGTTTATGGTTCCTCCCTTTCCATTGTGATGGTCAACGCCAGAGCCAGAAAGGGTTTTATGTTTCCAGCTATCTGCTTTTGTTATCCTGGAGTGTGTAGATTTGGTGCTATCTTGAGGGGGAGAGACAGCAGGCTCTATTTGTGCTTCTCCTAGAGCTACCATCATCTCCCGTCCCGCTAGTTTAAATGTCCCGCTTTAGTCAGGTGGAGGCTGTCAAATTTGAAGAACTCACTTTACCAGAAGTTGCCCCAGTTTCTGATGAAGTGGTGCCCCTTTGAGTGGTACCAGTCCTTGAGTCATGCATTGAGCTCATTTATCTCTTTCTCTCTGCTTTTCTGCCTGTTCTTTCCCTTTTCCCAAACAGGCAGAATCTCAGAGAATGCAATGCTGGATGAAAATGAAACCAATTTCTCGACGAGCTGCACAATGTGCTCCTTAATCTCCTTGACCGACTGGCTAGCAAGGTCATTGGTCCCTAGGTGGACCAGGATGTTTGAGCCCTCTTCTTTCTTTTTAACTACGTTGACTATTCAGTCAGTGTCCCTCCAAGCAGATGCTCCTGGTAGACATCTGATCTGCACATCTGTTTTGCTTCAGGTGGGGGTCCACACCATGAATCATAGAGTCCCCTATGATTATGATTGTTTTCCTGTTGAGGTTTTGTTTATGAAGTTGTTTTGCTATCCTTTTGCATTTGGCATTCCTTTGGCATAAGACATTCTCTGTCATTATGGATGGTATGGACGCAAGAGGTTTGTACCTGTTTGCTGTGTTTAGAGTGCTTTGTTGGTTTGGGAGAGTTGCCTGAGCTCTGCCCCCTTTTCCTGCAACTAGTTGCCATCTCCCATGCCTGGTCATTCTCTGGGGTGAGAGGTGTGCTGGTTTGATGTTGGCGATGTGGAGGTGCACTCCTAAAAGAAATATTTCCCGTAGGTGGTTACGCAGGATGCTGATCTCACCCCATGCCTCTTGCAGCTGAGCCCTGAGGTGACATATCTCCAAGCATATGGGCCAGCGGCCCTACCTTCAGGCGATGTAACCATTGAAGAGTGTCCCACAGTGTTAGCAGCCAATGATATCCATGTGCGTGCCAGTGGACAGAAAGAAAGAGTACATAATTATTCAAATTTAGAGGAAGATGATCTGTTCCAGGCAGATGAAAGAGAAACAGGCTTTTTTTTTTGTCTTCTAGTCAGGTCAGGCAGGAAGTGGGCAGTGACATGCAGAACCTATATAGGAAGAGGACTTGGGGTGGGTGGGATTAGGGGTAGGGTGGAAAGGCAGAACCTTTGTTACCCCTTCCTGCTGAAAAAAAATCCAGAGGTAGCACACGCTTCACAAAATGTGCAGACAGTCAATATAAGACACATTTTTTATTTATGCTGTGATTCAAAATAAATATATTGCCTCAAAAGCAATGAAAATAAATGCTCTTGCAAATATAACAGTCTGCTTGTCCAGAGCCCGACCGTTGCCCCAGTGCTTCAACTCTAAATTCCTCACAACAAAGGCTCCCTTGGAGTTGAAGAGCTGGGGTAACAGTTGGGCTTAGGATGAGCTGACTATATTTGCAAGAGCTGGATACTTGTGTAAGTTTTGGGCTAGCCACCCTGGTCACAGCACCACTCCTATGTGGATTTGCAGCACCTGTATGGAACAGGCTACAACTACCTGTGTCTGGAGGGCCTTTAGCAGCTCCTGCTTAGGAGTACCCACTGCTAGGGCTTGGGCCACTGCCTTGGTCTTCCTCCAGAGGGTATTTTACCATATGGGCCTGATAATTTGCAATCCTCAGGCCCAAGGGGGCAGAAGCAAAGGTTCCCTTCCCCTGGACATCTAGTCTCCTAGACTCCTTGTAAGGAGGGAGAGAACTGAGATGCTTAGGCACTTTAGACTTATCATGGGCTGCATTTAGTATGACTGAGTCAGCCTCAGGTTGGCCTGCAAAAAAAGGCTTTCCTGATGGGGCCTGGTACAATGTATCTGCCTTCCTAGGAATGGCAGGAATAATATTTGGTGTATGCCAGGCAGGCAGGGTGGCATCCTCTAGGGCAGTAATAGAGGAGGAATAACAATAGATTGGGAATCAGGTGGTTCTAAGAACTTCACCAGACTCATTTTGGTAATGTCTTTCTCCTCAGATTCAAATCTCATGGCAGACTGGAGCTGCTGCATCATGGAGATGAATAAAGGGTTTTCAGGAGGGAACCTCGGGGTGAACATGAAAGAGTCCTTTCGCCCTGTGGAAATGGTAGAGCTAGACCTCTCATAAGAGCTGTCCGCCTATTCCTCCCCCCCTTTTTTCTCTTGCATCATGAGGTTAGGGTTATATTCCTGATCCTTGTCGACAGTTTCTGTGGGCCTTGAGGAAGGAATAGAAGAGGCCATCAACACAATGGAAGGCAGTGGGCATGTTGACCTAACAGGTATCCGTGCTAGGGCTTGCTGGGGGTGCCCCGTTGATGCCACAGGAGGAGGAGGAAGTAGGTGCTGCAGCATATCCACAAAGGACAAAAGCACCGCTTGCATGCACTACAGCCACACTTTGAGATGTTAATGAGGATGGCACCATTCCTGACACTGACAGCTCCTCACCAGCCATAATAGGCCTGGTGGTCCTCACAGCCTGTCATGATCTGGATGCATCGATGGTCTGGGCGGCTGGTAGTGTTGTCACCAAAGTGGTCGATGGACCTAAGGCTATCAGACTGGATTGAAATGGCGACCGAGAATGTACCGGAGAGGAGTTTTTCTTGCTTCTCTCCCGGTAGTTATGTGTATGTTGCCCAGCAGTTTTCTCCCAGGACTTCGAAGAGTGAGAGCCTGAGGAGCAGGCCAGCAATGCGGTGGAGCTCCTTCCCTGGAGCTCTTTTTCCATCCTGGCTACCTGCTGTTTCAGAAGATGGGTTTCCAGATTGTTCTTCCTGTGTCACCAGGTAGCTGTGTTAAATTTGAGGCAAAGTTCACAGGCCTTAACGTTATGGGCCATGCCCAGGAAGCACACACAGACATCATGCAGGTTGTTAAAGTAAATTTTTTCACCACATTCACAGTATCTAAAGAGCTTAGCGGGTACTTTAGACGATATCCACGACAATGACGATCACTTCTAAAAAGTGATAATGAATGAGGGAGAGAAAATACTAGTTAGCAGTTGACTGTAGGGGTGGTGTCTACATGGAGGGTCTGTAAAGCATGGTTGATGGCAAAAAAAGAACTGAGGAGGGAAAGGGGCAATGCACATTTATATGGGAAGTACGATGTAGAACATCATCATGGGTGGCCCCTAACAGACTGCTTGCAAAAAGTTTCCATGTGGTCCTAGTGCCTGGCAGCTACAGTTCAATAGGTGTGGCCTGATGAAAGAGATATCATCAGAGAAGATACAACATTACTATGGTGAGTATTATTTTCTTCAAACCCCCAGGAATCCCTCACTATGCTTAGATAAGTGCAGACTACAAAGCAGTACCTTGTGAGAATGGGTACAGAACCTATTTAGGGAAAAGGTTCTGCCAAAGCTGGCATCCCTTCAGGACTGTATGTCCCATGTAGCTGCTTTACAACTGTCCTGCAAGGGGATGTCCCTTGCTGCCACCACAGAGGCAGAAGTGCTCTGTGTGGAATGTGCCCTGAGGCCTTATGGTGGTAGCTTGCCAGCTTTGCTGTAATAAAACTGTATGCAAGAAACAATCCAGCAAGAAACTGTTCTCTTGGAAGCTGGTGTTACACGAGGTCCCTGCATCCTTACTGATACCCCGAGACGTACGCCATAGACTGCTAGCACTTAGGTATATGTTATACTATCATATATGGCATCTACCGTATAAGAGTAGATGTCAGGATATATATGCATATTATTGTTATACAATTTGCTTTCTAATACAGTATTTCTTGCTTATAAGATGTTAGGACAACTATGTCCTTGTAATGATGATGACATATAAGTCGGCATTGCCATCTTTTGGAGATTTGTACTATTACACTGATATACAGTATGTACAACTATGCCTCCTTTGTCATTACAAAATGATGACTACTACAAAATTGTATAATGTTATCTTGGACTGTGGAGCCACCTCTAATTTAGCCAGTAGGGCTCATCTCTGTAACTAGAAATGTTTCTATTTTACGGTAACCATAGTAATTATCATAGGTATATAATGTAAGACATTACGTCTTCTACCTCGGAGACCCCAAGAGACATGGAAAGTCCTCGAGATATAAGGAACGCTTAGCAATGGCTCCCAATTTGTATTTGGTAAGAACTGCTTAGGGCAACTGTGATTCATCCTTTTGGTAGTAATAAACAAGTTTATTACTCTTATGCAATGTGTCTGTGATTCCTTGCATTCCCATTATTGCCAAGAACCTGAGAGTGAGGTTTAAACCTCCTGACATGGGCCTACCTTTGCCAACTTCACCATATATGACAAACAACTTAGAATGAGAGGACTCAATCTCTTTTCTGTGGTCCAGGTAGTAACTGAGTACCCTCCTAACATCCAGACTGTAAAGCCTTTGCTCCCCGTAGCTGGATTTTGCTGTAAAGAACACTGGAAGGGTAATGGACTGGATCAGATGAAATTCAGAAACCACTTTAGGGAGGAATTTTGTACTTGTCCTTAAGACTACCTTGTCCCTGTGGAAGATGACGTAATTTGGATCGGTGCAGAAGGCCTGCAGCTGGCACACCCTTCTGGCAGAAATCATGGCCACCAGGAAGACTGTTTTCCAAGTGACATACTTTAAATCAGCAGTAACTCTGGGCTTGAAAAGAGGCTCCATGAGCTTAGCAATGTACCGGTTCAAATGCCATAGAGGGACAGGGTCCCTGACACGGGGATGTAGGTGCAGAAGCCCTTTAAAGAGCATTTTGAAAATGCGGTGGGAAGCCACCATTTTCTCCTTATATGCTGAAACATGGGTTGATGCTGCTGCCAAATTCACGTTAAGGGTTGAGGGTCTAAGACCCAGGGACTGAAGGTGGACCAGGTAGTCCAGGATTGTGGGCAGGTCTGTTTGCAAGGGACTGAGCTGCTTAAGAGAACACCACAGGGAAAACCTGTTCCACTTGGTAACATAGGTTGTCCTTGTTGTTGGATTCCTGGAAACTTTAAGGCCCTACAAAACCTTCTCAAAAAGGTTAAAGCCTGAGAACTCTAGCTGTTCAAGAACCATACCTCAGAACGCAGAGGTAGGGCAGGGCCCACAGCTCAGCACCATGGACACTGGTGGGGAAGGAGTTGTACACTAGTCCCTTCACAAAAGAAAGGGACCTACAAGAGCTCGATAAGCTCAGGTTGGACAAGGCAATGGGACTGATGGCATACATCCCAGGATACTAAAGGAGCTAAGGGTGGAACTAGCAGATCCATTATCAGAACTGTATAGTGCGTCTCTAAGCACAGAAGAGGTCCCAGAAGATTGGAGAAGAGCTCATGTGATCCCGCTCCACGAGAGTGGTAGCAGGGAGGAGGCAGGGAACTATAGACCAGTCACTCTTACTTCAGTAGTGGACAACATTATGAGGCACTCCTTAAGGAAAAGATAGTGCAACACCTGGAATCCAAGCCGGCATGGGTTTACAACAGGAAGGTCCTGTCAAACTAATCTCATAGATCTCTTTGGCTGGGTAACTAGAGTGGAGGACCAAGGAGGAGCAGTTGATGTCGCCTACCTTGACTTCAGCAAAGCTTTCAATACTGTTCCACATAGAAGATTGATTAATAAGCTGGGTAGACTTGGGGTGGGTCAGACGGTGGTCAACTGGGTGGCAAACTGGTTGATGGGCAGAAAACAGAGAGTGGTGGTAAACGGTATAGAGTCAAAAGAGATGCAAGTCACTAGTGGGGTACCTCAGAGATCAGTCCTGGAGCCAGTCCTCTTCATTATCTTCATCAGTAACATTGCAGATGGACTGTAGGGTAAGATTTGTCTGTTTGCAGATGACACCAAGATCTGCAACAGAGTAGATGATCCAGATAGGGTGGGCAGAATGAGAAGAGATCTGGATAAACTAGCAAAATGGTCAGACGAGTGGCAACTGGGGTTTAACGCAAAGAAGTGCAAGATCATGCACACAGGGAAGAGAAACCCTGAAGCCACCTACAGGCTGGGAGGGGAGTTGCTGGCAGTCACAAGGGAAGAAAGAGACTTGGGTGTCGTCATCACCGATGACCTGAAATCATCCAAGCAGACCACTAAAGGAGTAGGTAAGGCTAGAGGGATGTTGGAGTGTATTAGTAGGGGTATCACAAGTTGGAAGAGGAAGGTAATAATCCCTCTTTACAAGACACTGGTTAGGCCCCATCTGGAGTACTGCATGCAGTACTGGAGGACACCTTCACAAGGACATTAACCAAACTGAGGCAGTCCAGAGAAGGGCAACCGAAATGTTGCAGGGACTGCATCAGAAAACATATGAGGATAGATTAACAGAGCTCAATATGTATGCCCTAGAGCAAAGGAGGGAGAGAGGTAAGATGATAGAAACATTCAAACACCTTAAGGGCATTAACAAGGAGAAAGAGTCTAACATGTTTCAATATAAGAAAAATAGCAGGACAAGAGGACACAGCATGAGATTAGAGGGAGGCAGATTAAGGGGTAATGTGAGGAAGTTCTTTTTCACAGAAAGGGTGGTGGATGCATGGAATGGCCTACCTCAGGAAGTGGTGGATAGGAATACAGTGCAGGGCTTCAAACAGGCATGAGATAGGCATAAGGGAGCAATACAGAGGAGTATGAATAGATAGGCCACTGACAGAGCAAAGGCTGATGGCACATTAATAAGGCAGAAAAAGAAATGGGCAGACTGGATGGGCCTTGAGGTCCTTATCTGCCATCAACTTCTATGCTTCTTGTCTGGGAACGGTATCTTGCCCTGAGACAAAGTCAGCAGATTGTGTTTCTGGGGAAGGTGGGTGGGATGTTTGATGGAGAGGGGCAGGATCATGGAGTACCAAACTTGCCTGGCCCAATCTGGAGCAATTAGAATCATGGTTGCAGGATGCTCCCTCAGCTTCAACAGCACCCTCAGCAAGAGAGGAAAGGGAGGGAAAGCATACAGGAATCTCTCTGTCCAGTCCCAAGTCAGGGCATTTATTATTATTTATTATTATACATATCGGAATTCCAACCCTTTGAGTCAAGGACTCGTTTCCAAAGGCTCCACATCAGTTCAAGTGGTTTCAACACATAGACAGCAATACAAATGCAATATGATGGACAGGAGGTTACAGAAGTATTTTGTTACATACCAAACAGCGAATAGCAAACAGTATTCAAATATTTGCAGGTGTCAGAACAGACAACACAGAATCCCGAGCCATCCAGTATCCAGATAAGAGTTACAGTTTACAATAGTGTACAGAGGTCTATACAGTGCGAAAGCTAGGCTCCAAACAAATACAGTAAATTCAGAATTGCAGCCTGAGATAAGGCAATTGTCGTCAAGAGTCTAGAAAAGGGGCCAGGGAGGGAGCAGGTCACCTATAGGTTAGGATCTCGCTTGTGGAGCACATTCACGGATGCGGGTGGAGAAAATAAGGCTCTTGAGAGCTGCCTTAAAAGGACCTATTTTAGTGAGTGAGGAGATCGAGGAGGGGAAGGTGTTGAACCAGTGTGGTGCCCTGTAACAAAAGGATCTCTGGGTGAGTGATGTCTGCACCCTTGGGACTCTGAGAGTGGCCTTAGTGGAGCCATGGGTAGAGGCAGAGGGAGAAATAGGGTGGAGGGAGGTGAACACCGCTGGGGGGGAGAGACCTAGAAGTGTTTTATTTAGCCAAGAGGCAGGTCTGATATTGTAACCGCTCTTCTAGATTGAGTATGTTGGCCAGCGAGTACACAGTGCATACATGAGTCCATTTGTCTGGCATCCAGTGGGACTGAGCCCATTGCAGGTGGCCTACAACAAAACAGAGGAACCTGGCTGGCCCGATGGCACTGAGGGTTGAGGCACTGGACACCACACCTCAGGTTATGTCAGCGACCCGGGCTCGGGAGCAAGCCCGGGTGCTGGGGGAACAGTAGGGGAGGAAGATGGATCGAGCGTCCGTAGGACATCTCTCCTCTCCCTGGGGAAGGGTCTTCCTGGCCCAGAGGGGTCTTCCTGGCCCAGTAGTGACCGCCGGTGGAGACCAGGGGTACTACCTGCATGGGAACAAGAATTGGGGACGAGCATGGTGGGCATCTCCGGGGCAATGCCTGCGTACTGATGCCATTGCATGACTGTGCTTAGGGGGAAAGCTCCGCAAGAAAAAGCCTCCTAGACCACCGGTGAGATGACGGTGGCTCCAGAGGAACACCCACATCCCAGTCGCCGGCCCAGATGCGCCCGGATCTCTCCATGGCCGACCCATCAGCCACAGGTAAGGCACCTCATACTTAGGAGTTGACCGCCAGAGGGGGGCGGAACCAGCCCTGGAGGTGTTACTGGGGTTGAGCCTGCCTGGGGTCGTTTGGGAGGGAGATCCTGGGAGATGCGGGGTTTCAGGCTGGGAGTTAGGGCTGTGTCCGAGTGGGCACTCCTGAAGGATGCCCAGGGTCCAGGAGTATAAATAGAATTAAAAAAAAAAAAAAACAGAGGAAGCTGGTGATTCTCCCAAGATGCAAACAGGTTTGTCTCTGGTGTACCCCACCTCCAGAACACTGTGACCGACACCTGCTTGTTCAGGGTCCATTTGTGATGTCCCTGACTGATCCATCTCGGGGAATCTCCCAAAACATTGTCTTTCCCTGGCAGGTGAACTGCTGATAGTTGCACACCTAGGGAGTAGGCAGATTCCAGATCTTCATTGTTTTTGCACATAGCTTTCAGGATCTTGTACCTCTCTGTTTGTCGATGTAGTACATGGCAATGGTGTTGTCTGTCCTGACCTGGACTGATTGACCCCTGATGTGGAAGGTGAAAGCCTGTAGAGCTAGGTACACTGCTCTGAGCTCCAGCAGGTTTATATGCTCCTGAGACTCCCGGGAGGCCCACATCACGCTTACTGTTAGGTCATCAAGATGGGCACCCCAGTCCAGGAGGGAGGCATCTGTAGATAGCACCACTGTTGGTGACAGCTGAAGGATGGGCACACCCTCCCTGAGGTTGCCCTCTTCTTTCCACGAGTCCAGTGCTTTTAAAAGAGTCTTTGACACAGGTACCAGCCTTGAAAGAGGGTCTCGCCTTTGAGACCAATGGGCCCTTCAGTGGTAATGGATGTCTCTCATTTGGAGCCTGGCCCCACTACTGCTGTGGATGAGGCCATCTGGCCCGATAGCTGGAGGAAACCTCTTGCAAGCCTGGGCTGGCCTAATCTGAAAGACTTCGCCAGATCCACTATGGTTTGCACTCTCTCCTGAGGAAGGAAGGCCCTCCCTCGTAGGACATCAACTTCTGCACCTATGAAGTCCAGAACTTGCACCGGCTCTGTCTGGGACTTTTGAGAGTTTATTATGAAACCCATCCCCTCCAGAGTGTGCTGCACGAGAAGGAGAGAGGCCTTGGCCTCCTGATGTGACTTCCCTGTGACTAGTTAGTCATCGAGATAAGGAAAGACCACCACCCCTTGTCTTCTCAGATGTGCCGCCACCACAGCCAAGCACTTTGTGAACACTCTGAGAGCTGAAAAGAGTCTGAAAGGGAGGGCTGTCAACTGGTAGTGACCATTTCCTAACCTGAACCTTAAGTACTTTCTGTGACAGGATCTGACTGGAATATGGAAATCAGCATCTTTCAGGTCCAGAGACCCTAGTCAGTCCCCTTCCCGAAGGGATGGGATTACTGAAGCCAGGGTTACTATCCTGAACTTTTTCTTCTTAAGCTGTTTGTTCAGATTTCTGAGGTCTAAAATGGGTTGCCACTCCCCGTTTTTCTTGAGGATCAGGAAGTACCTTGAGTAGAGGTCCTTTCCCCACTGTGGTGGGGGACCTTTTCTGCTGCATTTGCTTGCAACAACTGTCTTACCTCCAACAGGATTTTCTCTGTTGGGGTGGGAGGTGCATATTTTTTGTGAACCTGCAGTCTTGGAAACCTTTTGAACTGCAGGATGAGCCCCTGGCTCACTACTTCCAGGACCTACTTGTCTGTGGTGATGTTTTTCCACTCCTGGAAGAAGTGAGCCAGCACCCCCCCCCCAACTGGCAATGGGTGGGAGACCTGGACCAACTTGTCATGGGTTCTGCTTAGGCTGGGCCTTGGGTGCTGGTGTTGAGTCAGCATGCTTAAAGCCCCTCCTACCTCTGTCTTTGAAGAAACCCCTTAGCTGGGAGAAATCACAGGCGAGGAAACCATGGGGAAAATATCCCCTCTCCTTTAATAAGGCTTGCTGGAAGCGGAGACCTTTTCCTTCTCAGTATTACTCTTGTAAGTGGATTTGTACTCCACCTTTTTCATGTATGCCTCTGTCTTGTCACTAGATAGGGAATTTTCCTCACAGGGAAAATCCATGGCCTTTGTCTGAGTTTCCTGGGAGAGGTTGATGATCCTTAGCCAAGCAAACCTCCTCTGAAACACTGCTTGAACCATAACTCTGGAGGCAATGTTATTCACGTCCACTGCCATATGGAACTGGTATTTAGTAGCAACCGTGGCTGTTTCAGCAGTGTCTGCTATATTTTGTGCCAGGTCACCAAATGCTTTCTTGCTCATAACCTGAATGGAGCTTCTGATACCGGGCAGTATAAGCCATGTAAGCCGCCTGCCTTAGAAGCAGGGAAGCTGAAATATAAACTTTCTTCCCTAAGCTATCCAGTTCCCTGGAGTACTTGTCTGGAGGCTGGGTAGAAAGGGGTAGTTCTGCCCTCTGATGGTTAGGGTGAGAGTAAAGGTACTCACACCCTGTTTATCCAGCTGGTATTTCTTTTCTGTTTTGTTATCAATACGAGGGGAAGAGGTTGGCATTTGCACGAGCTTGCAGGTTGCTTTCTTTAGGGACTTGTGGACAGGCAGAAGCTACCTCTTGGTGTTAACCCCATCATATCCAGGAATTCCACCTTGTCCTCATCTTCAGCCATTTTGTGGGTACAGAGGCTAAGGGTGTTAACTGTTTGCCTCACAAAAGAATAATGTGAGGAAAAATCATCTTGGGCATGAAGAGGGGAACCAAATTCCTGGTTCGGGGAACCATCGAGGTCGATAGGTTCTCTCTCCTCCTCCTCATAGTAAAACTCAGCCCCTTCCTCCTCCTCTGGAACTGCGGTAGGTAGTGGAACTGGGGGGAGGGAAAAGGCATGCCCATAAGTGATCCCACAGCCTGGAAGGCCTGGAAAAACTGCCATGCCTTGGTCATATCCTCCACTAAGGGCATTCTTTTCTTGTCCACTGATGTCTCCTTTCCGGAGGAGGGGCAGTGGCATGTTTTTTCATTTGTTTTTTCTTGGCAGGTACCTGCTCAGAGACTCTTTTATGCTTGCTGGTTTCAGGGGTCCCCCGATCAGACACCCTGGATTCCGAGCCATCTCTAGCAGACTTGTCCTTCTGCTTACTGTGAGGGGCTAGACCCTCTTCTGAGCATTTTGGTGATGTGGAGGCAGACTGAGAAGTCATAAGGTCTTCTAATTTTTGTAGCCCTTTTTTGAGAATTTTAGAGTAGAACTTGATGCAAAGCTCATAATTAGGAAAATTATGCACTGGACCCACGCACCTCAAACACAACTCGTGGCAGTTTGCCTTTGCCAGGAGGTTGAAACAACTTTTACAATTGTTTTTTTTTTTCCATAAAGGTGCTTATACTCCTTTGGTGGGCTGCTACTACCCTCCTCCACCCTACTGGTCTCCGGGGATCATTCAAGGTCTTGTTACACTGTGCATGCCCCGGCAGACCCCCAGGAGCTGGCCCGGAGGCATCATTCTGCGGCAGCCCCGACTTCTTCCTGGTTTTCCCCCAATTATCCTGGGGCCCCAGACAGAGAGGCACATGCGCCCTCTTGCTCTGATGATGGCCCCATCCTCCCACTCCATTGGCCTAGCGCTCCTGGCTTCCCTTGACTGCACTGCCCCCTGCCTCTACCACGAGGCAGTCAAGCACCAGGAGAGCTCAGGCTCCCTCCCCCGAGAGGAGATCTGCCCGATGGCAGCTCATCCTGCTCTGCACCCTCCCCCCCCCAGCCGACCTCTGACGGCCCATGCTCGCTCCCAAACACAGGTCGCCAGCATGGCAACAGGTAAGGCATCCAGTGCCTCAGCCCTCTTCGCCACCGATCCGGCCAACATTTACAGTTTTTAAAACCTGTAGGTCCTGTTTTCTTTTTGGGTCTGCCAGATATGCTAGCTGAGACAAAACCAAATTTGATTTGGTTCTACAAAGAAAAAAAGTTTAGTTTGCAGTTTTGTTCCCAAAATTAAAAGACCTGCTAACAGAGTTTAAAACTTAAATTTTTTTTCCCCACTTTCCACAGCAGCCACGGCCCCACTTCTTCAGGCTCTCATGCTAGACCTTGCCCTGTCTGTTCAGGCGGCATCAACTCTACCGCATATCGCTCATCAGCCCTGGCTTAGATCTGATCTGTCAGGCACACCCAATGAGTCCAACTGATCCCCAGTGGGAGGCTGATCTAGGGAAATTGGCAGGAGGGGCAGGAACGGTCCACGCTGTGTGGCCTGGGGTGGCACAGGGAAGTCTACTCGAGGCCATCGTCCGATGCCATGGCAGCCATTTTCCTGTTTTCTGTGGCCCTACCCACCTCCCTTGCTATACGACCACAGCTGCATCCTGGGATGGGGGTGTTCAGTGTGTGGTCAATCACGCCAAAAACACCTCCACAGTGCAACCACCAGGAGCCACCACCGAAGCAGCAAATAGCAACCCACCCATCTGGGAGGGAAGCATCTGAGGGACATTCAGAACTCCCTCCCTGCTGGCATCCACTCCTGACATCCAGAATCACCCATCGCTCGGCACCACAGAGCTGGATAAAACTTAAATTTAAAGCAAAAAAAAGTCCAGTCATACCTTGGTTTCTATAAAGGAAGGAACCAGGATGAACAGCAACCACAAAGCAGTAAAAAGAGAAGTTGAAATATATGTTTTACTTTTTTGCGGTTCCCAGAGCAGGAAGAAAACGCAATCCAAAGGCCTTTTTCTGGTTCCAGGGAACTGAAGAATAGTGACAAAAACTAACAAAATAACCTAAAGCCGACTCTGACTAATGCAGAGATTAGAAAACTTAACGAATACTGTGAAAAAGAAAGCGAGGAAACAAATCCGCAAACTGAAGCAAATGGGCGAGGTCTTTGGGGTGACTTCTTCCTCAGGCAGAGAATTAAATCTGACATAGTGCAGAGTGGAGCATGACCACACAGCCGAGATTTGAATTTCGTGCTAAGATTTTCTAATTTGTATAAAATTCTACTCTCCTGGGCAGCTCAAACCAGCAAGCTGATTTGCACTTGTCTAAGCATACTGAAGAATTCCTGGGGTTTGAACATAACCTTTGTCCTTGAAAGCTCATTTTACGCCGTTACTGTTCAGGTGCTAGCGTCTTAATCTAATGCCTGTGCCATTACAGTCAGTCACATAGCAACACAGGTTGTTACGGTGGTGCAAGCAGAGATTTACATATATTTTTTAATTTACAGGTGACCAGAGCCCCTTTTAATGCCTGATTATGCAGCCAATCCAATATGTAGTTTTTCAAAAAATTCATCGTGGGGGTGGGGATGCAAGTGGATGGAAAATCAGCAGATCTCACATCCTCATATTGCATGACCTTATCATAGCTTTTCAACTGTTATTTTCCATAAAAATTGACATGTAATACCGTCATGTAATTAGAAGTAGTTCTCTACCAGCAGCTGCTTTGTTATCCTGAGTTGAGCATGGGAAGACCAAAAATGATCCACCAAAAGAGAGCGGTAAGGGGAAAATGTCGGCCCTGACAGCAGGTAGCAGCAAGGGTCGCTGACAAATAAGGGAGAAGGAGAGCAGGAGCCTACAGTTAAGGCCATGCAGGTTGCGATAAGAGAAATAGATAGAAAGATGGAGGGCTTCGGTACCAGAGTCACCCTTCTAGAAATAAAAGTGGAGTTAGTGAGCACAAAGAAAAAAAAGTGTGTTCGACCCTGTAAATAAATCTCAGGCATGGGCAAAGAAAACTAGGCCTGAACCTCTAGAGAACAGAGCCCAAGCTCCAAAGCTCCAGTTCCTGGGGATCCCTGAAGGGTCGGAGAGGTCCGATTCTTTATCTTGTGTGTGAACTCTGATTTCTGAGTGATGTCCTTCTCACATGGGCCTACCTATCCTAACAGCCTACCACAGTACTCTTATGTGAATGCCTCACAGCCCAGATCTTCCTTGGATTATGCTTGCGGTGTCTACAGGAATCCACATTTAGGATTTAATATTGTAAAAATCCAAATCAGCAGGGTCACTTCAGCTTAGAGACAGAATGAATATTCACTGCTTTCCTGATCTCACTTACACCACATGCCAAAGACGGCATGGCTTTGATGCAGTTAGAGTTGGATTGCGAGAACTAGGCATCACCCCTAATCTGCAACTGCCAGCCAGGTTGAAAATCATTTATGCAGGGAGTGTTCCTGTATGGGGACCTGATCAATACTGGCCATAAGTTACAGGCTATGAAGAGACACTTTGCTCAGGGTGAGACGGCTCCAGAGGAGGACAGTTGAACTGGCAGCTCGAGTTGAACTGGCAGCTTGGTGACTGCTGCACCACATGTTTCCATTTTAATGGATTCTGATTAACCGTGCCCTTACTTTGTATGATGTATTGACGTAGTGATGCATTGACCTTCATTCATGAACTCTTGCTTCTAACAACAGGAATCCAATAATGATGTGTAAATCAAAAGATATCGGTCCACTGCCAGAGACAGAACTTTATGCAAATGATAGAACAAGAATGAAATTTGAACTTTGCACCATTAATTAGGATGTGTTTATTTTAAATGTGATATATTTGGCGTTTTTTCCAATTCCTAATCAGTTTCCAGGAACCGGAGAAGGCTGTCCTGTAACACAGTTTCTGCCTGAGAGAACTAACCAAATTTCACTGTTTTAAACAAAATGGTTTTGTTTTTATGATTTATAGCAGTTTTTAACACTTTTTATTTAATACGTGTTTAACTGTTTTTGAACTAATAGGAACCAAATATTGTTTCTCATGGCACTGTCACTGTTTGGCATGACTGACAGCCCTAAAAAAAAAGTAAGCCCACAGATTTAAAAATGGTACAAAGTGTTTTCAGCTTCTGGCCAAGGCAGACTGCCATGAGCTGTGTTCAAGGTGCCTGAGGCCAGATAACAATTTTTTACAGTTTTGTACTTTGCCAAAAGATTTGCCCTAAAACCCAAAAGAAAAAGGCTTTAAAAAGAGAAGAACTGATGGCTTCTCAGTCTGCCTGTGTGTCACCAAAGCACAATAAAGGCTCAGAGGGTGTGCCCAATGATGGTGGAAAGCATGTATCACAGGCAAGGCCCTCTCATCTCTGGGGCACTGTAAACAATTCTGCGGCTAAGACTCTGAACTTCTGTCTGAGGAAATATTTGGCCAAGTTCTGCAACAAGGTATAAAGTTCTGTGGCACATTAATAAATAATACAGTGCCAACATTACAGTTTTGGGGGACCCAGCAAGGATGACCTGTGAGGAGGACACCCAACTCCCCCCACATAAATATAAATTACGGAATTTCCCTTGAACATTAGGCTTCATGATTTTCAGCAGCTGTTTTGGCTCTCAGTATTTATCTAAAACTATTCAGGGTTTGGTGTCACTGTGAGCAACATTAACAGCTACTGGTACGCACCCCCCAACCTGCTGGCAGCAAACACATACTGTAGGTGAATAGTAGTTCCCCAAAGGGAAGCCTGAAGTAGCCTAGCCATGAAGCACCCAAGACTCCCGTCCTCTGTGAACACCTAACAGGGGCTCAATACACAGTTGCAGTTGAGGGTGGTGGACTTTGGGGGGACACAGAGTCTCTCCTTATTAGCACCCCCAAACCTACAATACATTAACAATAGAAAACATTAAGCATCTACAGTATGGTCCAGCTCGTCAGGGCAGCAGTTGGAGTTCCGTTTGCGATGCCGGCGACCCGGGTTTGGGAATGGACTTGGGTCTCTAGAGAGCTGTCCAGGAGGAGGAGAAGGCTTGAGCATCCTGTGACTGCTCGCCTTCTCTGGGGGGAAGGAGAGGACGTGGCTCACTGTCTGCCACCTCCTGTTGTTCAGCAAGCCCCACTGCAAATAGGGGCATGGTGGACGTCGGCATCTGCCCTGACGTTCATGGCACACCACGCCCTCGGGGAGAAAAGCAGAAACTCAGCTCCTTGGTTGGCCAGATGATGGCTGCTGGCTTCTATTGACTCGAGTGCCCTTATGCCCCGGAAACCACGTCAGCAGCTCCTGGGGACTGATTGCCTAGCATGCTGGTTGCCCCTCCTGGCACCTTCCCCCTCGAAGGAGAGGGACCCATCCGGTGAAGGGATACACCGGGCCACCCCTGGGATGGCTGCAATCTGAGGTAGGTGGAAGTGGGTCGGGGTGAGGGGGTCAGTGAGGGTCTATGTGCAGCTGGAAGGAGAGGCGGGCTAAGGCAGAAAGCACAAAGCAAAAAAAAAAGCATCTACAGTGTCAGTGTAATTCTTTTTTTTCTGTTTCATTCTTTCCTTGTTTGGTTTTCCCATTTTGAATAAATCTTTAGCTTGGTTGTCATCCTTCTTACCTTGGCTTCATCTTTTTCCTTATTTTCTTTTATGTGCACCTCTCTAGTCTTGCCTTAAAGCCCTGGGAGCTGCAGTGACCCCTGACCATGTTCTGTCCTAGAATGGGCCAGGTGATCCCAGGATCACACCTGAACATGGGCTGCCATTATGGAACCCTGATGTGCTACCACTGGCCTCTCATGACTGCACCACTAGTTTTTTTTTCTTCACCTTTTTTTTTTTGTCTCTGTAGCCTCACTGTCTACGTTTCTATGTCATGCAAAGCTCTCCTTCCCCCAGAGGAAATAATGGCAGTAAAATTCTCCCTTCTATCAGAGACTTCACACTGAAAATCTTGCCAACACTCGACAATTCTAACACACCTTTAGCTCCCGCCTTACTTTTTGTTCCCATAGCCCTATAGTCCACTTAAACTCCCCCACCAGCCCACTGACTGATCCGTCAGAGGTTGCACAAGTGTTCAACATAAAATTCACTGACCTCTCTGCCCACCTCTGTAAACTCCCCTCTCAGCAACCCCCTACTCCTGGAGTGGGCGCTAGTGACCCACTCTTTCCATCCCCTTCCCGTCACCCCCACCCCACCTGTCTACTTTAGGGCAATCACAAAAATGCTTACCACCTAACTCGTTAGCAGCCTCCCCTCCCATGGTAGCCCTGGCTCTGATGGCCTCTACCCCTCCCTGCTCAAGCTCCCAGCCCTTGCCATCTCCCAATGTCTGACATTCATTTTTAACCTCACTTTGGCCTTGGTTACAAGGTCTGCCCCCGGAAGGCTGCTGAAGTCATCCCTATTTTTAAAGCAGAGGACCCCTCTCCTCTGACAATTACCGACTGATCTACATTCTCCCCCACCTTAGCAAGCTTCTAGAAAAGGCTGTCCACCGTCAACTCTCTGACCACATTGACAAGTATAACCTCTTGTGTAATCAGCAACATGGGGTCAGAAAGAACCACAGCATCACCTCTGCCCTTGCCCTCTTTACTGATCATGTCCTCAGGAACATGGATCGGGGTAAAGCCACTGGGGCAGTGTTTGTGGCTTTTGACCTGGTCAACCACCCCTACTCCTAACTAAGCTCCTCCAGCTTGGCTGCTCCCTCGAGACTTGGCAATTGTTCCTGAGTTACCTGACTGGCCACTCCTAATCAGTGACTGTAGGTACTGCCACCTCCCCTGAACTGTCTGCCACTAAAGGTGTCCCCCAGGAATCCATCTTGGGACCCTTACTATTCTCCCTGTTCGTTAACTCCCTCCCTGCTGACAGCTTTAATTGCCCTGCCCTACTGTATGCAGATGACTTAGTCCTCTACCACAGTGACAAATCCATTCAGAACATATCCTCTGTCCTTACCCAAATTTACAGCCACACCTACAATTGGTTCTTATTGAATATGCTCCTGGTTAATGAGAAGAAAACTTAGGCTGTGCTCCTTGGATCCAAGCCCTACCTGGCTAATGCCACTAAATCTAACTCCTCCCTCCTGGTTCTCTCTCGATCTGGACCTCTCCTGCAGTTAGTCTCTGAGTTCAAATATCTGGGTGTAACCTTAGATGTCAGAAGGTGTTAGAAGGGAATTGTTATCTGTGAAATTAACTAAGTGTAGAAAGATTTGCAAAGTAGGGGGAGTGGCTTAGCTAGAAGGAGCCAGGTTAAGACCAGATATAAATACTGCCCTAGATAGCTTCTGCCAGAGGACAGACAGAACTCCAGGAGGAAGGAGCTACTGGTATAACTAAAACTTCTCTACTGGGACTATATTGCCCTCCTTCCCTCCCCCAACCTAAACCAGTTCTACTTTTATAGGCACGGGATTTAACTGACAACAGGAACTTCCTGTTTGGGAGCAGGAAGTGAGTGATTGCAGAGCCACCAAAGACTCGCCATCCTAGAAGGGCAAGAGTAGCTCTCCATCCCCCCCAGCTGCTGGAGGTCTGACTCTGAGCAAGTAAGGAGACTACTGAGAAATATAGGAACTTCTTGTCTCAGAACAAGAAGATCAGGAGATAAAATGGTGCAGAGGCAGTAAGTAAGTAAGTAGGGAGAGAAGGAAAAAAAAAAGAAATAAACAAACAGAGAAAAAAGTAAGTATTCCAAATAACTAACAGTTAGGGGGCCAGGAAAAGACATGATGGGAGTGGTGCAGTGCAGTGGCTGTGGAGCAGCAGTCTTCCGGGAGATGTTTTGGAGGATGCAGTGTTGTCCCATCTGCAGACACCTCTCTGGGCTGAGGGAGGAGGTTGCTCATCTCCAGGCTGAGTTAGCCAGGATTTGTGGGACCTCCTCTCCCACCCAGGGACCACCAGGGTCACTGCCTCAGAGCTTGCTAAGAAAGAGTAGTGGTTGGACCACAGTGGGCTCAGGGAGGGTGAGGGTGGTGGAACAAAGGCTCATCCCTCCAGTTGTACCTCTCCACAATTTCTATGCTGTCCTGGAAAAGTGTGGTTCCTCTATGGAGGCACCCACAGTGGAGACCAAGGAGGATGCCGGGAACCTCCACAAAGGAGACGCAAAGGAGGGTGGCATGGGACCCCACAGGGGAAGGAAACAACTCCTGGTGGGGGACTCCATTGTGAGGAAGGTAGAACTGGGGGAGGAAGGGGAGAGGGAGGTAAGGTGCCTGCCTGGTGCCATGGCTTGGAGAGACAGGGAGCGAATCCTCAGGATTGCCAGAGCAGCTGCACAGGGGAGGGAACTGGATGTCATTGTCCACCTAGGGACAAATGACCTGGCTAAGAAAGGGATCAGAGCAGTGCAAGAAGTGTTTGTGAAGATGGGGAGGGGCCTTTGACAAATAGCACACACAGTAACCTTCTCGGAGGTGCTGCCTGTCTATGGCACAGGTAAGGCTAGGGTGCTACACACCATGGGATTCAATCAGTGGTTGAAAAACTGGTGCAGAGCTCAGGGATTTGGCTTCATTGGAGACTGGGGGTCCACCTGGAGGGATGCAGGCCTATACTGGCATGATGGTCTGCATCTGTCCAGGACGGGAACCAGGATCCTAGGTGATAGGTTTAAATACTTCATTGACAAGTATTTAAACTAGCCAAGGGAGGAGGCACTGGAAAGGAGCAGGGAAATCCTAGCCCCCCAAAAAATATCAGGGTAATAAGTGAGGTAGACACCAGCATAGAGATGTCAATAGGGAGAAGCGCAGGGGTAAATGGAGAAAGTGACAAATGCAGTAAGGACAGGGATGGGGCAAAAAGGGGTAAGGCCATCAAGAAATGGAGGGTAATGAGTACCAATGCCCGTAGTCTGGGCGACAAGCTCCCTGAACTGATGGCCTTGATGGAAGAGGGATGTCTGGATATTGTAGGAGTCACAGAAACATGGTACACGTAGAACCATTACTGGGATGTTAACATACCAGGGTACACAACCTACAGGAGAGACAGGGAGGGCAGAAGGGGGAGGGAGTAGCTCTCTATGTAAGGGAAGGGATAAAAGCAACTGAACAGGGAGGAGAGCAGGCACTGTGGGTCACCTTAGAGATTGGAAATGGCACCACTAACCGCACAGGAGTTGTATATAGACCCCCATGTCAGGGAGGGGGAATGGACAAGGATATGATAGAAGGCATACTTAGGATGGCAGAGAAAGGGGAGATACTGTTGATGGGGGACCTTAACATGCCAGATGTTAACTGGAGCACCTTTGCAGCAGCCACATCCAAAAGCAGGGCCATTCTTGATGCCCTTCAGGTGGCATGCCTCAAACAGCTAGTTTTGGAACCCACTCATGAGGGAGCAATCTTAGACCTCGTACTCTCAAATGGGGACAGTGAGAGGATCTCAGATCTAGAAGTGGGTAGCCATTTGGGAACAAATGACCACCAAACAGTGCGGTTCACAATAAACTCTGCTACAAAGTCAAGCTATACAAAAGTGAGGGTTCTAGACCTTAGGAGGGCTGACTTTGGCAAGATGGGAGAGTGCCTTAGAAAAGCACTAGCAAACAGGCTAGAAGGAGGGGTGGAGCAACAATGGACAAATATCAAAACTGCCATTACAGAGGCAACAAGCCTTTGTGTGAAGCAAATAAACAAATCAAAAAGAAAGAAAAAGCCACTATGGTTCTCAAAAGAGGTGGCGGTGAAGGTTAGGGAGAAAAAGACAGCATTTAGGAAGTATAAGGAAACACAGAAGGAGGAGGACAGAGAACTGTACCAGTTAAGGCAGAAGGAAGCAGGGAGGGTAGTCAGAATAGCAAAGGCACAAACTGAGGAAAAGATAGCTAACTCAGTTAAGAAGGGGGATAAAACCTTTTGTAGGTATATCAGGGAGCGTAGAAAAACAAAGGGAGGGATAATGAGGCTGAATAGAATGGATGGTGGGTGGGCAGAGTGACAGTGAAAAAGCAGGGATACTGAATGAATACTTCTGTTCAGTATTCACAAAACAGGAAGTGGGGGAGGTGCCTAATCCAATTAACAGAAGCACTCTGGAGAGGGGGTGGATCCCAGTCCTTTCACAGAAGAAAGGGTTCTGAAAGAACTCTTAAAACTGAAGGTGGACAAAGCAATGGGGCCAGATGGAATTCACCCCAGAATTCTAAAAGAATTAAGCAGAAAACTAGTGACACCACTGACTACGCTTTTTAACAAATCATGGGAGGATGGTGTGATACCTGAGAACTGGAAGAAGGTGGATGTGATTCCCCTTCACAAAAGTGGGACCAAGACGGAGGCAGGAAACCACAGACCTGTCAGTTTGACCTCTGTGGTAGGGAAAGTGATGGAATCACTTCTGAAGGAAAGAATTGTTGAGTACCTAGAGGCCAGTGGGGCACAGGACTCAAGGCAGCATGGGTTCACAGCGGGAAGGTCATGTCAGATGAATCTAATTGATTTCTTTGACTGGGTGACCAAGAGTAGTAGACCAGGGAGGTCTGTGGACATGGCCTACCTAGACTTTAGCAAGGCATTTGACACGGTCCACACAAAAGATTAGTAGTCAAATTAACCAAGCCTGGGAGTGGGTCCCAAGGTGGTAGCCTGGGCAAAACATTGGCTGAACAACAGGACACAGAAGGTAATTGTAAATGGAGTCTACTCCGAAGAAAGAGGGGTTACTAGTGGGGTACCGCAGGGTTCAGTACTGGGTCCAGTCCATTTTAATGTCTTTATAAGTGACATTGCAGAGGGACTGGAAGGAAAAGTATGCTTCTTTGCAGATGACACAAAGATCTGCAACAGGGCTGATGCACAAGGAGGCATGGAAGGGATGAGAAGGGACTTGGCAAGGTTGGAGGAATGGTCAAAAATATGGCAGCTTGGATTCAATGCAAAGAAGTGCAAAGTAATGCACCTGGGAAACAAAAACCCAGGGGAAGATTACACAATGGGGGAGGTAGTAACAACAACAAAAATGGAAAGAGACCTAGGGGTAATCATATCAGATGACCTTAAGGTTGGCAAGCAATGCGAGAAGGCAATAGGGAGGGCTGGGGGGATACTGGGATGTATAGGGAGAGGTATCACCAGCAGAAAACAGGAAGTTGTTATCCCCCTGTACTGACAGTTGGTGAGACCCCATCTGGAGTACTGCGTCCAGTTCTGGAGATCCCCATCTCCGCAAGGACATAGACAGGATGGAGGAAGTTCAGAGGAGGGCAACTAAAATGGTGCAGGGTCTGCAAGAGAAGCCCTACGAGGAGAGACTAAAAGAGCTTAATATGTATACATAGATACATAGACAGTGTCGGCAGATAAGGGCCTATGGCCCACCCAGTCTGCCCATTTGAGCTTGTATACCCTTGAGGAAAGGAGGGAGGGGGGGGCATGATAGAAACTTTTAAGTACCTCAGTGGAATCAACAAAGTCCAAGAGGGTAGCATCTTTCAGAAAAAGAGATGTGCAAGAACAAGGGGACACAATTTGAAGATAGAGGGGGGACGGCTTAGGGGCAATGTGAGGAAGTATTTTTTCACAGAGAAGGTGGTGGATGCATGGAACAGCCTTCCTGAGGAGGTTGTGGGGTCTAAAACTGAGGGAGAATTCAAGAATGCATGGGACAGACATAAGGCAATTTTTGTGGGGGGTAGGAAGAAATAGGCTGTTGGTTAAATAGGATCTGCAGTTTATCCTCTTGGTAGGGAAATGGGCAGACTAGGTGGGCCAAGCGGTCCTTATCTGCCGTCAAAGTCTATGTTTCTATGTAGACCCATCCCTTTCCTTTACCATGCACATAAACACTGTTGTATGCAGAATCAGCCAAAAACTCAGCGCCACTTACGCTTATTGCGTAACAAACTATCTTACCCCCTGCTGCCCGACTAGCCATTGCCCATGGGAACCTGCTCCCTGTTCTTGACTATTGCTCTCCAATTTACTCCTCCTCTCAGTCCTCTACCCTTTGCCACAGACTCAACTCGGTTTATAATACTGTTTGTCACTTCACGCTAATGGCTCCCTTCTCTGCCCACCATTGCGACTTATATCAGTCTCTTGATTGGCCCTCACTCAAGCGTCGCTTTGACTATGCACTTGGTAGCATCATTGATTGCACAATGTGTGGTGGTATCGAGTCCCCACATGCTTCCCCTCCTCAAGGCACATACTGTCCCCAGGTGTCTGTGTGATACATTGGTCCCCTGACTGGAGGTCCTCAGAGTCTCCACTGTAATGGGGAGTAAAACTCTATTGGTAGCCACACCTTCTCTCTCCCGGCAGCTATCTGCATGGTTGCGTCACACCACTCCTTCAAATCCTAACTCAGATTCTGGCTACTCATGGAACCCACCTGCTCCTGTTCTTCTGTTTAAACCCTCCCCCTCTGGGGTGTAGGTATTTATACCCCCTTCCGCTCACTCCTGCCCCCCTTTTTTCTTGTCCCCCCCCAGCCTTACGTGCTAGCTCTCTCTACCCTCCCTCTCCCCATCCCTACCCCTAGTAGTTACCTTGTTTTCCCCTGATGTCTTTACCTCTTTCTTTCCCTAGATCTTTTCCCTATTTGTCCTACCCTTGTACTCCTGCTCTACTTTCCCTCCTACTTACCTTAGTACATAGTCAAACTGCAGCACTTTGCCCACCTCCCTACTCCTCCCTGACTCTGCCCCTTGCCCCCCTTGACCTATCCCTACCTTCCTCCCTCCCTGCCTTCTGTGCTCTGCTCACCTAGTCCTCCCATGCCCAATATATCCTTCCCTATCCTGTCTGCTTGTCTTCTTGATGTGGGCATACATTGTACAATGCCTCGGCATACCTAATGCTTTATATTTGAATTTTGTAACCTCCATGTATATTTTTCTCAGTATTTGTATATTTGTCTACAGTATTGTACCTTGTCTAATGTATCTGACATGGAACTTATCAACGAGAATCCGCTCACAGGTATTATCCGAAATCTCAATAAATACATAAAATAAATAAACAGTAACCTTGGTGTGTGCCTCCATGTCACCACTGGCACTTACACGTAGTTTCTTTGCTTTTCTCCATCTTCTCCCAAGCATCCTTGGTGTGTGCTTCTATTTACCACCTCCGGCACCTAACTTCCCTGCTTCCTCCCTATTCACCTCCATCTAGGTGTTGTTGCTTGTTGAACTGTTTATCCTACTAGGTTACTGTCGTGCAGTCTGTTTCCCCTGTTTCAAATTAGTATTACTGCTTGTAACTGCCAATCTATTGTTGTACAGCTAGTTATCTGCTTTCATCGGGCTTGCAGCTGTACATTGTTCAGTTATTTCTCTGTACCTTTGTTTGTTATGCTATGTATGTTTCCGTTGGGACTTGTGTCTGTACAGCTTGTAATTTGCTACTCTTATTGAATTGTAAATTATTTTCAACTGTTTAATTCTCTGCCCTTGTTTGTGGCCCCGGGTTGTGCCTTACATCAGTGCACTTACCCAGTGCACAGACTTAAATAGATAAAATAAATACAATTCCACCTCAGACCATAAGGTTGCAATGCTCTCTCTCTCCTCCCCCTTCCCCACAACTCAGTAAATGAAAAACTTTCTCCTCCCCTCCCCCTCCCCCTACCTAATGGCAGCAATGCTCTCTCTTCCCCCAATTCACATAAAGGCAGCAATGCTCTCCCCACGCCTCTTTTCTCCCAAACCTAATGACAACAATGCTGTCTCCCCTTGATCTCCCCCTTAGTGGCAGTAATGCTCTGTGCAACCTAACCCCACCCTGGACCTAAAGGCAGCATGATTCCCTCTCCTCTCCCTTAAGTGATCCTTCCCCCACCCCCCATCGACAGCGTTGCATGATCCCAGTTTTTAAAATCCAGTGTGGCCCAGCCCCTCCCACCACAGCCCCACCCTCCACCACCCCAGGAAGGAAAGGGATGGTATTTGTAATGCTCGCCAAACAATTTCCTCACAGAACGTTGACACACTGGGGCTGACCATCAGACTAGGGAACTGTAAGAGATTGGGCCATCCATTACACAGAGCCAACATTGGATTTATTCACTTAAGAAGTCCCATCCTCAAATAGTTATTTGATTACTTTGACTCTGCATTTAGAGATTAAGCTATATATACTTTTAAATAAAACTTTAAAGCTGCACTGGTGCTCTTTCGGTAAATTGACTTGACCCTCAACAACATTTTTAGCTGAGATGCAGTGAGCTTATAACCTGCCTTCCCCACACATCCCTTATCTACCCTTCCATTTTGCACCAATACCAATATACAAAGTCCCGAAGCAACATGTAAACATTTAAAAATATATCACCTGCAGTGTCATTGTGATTTTTTCTTTGTTTCTGGTTCTCTCATCTTTTATTTAGTTTTTATATTTTGCATTAATAATCTTTATCATTGGCTTTTCACTTTTCTTACCTTGGCTTCCTCTTTTTAATTACTTCGGTCCATCCAGTATTCTCTCATTCTTTTCCTACCCCAACAGTTTTATTTACTTAGTTGCCCCTTTGCCTTCTTTTTCTATAATTCATACTTTTCTCTCCTAGGCACCAGAGCTGACCCGTTAGGCTGGCAACCTCCCAGCCCCATCCACAGCTACCTCTTGTGCTTAACTCCAAAATAATTGCAAATTTCCTTTTGCCCTAGCAAACACTTAAAACTCACTACCACCCATCTCAGCCCCACCACCTTCCTAAATAGCCTTGAGAGTGCCATTGAGTGGCCTTGTAGCATAAAATTTGCCATTATCCAATACTGCACTGTATAGTGGTCCTCTGCTTCTTCCTTCCTCAAACGCATTGTAAGATCTCCTCTTAGACAATACTCTGATCTCTCATCAAACAAGGAGAAACTTACTCTGCATATCTTAGCCACACAACTTACTTCATCCAGAGCTCCATTGCGTGACTCTGTTTTTTTTTTATATTGGCACACTTCTTGGTCCAACACTGTAGAATGAACCTCTGCTGCTTCCTATTACTGCTGGGCTCAGATGCCGGATTCATGCCAAATACATCTTTGTGTGAGTTCCAGAAAGCACTACTGTACTGGGATGAAGAACAGGAATTCTGGCCCATTAGCAGTGATAGGAAAAGGTAGTGGATAATCAAGCTACCTTCAACCAGAAAAGGGGCGCTATTATAAAAAAAAAAAAATAGGATGACTCAGGGGATCGCAGGGTTGGGTGCTGAGAGTTTGAGGGGCTGAGATGAGTAGGGGTGAATTTTAGTTCATATAAATGTAGCACTTACCCCGGCCAAGAGTAACATCTTGTAACCGGCCCCTCCCCCATACTCATTACTCAGACAAGGCAACAAACCACAAGTTCGCAGAAAATAAGTATCACCCCTGACATTAGGGCAAATACTTGGCTCGGGCATCTTTGAGGTCGTGGGGTAGTGCACAAAACTAATATTTCTATTTTACCTGAGTCTGGAAGAGGGGTATCAGGGCTATGATGTGTCTCCTGAGAGGCCCCAAAACATTTCACTCAGAGACTCAAAGATGGATTGTCTGCAACCATAAACTTTGAGATTGTGTTATATGGCTTTATTTCTGACAAGATGGGCAAAAGAAGTGTGGTCACTCAAGGCTTTACTGTTCTGGACAGATGACGACACATTTTGCAGGTGGAAACGCTTTACACTCTGGCAGTACTGTAAATCCAACGTGAACACTATTCCTGAATGACTTATCCATCCATGTGCTGAGGGATCTCTGGATCTGTAACCAGTGCAAACATTGTAGGGGTTGCCACACACTTCAACTTGAACATACCTAATGCGATGACGTGCTAACACCTGCAGGAAAACTGTTCCTATCTTGTAACCAGTTAGATCCACTCTGCAACCATGAATGAGGGTCTGTTGACTCTGGCCAAAGTCAGACTTTCTGCCATCACCTCAGGAAACAACTGGATTCCCCAACCCTGCTGGGCTGCTAGAGACATCCATATATTCAGCACATTATCATCACATTTTGTGGTGAAAAGAAAGGTTCTGAGTACCTGTAATCTAGCCCACTGTGGGCATATACAAAGGTACCAGACAACTTACAGTCTATCTTCAAATGAACCTTGTTTTTACAGTTCAGTATTCCTTTTTACCCTTTGACCAGCGGCTCGGCCTTCGCCTAATTGTCTGGCTTATACATTGCCCTAAATAAGCAATGCACTTACTGTCTCATTCACTTCTGCTATTTCCCTTCTCATTCCCCCACCGTCTTCCCTAAATCAACCCCGCTAAATACCCCAGTGTTTACTATACAGTCCTGCCACCTCTCCTTTGCCCCAATCTCCAACTTCCATTTCCCACTGCCAACTTGGTGCATCTTGCTTCAGTTCAATCTCTGTTACTGGCACTTATGTAATCACGTATAGTCCTAGATGTGTATTCAATTATGTATGTCACTTTCCTTGAGGCTCATGTTATGTAATGTTCTCCTCATGTAACAAGTTTGTAAGTAATCTCACTCAATTATATAACAATTGTTTGTATTGCTCCACTCCTAAGTTCAACCTACTGTCTGTTGTATGTATACCCTCCTCCCTTGTACCCCCTCCAGGTCGCACCGTGAGACGTGCATCTTTTTGCTCAGAGTGCCTTTCCTGGTGAAACATTTTCAATAAATAAATTTTAAGGCATTTGAAAGAAACACTTCAGTCCACAGTTCTCTCACACATCCATGGCTTTTGAAGTAAAAAGAACTCACACAGTCTCTTCAATCTGAGCAGCATCGGACAATCTTTCAGGGAACTGCCCCAAAGAATCACTGACCTCTCAGTCCCATTCCACTTTCTGTGTGAAAATCTCACCCCACCAGGGATTCACAGGATCTGGTAGCCACCACTTCCCAGGAAACCAGTCTTGGACTACTGTACTATAGCAGAAACATGAAGAGAGGGTCCTTCCCTCTCAAACAAGAGCCCCAGTAGGCCCTCTTACCCTCAGAACTCCCAGGGCACTCCTCTCACTTCAATCTTCAACTTCAGAACCACACTCTCACAGCTCCAGCACAGCTGTTAGCCAAGTGTGGCTTATGTTGCTGCGAGAGTTCTGAACAGCATTACCTCATCTTCTGCTCAGCACAGCCAGGCAAATGATGATGTAATGTTTTACACAGAGCATTTAATCTCTCTGATCACTGCCCAGACTATCTGCTTTTTCTAAAACTGATGGGATTCTGGTAACACCAGGGACTGGCTAGTTACATAAAGCTGCACACATGCAGAGTAATGGTCAGAAAGGAATGGGAGCAGTCAGTCTCTAACGTACTGGGAAGTTTCTGTGTAATTTCTACAGACAGACCCAAATTCTTCGATGAGCCCAAAATTTTACGGCTGCCCTTGATTTCTGCAGCAATCGCCGTGTACCACAGAACCGCAGAAAACAGGGGGCCTTGATCTGTACCATGCAGCAAATTTAAAGGAAGCATCCTCTAATGCAGGATATACATGTGAAAGTATTATGGAGGGAGATATTGGGACCTCCAGGAATTCGATCAGATTCTTTTTTGTGGAATCATCATCTTCCACAGCCAAGTTAATGGAAGCTTGCGTTTGCTGCATCATGGCTTAAAAAGTGGGATCCTCAGGAGGAGATCTTGGGGTATACATCACCGAGTCCTCACTGCAGGATTAGAGGGTAGAACTAGAGTTGGCCACCATGCAGTATTCTCACTCATATTCTTCCTCTAAAATTCATCTCTGAAACCATGAGGTCAGCATTGTGTTCTGTTCTGTCATCGATGTCTCAGTCGATGACAGGAGCCCTAGAGTGTGTTGGCAACACTAGTGGAGGCTGAGAGGCAGGAATCTGCGATGTGCTTATAGCTGGCATTGATGGAAGTTCAGTGCCCACAGGCCCTGTCGATGGTAAAGCTCTATATAGGTAATCCAGGCAGCATGCATTGTATCATTGTTAAAAGTGACACCAGCACAGCTTGAGAGTCGGCAACACCCTGGACAGGGGCTGTGACTACTTGTGTTGACAGACCTTGGCCCGATGATGATGGCATCGTACCATCCATATTAGGTATAGCAGCACCTAAGTTAAGCCCCAACCTTGGTGTCTCATCAGTGGTCGGGTGTCTGTCGCCAACACTGTTGGAGCTAGTGATGATGTGACTGATTTGCCTTGCCTTACCAGAGACTGGGACCTCGCTGGTGAAGAAGACCTTTCTTTATCCCTATGCTAGTGTCCCAATGATGAGGATGGCCTCGATGCTGATCTTTCTTTGTCCGGATCACTTGATTTCAGCAGCTGTATCTCAGGCGATGTAGAGGGAGGTAATGATCCTGGGCCCTGGTCCTTTTCCATGTCAGTTAATGTTTTAAGGAGAAGAAAATTTTCGAGCACTTTCTTATGTATCGCCTTGTAGCCTGATTGAAGCTCTGACAAATCTCGCAAGTCCTCCCGCTGTGAGAGAGGCCTAAACAACACACGCAGACTTTGTGGGTGTCTTCTTACAGATTTTCAATTACAAGAGTTTGGTGTGCATATTTATGGAACTCACATAAACAGAAGAGAGAAACAAATAAGTGCCTTAGCTGGGACTTAAACCTAAACTTTCCAAATTACCATTCCGGTTGTGCTACCAGTTGCGCCACCAAGGCAACTGGAAACTGGAACATCCCAAGACACCTTACTCTTTCTCTAATGCAGAACCTGGTGCTGCACAGACAATTACAATTACATTTAAAATCACAAGAGTGCAGTATGCATATTTATGGAACTCATAAAAATAGAAGGGAAAAAGAAGTGCCTTAGCTTGGACTTGAACCCAGACCACCCATAATACCATTCCAGCTGTGCTACCAGCTACAACACCAAGGCAACTGGAAACTGGGATGTCCAGAGTTCCATAAAAATATCCACACTGTACTTTGTGATTAAAAATGTAATTATCTGTGCCACACCAGGTCATGCATCTGAGACCATTGGTAGCCCAGCTCCCACTGTTGGTGGCGCAGTTGTCAACAGGCCCAATAGACTACACTGGTGTAGGATGCCATGTACCCCAGCAGCTGCAGGATGTTCAGGGCAGGGTGCAAGAGCCCAACCTGAAATGATCAGGCAAAGTAGGTAAGTGTCTGAACCCGGTCCACAGGGAGATGGGCCCTGGCCTGCAGGAAATCTAGTTCTGCCCCAATGAACTTGATCACCTGCAAGGGGACCAGTTCAGACTTGACCAGGTTGACCAATAGGCCTAAGTCTCAGTAGGCCTAGAGGGTCAGATCTCTGGGCTGCTGAGCAGTCTCCTTGGATGACCTGGCTATCAGCCACTCATTCAAGTAGTGATATACCCTGATGTGCATCTCAGAAAGGCTGCCACCACCACAAGGCACATGGTGAAGACCCTGGACACAGATGACAAACTGAAAGGCATGACCTGAAATTGGTACAGAAACCCCCCAGCGCAGAACTGGAGGTACCGCTAATAGGATGGATGGACTGGGATATGGAAGAACACGTCCTGGAGGTCCAGGGAGCAGAAACATAGAAGTTGACATAGAAGTTGATGCCAGATAAGGACCGCAAGGCCCATCCAGTTTGCCCATCAACATGGGCAGAACCACATGCCTTGCTCCAGGGATGGAATACTATTGTTAAGCGACCATATGGAAATGAAAATTACGTACCTACTGTAATTCTTGATCTTCCTTGTCACAGAGTGCCTCTGTGAAAGGTTAAGTACCCTGGAATTATTTACATATTTCCTTTCCTGTTGTGGTTTATATTGGCATAAACGTCCTGTTGGCTGGGACTGGGAAGGTATTGCATTGCCTCATAGACCTATTATATGTTCAGCGGTACTACTTTTCATTAAGTTGCTCTGGTTGGTTTAGTCCAACTAGTAGTTGCCACAATAGTAGAATTAAATATAAAATGGGGTGCAGTTCTTATGCAGAATATCCAGGCGGAATAGTACAGAGGGTTACTAGGTTAGGTCCCTTTTATTTTTATAATAGGGGAAGTCACTAGTTGAGCCTTAAATTTGTTTAAACCTTGCATTCATTAAAATGAATGGTAAAGTTATTAGTGAAATTTAGAACACTCCTGTGTCTTTATTAGTTCAAAGGAGTATAAATAAGCATTATAATGGGTATATTAGAATTTCTTCTGCCCCCTTAAGGTGAGAAAAAGATTAGCGCTTAGAAATGAAACAGCTCTGGCTCTTGGATATAATATTCTGAACATAGTTTAAAAGTAGTAGATAAGGGTTAGAAGAAGAAGAAATAGAGTGCTGTGAAGCTACAAAAGAAAGTTGTACTGACAGATTGAAATATCAGTCAACGGAAAAAAGGCTTGCATAGGTATTGCAAGTGATATACTAATAAACAGGTCTTTCGTTGTTTCTTTCCTTTATATATTGGTGCTTGGAGCTTGAGTTACACTCCTGTTATTAGAAATAAAAGGTATTGAAATCATCCAGTTTCTGAGATTGCCCCCCTTGAGGAAACCAGTGTAACGTTTATTTTGAGGGTTCTCTTGTGAGGAAACAGTGCTTTGTAAAATTCCTTGCAAGGTGCTGTGTAGATAAATAGTTACAGCCCTGTAATTAATTTTGCTGCACTTCCGAGGGCTTGTTTGTGCCTTATCTAGTTGTAAAATATTAGAAGATCTTTTGGTCCACTCTCTTGTTCCCTGTTCCGCCTTTACACAAAGAGCTGTTTGGTAAAGCGGCTTTCTGTGCAAATAATTACCGCTGAGTTCTTGCGCGACTGTGCATATGCGAGCTGCTGAGTTCCTGCTCGAAGGTGTGCACAGTCATGAAGACATTTAGCCCTTTAGTTCCATGCAAATACAACTGTTTTCTTTTAAAAACATGGAGGATAGCTCTACATACCACCCTGGAGGCGAATTCCTTTGGGTTGGAGTTGATTTGGTGTCTGTTGCGAAACAAGGGGATTTTGGGTGTTGTGGAGGTCTGGAGTCTTCTGTTTTCGGCTGCAGCTTGCACTAAAGAACTGGCTGGCCTACTAACGGACTGCCTCATTGTTTCATCGGAGGGGAGACGAGGGAGATCTGTACTTGGTAGGTCCCCCCCAAGCCTCATGTTCCTGCACCGAGTGTGAGGTGCCGGTAGCTCCCCAAGCACCGGCGGGTCTCCTCAGCGAAAGAAATTCCTCCTGCCCCTGCCGTTGCAGGCGACTGCCCTTAAGAGTGACTTTTTTCAACCGCGAGAGTGAAACCACAGGCTGCAGGCACCCTGACCTGCGATCGGAGAGTCAGAGACCTTTTGTTAACTTTTCCTACCTGCCAAAGGTCCCTTCCACGCTTCTGCCATTTCAAACTTTGGCGCCTAGCACTCCTGTGACAATTGGACCCCCACAGAAGTGACGTGGCTGCTCTCCTCTATTAAGGGAATGTTGTGCCCTGCTCTTTCAGCTCTACAAATGGACTGCCTCGTTGTTTCGGAGGAGGGAGGTGAGGGAGACCTGTACCTGGTAGGTCCCCCCCCCCAGCCTCGTGTTCCTGCGCTGAGTGTGAGGTGCCGGTAGCTCCCCAAGCACCAGCAGGCCTCCTCAGTGAAAGAAATTCCTCCTGCCCCTGCCATTGCAGGCAACTGCCCTTAAGAGTGAATTTTTTCGACCGCGACAGTGAAACCACAGGCTGCAGGCACCCTGACCTGCGATCGGAGAGTCGGAGACCTTTTGTTAACTTTTCCTACCTGCTGATGGTCCCTTCCACGCTTCCATGCTTCTGCCATTTCAAACGTTGGCGCCTAGTACTCCTGTGACTATTGGACCCCCACAGAAGTGATGTGGCTGCTCTCCTCTATTAAGGGAGAGTGGTGCCCTGCTCTTTCAGCTCTACAAACGGACTGCCTCGTTGTTTCAGAGGAGGGGAGGCGAGGGAGACCTGTACCTGGTAGGTTCCCCCCCCCCGAGCCTCGTGTTCCTGCTCCGAGTGTGAGGTGCCGGTAGCTCCCCAAGCACCGGTGGGCCTCCTCGGCAAATAAATTCCTCCTGCCCCTGCAATGGCTGCCCTTAAGAGTGACTTTTCGGCCCTCCCACCCACCCGTTCCCTCCTCCCATTAAATGCACACAAGCTCCTCCTCCAGGGCCTGTCTCGACCTACTAAGGTTTGGAGGAGGTCCTGCTAAACTAGCAATAGATGCCTTCTATCTCATTATTAAAGAGGGAGTCAACCAAAACCATTGACCTGGGGAAATCCTGCTCTGTTGTTCTGAGGCTCACCCTACCATTCTAACACCTGCTGAGAGCTGATCTTAGCATCTGTTCTGAACTGCTTTCGGGTGTTCATTACTGTAAATGTTCATTGCAACTCACTGTCATATATTTAATCTGATTCATACTTCCTATTTGACAAATGCTGTTGATTTTGTGACTTGGGTACCTTTTTTTATTACAGCACCTCCCCACCAACCATCTATTTCAATCTGTGTGACTTGCTTACTTCTGTTTGCTACACCTCTCATCCCCCGCTGGGTGCACCCTGTGTCCTGCTGACTAGGTTTGCACCACTAGAGCTGCCAAGACCAAGGGTCTGAGTAGGCCCAGGAACCTGCTGTCCCCAACCTTGAAAATGAAGTCCCCCAAGGTACTCCCCACCATAGTGAGGGAGTCCCCCAAGGTGCGGAAGGGTGGTGGGCTGCCCCCCTTTCAGAGTATTACTATCCTTGCTGGGCTCTTAATGGTGCTTGCTCTCCTCCAAGCGGCCTCCAGCCCTCCGATGACTATCTGGGGCTGCTGTGATAAGTCTCCCTCTGATGAGGTGCCAGACTACTACTCCTCTAATCTACTAGCATACTCCAAGACACTGTGCTGTCTTACTTGCTGCCTTGACCTCAGGTGTCTACTGTACTCTGCCCGGGTCAAGTGTCCACCAGCACGCAAGCCTTTGACAGGAGTGACTGCCAACAGGTGGTACCTCCTCTGGATCTTCCCCCTAATATTAGCCCTGGCTGGTGACATCAAACCTAATCCAGGCCCTAACTTCCTGGCCCCCTCTACTCCCCCTGAATGGGGGCTGAGCAAGGGACTAAAAGTCGCACACCTCAATATTCGGATTCTACTGCCTAACCTTAATGAGTTAGTCACCTGGGTCTTACTCTACAAGCCTGATATACTTGGAATGACAGAGACCTGGCTGAAATCCTCCATTCCTGACTCAGCATGTGCACTCCCTGGTTATGAAATCATACGACTGGATCGACCTGGGAATAAACGGGGAGGTGGCATCCTGATCTATGACAAGAACCACCTCAAGGTAACCCAGGTGGCTCTCCAGCCATCCACCCCATCCCCTTGTGTGTGTCTTCATGTCTTGCTCTTACTTGGGAAAACCAAGAAACTACATGTGGTATGCGCCTACAATCCCCCAAAGGGTGGGCTTCCAGGCCTGACCCACCTCCTGGACACAGTAGGTCCCAGCATTGGAGACAATGAACTAGTTATCATGGGCGATGTTAACCTTAACTGGGCCGGTGGTAATGTGAAGCAGTACGAGTCCCTACTTGCTAATCACTCCCTCACTCAACTTGTCCAGGAGCCAACCAGATGGTCGGCAAATGGATCCTCCAGCTCCCTCCTGGACTGGATCCTGTCAAACTGACCTGAAAGGATCTCCACCGTAGGAACCCTATCCAACTCCATCTCCGACCATTCCCCAGTCTACTGTGTGTGGAGAATACCATCCCCAAAAGTTCCTTATAAAGTCATCCACATTAGGAACTACGCTAGGTTTGTACCTAAAGCGTCCAGGGAGGACCTAAGGCTAACTGACTGGTCTGGGGTGCTGGGAGCATCTGATTCCTCTACTGCAGCCACCCATTTTCTCACTACCTTTGGGGCCTTGCAAGACAAGCATGCTCCAATGGTCACAGGAGGGTCAGGGGGTCCGTCACTCTATGGTTGCATGGGAGTCTCCTAGCCCTCATGTGGGCCAGAGACAAGTGTTGGGCCCACTACAAAAGCTCCCTCGACCAGACAAGTTTCCAACAATACAGAAATCTTAGAAATAAGTGCAAAAAGGCCATCAGGGCTGCCAAAAGTGATTTCTGCAAGTCCGCCTTACTCAGCTCAGCCAATGATCCTATACGGTTCTGGAGAAACATCAAAACACTTGTCAGTGGGCTCTCCAGTGCAGAGGTATTTGATATGGTTATTGGTGGGGTCTCCTGCAACAATCCCCACACGACTGCCAATGCTCTAAATTCTCACCTCACAGACCTGTCGGCTTACTCCTCACTCTTCCCGCCTGAAGAGAACTTTACTTGGCCCCTCCCACTCCAGGGCTGGTGGCTTCCTCCCCCTGACCGCTGTTCTGTCTCAGGCTGTTTCTGTCATTGTTACCCCGAACCTTCTCTCTGGCCTCTCCCAGTACTCAAGCCCTGGGCCTGACAATCTGGAGCCCAAGCTTCTGAAGCTAGGCGCCCACCACATTGCCTCCCCAGTTGCCCACATCTTTAACCTATCCCTTGCATCAGGGATTATTCCTGAAATTTGGAAGGTGGTCAGGATTGTCCCTGTACTGAAGCAGGGCAATCCCAAGGTGCCGGACAATTATCGTCCGATCGCTATTCTATCCTCCCTCAGCAAGCTCCTTGAAATAGTTGTGGCTGAGCAACTCTCTGATTACATACTGGCTCAAGAACTGCTATCCCCGGCCCAGCATGGCTTTTGGAAGGGGCACAGCACAACCACAGCCATGGTCTTGGTCTCTTCCAGTATCAGAGGAGCCATGGACCAGGGTAAACTCTCTGGAGCAATATTTATCGACTTGTCCTAAGCCTTCGACCTTGTCGATCATGCGGTACTTGTACTCAGTTGCGGTCCCTGGGTCTGTCCCCTCTGCTATGTACTGGTTCATAGGCTATCTACATGGTAGAATGCAGAGGGCCAGATTCAACAAAGTCCTCTCTGATCCCCTACCGGTGACCTCAAGTGTCTCCCAGGGGTCGGTCCTGGGGCTCCTCCTCTTCTCCCTCTTTGTTAACCATTTACCAGCAGCAGTTACCAACTGCAGTGCCACTCTTTATGCAGATGACCTGGTCATCCTGGCCCACTCCCGGGACATTTTGACCCTAAATCAGCTCCTATCCAAGGACTTCAACAATATCCAGGCTTGGCTAACCAAAAATAAACTGGTTCTCAACCTGAAAAAAACACAGGCTATGCTATTTGGTTCAGCACCCAAAATCAAAGCCGTGCCAGTACCACTGGGTATCACAAGCCAGGACGGAACCTTCCTCCCAACTGTGAACTCCATCAGATACCTTGGGGTAATGCTTGACCCTCAACTTGACATGGGGAGTCACATACTAAATGTCTGTAGAGCGGTGAACTGCAAACTGGGCCTGGCCTATAGAGCCAAATACAACCTCACACCTGTGGCTCGTCTGGCTCTCGTGAGAGGTCTTCTGCTCCACTCCCTTACCTACGACCTCCACCTATTTGGTAGTTCCACCAAATCCCACCTTACCCGGTGGTTCACGACGTATAACAACATCTGCCGTTTTGGCCTGGCCTCCCCCTGTCTTACCCACCACTGTAAGCTTTATGAAAATCTCTGCTGGCTCTCCCCATCGAGCTACCTGGACTTTGGGCTGGGATGTCACATGGGCAAAGTGATAAGAACTGGCACCCCACCGGGGCTGGCTCAGCTACTATCGCCTGCGGACTACTCCTCCTACTCACTCAGATCCCAGGTCCCCAGGTTGCTTAGAGTTCCCACTACTCGAACCCTCATGGGGGACAGGGACTTTGCTGCAAGCGCGCCTAGACTCTGGAACTCCTTTCCAGAGCAGGTTCGATCGGCCCCCTTCCACCAGTGTTTCCGTAGACACCTGTGGGGTTTCCTGAAGCTGGCTTCTGTGCGTGACTGTCCCAAACCCCCCAGAGTAAAGTCCTCTCTCAACTTGACCTTTGTGCTTCACAAAAGACACTCGGCTGTCCCTAAGACTCAGTCTCTTATCTTGGCACTTGACTGAGTTATAATTTGTCCAATTAGGCACTTGACTGAGTTATAAATTGTCTAATTTGCATAATAACCTGTGACTCTGTGTACTTTACCACTGTTGGAACTGGATGTAACTAATTGCTTTACCATTGTGTCAACTTGTTTAATGTTCTTTCCTAGTTGACATTCTGCTATGTTGTTCCTGTATTATCCTGTACTACTCTGTATTCACCATGTTGTACTCTCCTGGGTCGTTCCTGAAAATAGGCATATTACTTGTCGAGTATACTTACCAGGTAAACAAAAGCTAAATAAATAAGGAAAAGGGGTATTGCTTCTTGGGGTTAGAAAGCACATTAAAAACCTTACAGAAAGAGTGTAATTCACTTCTGTATATGGAATTAGGATGTTATAATATATTATGATGTTTAGACATGTTCTATAAAAATAAAATGATGCAAATGAAGTATTATTTAAAAAAAAGTACAGGGGAAGGGCTTATGAAGTCACCTGACCCTGTACTGTATAAAAGTCGAATATTTAGTTCAGGGATTCAGATTGCTTTTGGGCCTGGAGGTAACTCCAGGGCGTTGTGTTACAAGTGCTCTAAGCAGCCACAAAGTAATTATGTTCTTTTGTGCCAAATGGAAGATTAAGCTGAGGATCTGAGTCTGGAATGAATCCAGTGGAACATTATGAAATGCTATTAAGACGTATCAGATATGACTGAATGCAATATTCCAGTCATAAGAAGTGTTGTCAAAAGTGTTTGCTGTATGAGATGTGTCCTGCTAAAGAAAGAAAATATTCAGATATAAAATACATTTTCGAACTATACAAAGGACTACTTTGTGTCGCCCTACTTGATTGCCCACTTACACCTGCGCCCCCTCACATTCCTGTATATCTTTGCCATTCATCACTGGTAGGTACAAGCCAGAGGTGCTAGGTTGTGGGAAGCTCTTAGCTAAAGCTTTCTCTCTGGAGGAAGAGCCGACATCAGGGATGGCATTGTCCTCAAGGCCGAAGTACTACGTGGTGCTCACAGTTTGGCCAGTAATGGATGCCGGCCCTTCAACCACCTCAGTTCTGCTTGCCGGAGAAGAAGACAGAGACAGAGAAAGAAGGGGTGGAGGGTGGGGCAAGGGAGCCCAAGGGATAGAAAAAGGAAAGGATATAAACTTAAAAAGGAATAAGCCGACCAGAGGAAAGGGGATAGGCCTAAGATCTCTGGGAGGAAGACCACAGCCACTGGGAAGGCAAGAAGGGGTTGAGAGAATGGGTATGGAGGAGAGAGGAAGGAAAGAAGAGAAAGAAAGAAAACTGAAAAGAATAAGGAGGCAGGAAAGAGAGAGAGAGAAGAGAATGAAAAGAGAGAGCATGGGTAGTAAGAGAAAGAGTGGACCCCGACAGAACGAACCATAAAAATGGAGTTCTTCTGCTGTCTGTGGCCTAAGTGGAGGAGATCCTCTCTCTCTTTTTTTTTTTTTATGGCTAGAGACCCTGGAGAGGGTTCACTGGTTTCATAAGAGAACCACAGAAACTTCAGAGCAGAAAAGATCTCTGTCACTGCTGTGTAGAGGTCAACACCTCCCTGTCCACAGAATAAAAGGTGGGGGTCCAAACAAATTTCTCTCTTTCTCTTTCTGTGTCAAGTATCTTCTGCACTAGCGGTCTGGTGCTGAGCGCAGCCAGCCACAGGGTGCTCCCCAGCCTGCCCTCAAGAGCAAGATTCCAGGTACGCTTCAGGATAGCAGATCCAGTCCAGCTTGCTAGCCATGAACCCAGTTGGTGGATGGTGCCTGAAATTATAGGCAGATTCAGCACTCCGTCTCTCCCTGACTGGCTTTGGCTCCTGAAGATTTGAACTGCTTAGCACAGTCCCCTGGAGCTCATCTGTCTGCTGCCTAAATTTCTTTTTTCCTAACCTCTGCAACTTTATCTGTGATGTGTCTTTGTGCCCACTGCTGAATTTGAATTGTTAGTGTAGGGAACTACAACCCCTTTTTTCCCATTTGCAGTTTATACTGATCTCCCACTAGAGGCATCTTATTTTTCCTATTAATCCTCCAACCTTGCCTCTGCCTTTCCCTGTTCTAATCACCGTTATCCCCTGTCTTGTTCTTACTTTTAGCATATTGTACTCTGAAGAAGAAAAAAAAAACTCCACAGCGGCAGTTGCACTCACTGAAGTTCAGTTATTCCCCTTACCCCCAATAGAAATAGCAATGGGCACCATGGCTATCACACTCAGTCTACTCATGGTTACCTTTCTTGCTCTGCCCATATCCCACCCTGCCCCCCTACCCTCCACCCTGAACCCCACCCCCTCTACCACCTCACAGCAGCCAACCCCCACCCTGGACACCCCTATTTTTCCACGGCACCCACCTCCAACCAATACTCCCTCCCCGGGACACTCTGGGCCCACCCCATCCTTGCCATATCTACCCTCCACTCCCTACCCATCCCTTGTACCCCCACTAGTAGAACCTCACATCAGTACCTGGCTAAGGGTCCTGGTCGCCACAGACCACTCATCAGATTAATTGCTCTACTCCTTCTGCTCTCCGGGAACATACACCCCGACCCCGGGCTGTTATCAACTAGCCACCCCACACCCCACTCTAGTACTGGCCTCAGCATTGCATCCATGAATATTTGCAGCCTCCTAAAAAAATCTGTCGCTCTCCAGTGCTGGGCTGTACAACACTGTCCTGATGTTATAGCGCTAGTCGAGACCAGGCTCTCGAGAAAAAAACCCGACTCGATTATCTCCCTCCCTGGCTACACAATGTTCAGGGAAGACCGTATAGGCAAACGTGGCAGCGGGTGTGCAGTCTTTATGTGTAACACACTTTTAGGCCATGCTCTTCCTGCCCCCAAGCTCAGTTTTAGTGCTCAAGCCCTAACTCTCAAGGTTACCCATGACCCAGCCAGGGGCCCTCTTTTTCTCACAGTCTCTTACATACCTCGAGGGACCAGGGACCTGCTGTCCACTCCCCCATTGATTACCTCACCACACTCCAACACAAGGTGGAGCAGCTCATCCTAGGTGACCTTAATGTCAATTGGCTGAATACCACTGCCCCCCATATCAGGGACTCCTTCGCTGCCCTAGATATGACCCAACTAGTTACCTCACCCACTTGATTTAACCGGTCAGGCGGCTCCAGCACCCTCCTAGATGTAATTCTGTCAACCCGCCCCCATAAAATCAGGGATATAATGTACTACCAGACTCTCTTAGTGACCACTCTCCTGTCCTCTGCCACTGGTCATCCCCCACACCAAAACCAGTGTCCTAGGTCACCTCACACTGGCGCTTTTGCCCTGGGGGTCTCAGAAAGCTAAAAATGCACCTAGCCCAGCTTGACTGGTCCCCAATCCTACTCACAACAGATATTGACTCTGGCCTAGCCTATTTCTTCAGTGCCTTCAGCAAGGCCTGTGACCTTTTCACCCCCCCGACCAGAATCCGTACCAAGAAACACAATGCCCCATGGATCTCCCCGTCCCTCATCCAAACACTGAAACAAAGAGATAATCTCTGGTATATTGCTGTTGAGACCGGCAAACTGGCTGACAGACAAACCTATAATGCAGCATGTAACAAGTGCACCTGGGCTATAAGGCAGGCTAAGGCTAAATATTATCAAGCCACCCTTGAATCCACTTGGGGATCATCCCGTGCCTTCTGGGACAATATGAAAGAGCTCAATGGAAAGACCCGCTCCCCCCACCATCACTACTCTCCATAGACAGTACCATCACTACTGATCCTCCCCGCATAGCTGAGTGCCTCAATATGGCTTTCTCAGATCTAAGTTCTGTCCTTCCCAACTACTTTTTTTGACCCTATCCCTGCCTCCACCCCGCCACCTCGGATTGCCCCCCTTTCTACCTGCATGCCATATTACCCCTTGAAGCCAGGCCTCATCTGCAAAAAGCCTTAGCTAGTAACAACCCCAGCTGTGATCCCCTGGACTCTAGGATTCTCTGATTAGTCCTAGATACTGTACTAGCCCCTCTCACCAACCTTTTAAACCGGTTGCTGTGTCTTGGTCAATTTCCCAGTATCTGGAAAATTGCAGAAATCACCCCTATCCATAAGAGTGGAGATAGAACCTCCCCTAACAATTTCAGGCCCATCTCCATCCCCCCCCCCCCCAAAGCACTAGAAAAAATAGTGGTCATTCAGCTCTCCGAGTATCTGGCCAAATATGACCTGCTGTGTCCAGAACAACATGGATTCCACCCTGCACACAGCACCACTACAGCCCTCCTGGAGTTCTCCCAGCACCTCCACTCTCCTCTCAACTCTGGTCATGTTGCGGGTGCACTGTTCATTGACCTCTCCAAGGCCTTTGACACTGTCTGTCATCCCTTCCTACTCGACTCCCTCCACCAACTTGGCTTCTCCCCTGGCCCACTGGGTTGGTTCACCAGTTACCTCTCTGCCAGATCACAGCGCGTGAAGGTAAACGGCACCCTGTCCAATACCCTGCCTGTTCCTTCGGGGGTCCCCCAGGGTTCCATCCTGGGCCCCGTTCTGTTCAGCCTATTTCTCAATACCCTCCACAGCACCTGCTTGGGCAACATGGTACTTTATGCCAATGTTGTGATTCTTCTTGCCCCCCACCCTGACCCCGCATCTCTACAGGAATCTCTGCAGCACACATTCAACCAAGCCAAAATGTGGTTTCTTGACCACCGGCTGGTCATTAACCTCAAAAAAAACAAATCTATGCTTTTTTCACATCACCAGAATAAGGCCAAAAATGCCCCCTCTGCATTCTCCCCAGTAATGCTCACCCTCTCGAGCAGGTGCCATCCTACAGGTACCTGGGCATCACCTTCGACTCGGCTCTTACATTCCACACCCACATCAATACCCTGTCCTCAGCCATAAACTCTCAGATTGGCCTTCTCTATTGCCACAGAGATTACCTCCCCAAACCGCTCTCCGATTGGCCATCAACTCCTCTGTCCTGTCCCTAGTGGACTACGGCCTACTTATCTACGCTGCAGCCGACAATGCCACCCTCACCAGAATCCAGATCTCGCTAAACAAGGCCTGCAGGCTCCTGACTGGTGCATCCCTCCGCATCCATACTTGCCTGCTCTATTCCACCACCAACCTGCTCACCTTGGAGGAGCACCTACGTTACCAAACCTGCTTACTTGCCAACAAATCCTGGCTAGGACTCTCCCCCCAGGGGTCACTGCATCCCTGCAGCTTGCATCCCCATCAGTTGCCACCCATAGCTCAGTTAAGGCCACCTTTCTGGTGCCCCATACCAAGACCTCCCTAGCCCAAAGGTCCTTCCACTACCTCGTCCCCACATGGTTCAACTCCCTCTCGCTCTCTGTCACTAAATCTACCAAAATTGGTCCCTTTAAAGTCGCTCTCCGTAACCACCTCTTTGGTGCCAAAAGCTGTAGTTGCCCTTAATCAACCTAATTTTGGGGTCTCTCCCCATTTCTTGCCCATAGCCTTGGCAATGTCCATCGAACTGCTTCTCCCCCTTTTTTTTTTTCTTCTTTTCCTAACCTCTGTTCTCCCCCCAACCCTTCCACTTAGGTATTTCTCCGGTACGACCAGGGTTGTGACTTCCACTGTTGTTATACTTTATACGATTGCTATTTACTGCATGTAACTTTATCCCATAAACCACTGTTATATTGTGTTCTTTTTGTTATCTGTATTGCACCTGTATGTTACCATTGTTGTATCTCACACTGCAACCATGTCTACCCTCCCTGCGACAAGGTGCCTTTGTAAATGAATCCCTGACTCAAAGGTTATAAATCCAACTTTCAAAAATAAATAAATATATAGGGATGAGGAAAAAGGAGACCCTTCCCGGGGCAAGGTCCCTCCGGTCACAAGTGGAGGCAATCACCTGGCTAGATGAGCCCTTCTTGAACTTCAAGTGGAGGGAGGGAGGGAGGACTGCCTGAACCTAAATCCACTAACAGGTGGAGGAAGGCAGAGGATTTACCTCTCAAAAGGGAGGTAGAGAATCCGAGGTGACCTTACCCCATGGGCAACGCAGGAGTCGGTCGCCCATAAGTGTGTAAAGAAGGCATGTGTGGCTCCTAGAGACGGGGGAGAAAAAGAAGAAGGTGGTCCTCAGAGCCCTGATGACCGAGCTGGGACCCAAGGGAGAAGGCAATAGTAGGGCCCCAAAGAAAAAAAGGGGAATCCCAAGAAAATCAAGAATTCTCTGGTACAGGAGGCTGTCCCATGGGGTCCCAGTCAGGCTGTATGGAGCCCCAAGGAGCCCCTGGCAAATGAGGCAAGAGCCACTGCTTGCCCTCCCCCCTCAGAGGTGGGTCACTGGTGCTTCAAATGAAGGGTCCATGAACCTGGAGGTGCCAGTGGGATTATGCCTGCAACTGGCCTCAACTGAGGAGAAGGCATGCAGGGAGGAGGTACCGCCCAGGAGACTGGGGCCCAAGAAGGGGATGGTGGGTGGGAAGTAGTGATGAATGGTGAAGACATACAGGAAGATCAAGAATTACGGAAGGTACAGTATGTGATTTTCATATCTTACCTATATCAGTCTTCACCATTCATCACTGGTGGGTGAGTACCAAACACCATGACTGTAGCGCTGGCGCCTCTCTGAGGGCTGAACCTTCCCTCAGCCTCTTGTGGGGGACTCACAAGAGGAGGGGGCCTTCACGGGCCTGACTAGGCCCGATACTGGTCAGGGCAGGTTGAGGCTCCTGATGCGCAGGAAAAGGAGGGTGCCCCAACAGCTGTCGCCTGGCCCAATGGGAGAAAAACCAGGCCCCCCAGGAGGGCAAGGCAATCACCCTGTGCTGGGCCAAGGGTGACAACTGGGATAAATGTAGCCATGCCCTCAGCCAAATGCAGACTGCTGTTCCTACTAGCCTGGAGGCTACCGCATTGGCATCATAAGATGCACTCTCTTGGTGCCCCACCAGCTCCAAGCCATGGGTAGAAATGGCAATGGCCCATCTGGTTGCCTCGCTATCAGGCATGACTGCCAGGATCTGACCCAGCATAGCCCACAGGCACCTTTCATAGGCTATCTGGTATGCAGCAATAGCAGGGGTCAACTTTAACCTTTTTTTTACACTAGCCAGCAGGGCAAGTTGATTCAGAATTGCACTAGCCCACAGATGGTTGCACTAATCCTCAATTATAATGGTAAATTTTAATCACTTATACTGGAAACAATGCAAGCCAAGAAATACTCTGATTATTGCACATTTATCCTGCTCTCACATTGCTTCCAACTCCCCAGCAGAAAAAAAAGACTGCAACGCTATCACACAGTCAACCCCCCCACCCATTGTTTTGTACCATGGCCTCCTTGCTTCCTCGTTCTGCCCCCACCACCACCACCACCAAGCTAGAGGACATCACAACAGCAAACTTTCAATCAAGCAATCCTAGTCAGTGTTGGATAAGTTATTTTTCTATTACTTTGGAAAACTTGTTCCAGGAAGCTCTGTGCAGTCACTAGTAAGGATGGAGAAGTACTAGAAACAGTAATATACCTTACAGTTACAGTTACTTCTTTCTTTTTACACAAAACAATACAAAAGTAATACGAAACCATAACAGATTACATTTGTTTGAAAGTAATAGGTTAGTTACTAGTTACTTTCAAATAAATGTAATCTGTTACAGTTACGTATTACTTTTGTATAAAAAGACAGCAGTAACTGTAACTGTAAGGTGCATTACATTTTCTAGTACTTCTCCACCCTTGCCAGTAACCGCACAGAGCTTCCTGGAACAAGTTTCCAAAAGTAATAGAAAGTAACAGAAAAAGTAACTTACCCAACACTAGTCCTAGTTCTGCACACACAATAGCTGACATCATCATGCACCTCATCACACTGTCACCACCACGCACCACCACACACGGGGCAATGAACAGAGTCAGGCAGAGAAAGACACTTGCGGTCCCCACCCTATAGTCAACTGGAGACCTGCACTTCTGAAATTTTTTGTAGTCTCAAGTGAGCCAGGAGCACATCTAAGATTTCTTTGGGGTGGGAGCTACACAAACTTAGAGGGCTTGGGAAATAGAAAACTATGACATTTTTATTTTTAAAAGCGTTGGTATTAATATGCTCTGCTCCAACAATACCAGATTTTTCTTTAACACTGTCCTTTCACCAGCCCAAGGGAAACAGTACACAGGCATAATGCTGTACCATCTCTATTTCTATATGGGATGAGCTCTGTACCCCAGGAATGCCTATTTTAAGCCGTCAAATCATGTGTTTTATTAAGGTTTATTTTTGTACCATACATGATCCAAAGCTTTATTTTTAGGATAAAAGGACATGCTGGGTGGGATAAGGGTGGGACTGTATGGATGGTGATGCTGGCATGGTCCATTTAGAAGAGCTGTGGACCCCCTACACTTGCCAGTAATGGCAGCTATGGATCTGTAGATGGTCATTTCAGAGTCTGGTCTGCAGTGGTGTCCAGGGAAAGAACAGAGTTAAGAGATTTGGAGGGGAGAGGGAAGTTATGGTGAGGCTGGGATAAAACCCACCACCTCCAGGGTCGACCCTGAATACCTCCTTGCATTTTGTCACTGAAATGTTGGATACAGACACTCAAAATGCAGGAAAATGAGGGGCATTGGTCTTAATAATATAGGACAAATTATTAGACAGAGACACGTTCAGAAAACTGGAAGCTAGTGACTTAACAGCTCTCTACCCTTGATCACACATTGGACACTAGCTGAAAGTCCTATCAGTGGAGTGATAATGACTGACATTGAGTTTTTTGTGGGATCCCCCTCTTGAACTGCCAGATAACTGCAGTGCCTAATGAACTGTTAATCAAACCAGGCCATCTGGAACATTGAGAGAGATTAGCATGAGGACTAGAGCATGCTAAAGTAGAGACTTTATTAACTTCATTAACCACCATGAAAACCTGCACTAGTCAAGACGGACAAGTAGAGAGTTAGCTGTACTAGCCTGGTCAATTTGCACTAGGGTTTGGGCTAGTAAAACAATGCTAAGTTCAATCCCTGAGCAATAGAGAGCAAGAGATGCGCTGAAGAGAAAACCCTTCTGCTCCAGCAATCAAACTCTGTGGAGTCAGCTTCTGGGAGACAGTCACTTGAAGGGCGAAGACGCCCTGAGGGAGTATCCAGCCACTCCATTTCAGACAAAGGATGGAGCATAGCTTCTGGAGACCTGGAGGGAGCACAATACCTGTGCTGACAGTCCCGAGGGGCTGGAACAGAGGAGGAGGGAAGCTGCCAGACAGTGTGACTCCTCCATGAAGGGATCACAATGGATTCTTGACTGTACTCCCCGAGGAAGGCCAGTGTCACATGCACAGCATTGCGGTCTAGAGATAGGGAAGATGGAGTTCCTCCAACATCATCGTGAGGAATCACTGACACTGGGTGAAGTCAGCATTAGAGGAGATGTGTGTGGAAGAGTCCTCTTCCTCAGAAGAGGAAGATGATGATGTGGATGGACTCTGTACAGGGTGCGATGGTGCAAGGGTAGGAGGTGGAAAAACCATCTCATCTATGACCCTAAAGTAAATGGGGAATGCACTTGCCGTCACCTGATACTGTTCCCAAATAAGGGATCCCAGAGGACCAGAGAGTCCTGAGAGAGAAGGAGAGGAGGAGACGGGGGGGGGGGCAGAGTGGTCCTGAGAGATCGAGGACCCTCTGCCAGGGCTGTGAGAGCAAGCAGGGAACACCTTCCGATGGAGGTGACTCTGCTGCCAGTCACCAACTGAAGACCCTCTGCCAGAGCTGTAGGAGAAAGCAGGGAACACCTCTCAAGGGAGGGGACTGCACTGCTCAGCCACCAACTGCAGCTCAACACTCTCTGAGCCAACAGGGTGGTGCCCTAGGGGAGAAGACCTCTGGTGAGGAGACTGGAGCCATACAGACCCAGAAGGGTGGCTCTTGTTGCCACCAACAGCAAGGCTCAGCCTCTAGCAGGAGAGGTACAGCCTGCACCAGTGCCCTGACTCCATCCCAGGGTGGCCGAGGGTACTGGCACAGAATGGAATGCAGGATGGAGCCCCCCACCCGAGCCAGGGGACCATGACCTGCCCCTCGAGAGAGGTCCTACTTTAGCTACAGCTTTCAGGGAAGGAGGAAGAGAAAAAACAGCACCTGGGTTGTCTTTCAATTCCTCCCCAGACTCCGCATCGACACTGACGCAATGATGAAGACGGCACTGACAAAAGAAACAGCACTGGAGGCAGCATCATCACCAGAAGTGGCCCTGACTGTGGCCTCACCATCAGACGTGGCACCGACCACGGCACCATCCCCGGACACAGTACCAATCTTAGAAGCAGCACCGAACTCAGAGGCAGAGCTGACTGCAGCACCAACCTCAGAGGTGGCGCCAATCATGGCACCAGCACCAGAGGTGGTGCCACTCTACAGAATGGCACTGGAAACAGCGTCAAAAGCCTCTGCAACACCAAAGGCAGTGCCAACAGAGGAAGAGGAAGAGGTGGCACCACGGACAGTGTCAGCCCGTGAAGAGGGTAAGGGAGAAGACCTCCTGCTGGGTCTGAAGAGCGTACGGAGCTCTGGAGAACTGGGCTGCCAGTCCGGATCATCCCTGTCATCTTCTGATTCTGAGGAAGAGACCATGGAGATCCCAAGAGTGGCCAACCTAGATACGCTACCTGTCTCGGCACTGGAGACAGCATCGGGAGGGGACCCAGTGGCAACGGTGGCAGCGCCTTGCTCACTGGCACCAGGATCAGTGCCAGGAGCTGAGGCCGCACCTGCCGAAGCCTCTGAGGGAACTGCTGATGTATTGCCCTATGTATAGCTGAGACCTCGACACTGAGGTGGCCTGGTTCCCCTGAAGAGGAACTAGGCCATGAAGAGTGCTCAACCAATTTCCCGGAAGAGACCGACTGTCCTCCCAACCCCCCGCTCAGGTGTCCGGTCTTGGCAAGACCCAAGACAGTGGAGGCCTGCTCTCTCCTAGTGCATCTAGCAGTGGGAGGAGGCCTGGAGGAAGAGCCCAGAGACTTTATCTTAGTGGCCCTTGTGTGATGCCAACCACCAAAAGTTTGGGGGTCCCTCCCCAACCTCACCACGTGGTTAACTAATGTGCAAAAATCCATGGAAAAGCAGTCATCTGAATGATCCACATCATGGTGCGGCCCCAGGCAGGTGAAACACCAGTCATGTGGGTCCGTTACAGAGAAAAGACTACCACAGGGGCATTGATGCATAGGGGTAGTCCTTACCTTCAAAGAGCTTTTTTGCCCTGAACCAGACATGATCAACCACATAAAATAATAAAAATGAAAGAAAAGACTCTGCGCTGCACTTTCTGAGAAAAACTAAAACGAAAGAAACAGTGCCGAAAATGGGGACAGTAACGGTGTCGAGTGACTGGCAAATGAACAGAACCAAAGTCTCCTGGAGTCCTCTGGAACTTTCTGAGCTGTCCCACAGAGTCGTGCTGCTGCCTTGACAGTGGGAAAAATAAAACTGAGGTGGCAGAAGGGCCGGCGTCCGTTACGGGCCAACCAGCGATTGCCACATAGTACCTCGGCCTTGAGGGCAGTGCTGTTCCCGACACTGGCCCCTCCTCCAGAGAGAAAGCTTTAACTAAGAACTTCCCATGGGGTTCTAGCACCTCCAGCTTATACCCACCAGTGATAAATAGTGAATGGTGAAGATTGATACAGAAAAGATCTTACGCTTCTGCATGAACTGGTTCAGATCGTGCAGATACAGTATGAGGCATTAGCTCCCTGTCCCTTTCAGGACCAGGAAATACCTGAACACGTACCCCTTTCTTGCATCTAGGACACAGGCTAAGACTTTTGTAAGGAGTTGAGCAATGTCCTCCCTGAAGGTGGATAGCATGTTCTGTGACACCCTGGGCTCCAAAAAGCATGGAGTTAGTAAGGCTGGAGAGCCTTGAAATCCAGAGGCAAGCCTCTTCCTATCCCTTCTAATGCCCACTTGTCATTAGTAATGGCCGACAATTGTGGCCAGAAGTAGTGCAGCTGACCCCTGGCTGGGAGCTGACTAAGGGACTGGACAGGCAGGAGGATGACACCTATGACCAGTCACTGTGCAGCTTTGGAGGGGGCAACACCCACAGGGTGGGAGGGGGGCCACTGCCTCTGCCACCACCTCTTTTTGGCCCCTGGCCTCCTAACTTAGGTTTTGGACACCATTGCTGATACCACCCATGCTGAGGCTGCTCCCAAGGTGGCTGAAAAGACTTAAACTGGAAGGCCTTTGTTTTAGGCTTCTGGGCCTTCAGGTCCTTTTTGGATGACATCAAACAATCTAGAGTGGTACTGGACTTCTCAGTCCTCATGAGATGTCCTTCCATATCAGGGCCAAAGAGGTTGGTGCCCAAGAAGGGGACATTGGCCAATTTGTGCTAGGTATCTACCATGAAGATGGAAAGCCACCACCAGGCCCTGTGACACATCGCAACAGCTATTGCCATGGCAATGAAACAGGAGTCGTTCATGTCCAGAGCCATCTGTAGCTGGTGTTTAGCCAGTGACTGACCGGGTCTCTGACCAAATTCACCGATAGCTGCCTATCAGCAAGAAAGTGAGTGGATCTCACCCAGCAATGCCAACAGGGAGTGATCAGCATTGGCCATCATCATTGCATAGCTGGTCTGACAGAAATCTAAGGAAGCAGTAGCACATATACCCTTTTTGCTGTGTGGTCAGTCTTCTTAGACTCTTTGTCCAGAGACTTTTCCACATCCATTTGGTCATTAGATTTCAGGAAGACTGACTCTGAAACCAGTCCTTCAGCTGAAGGATGGCCAGAAAACCCTAAGGGACCCAGTAGGGACTGCACAGTTGCAGACATTACAGGTGGAGGGTACTGGCCAGGATGCGGTACACTGCCAAAGCTCCAGGGCAGGTCACAAAGGGACCTCAGCCAAGGGAAAGGCAATCCCCGGGCATTCATCCCTGTCTAGGATACTAGTGAAGGGGTATTTTGCCCTGTTCTGTACTGGCTCCAAAGGCACATTCATGGAGTCTGACATGAGGCAGAGTAAAGCCCCAAATGACACTGATCCGTGGTTGTTGGACAGCTCTTCAACCAAACCACAGTCAAACATGTGAGTCCTTGAGGAGAGCATAGACCCCTTGAAATCTTTAGAAGACTCATCAAAAATGACCCTTGACAGTTTCCTGCTGTGGTCCACTTTGGTATCCTCAAACTGGATGATTTCCACAGACAGCTGACCTGGAAGCCGGTAGCAGCATGTAACCCCTTAGTGAGAGCACCCTTGAAAGGCTGCAGTTGCAGCAGTTCCACCCTCAGGGGTGGAGAAGCAAATCTGGATGGCATCTACATGGAGTGGACTGGTGTGGCACCACTGGCATGTGACAAGGGACTGAAGAATCCAAGGGTAGAGTCCTACCCCACCCAGCAATTGTCCAAAGCTGCCAGAGGAACTCCTATTAGTGCCGGCACATCTCGAGTCGATGCCTCTCCTCACCTGAGGAGATCAAGGAGCTTCAATGGCAGTACCTCTTAGTCAAGTGGGATGGACAGCTCCTCAACTGTGATTTTGATCATCAACTGTGGACCAGGGGTTGACGTCGAGAAAAGGTCCTCCAGCAGATCGCAGAAGACCACGTGCCATTTTACATTTAGAAGCTGAGGTTTTGGAGGCATGACCACTGGCTGAATCTGTTCCTAAGGTGACCGAACTAGGCCAACTGGGCTACGTCTTTCGGTGTGAGGACTGGGAGCACTGGGGTCTGGGAAACTGTCTTTGTTGAGCTCCTCTGACAACCAGTTAATAGACTTGAGGGATATTATAACAGCTTGCTTGAAGGAAGTCGAGGTCGACAAGCCCAACAGGGGTACTGAGGAGCTCTCAAAATACCCCTTTTCCATACAGGTTAGACTGTATTTTTTTTGTCTTTTTCTTCCCAATCCCGGCCCACCTTGGATGTGCGCGTGCATGTGGAGGCATGCGCACGGCACATCTCAAGGTGCCCTCCCTTTGTATCCCCCTCACTGCCTATGCTAACCACTGGACTTCCACCCAGTGGCAGCGAGACTATGGAGGGGTGGCGACCACCCCCAGGAGAGGAGAGGAGAGGAGAGAAGAACTGCCTTCTGGCTTGCTCAATCCTGCTCTGACCCTTCTCCCCCATGCTGGCACCCAGATGACCTGAGTCCGTTCCCGAACCCGGTCGCTGGAGTAGCACAAAGTCAGGCATCCAGCACCTCTGCCCTCAGTGCCAATGGGTCAGCATCTCAACCTGCCCCTTGACCTAAGGGAGTTCGACTGAAGTTGAACAGTGAGGGAAGTCGAGGGACTGGGAGGAGCATGTTTGCTTCTGATCCTATGACTTGCGTTGAAGGCACTTGTCATGCCCATGGTGAGTTGGGTTCTCTCCAAAGATCTGGAGGGCCTGCTACATCTTCTGATAATCTTTAGAGAAGGACTCTAATGCCGGCCCCACCTTGAAGCAATGCCAAGATCGATGAGGAAAGAACAGTTACATACTTACCGTAAAGTACAGTTACGTAAGAACTTACAGTAACAGTAGATCTTCAAGAGAGGCTCTTGCAGTAGGTAATAACCTTGAGGACTGCACCCTCTGGCATCAGGACCACATGGAAACTTTAGCTAGCAGTGTGTGATGGGGAACCGCCTACCCGACATCATGTGACAGACTTCAGCGTGACCCTATATAGTGGGTGGTCCCCACACCCACCCTCCAGTTCTCCCGCTGAAGACCCAAGAAGGTGCAGCAGGAGAAGGAGTTTACTCCTGGAGCCGAAGAAAGTCTATGTAGAAAAGTAGCAGCAGAAGCAGGGGGAAGGTGGGAAGGAAAAAGGTACCTACTGCAAAAGACTCTCTTGAAGATCTACTGTTACAGTAAGTTCTTACATAACTGTACTATCTTACTTCAAGAGGGCTCTTGCAGTAGGTAATAATCTTGAGGACTGAGTCCCAAGCAGTGTGACTCAGAAGAAAAACTGAAACACGGGAGGCATGAATAGATCTGAGAAAGGTAGACAAATCAGGGCAGGAGACACTGGAGAACAGCTAGACCAAAGCCTACCCTGCGCCTAGAGGCAATGTCCAGACTATAATGCTTTGTGAAAGTATGAACAGAACTCCTAGTAGTTGCAGCACAGATGTCAGTGGCTGACACATTCCTGAAACAAGCAGTAGAGGCAACCATGCTTCTGATAGAATGCCACTTAACCTCCTCCAGGAGGATTTTACCATATTTCTGGTAACAGAAAACAATACAGTTTGACAATAATTTGGATATACATTGTTTGGAAACTGCAGCACCTTCTCTTTTGGGTGCAAGGGAAACAAAAAGTTGGTCCGATTTCCGGACAGACGTCCTGTTAGTGTAATAATGCAGGGTTCTATGAACATCCACTGTATGGAGAATTGGGCCCCCCCCCCCCCGATTAGAATGCTCGGGGTAGTACACTGGAAGTTGAATTGCCTGGTTCAGCATAAATTCTGAAACCACTTTTGGTAAGAACTGAGGGTGGTATGAAGAGCATCCCAGTCTCTATGAAAAATTAAATAAGGCTCCTTACAAACTTAGGGCCTTAAGCTCAGAAATCCTTTGAGCAGAAGTGACTGCCACTAAAAAAGAGGGCTTTCCAGGACAAGTAGCGCATATCGCAGGATCCAGCCAGTTCAAACGGTGGCAGAGTCAATTTTTGCAGAACAAAATTAAGGTCCCAAGGTGGCGTGGGGCTGCACACCAGGAGGGGTTACAGGTGGAGGGCTCCTTTAAGGAAGGTTTTGAAAACCTCCAACTGAGCAACAGTTTTACCCTCCACCAGAATGTGGCAGGCAAAAACAGGTGCACCTTCAGAGATGAGTAGCTCTGGACTAGATTATAGAGGTGCAGAAGATACTCCATGATATGAGGAACTGGACATGAAAAGGGTCCTAACCCTCTGAGGTGGCCCAAATGGAGAAACGCTTCCATTTCATTGCATAGGTTGTCCGCGTAGATGGCTTTGTAGCCTCTACCAGGACCTGTGCCACTCTGGATGAGGCTCCAAATCATGAAGCAGCTATGTCTTGAGGTGCCACATGTGAGGGTGAAGGGATGTTAGCCCTGGATGGACCAGCATGCCCCTCTCCTGAGTCAGGAGATCTTGGCAGAGGGGCAGAGGAACTGGAGGTTCCACTGCTAGCTGCTGAAGAAGCAGAAACCAAACTTGGCGAGGCCTAAGGGGGGCAATCAGAATCATGTGTGCCTCTTCCTCAAAGAGCTTGAGCAGCACCCTCTGCAGGACCAGAAAGGGAGGGAAGGCATACAAAAACCTCCTCGTCCAGCAAAGAGATAGTGCGTCTTGCCAAAAAACACTATATCCTGAGGCGAGCAAGCGAAACTTGGGTAGTTTTGCATTGTATGGGGAGGTGAACAGATTCAAGTCCGGCCAATCCCACAGGTAGAAAATGTGGTTGACCACCTCTTGCTTGAGCTCCCACTCATGGGCTCTTACTCTGGTGTGGCTGAGACTGTCTGCTAGGATATTTTGCATGTCTGGAACATGAACTGCTGTGAGGTGAATCTGATGCAGGACTGCCCAGTTCCACACCTGCATCACTTCCCTGCAGAGAGGATACAAGTGGGTGTCTCCTTGCTTGTTGAGGAACCAGACTGCACACATATTGTCTGACTGAACCAATAGTGTGCCCTGATGGGGAAAGTTCTGGAAAGCTTGAAGGGTGTACAGAACCGCTCTCATCTACAACACATTTATTTGTGGGGAGCGCTCTAACTGGGACCACTGACCCTAAGTTTTGTGATTCCCCAAGTGAGCACCCCAAACCATCCCTGATGCATCTGTGATCAGAGTCTGGGTGGGAGGAGGGGACTGAAAGGGGACCCCTTTGGTGAGATTGTTGAGATCCTGCCACCATAAGAGAACCCTCTGCATCGAATCAGAGACCATGACCACATGGTCCAGGTCATCCAGACTTTAATCCCACTGTGCTCTGAGCATCCACTGTGGGTTTCACATGTGAAGCATGGCTAAAGGGATAGTGGGAATGGCTGCTGACATAAGGCCCAGCAGACGAAGAATTGACCTGGCCAAGACCTTTCTGCTGGAGGCTACCAAATGAACCTGCCTCTGCAAGGTGTCCACCCTGTCCAGAGGGAGGAAAGCCATACCCTGTACTGTATCCATGACAGCTCCAAATAAATTAGAGGCACTGGGAAGGGACAAGCTGAGATTTTGGGAGGTTCACAGTGATCCCAACTGGCATAAAAAGATCCAGGGTAACAGAGAGGAAGATTTCCAACTGCTCCCTCAATGGGGCTGACAGGAGCCAGTTGTTAAGATACGGGAACACACAGTGGCCCTGAAGCCTCAGGGCCACCACCACTACCGCCAGGCACTTGGTGAAAACCTGAGGTGCCGAGGACAGGCCAAAGGGGAGGGCCTTGAACTGGTAATGCTCCCCCGAGAGGCAAACCAGAGGTAGTGGAGTTGGGCCTGAAAGATTGGGATATGCAGGTAGGCATCTTGCATGTCCAAAGCGCAGAGCCACTGTCCCTCATGCAGGAGGGGCAGCAGACCTGGGAGGGTCAGCATTCGAAACCTCTTATACTCTATGTACAGGCTTAGAGCAGTGAGATCCATAATGGGACACAAGAAAAAATTACTCACCTTAGTAATTATGTTTCTTCTAGTGGAGTCTTGCTGTATTCTGACTATTGCAGTTAGCCCCAGCCTTTAAACTGCCCCAGAGAACAAAGGGTTAACTTTTCTATGCATAGCATAGAATGTTCATCTCGAGCTCGGCTGAAGCCTCTGCCTGTTGTTATTTGAACTGTAACCGTCAGATCTTTACGAGCAATAAACTCACTAGGTGTTCTGTGTGGAAACTGTAAATTTTTACCAGCCAACTGGCAAATATATAATGTTTTTGGTTCTCAAAGGAAGACTCAAGTCAGGAAACCCAAAAACAAAAACACATCCAAAAAACAACATTCCACCCAAAGAAGAAAGAGGGTGTAAAATGGACACCCCTAGGGTGCCAACACTGCTCCTGCCCACCCACATCCCAAAAACTAGGTTCTGAGAGGGGAGGCGGGGGGGAGGTCAGAATACAGCAATATTCCACTAGAAGAAACATAATTACTAAGGTGAGTAATTTTTTTCTTCAAACAACATGAAGTCTTGCTGTATTCTGACTATTGCAGACTACCAAGCAATACCTCCATGGAGAAGGGACAGAACCTACTTTGGAAATAGGCTCTGAAGTACTGCTGTGCCAAACCGAGCATCACTTCTAGCCTGGATATCCAGAGAGTAATGCTTGGTGAAAGTATGGACTGTTTTCCAGGTGGCTGCTTGACAAATTTCTAAAAGAGGAATATCCCTGGCAGCAGCCAGGGAAGGAGCTGTACCTCTTGTGGAAAGAGCCCTCAGGCCTGAGGGTGGAGGTCTACCCAGTTTTTCATAGCAGAATTGTATACAAGAAACAATTCACCTGGCAATTGATCTCCTAGTGGCAGGTTTGCCCTTACCCACTTCTCCATAAGTGAGGAACAACTGGAAGGATTCAAACCTGTGACCCTTGGTATGCTCTATGTAGTAGCTAAGGGCTCTTTTAACATCAAAACTGTGCAGCCTCCTCTCTCCCGAGGAAGAAAGATCAGTGAAGAAAACAGGGACAGATACAGACTGGTTGAGGTGGAAATCTGAAACCACTTTAGGCAAGAACTTTGTGTTAGTTCTAAGGACCACTTTGTCTCTGTGGAATGAGATGAAATCAGATTCCACTTACAGGGTTTGCAATTCACTGATACGTCTGGCAGAAGTAATGGCCTCCAAAAACACAGTTTTCCAAGTCAAGTACTTAAGCTCTGCTGAGGACAAAGGTTCAAAAGGGGGTTGCATAAGCTGAGCAATGCAAATATTAAGGTCCCAAGCAGGAGCGAGGATCCCTAAAGGGGGGGGATTGGTGTGAAGCAATCCCTTGAAAAACTTTACAGAATACAGGATGGGATGACAGAGAGGAAGACTTGCCTACAGACAGGAAAGCAGAAACAGCTGCCAAGTGTACCTTGAGGGTAGCTGGTCTGAGACCTAGGCCATTAAGATGGACCATATAATCCAGAACCGTAGGCAGTTCAGCAGAGTCTGGAGAAATATTCTTCTTAGAACACCAAATGCTGAATCTTTTCCATTTGGAGTTGTAAGTCTTTCTGTTGGAAGGCTTTTGAGAAGCCTTAAAGATATCTAGAACCCCTTGGGAAAGAAGCAGATCTGCAAACTCTAACTCTTCAAGAGCCAAGCCTTGAGATTGAGAGACTGAAGATTCAGGTACCAAATCCTCCCCTGAGAGGATGTTAACAGGTTGTAATTCCTGGGAAGAGACAGGGGAAGATGGACTGTTAGGGACAGCAACAAAGGATACCATGGCTCTTGCCCAGTCTGGAGCAATCAGAATCACTTTGCATGGTTGTGACCTTATCTTGACTAACACTCTGAACAAGAGAGGGAAGGGGGGGAAAGCATACAGAAATCTCCCTTCCCAGTTCAGAATCAGAGCATCCAGGGGAACTGAGCCCAAGACTTGGGGTCTGCAACAAAAGAGAGGAAGTTGGTGATTGTCTGGGGCTGCAAAAAGATCTATCTCTGGAGTGCCCCATCTTGAGAAAATCACTTTCAACACCAGAGGATCTAGGGCCCATTCGTGATATTCCTGGGATATTCTGCTCAGTGCATCTGCTAGAACATTGTCCTTCCCTGGGAGGTGAACTGCTATCAGAGGGGTTTGCAGGGAATAGGCCAGGGACCACAACTTCATTGCTTCTGTGCACAAGGCCAAAGACCGAGTGCCTCCTTGCTTGTTGATGTACCACATGGTGGTGGTGGTGTCTGTTCTGACCTGAATCACCTTGTTCTTTACAGATTTGGAAAAAGCTTGTAGTGCCAGAAACACTGCTCTGAGTTCCAAGAGATTGATGTGAAGCAGAGATTCCTGAGGTGACCACAGTTCCTGGGTGGTAAGATCCCCCCAAATGGGCTCCCCAGCCCAGCAGGGAAGCATCTGTGGTGAGGATCACTGAATGAGACTGAGTGACAAATGGAACCCCTTGTCTCAAATTGTCCTGATCCTGCCACCATTGCAAGGCTTGGATCGAGGTTGAGTTACTGGAATTAGTTTGGTAAGGAATCCTTTCTTTGGGACCAAAAAGCTCTTAAGTGGAACTGAATGTCCCTCATTTGGAATCTTGCCCCCTGGACCACTGCTGTGGAAGCTGCCATGTGGCCCAGTAGTTGAAGGAAATGCCTTGCTGGTTGAGAGACCTGAAGTCTGAATGAAGAGGCCAGTTCCATGAGGATCCTTGCCCTTTCCAGGGGAAGGAAGGCTCTTGCTTTTACTGTATCCAGTTCTGCACCTATGAGGGGTGAGGAGCTGCACTGGTTCGAGAACTGACTTTGGTAGGTTGAGAAGGAATCCTAAAGAAGTGAGCACTTGCTGGGTCACTTGCAGGTGTGACTTGACTTGGTCTGGAGACTGACCTACTATGAGCCAGTCGTCCAAGTATGGGAAAATGGAAATCTTTTGTCTTCTTAGGAAGGCAACAACTACTGCCAGGCACTTTGTGAAGACCCTTGGGGCTGATGTTAGGCCAAAGGACATTGCTCTGAATTGATAGTGGCCTGAGGGCAACTCAAACCTGAGGTACTTTCTGTGGGAGCACTTGATGGGAATGTGAAAGTAGGCATCTTTGAGGTTCAGGGAGGCTAGCCAGTCCCCTGGCCTTAGAGAGAGAATGATAATTCCCAGAGTGACCATCTTGAACTTTGGCTTTAAAAGATGTTTGTTCAGATATCTTAGGTCCAGGATGGGTTGCCACTCTTCTGTCTTTTTGGGGGTTAGGAAGTACCTGGAGTACAATCCTTTGCCCCTGTGTAGGGTGGGAACTCTCTCTCTATAGCTCTGAGAGCTAGGAGAGAAGAAACCTCTGCCTCTAGGGCAAGGGTCTCTGAGAGATTTGCAGGTGGAAAAGATCTGGCTCTCATCTTGGGAAATTTTATGAAGCTGAGAACCAGTCCCTGACTTACTACTTCCAGGACCCACTTGACTGATGTAAGATGCATCCAGTCCTGGACAAAGTAAGCCAGCCTGCCCCCTACTAGTATAGGGGAATCGACCCGGGAAGGGGCTTTAGGCTGAGGGGTGGATGCAGGCCTGCTCATCTCCCTTCTGCCTCTCCCTCGAAAGAAACTCCTCTGCAAAAAAGAAGAAAAAGAGGCCTGAGCTTGGTAAAAAGGCCTTTGGAAAGGCCTGCCCCTGCCCCTGGACTGCTGCCTTTGAGGAGTTGCTTGCCCTTCTTTGGCCTGAGCACTCCTGTAAGTGGTCCTGTATTCATCCATTTTCTTCATGTAATTCTCTGTCTGCTCCCCAAACAGAGAATTACCAACTACAGGAAAATCCATGGCCTTGGCCTGGATATCCTGTGAGAGGCTAGTACATCTGAGCCAAGCCATTCTCCGAAGAGCTACAGATGTAGCCATGACTCTTGATGATACATCATTGAAGTCCACAGCAGCATGAAACTGTACTTTCGATGCCTCAATCCCATCTGCAGCCACCTGCTCCAGCTCCTTGGCAAGCTGGATAGGAGCCTGTTTAGCCAGTGCCAGTACAGTGTCCCACCTGGACTTGTGGTACCTGGCTGCATAGGCTATATAATTAGCCTGCCTGAGTCCTAAGGATGATGCCATGTACTGCTTCTTTGCTATGGCATCAATCTTCCTGGAGTCCTTGTCCGGGGGGGGGGTGATGCCAAGGGAATGTTTGCCTTATCACAGGCAGCAGCCTGTACAACCCCAACATGGCTGCATTGCTGAAAAAGGAACTCCATGTCTGAGCCTGAGAGAGTGTACCTCTTGTCCATTCTTCTGTCCACAGGAGGTATAGAATTGGGAGACTTAAGTATTTTCTGTCTGTTTCCAAAAGGATTTGTGGAGGGGAACAGACAGTCTCCTGGACTCTGGGATGTCCATCATCTCAACATAATCAGGCACCTCCTGATCCTCTACTGCCTCCTCCACAGGAAGCTAGAGGGTATCAGCCACCTTTCTGTAGAACATGTAGTGTGAAGGGGACTCATAAAGCCTAGGAGGAGAAACACCTGAAGGTCCGTCTGGGGAGACGTCTGGGTCAATAGGCACATCCAGACTTTCACCATCACCATAATCATCCTCATACTCTCCCTCCTCCTCAAACTCCGGTTCCTAAAATTCTTCCAAGGTATAATCCGGAACCGGGGGAACCGACTGAACCGAGCCCCTGCCAGATGGTGCCAGTTCGGTCGGAACTGATCGAAGCGACTCCATAATCCTGATTGCTTTGGCTATCTCATCGGTGGTCGGAGTATGAGATTCTGGGTCCGAACCGGTCGATTCGTCTTTTCTTTTTCTTTTTGTTGGAACCGATTCCTCGGAATTGGCTCTCCTTTTGCCCGAAGGAGTATCACCCTGGTCAGAGGGCATTCCTTCTGGTTCGGTCAGAATCGAACCGGGCTGGCCATCCGGGTCAGCGGACTTCTTGGCCTCCCTTTCCCTCTGTCTACCTAATCTCTTTTCCAGGGTAGATTAGGGAAAATTCTTGCAAATTTTGCAGTATGAATCGAGGTGGTCAAACCCCAGACAATAAACACAGGTGGTGTGGGGATCAGCCTTAGCAAAGACCTCCCCACACACACTGCAGTGTTGAAACCCAGTGGGCCCGGGTTTTTTTCTTGGGTTTCTCAGACATGGCCAGCCTAACCAAAACGTACCCTTTTTGGCAATCCGCCAGGCAAGACTCCCCTATCGGTTCCTGACCATGTCATGGGTCTTGGAAAAAAGCATACTTAAAACCCGTTTTTAGAACCGATACGGACCGGTAACCACACATTAAAGTAAAGTACAAGTTTTACCTCAATGTGATCGGTTCAGCCGAACTCATCCACAGTTTACAAGTTCCACACAGAAAACAGAACAAAAACCTATCTAGTACTCACGGTACCACAGACAGAGACTTGAACTGACTATGCGGAAACAACAATTCGGTAGAAACCGACCGAAAACCGACACTTCAACCGACTTTTGAACCAAGCAGCAGGAGAAATCTCTGGAGCGACTGTTCAATGAGGCGGAGTAAAGAATCTGACGGTTGCAGTTCGAATAGCAACAGGCAGAGGCTTCAACCGAGCTCGAGATGAACATTCTATGCCATGCATAGAAAAGTTAACCTTTTGTTCTCCGGGGCAGTTTAAAGGCTGGGGCTAACTGCAATAGCCAGAATACAGCAAGACTTCATGTTGTTTGAAGTTTCCCGTATTTTTGGGGACCAGGAAGGAGAGGGAGTAAAAACAGGTTACTCACCTGTAACACTAGTTCTAGGAATGATATATGTTGTTCATCCACACTGTTTGGCATGTCCTTTCCCTTTAAGAATCTTGCCGGAAGGTCTTTAAGCTGGCTCCTCCCACCCACCCGGGTGGTATATGCCTCAGCTCCACCCCTTGACACCAGATCTTGCCCACTGGAAGCATAGGTTGTGCGTCAAAGCTGGGGAGGTTGGGTGGGTTCGTGTGGATGAACAACATATACCACTCCTAGAACTACTGTTACAGTTGAGTAACCTGTTTTTCTAGGATCGCGGATATTTCTAGGATCATGGATATGTTGCTCTATCCACACTGTTTGGCAGACTCCAAGCAGTTCTCTGGGAGGAGGGAGGCAAGGTGCACACCCCCTGTATACTTACGTGGGGAACAGAGATCGGAGAACTGAGGCCCCAAAACCAGCATCCTGACATGACTCTAGGTTGATGTGGTAGTGGGTAATGAAGGTGTTTGATGTCTTCCAGGTAGCAGCCCTGCAGATTTCCTGGATAGGGATGCCCCTGGAAGCAGCCACTGATGCAGAAGTATGGCAAGTGGAGTGAGTTCTTATCCCCATGGGAGGCTCCTTGTCTACCAACCGGTAGCAGAGATCGATGCAGGATGTAATCCATCTGCAAATCATCCACTTTGCTGCGGGTCTGCCAGGTGTGGGTTCAGCGTAGTTGACAAACAGCTGGCGAACCTCTCCCCGAACTTCAGTCGTCCACTCTTCATAAGAGAGCGCTCGTCTCAGGTCCAGAGTTTGGAGCCTGTACTTGGTATTCAAGGTGTAGTTCGGATAGAGCGCAGACAGAGTTAACACCAGGTTAAGGTGAAACTCCAACACCACCTTCGGGAGGAACTTTGGGTGGGGGCGCAAGACTACCTTGTCCCTGTGGAAGAACAGGTAAGGAGACTCCACCAAGAGCGCCTGGAGCTCCCCAGTCCTTCTGGCTGACATGATAGCCACCAGAAAGGTGGTCTTCCATGATAGATGTGACATCTCACTCCTGTGCATCGGGTCAAATGGCTTGCCCATGAGCTTTGCCAGTACCAGCAGTAGATCCCACAGAGGTGGAGGTTTACGCTCCTGAAGGGATATGTGGTTGAGGCCTTTAAAGAAATGACAGACCACCTTCCCCTATGCTACTGTCTGCTGACTGGCCAGCACCTGATAAGCAGAGATGGCTGCCATGTGTACCTTAAGTGTCATGGACCAAAGACCACCCTTGGACAAGGGCCAAAGGCAGTCGAGGGTACTAGCCACTGGACAGGACAAAGGGTCCAAGCCCTTGCCCTGACACCAAATGGAAAACCTTTTCCATTTGAAGGCATAGCACCTCCTGGTCAACTCCCTCCTGGATGCTTCCACTACTGTGAGCACATCCGAGAGACCCAAAGCCTGGAACTCTAGTTGCTCAGGAATCAGGCTGTCAAGTGCAGGGACTGAAGGTCCAGATAGAATGCCTTCCCCTGATTGACTGATAACAGGTCCAGGCATATTGCAAGATGCCTTGGAGGCCTGGAGCTGAGACTGAAGAGATCTGGATACCAGAACTGGAGAGGCCAGTCTGGGGCTACCAAGATCACCTGTGCCTTATCCCTCCTGACCTTGAGAATCACCTTGTGAACCAAGGGAAGTGTAAGGAAAGCACAGAAGAGGCCTGGGTCCACGACCTTTGAGAAGGCATCCCCCTGCAGCGAGCCCTGCTGAGGGGGTCGAGCATGAAACAGCCCCAGCTTTGCATTCTCCCTGGAGGCAAACAGATCCACCTTCGGTTTGCCCCAGTAGGAGAACAGGTTGTCTACTACCTCTGGATGGAGAGACCACTCGTGGGATGTCTCACCCACACAGCTGAGAGCATCTGCCAGTTGGTTTGAGGCTTCTGCCACATGGATGGCTAGGAGATCTGCCTCCAGTCGGCTCATGAAGGTCCAGATGCAGAGCACTTCCCTGCACAGCAGTCGGGAGTGCGTGCCACCCTGTTTGTTGAGATAGTACATGGTCGTGGTACTGCCTGTCTGGACTTGCATTACTTGACCCCGAAGGAGTGGAGTGAATGCTGACAGTGCCAGTCTGACTGTTCAGAACTCCAGCAGGTTGATTTGATATCATGATTCCTCGGGGGTCCGGAACCCGTGGGCTCTATGATTCCCCATGTGGGTACCCCAGCTGTGAGAGAGGCATCTGTTGTGAGAATGACCATCGACTCGGGATGGACAAATGGGATCTCTTTCTGCAGGTGTCCTAGGATGGTCCACCATTGGAGAGCATCCCACATCTTCTGGGTCACAGTGACCAGCTGGTAGAAGTGACCATGACGCTGAGTCCACTGGCTGGCCAGCTCCCATTGAAGAGGGTGCATATGCCACCAGGCCCATTGGACCATGGTGGTGCAGGCTGCTATGTATCCAGAAGGCACAGAAAGTCCCGGGCAGGGCGCAAGTGCCCAGCCAGAAATGATTGGACAAAGGAGGAGAGAACCTCTACCCTGTCCATCAGGAGCCAGGCTCTGGCTCGGCAAGAGTAGAGCTCTGCCCCAATGAAGCATATCACCTGTGAAGGTACGAGTTCTGGCTTGGTCTCATTGACCAAGAGACCAAGAGTGGTGCAGGTCTGGAGGGCCAGATCTGTGGACCTCTCCACCTCCTGTTTGGAGGAACCTGCTAAGAGCCAGTCATTGAGATAGGGGTAAACTCTGACCCCTCAACGCCGAAGATGGGCCGCCACCACTGCAATGCATTTAGTGAAGACCCATGGGGCTGATGACAGGCTGAACAGCATGGCTCGGAGCTCAAATAGGGCTTCTTTTGCTCAGAAGCGAAGGAACCTTTGGTGAGACAGACAGATCGGGATGTGAAAGAATGCATCCTGAAGATACAGAGAGCAAAACCACATCCTGCTTGAGAGATGGTATGATCTGGGACAGAGTTACCATCCTGAATGTGCGTGACCTGAGGAAATGGTTCAGGTCATGCAGATCTAGAATGGGGCACCAGCCCCCTCCTTCCACTTCAGGACCAGGAAGTACCTGGAAACAAACCCTGGGTTGACAGGGGGGTCCGTGACTCTGGTCACCACCTCCTTGCAGAGGAGTTGGGCAATGTCGTCTTGAAGAGCTGACTGAGTGTGTATGGACACCATTTCCATCTGTGGGGCACGGGCTCAGCTTGGAGAGTACTGCTTGAATTCCAGAGGCAGACCCTGGCTGACCACTTCTAAAACCCACTTGCCTGTGGTAACAGCAGACAAGGTGGAAAGAAAGTGGTGGAGCCGGACCCCCATGGGAGGACCCAGAGCTTGTCTGACAGGTATGGGGATGGCCATCCCTATCCCATCACTGAGCAGGCTTGGAGGAAGAGTATCCAGATTGGGGACCACCTCAGCCCTGTCCTCCAGGTTTATGGGCCACTGGGGGCTTGGACTTGGGCCAAGGGCGCCATGGTTGTGCTTGCTGTTGCTGCCCCAACTGGAAATGGGGCTACTTGGCCGCAGGGGTAGAATGCTGAAATGGCTTCTTCTTCTGCTTTTTGGCACCCTGGGATTCCTTCTGTGCAGAAGTCACGGAGTCCGAGGTGGCATTGGACTTCTCGATGAATTGGAGGTGACCGTCCACACCTGAGCTGAAAAGGTCAGTACCCAGGAAAGGGATGTCCAATAGCTTGTGTTGGGTGTCTGCCATGAAGGTGGAAACCTGTAACCAAGCCCTGCGGCACATGACAACCACGGCTGCCACCAAGCAGGCGCAAGAGTCCTCAAGATCCAGAGCCATCTGGAGTTGCTGCTTCACAACAGCCCGACCCTGGTCATGGACCTGCTTGACTATGGTCTGGAGGTCTGTGGGGAGGTGAAGTAGAACCTCATCAAGAGAGCCCAGGAGGGCATGAGAGAAGTGCACCATGATGATGGCTGAGCCTGCCTGACAAAGGCGCAGTGAAGAAATCCCATAGACTTTCCTGGCAGAATGGTCCAGTTTTTTTGACTCTTTGTCCAGGGGTCTATCGGTGTCTCCCGAGTTACCCAAGTGCCTGAACACAGATTTGGTCACCAAACCCTCTGCAGAGGGGTGCTCTGTGAACCCTGAAAAGGACCCGATAGGCACTGCTTACTTGCAGGCCATACAGGCAGACGGTGCAGGGCACAGGAGGTAGGGTGCTGCCATAGTGCCAAGGCTGGACCAACAATGGCCTTGGTCCCTGGGAAGGTCTCCGTTGGTGAGTCCCCCCATTTGAGAATATCAATGAGGGGATATTCAGTCCATTTCTGGACAGATTCAAGAGGCATCCCCGTGGATTCGGAGATGAGACAGAGGATGCCCATAAAGGAAGAGGGACCTTCCTCCATCGAGAAACTACTGACCGATTCCTTGTCCAGGGGATGGGAATGAAGGTCCGAGTCCTCAGACTCTGAGAAGTCCAGATAAACTGGCCCGCCATCAGAGTTTCCTTCCACCCACCTAGGATGGTCAGGAGTGAAGGTGACAGAAAGCTTATGCGGAAGGCCCAGAACATGCCGAGACTCTTTGGAAGGAGCCCCTGAAGGGGGCTGTTTGGGTGGCAGTTCCACCAGGATTGGTGGAGAGGTTGATTCTGTCCAAACTGGAATGGTCTTGACAGGCTCCGAAGGAGGAATCGTGCGGGTTGGCTCCGGAGGAGTCAGCTTCGGCCTAGGGGGCGACAGTCAAGTAATGGCCAGAGTAGAAGCTGGAACCAACTTCTGGCTGGACATAATCAGCTGCTGCCACATTAAGTCTTTGTTGTGTTGACAGAGTTTCCGTCAAAGCCTCTCCTCATGTGAGGAGGATGAAGAAGAATGGTGGCAGCGCAGCTATTTTCAGCGCTTGTGCACCTTCTTCGGCCTATCAGTTGAAGTGGTCCGAGACCTTGACCTAGATTGTCGGGGAGACCAACGGGGTTGTTCAGAAAGTGCCGGGGAGGACTGCAGCTCCTCTGGGTCAGGGACCGGGTCTCTGATGGGATTCCCAGCAGGCTGGATCCCCTTTTTGGTGACAGTCAGGACCGGTGTCCTGAATAAGGAATTGTCAGCCTCACTGGGCAACAACAGGTCGACTGGGGCGAGAATGATCTTAGCCATATCATTGTCCCAAGGACACAATCTTGACTGAAGTTGAGACAGGTGATTACTGGGACCGAGATCTCTCATGATCCCAAGAACGTCGTCAGTGAGACGAAGTTTCCCTCGGTTCCTTGCCCTTTTTACGGGACTGAGAAACATGTGTGCCCAAGAGCCCCTCGCCCTTGGTGGGAAGGGACTGACACATTTCCCGAAAGGAACCAGAGAAGGTGGAGCCCAAGTTGAGTGGTACGAAGAAGGACATCGAGGACCGATCTGTGGCCTGAGCTACTTCTTCCTCAAAAGTCTTCATTTGTTCGAGTTGCTGCCCCGCAGCCATGGAGACCGCCCATTGGTCTTCCTTAGATTTGACTAGCGGATTCCGTTTCTCCAGCCTGCCTGGTTGAAGTCATGAGAGATGATCATCTAAGACATTCGGGTGAAATGCACGGCACATCTCACAGGACTGAGTGTCATGGCCGACACCCAGGCAGTACACGCACATGGCATGCGGGTCGGTGCAAGACATCTTTTGACCGCACGGGCAGTGGCAGAAACTGGGTCAGGATTTATCCTCCATAGTGGTCAATATCACAAAGCAATTTGCTGCAACTCTAAAGAGTTTAAGTAAATCCATGGATTTGAAAGCCATGGTCTACAAAACGCGAGAGTGGTAAGGAGGGAACCTGTATCTTCCAGTGGAAAGAAAGATCTGGCATCAAGGGGTGGAGCCGAGGCATATACCACCCAGGTGGGTGGGAGGAGCCAGCTTAAACACCTTCCAGCAAGATTCTTAAAGAGAAAGGACATGCCAAACAGTGTGGATAGAACAACATTAGCCACGATACTAGAATACCCCATTCCTATCTTGGTTGGATGGAACAGGCTGTATTGCTTCTTTTTGTAACAGAGCCTCAATTTCTTCTCTTAATAGAGAAATGTGTGCCTTTGGATAGTGGGACACTACTGGGGGCCTGTCTGGAGGTTTTTCCCAGAAACTCCAGAGTGTGGCCCTGTCCTATAAACTGAAGGACCCATAAGTCGGTGGTTACTGCCCTCCACCCTCACAGATGACTGGTGAACCTTCCACCCACCGGCTCCCCTGATGGACGTGGAGGAGGGAGGGCAGACTGCAAGTTAAGCGAGGGAGGGGGGCTTAGGGAGAGCTGCACCTGAAGCTCTCTGGGCCTTTGCAGGAGGGGTGGCTGTGGCCAACAGAGCCTGACATTTGGGCTGATGCCTGACCATCTGCTGCCATTTTGTCTGCCACTTTGCTTGGTGAAGAAAAGGCTTTTTGGCCTGAAACTTGGGGCAGTACATAGTATGGACCGACCTGAAGGCATTGCCCTTATCCTGCAGGCTGGTGATGATGTCTTGAGCATCATGCCTGAAGAGGACTGATCCTCTGAAGGGAGCATCCTGGAGGGCCGTTTGCATGTCCTGTGCCAGATCAGACACCCTTAACCAGGAGAATCTCCTGAAGCTAACCACCATAGCTGCACCCCTGGCCAAGGAGTCCACCGCATCTTAGGTGGCCTGGAGAGAATGTCTGCATGCCACTTTGGTGGACCTAATGAAGTCTGCCAGAATGGATTTTGACTCAGAGTTTGGCAGTGCTTCAATGGTCTGCTCCAGCTGATTAAACAGGGATTTTTGGTAGACCGACATATGGGATACACAGTTCGAGGCATGCATGGCCAGTGTTGATAAGGAATAACATTTCCTCCCAAATTGGTCCAGCTCTCTCGACTCCTTGTCAGGAGGACAGGTGCTCATATGTCTTGGCTTGGAGGACTTATCATGGGCCACAGCAATTACCACAGAGTCCGCCTTAGGATGGACACGAAGGTGGTCTTTCCCCTCTGGTGTATGGTATGTCCGGTCGGCCTTCTTAGCTACCACCAGTATCAAGGAGGGCATCATCAAGATGGTGAAAGCCAGGTCCTCATGCGGTTCCAGCCGGGGCAGGGGGTGAAGATAGGAGTTCTCCTGCATATCCAGATGCTCTGCCAGCCTTTGGTGTTTTGGGTCATGAGCACTGGACTTTCAGTCATAGACTTATGCTATTTTCTTGAGCAGGTCCGTGAAAGAGGGGTCCTCAGGTGGGGATTTAGGGGACTCCTTAGGCTAAGGCTCCCCGGGAGGAGGAGTCTTAAAACCTGACACCACCGAGGAGGAGGAGGAGTCAGAATCAGAGTCTGGATGTGAATCAGAGGACCAGATGACATGGTGGGCTGGTTCCCAGGGTTCAGGAGGTGCTCTCTCCTACATCCAGCATGACATTGGCTCCTTCTGAAGGTCCAGTGTTGGAGGACGTGTGGGCGCAAGGGCTCCTGGGAACCTCTCATGGAGATTGTCAGCTATCCAGCTCTGACACGAGCTGGGCCTTAGTCTCAGAGCACCAGGACTGGAAGACAACCCTAAAGTCCATCGGGGCCTGAGGAGGAGGCTGAGGCGGGGGGAGCTACCGCTACTGTTTTTCTTACTAATTGCACTCCATCCCACCCTAAGCCAGTTCTACTTTTATAGCCAATGGATTTGACTGACAACAGGAACTTCCTGTTTGGCAGTAGGAAGGGAAGTATCATAGAGAAACATTAGTTTTGTCAACCCTGAAGGAAAAAAGTAGCTCTTTCTCCCCCCCAAGCCACTGAAGGTCTGACTCTTAGCAAAGAAGAAGGAGACTGCTAAAGAATGCAGGATGTTGCTGTCCCAGAACAGGAAGGGTGAGAGTTGTAAGGAGAGGAGAGAGCATATAGAGCAACAGGAGGGGGGCACAAAATAAGACATGATGGGAGTGGTGCAGTGCAATGGCTGTGGGGCCGCAGTGTTCTGGGAGATGTTCTGGAGGCTGCTATGCTGCCCTATTTTCAGGCACCTCTCTGGTCTGAGGAAGAAGGTTGCCCATCTCCAGGCTGACCCAGCTAGGATTCGTGAAACCTCCTCCCCCACCCAGGGACCACCAGGGCCACTGCCGCTACCTCAGAGGTTGCCAAGAAAGAGGAGCAGCTGGACCAAGTTGGGCTCAGAGAGGGAGAGGGTGGTGGAACAGAGGTGTATCCCTCCAGATGTATCTCTCCACAGTTCATATGCTGTTCTGGCAGACAGTGGTTCCTCTATGGAGGCACCTGCAGTGGAGACCAAGGAGGATGCTGGGAACCTCCACAAAGGAGACCCATAGGAGGGTAGCGTGGGACCCCAAAGGGGAAGGAAACAACTCCTGGTGGGGGACTCAATCATTAGGAGGGCAGAAGTGGGGGAGGAAGGGGAGGAAGAGGAGAGGGAGGTAAGGTGCCTGCCCGGCACCACGGCTTAGAGAGACAGGAAGCAAATCCTCAGGATCATGGCAGCAGCTGCATGAGGGAGGGAGCTGGATGTCATTGTTGACCTAGGGACAAATGACCTGGCTGGGAATGGGATCAGAGCAGTACAAGAGGAGTTTGTAGATTTGGGGAGGGGCCACAGACAAGTAGCACATATGGTAAGCTTCTTGGAGGTGCTGCCTGTCTATGGCAAGGGTGATGCTAGGGTACTCCACACCATGGAATTCAATGAATGGTTGAAAAACTGGTGTAGAGCCCAGGGTTTTGGCTTCACTGGGGACTGGGGAGCCACCTGGAGGGATGCGGGCCTATACTGGCGCGATGGTCTGCATCTGTCCGGGGGGGGGACCAGGATCTTAGTTGATAGGTTTAAATGATCTTAGCAAGCATTTAAACTAGCCAAGGGGGAGGCACTGAGAAGGAACAGGGAAATCCCAGCCTCCCCCTACAAAACATGGTAATTAGTGAGGTAAACACCAAGGTAGAGAAGTCATTAGGGAGCAGGACAGGAGTAAATGTAGAAAAAAAGCAAAGGCAGTAAGGACAGGGATGGAGCTAAAATGGGTAAGGCCATCAAAAAATGGAGGGTGATGAGTACCAATGCCCATAGCCTGTGTAACAAGCTCCCTGAACTAGTGGCCTTAATGGAAGAGGGATGCCTGGATATTGTGGCAGTTACAGAAACATAGTACACAGAGAACCATGATTGGGATGTCAACATACCAGGATGCACAATCTACAGGAGGGACAGAGAGGGTAAAAGAGGAGGAGGAGTACCCCCATGTAAGGGAAGGGATCAAAGCAACAGAACTAAAGAGTAAACAGGAGCAGATGAGGCACTCTGGGTCACCCTGGAGACAGGAAATGGCACCACAATCCACATAGGGGTTATATACAGAACCCCATCTCAGGGGGAAGGAATGGACAAGGAAATGATAGAAGGCATTCTTAGAATGGCAGAAAAAGTGGAGATATTATTGATGGGGGACCCGAATATGCCAGATGTTAACTGGAACACCATTGCTGCAGGCACGTCCAAGAACAGGGTCATTCTTGATGCCCTACAAGGGGCATGCCTCAGACAGCTATTGGAACCCACTCAGGAGGGAACAATCTTAGACCTGGTACTCTCAAATGGGGATGGAAGAAGAATCTCAGATTTAGAAGTGGGTAGCCAGCTGGGAACAAGTGACCACCAAACAGTGTGGTTCACGATAAACACAGCCATAGAGTCAAGCCATACAAAAGCAAGAGTATTGGACTTTAGGAGGGATGACTGGGAAAATGAGAGAGTGCCTCAGAAAAGCACTAGCAAACAGGCAAGAAGGAGTGGTGGAGGAACAATGGGGAGTAATCAAAACAGCCATCACAGAGGCAGCAAGCCTTTGTGTGAAGCAAATCAACAAAACAAAGGAAAAAAAAACACTACGGTTCTCAAAAAAGGTGGCAGGGAAGATTAAGGAGAAAAGGATAGCATTCAGGAAATATAAGGAAACAAAGAAGGAGCAGGACAGAGAACTTTATCAGTTAAAGCAGAAAGAGGCAGGGAAGGCAGTCAGAATAGCAAAGGCCCAAACCGAGGAAAGGATAGCCAACTCTGTTAAGAAGGGGGGATAAGACTATTTATAGGTATATGAGGAAGCGAAAAAAGTCCAAGGGAGGGATACTGAGGCTTAATAAAGGAGAGGGAATGTGGGCAGAGGGTGCCAGTGAAAAAGCAGGAATACTGAACAAATCTTTCTGCTCAGTATTCACAATGGAAGAGGAGGGGGAGGTACCTAAACCAAACAAGAGAAACCAGTCCATTCACAGAAGAAAGGATTCTGAAAGAACTAGTAAAATTGAAGGTGAACAAAGCAATGGGGCCTGATGGGATTCACCCAAGAATTCTAAAAGAACTAAGGATAGAACTAGTGACACCACTGACTACTCTCTTTTTTCTTTTTGTGTTATATTTTTATTTGATTTTTCAAATACAGTACATACATACCATAATAAAACAGTAATGGATTACATGAAAAGAACTGGACAGTTCCATCTCTGCTTATAACACTGTTAAAATATATTAGTTGTTGTATAGTCCTTTATATTACTGTTTAAAAGAGAAAGAGAAAAATAAAAAAAAAAACAATGACAAATTCCCTACTACAAGACAAGTACCTTTCAAGCTTATTTGGACCTTTACAACAGTACTGTTATTGTAAGATTTAATACTTAAAGAAATGCACTATAACTGAATAAAGTAAAAGAAATGTATTAGAACTGAATAAAGTAATAAAAAACAAACTTTGCCTTGGTTCAAATATTCTGTTAATTGTGAAAATACCAGTTTTCTCCTAAAATATAGTTTAGTTAGCTAAGTCCTTTCATAGAAGAAAGGGTTCTGACAGAACTCCTAAAACTGAAGGTGGACAAAGCAATGGGGCCTGATGGAATTCACCCCAGAATTCTAAAAGAATTAAGGGGAGAACTAGTGAAACCACTGATTACCCTTTTTAACAAATCATGGGAGGATGGTGTGGTACCCGAGGACTGGAGGAAGGTGGATGTGATTCCCCTTCACAAAAGTGGGACCAAGACAGAGGAAGGAAACTACAGACCTGTCAGTTTGACCTCTGTGGTAAGGAAAGTGATGGAATCACTTCTGAAGGAAAGAATTGTTGAGTACCTAGAGGCCAGTGGGGCACAGAACCCTAGGCAGCATGGGTTCACAGCGGGAAGGTCATGTCAGACGAAACTAATTGATTTCTTTGACTGGGTGACCAAAGTAGTAGACCAGGGAGGGGCTGTGGACATGACCTACCTAGACTTTAGCAAGACATTTGACACAGTCCCACACAAAAGATTAATAGTCAAATTAACCAGCCTGGGAGTGGATCCCAGGGTGGTAGCCTGGGTAAAACATTGGCTGGACAACAGGACACAGAAGGTAATTGTAAATGGAGTCCACTCTGAAGAAAGAGGGTTACTAGTGGGGTACCGCAGGGTTCAGTACTGGGTCCAGTCCTTTTTAATGTCTTTATAAGTGACATTGCAGAGGGGCTGGAAGGAAAAGTATGCCTCTTTGCAGATGACACAAAGATCTGCAACAGGGTTCATACACAAGGAGGCGTGGAAAGGATGAGAAGGGACTTGGCAAGGTTGGAGGAATGGTTGGAAGTATGGCAGCTAGGATTCAATGCAAAGAAGTGCAAAATAATGCACCAGGGAAACAAAAACCCAGGGGAAGATTACACAGTGAAGAGGGGGTAGTAACAAAAACCAAAAGGAAAGGGACCTGGAGGTAATCATATCAGATGAACTTAAGGTTAGCAAGCAATGTGAGAAGGCAGTAGGGAGAGCTGGGGGTATACTAGGATGCATAGGGACAGGCATCACCAACAGAAAACAGGAAGTTGTTATCCCTCTGTACAGACAGTTGGTGAGACCCCATCTGGAGTACTGTGTCCAGTTTTGGAGACCCCATCTCCACAAGGATGTAGACAGGATAGAGGCAGTCCAGAGGAGGGCAACTAGAGTGGTGCAGGGTCTGCAAGAGAAGCCATATGAGAAGAGACTAAAAGAGCTTAATATGTATACCCTTGAGGAAAAGAGGGAGAGGGGGGACATGATAGAAACGTTTAAGTACCTCAGTGGAATCAACAAAGTCCAAGAGGGTAGCATCTTTGAGAAAAAGAGACGTGCAAGAACAAGGGGACACAATTTAAAGATGGGGGGGGCAGTTCAGGGACAATGTGAGGAAGTATTTTTTCACAGAGAGGGTAGTGGATGCATGGAAATGTCTTCCTGAGGAGGTTGTGGGGTCCAAAACTGTGGATAATTCAAGAATACGTGGGACAGACATAAGGCAATTCTTGTGGGGGGTAGGAAGAAATAGGCTGTTGGTTAACTAGGATCTGCGGCTTATCCTGTAGGTAGGGAAACAGGCAGACTAGGTGGGCCAAGCGGTCCTTATCTGCCGTCAAAGTCTATGTTTCTATGTAAGAAGTTAGGCATTAGCCTCTCCACTCTGTTGATTATAATTCCCATTGGCTCCTTAGTGGTAACCTATGCTGTCCAACCCTCCCTAAGGGTAGCTGCTTCTCCCAGCGATAAGGTCCAAAAGAAATTCTCCCATGTCTTCAAGAAGCTTACTTCTTTCCCTTTAAGTACATTTGTTAATCTAGCCACTGCCAGGGCTTATATGGCTAGACTCTTCCATTCTTCCACTGTTGGTACACTGTTAGTTATCCACAAATTCTGGATACTCTGGTGAGCCACAACCAGCAGGACTCAAATCCTCTTGGGGTGGAAATCCCAGTCCTCTCCCCCTTGTAAAGTCACCCTAAGGAGCAGGGAGCACAGGGAGAACTCCACAGGTTGGCCCTCCATCCAGGTTATCTCGTCTGCCATCCCCTGCCAATATTTTTGTATTCCCGGGCAGTGCAAATAATAATGCATCAGAGTACCCTGGGCACCTCTACATTTCGTGCATATGGGAGAGATGCCAGGTTAAAATTTATGCACCATATTAGGTGGATAGTACAATCTGTGGAGGAATTTAAACTGCATTTCTTTGAATTTATTGCATACCAATAATCCCATGTGGAATCTCAGTAATAGGTCCCAGTTGGAGTCAGTGATAGCAATTCCCAGGTCTTGTTCCCACCATCTTCAGATTTTCTGGGTTTCACCCTGAAAGTGGGATCTGTCTAACTTTGCTGCTCTTCCTATTAGCCCCCTCTCTTGCTTTATTGCCCCTAGTGTTTCTTGTTCTACCTGGACTATAGTGGAGCCACTATCCCTTCCCTTACTTAGGGTCTTCCAGTAGTAGCAAACCTGGAGATATCTGAAATGGCGGAAGATCCAAACCCCTTTGGATCTCTATGAATGTGTACATTTCATCCCTCTTGATTAAATCTCCCATGCACCTCACACCCTTCTCTTGCCAGGCTGTAAAGCCTTCATCTTCTAGGCCTGGCAGGAACTCTGGGTTACCCGCCACCGGCATTAGCATGGTGGTATCTCCTCCTCCACCCCTCTGGTTCTTAATAGCCTTCCATGCCTCCAAGCAGCTAACAACCATAGGGTTTGGGCTCTGCAGGCGCTTATAAGCTTGCAGGCCTGTTTTTCCTAGGTAGGCCGAGAGGTGACCTTCACAACCCTCCTCTTCTAAGTCAAGCCACTGTGTGGCCTCTCCCCTATTAACCCAATTGTGTAGATATCTGTATTGGGTTGCTAAATAGTACCCTTTCACATCAGGGAAATTGAACCCTCCTACTTGATTGTGGGTGTTTAATTTCCTTAAGACTTCTTCTTGGTTTTATCCCTTGCCAAATAAATTGTCCGAATCCTCTCTCTAAATTCTTAAAGAGCTAGTGTACTGCTTGGGATTAATAGTAATTTTTAGATGCAGTCAGCTGTCACTTCTTATATCTCAAGTATTTTTTCTTTTCCGTTTGTTAATTAGAAGATTTTCCACCTGGCAGTACTGGGATGATGCATGGAGCAGCACTCTCTCTGGAGGTAAAAAAAGCCAGTTCTGTTCCTCCCACTACATCGTCAGAAGTGAGACCAAACACCTCACAGCACCACAATCATTGCAGCCTGAGCAGTAACTACCAAGAAAAATGAAGGAAACTGCGACATCACTAGTAACCAGGGAGAGCCAGTCTCTGCTGATTCATGTGAAAGTGAAACCTGGCAGTGAGAAATGGTACTCATTGGTTACTAGCAATATCATAGTCAGTGCGATCTCAGTATTGATGTAGTGGAAGGAACAGAAATGGAAATGACGTACCTACCATAATTCTTGATCTTCTTGGACAAGTCTTCACCACTCATTCACACTAATGGGATCTGCGCTGGAGGCACTAGGACCCAGCGGGAGCCAATCTTTTTTGCTAGAGTGTTGACGCTGGAGATGGCGCCACGAGGTGTGGCACCACGAGCCTCTGCTCGTGCGGTAATGACTGTCCCAGCATCAACCCTCCAACCGCCTCAGTAACTTTTTTCCGAGGAGGTGCAGCGTAACTAACCTAGAAGGATAGCCTAACAAAAACCAGGCATAAGATAGTCCAGATGACCCATATAAGAAGGGTCAACAAAGAAGTCTTCACAGCCTAAGGATTGAGGGACTGAAGACCAATAGCAGAGGTGAGCTCGGGGGATGGTGGGTGGGCATGTGAATGAGTGGTGGAGACTCGTCTAAGAAGATCAAGAATTACAGTAGGTATGTCATTTCCATATCTTCCTGAACATAAGTCTCCACCACACATTCACACTAATGGGAGAGTACCGAGTTAATAATTCCCCAAAAGGGTGGCAGGAGAGACCAAGAGCTCACAATTTTAGGACAGAAGTCCATTAAGGATGGTCCTGCCAAATGAAAGATGTCATCTGGCATGGACATCCAGGGCATAGTGTTTGACGAAAGTATGCACTGAGCTCCAGGTGGCCGCATTGCAAATATCTGCGATGGGCACGATGCTGATTTCCGCTAGGGATGTCGCGACCACTCTAGTAGAGTGACCGTACACTCTGCCTTCCAGCTTAACCTGCTACATGGAATAACAGTGGCGAAGGCATGCCACCAGCCATGCTGAAATACATCTGATAGTGACAGGTTGACCCAGCCGGGTCTCGCTGAAGGAAACAAACAGTTGTTGAGCTTTGCAAAAATCTTTTGTTCTGTCTAGATAGAAACGCAAGGCTCTTTTGACATCCAAGGAATGAAGAGCACGCTCTCCTTCATTTTGGAAGTTCGCAAAATAAGTAGGAAGGACCAAAGGTTGGTTTAGATGGAATTCTGAAACAACCTTGAGGGAAACTTAGGATGAGTCCTAAGAACTACTTTGTCTTTATGAAACACAGTATATGGAGCATCTGTGACCAAGGCATGTATTTCAGAGACCCTGCGGGCCAAGGTAATGGCCACCAGGAAGGCCGTTTTCCAAGTGAGAAATTTTAACTCACAGGTAGCTAGAGGCTCAAAAGATTTTCGAGTGAACAAGTCTAGCACAAGATTAATGTTCCAGGCTGTGATCTGGACATCTGATAGGAGGTCTGGTATGTAGAATTCCCTTAAGAAACCTCTTAACTACTGGTAACTGAGCCAGTGACAAGGAAGGTACTGGCTCATGATAAGCTGAAATGGCACAAAGGTGAACTTTGACAGTAGAGTATTGCAGACCTGAATTTGAGACGTCCAAAAGGTACTCTAGAACTGTATCTGGTGGGCAGAAAAAAGGGTTCAAAGAGGATTTTGCAGACCAGAGCGAAAAACGCTTCCATTTGGCTGTGTAACTTTTCCTAGTGGCTGGCTTGCACGCAGCCAGAAGAATAACAAACTCTGCAGGAGACGTTGAACCTGTTCACTTCTATCTCTTCAGGAGCCAAGCGTGAAGGTGAAGCGATCTCAGATTGGGATGGACCACAGGCCCGAGTCAGAAGGTTTGTCTGAAGGGGAAGCGGTTTCAGAGGGGTTTCCGACATACTGTTGAGTAATGGAAACCATATCTGTCGAGGCCAGAAGGGAGCAATGAGGATCATTTTGTCCCTATGAGACTCGAACTTGAGAAGTACTCTCTGAATTAGAGGAAGGGGTGGAAAGGTGTATAGAAAGCGTTTTGTCCACTGCAGCCTGTATGCATCCTGACAGAAAATGCCAGGCCCTGGATTTCTGGAGCAGAAGAGAGGCAGTTTTGTGTTGAGTGGGGATGCAAAAAGGTCCAGGTCTGGAGTTCCCCACTCTGCGAATAGTGACTGAACTATGGCTGAGTCGAGAGACCATTCTTGAGGATCTGTCTCTGTTCTGCTGAGAAGGTCTGCCAGTTCGTTCTGCACTCCCGGCAGGTAGACCGCATGAATTAGAGCCTTGTGCTCCAAGCACCATTCCCACACCCTCATCACTTCCCTGCATAAGGGGTAAGAGTGAGCACCGCCTTGCTTGCTGATGTAATACATCACTGCTTTGTTGCCCGTTTGAAGGAGAATGTTCTTGTGACAGAGAATGTCCTTCAAAGCTCGGACGCATGAAGGACGGCTCTCATTTCTAAGACATTTGTGTGAAGCTGGGACTCGTGCTGAGTCCATGTTCCTTGAGTGTGGAGAGTCTGACAGTGAGCTCCCCACCCCATCAGGGACGCATCCGTGGTAATGGAAATCTGGTGATCCAGAGGAGCAAAGTGATACCCCTCCAGAAGATTGTCCTGTTGCGACCACCAGGTGAGTGATCTCTTCAGAGGTTCTGTCACCTTGATGAGAAAGAACTGAGGGTGAGTGGTCAGGGACTACTGAGTACTGAGCATCCACTGAGAGGTTCTAATGTGAAGATGTGCTAGGGGTACAGTGAACACCGAGGATGCCATGAGACCTAGCATCCGTTGCATCGAGATACCTGGAAACGAGCTGTTCTCTCCGATGCATTGGGCCATCTGAAGGATATCGCTCCTTCTGTTCTCTGGAAGAAATGCTTTCACACAGGAGGCATCCAGAAGTGTTCCTATGAAAATGAGCCCCTGGGAGGGCTGCAGCTGCGATTTTTTGAGGTTTAGCAGGACTCCCATGGACATGAGAAAGTGTGAGGCCGTGGCTATGGCGTCTAGAGTTCCCTGCCTGGAAGGACTTGCTAGAAGCCAGTCATCCAGATATGGGAACACTTGCATTCTGAGTTTTCTGAGATGCGCTGCAAGAATTGCACAACACTTTGTAAAAACTCGCGGCGCCGAGGACAGCCCAAAGGGCAGGACTCTGAACTGATAATGCTGTCCCAAAGCCACGAATCTTAGGTATTTGTGATGCTTTGGGTGAACAGGAATATGCTGGTAAGCATCCTACATGTCCAGGGAGGCTAACCAGTCATGTTGATGAAGCAAAGGCAAGAGGGATCCTAGCGATATCATTTTGAATTTCTCTTTGGGAAGAAATTTGTTTAATTTTCTGAGGTCCAAAATGGGGCACATGCCCCCGGTTTTCTTTGGAACCAGAAAGTAATGGGAGTAGAACCCTGTGTTCCGTTAATCCAGCAGAACTACTTCCACTGCCCTGTTGTTGAGAAGGCCTTGTATCTCGGAGGCAAGAAGTTCTGACTGAAGTACTGACATCCTGGGCTGTCGTTTGGGGGGGCGATCCGGAGGGGTCTCTAAAAGATTGAGGGAATACCCCTTGCAGATTATCCACAGGACCCATTCATCCGATGTTATGGACTTGCACCGATTGCAGAATTGAGTCAGATGACCTCCCACCACTGAGGAAGAGTCCCCCTCAGGCAGCTGAGGTGGCACCTGGGCCAACAACTCAGAAAGCGGCACTGGGCGCTTTGGGTCCTTGCGCCTTCTGCTGCATTTTCTTTTGAGGCTGAGTGGCTTGGTTTTTATTAAAACCTCCCCTGCCTTTGTCCCAAAAGGACTGATGGTTATGAAACTGGCATTTGTTAACACCCCCTCAAGAGCGAGCGGGAGGAGGTCGAATGTGCAGATAAGCATCCTGCATACCCAGAGAGCACAGCCAATCCCCCTGGTGCAAAAGGGGTAACAGACCCTGGAGAGGGACCATCCTGAAGTGTCTGTACTCAATGTACAGATTCAGATGACTCAGGTCCAGGATGGGCTGAAGATCCCCAGCCTTTTGGGGGATGAGGAAGAAGTAGGAGTAGACCCTCCCCCCACCAATGAGCCAGTGGGATGGGTTCTATGGGTGTTTTTTGTAGGAGAGCCTGAATTTCCTCCCAGACAAAGGACAGGTGGGCCGGGGGACAGGAGGAGTGTAGAGAATGACTTTCTGGAGGCCATTCTAGAAACTCCAGTGTGTGCCTGTGCTCTATGTTCTGGAGCACCCAACTGTCTGTGGTCACTCCCCACCACCTGTCCAGGTGGAAGGGAGAACTGACCATCGACTGCATCCTTCAGAGTCTTGTCCGGGGGGGAGGAATTGGCTAATAAGTCAGGAGGCAGGGGCGGGCACTGGCAGGACAACAGCAGGTGCCAGAGGGGCTCTGGCGGCAGCAGCTACAGGAGCCGCTGTGGCCTTTCGCTTGCTCTGGTGCTTGGCAGACTGGTATTGGGACTGCTTGCATGAGGACCAACGAAAGGCTGACCCACTTTAGGCTGAGTCTGATAGTGCGAGTGAACCAACGTAAGAGCTCACCCTGACTCCTGCAGGGTGGCGATGATGTCCTAGACATCCACCCCCCCCCAAAAGGACAGAGCCCTGGAAGGGGCATCCAAGATGCTGACTTGCACATCCAAGGTGAGGCTGGAGACCCAAAGCCAAGAACGGCACCAGAGGCAGACCCCAGCAGCTGCCCCTTGCCCAGAGGCATCGATGGCATCATAAGCAGCCCTGAGAACATGGTTGCTGATGTCCGAGCCTGACTTCAAGAGTTGGATGAGCTGTATCTCAGTGGGGTCCTCTGGCAATCCCTGCACCAGTTCCCTGGTCTGGCCCCCAGAGGACATTCTGATACTGGACCACATGGGCAAGATAATCGATGGCCCGGATAGCCAGGGTAGTAGACGTGAACACGTCCTTCCCCAGATGGTCAAGCTGCCGAGACTCCCTGTCTGGGGGAAGGGCACTAAGGTGCTTGGGCTTTCTGGTAAGGTCATGCACTGAATTAATGACCATGGAATCAGCCTTGTAGTGACTCCCTAAGAAGGGTTTACCAGAAGGAACATGGTAAAGATGGTCTGCCTTCTTGGGTAATTGAGGGGTGGAAGAGGGGTGATTCCATGCTGCCCTTGTGACATCCTTGTAGGAGTCAATCATGGAGGGCATCACAGGGAGGACATCCCACTGCCTTAAGTAGACAGCCAGGTGATGGTGCTTTGGGTCCTGTTCCTCCGTTTCCCAGTCCATAATAGACTGGATGTGGTGCATGACATTCATAAATGAAGGGTCATCAGGAGGGGATTTAAGGATCTCCCTCAGAGGGTCCTCCCTATCCAAAGACTCCCAGGGTGAGGAGAAAGACCCGGAAGTGATCGCGTCATCCTCTGTGGTCTCGCTGTCTGGGTCTGGCACCGGTGAAATACGCTCATCCTGGCGATGACCAGAGCCGATGTCAGGTTGAGTCCTGGAAGATCCCAACATTCAAGGCTCACAAGGGCCAGCCCGACCAGATCCTGAGACAGTGGGTCCCGGGTGGACACTGGGGAGATGCCAGAGGTGGCCCTCGACGAGTGGGGGTCTGCCTCTGGACAAAGGACCATCATGTCAAAAATGGGGCGTTATAACCCACTAGTGGTGGTAGATTATACACTAGTGGGTAAGGGTAGGAAGGCACCAGTTAAGGGTATAACAGCGATAGGGCAGGTAAGGGTATAACAGTGATGGGGGTTGGTGTTGGGTACCAATGGATAGGGCTGCCCCTTGTCGACTGAGGATCCGACGTCGGGCCAGTGGGCATCAGCTGCAGTGTGGGTTGTGGCAGGGGCGATGCTGGTGTTGGGCCCACAGGTTGGAGCAGCAGCAGTACTGGCAGTGGCTCAGCAGGCATTGGTTGGAAGCATCCAGGGGGAAAGGTCTGCTGATACAGGCCTAGCCAGAGAAGCAGGCATCTGGGGGAAAGGAGACCCCCTTGGCAAAGGTGATGCCAGAGAAGAAAGAGCGGTGGTAGACTGCTGCGGATGTTGCCTAGAAGGACTAATGTCAATCCCAGAGGTAGGGATCAATGACGGCAGCATCCTGGCGGGGGAAGGGGCACAATGGTGAAGGAACTGACACCCGATGAACGAACACTGGCAAAGCCACCTGACTAAGAGCCCATGGAAGATATGGGCCTGAGCATCAGGGCTGGGGAGCAGGGGATGAAGTCCCCTGCCCCAAAGAGCTGCTGCCCAAAATAGCAATGAAGGCGAGGAGCTGAGCCACTGACAGCCCAGTGGAAGAGAGGGCTGGTGGAGCTAAAGAAGCTGACCCCCCGTGGAAGGATGACCCTTTGGCGGTCAATGGTTTGTGGGGTGACTGTGAGCGGGAAGCAGACTGGTCCCCATTCCAATGTTTGTCCCAGTGCTTGTGCTTCCCACCAGATTTTTGAGAAGAAGATGAGGCCTTGGAGGATTGTGACAGTGAGGCCGCAGTGCTCCTAGCTTGCAGCTTCTTTTCCATCGCAACCAACTTCTGCTTCAAAAAGTGGCTCTCTAGAAGTTTTAGACGATGTCTCCGAGTGGTCTGATTTAATTTCTGGCAAATCTGGCAGGCTTCAATGTCGTGGCTAGGGCGTAGGCAGATGAGACATGCAGGGTGGCCATCCTTTTCAGGAATCTGTTTGTCACAGGCACACTTAGTGGAGTGGCTGGAAGATGAGGCTGGTGGAAAAGACAGAAACTCGTCGACGAAAATACTGAAAATTCGATGTCTAATACTAAAGAAAAAAGGAAAATTAAAAAAGCACGGCAAGCACGGGTAATGGCGGTTGACTGCAGCTACGGCATCCACTAAGGTCCAATGTACATGGGTTGATTGCAGGAAATTAACTTAGGTAGATGTGGGGGACCACCTGCCTTTGCAGGATAGGCTGACATCAGCGACTGATGTCAGCAGTAGGTGGTCCCCCATGTTAGATTGCTAGCTAGAAGTTTTCCGTGTGGTCCGGGCACCTCATGGCTTAGTCCTACTGGTGTGGCCTGCTGCAACAGCCTTCCTCCAAGTAAGATGGCTATGCTCTAGTGGAATGACCACAAACTACACCAGGAAGTTGCGTACCCTACTCCCTGTAACAGAACAAGATACAGTTGGCCAGCCATCTGGGCAGACACTGGTGAGAAACAGAATCACCCTCTTACCAAGGAGTGACTAAAGCAAAAAGCTGCGAGGACTTTCTGCAGTCCTTTGTACAGTGTATATAATACCCGCATATTCTATGTATGTCTAGAGCAATGCTTCCCCTGGAGTGGCATGCTTTGTAAAATAAACTGGCAGGCGGATGGTTTAATTTAAAGTAAACTCAAACACCACCTTTGGACAAAACGTAAGGTAGGTGCGCAAAGACACACTGTCTTTGTGAAAAATCAAAGAAGAAAGCACACACGAGAGCCTGGAGCTATGAAATTCTTCAAACAGATGTAATGGCAACTAGAAATAACACTTTCCCAGAAAGGAAGCGTAAACCACAAGTTGCAGCTGGCTCAAAGAGAGCCAAAGTAAGCTTTAGCAATGTAATAGTCAGGGCCCAAGCCAGGACCAGACTGTGGTTGGAGGCTTCATATGTAGAATGCCTCTCAAGAACGCATTGGCCACCTTCATCTGGGCAACCATTCGACCCTCAATAGGCACATGGAAAGCTGAAGTAGCAGCTAAGTGCACTGTGATAGCACAGTATTATAGGCCTGCATCTGACAAGAGCAGCAGATACTGCAGAACCTGGTTTACTGAACAGGTAAACAGATGCATGTGATGAGAAGGGGTGCACAAAGATTTGGAGCTGGAGTAGCACTCTCTGTATGAGAGGGGAGGGAGGAGAGGCATACAAAATCGTCCCTTTCCAAGAAAGGGACAATGTGCTTTGCTAAAAAACTCCAGACCCTGAAGTGAGCAAGTAAAAAAAAACCCAAAAAACAAACAAAAAAACATTATTTTGCATCAATGGGAGAAAGAAAAATGGCAGCAAAAGCAGTGACATTTCTGCTGCAGTCCAACGAGCTCTGATTAATGGCAGGAAAAAAACTGAGGAGGGAAGGGGCTGCCCACATTTACAGTATGTAGGGAGAGTCGACATAGGACGTAGTAATGGGTGATCCCTAGTGGACAATTTGAAAAAGTTTTCCATGTGGTCCTGGTGCCTGGCAGCTATGAGTTCCACAGGTGTGGCCTGATGAAAGAGATAGCCTCGATGATCTCTCCGCAGCTGCAGACTCTTCCTCTATCATAGCCGCACATTGGGAAGCTGATTCAGCAACCACCATGGCATTCTTGCAGCCCTATGGACACTCCCTCTCCGATGGTCCAACCGAGGGCGAGCCTTGACTGCCGGTCCGACTGAAGTTGTAAGCATCTTTGGCAAAGGCTGCAACCCTCCATGTCCTCGGGCACGCTTCAGATCCTTATACTTTTATGGTGGATCCGATTTTCTGCATGGTATTGTGGGCTGATGATGGTCGTTTGGGTTTCAGCTATGTAGAAGACTGCTGATTCCAGCTTTCCCAGTCGGGAGTCAGTACAGTCCACAGTATGACTGGCCTCTGATATATGGAGTTCCAGGGCAGTGATAGCTACCTTTATGGAGGATGACGTCTCTTTCCACTCCTAGAATTCTACAAGGAAGGCTTGGAGTTCTTGCAAAATATCACTGAGCTTTTTTATCCTTGTCCTTTAGATTCATTTGGGGGTGCTATGCTACTGATGGCTGGGCTGCACAAGAGGTACAGGATTGTGCTGAGTTGGGCTAATCTGTCTTTATCTGTGGGTAGAATACTGAGCTTATTCCTGGTAGGCTTAATTTTTGTTACTGGCACCCCTCCAATGCTGCAGTAAAGCTGCTTTGAAGTAAAAAGAGCTAGTTTAATGGGGGTAATTAGTCAGTTGGGAGCGGGAGCTTGAGGATCAAGCAGACATTTGTCATACGATGCCACTTGAAGTCCTGAGCTCTGCTATTCTTGTATGATACAGTAAGGGAAAATGAATTAATAAGGAGACTGAAGCTAAAATGTAAGGATCAAACTAACTTCACAAGGGAACATGCCTGCCAACTTATTGGGCAAACTTTGTTTTTGATACCAGGTAAGATACACAAGGCATACATATGCTTGTTTCCAGGCATGACCTGGGAAAATTACAGACTAACCGAAGGAAAAACATACAACAAAACAGTATACAATAAACTGAGAACAACAACATCAGGGGGCCTATGATTATTAGACATCATGAAAAAGCAGTAACACAAACAAAAAACAGTAGCTGGTGCAGTGGAAAATGTTCTTACTTAAAAAGGAAGGTACAGGGTATAGGGAAAAAATCAGGGATATCAATTTTGAGGGTGCAGGTATAACAGTACAGAGTGCAATGACATTTAGTGTGAAAGATAATACACAAAACTGAGTAGAAAGTGCAACAGTGCTAGAGTAGCCAGTCCTGAGGTTACTAGTAACAGCAAGGACCAGGAAGACACAGTGAGTCCTTTACAGCCTTACAGAACATTGGGTGGCTGAGACAGGGACGTAATTTTGGGTAGAGATAGTTCAAGGAGATAAGGGCACATAGATTGCAAAAGTAAAGTTTCCCAGGCCAGTAGAGCACCGCCGCTCATTGAGAAAGAACTACAGTAATAGGAGGAAGAGGAGGAGGAGGACATACTGTTATATACAGAGAGCAGTGGGTTTGTGGAATAGGGTTCCAGAAGATGCAGTAATAGTTAATATTAAACAATCAATCAAAACAGAATTGGATAAATATATTTTGCAGGGTGGTTGCATGGACTTTTACCAGTGAATATTGGGAAGCAGTTCACATGGGGTTCATGGCCTTTATCTGCTCCAACAAACTTTAGTATAAAACTCAGAGTAACGCTATAAGGTTCCTTAACTACACTGCAGTTGCAACGCAATTACATGCAACAAATGTGTAACTACAGTATTATTACCCCTGTTGCTTGTAATTAATGATTACCTATCCTACAGTTACATTGAAACTGACACTTAAAGTGTAACCAACCTTAGTATTCTGAGGCCTCATGGGGCCCCAACTATTTTTTATAGGAAACAAGTGATTCCCTGTTATACCAGGTGCAGATTTCTTATATCTTTAATCACTGAAACTTCACAGACATATTTTTTTATTCTTCATTTTGTGGCTGTATAACAGTCATTTGCTGAGAAAGTAAGCTGTTTAAGAAGAACTTTTAAAGAGGGATCCTAAGTGTTCCATTGCCTTATCCGTTACTTATTGTCACTCATGCCTGCTTTTATTCACATGAGCTAGGAGGGGCACACCTCTGCAGATTCCCTGATGTGCACTACCCTTTGTTCTGGAGGGTCATCTCCAATGAAAATCATTGGATTGTTACAGCTCACTTCAATGATGATTAAGTCCTGCTGTGCTGCTTTCCCATGACACCAACAGTTTTCAAAGAAAACACAAATTGTAAAAGTGCAACAGCTTCCCTCCTGACGTGCTGACATCTGGTTTGTCAACCTTAATTTACAAAAACAAAAAAGAGCAGGGCACCATCAAAGTCAGCATATCAATAAATGTTATTATACCTTATAAGGCTCTCCAAAGAGCTAAACACTCGGCACTTTGTCCAGCGCTAGGACTATCCCATGGGGTAATCCTCAAACATATATTTATATTTTTTTATCCTTTGGTAACTGGGTAAGGCCCACTAAGCACAATGCTTGTTTACAGGGGTGATCTAGGAGCACAAGGTAGGTTAACTGACTTGTTCAGGGTCACACAGTATGCAAGTGGAGGTTGTGGGAATCAAACCCAGGACTGCTGGATGTACCAAGCTCATTCACAGCTTGTTACACTAATCTCTAGGCTATACTGCCAGCAAATATAGACAATCCATGGTTTTCCAAATAACCCTCCCAATGCCACGCCCAATAGACACCTGAATATTTCTTATTGTGGCTAATGCCTTGTCACATAACTGTATCTCTCAGAGTTCTACTTTGAATATATAAACCTATATTTCATTGTACCCTTCTGTATAACCCCCTTTTTTTATATTGTATTTATATCCCCAACTTCTCCCGGCGGTCCCCTTGACTGACTCCCCCAACCCTGTTACCCAGCTCCCCTGCGCCTTGTCCTCAGCCTGAGGACCATGGTTGTGGCCAGCCTCAGGTGCAGGGCCTGCGGAAGGCTGGTCAATCATCCTGCTGTCTGGGAGGGTTTTTCCTCCATTTTCTCCCCTCCCTCCTGCTGCTGGGGCAAGACACATTTGCATGCACAAGTGGAGGCATGCGCACGCTACAGAGTCCTGCAACACCCTCCCTTCTCCTGGCATCCTCAACTCATCCTACACTCAGGCCTCCACCTGGGGCAGTCATGTGGCGGGATGGCCAAGCCACCCTCCCCAGGAGAGGAAAGCCATCCTCCGGACACTCGATCCTCTCCCCTCCGGCCAACTCCCATTGACCCGAGCCCACTCACGAACATGGGTCGCCAGTGTGGTAGTAGCTAAGGCATGATGACTCTGCCCTCTGTGACACTGGGCTGGCCCTGTATAACCCCTTTTTGATAGGGTTTTCCAGGTCTTTACTTTATACTGCAAGCACAACTCCCCTAGGAGTCAGAAAAATCATAGGAGATAAAAATGTTATTTTATTATATGCATTTTGCTCACTTTATGTTTTTAAGGGAGACTGCCAATATATATACAGCCTTCAGCATAAACTTCTGGTTTGAGACAAAAACAGCAATTCAGCTAGTTAAATATTTAGCAAACCTATGTATAAGGTACTGCAACTGTATTGCTTAAATACTGGAGAAGTATTGACAAGCGACACCCATTGAGGAAGTCCTAGAAGTGCCTGGGTGTTTGGCTTTTTAGAAAGCCTCTCAGGTTATAACAACATTTCTTGATGTACAAAATGACTGTGGGCTACTCTTACTTGATTTCAGGTCTTGAACTTGTACTGTTCGAGGCTCACAAAAAATCAGAGATACTTGAAGCGTTTGGTCTGACAAGGATGTGTTGATATACACCCTTCATATCAAGCAATGCCAGTCAGTCCTGCTGGCTCAGGTATGGCAAAAGAGATCAGAGAGACACCATTCTGAGCTTTTCAGCATTTCACACAGACTGTCAGGCTGAGGTCTTGAACTGGGCATATGTGGTGGCAGTGGTCGTGGAATTATTGAAGGCCTCCGACACTGTGGACCATGGTATTTTGGAACAGAGATTGTTGGACACTGGATTTGCTGAGGAAACCTGCAAATGGTGCAACTCTTTTTTAATAAATAGGTCTCAGCATGTTTTAATTGGGAATGACCATCAAGAAGTGTCTTGGTCCAAAAGGGGGTCTTCCAGGGATTGATTTTGGGTTCCTCCCTGTTTCTGATTCACAGAAATAATCTCACGGAACAGGTGATAAACACTAGTGTCAGGCTTTACGCGGATGACACAGTGTTGCTAGCAAGTGGGGTAAATTTTGAAGTCATGGGAAAAAATCTCCAAAATGATTTTTCAAATTTATGTAACGTGGCTAACAGAATCTAAGAATAGTGAAACATCTACAACATATAGAATAATGGATGGGCGACCATCCACAACAAGGCTGTGTTTCCCTCGAGGGAGTTGATGACATCAGAGGCCTCGAGAGTGAAGCTCGAGAGGTCTCACTGATGTCATCAACATCCCGAGAGGGAAACACAGCCTAGATGGTCGCCCATCCACTGTTTTATATAGTACATGGGTTTTTGTTTAGCTTCACATAATTTTATTTATATAATTACTTGTGGGTGCTGCTTCTTTCCCGCTGGTGCTCCTGCTCGCTCCCATTCCCGCTGCTGCCACTTATGATCGGTCCCGCTTCTTTCACTTTTCCGCACCACTTATTTTTAAAAATGAAAAAAAAAAACAGTTTTTCCAAAAGGGAACCATGTATGGCTCTAGTCCATGTCCCGACTCTGAACTTAAGAGTCGGTGACTGTGCTGCCCCGCGTTCGCTAAATCGTGCTGCCATGGTTGCCTCTATTTTGTACATCGAGCCTAGTCTGAGACAATCAGGTGGCAGGTCAAAGTTAAAAAGTTGTTGTACTATCGATGTGATGTCAGAATGATAGTACAACAACTTTTTTGACCTTTGAACTGTCCTACAACAAGATTTCAGCAGTTGCTGAAATCCATGCACAATTGAAAGCACCCAAATACTATAATGGTTTTTAGTCCTATACTAAACACCGCCCCCTACACTTTAGGGTAGTATCTCTCATGATTGCACTAACCAAATGTCAAACTCAGCATATGTAACCAGCTGAGGTACAACTATGTATAACCCTGTAGTATGTTTGTATGCCTTCTTTGTAATGTATTATGTTATAATTTTTACTATGTAAACCCAGGTCGCCCCTGAAAAAGGGACCTTCAGGGCCCAGTGGGCTCACCCGGTTACCAAAATTTAATAAATAAATAAATAAACAAAAACAACAGTAAAATTCCTGAAATAAATATAAAAACAAATGACAAGGAAACTGGCACAAGTTAATGAATATAAATATCTGGGGGTGTGGTTTGATGCTAACTTAAAATCTATCACATAGAAGAACCAGTAAACAGAGTCAATAGCAGACTCGGAGCCTTTAGATGTACTAGTTTCTGCATCAATCTTCATATGAGAAAATTAATAGTTAGCCAATTGCTGCTTCTCATGCTGAAGTATGGTAACCATGTATATGGATTAGCTAATGAAACAGTCTTGACCAAAGCAGAAGTTGTTAATAATCATTTGGCAAGATTTATCTTAAAATGCGATTTTAAAACACATCATTGCAAAATGCACAGTGCCTTAGGATGGATAACCCCAGAACACAAAAGAAAACTTAAATGGGCAAATCAAATATTTCAAAGTCATACATTTTAAAAAGCCTGAGTATTTGAGAAATTGCGAAAAAGAGAACATAAATATGCCTTAAGGAGAAGCAAAACAAGTACATTCAAACTCCCCAGGTCACTAAATAAACATGGTGATATGACTTTTCCTTTTGTTACCTTGTCCAGGTGGGATTCCCTAAATCACACTATCAGAGAGGTGGTGGGAAACCCAAAACGTTTGCCACTCACTTGGAACAGGAACTTAAAGTGCACTGTATATGCAGTGGATAAATATAATATCTAAAACCATGTGTAAATAAGTTAGCGAAGTATTTATGAACTATACTGAATGAAAAATATTTGTTTGCAGTCCTTGTGTATCATTTTGTTTATTACTGTTGTTGCCCTATGGTTTGAATGGAGTTTTTTTTTATGTATGTATGGAACTCTTATTTTATTACTGTAATCTTATATTTCACACAGGACCACCTTGTAAATAGGACCTACAGTTCTAATGGTGTGATTGCCAGCTATTTCCTGTATAAAAATAGAGAGGAAGTTAGACAGGCTAATTGGAGTCACGTGATGCTGCAGAGTAGGAGCTCCTAAACACAGCTCCTGCCTGAATCTGTGCATTTAAGTTTATATTTGCAAATGCTCTCACCCAACGTGACACTTTTTAGTGTTTCCCACATCGAAAAGGTCTCTGATTCTTTCAGGTTATTCTGCTGAGCTGTTCTCACGTTCATTCGCTTGTCATGGAAGTGGATATGCAGCAGGCCCCACCGCGGCACACACTTCCTCCTTCTACTCTGCAGAAAGTTTCAGACAAATCTAAGGCCCACTCCACCTCTGCCAGGAAGCCCTCTACTGCCACTCCGGGGCCGATCCCACTAACGGAGGAACGCTTTGTCATGGAGCTCAATCCCTTCAAGGAAGCATTAGTAACTATCACGGCAGAGCTCCGCTCCTTGAAAAAAAGACATAGGGGACTTAAATACTCGGATGGGCGATATGGATGCCCGCACCATGTCTCTGGAAAAATGTTGAATTCAGCTGGAGCCTGATGTGACTACCCTCTGCCAGAAGACTGGTAAATTGAAGGATAAACTGGAGGATCCTGAAGGGAGAAGTCGCAGGAACAACCTTCTTATTTTCAGCCTCCCGGAAGCTGAAGAAGGTGCCAATACCATATTTTTTGTTCAGAAACTACTACTGAAAATAGTGGGGCCCTCTCCTCATAGCCCAGCATACGTCATAGAGAGGGCCCACTGCTCCTTGCAGCCTCGCCCACCCGAAGGTTCCCTTCCCCGACCACTGATTTTTAAGTTTTTAAATTATCTGGAAAAACAGCATGTCCTATCCAAGATCTGTGAGTGGAAAGAAATTACTTGGGAGGGGACTTGCTTGCCTATCACGCAATATCTGCCTGCTGCCACCAGACAGAAAAGAGCAGCTTACCATCCTTTGGTTACCAAACTTATTGCTGCAACTATTAAGTTCTGAGTTCAGTACTCGGCAAGGTTGCAGGTCCAAATTAATGGCAGATGGCATTCATTCGAGTCAGCGGACCAAGCCACGACAGACATGAAAGCACTCCTTCCCGATCTCTCTAAAGACTGCTGCGATCTCAGCAGAAGAAATTCCTGGATTGCATCTAGTTTTGGAGGAAAGCTAACGCTGTAAGTTTCTGTCCATCTTAGACTTAGAAGATCAATCAAGCTCAAGTTTTTTTTTTTTTGTTTTTTTTTCTTCGTTGTGTCCTATGTACTGTTCTGGTTGGTCCCTTCTGGATTTCTGCCTGGTTTTATATGTTTATTAGTAAAGACCTTCATGAACGGACATTCTTCTGGAGCATTCTGGCAGCAAGATATCTGGCTTTGGTATCCCTAGTTTTCTTTTGCCCCTTATGGCTACAGAGGAATTTATAGTTTAAAGTGGTCACCAGTTAACTCCCGGACCATGCTGACTGGTTTACTTGATCTGTGGATTCTATCTTATGGAAACACTGGATCATAGGAATTTATTGGATTCTCCCCCTCCCGGCAGGCCAATTCTCAGTTAATACTGTCTCGGATCAAGCTGAACTTTTGTACAATTTCAGTTCTGACTGACTCTGCTGCAAACCTTATTCACTATTGCATGCAGCCTGCCGGGTGGATAGCTTTCTCACTCACTCTTGTTACTATCTTTTATTTACCCGGTTGAGAGGCCCAGATCCAGTCAGTTTAGGAGTTCTAAGGGTGGTTTACACACTAAATGCTTTCATCAGAGAGAAAGACGTTGTTTAGCATATTTGGAGTCAAACTCAGACTTACTTTGATTTTCCTCTCCTACTCCTGAGGTGGGACATAGTATTGTCCCTCTGCACTCCCCTAGGTGGAATCAAGAGACTATTATTTTTCCTCTGATACCCTCATTTTATTAATGAGGGCTATTAATGGTTACACTGGTATTTCTTACTACAGTCTTACTATGTTTGTTATTGTTATCTCCTGGTACAGTTTTTAAAAGGGGGTAAAGTAATTAGACCATGTTTTCTATATATACTGAAGAGCTGGGGTGTTGTTTATTGTCTGTAAGGGTGAGGGATGTTATATTAGATAATATAGGTTTTATAGGTTAGTCTGGAATTATCTAGTGGAGGTGGGTGGTAAGGGTTGGTATCTGCTAGGTGCTGTTGTCGTCATGCACCGGATTGAGGGAGGGATTAATCCTGAGGGCAGTTTGGGGTACGAAAAGTTTAACGTGTTTATGTTCTTTTATAAGTGTTTGGAAGAACATACAGTATATGGAGGGTCTAATCAGGGTATTACATGGGGTGGGGGTGGGGGACTGGGAGAGGGAGTGGATGGAAGGTGGGGCACTGGGATTGGCATTGGGTATTTTGGCTACTCATTTTATTTGTCAGTTGGGGGGTTGTTGTGGTTTGTTTGTCAGGGAGGGGTGGAGGACACACCAGCGGAAGCTGGTTTTACTCAGGGCTGCCTGACAGCTCTTTTTTCATGTTCATCATTGTTACGTTAGCTTTTTGTTATTGTTTAATTTCTTAACATGACCACCTACACTTTTTGTAGTTGGAACATCAAAGGCACACAGTCCCCTACAAAACAGGCCAAGGTTCTCCTCCATTTCCAAAAACTACAGGCTGATGTCGCTTTTTTACAGGAGAATCACCTGCTTCCTTCTCAGGTTCTCTTATTTAGGAGATCCTGGGTGGGGCAGGTTTTTGGTGCCGGTTCAGACTCCCGTAAGAAAGGGGTGTTAATTCTAATTGCCCGGAGAGTTCCCCTCCGCCTCCTCCAGGAGGTGGTGGATCCCCAGTGCCGCTGTCTTATTCTTCGTGTCCTACTCGGGCACCTGGAGGTGATACTAGGGGCCCTTTATGGCCCTACCGGAGAAGGACCACAATTTTTTTACTGCCCTAATGATCATTCTGGCCCTCTGGATTTCCCTTCCAATCATACTTGTTGGTGAATGGAACTTAGTCCAGTGCAACGAGCTAGATCGAACTGTTCGGGCATGTCAGGTCCTTTCTCCTGGTCAGTTGGATCTCCAAGATTTGATGGACTCCGTGGGCTTAATAGACCCCTGGAGGACACTAAATCTGGACAGTTAAGATTATTCTTTTTACTCCTTGCCACATAATTCTTTCTCAAGAATGAACTCTTTTTTGATAGGGGTAGTTCGTCTTCCTAGAGTCCTTCTATATCATTATTCAGCAAGTTATTTCTGATCATCACCCTGTCCTAATTCAGGTAAATTTTTCCCCCTTTTCACACAAAGACAAAGTCTGGATTCTAAATATTCAATTACTTAAATCAACTACTCTGCTGCAGCACCCCCAGGCCTTCATTACTTTCTTCATGGAACTTAACTCCCCCTCTATGTCTACTCTCGACATATTATGGGGTGCCTTGAAATGCATCCTTGGGGGAAACAGATTCGTATGGCGGCCAGGAGGATGAGACAATTCATGGCTAAATTATCTTCCTTGCTAACTCTGATTCGATCACTTGATGGACATATTTCCCAGGCTTATTCGCAACTAGAATGGGAACAGCTAGAAAGCATTTGTTTCCAGTACAACACCTTACTGGGGGAAAAAGCATAACACCTTTTGCTCCGCTCTAAAGTGAAATACTTTGATCAGGGTGAAAGGGCAGGGAAGCTGTTAACCCTATGGCTGCGCTCCCAAACCATGGACAAAATTGTCTCCTCCATCCACACTGATTCTGGTTCCCTTCTCACCTCCCCATGTGTTATTGTTGACTCCTTTAAAATTTTATACCAGCAACTGTATGGCCCACCTTCTTCTCTTTTTTTGTCTGGCTCTGTTCAAGGCTTTTCTGCAAGATATTTCCCTTCCTTAACTGACTGACCCACAGATTGATATTTTACAAGCCCCATTATCCTTAGTTGAGAAATCTCAAGCTATAGACTCCCTAACCTCTGATAAGTCCCCTGGCCCAGATGGGTTTATCACCAACTTCTATAAGGTCTGTAAAGACCAGTTAGTTCCCATTTTACTCAACACCTACAACTTTGTATTTAAGGAGGGCCTCTCCAATTCTTCCTTTACTGCAGCTACTATTGTGTTCTTCCCCAAACCTGGCAGGGATCCCCTGATGGTCTCCAACTACAGGCCGATATCGCTTATCAGTGTTAATATTGTTGAGGGTAGGCTTTTAGCGGACCATCTTAGGAAGCTATCCTATGCTTTCTCGGTGTCCAGGGACTCCTCCATCCCTGTAGCGCTAGTGTCCCTGGACGCTGAAAAGGCCTTTGATAGGGTTTCATGGGACTAACTTTTTACTTTACTCCCCAAATTTTGTATTCCCTCAGTGTTCATACAGTGAGTCAAGGTGCTCTACTCCTCTCCATCAGCCCAGATCCTCTGCAACGGGGTATTATCTTCGTTGTTCCCCTCCACCAGGGCACCAGGCAGGGATGTCCACTTTCCCAATATTTGTTTAATCTTTTCTTGGAACCTCTCATTCACAAATTTAATATTTCCCCTCTGGTTTCTGGCATTACCATAGGTCACATAGATTATAAACTCTCTGTATATGCAGATGATATTTTACTGCACATTTCTTCCCCTGCTACATCCTTGCCTTCTGCCCTGCAGATTATTTCCCACTTCGGTGTCATTTCCAATTATAAATTGAATCTTGCTAAAACTGAAGTTATGCCACTCAATAGTGTTACCTTTAAGGCAGATATCGAACACCTTGGCCTGGACTGGAAGAGGGATAAGTTAAAGTACCTGGGGATTTATCTTAGTACCTCATCCTTTAAACTGAAACAATTTAATCTCAATTCAACGGTAACCTGTCTTAAAATGGATTTAGATCACTGGTCCATGCTACCTCCATCACTGTGGGGCTGATTAAATATTATTAAAATGAACATCTTACCCTGGCTTTTATACCCACTCTAGATGTATAATTCGGTTCTCCCGCACACACTGTTTAATCAGGTTCGTACAATTATTTCCTCCTTCCTGTGGCAAGGTAAAGCAGTTTGCAGAGCTTTAACTAAGTTAATGCACGCTGAACAAGATGGGGACTGCAAGCCCCCAACTTCTTTTTATACTACCTGGCTTTACACCTTAGCAGATCTTCCCATTGGTTGGAGACAGCTGGGGGTGATCCCTTAGGGTCTTATGTCCCCCTTTGGGTGGATATGGAATGCTCCTTGTGCTCAGACCATGGATTGGACATCCGGTCACTTTTTTACCTCACCAGGAAGAGACTTCCCTGATCCTTATGGGACACCTCATTGGATGCTTCTCTACGGGTCAACCTACAGCTTTGCTCCTTACTTAAAATTAATCCCCACAAAGATATAACCCAACCCTTATTTGACAATCCAAACCTCTGCATAGTTGCCCAGCCAATTTCAAGGAGATTCTGGCTGGATATGGGGGTAGATACAGTTGGAGATCTTACTGCAAAACACAGACTGCTACCATTTTGGGATGCCAGCACCAAATATAATTTGCCTACTACCTTGTGTTTCCGATACCTTCAGTTATCCCATATGCTCGTGCAGTTCTTTGGTAGTGGCCCCTGGATTAACCCTTTAGGTACTTTGGTTATCCCTGTTATTTGGAGTGCCCCCTCTTCTCATCAGGTCTCATATTATTATCACACATTGCAAGATCTTCTAGCCGCCAGTGAGGGCCCTAGGTTTTATTGCTGGGATCAATCTCTTCTGACCCTCAACTTCCCTAGGAACTAGCTCATTATTTGGAAGCATCTTTATACTTTCATTAAGTGGGACAGATACTGTTTTACACTAACATACTAAAATGCCAGTAGAGTAGGCCTAACGGTCTTTCGTGTCTGCTTGTTTGGTAAGCCCCCAACCTAGGAGCTGACCTTGCTGTCATACTAACATACTATTTGCCAGCAGATTAGGCCTTACGGTCTATCGAGTCTGCTCGAACCTCAGATCCCTAGTTGGGTGCCGAGGCCCCCCCCTTGTGTTCCAGAACCCTCTATCATCCATTCCCACCCCCCTGGGCCAGGCCATCATCTGATACATCCACTTTCTGTATCTGTCCCACCCTCTCTTGAAGCCCTCCACTGTGGATCTCTGAACCAGCTCGCCAGGCAGTGCATTCCAGGGTCCACCACCCTCTCAGTGAAAAACCTCCTCCTCTTTCCCCCCTCACCCTTCCACCTTCCAACTTCAAACCATGCCTCTGGTGATACCTCCCTGCTTTAGTTTAAGATCCCCTCCAGTTTACCCTATTTATTCCCATGAGGTACTTGAAGACCTCAATCTGTCCCCATCTCCTCTCCTCCAATGAAAACAGGCAGAGCTCCTCAAGTCTGTCCTCATATGTCAAATCCCAGCCCTCGTATCATCTTAGTTGCCCTCCTCTGTACTCTCTCCAGGGCTGTATGTCCCTCTTCAAGTGTGGTCTCCAGTACTGCACACAGTACTCAAGGTGTAGTCTAACCAGTCCATTGTACAGTGGCAGAATCACTTCCTTGCTCCTAGAGGTGATACTCCTTACGATGCATCCCAACATCCTGCTTGCCTTGCTAGCCGCTCTCCTGCACTGCTCAGAGTTATTCATACATGCATCCACCATGACCCCTAGGTCTTTTTCCCCTATTGAGGCCTCCAGACCCTCCCCTCCCAGGGTGTATCTGTGTTTAGGGTTTCCCTGCCCAAGATGCAACACCTTGCACTTGGTGATATTGAAATTTAATTTCCATGTGTGAGCCCAGCCTCCCAGGGTGTCCAGGTCCCCTTGTAGGGCCAACCTCCCCTCTTCTCCCTCAACTACTGCTCCCATCTTGGAGTCATCAGCGAAGAGACTCATTTCACACTCTATACCCTTCCTGATGTCCGGTATGTATGCATTAAACAGGATCGGACCCAGGACCGAGCCCTGCGGTACCCCACTACCAGCATCTCTAGGGTTCGAGAGCTCCCCACAGACCACTACTCTCTGGGTGTGTCCAGCTAGCCAGTTTTCAATCCATCTGACCATCAAAGGGCCTACTCCTAACCCCATCAGTTTCTCCACCAGACCATTGTGGGGGCAGAGTCAAACACCTTGCTGAAGTCCAAGAATAATACATCCACAGGCTTTTCCTTGTCCAGTTCTGATATTACCCATTCATAGAACTCCACAAGATTGGTTTGACATGATCTACCTGGCACAAACCCATGTTGTTGACCATCTAGACCTCCCACCTCCTCCAAGTACACCCCCAATCGTTCCTTTAGTGTACCCTTCATTAATTTTCCCACCACTGAGGTCAAACTGATGGGTCTATAGTTATCTGGTACTTCTCTCGACCCCCTTTATGGAATGGCACCATGTGCCTCTTGCCAATCCCATTGTACCTCCCTGTCTCAAGTGACCTGTTGAAGAGGCTCCAGAGGTGCAGCGTATGTCTGCCAATTCCCATAGTACTCTCGGATGAATGCCATCTGGCCCAGGAGATTTGTCTTTCTTTAGGGCCTTGAGGGCTAACCACATCCTTTTGGCAGAGATAGCATCATCTGTCCCTCCACCTTACTGGCCTTTTATCCTTATCCAGATGTGACACCCTGGGGTACCTCTCTCTCCCTCTTGCTCCATTTCTGTTGCTCCCCTGATCCCCTCACTGCAGCTTCTATCCCCATCATGCCTTGCTGTAGATATGCCATCCCCCCTAGTGAACACAGAGGCAAAGTACTTGTTAAATACCTCTGCCTGGTCCTCGCCTCTTCCACCCACCCTCCTTCTGATCTCAATCTGCTGAGATGGCCCTTAGTTTTCTCCAGCTCCCCAATGTGCGGAAGAACCCTTTTCCCTCCATGTATCCCTGTGCCAGTCATTGCTCTTTACTGGACTTTGCTCCCCTCACCATCCGGGTGACTTTTCTAGATGCAAGATGGTACATTTCCTTATCCCTATCCCCTCTTGTTGTTTTATATTTTTTGTAGGCTGCCTTCTTTTCTCTGACCGCTACCTGTACCTCGCTGGACCACCAGCATGGTTTATGTGACCTTGCTCCCTTTCATTTCAACTTAGCGCAGAGCCTGACTGCCTCATGAAGTCCCCGTTTTATGACCTCCCATGTCCTTTCCACACTCGTCATTGATGTAATCCCCTTCAAGTGATCCTTAAGAATATTTCCCATGTCCACAAAGTCTGCCCCCCTGAAGTCCACTGCCAGTGTCCTAGATCTCACCCCCCTCCCCCCATGCTTATTTGAAACCAGACAGTATTGTGGTCGCTCCCAGTCAGGGGGTCCTCTACAACCAGCTCCCTTACCAGATCCTCATCTGCCAGAACCACGTCCAGGACATGCTCCTCCCTTTTGGGCTCCATCACATGCTGTGTTAAGAACACATCCTGGAAGCCATCCAGCAGCCTCTGCTCCTTGGCCACCTTAGAGGACATGGTTCCCCAATTTGTACCTGGCATATTATGGTCCCCCATCAACACAACTCCTTCCCCTTTTGGTCCACACTGGGCAATGATGTTGTCCAGCAAACCATCCTCTAGAACTTCACTCATCCCGTGGTGCCTATATACTACACCCAGCTTGACCTTATCTCCTGCTGGGGATCGTAAGATGACCCATAAGGCCTCCACGTTTCCCTCTGCCTCTTCTACCCTAGCAATTTCTATGTCATCTCTAATGAACATAGCCACTCCACCCCCTCTGCCCTCCTTTCTATCCTTCCTAAGCATAGTGTACCTCTGCACGTTTAGGTCCCAGTCATGGTTTTTGTTGGCTCACGTCTCCGTGACCGCTGCCACATCCACCCTCCCTCGAACAGCATGGCCTGGAACTCTGGCAACTTGTTTCCCAAGCTCCTGGCATTTACTAACACCAACCCCACCCTTATCCCTAGTCCCTTTGTGCGAACCCCACCCAGGTTCCTTATACTTCCATCCTCCTCTGCACTTCCTGAAACCTCCACCCCAGTCTGTTTCCCCTCTCCCCTTGGGTTTGAAGGCTACTCCCTCATCTGGAGAGGGCTTCTGGCAGCCCTCCTTATCCCTTCCCCCTCACAAGTTTAAACCCCACCTTTCTTGAATGTAGTCAGCCATCCCTGTTTAAGGACTTCCTTCCTAATGGGGCAAGATGAAGCCTGTCCTTGGCATACAGTCCCTTATCCTCCCAAACTCCTTTCCAGTTCCCTAACACGCCCAACCCTCTCTTCACCCCACTTCCTGAGCCAGTCATTAACCTCTGTGATCTTCATTTTTTCTCCACTAAGGCCTTTGGTACTGGCAATATCTCAAAGGAAATGTTGCATCCATTATCCGACAGACTCTGGCAAGTTCTTGGAACCTTGCTTGGATTTCCAAAACGCTATTTCCTCTAGATCGTTAGTTCCCAAATGCAGCAGAATCTGGTTTCCTCCACAATCCCTAACCAGTTCATACACCATGAACTTTGCTCTGTGGACTGTCAGCCCAGAGATACTCACTACCTTCACCTGGCTATGGCATCCACCCCCTGTCCCTCCCACTGGATACCCCTAATCATCAGTCTCCCAATAACAGAACCTTAACACCGCCATCATCCTTATGGTTGCCTCCACTTGCCTCTCAGCCCCATCTCCTTTATTCGTGATCTCAATTCCATGGAGTCTTCCTGCCTTATTAGAGACCCCTTGTCACCTCCCTTTCTGCCTCCCTCGTTATTTTGCCCACTAAACTCAGACCCCCTCTGAATAGGTGTCCCTTTAACCTCTCTTATCCGAACCATTTATCCTGGCCCTGATGGTTTCCCCTTCCCCACACTGCCATCCTCCCCTTGTAATAGTACCCCTGCCTCCAGAGGCTCTCTGTGGGTCCCTTTAGCTAGGGCCCCATCCCGTACCCCCTGCTGAAGGGGCTCCTTCCACCTCCTTGTCTCCCAGTTTCTCTTCAGTCATGCTCTCCTCCCTCATGTCTGCAATATGTTGCATCTCCCCCATCTGCTTAACATTTATGTTTCCCCTTCTCCCTCTGGGACTACTTCTATCCTTTCCATTGCTGGTCTGTGATGCCCTATGGGTATCTGACTCCCTCCCCCCAGCCTCTGTATCAGTTTCCTCATTTCCACCAACCCCTTCCTCCCCCTCTAGGTTGCTTAGTAGCTCAAATTTATTGTGACACTCTATGTCAGCCTCCATCAAGTAACCCGAGTTTCTCCTGACTGCACCTCTAAACTGCCCTCTTCTTCCCCTTTTGCTCTATTCTCTTTAGGAGCTCTCTTCCCACAGTCTGCTGTTTTAGGCTTCCCCACAACAGCCCCTCCCTTCTCAATGTCTGCTCTACTAGGCTTCCCCACAACAGCCCCTCCTGACTCTTCCCCCTCCACTCTCTTTGTATTCGGAATGTTCACCCGTACGCTTTCCCCTTAGCGTTAACATCCCTATCTAAGGGTCCTCTGTCCCTAATATCCCCCCTCCTGCTTGCTGTAACATAATGTCCTGTAATTTCAGAGCATTGCCCCAGCCTCCTCAGCCCCACCCTTCTGCTGCCCATATCTACACCCCTTATCCTTGGACAGCCCCCCAGCTTACACCTTAACCAATATACCTCACTTCTGATACAAGATAGCTGTTTACAGAGTGGGCAGCCTCCCTCTCTCCAGGCCCAATTGAGAATTATTACCATCCCACAGCCTGTGCAGCCTACAACCCTTCTGAAGATGCCTGCCATGGTGGAATATGGCCACCCTGTTTGTCCCCCTCTGTTTATAATGGCACACCCCCTTTTCTCAGTCTCTTACTCCTGGAATACAGTTTCTCTCTATACTGACTGCAGTTATTTACAAATCCAATTTCAACCCCACCAATAAAGTTGCCAAGTCTCCCAAACACATACAGACCAGTGTGTCCAGTCCCATTAATGGTGTGTGTGTGCAGACATCAGGTACTGTATGATGTCACAGGCCCCACCAGTTCCTGTTGCTCAAATTTCAGTCCCAAACAGAAATAAACAGTCCTTCAATCCCAACCCCAGTGGCTTTTCAGTATTAAGAAAGCCTACAAAACAGGGTGGCTGGGAGGTCTCTTACCAACACCAGGCAAACATCACATTTAAATTTCACTCTAATTATCACTGCCAAAAAAGTGTTTCCAAGCCTCAAAAGTTACAATATCACAGCACAAGTAACAGTTCTAACTCAAAGTAGTAATTTTTAACACACAGAACTAATTTCATGTACAAAACTATTCAAATATTTCAGTTAAAACAGAATATAACCCCAGACCTCTGTCCTTACCAGCCTCCTGCTTATGTCCCCACCCCCTCAGGCTTTTCTTTTCCCAGTCCGAGACAGTCCTCCATACTGGACTTTGCCAGCACAACCCTACCCCTGTACCTGTCCCAACCCCTCTTGAACCCCATCCACAGCCTCTGCCTCCACTAGTCCCCTGGGCAGCACATTCCATGGTTCCACCACCCTCTCAGTGAAGTAGCACATCCTCCTTCCCCGTCTTCCCCCTCTAGCTTTCACCCGTGCCCTCTAGTTGCCCCCCTTTCCTCTGGAGCACCCCAACTGAGCCTCCCCTATTTAGCCCCTTCATGTACTTGAAGGCCTCTATCATGTCCCCCCGTCCCTCCTGTCTTCTGTGTACATGTTGAGCTCCTTGAACCTCTCCCCATAGGTCCTTTCCCCCAAGCCCCAGATCATTTCGGTTGCCCTCCTCTGCACCCTTTCCAGGAATGCAATATCTCTTTTTAAGTGCGGCCTCCAAAACTGCACACAGTACTCGAGGTGTGGCCTAACCAAGCAGTTTTACACAGGGATTATCACTTCCGTCCTTCTGGAGGTAATCCCCCCAGCGATGCATCCCAGCATCCTATTGGCTTTGGCCGCTGCCCTCGTACAAGTCTGAGTTGTTCATTTTAACATCCACCACCACCCCATGTCCCTCTCAGCCATTGAGACTTGAAGCACTGCCCACCCAGGGTATACACTTGGCCTGGGTTTCTGGTGAACCAGGTGCAGAACCCTGAATTGAACCCCAGACTCCACTTTCTTGACCACCTCTCCAGAGCATTTAGGTCCTCCTGCAGGGTAACCCTCCCCTTCTCCCCATCCACCACTGCTCCCAACTTCGAGTCATCCACAAAGAGACTAATTTCACTCTTGATGCCCTTCCTTATGTCAGAGACATAGGCGTTAAACAGGAGGGGCCCTAGGACTGATCCTTGAGGGACCCCACTGTTGACCCTCCTTGGAGATGAGACTAACCCCCCAACCATGACCCTCTGGGTATGCTCCAAGAGCCAATTTCCTATCATCTGATCATCCATTTCCCCACCCCATTTTCCCCAGCTTATTCAACAGGCCCCTGTGAGGAACTGAGTCACTTTGCTGAAGTCAAGGACGAGGAAGTCCACTGGCCTGCCCTAGTCCAGGGTACTCGTCAACCAATCGTAAAACTCCACAAGGTTTTTCTGACATGATTTTCCCAGAACAAAGCCATGCTGTCTATTGTCCAGGTACCCCGACTTCTCCCGTAACCCCCTTGCTTCTCCTTGATGATCGCTCCATCACCTTGTCAGGCTGATGGGCCTGCAGTTCCCACCTCCTCTCTTAATCTTCCTTGTGGATAGGCACGATAAGTGCCACCCTCCAGTCCTGGGGCACCACTCCATCATCAGAGAGATGTTGAAAAGCTCCGTCAGGGGTTCTGCTAGGACATCCACCAGTTCCCTCAGTATCCTGGGATGTAACTCATTTGGCCCTGGTGCTTTCTCTGTCCTAAGGGACCTGAGGGCTTCCCTCACTCTCTCTTTTGGGATTTTCACCTACACTTCCTCCCCCTTGGTCCCCTGCTGCATTCCCCCCTCCTGACAGTGCTGTCACCCCCCCTTCCTAGACCCGCCAGGGCTCCCGATCGGTAAGGGCCCCACCCCTCCTCAGTTTCACTGCCTCCTTCCTTGGATGACGCAGCCCCCCAATTCTTCCTGGTAAAACCGAGGCAAAGTATTCATTTAGTACCTCAGCTTGCTCCCAGGTCCTGTGCCCATCCCTCCCCTGTTCTAATCCTGCTAATCTGCCCCTTCACCTTTCCCTTTTATGCAATTTAGAATTATTCACAACCTCTATTACACTCCAGTTAAAATGCATAACATGAATAAACTATCTGTAAACCTCTGTTCCAGATGTGGCAAAGAACCTGGCACCCTATTCCATATTCTGTGGTCCTGCGAGAAAGTGATCCCCTTTTGGAATGTGATTCACACACACTTGGACTCCTTATTAGAGCTATCTGAGGCTTTTCTCCTGATATATGCATCCTGGGGATTAATCTAATACTATGACAGGTAACCAGAGACCACACATGGCCTTGATCTCAGTATGTGTGAAGTTATTCACAGAAACATAGACTTTGACGGCAGATAAGGACCGCTTGGCTCACCTAGTCTGCCCATTTCCTACCTAGAGGATAAGCTGCAGATCCTATTTAACCAACAGCCTATTTCTTCCTACCACCCACAAAAATTGCCTTATGTCTGTCCCATGCATTCTTGAATTCTCCCACTGTTTTAGACCCCACAACCTCATCAGGAAGGTTGTTCCATGCATCTACCACCCTCTCTGTGAAAAAATACTTCCTCACATTGCTCCTGAGTCGTCCCCCCATCTTCAAATTGTGTCCCCTTATTCTTGCATTTCTCTTTTTCTAAAAGATGCTACCCTCTTTGACTTTGTTGATTCCACTGAGGTACTTAAACATTTCTATCATGCCCCCCCTCTCCCTCCTTTCCTCGAGGGTATACATATTAAGCTCCTTTAGTCTCTCCTCATATGGCTTCTCTTGCAGACCCTGCACCATTTTAGTCACCTTCCTCTGAACTGCCTCCATCCTGTCTATGTCCTTGCGGAGATAGGGTCTCCAGAACTGGACGCAGTACTCCAGATGGGGTCTCACCAACTGTCTGTACAGCACTGGTTAGACCAGCGCATACCACAATATTTAGAGTGGTATAAAGAGACATTATTCACCCTGTGGGCTGAGCGACTTATTGCCAGCATGGCTGGTAGACTACCTTATTTTAGTCGTGTCTGGGAAACACTACAGGTTCTATTGATGCTGAGTTTTTTTTCTATTCTTATAAATTTTTGTTATATTAGTGTCTAGTCAGGCCCCCAACCCAGCTTTTTCTTTTTTGGTTGAGTCACCTTGCTTCCTGATGGTGGTGGGTGGGATGGGAGGAGGAGGGGACTGTTGTATTATACTATATAAATGCACACTGCTCTGGGGATTGTCAGGTGGTGGTGGGGGGGAGGATGGGGTTCGTATGTATAAAATTGTAATGCACATCATCTGCTGTTATCTGTTACATTTAAACTTTATCATTATGTTTGAGTCTGGACGCCTTTGGTGACGTATTGTTCTTTGTCTTGGTGTGTTCAATAAAGTTTATTAAATATGAAAAATAAAGATTTTACTACTATGCCACCTGTCTTCTTGGGGATGAGAAAGTACCAGTATTAGAAACTTTTGCCTTTCTCTAACTTGTGAACTTTCTCCACTGCCCTGCTCTGAAACAGTCTGGCTACTTCAAAAGAAAGATGTTTGCCCAAAGGACCTTGAGGCTGAGAGAGTTTTCCTTGGGGGGGGGGATCCAGTGGGTACTCCACCATTTCCAATGAATAACCATCCCGGATAATTTCCAGGATCTATGTCTGTAGTAAAGGTCTCCCACTGCCGACAGAACAGATGACCATATGCCCTACCCCCTCCCCACCGGCAGAGATTGCTTCACCTCAGGAAACTGAAGCAGATATGGGTCTAGAGAACACCTGTCAGAAGGCTGTGTTCAGGGCATGCACCTGCTGCACTTTCTTGTGTTGTGGATTTTTTGGGAAAGGGACAGGATTTACATTGATTTTGTGAGCCAATTTGGTTATGGTTTGAAAAAAAACACAATTCCTCTGTGAGGAGTAGCATGGAAGCTCATTAACATTTTGTCCCTGAACCAGGGACTGCAGGCACCAAACCTGGCCTAGTCAAGGTTGCCGAGTGTCATTCTCTAAGGCAGGCTAAACAGAAGGTACCAAAGAGAAGGGCATGGCTGGATCATTTAAATATTCCAGCTAGACTTTCTTGTTTTCAGATGAAGAAATTTATGTACATTCTTAAGCAGGGGTGGAAAGTAAGATCCTCCTGAGGGCGCAAAACACACAAAAAGAAAGGCAGGAAGGATGGTGGGGCAGCTGAGGCCTAAACAGAGGAGAGGATTGCAAACATGAACATACAAACATACGAAAATGCCAGCAGATACAGGCCATATGGTCTATCTAGTGCTTTCAGTGTGCAGCTAGCAGTTCATTATACTGCAGCTGCCCCCTGCCTGCCAATACGTCTGGTTTAGTAGCCTTGTCTGCTGACTCCCGCCCCTTTAACTTCTCTGTTGCGACCTTCCTGACTTTGTCCTACCCTCTTAAAACTGCCCACTGACTCTGATGATACCACACTCTCTGGCAGATCGTTTCACCCTGTCACCACCCTTTCCATGAAATAGTGCCTCCTCATTTCTCTCCTGAACTTACCACCCTCCAATTTCAGACTGTGCCCCTAATATCTCGCACCCCCTTAATTAAAAAATTCCATCTGTGCCAACCTTTTTTATGCCCTTCATATATTTGAGGGTTTTGATCATATCCCCTCTTTCTCTCCTATCCTCCTGGGAGTATATGTTTAGCTTCCTCAGCCTCACCTCTGTAGTGATAGTATAATATGTTGATTATTGTCACTCCATTTTGTATGCTATTTCATGTAATGTATGTCATTTTATACTCCATTTTGTATTGTGTGACTCCATTTTACATGCTGCTTCATTTAATTGGTGTTTTGCTCTTTAGATAGCCTCATTATTATGTTATGCTCCAGACAGTGTATTTTGCTAACTTGAAGGTTGCATATTATCAGGCAACCTGTTTTTGTAGTTTTGTTTAAACTTCTGCTTAGCTCATAGTGTTCTAGGCACCCGGCCAGTGTTTGGAGCACAGTGACTTAGCAGGTGTGAAATTCTGAGCAGTCCTTATGGTGTGAATTCGCAGCATCCTGGAAACCCGGCCACTTCTAGAATGTGGCGAGACAACACTATGAAGGCTGCACGGTTATTTTAGCATAGAATAAGATATAAATGTAGCTTTCTCAATGCCTGGTTAGAAACCTCACCTGCAGGGTGGAGCATCGCTATGGGGCCAATTCCGGTTCGTGAGACTCCTAGCCAGGCTGACAAGGGGGCTTCCCAGCCATTGGAACAGGCTTGGATGTAGCTTTTGGAATCGGTGATGTATAACCTTTTGTATTATATTTTGCTATAATAAAGCTTTGGCTTGCTATACTTATTGTACTGTTATTGTGTGTATGTGAGTGTGAATGGCAAATAGCTGCTTGGTTTGAGTTGGCAGAACAACCTCATAGGGTTTGTCCTCCATCCTGAGGATCATCCTGGTTGCTCTACACTGGACCCCTCCAACAGTCTGATATCCCTCTTTAAATAGGGGCACCAATACTGCATGCAGTACTCCAGAAATGGTTTCATCAGTGACCTATACAGTGGCACGATGACCTCCTTCATCCTGGAGGTGATTGCTCTAGCAATACACCTCAGCATCTTATTAGCTCTGACTGCTGCCCTCCTACACTGTGCTAAATGATTCATTTGACCTATGATTAGCACCCCAAGAGCCTTCTCCTCCTCAGTAGTGAATAATTGCACCCCCCCAAAGCTGGTAACAATTTTTAGGGTTCCTGGCACCCAAGTGCATGACCTTGCACTTCTTTGCATTCAAACCCAGCTGCCATGTGTCTGATCAGCTCTCAAGCTTTGCCAGATCCTCTTGTTGTCCTTGCCACCTCTCTTCGTCATCCACCGCCACTCCGATCAAAAAGGCTGATCTTATTCCCAATCCTAACTGAGATGTCAGCAGTAAGGATGCTAAACAGCACTGGCCCCAGTACTGAACCCTGTGGTACCCCACTGGTTACAGCTCTGGGCGCTGAGATATCACCCTTACAATCACTTTCTGCTGCCTGTCCTCCAGCCAGTTCTTAACCCACCTCACTAGCTTCTCCCCTGCTCCCAGGTGTCCCACTTTGCTAATCAACTTTCCATATGGCACCAAATCGAAGGCCTTGCTGAAATCCAGATACAGGACTCACCCAGTCATAGATGTCAATCAGGTTGGTCTGGCAGGATCTTCCTGAGACGCACCCATGCTGCCCGTTGTCATGGAAACCACTGTCTACCAGAAAGGGTACCAACCTCTCCTTGAGGATAGTCTCCATTAACTTCTCCACAATGGAGGTAAGGCTGACCGGTCTATAGTTACCTGGTTCATCCTTGGGCCCACTCTTATGGAGGAACACGACATGCGCTATCCTCCAGTCCTGGGGCCCACAACCCCCCCCCCCAAGAGAGGTGCTGAATAAGTCTACAAGTGGTTCCAACAGGGTCTCTGCCAACTCCGTCAGAAACCTGGGGTGTGTGCCATCTGGGGCTGGTGCTTATCCTCCCACAGAGGACAGGATCACAAGGAGGACAAAAAGGGTATAAGACTTTCTTGAGGTATGTGAGTGAAAACAGGAAAGCAAGGGGTGGTATAGTGAGGACCAGGAAGGGGGCTGTGCAGAAGATCATCAAGAAAAGGCAAAAATTATAAATGAGCAGTTCTGCATGGCCTTCCCAGGTGGGGGTGGATCAACATGTATCAGCAGGCATTTGGGGAGTAGACTCAAGTCCATTTTCAGAGGAGAGAGTCGAAGAGGATTGGAAGCCTTAAGAAAAACAAGGTGACTGGGCCAGATAGGATTCACCCAAGGATACTAAAAGAATTGCCATGACGCAAGCCACCCCTCTGGCAGCACTGTTCAGCAACTCTTTGGAGATGGGGTAGTTCCAGAGGACTGGAGGAGGGCCGATGCGGTCCCTCTGCACAACAGCAGCAGCAAGGAGGAGACTAGCAATTACAGGTCTTTCAGTCTCTCATCAGTGGTGGGGAAATTAATGGGAAACCTGCTGAAGGAGAGACTGATGGAGTACCTAGAGGCAAACGGGCTGCAGAACCACCAGAACATGGTTTATTTATTTAAAAGTTTTATAAGGAAGGCACGCTGAGCAGAGTACTGCTTGATTCCAGGTGCATCCTGGGGGAAGGAGACTGTGGAAAATAGACATGACATATATATACAGAATACAATTAGTGCTAACAATGAATAAAACAGAGGTAGGTGGTAAAAATGGCAGAACAATTAAGTAAGTACATTACAACACATGTAGTACAATAGCAAGGTAAAGCGAGGATATGTAAAACATCAATCAACCAAAGTCAAAAATCATACTGATCTAGTGCATAAACAGACTCATCTTAGCCACAGTTGGAGGAGAAATGCATTTTGATGAGGGAGTTGAGGTGCTGAGTTGGGGGCATGTGCTGGATGTCTGGAGGGAGGGAGTTCCACAATTTGGGCATGTGATGTCTGAAGGCTGCCTGGCCAGCCCAGGAGGACATGTGTGGCACAGCCAGGAGACAGGTGTCAAAATTCCTGAGAGCATACGCAGGAGGGGTATGAGCTGTTGGAGTGAAGGTGAGATATGGTGGCAAGGACTGGGACCAGAAGTTGGCCATGAGCCTCACGCGGTGGGACTGTCTACGATCCTAGAGCGAGTTAAGGTTGAGAGTCCGGTAGAGAATGCAGTGGTAAGTGGAGGGCGGGCAATCAAGGGTGAAATGGCAGAATGAGTGGAAAAGCGGGTCCAGTCTGGCTAGGGTAGACTTAGAAGCAGCACTGCAGACTACGTCCCATAGTCAAATATAGAGAGAATCATTTTCTGTACAAGTGCGTAGCGGGCTGACAGTGGGATGCAACCACAATTGCAATATGGGGCACCCAACTTGGGGTGGAGCTTTTTGTAGATGGCATCAACATCTAAAGATAAGTTGAGGTGCTGATCGAGCAAGACTCCGAGGTATCTAAAGGAGGTGCAAGCCTCCAAAGCGGTCCCGTCCAGGGTGTGGAAGAAGGGCGTGGCGGGGAGCTGAGAGAGTCTCTGCCTCGTGCCGAAGGTCACTGAGACCATCTTCTTGGCACTGAGAAAAAGCTGGTTAGCGTGAAACCAGAGCTGAACATCATTGAAGTCCTGCTGTAACTTGGTCACCACATCAGCAGTCGAGGGGCCTGATGTATACAGTACTATGTCGTCCGCATACATGTGTATGGATGTGTGTGGACAGGCAGTGGGCAGGTCGATAAGGAAGATGGAGAATAGGAGCGGGCCGAGGACATAGTCTTGGGGGACTCCTGTGGTGACTGGATGGGAGGTAAAGGTGGAGACTTCGATTCTAACAGATTGGGACCTACCTACCAGGTAGGGAGTGGAACCAGCTGGTGACCTGATAGAGAGCCCTGCAAGAGACCGCTGCCTAGGAGGAGCGCATAGGAGACAGTGTTGAATGCCTTGCCATGTCGACAAACATTGCTGAAGTGGTGTGCCTCTGTCCATGCCATCAAGAATGGAGTCTGAACCGTAGAAGTGAAGTGGCAGTGGGTGGGCCTTCCTGAAACCAGACTGGTAAGGTGAGAAGAAGGATGGAAGGCGAGAAAGGAAGAACGTTGTGAGAGGACAAGGTGCTCTCGAAGTTTTGCCAGTATGGGGAGGAGGAAAACTGGATGGTAGTTACCGGGGTCAGAGGGGTCACTGCCCTTTGGAAGCGGGATAATAGTTGCATACTTCCATTCTGAAGGGATTGAAGCTTGGGAGAAAAAGAGGTTGAAAACAGAAGCCAGGGGGTGGAGATGGCAGGAACAGCCAGGTAGAGCATCTTGGAGTCCAGCCCGGAGGGGCATTTGCCCTTGGTCAGATTTAGGGAAATCAAGGTGAAACATAGAAACACAGAATTTGATGGCAGATTAGGACCGCTTGGCCCACCCAGTCTGCCCATTTCCCTACCTAATGGATAAGCTGCAGATCCTAGTTAACCAGCAGCCTACTTCTTCCTACCCTCACCCCTAGAATTGCCTTATGACTGTCCCATGCATGCTTGAATTCCACCAGTTTTGACTCACAACCTCCTCTGGAAGGCCGCTCCATGCATCAACAACCTCTTTGTGAAAAATACTTCCTAAATTTAACGACATGGCAAAGGCATTCACACTGTCTCCTATGCGCCTCCTAGACAATTAAAGTTGAAAAATGGTGCAGAGCACAGGGGTTTGCTTCATTGGGACTGGGGTTCCACCTGGAGGACAACAGCCTATACTGGCAGGATGGTCTGCATCTGTCCAGGAAGGAACAAGTCTTTGAGCAATCGGTTTAAATGCTTCATTGGCAAGCTTTTAAACTAGTCAAAGGGGAGGCACTGACAAGCAGCAGAAAAATCCCAGCCTCTCCCTACAAAACAGTGTACTAAATGAGAAAAAGACCAAGGTAGAACGGTCAGTGGGGATATAAGGCAACAGAAGGTAAAGTCACAAAAATGGACAGCAATAAGTACCCAATGCCCGTAGTCTAGGTAACAAGCTTCCTGAATTAGTGGCTTTGATGGAGGAGGAACATCTGGATATCGTAGGAGTCACAGAAACATGGTACACACACACCATGACTGGGACGTAAATATACCAGGATACACTATCTACAGGAGGGACAGGGAGGGTAAAAGAGGAGGAGGGTGGTTCTTTACATAAAGGAAGGAATAAAAAGCAACAGAACAAAAGGGTAAACAGGGAGGAGAAGAAGCACTGTGGGTAAATTTGGAGACAGGCAATGGCACCACAATCCGCACAGGGGTTGTATACAGACCCCCTTCTCAGGGGGAGGAAATGGACAAGGAAATGATAGAAAGTATACTTAGAATGGCAGAAAAATACAGGTTACTCACCTGTAACAGGAGTTCTAGGAATGGTATATGTTGTTCATCCACACTCATTGGCAGTATCCTTGCCGCTTTAAATCTTGCGGAAGGTCTTAAGCTTGCTCCTCCCACCCACCGGGTGGTATAACTCGGCTCCGCCCCATGGCTGTAGATCTGGCCCGCTGGGAAGCTCAGGGTTGTCGTCGAGCGGAGGACGGGTGGAATGTGTGGATGAACAACATATACCATTCCTAGAACTCCTGTTACAGGTGAGTAACCTGTATTTCTAGGACATGGATATGTTGTTCATCCACACTCATTGGCAGACTCCTAGCAGTTCTCCGGGAGGAGGGAGGCAAGACGCACACCCCACATACTTACTTGGGAAAGAGAGACTGAGAACCGAGGCCCCAAAACCAGCATCCCGGCGTGACTCAAGGTCGATGTGGTAGTGGGTAATGAAGGTGTTTGCTGACTTCCAGGTAGCAGCCCTGCAGATTTCCTGGATAGGGGCGTCCCTGGAAGCAGCCACCGTTACAGCAGTATGGCGGGTAGAATGAGCTCTTATCCCTCTGGGAGCTCCATGCCCGCCAACTTATAGAGAGATCTATGCAGGAGGTTACCCACCTGCTTATCGTCCGCTTGGCTGCAGGTCTGCCAGATGCGGCTTCAGCGTGGGTGACAAACAGCTGGCGAACCTCTCCCAATTTCAAGCTGCGCTCCTTATAATAAGCGGCGTCACTAGGGTCCAGAGTATGGAGCCTATATTCGGCCTCCAGGTGTGATTGGGGTAGAACACCGGCAGAGTCAACACCTGGTTAAGGTGAAACTCCGACACCACCTTGGAAGGAATTTGGTGAGGCGCAAGGGACAACCTTGTCCCTGTGGAAGACCAGGTAAGGAGACTCGATGGAGCCTGGAGCTCTCCCATCCTTCTGGCTGACGTGATAGCCACCAAGAAGGGGTCTTCCACGACAGGTGAGAGAGAGCACACCTGTGCATAGGTTGAATGGCTTGCCCATGAGCTTTGCCAGTACCAGCAGTAGATCCCACGGTGGGGGTTCCGCGCACTGGAGGGAAATGTGATCAAGGCCTTGAAAAGCAGCCAGACCACCTCTCCTCTGCGCCATCACTGCTTCCTCTCGCCCGCCTCGTAAGCAGAGATGGCTGCCAGGTGCACCCTAGGGTCGTCGACCTAAGCCCTTGACTAGAAAGGGACCATAAATAGTCCAAGATGCTTGCCAAGGAACAGGAGGAAGGTCCAAGCCCTGCTCTGACACCAAATGGAAAACCTTTCCATTTGAAGGCATAGCATTTTCTGGTCGACTCACGGGACGCCTCAACTACATTGAGGACCTCGTCGGAAGACCCAAGGCCTGGAACTCTAGCCGCCAGGAACCAGGCCGTCAGGTGCAGGGATTGAAGGTCCGGATGGAACACCTCCCCTGATTGACTGAGAGCAGGTCCGGCGAGCTGGAAGCTGCATGAGTCCTGGAGCTGAGACTGAGGAGATCTGGGTACCAGAACTGGCGAGGCCAGTCTGGGGCTATCAGAATCACCTCGCCTTGTCCCTCCTCGCCTTGAGAAGCACCTTGTGGATCAAGGGAAATGGGGAAAGGCGTAAAAGGCCCGGGGTCCATTGCCTCGAAGGCATCCCTGCAGCGAGCCCTGCTGAGGGGCGGCATGGAACAGACTCAGCGCGTTCTCCATGGAGGCAAACAGGTCCACCTGAGGTGTCCCCAAAGGAGAACAGATGCTGTACTACCTCCGGCAGGAGAGACCACTCGTGGGATGCAGCCCCTATCCGGCTCAGGGCATCGGCCAGGGTGTTGGAGGCTCCTGCCACGTGAATAGCTAGGAGATCCGCCTCCAGGCTGCGCACGAGTGACCAAATCAGCGAGAGCTTCCTTGCATAGAAGCATGGAGCTGCGTCCACTCGGCGGTTTAGGATAGTACATGGTCTGGTATTGTCCGCCTGACTCGGACCACTTGACCCCGGAGGAACGGAGCAAAGGCGTGAGAGCTAGGCGGACCGCTCGGAGCTCCAGCAGGTTGATGTGGCATCGGGACTCCCGCGGGGACCAGAGGCCATGAGCCCGGTGTTCCCCCAGATGGGCACCCCAACCCATCAGAGAGGCATCGGTCGACAGAGAGACCGTCGGCTCGGGGCGGACGAACGGGATGCCCTCCTGCAAATGATCTGGAACGGTCCACCACTGGAGAGCGTTCCACATCCCCTGTGTCACCGACACAAGCTGGTCCAAGGGATCGCAGCGTTGTGACCACTGGCTGGCCAGTCCCCACTGAAGGGACGCATGTTCCAGCTGGCCCAACGGACCACGCTGGTACAGGCCGCCATGAGACCCAGGAGGCGCAGAAGTCCCGGCAGGCGCAATTGCCCAACCAGAAATGATCGGGCAAGGAGGAAAGAACCCGGCCCTGTCCGCCGAGGCACGCCTGGCAAGAGAGTCGAGCTGCGCCCGATGAATAGAATCACCTGCTTCGGCTCGAAAGTCCGACTTGGCCTCTGTGATAAGGAGGCCCAGTTGAGAGCAGACCTGGAGGGCCAGATCTCTGGACCACCCGCCCCCTTCCTGGAGGGAGCTGCTATCAGCCAGTCGTCCAGGTAAGGGTACACCCGGAACCCTCGGCGCCGCAGGAATGCTGTCACCACTGCCATGCATTTGGTGAAGACCCTGGGAGCTGGAGACAAGCCGAAGGGCATGGCTTGGAACTCAAAGAGAGATCCTTCCGCCGAAGCGAAGGAATCTCTGGTGAGACGGACGGATAGGGACGTGAAAAAACGCGTCCTGCAAGTCCAGAGAGCAGAACCACACGCCGCGTTCCAAGGATGGTATTATCTGAGCCAGAGTGACCATCCTGAAGGTTCGAGACCTTAGGAACTTGTTAGGTCGTGTGGAGGTCGAGAATGGGGCCCAGCCCCGTCCGCTTCGGAACCAGGAAGTACCTGGACACAAACCCTGGGTCTGAAGGAGGGTCCACCACTCTTACCACCTCCTTCTGGAGGAGGAGAGCGGCGTCGGCCTCGACGAGCCGCCAGTGAGCTGGGGATCCCAAGCCCCCGAGGGGCGACGGCCTGAAGGGTGGTGCCTGTCAATTCCAGAGGCAGGCCTCTTCCCACCACCTTCAAGACCCACCTGTCCGTGGTAACAGCGGACCAGGTGGAACGGAAGATGCGGGCAGCCGCCCCCAGGGGACCCAGGGTAAGGTAGACGGGGATGGGGGCGACACCCTCAGCCCGCCACTGGGCAGGCTTGGAGGAGGGACCGGCCGAGGGACCTCCTGGGCCCTTTCCTCCTGCCTCCTGTTAGAGGAAGCCGTGCTTGGGTTTGGGATGCCAAGGCCGAGCCTGCTGGCCCTGACATTGCTGGGACGGCGCGCCAGGGGCACGGGTGAACCGACAGGGGCTTAGGCTGTGGTTTGCGGCCTTGTCCCCTGGAGCTGAAGAGACCGAGTCCAAGGTGGCATTGGACTTCTCGATCCTCTGCAGGTGACCTTCCACCCCAGGGCCAAGAGGTCAGTCCCCAAAAGGGAACATCCGCCAACTTGTGCTGGGTATCCGAGTAAAGGTGGATATCCTCAGCCAAGCTCACGACGCATAGCACTACGGCATACCGATCTAGCACATGAGTCCCCATCCAAAGCAGTCTGGAGCTGCTGTTTGGCCACTGCCTGCCCTGGTCCCGCACCTGCTTAACCGTAGTCTGCAGATCGGTAGGGAAGATGAGGATGACCTCATCCAGGGAGCCCAACAGGGCATGAGAAAATGTGCCATGAGGACGGCCAATCAGGCCTGACGGAAGCCGAGAGAGGACGAGCGTAGACTTTTCGCCCGACATAGTCCAATTCTTGGACTCCTTGTCAGGAGGTTTGTCCACATCCCTGGGCGCTGCCGGGTAGCCGAAAGCTGTCGGTAACCAACCCCTCAGCAGAGGGGTGTTCCGAAAAACCGGACAAGGAACCGGTAGGGACCGCATACTTCCTGGCCATCCTGGCCGAAGGCGCAGGGCAGGAAGCAGGGCGCTGCCAAAGTTCCAGTGCCGGACCCACTATGGCCTCGGCCACCGGAAAGGCCTCCGTCGGAGAATCCCCTCGGTCCAGAATCTCCGTGAGGGGATACCTGGCCCGTTTGAAACGGGTTCGAGCTCCATCCCGGTAGACTCCGAGATGAGCCGAAGCAGTCCTAGGAAGGACGCACGGCTATCTCGTCCATTGACTGACCTCCTGAAGACTCTCCAAGTCCAGTCGCTGGAGAAGAAGGAGGAATCATCTTCGGACTCGGAAGAGTCCTCGAAAACTGCCTCTGGCCTGAGCCACCCTTCACCTGCCGAGGGTCGGGTGGAGTGAGGGTAACTGACAGCCGATGGGGTACCCTTAGCCGACCGAGAATCCTTGGTCGAACCCAATTGGTGGCTGTGGAGCGCGGAGGTTCCAACGAAAGTGGAGCAGCTGGTTTAGCGAACAACCGGCCTGGGTATGAGCTCCTCGGACAAGTCGAGGGGTTGTGTCGGCCGTCCCGTGACAGCCACTTAATGGCCGAAGGCGCGGAGTCGGCTTATTCGCCCAGGAGGAGCTGTTGCAACATAAGGTCCTCGTCCGTCGGCGTAATTTCATGAAGCCTCCCTCATCGAGGAGGAGGACGAGGAGCCACGACCGGGCCATCAAGCAAAAGCCGACCAGACCGCCTATGATGCCTGGAACGGCTGGACCGCCGAAGAGGTCCGAGACCGAGACCGAGAGTCCCGGAATTTCCGGGTCGGGTTGCGGGAGGTGTCGGCTGAACAGCACTCCTTGGCTCGGAAGGTCCATCCGAGGCTCCGGAACCGAGGCACAGGCGAACCCACGGGATCCTCAACTCCTCCAGGGGAACCGGGAGAGGGAATCTCGGCTGCTAAAAGCGACAGCCCGATCAATGGGTCGAAAAATCTAGGCTTCATCAGTGAAGTCTCGGTCAACTGACCTGACGGGGACACACGTAGGAGCCAGTGGCGGCTAGCTGATCGACCCGAAGCCGACGGACGACGGCCGGGGAAGGACCTTTCCCGCTCCCAAGAGCGTCGGAGGAGGACACCCTTGTCCTCTTTTTGGACCAGAATAAGGTCCAGCAGGCGCAGGCCCTTCTCCTTTAGTGGAGAGGGACAGACAAAGCTCCTTAAAGAAAGCCGTGTAGGAAGAACCAGAGGCGGGATAAATGCAGCGGCCGAGGAAGATCTGACCGCGCAGCCTCCTCTTCGAGGGCGACATCGCTCGAGCTGATCCACGGAAGCCCCGCACAGACACCACCAACCGGGCCTCCTTGGACTTCACGGAGAAGCAGCTTACCGGAGGCCCAGTTGCAATCGGGCAGCACGGTCTTGAGGACGTAGGCAGAAAGATGAGCACAGTGTAGAAGCCTCGCGGGGTCGTGCTCAAGGCCTAAGCAGTGAACACCGTGGAGTGTGGATCCGTCCGAACATCTTCTGCCGCATGGGCATCTCCGAAATCCGAGTCGAGTTGTCCATCGCAAGCCGCAGAGATCGAACTGAAGTCTTTTGCAAATTTTTATTTTTAAATCCATAAGCGGAGAAATAGGAACCCAGTCATAAGCAGCAGGCGTTAAGGAGGGAACCTGAGCTTCCAAGCGGTAAGGAAGATCTGGCGTCATGGGCGGGAGTTATACCACCGGGTGGGTGGGAGGATAAGCTTGAAGACCTTCGGCAAGATTTAAAGCGGCAAGAGATACTGCCAATGAAGTGGATGACAACATATCCATGTCCCTAGAAAGGAGATACTGCTGATAGTTGATCTGGAATATGCCAGATGTTAACTGAGTGCAGTTGCAGCTGCCACTTGAAAAGTGCAGTTATTCTAGATGCCCTACAGGGGCATGCCTTAGACAACTAGTACTGGAGCCCACTCGAGAGAGGGAGCAATATTAGACTTGATACTCTAAATGGAGATGGAGAGAGGATCACAGATGTAAGTGGGTAGCCATCACGGAACTAGCGACCATCGAACAGTATGGTTCACAATAAACACAGTAATGAGAGTCAAAGCCATACAAAGACAAAAGTACTGGACTTTGGGAGGGCTGACTTTGCTATAATGGTTGAGTGCCTAAGGAATGCACTAGAAAATGGGCAGGAAGGAGGTGGAAGAACAATGGGGAATAATAAAACTGCCATCACAGAGGTAACAAGCCTTTGTGTGAAGCAAATAAACAAAAACAAGATGATATGTAAGAAACCACTATGGTTCTCAAAGGAAGTGGCAGTGAAGGTTCAAGAGAAAAGAAAGCATTCAGGAAGTACAAGGAATCTAGAAGGAGCAGGAAAGAGAACTGTATCAGTTAAAGCAAAAGGAGGCTGGGAAGGCAGTCAGAACAAAGGCCCAAACCAAGGAAAGATAGCCAACTCAGTTAAAGGGGATAAAACCTTTATAGGTACATCAGGGCAGAAGGAAGACCAAGGAGGGATAGTGAGGCTTAATAAAGGGAAGGAGGGTGGGCAGAGGAGACTGTGAAAGGCAGAGATACTAAACAAATATTTTAGCTCAGTATTTACGAAGGAAGAGAGAGAATACATAAAACAAACAGTAGTAATGTACTCTGATATACAGAAGTTGATACGGCCATTACAGAAGAAAGGGTTCTGAAAGAACTCTCAAAACTGAAGGTGGACAAAGCAATGGGGCCAGTAGGATTCATCCCAGAATTCTAAAACAACTAAGGAGTAGAACTAGTGACACCACTGACTACTCTTTTAACAAATCATGGGAGGATGGGGTGGTACCGCGAGGACTGGAGGAGGGCAGATGTGATTCCCTTCACAAAAGGGGAGAACAAGGCAGAAGCACGAAACTATAGACCTGTTAGTTTAACCTCAGTGATAGGGAAAATGATGGAATCACTTCTAAAGGGAAAGAATTAGCCAGAATATCTAGAGGCCAGAGGGGCACAGGACCCTAGGCAGCATGGATTCACAGAGGGAAGGTCATGCCAGGCAGATCTGATAGATTTCTTTGACTGGGTGACAAAGTAGTAAATCAGGGAGGGGCTGTGGACATGGCCTACACTAGACTTTAACAAGGCATTTGACACAGTCCCACAAAAGATTAATATACAAGTTAGCCAGCCTGAGAGTGGAGACCCAAGATGACAGCCTGGGTAAGAGTGGCTGGAGAATAGGACACAGAGAGTTATAATAAATGGAGTCACTCAGAAGAAAGGAGGGTTACTAGTAGGGTACACGGGGTTCAGTATTAGGACCGGAACTCCCTCTTCAATGTCTTTATAGTGACATTGCAGAAGGACTGGAAGGAAAAGTATGTCTCTTGCAGATGACACTAAGATCTGCAACAGAGTTGATACAGAGGGTGGGAGTGGAAAGGATGAGAAGGGACTTGGCAAGGGGTAGAGGAATGATCAAATGTATGGCAGCTTAGATTCAATGCTAAGAAGTGCAAGGTAATGCACCTGGAAACAAAACCAGGGAAGAGTACACAATGGAGTGAGATATAAATAACAAGAATCAAGAAAGGGACCTGGGGGTAGTCATATCAGATGACCTAAAGATAGGCAAGCAATGTGAGAGGGCAGCAAGGAGGGCTGGGGGGATACTGTGATGCGTAGGGAGAGGCATCACCAGTAGAAAACAGGAAGTTATTATCCCTCTGTACAGACAGCTGGTGAGACCCCATCTGGAGTAGTGTGTGCAGTTCTGGAGACCCAATCTCCTCAAAGACATAGGCAGGATGGAAGCTGTCCAGAGGAGGGCAACTAAAATGGTGCAGGGTCTGCACGGAAGTCGTATGAAGAGACTTAAGACTAATACTATAGCCTCGAGGAAAGGAGGGAGAGGGGGACATGATCAGAAACTTTCAAGTGCCTCAAGAATCAACAAAGTCCAAAGAGGTAGCATCTTTCAAAAAGAGGTGTGCAGAATAAGAGGCACAATTTGAAGATAGAGGCCGGCTCAGAGGTAATTTAAGGAGTATTTTTCACAGAGGTTGTGGATGATGGAGCGGCCTTCGGAAGGTTGTGGAGTCAAAATCCAGTCAGAAATTCAAGCATGCATGGGACAGTCATAAGGCAATTCTGAGGGTGGGGATAGGAAGAAGTGAGCTGTGATTAACTAGGATCTGCAGCTTATCAGTAGGTAGAAATGGGCAGACTGGGTGGGCCAAGGGTCATAATCTGCAAATCAAATTCAAATTCTGTATGAATGAGGAGTGAATTGGCTCTGACAGTCTGATAGACTGTGACACAGATTCTGTAGCAAAACAGACGTAGCCCTAATTGATTATCAATATTTTAAGCAAAGTGATGAAAATAAGCATTAAGTGATAAGCAAGGCAGACTTAATACAGTAGGCAGTAACCAGGACATAGAGAGTCTTTAGGAGGTTGATTCTGATTGCCATTACTGAGTTTTATCTGTCATTGCTACCTCTGGTTTTTGACATCTATTGTCCTTTTAAATACGAGCATGATGTTTTTTCCCTCAAATCTATGACAAGAATGCTAATGTTTCAGAAATAGCTGACTTCTGCGGACATTTGCTACATTTTCTAGAAAACAGTAATGCTGTACCTGGTTTGACTGTGGAATAGCTTTAACTCATTTTGAGAAAATCTCTTCAAATGTAAGTCTTACAGTCTGTAGGTGATCTGTTTTGCTGAATCATGGGCTGAATCCTGCAGCGCAGTGCAGAACATGTTGAACTCTAACTCTGTTAAGCTGTCTTCCCTGGTGGAGTAAAAGATTTAAGAATTAATTTGAGAGTGGTTTTAGTTTTAAAAAAAATAAGCTGTTACTATTAATGAGTAACGCTGAGTTTTTCAGTGCATGTGTTATTTTATTGTACGACGGGCGTTTTTTTATTTTTATTTTGCAGTTTTTGGTGGCGACAGACACACTAAGCCGAGGCTTATTTTTGGGTGCATCCTAGGAGCACAGGGAAGTTACGTGACTTGGTGATGTTCACACAGTATGCAGATGGTAGCTGTGGGATTCAAACCTAGTTCTGCAGGTTTGCAACTCAGTGGTCTTAGCCACTATACTGCCTTCAGAGCTATGATTTCATATGTGAAAAAAAAATGGTATCATGTTTGTGTGAAGTGAGAGCTGGTGTACATGGCAAAGCCGATTTCACAGTTAAGGGTTGTGGAATCTTTCATTCTTATAAGGTAACCTTGGATAGACCAGTTAGTGTAATATCATCTGTCTCAGTAGCAAAAAAAACTCAGTACTGATAGTATATATGTACCAGCAATTGTTACCAAAATGTTTTCTTAAGGCTTTTTCTTGTCGGTGTTTTAAAATAATGTGGTTACTGTTTGTTAGGCAACCAGTCAGGGTAATTATATGTAGCTTATATTCCCCTTAATAAACATGCTGTCATTGACTTCAAATATGTATAAATCTATATCTTTTCTAATGTCATTGGGCTAGTATTAAAATGAGTATGTGCTATGTGTATTTTGCACGCAGAAGCTGCAGAAGGTTTTCTCAACAGTATTGCTCACATTTTAAATAAACTGCGCAAATAAATGAGTCTCCAGACTTCGTGGGCATACTCCCCACCACATTTTCCCAGTCTGAGTGAGATTTCTCTTCCCTGAGGAACATCCTAACAATGAGGTGTTTACTTGAAGGGTTTTCCTCGCTGTTTTTCTACGTGCAGCAAGGACCTGCACTGTTCTTTTGCCTTTAATCAAGGGCTAAACTGAAAATTGAAAGCTACCAATACTCAGACCGAATGCACTGATACCCATATGGACACGGGCACACAGCTGTATCATTGGTCATGCACATTAAAAGTAGTGGTACTCTGTGCCAGTGAGTAACACCTGCCCAGTTCAAGCACTGCCTTCAGTAACTGCTTTGCATTTTTCTTCTGGTCAGACACGTTCTTTAATATCTTACCAATACTGTAAGTATTCTGCACCACATTGGCCAGCATTCTGCGACAACTCAAACTGACTGACTTACGATGTCTCCTCTAGAAAATCGCAAGGCTTTTTATCTAGATTCTCTTAGATCTTCCAAGAACAGAGTTCCTCCATAGAGCACCACTCTTTGGTTTTAGACCAGAGGCACTAGGACCCCACAAAAAGCACAAGTTTTTGGACGGTGTGTGCTATGTGTACCAGTGGTGGAAATAGCGACACCAGTTCAAACAGGCAGTTCCTTTACCCCCTCTATCATAATGTGCACTACCTCATTAGGACCAAGACTTGTCTTGCTCCAAATAGCATTCCTGTCAAATTCCTTAGATTTTTTTGTTACAGGTTTTATCCTCCTCCTGGGCAGCGTGGCACTACATCTTTCCCTGTTCCCTTCCACTGCAGCCGCCTTGGCCACTTCCAAAGTCGGGGCAGTATCCTCCACACACACACACACACACACACACACACACACACACCCCCGAGACACATCTAAATGTGCCCCAGGCACACAGCTGCACAACGGGCTCATGGCCAGATGAACAGGGCATCATTTAGTCCATCCTCTCTGTTTTTTCCTCCAGCCACAATCTTGCAATGAGCACATTGTGCGAGCTCCACCTCCGCAGAGATGCCCTGGGGCTCTGGATGTGAGGTCACCCACATTGTATGGCCACACGCAGTTCCGCCTGAATTCCACTAGGTGGTTGTAGAGCAGCCCTTCTCCAAGGGAGGAGAGCTGCCTTCGACATTTGATCCTCCCTCCCCAGCCGACCCTGGCAACCCGCATCCATTCCTGAACATGAGTCACTGGCATGGCAAGAGGTAAGGCACGTAGCGCCTCAGCCCTTCACGCCTCTGGGCCAGCTAATTGCAATAATAATTTTATTGAATGTTCATTACAGTACATCATAACTGACAATTCATCCAAACCAGTTCACAGTACAGTACATGAAAGTACATACAGAAATATGGTGCAAATGCATGTGTGTGTCTGGAGCAAGTGACTCTAAAACTGCACTTAACTGGGAGTGAAATAAAAGCAGGGGAGGGTTATGACACTACGGACAGAATTAAACAGAAGTCCATAAAAAGAAAACTAAACAATTAGGGATGTGCCAGGTCTGATTATGTCATATTATAGCACTCTGCTACTTTCCTAAGGGTGTCCTACTGGATCATAGGCTGTAGCTCTTTTATAATTTCATTGTTGGGGCCAGTGGGTGGGTCAGTGAATGTATCCCATGGGCTGGTCATCCTTCATGGGTCAGATATTTGTGGCTGCTTAGCACCACCATCTGTTCTAGAATCGATATTCCTTCCTTTTCCTCCAGGTAGTTGAAGAAGGGTAGAAGTATCTTTTGAGTTTCTCTGTGGCATGGTGTTATCTAGTTGTGAGCCATTCCTTTTCAGTACTTTTATTTTTGTCATCAGATTTTTATATCATATATATATATATATATCTATATATATATAGCTTAATTCTGTGTCACTTTCTAATTTTGCATATTTTTTTTTGCCAGCCCAGTTTCATCGCAGTACCGTGTGCTGTATGGCGCAATCATTATTTTTCATTTTTACTTTCACTTCTTGTTACCATTGCATTTCTTTACACAGGCCTCTTCTGGGCCTCAAAACCAACTGTAAGTGTTTCAGGCCTATATCAACATTTGACATGGCTCTGACCGGCAGGCAGTGAATAGAGGACACAATGGTACAGGGTTTAGAATGGGGCCTTTTTAGGATCATCCATGAGTGATGAGGACTCTGTCAACGTCTCATTGTGGCCCACCAAGTATATAGGTCCTTTTACACTTGTCTCCACGTCCCCACCATGCTGTGAAATCAGTTACAATGTTGGTGCCAATAAAACTACCTTGGTGCTAGGATAGTACTTATGTTGGAGGCCTTAGACATCTGGCCGTGCTGACTTGGAGCATAGTGTCATCATCTGCCAAGCATAGTGCCATTGTCAGTGCTGACCATACTTTTGTTGTCCATGCTCAGCATGTTGCCATGGATGCCCTCATCAGTGCCTTAACAACACCAGTTTCAGGCGTTATCATCACACAATTTTGCATCACATAATGTTGCATTATTTTCTTGCAGTCTTGTTTTACTTCATGCAATGCATCTTATGTTGTTTTTCATTCAATTTTGTGTCATTGGACACAATATAGCTTATTACAATTATACAAATTAGCACAATTTTTGTGATAATTCACAGTATTTCCACACAAATTTGTGCAGGCTTTCTCTGCTTGTTACTCCTGCCCTTTATGACAAGTCAAGACAAAGGAGAGGAGGACTAGACCCCATTTGGCCACCTTGCCCAGACATCCAGTCTACAGTACTCCTTAAAGCAGACATATCGTTCCCTGAAACAGGACGGTTGGCCCCATCTGTCAACATTATGAAGCAATGCCAGGGCCAAGTACTGCAATATCTCTTAGCTAAAATACCCATCTCACAGTTACTAGCACTGTACATTTTTATGGCAGGCATTATGACCACTTTTCTAACTGGTCGTCAGAGACAGACTTCCCTCCCTGCTTGACCAAGTATGTTGTTTGAGGACCTCTTCTTGTCGCCAGAGAATATTTCTGATGTAGACATTTTCCTTATTGAGCCATTTCATCAGCTAGGTAGAGGTCTTATTTCCTGGGGGGTGGGGGGATGTGGTCATTCAGTGCAGGTGAGGAATTGGTGCAGGAACTCTCTATGCAGTGCTTGTTGAAGCTTATTGAAAATGCTCTGGTGAGCTTGCACATGTGCACATCACAGTGATGTTTCAGCCACTGATGTGCTCAGACATTACGGGTTGGCTTAGTCTGCTAGCCACACCAACACACGTGTTCTTTTTCATGACTTCCTAGCTAGCTATTTAGATCCCAGTGTCTTGGGCCAGTTATGAGGTCATGACATGCCTATTGGAGCCTCGTGGTACTTGTGATGGGCAGCATGGTGCCATGGGTTTTATATCTACTGTATGTTATTCACAGGCGTGAATGCTGCTCTTGCCACTGACTTTAAGTCGGTGGGGAATTCACATCAATAGTTCTTAGCATGCCTAGTCCCTAATCGCACGCACAGGCCATCCACCATGAGTGTCTCATACTCTCCACGGACCTGCAGTTCTTTCATTTCACAGTTTTGGTTATTGGGCATGCTTCAGTGCCGTATCTCTTTGTAAAATTTTGCAGTTCTGGTAGTAGTTCCTGGGGAATTATAGATCTAAGTGTTTCCTTTGCTGCATGGCAAGCTAGCACTAAACCCATCCAGAGCAAGAATTGAGGAGACGCTCTGATAGTCTTCGCCCTCTTGGAAACCATAAGAATAATTCTGAGTCTGTAAATATTGAGAGTGCTAAGCCACAGGACAACTTTCTAATTCCTCTTGTGAGGCTTCACAGGAGGACTTTTGGTAGATATTCAGTGATATCTGATCACAGACATCACAGTCACTTCCATAGCGATAACAGATGGTTGCTATTGTGACAAAATCAGCACCTACGCAGAGGTCTTCTCCCTTCCTGTGTTCTCCAGTGCCATTGGCAGTGGATTGTTTTCATTGGTTGAGGAGCCATTGCCAGGGGCTTTGGATCAAAGGGATCTTGCCTGCCTGAGAGCACAATCATGATATGAGCTGGGTGATGATGTGAGCAGGACTGTTTAGTGTTTAAGTTCTTAAAGGTTGCAATTTGAACCTTGTTAATTCTACTGCAGTTACAGTAGGTCCAGGCCACTCTCATCCAGGAGTGAACAATCTGCTAGTCGACAGCTGTAGCCACACAGTGGCTGATCCTAACAAGTGGTTTCTAGTGGATGACATTGTACAGTACATATTTGACAATGCCCTAGCTGGAAATAGCTCAGTTTTGCTCCTTCCAGATATGTCCAACCTCAAGCTGGTCGAGGCAGACCTGATAACCACTCAGTAGAATGTGACCAAGGGCCCAGTAGACCCCTCCTTCTGCAGCATCCTTGGCAGTCCTTGTTCTATGGCCATGCCTTCAGTGCATTGTGGATCACAAGACATGGTACCATGGATCAGTGAGCCACAAACAGCAATGAATGTAACACACGCCCCATGGCAGCACAGCAATCAAAGCTTCCAAGGTGCCAGCACAGGTAAGGAAGCAGAAAATAAAAAGATGTCTCCAAGAATAGCCTGTCAATACAGGAGGGGAGACACAGACCAGCTGCCAAATAGATCAAGCAGCCTAACAACACAGGCACATAGGAACCCCATAACATGCCCCCACACAGACGATTGTGCCAGAAGGACTGCCGGCAATAGTGGCCCTACGCACACCGCAGGGTGAGGTCACGTGGCACCCAGATACACCACAAGGAACTAACCTGAAAAAAAAAAAAAAGGAAAAGCCCCAGGCAGAGGAAGAAGCAACAGAGACAAAGAGATGGCAATGGTTGTACCATGAAGGCAGCACCATACATCACACAAACCATCTGAAAAGAACTGAGAGGACAGTAGAGCAAGTCCTTAGACCCTGAACTGAAACAAAGGTAGAAGACAACCCAGGAAGCAGTGTAGCTAGAGAAGACATGGTGGAGAGTCTAGGAAGATTAGTCTGCTAAGACATAGTCTGAGACCATTTTCTCTTCCCACCCATCCACCCACCCTCACAGACCTGGTCTGAGACCATTTCTCTTTTTAACTGGTCTGGGACCAGCTTGTGTCACATATGTGTTTTACTGCAAGCTTGCTAAGTGCCAGCCAGCATAGCCTAGTGGTTAGGGCACAAAGCTGCGATCCAGGAGGTCTGGGTTTGAATCCTGATTTCCCTAAAATTCTTTTAACTGCAGATTTCACAGGAGTGGTGATCCATGGTGGTGTGGTGTTGCAGTAGCAAATCTACACTAAATGGTGTAAAGTGTAAGAAAAAAATGAAGTGCAACAAAGAAACTAGTCTCAGACCAGGTCTTAGGGGAACAATCTTCCTGAACCTGGTGGATCTAGGAAGACCAGGTAGGAAGTAGTGCCGCTGGCCACAAAAGAGAAACCAAACAGGTTTGCAGTTTACAGAGAAATGAAAACTGGGGGAGGACAAGCAGCAGACAGAACCAGCAGGGCCTCACTCAGCAGAACTTGGGAAATGACCTGAGAACAACACCAGGCAGGGACAGAATGTCCAACCAAAGACCAAGGCTAAAACAAACAAAAACATTTGCTAGAAGGCATATCTAACAGAGATCCAAGATCTACACACAGCGGCAGGACTAAATCAAACTGAGGTGATGTGAGCAGGCTCATCTTATATAGGTGGATATGCAGGGGGATGGTCCCAGCCAGCATAAGTTGAGTGGCCTTGACTAAGAAAAAATTATCTGCGAGGTCCTAGCACTCGACACTAAAGTCTTATGTGTACGGATGGAGGACATTCTCTCAAAGATCTACTGTTACTACTAACCCTTCTTCGTATACACTCCAGGTTTCTGTCAGCGGTGGTATGGGAGTTAAGTATTCATCAGTCATTGATTCTGTTGACATTTTTCCCGAATCAGGAATCCTGTGGAGGTTATACTACATTTAACTGATTTAAAACCTACCCCCAACCCCGATTCTGCATTAATAAATCAAAGGAGAACAAGCAGTCAGCTCAGCTGTGTTGTGTGCTATGATCCTAATGGTGAAGGGAAAACTGTCGCCAAAGTCAGCATAACAGGGTTTTTAAAGTCATTCAATATTATGGCTCTCTTGCAGTAATGCATTGGATGGGCTCAGTAAGAGTCTGTTCCATGCAAGCAGTAGTAGTTGCAGCTGTAGCCTCCTTAGTGCCACTCCCATTGCAGGTGTCTGCAGAGCCACACCATAAGTGGTGTTGGCTTTACTTCCCCTTGGATTTCAATCCAGATCACATATAGGTGATACCAGTGTTTACCCTTCTCATAAATCTTGTTATCTAACCAACTATCCTTATCTGGAGGATTTTTACTGCTTGCCACTTGACCAAAGAATGGTACTTATGGAGGCAATGAATTCTTGATATGAAAGCTACTTACCTGTAGCTCTTAATATTCCAGTGTCTCTCCTAGAGCAACACTTACCACCCATTTTCTCCTAGACTCATGGGTATTTACTGTACATGTATGTGTATTGTCTGTCTGCCCCTTTATTCATTACGGTGTAGGGCCTACACTGTTCTTGCGCGGCAATTCTGCTATTTCTTCATTGTGTAATGCTGTAGTATTTTGAGTTTTTACATTTAAACATTTTAAAGGGAAACTTCATCCTCATGTCTTGTAAATGTTATTTGCTTCCTTGTCAACAGGCAGCTCTTCTATAGTTGTTAGGGATATATGTGATTACTTTATTTTCAGTTTTCATGCTAGTCGCTGTAACTGTCCTGGGAGTCTCCATTTTCTGGTTGGTTGAAATATCATTGTTCCTCCTTAGAGCTTCATTAGCATATGCCATTATGATGTGACAGTACCCTTTAGACTCTACAGTATGTCTTTGTCTGCTTAATTAGATTTCAACAAAACAAGTTGCAGCAAGGTGTGAAACATCACACTTGCCTTCAGTTACCTTTGCAAACTGTCTGTGTTGTAATGCAGGGTTTTTCTCATTTAATTCCTTGCAGTGTATGTGTTGGCAGAGGTTTTTTTTTCAGAATACAGTACAAATGGGTGATTTGATATCATGTTCTCATATGCTAACACAGCTGTCATGGACAATGAGATTTCAGCAACTATAAAAAGAAGACCCCTTCCCCAGAATAGTTACAGGAGAGTAGCATGAACGGTGAAAACAAACTAAAGCAAGCATATTCATCTTCATCAGCTACTGGAAAAGAGTTGTCTTTTGACAAGAAAACAAAATTTACATGATATGAGGATATATTTTTCTTTTAAGTAGTTTCTCGCCGATTATTTTTTCTTACTGTCATCCTCAGTAAAGTAGGTGCAAAGGCACTTGGAGCCAGTGCCACTATTTTTACCATTGGGCGCATGGCCCCATATATCAGCTCCGTGCACCAGATGCACATTAGCTGTAAAAGTTCTGTCCCCAAAGGGTCCTAGTGTTTCTGGCTTAAGACAAAGGCGCTCTTCCAGAAGAGTAAGGTTTTTTTTTCAGTTTTACTACACACTTACTGCTCATCCAAAACACTGTTGCTCATATTCTTGTAGGCCTCTGAGAATATTGTTTACCCACTTTTCACAAGCTTTATGGGCTTCCCATGTCTCGTATATTGATTTCAAAATCTTACTGCTGAATTTTAATTGCTAGGATATGACTTTTCCTCATTTGTTAAATTTATGTTCTAATCCCCAGCATGTCCCCTGTATTCTGTCCTGAATAAAATAATTACTGTGGCCTTTTCTGTTGCTCATCTGTACATGGAAAGGGCCCATGATTAAATCAGCTGTGCCAGTTTTGAATGAGGTTTACAAATCTTTTTTGTGTGTGTGTGTGTGTGTGTGAAATAAATGTGTCATTTTAATGTTGCTTTAGGAATCGCTTTATGTTTCTATTCCATGGAACCGGAGCATAGATTTGCGGCTGTTGTAATGTTTTTAGTGGTATGACAGTATTGTTTTCAAATTCAAGCAGATTATGTAAGACTGAACCACCCTTTATTTGCGCGGGAGGCTGAAAATATTGATGAAGCATTTAGTTAAAAAAATTGACCTCTTGCAGATTCAAATAATCTGAAAACTGTAACTAAGTTTAAATACATCAGTAAATATTCTGTCCTTGTAAAGTGCCAGCAGTATGAAATTCATACCATCATTTTACTGTGTGAACACTACAAGATTTTAAATAATTAAATTAATTTGTTATGGCTACTGAAGATTACTTTGTAAGTCGATAATTCTAATATTCATTACAGCAGATGTTGTAGAAGTCCTTGTAAAGTAAGTACACAGTCTGCAAAAAGGACAAATAAAAGAATTAAGTATGACATCCCTTATTAATAATAAATAGTATTTAGATATTTTATTTTAATGAGTTTTTTCATTAAATATTTTATAAATATAAAACTTTGAAATAATTTTAGTTTTAAAGCTGTGTGTTGTAAATTATTTAAACTGAGAAATGAAAAAAATGTCTTCAAACATATAGGCAACCACGGAAGCAGCTTGTCATAGCTTTCATACCTTCTTTTCTTGTCACAGTTTGTGTGTGCAGCACCTTAGTGTAGCATTTTGATGAGGCTTCACTTAGTTTATGCTGCAGAGTTGTTTTTTAATGGATTAACTGTTAACAACTTGAGATATTTTAACTTCTAAATAATCTATAAAAAGGCACTCACATCAGAAATACCGCTAATGAAATATTTGTAATTTCTAGCCTTTCTGTTAAAAACAAGGTATCCAAATATGTTTAGTATCTACTGTCTGAAACAATGAAAAGTTATTGCAACATCTTTTTATATATTTGTCAATAAGTTTATCTCCACCCTGCTCTACTCATGATGTTTTTTGGCTATCCAGTCTGAATTAGGTTAACAATCATTTTTGATAAAATAGTGAACTACTATACTAATGACCAAAATTAAATTATCTTGTGGTATTTGATACCCACTGGGCAATTAGTACCCATTTCAGAGTCTGACTTCAATACTAGGTAAAGGTTCTGGGGGCAGATTTCTGAGCAGTCACAGCTCAGCTGCCTGTTCTCCAAAAAATATTTTTTTGATGGTTACATTTAACATAGATGGAGATGTGAGAAATTTACATCTGCCTTTTCTTTTGTCCGTATTTTGTTTATCGCATTCTGCTCTGGCCACCCCCTTCCAACTGACACCTCCCAGCCCCGTCACCTGGCATCCCTGGAATCTAACCTTCCTGCCATCATCCTATGTCACAGGGCTGGGGGGTCAATGGTAGGCCAGTAGGTGGGCAGTCATCATCCTGCAGCCGGGGAGGGACTATTTTCACTCTGGGCCCACATATGTGCAATGGGCGAGAAGTAGCTCCACCTCTGCTGAGACACTCCTGAGGTCCTCTATAGGTTCCCTTCCCACCCTTGGTTTCACATGTGCTGCCAGCCAGCCACTACTGGGTGGCAGTCCAACAGTGAGCCACACAAACCTCCTCCCCGAGGAAGGAGAGCAGTCCCACAGATGCTCAATCCTCCTTTCCTGGCCAGCTCACGAGCAACCCGAGCCTGTTTCTGAACCCAGAGTCACTGTCATCGCAGGAGGTAAGGTGCATGGCGCTCAGCCCTCCACGCCACTGGGCCGGTATCCACCGCTTCTGAAAATGTTTTGTTTGCATTTCAGCTGAGCCTTCTCCTTTTATATAACCTGGATCACATCAAATCTGCTAGAATTCAGGCAATGTTTTTAATTGATTGTCAGTGTTCGTTACTCATGGGTTTAAATTGACCTAAACATAAAGCATCCAGGGTTTTAAATAATTGATTAGCAGTTTTTCCTTGGACAATACTAACTGTACAGAAAGTATTTATATAGGTTTTCTAGAAGTGTTATGTTTGTTAAACACAATGAGGCAAGTGCTATGCATTTTTACAATGTTTTAGCACTTTTATGAACAAAACACTAATCAATTTTCAGAGTTAAATAAAACCCTGAGCATCTAAATTTACTCTCTAATTATTCTCCCCATGATGGCACATATATTGGCTAATGGTCAGCTGATCACTAGATTTTCATTATCTGATAGCAAAACCAGTTCTTTTAGTAGCCTTGATTTTAGGGATTGTATTTAGCATTGCTTTCTTAAATAATCATGCTGTAGGAAAAACATGTATGTAAGATAAATGATGATGCCACAGCAGGTAGCTCAGTTGGTTGCACATTCACCTCTGGACCAGAAGATTGTGGGTTCTAGTCCCATACTGAGACAGGGCTCATACCATAAATGCTGGCACCTGAGTGCAGTACTAGGGGGATGCTGTACTGTCAGGGCGTGCCATCCATCAGATGAGATGTTAAACTGAGGTCAGATGAGATGTTAAACCGAGGTCCCTTTTGCCTATCTCTAGTGCTGTTCCCGTGGGTGTCCAGGTGGAAGTAAAAGAACCCAGTGCATTTTTCACAAGAGATGGGGATTTTTTCCCCGTGTCCTCGCCAGCATTCCCTTCCCATAAAATCGGTTCATTCATAGAAACATAGAACCACAGAAATATAGAAGTTGAAGCAGCAGATAAGGGCCCTTAGGCCCACCCTGTCTACCCTTTTGAAACATTTCAAGTTGTCCAAGGCTGTGTGTGTGTGTTCATGTGTGAAATGGCATGTTTACAATCATTTCACGACCAGCATCTCTTTACTTATAAAGTGTTTTGGGATACAGTTTGTAAGAAAACTGCTATAAAATGTGAAGTGCTTCGCTTCTTGTACTAAACTGAGCGTGGTGATGAATAAAATGTAGTTGTTCTTTCTCCATCCCCACATCCAGTAATTATCACAGCAGACACATTTACCAGCTATGTGTTATGTCTAACAAATCAACATCCTTCCATGTGTGAGGGGTTAACTTTGTGTGCAGGTGGTCAGTTGGCTGCAAACTTTCAGACTCTGGTAGCCAAACCTGTTTTTTGTGTGTTTTTGGCAACCCAGTCATTGATTTTTTTTCCCACACTGGTTCACTTACTTAGTTGGCAGAACATAATTTCTCCTTGCTGCACTTTAAATATTTTCAGCTTGCTATTATTTTCATTAACTGTTTTTTTCTGGTTGCCTGCTGATGAAATGAAACGTTATTTTCCTATAATTATCCGAAAATAATCTGCATAGCAGGTCTCTCATCTGAGACTAGATTCAAGAGTTGCTGTTGACAGTAACACAGGGCCATGTGAGCTGGACAGACCCACAGTACTAAGAGCTTTATCATCTGTCATGCTATTTGCTGAGGGGTATTCAATGATGCCATATTCTGTAGTTAATGAAAGTAGGTTATTCTTGGTGTGCCACCTAGTGGTATTTCTGAAGCAATCTTTATAGCAGTCCAATAGGGTAACCCACTTACCATAATACTGTAAATACTTGTTTCATTCTGAGAGTATAAAATTCAGTTCAGATATAACATTACTGGTGACTAATGGGATAGAATATTCATGTATATAAACATGAAATGCCATACAGTGGAATTAAATTACGCACATAACTTTGTATTTTCATGACATTAAAGATTAGTTTGTAGCTGTTTTCATTATGTTCACAAATACATGAAAGAACTATTTCAGTGCTGTGATCCTTTGGTTTGTTTCTAAACTGAAAATTAATTAAATCTGAATGTGTTCTGCTGCAAATGTAAAATGTTATGGCACAATGTACAGTAGTTTACCACTAGATCTTCTTTATTTGGTCTTCCTTTAAGCTGCAGAAATCATCTCAAAGCTCAGCACAGTCAAGCTACCCCTTCGCAATGTGTATAAAATGTTTTGAAGCTCACATTTGTACATATCAATTCTGTCTAGGGAAACAAGTTGTTTATGTGTTGCTTTTACAAAAGAAGAAATAACAATGTTATAAGGGCTGAAGGAGAATAAAAGTCAGGTCTCTTGACTGGTGATGACTATTAGTGCCAAAGGCTTAGCTGACTTGACAGGCAAAATGATAACTTGTATATTATAAACAGAATTTTTTTTTTTACCCGTTAGCCAGTAAGCTGTGATTTATAACAAGACAGCACTCTTAATAAGAAAATATACAAAAATATTACTATCTAGCTGACAAAAGACTAACCAGAAGGGCCAGAAAGGTTGAACCTAAATCCCAACACACTGTGGGCTTCGTGTTCTAACTTTGTCTACTACAGTTTATGTATCTTTATGAAAAGCTAGATGGCCTCATGTATTGACAGTCTGTTTTACCTTGTAATGTTTTTACACTATAATTTTGAAATATAGATAATGTATAAAATCCAAATGTCTTTTCTGTGAAATCCATTTTGAAAACTAGGATTATGTTAATGTGCTCTTACATTTTATTTATTTAATCTTTTTTTATTATATGTTTGGTTGTTTTTGAGAGTGCAAGGGAAGAAGAACCAATTTTCATGAGAGACCCTGGGTGAGGTGCTCAAAATTTTTAGCATAATTTAAAAACATTACATCACAGATACATAAGGCACACATTGTTAGTTTCAGTATTTGAGTAAACATGCAACTCTTCCAGTAAATAAGATTTGGTATTTTATATTTTATATCCATGGAAGTACAGTACCATCACAAAAGTTGAAAAATAGAAGAAATCCTGGGATCAGACAATGTCCTTTTCGTGTTTTCTTGTTTCCACAGTTCAAGACAACACTTGACATTCTGGCCGGAAATAATAGAAATTCCTGGCATTCTCCGCAAGAAAGGTTTGAGCCTGATCCATATTACGGCAAAGTGTTGCCAATAGTCCTCATCAGGTAGACCCAGAGTAGAATAATATTCAACTCCATGGTATAAATTTAAAACAGAAGACAAACTGTTGAGGCTATAACCCAGAACTCACTGATCTATTTTAAGAATATGGTAGAAATCCTTCACGTGTACTAATGTACACTGAACCAAAGAAGAAGCCCAGTTTGGCACTCCACCAGTAATGCTTTAAGTAACACTCCACTCCGAATGGGAACAGTTCAGCAAGCAATACCTGGCAAAATTAGAGGTTTCTTCTGGTAGACACATTCATGGTGCAATACTGAATAAGATCTCTTGTGGCCTCACCCATCAGCTTTAGTGTGCTTATAAAGTTCACTTTTATTTATTTTTTATTTTATTGAAAATGTCAGAGATTACCATTGAGAACAAGTGCTCATTTACAGCGATTTCACATTAAAAACACAATCACAAAAAAAAATTGCATGTACAATAAGCAGTTCCAGAGGAAATGCAGTCTAGTCAGACTCAAAACAATTACATACAGTTTTGAAAAAATCCATGTAGATAGTTGTACAAAAAGTAAACTGAAATGCATGCTCCTGGTGTAATTATACCTAACCATGTTTTGTTTGAAATCCTTGATATACTCTAATTGCACACTTCGAACATTAGAAACACCCCAGACAGTGCAGCCACTCATGATACAACAGACTCCTCCCCTCCCACTGCATCTTGAAAGTCTAGACTATGTTGGGGGGGGGGGTTCTCGAGTCCAAGAAAGATGCAGTGGGAATTTGATCAAGGAATGTAAATCATCCTGTTTTTGTGTGGCAACAGCAATATGGCGGGCAGTCTGTTTTGCACTTTTTAAAAGAAAAAAGGACATGAGACTAAAACTACCGGCGATATCAGCAATGTCTGTAGAGAATGAGCAATCATGAAATGTGTTTTTAAACTAGGGACAATTTGAGGCTTAAGGGTGTTGACTGTTTCCTTTTAAATTGGGCTGGAACCCACTTGAACTCGGTCCTACCACCTCTGACAAAGTTGTATGGAGGTCCTCTATCACTTTCTCCATTCAGCACTTTAGACAGTTGCACTTCATAAAGATGGCAGTTCACACTCCTATATATTTCCATTTAAACCACTGTCTCAGAGTATCCTATTCTGGAACTGGTGGAGGGCTAAGCATGTCACTTGAATGAGATGTTTGGCTTCTGGGGGGTTAGGCTGCATGACTGTGGAGCACCAGTGGAGTTGGCTGCAAAGGCAACACCTTTCACACCCAACCAGATGAAGGATAAAGTACAATTACGGCTACCCTTATGATAGTGTTGGAGACAGAAGTAACAAGGTGTTTGACCAATTAAAATAATCCTACTTACCATTGTTAGTGTTGGTTTCAGAGCATTGTGGTGACAGAAAACAGTAGCACACATCTGAAGTCAGGAAAACTGTAACTTTTCTCTACAGCGAATCGCTTTCTTGTACTATCTCTAGAGTGAGGCAAATCTTCCACAGTATTCCTGAGCAGTCTTAAGCTGCCATAGGTAGGTGTATGTCTAGTAGTTATGCACCTTTGTTGTTTATTATCTCAGCACACTGAGATCTCGACATGCTTTATTCTCAGCTTTTAACCTCAGTAGTGCCAGTCAACAGAATAAATCCGTTTAACGAACCAGTCTGCAAATTAATTACTACTTGTAGTGCATAAAAGATTACCTTTTAATGCTGAAGCTTATTAAATATACAGCATTTCCTTTATAGACATTGCTCCAGTGTCCTGTAGGCTATATGTTTAAAAACATCTGCCTTTATAAGCAGTAATATCCAGGCCATGCTTAGCAACGTTTTTTTCCCCCTTGGAGCATAAATGTATCAGCACAAAATTAAGATTAGTTTTGTAACCAGTTAACGCACGTATATTTATGACCTAAACATTTTAGTTTGTCAGCTTAATATTTGCTGTGTATAATTTGAGAACTAAAATAAAAATTGGTTTTGTATTGTACATTTCATACACACTAGGTGTGCTGGATGCTGTGGAATCCAGTCCGATGGCAAGAGTAGGAATTTTGAAAATTCAGACTCTGATTCCGTTAATGCTTTCGATTGAGGCACAGGAACAGAACTGAAGATGAATCGGAAGTGCCTCGTTCTGACCCTGTATCTAGGTGCTACCAGGCTTCCAGCATAAGGCACAAGCCTGTCTCCACCCTCCCTCCTTTCTCCTGGCCTTTATCTGATAGACTGTCTGGTGCTGTGGCTTGGGTCCGTCTCAAGTCTCAGGCAGCTTCAGGCTTTGACATTCCAGCCCATGCAGGCAAGGTAAGTATTTATTTATAAAGCACCCACTCCCAAAGGCTCTGGGCTGTACATAAAACAAGTCAGAAAATTGCAAACTGTGCTACATCAAAACTTGCCATTTTAACACATGATCAAATTAATAAAACAAATATCAAGCAAATCTTAAAACGAACCAACTAGTGAAAGCTTGTTCAAATAAAAAGGTCTTAAGGCATTATCACGGACTTCACTAAAGTTGGTCTGACTCAAATGATGACTCCTTTTGCTCCCCCCAAAATACCTCCCCGCCTTTGCGCTGCAGCCAGCAACCAATCATAAAACTCCTCAAACCCTTAGCTCCCGGCTCCCACCTAACTAGGCCATGCCCCTGATCAGCTTTTGGGCATAAATTAGTGTATATATATATATATATATATATATATATAGAGGTAAAACCTTTTAATGCACGTTAGGTTAGTTAGCCCAGACAGTGAGAAATTAACTGTTAGGGTTGAAAACCCCCTGACCCTCACACCCCACCGCATTGGGTGCATTGGGATCGCCAGCCCAACTCTCACCCCATGACATGTGTAAGCAGCAGAAGTATAGGAGAATGGGTGAGTTAGGACCCACGATCCCAATGCACACCCCAATGCCGGTTGGGGGTGGGCAGGGGTCCAAGGGGGTTTTCAACCCTAACAGCGAATTCCTCACTTTGTCGCTAGGAACAACCCTAACTAATGCATTAAACGGAGTTTTTGCCCCTAATTTCCTTCTTTTGAGAATGATAACGAGAAATAGTGAATGTAATGGGCTCCTGCCCCGGCCACATGATGTGTTGTGGCATACTAACAGGGACAGCAACGCAAAACAGAAATGCTAACAGTGGCGACATGGTAACACAAGCACGAATGAGAACAGAAAGGGTAATGCACATGGTGGTGAGACGGAATGGTCTGCCACGTGATGTGTTGTCACATAGTAACATGGTGCCTGCAAACAGAAATGTCAATGGGCATGGTGATGTAAAGTGAAACAGTAAGATAAACAGTACTGTAGACAGAAATGGCAAAAATAACAGAAACGCAAGCGCAAATGAAAACGCAGGATACAACGCATGGTGGCGCAGGACGCCAATGGTAAGTGAAACGGGTACAGATCCGCAAGTGGAAAGGGCAACAGTAACAGTAATGTAAGCGCACAGGCTGGTTTTCCCCAAAACCTGCATTGAGAAAGACAGTGAGTACAAATAATGTATGCAAAATAATGAGTATCGGCGCAGAAAATGAGATCTTGGAATACTAAATACATTATATCTCAGGAACCGTATGACGTAGAAAAAAAATTTAAAAGTCATATTATTTACAACTGTCCTGGCTAATTTGAATCTTAGCCCCATTAGGGGGCTAAGAAGTTTTCCGACGAAAAGTCCGTATCTCACACCGTTTCCGAGATACGGGCCCTGAAAGGTCGCGGCGAACGCGAATGTTATCCTATGGGAAAAAGAAATGTTCGAGCGCCATAACTTTGCCTCCTGTAATGTTTTTCACCAAACTACTGAAAGGCACATCTGTGGGCTGTTGGCTGTCTTCCCTCCAAATTTCAGGAAAAAAGACCAAACCGTTATTTTGCAGCAGGGCTCCAAATGATTTCTGTTAAGTGTCGGGCGCCGTAATGTTATCCTATGGGAAAAACCATCAATTTTGGAGTGCCGTAACTTTGCCGCCATGTGATATTTTTTCACCAAACTACTGAAAGGCACATCTGTGTACTGTTGGCTGTCTTCCCTCCAAATTTCAGGAAAAAAGACCAAACCGTTATTTTGCAGCAGGGTGCCAAAGGATTCCTGTAATGCTTCGGGCGCCGTAATGTTATCCTATGGGAAAACTGTCAACTTTGAGTGCCATAACTTTGCCGCTGCGGTAATATTTTTTCAATACAACACTGAAAGGCACATCTGTGAGATGTCGGCTGCGTTCCTCCAAATTTCAGCCCAAAACTCCAACGGTTATTTTGCGGTAGCAGTGCCAAAGAATTGCTGTCATTTTCCCACAGACTAGAAAATTACTGTTGCAATTTGCGAAAAGCTGAAATTGACACTTTCGTGAGCACGTAAGTACTTTTTCCAGAAATTTGAAAAACATATTTCTGGGGTGTTTTACCACAAAATAAAGACATGGCAAGCATCCTCAGGGCCCGAATAGCTAAATACAAAAGAATTACGTTGCTAGAGGGTCTCAAATTTAAATGCCAACCATTTTTCTGATCACCAACTGAAAACAAAATGGCAGATTTGCGAAAGTAACAGGCCCATTTGCAAAAGTAAAATGCATTTAGACACTGTCTAACTTTTTGTTAACTTTTTCCATTGACTTATAATGGGAAACTGTTTTTGAATAACTTTTGAACCGTTTAATATTTTTCACCAAATCTTGAAGGCACATCGGGACCCTGCCGCACGCTTCCTGAAGATTTCGGCGTCCACGCAAAACAGACGACCTGTACGCTAATTACAGAATTCCAGAAAACATAAACGCCACAAGACAGATCATCACGCTTATTAACTCCGCAACCGTGATATCCGATCAGTAATAAACTTGGCAGATCCCAAGGCCTATGGGTCTTGATCATACTTTCCAAATTTCAGGCAAATCCATCAAACGGTTGCAAAGTTATTAAGGTGCAAAATTTTGGGTTTAACATGGAAATGGCTCTCACCATAATATATAGATATATATATATATATATATATATATATATATATATATATATATAGATATGGACTGAAGATATCATATTTATCTTCACGAGAGGCCAATGATATCATGATATCTCACGAGTGGCTAAGCCACGAAAGAGACAGTATTTCATTGGCCTCGAGTGAAGATAAATATGATATCTTCAGTCGGGCCATGTCATATTCGGTTTATACAAACAAATGTTTGGGGCCACATACAATAGAAAGTCCTATGTATGGTATATGCCTAACAGATTAGCTGTTAGTTGAAAAAACTGTGGTTGATCCTGCCAGTTTAAAAGTTTTGTGTATATCTTATTGTTTAAGTTGTTGATCTTGCCATTATTTTAAATAATAAAATGTTTAAATATATTCTTGTTGATCCTGCCACTCTGTGCTTTGGCAATTAAATATTTTCACTTTCCTTCTGAATAGCGATCGAGTTTCAGCAAGTGTTAGTCAGAATGACTTCCTCCGTGATTACACGACCAGTTGAACAGCCAAATTGTTTTTCTCCATTGCGCTTTCACCCAGCCAGACGATGAGCCGGTCGGCAGCTGAGACCAGCAACGAGAGCCAGCCGCCAGCAACGCCCGCACTCGCTTCTTTCTGTTGCCCCAAGAAGCTGCCGACTCGCCACTCTCTGCGCTCACAGTACTGTCGGCAGCTTCTTGCATAAAATTGAAGTAAACCATAGGGAAAAAAACAATTTTGAGTATGTTTGGACGACTGACTGGTGTCGTGTAAATCACTGGGAGTTCATTCTATTTCTTACTTTATATGCTCGGTCACGCTACATTTTAAGAGGGAAAGTGAAAGTGTTATGTTCAATTACTGAAACACGGAGTGGCAGGATCAACCAGATACGTTACAGAGTTATTTGTTAAAAAATATTTGTTGAGTCAAGTAAATGCCAGGGGTGTGTACGCGTGTGTGAGGGAAACAGCGCTAGGCTGTAGAGAGGTAGGACTGCAATGGAAAGTGTAGTTTCACTTTTGTTTGATGACGATAGAATATAGAGATATCTCCATGACGATAGGAACATGGAGATATCACTATGACGATAGGAACATGGAGATATCAATGATATCTTCACAGGGTGCCTGAGATACAAGTTTTTATCTGTACATTTATCCCCAAACATGTGTTATATAAATATATATATATATATATATATATATATAATGCTTTTGCCATCTGTCATAGCTAAAAAATTCTGAAAAAGCATTGCTTTTAATTAAGTAAAGTTTTGCCACATCTGTGCCTTATACACTGCACACTCACCTAGGCTACTAGTACCGCATTGTTGCACAGTTCACATCACAGTACACTCGTTTTTCCTAGAGTTCCGTGGGACATAGGCCAACCTAAGCAAAGCTCTGGGAGCGGGTTCTGCCAGATGCATAATAAGGGCAGCTGGCAGAGCCTGCTCCCTGAGCTTTTCTTAGGTTAGCCTTGTCCTGGGTAACTCTGAGAAAAACCAGCATCCTCTGATGTTAGTGAACTATGGGGCAATGTGGTAGCAATGATTGTCCTAGAGGAGATTGTGCACAGAGTGTGGCAGAGCATCAGGTAATTAAAAGTGGTGCTTTTTCAGAATCTGCTAAGACGTAGAATAGTAGCAAATACATGTATATATTTAAAGCAAATTTATTTATGTAATTTGCCCAAAAACTGATCTTCCATGGGGGTCTAGGGACAGGAGTCATAAAGTCACCAGTTGTTGGGTTTTCTGCCTCCACAGTGGCCACATGAATCAGGCCTCCTCCGCACAGTCAGACAACATCAGCAGCAGGTAAGGGCCAACAGAAGGACGAAATGCATTTTCAGTTACACTTGGATGCAGAATCCAATTCTAATTCGGCATCCAAATTTTTTTTTCGGAATTTAGATTTTTGACCTTGAATGCCGAACCAACTCCATTGTATTCAGATCTGAGAAACCCTAATACACGCTGTACTCCAAAGATGCTTAACACGGAGCAGGATCTCATACTGGTAATGGAGGGACTGTATGCAGCAGCCAAAGCATGCTAATAGCACAAACAGTCACACTGTGTTAGAAACTGTTATTGAGGGAGGGACTGATGTTCATAATACTGAGAAATGAACTCCCCTACAGTTTCAAAAGTACAGTGGGATCTTTAGCTTTCATCTGGCCAGTCACCGAAATAGTCAGAAGGGACCTCAGTTTAACATCTCATCTGAATGACACCACTTCCATTAATGCATCTGGCCAGTCACCAAAATAGGCAGAAGGGACCTCGGTTTAACTTCTCATCTGAAGGACACCACTGCCAGTAATGCAGCATTTCTAGTCACACATGCCAGTTTTCTGTTGCATAGATTTTCAAATCCTATGCAGTATATTCTGAAATACTGTAGCATTATTTTTCAGTATGTAGAGAGCATGGTATAACATTGAAAAGTAAAACTTATCATTTTTTTGGTGAATTGTTACTGAAAATTTGAAGTAAAATCTCCCAAATCTGTGCCCAGAGCCAAACATTTTACTTAGGTAGGCAAACAGACAGCAGCCATCAGCAACACAATTTGGTGATTCAGAGCCCAGAACAATAGCTAACTCTAGAAGTGAAAAGCAAAATGTGATTTGGCGAGTGGTAGCTTCAACACTGTACAGTGTCATTTTACATTTTTCATGCCACCACTTTTTGTTTCTAGGTTGGATATTTATATAAAAAAGGATGATGTCAAACAGTATTGTAATATATCTGCAAACAAAATAAGAGGTTTCCGATCTCCTCACTGCATTGTGCTCCTGTATGTTGCTTCGTTGTCGCTGACTTTCCTGCCACTTTTTCACTGTTTTAGTACCCTATAAGCTTATTTTGTTGAATTTAGGACCGTTGGATGAATACATATTTTCTGCACTTTTTCTTCACCACTCAGACAAATAGAAAATTGGCAAGTAACGCACTGCAGCGTCAATGTCTGGTATTAGGTCAAGGTCCTGACGCATAATTTGAACTCTCAGCCATCCCGTCATCCTGGCTTTGAGGAGAGAGTGCTGCCAGTTGAGCCTCTGGCACAGTGGCTAACACAGTTGATCTGTTAAACACATCACTAAATTGAAAATATGATTTGTAAATGTATTTTACTGAAGTCATCATTAAATGATAATAACCCCACAGTAGCAATGCGTGTTTTGAAATCCAAGTAACATCTGTAAATGTTACTAGAATGTGATATTTTTATTCCCAGTTTCACCTTCTACCACCATATAGTTTACCACTGTTACTGTTTCTACAACATAAGTGGAGATAAATCTGTGAAATAAATAAGGGATATGCAGTGGGGACGAGTTAAATAATTTATGTAGACAAGTGCAGTTCGACCTCGGGTAACGTAACAAGTGGCGTAAGCCATCAGTGAAACTGCTCGAGTGCAGATAAATCATTTATTTAACTCGCCCCCATCCCATATTCAAGTTCAAGCTTATTGTGAAGGGATAAAATCCATTAAGCAAGCTCATTTTCAAGGAGGTCCCTTGTACAAAAAATGACGAGAAGATAATACATGGAACAAAATATAAAATAAAGGTAACAAGGATACATAGTTTGACATGATAAAAGGAATAACACATCTTACTTCGAGAGGGCTCTTGCACTAGGTACTCACATATAGGACTAAGCCACCAGACGCTAGGACCACATGGAAAACTTCTAGTTAGCAGTGTCTGGTGGGGGACCACCCCCGACGTCACGTGACAGATGTCAGCATGGTGCTATAAAGAGAGCAGTCCCACCCTACCTTCCAGTTCTTCCTCACCACACCTGCACACGCCAGACCCCGTAGAAGATCATTGTTACTGCTCGACGCCATCTTTTGATGAGTATCACTTAAACTTAGTGTTTAAATTACTGTTTCTCATTGTTTTTCTTGTTAAAAAACTATATATTATCGATCGTGCATGTTGTCTCCGATGCCTTCAGAATCGCATAAGAACAAGTGCGACTCCTGTGGAACTCAGCTCCCTCACAAGGATGGCTATTCCCTCTGTCTTCCTTGCCTGGGCCCAGGCCATAAGATCGATGGGTGTGAGCATTGCCAGAAATTCAATCTGGCCACACGTAAATGCCGTCAGCAATCCCTGGAAGCTCATCTTTTGAAACAAAAGATGGCCAATATGGAAAAGGAGCTGAAGAAACTCAGGCACTCTTCTTCCTCTCTGGTGGGCCATCATAAGAAGAAAAAGGACAAGGTGAGACATAGGGACCAGGAAGGATCCCCATCAAACCTGCTGCCTCCGGCCAGAGTCACGGTCCTGAAGGTAACTTCCCCTCCAGGGCATCCATCTTCGACGACCGTGTTGGTGGCTACCTAATGGCCCTCAGCCTCCATCTGGCCTGGGCTCAGGCCTGACAGGAGCCTCTGGGGATCAGGAGGCACCCATCTCTCTGAGGCCTCAAAGATTCAGAGGCCTAGTGGTATGAGTGGGACCAGTGTTGAGTTCTGGCTCCTCCAGGTCTGACATGGCTATGGCTGCTAAGTCGTCCACCAGCTCCTCCGACGGCGACAGCCCCGGATCCACCGCCAGGCCCCAATAACAGGGTCTGATGATGCGTGACAGACCAGCTGATGTTGAATACGCAACTGATGACTGAGATTACTCTGACTTCTCCTTTGCTGCCGATTTGAGACGGTACCTCCAGCTTCCCCACAGAGGAAACGGAGGCAGAGATCGCACTGCTGATTGCCTTGCCACCCCCACGCCAGAGCCTCAGATGCCTGAGGTGCCATCAGACCAGACAAAGGTCCCTTCACTCCCCAGGCCTGTCGCTTTCATGAAGGATCACCATTGGGACTGACGCCTGACCATCAGGACCCTCTGGGCTTCCTACCCTACTTCCAGATCCCCATCGGGCCCTCTGCATCCCCATCAGGAGTTTTCCAGACCCTTCAGTCCCACTGGCAGGACTGACGCGGCCTCTCAAGCCCTCTGTCAGGTCTTACGCCGGGACCATCTGGCAACCCCTTTGGGCTCCCGCGCCAGGTTACCTGACACCGCACTACCCCACACCAGGGTTCCCGATGCCACACTACCTGGACGCTGGGTTTTCAGATGCCAGGTTATCCTCCATCGGGCTTTAATTACCCTTACTACAGGTACCCAAGCTACGGATTTCTTAACCCTGCCTCCACAACCGCAAGTGGATTTGCAGGTGGTCGCAAACTCGGTGGATGAAACAGAAGTTGCAGCTCTCGACAGACTAGAAATGCCAGCCGCCGGCGCCTCTACATTGGCCCCTAGGCCTCTTTCCCCATCGCCACCTCTGCCGTTGGGCCCTCGGATCCCGACGTAGGACAGGAGAATGGAGTTATTACCTCTTAGTCCATGGCCTCTGGACATTTCCCGGCCATCTGACTTCTCAAGGCCGATGGATATTGCACCTTCTTCGATCAGCTCACCTGATGAAGGCCAGTCGTCTGACTTGGACAGTGATTCGATTCCCTCTGGCTCTGACTTTGAGTTGCCTACATTGGAAGCCCATGGACCGAAAGAATCTCCTAAATCCCCACCTGAGGACCCTTCCTTTTTGGAGCTCCTCAGGAAGATCCAAGCAGCATACGACTGGCGTATAGTCACCCAGGATCCGCAGAGACAGAGACTGGCTGCTCACCTGGATTTGACAGATACCTCACCAACCCTCATTCCACCCTGGATAGAGCCACATGAGGATTTGGTCACAACAATTTGGAAGCAACCTTCCTCCCTGGCTCCGGTGGCCAGGAAGACAGACAGGCTTTACCAGAACCCAGAGGGCAAGGACCACCTTGGCCTCCATCCGAATGCTGACTCAGTGGTCATCAGTACGGCCCATGATAGGTCCGCAAAACCAAAACACCTTAGTGCTTCTCCTCCCGACAAAGAGTCTAAGGTTCTCAACCAGTACGGGAAAAAGATCTACTTTTCTTCCACCCTGGGAATTAGGGCATCAAATTATGTTGCCCACATGGGGGATTACCAAAAATCAGTCTTAGGACAACTGGAGTCCAAGATAGATTCCCTCCAAGACTCCACCCTAAAAGGAGAAATGGCAGATCTAGTCAGGTCTGCTAGGTCTGTGTGCAGACATATGTTAAGAGCTACATGTGATGCGGTAGATGCTGCTGGTGGAGGCTCAGCATCAGCCATTAGCCTCCGATGCCACACATGGCTTAGGATCTCAGGCTTGGCACCTGAAGTCCAGACAGCCATACAGGATGCCCCCTTTAGAGGATAAGTTCTGTTTGGAGGAGATGTCAAGGACATCATCACTGACTTACAGGACAAGGTCAAAACCTTGCGCTCTGTACAATTTATGTACAAGTCACCCCAAAAACAAAAGCAGCCATTTCGGAGACAACAGCGTCATCAACAAAGACAGCCTCGAAACCGATGTCAGAACAAACGTTGGGCGCCTTCGGCTGGTAGAGCCCCCCGGCCAAATCTCAGAAGGCCTCTGGCACTGCAACCTCCTCCCTGCCCACTGCCTCCTGACTCACTAACCCTCCCACCTGCACTGGATCACTTTCCAGAGGAACCAGCAGGGGAAGATTCTCCCTCCACCAACCGAAGTGGGAGAAAATGACAACAGACTCATGGGTGCTGCAATTGGTGGCAACAGGCCACAAAATAGAATTCACAGAAAGACCACCAGAAAATCCCCCAGGTCACTCATTCTACCCACCTCACCACATACCATTGGTAAGAGAGGAAATAAATTCCCTGCTGGAAAAGGCAGCAGTAGAGCCAGTTCCAAAATAACATCATGGGAACAGGTACTATTCGCACTTCTTTCTGGTACCCAAGAAGACAGGCAATCTCAGACCCGTTCTCGATCTGAGCTCTCTGAACCTCTTTGTGAAGCACAAGAGGTTCAGAATGTTGTCTCTCCCCAGCCTACTTCCTCTGTTACAGAAGAGTCACTGGCTCTGCGCTCAGGACATGCAGAATGTCTTCCTGCATATCCAGATTTTTCAGCCGCACCACTAATTCCTATGGTTTTGTTTTCAGGAAGAGCATTTTCAGTTCAGAGCTCTTCCTTTTGGCCTTCGTCAGCACCCAGAGTGTTCAGGAAGTGCCTAGCAGTGGTGGCAGCCTTTCTATGCAGACAGGGGATACAGTATTCTTATACCCTGATGATTGGCTGATTTCAGCTCTGTTGAGAGACACTCTGGCCAGCTCTTTGGCCTCACATAGAAACATAGATGTGATGGCAGAAAAGGACCGAGGCTCATCCAGTCTGCCCATTTCTTTTTCTACCTTAGGAATCTGCCATCGGCCTTTGCTCTGTCTATGGCCTATCTATTCATACTCATCTGTATTGCTCCCTTATGCCTATCCCATGCCTGTTTGAAGCCCTGCACTGTATTCATATCCACCACTTCCTGAGGTAGGCTATTCCATGCATCCACCACCCTTTCTATGAAAAAGAACTTCCTCACATTACCTCTTAATCGGCCTCCCTCTAATCTCATGCTGTGTCCTCTTGTCCTGCTATTTTTCTTATATTGAAACATGTTGGACTCTTTCACCTTGTTAATGCCCTTAAGGTGTTTGCATGTTTCGATCACATCACCTCTCTCCCTCCTTTGCTCTAGGGTATATATATTGAGTTCCATTAATCTGTCCTCATATGTTTTCTGATGCAGTCCCTGCACCATTTTGGTTGCCCTTCTCTGGACTGCCTCAGTTTGGTTAATGTCCTTGTGAAGGTGTGGATTCCAGTACTGCATGCAGTACTCCAGTTGGGGCCTAACCAGTGTCTTGTAAAGAGGGATTATTACCTCCCTCTTACAACTTGTGATACCTCTACTAATACACCCCAACATCCCCCTAGCCTTGCCTACTGCTTTAGTGGTCTGCTTGGATGATTTCAGGTCATCTGTGATGATGATGCCCAAGTCTCTTTCTTTCCTTGTGACTGCCAGCAATTCCCCCTCTCAGCCTATAGGTGGCTTCAGGGTTTCTCTTCCCTATGTGCATGATCTTGCACTTCTTTATGTTAAACCCCAGTTGCCACTCTTCTGACTGTTTTGCCAGTTTATCCAGATCTCTTCTCATTCTGCCCACCCCATCTGGATAATTTACTCTGTTGCAGATCTTGGTGTCATCTGCAAACAGACAAACCTTACCCTCCAGTCCATCTGCAATGTCACTGATGAAGATATTGAAGAGGACTGTCCCCAGAACTGATCCCTGAGGTACCCTTCTTGTGACTTGCATCTCTTTTGACTATACCGTTTAGCACCACTCTCTGTTTTCTACCCGTCAACCAGTTTGCCACCCAGTTGACCAACTTCTGACCCACCCCAAGCCTACCCAGCTTGTTAATCAATCTTCTGTGTGGAACAGTATCGAAAGCTTTGCTGAAGTCAAGGAAGGCGACATCAGCTGCTCCTCCCCCTTGGTCCACCACTCTGATCACCCAGTCAAAGAAATCTATGAGATTAGTTTGACAGGACCCTGGATATTTTCCAACAGGTGGGCATTACAGTCAGCCATGCCAAATCCCACCTTTTCCCTACCCAATAGCTCCCATTTATTGGCGCAGTATTGGATACAGTCCAGGGAAGGCCTTTCTGCCACAGAACAGGATGACAACATTGCAGCAACCGGCACGCTTAGTGGCCTCGCATAGAACGATACCAGCCAGGTCAATCCTTCGACTGCTCAGGCTCATGGCTGCAGCCATCCCTTCGGTCCCCTTAGCCAGATTACAGATGAGAGTCTCCCAGTGGACCCTAAGAGTACAGTGGGACCAGAGATCAGATGATCTAAACCACGAGATCCTGGTCTCAGATCCGATGGCTCGGGACCTGTAGTGGTTGCAGAACCAGGACAATCTCTCCAAGGGTGTCCCATTCCGCTCAGACATTCCCTTCCAGACCCCTAACGATGGATGCCTCGGGCCTGGGATGGGAGCGCACCTGGGAAACCACAGGACACAGCGTCCTTGGCCCCACAATGAACTGTCGCTTCATATCATTGTACTCGAGATGAGGGCAGTGCCGAACTCCCTAAAAGCTTTCCAACACCTCATCCCACCGGGTCATCTCATGATTCAGACAGACAACATGTGCATAGTCTGGTACATGAACACACAGGGTGGAACACACTCTTATCCCCTCTGTCTGGAAGCAATGAGAGTGTGGTACTGGACAGCCAACCACAACCTTCATTTGACAGCAGTCCACGTGCCAGTATTTCAAAAGGTCCTGGCAGACGCATTCAGCCGCACACAAGCCAGTGCACACTCAGACAGTCAGTAATAGACAACATCTTCGGAAGGTGGGGAAGGCCACAAATAGACCTGTTTGCCTCCTCACTCAATGCAAAACTACCAGTTTTCAGCTTGCTCGCTCCAGGGCATGGTGTTTTCTGGCAAGACACGCTGTCTCTATGCTGCAAGGGGAGATGCATATATACCTTCCCTCCACTTCCATTGATTCAGAGAATACTATTGAAACTCCAGGCAGAAGGAGCACAGATGATTCTCATTGCTCTCTTCTGGCCAAGACAAATATGGTTCTCTCTGCTGCAACAACTGTCAGTGGATCCTCTATTTCCACTGCCAGTCTCTCAAGATCTCTTGACACAGGAGCAAGGGACACTGGTACATCCAGGTCTCAGGTCCCTTCATCTGCATGCATGGCACCTACTAATACAGCTGCAGCACATTTCGGGGTCTCCCCAAGAGTAGCACAAATTCTGGTGGAGGCCAAAAAGCCTTCCACTAGAGCCACTTATGCCATGAAATTGAAAAGGTTTTCCATATGGGCCGACTTGAAAGGGCTAGAACCTTTCTCCTGTTCAGCCACACAGGTCTTAGATTACATGCTGCATCTCTGCGACCTGGGTCTTAGTTATTTGACTTTAAAAGTCCATTTATCTAACTACCGCATCCCTGTGGGAAGTAAGACTCTGGCCCAGCTGGAGGTATTCAAAACCTTCTTAAAGGGGATCCTCCATTTAAAACCCCCAGTATGGATCCCTGCTCCACCCTGGGACTTGAATTTCTTCCTGGAGAAACTCACACTGACTCCTTTCGATCTGGCAGCGAGTTCTGACATGCGCTACCTTTCCTGGAAAGTGCTCTTCCTAGTGGCCATCACTTCAGCTTGAAGGATTTCCTAGCTTCAGGCCCTAATGTGTAAGATACCTTACTTGATTTTTCACCGAGACCGGGTGGTTCTACAAACCAATCCGAAGTTCTTGCCTAAGGTGGTATCGGAATCCACCTTGAATCAGTCACTTGACTCGCCAGTGTACTGCCCGGAGTACTCCAACCGAGGTGAAGCACTTCTTCACACTCTGGATGTACACAGAATTCTTCTGTATTACACGAACAGGACGAAGCCTATCCGTAAAATGGTTGGCAAACTGCATTACCTTCTGTTACAAGAAGTACAACAAACCCCTTCGGGAGATCAAAAGGACATTCAACCAGGCATGGCTGATTCTACTGCTTGCTTCAGGAGCGTTTCAGCCGCCAGACATGGGCTTCACCAGGGCCTGCCAGGGACACGTGCCCTGGTAAAAAATAATGTGCCCCAGTTGGTGCCCACATGGTGCAGAACTTCCCCATAGTAATAATACATCAGTGCCCTGCTGCCATCTGTTGTGCCCCGGCTGTGCCCTGGTAACCATCTGTGGCTAGAGCCACTACTGGCTGCAGACATTTGTGCCGCTGCAACTTGGAGTTCTGTCCATACCTTTACCAAACATTACAGTCTGGGCATTGCTTCAAGGCGAGAGAGGGCTTTGGCCTTGCTGTTCTGCAGGGCTCTTACCATGAGTACCCTGTTTTTTCTGCAAACCCGTTCCAACTTCCCATGTCTCAGACTTGTCTCATTTTACTGCTTGAGGCTCAGTCCTATATGTGAGTACCTACTGCAAGAGCCTTCTCAAAGTAAGATAATACAGTTACATAAGAACTTACTGTAACAGTAGATCTTTGAGAGAGGCTTTTGCAGTAGGTACTGCTTTCCCTCTGACCTACCCCCTGGGTTTCTTCTTCTCATTCTCCTACAATAACTTTTAGCTCCAAGAGCCCACTCCTCCTCTCCTGTTGCACCTTTCTAGGTTTCCGGCAGGAGAACTGGAGGGCAGACGTGGGGACCGCTCCATTTACAGCACCACGCTGACGTTGGTCACCTGATCTCGGGGGGCAGTCCCCCACCAGACACTGCTAGCTAGAAGTTTTCTGTGTGGTCCTAGCGCCTGGCGGCTTAGTCCTATATGTGAGTACCTACTGCAAGAGCCTCTCTTGAAGATCTACTGTTATGGTAAGTTCTTACATAACTGTACTTTTCCAAATATATGGTATTTTCAATATGTACAATAATGACACCCATGTCGATTCCATTTATGCAGTAGCTATGCTGTTTTGAGTGTATTTTATTTATTTGGATTTAGTAATTTTTTTGTGTGTATGGTTTTTTATAAATAAAAGAAATGTGGATTTTTTATGATCCATTGTGTGTTAGTGCACCATTCATGTTAGTGCCATACATTTATGACATGCATTCCTGTTAGTACAAAATCGTGTTTGGGAGGGATTTTCAAGAAAATAAACATGGCGGCCATTTGTTTCGGTTACCGAGGAGCGGTTACGGAGAAGCGTGTTTCAGTTTGTTTATAATTTTTAAAATATCTGGTTGATCCTGCACCTTATTATAATTTTGTCTGGTTGATCCTGCATTCAGGGCATTTTATCTGGCTGATTTTGCATTCGTGACCAAAGGTGAGGAGAGATCTGCGAAAGAAAGGGTAGATGCGGTTAGGTAGTACTACTGTGCTTTTTCTTTTTTTAATCCTGCCGTTTAAATTGTTTTTCCCTCATGTTGTTTGATTTTCCTGGAGTATTTATTTATTTTTTTATGTGGTTGATCCTGCCTTTCCTGACAACGCAGTGGTTACTGAGCAAGTGAGTCCGGGAACAGGAGTGTGTGTGCTCTGCATCAGGTTAGTGCCCGGGTTAGTGAAATGTTTGTGAGCACCCCTTAGTGTTTTGAGCTGCAGCTCTGTCTCTTTCTTTTTTTCTTGCATATAGAAATGTATCTGGGTAATCCTGTGTATCTGTTTGGTCTTGCGTTTCCCTGCTAGTGTTAGTGTTCACTGAAGTGAGAGCTGTAGAAGTAAACGTCAATGACATGTCTACTCTATACATAAATAAAATTTATACAGTGGCAGTGAAAATGAAGAGATTTATACAACAGCTCCTGTGTCACGCCTATTGCATAAATTATGTTCTCTTTATGACATATGCAGCCTCAAGATAGCATGTTAATTTTGAGTTGAGTAGGTCAAAATTGATATCTTTAAGGTCGGTACAGCACAGTTAAATACTGAACCAATCAGAGAGTAGATTTCACAATGCTAATGACATCACAATAGCCTAGTACTACACATATATACACAACAACAAACACAAAGTTGTAAATCTCCTATAAGTAGATCATAGGGGACTGGTTTAAGTATTAGCAGTGAAGAAACCTTTGCAAGAAGGAGATTCCCAATAGCAAAAGTGTGTACTTTAAGCTACAATTATCTCATAGTAACCCTAAACAAAATTAACATTAAAGAAAAAAAAATGTTTAATTGAACTATCAATGTCTCTAAAACAATCCCCTGTAATACTTATTTTAAAAATCAAGGTAATGAAACAGTTACGTATTTTGGTGTTTTTCCTCCCTGGCCTGCACGGGCAGCTCTCAGCCCTGTCCCTACCTCCACCTGGCCCTGCAGATTCCCCCACAGATTTTCTCTCATGGCAGGGTCAAAAGGTGAGGATAAGAGATGGAGAGCTACCTCCCCACCCAAGATACTTTATCTAGATTTCAGGCCAGTGGTCCCAGCGATGGTGCACAGAGCACCCCAATGGCTGAATGAATTACCAGAACCCCTACTGAGTCTCCCCAAAATAGCCCACTTTAAGAGAGAATTGAAAAAGGTTTTTCACACCTGGATCCAAATGCACTTGTTATAACTGACATATTTGTTGTATTATAAATAGAAAAAAGTATGGGGTGGTGTGTGTAACAAGAATTTTACACTCCCAAAGTGTTGGATGCCACATAAATCCAGAGAGCGAAGCTCAAGGGGTTTATCTCGGCATCCAACACCGAGGGTGTGTGTAAAATTCGAGTTTACACACCACCCCATATTTTATTTTACATAATTGTTGGGTTTCGTTTTTTTCCACCACAGCAATTATATGGAATAAATAGAACAGAAGACGTCTCCTTGCAGCCGCCATCTGACCAGGTTTCAGTAGGGTCAGCGGTTGGACGCAGCTGCTGGAAGAAATGCTTTTTTTTTTGCGATGGTTCGGTTAGGAGGCATCATTTTCGAGGCAGCCATTTTTGTTTTTTAAAAAACTATTTATCGTCGAGTCAGAGTGGCAATCTGGTCTCTGTGGGTTAGGGTGGCTCCTGGCATTGTGACAGAGCGGTGGCTGGTAGTTGCGCATACGCAGAAGATGGGAAAACCGGCACATGTTTACCATAATAGACACTCCTTTATTATGTCAAATTACGCTACGGCTTTCCCATTGAAAAAAATGAAACCCATTAATTATATTCTCATATCACACACTTTCCCATCCTTTATTCGCTATGTATTTCTTAAATAATGCACTGTACTATGAATATTGTGCAACTTACAAGATATGGTCTAACATGATCTTGCAAATACCTGTTTGTACTGTTAGTTGGCAGTGCCCTATGGAACAGCTTCGCTTCTGAACTATTATTAATGCCTCTGTAATCCATGTCATTGACGTGGAACCTTTTAAAGAGCATCTGTGCTCAAAGATCTATCTCCAAATGAATGAATAAATAAATAGTGCAGATCGGGGGCAAACACGTATTGCTTCACAAAACATGCTCAGATGTTTTTCCAGTTTTCCTCCCTTTTTCCCTTGCTGCGGCATAGACATCAGCACATGCCATGTGGAGGCATACACGTGCTGTGTCAAACCAACAGCTCTCACCCAACATGTCAATCTCTGCCTGCACTACCACCAGACCTCCACCTTTTGGCAGTTGACAGAACAGTAAACCTTCCCTTCCCTGTTAGAGGAGTGCATTCCATCAGACACTCAGTCCTTTCCCTCCTGGACAACCATTGACAACCCATGCATGCTTCCAAGCCTGGGTTGCCATGTGGCAGAAGGTGTGGCATCCACGTCTCAGCCCTCCAAGCCACTGTGCCGACACAGTTGAATATTTTTAAAATGCCTATTATTTTTTTCACTTACAGGACCATTTATTTTTCTATAAAAGGGTTAGAATTATGCTTCTTACTCTTTTTGTTTCCCAAAATATGAGACTGCTTCATTCTAGTAATTTGCAGCCTACCAGCATCTCTTTTACAGTGTGTGCTCTGCACCTCCTGTCTTAACTTTGCACCATGCATCCTTCCAAATTTATATACCACACTACTCCAAAGATTTGCACTCTTGCAAACTTTGCTTCCTCAGTATCCTTACCAAAATTTGCACCTGCAGCCCTCCAAACGTTTATTCCTTTACTCCTTTTAAACTTTATGCACTGTTCCGCTTTGAGATTTACACGTACCTCTTTAGAAATTTGTTCATGCAATCCAGCTGAATTTGACTGTCTCAGACGTTTTAAAATTTGGACCCTGCACCATTCCAAAACATGTTGCCCACGTCTCTTCCAAAACTTGCATCCCCATCCCTCTAGAAGTTTGTACCCTATACCCACCCCAAAATGTGCATCCCATGTAGGCAGTAATACGCAACAGGGTGTGGTATTTCTTGAGATATCATCAAACGTTGGGTGCATTATGAGACATGAAGCAATACCGAAAGCCTTTAACTACCCGAGAAATGACTATCATATAATATACCACACGCCAAGGTTTACTATTGTAGTAAACCACGGTTGGCTTCAGACCAGAGCAAACCAATTTTGTTTTGTTTTGTTTTAATAGAGTTCTTCTGAGACACTTTTTTAAAAACAATTTACCCAGGATAGCTCAACTGAGAGGCAATGCAACACCTCTTTTCAAACCCCAGGAAATCTTACTGTATTCTGACTTATGCAATATGGTCTTACCATAGGAATACCCCAGAGCCGAAATAGTTAATATACCCTGTGAAAATGAGGAAATGCTAGGCTCAAGCTCGGTTTTCAGATCACTGTCCCTGGTAAACACTTCTAAACTGTCAGATTCTTTACTTAGCTTGCCTCAGTAAGACGTCTCCGGAGAGCTTTCCTTCATCGCTTGAAGAAACTTGTTTTTCTCCGGTTATTTTCCAGTAAATTTATTTTATTTTTCACTGTCCTTGGTTTTCAAGTATTAATTGTTTAGATTTTAGTTAATAAAGGGTAAGTAGTCGTTTTTCTCCCCTGTTCGTTAACTGAGAGGAAATCGATAGTCTCCCTTCTTAGTTTATTTACTGTTTAGAGTAAAGTAAAATTGTTCAACGTAGTATAGTCGGTTTGTTTTTATTTAAAATTCAACCAGGGTAACTCCTGGTTTTGTTGTCCGGTTCACGTAACCGACAAAAAAAAAATCTTTAGTGTGGTCATCTGGGTTATTAAACAGAAAACTAAAAAGAGTACAGGACCCACAGGTTTCCAGCACTGTACTGAGTGCGGAGAACTTTTTGCTAAAGCTGATCCACACTTAATTTGTTTATTCTGTCTGGGGTCTGACCACTTGCAGACAGAGTGTGAAATTTACAGTAACTTTCCTCAGTCCACCATTGAAAGGCGTTTGACAAGACTGAAGGAAAGGATGACTCAGAAGGCTGCTAACCTAGCCACAGATCAACCAGTTCCTCTTCATCCTGAACTGGAGGAGCCGCCCTCTGAAAGGGGCGATAGCTCTTCATCCAAAAACATGTTGCTGAACCGACGCTATGGTTAAAAGAAAGAAAAAAGAAAAGCACCAGGAACCGCAACCGAGAAAGGCCACGGTTCCTTCTGCTGAAGAAATCGCTAGCACGATTAGAATAATTCAGTCTCAGCAGTCCTCGGTTCTGGTTGGCAAGCAACCGCTACCACAGGCTCCCGGTTCAAATCCAACTCCTGGTTTAACAGACCAAGGTGGGGAGCATTTTGAGGATGAAGAGTATGAAGAGTATGATGAGGAGGAGGATTTTGGGGATCCAATTGACCCAGATATTTCCCCTGATCCTCACAGACTAGATACCCCTGACAAGGGAACAGAGGATTTTACATCCTACTTTTCATTCATGAAACAGATTGCTCAGTCCCTTGACCTCCCATCTCAGGAATCCATAGAAGATGAGGAGGAAGAGGACTATAAAGAAATGATGGATGTAGAAACATAGAAACATTGACTTTGACGGCAGATAAGGACCGCTTGGCCCACCCAGTCTTCCCATTTCCCTACCTACATGATAAGCTGCAGATCCTGGTTAACCAACAGCCTATTTCTTGTTACTCCACATAAGAATTGCCTTATGTCTGTCCCATGTATTCTTGAATTCTTCTACAGTTTTAGACCCCCACAATCTCCTCAGGAAGGCTGTTCCATGCATCTACCACCCTCTCTGTGAAAAATACTTCCTCACATTGCCCCTGAACTCACTGTCTTTAAATTGTGTCCCCTTGTTCTTGCATATCTCTTTTTCTGAAAGATGCTACCCTTTTGGACTTTGTTGATTCCACTAAGGTACTTAAAAGTTTCTATCATGTCTCCCCTCTCCCTCCTTTCCTCAAGGGTATACATATTAAGCTGCTTTAGTCTCTCCTCGTATGGCTTCTCTTGTAGACCCTGCCCCATTTTAGTTGCCTTCTTCTGGACTGCCTCTATCCTGTCTATGTCCTTGCGGAGATGAGTCTCCAGAACTGGACACAGTACTCCAGATGGGGTCTCACCAGCTGTCTGTACAGGGGGATAACAACTTCCTGTTTTCTGCTGGTGATGCCTCTCCCTATACATCCCAGTATACTCCCAGCCCTCCCTACTACCTTCTCACATTGCTTGCTAAACTTAAGGTCATCTGATATGATTACCCCCAGGTCCCTTTCCATGTTTGTTGTTGTTACTACCTCCCCCCATTGTGAAATCTTCCCCTGGGTTTTTGTTTTCCAGGTGCATTATTTTGCACTTCTTTGCATTGAATCCAAGCTGCCATACTTCTGACCATTCCTCCAACCTTGCCAAGTCCCTTCTCATCCTTTCCACTCCTCCTTGTGTATCAACCCTGTTGCAGATCTTTGTGTCATCTGCAAAGAGGCATACTTTTCCTTCCAGTCCCTCTGCAATGTCACTTATAAAGACATTAAAAAGGACTGGACCCAGTACTGAACCTTCGCGTACCCCACTAGTAACCCTCTTTCTTCAGAGTGGACTCCATTTACAATTACCTTCTGTGTCCTGTTGTCCAGCCAATGTTTTTTCCCCAGGCTACCACCCTGGGACCCGCTCCCGGGCTGGTTAATTTGACAGTTAATCTTTTGTGTGGGACTGTGTCGAATGCCTTGCTAAAGTCTAGGTAGGCCATGTCCACAGACCCTCCTTGGTCTACTACTTTGGTCACCCAGTCAAAGAAATCAATTAGATTCGTCTGACATGACCTTCCTGCTGTGAACCCATGCTGCCTTGGGTCCTGTGCCCCACTGGCCTCTAGGTACTCAACAGTTCTTTCCTTCAGAGGTGATTCCATCACTTTCCCTACCACAGAGGTCAAACTGACAGGTCTGTAGTTTCCTGCCTCTGTCTTGGTCCCACTTTTGTGAATGGGGAGTCACATCCGCCTTCCTCCAGTCCTCAGGTACCACACAATCCTCCCATGATTTGTTAAAAAGGGTAGTCAGTGGTTTCACTAGTTCTCCCCTTAATTCTTTTAGAATTCTGGGGTGAATTCCATCAGGCCCCATTGCTTTGTCCACCTTCAGTTTTAGGAGTTCTTTCAGAACCCTTTCTTCTGTGAAAGGACTGGGATCGACCCCCCTATCAAGAGTGCATCTGTTAATTGGATTAGGCACCTCCCCCTCCTCCTCTTTTGTGAATACTGAGCAGAAATATTCATTCAGTATCCCTGCTTTTCACTGTCCTCTCTGCCCACCACCGTCCATTCTATTCAGCCTCACTATCCCTCCCTTTGTCTTTTCTATGCTCCTGATGTACCTATAAAGGGTTTTATCCCCCTTCATAACTGAGTTGGCTATCTTTTCCTCAGTTTGGGCCTTTGTTATTCTGACTTCCCTCCCTGCTTCCTTCTACCTCAGCTGGTACAGCTGTCTGTCCTCTCCTTCTGTGTTTCCTTATACTTCCTGAATGCTATCTTTTCTCCCCCGATTTTCCCAGCCACCTCTTTTGAGAACCATAGTGGCTTTTTGTTTCATAGATTTGTTTATTTGCTTCACACAAAGGCTTGTTGCTTCTGTGATGGCAGTTTTGATGTTTCCCCATTGTTGCTCCACCCCCCCTTCTAACCTGTTTGCTAGTGCTTTTCTAAGGCACTCTCCCATCTTGCCAAAGTCAGCCCTCCTGAAGTCCAGTACCCTCACTTTTGTATGGCTTGACTCTGTAGCTAACTTTATCGTGAACCACACTGTTTGATGGTCACTGGTTCCCAGATGACAACCCACTTCTAGATCTGAGATCCTTTCACTGTCCCCGTTTGAGAGCATGAGGTCTAAGATTGCTCCCTCGTGAGTGGGTTCCAAAACTAGCTGTCTGAGGCATGCCACCTGTAAAGCATCGAGAATGGCCCTGCTCTTGGATGTGGCTGCAGCAAATGTGCTCCAGTTAACATCTGGCATATTCAGGTCTCCCATCAACAGTATCTCCTCTTTCTCTGCCATCCTAAGGATGCCTTCTGTCATATCCTTGTACATTCCCTCCCTCTGATATGGGGGTCTGTATACAACCCCTGTGCAGATTGTGGTGCCATTTCCATTCTCTAAGGTGATCCACAGTGCCTCCTCTCCTCCCTGTTTACTATTTTGTTCAGTTGCTTTTATCCCTTCCTTTACATAGAGAGCTATTCTTCCCCCTTTTCTCCCCTCCCTGTCTCTCCTGTATGTTATGTACCCTGGTATGTTAACATCCCATTCATGGTTCTCTGTGTACCATGTTTCTGTGACTACTACGATATCCAGGCATCCCTCTTCCATCAAGGCCACCAGTTCAGGGAGCTTGTTGCCCAGACTCACAGGCATTGGTACTCATTTCCCAACTCCACAAACTCTTCCTGCACTGCTCTGATCCCTTTCTTAGCCAGGTAATTTGTCAATGGGTGGACAGTGACATCCAGCTCCCTCCCTGTCCAGCTGCTCCATTCGATCCTGAAGATTCGGTCCCTGTCCCTCCAAGCCATGGCGCCAGGCAGGCACCTTGCCTTCCTAACAATGGAGTCCCCCACCAGGACTTGTTTCCTTCCCCTGTGGGGTCCCATGCCACCCTCCTGTGGGTCTCTCTTGTGGAGGTTCCCAGCATCCTCCTTGGTCTCCACTGTGGGTGCCTCCATAGAGGAACCACACTTTGCCAGAACAGCATAGGAATTGTGGAGGGGTACAGCTAGAGGGGTGTACCTCTGTTCCACCACCCTCACCCTCCCTGAGCCCACTGTGGTCCGACTGTTCCTCTTTCTTGGCAACCTCTGAGGTAACGGCAGTGGCCCTGGTGGTCTCTGGATGGAAGAGGAGGTCCCACAAATCCTGGCCAACTCAGCCTGCAGATGAGCAACCTCCTCCCTCAGCCCAGAGAGGTGCCTGCAGATGGGACAACACCGTATCCTCCAGAACATCTCCCGAAAGACTGCTGCTCCACAGCCACTGCACTGTACCACTCCCATCATGTCTTACTTCTGGCCCCTTCACTGTTGTTTGGAATCCTTACTCTTTCCTCTGTTTTTTTTTTTTGTTTTGTTTTCTTCTCTCCCTACTTACTTACTGCCTCTGTGCCCTTTAAGCTCCTGATCGTCCAGTTCTGAGACAAGAAGATCCTATATTTCTCAGTAGACCCCTTACTTGCTCAGAGGCAGACCTCCAGCAGCTAGGGGGGCCCGGAGAGCTACTCTTGCCCTTCTATTATAGTGAGTCTTTGGTGGCTCTGTGATCACTCACTTCCTGCTCATAAACAGGAAGTTCCTGTTGTCAGTCAAATCCTGTGCCTATAAAAGTAAAACTAGCTTTGGGTGGGAGGGTGGAGGGGAGCAAAGGAGGGCAATATAGTCCCAGTAGAGAAGTCCAGTCACACAGCACTCCTTCCTCCTGGTGTTACCTGCCAAGCCTCTGGCAGAGTCTATCTAGGGCAGTGTTTAAATCTAGCTTCCTTCTAGCTGAGCCACTCCCCCTACTTAATAGATCTTTCTACATGTAATTAAATTGCACAGATAAAAATCCCCTTCAGCCACCTGAGATTTACACCTAGATAACTGCTCACTTATCTGAGATAACTGCCCAGATAACCATTCACTTCACCTAACTCAGACCAACACACTAACTTTTTTTGTTTGTTTGTGTTTTTTTACCCTAAATTGAAAAGTTATAGTTCTTAGTCCCAGTAGAGAAGTCCAGTCACACAGCACTCCTTCCTCCTGGTGTTCTCTGATGTGCCACCATCAAAGAGGTTACTGATGCCACTCCATAAGTCCTTGAAAAAGCAGACTATGAGGGTGTTGCAAACACCCACCTCTATTCTCTCTACAGACAAGAAAGTGGACAAGTAGTATTGGGTAGCTAAGACTGGAGCTGAATTCCTTTTTGGGCACCCCAGTCATGAAGGTGTAGTCCAGACTGCCGCTTGTGACAAAGCTGGCATCCCTCTGGCGTCCCACCGTCCAGATAAGGATTTTAGGATGGTGGATTCCATAGCAAAGAAAGTGTATCTCAAATCTTCACTGGCTATCAGGCAAGCTTCCTGTATGTCTTACATAGCCAGATACCAAAAGAATATGTGGTCCACATTGCTGCAGATTGCTAAGGCAGCTCCCCCTCCTATGGCTGCTGGCCTGGAGGAAGCTGCAAAAAGAGGTATCGAAGCTGCTAAGATGCAGTTTAGGAGGGCAGTGGACTCCAGTGACAATGCATCTAGGCAGATGGTATCTGCTGTGTCACTTAGGAGGTTTGCCTGGCTGAGAACCACCAATCTGACACAAGATACCCAGACTAAAGCCATAGATTTTCCCTGTGATCCTGTGTCTCTGTTTGGGGAACAAACATAGGCATACATGAAGAAAATAGATGAATACAAGGTGGCATATAAGAGTGCATCAGCAAAGGAAAGAGCTTCTAACCCCCAGAAGCATCATTCAAGGGGTGGCAGAGGCAGACCTGCTTATAGGCCTTTTTTCCAGCCTCAAGCTTTTCCCCAGTTTCAGCAGAGGGGATACTTCAGAGGCAGGAGCAGAAGGGGCAGTGGCCGCTCTAGCCTTAGTGTCCAGCCAGCAGCACAAGCCAAACAGACACCCTGAGGTGACTGTTTGGGTTGCCTCCCCAATTCCAGTAGGGGGCAGGCTGGCCCTCTACCTCCAGGAGTGGGAAAAAATCACCACAGACAAGTGGGTCCTGGAGGTAGTGGGCCAGGGGCTTGTTCTCAGCTTCAAGTCAATGCCAAAGCTGAGGTCAAGAACCTTCAAACCCTCTTCCTCATCAGAAACAGCCCTACTGGAAGAGGATGTTTCAAGCCTTGTGCTGCAAAAGGCAGTAGAACCAGTTCCTTCACACCAGAAAGGAAAGGACCTGTATTCAAGGTACTTCCTCACAATAAAGAAAACAGGGAGTGGCGACCCATTCTGGATCTCAGATACCTAAACAAGCATCTGTCAAACCAAAATTCAAGATGGTAATTCTGGCTACTATATTACCAACCCTAAGACAGGGAGACTGGCTAGCATCCCTGAATCTGAAGGATGCCTATTTTCATATCCCAATCAGGAGGTCACACAGAAAGTCCTTCCGGTTCAGGTTGCCTTCAGGCCATTAGCAGTTCAGGGCAATGCCCTTGGGCCTGACATCTGCTCCAAGGGTGTTCCTAAATGTCAGGCTGTGGTAGTGGCACACCTAGGGTGACAAGGGGTGTCAGTGTTCCCTATCTGGATGACTGGCTGATAGTAGGCCAGTCACAGCAGCAAGTAAGGGAGGCTCTATCAATAACTCAAAGCACTTTGCACCCCTGGGGTTCTTAGTGAACCACAAAAGTCTGTTCTAGAACCAGTTCAACTGCTCAGATTCATAGCGGCAGAACTGGATACAAGAAAAGGGATGGCCTTCCTCCTCAGGACAGGGTGGATAACCTTATCCAAGTGGCCAGCTCCTTCAAACTTCACATTTCCAGGCCAGCAAGGCATCTTGCAATTACTGGGCCATATGGCGGCTTCCACGGCAACTGTGTCAGGGGCCAGGTTCCAGATGACAGGCATTCAGTTTCATGTGAGATCACTGACTTCCAAGAAGGACTGTCTGTCAAAGCTAGTTCCAGTCACAGTCACTTTCTCCAAGCCCTAATGTGGTGGCAGGAAAGGGCAACCTCAGGCAAGGAGAGCCTTTTCTGCAGCAGGTCCTCTCTGGTACTCACGACAGATGCATGCCTCCTATGGTGGGGAGCACATCTGGGGATCACACTGCATATGGCATATGGAAAAGCAGGAATCTCTCCTGCATATCAACCTGCTAGAACTCAAAGTAGTTCTTCTGGGTCTTCAGTCATTAGTCAGTCAAGTAAAGGAAAGGTGGTTCACGCCAGAACAGACAATGCAATCACCATGTTCTACATAAACAAACAAGGCACAAGGTCAACTCCTCTCTGTACAGAGGCAGTGAGAATTTGGGCCTTGGCATACTCCCTAAATGTCTCCCTTTCAGCTGTCCACCTCCCAGGAAAAGACAATGTTTTGGTGGACGCCCTCAGCAGAACAACCAGAACCAGCACGAGTGGTCACTGAACAAACAGGTCCTGGAGACCATCTTCAGGAGATGGGGCACTCCAGAGGTGGACCAGTTTGCAGCTCCAAACAATCATCAGCTCCCATAGTATTGCTGCAGACCCCCAATCAAGGGCACAATCCCTCTTGATGCACTTCTGTTGGACTGGATGGGGAGGTTCCTGTATGCATTCCTTCCTTTTCCCCTGATACTGAAAGTGTTGAACAAACTCAGAGTTCAGCCAGTATCAGTGATTCTCATTGCTCCAGACTGGGCCAGACAACCTTGGTACTCCATGATCCTATCATTGTCAGTGACCAAGCCAATCAGTCTTCCCAGGAGGCACAACCTGCTGTCATCTGACAGGGCAGGATCATGTACCCCAACCTCCAATCCCTCAGACTCAAAGCATGGCTCTTGAGGACTTAGAATATGCAGAGCTACACCTCTCAGAAGGGGTTATAGATATCCTGAGAGTATCTAGGAAGCCTTCTACTAAGAAAACCTATAGAAACATAGCAATTGATGGCAGATAAGGACCTCAAGGCCCATTTTTCCTACCTTATGAATGTGCCATAGGCCTTTACTCGGTCAATGGCCTATCTATTCATACTCATCTGTATTGCTCCCTTATGCTTATCCCATGCCTGTTTGAAGCCCTGCACTATATTCATATCCACCACTTCCTGAGGTAGGCTGTTCCATGCATCCACCACCCTTTCTGTGAAAAAGAACTTCTTCACATTACCCCTTAATCGGCCTCCCTCTAATCTCATGCTATGTCCTCTTGTCCTGATGTTTTTCTTATATTGAAACATGTTAGACTCTTTCACCTTGTTAATGCCCTTAAGGTGTTTGAATGTTTCGATCACATCGCCTTCCCTCATTTGCTCCTTATGTTTCTAAACAGAAGAGATTTTCAATTTGGTGTCAGGGCAGGGGCATAGACCATGCCCAAGCCAGTCTCTCAATAGTTCTGGATTATATTGCCCATTTACATTCTACTGGGTTAAGGATTTCCACCCTGAGAGTGCATTTGGCAGCTGTTTCAGCTTACCTATCTGCAGGTAAGACATCTTCCTTGGCTCCGAATCCAGTATTTAAGAAATTCTTTAAGGGGTTACTGCATTTACACCCACCACACAGGGAGCCTACTCCAGTGTGAGATCTTGACATTTGCATTGCCCAGCTTATGCAGCCCCCTTTTGAGCCCATGTCTTCTACAGACTTCAAATACATGACTTGGAAAACAGTATTCCTGGTAGCCATTACCTCTGCTAGAAGGATCAGTGAACTCCAGGCACTGATCACAGAACCTGGTTACATTGCTGTCCATAGAGACAAAGTAGTCCTGAGGACTAACAGAAAATTCTTGCCCAAGGTGGTATCAGAGTTCCACCTCAACCAGTCTATTACTTTGCCAGTCTTTTTCACAGATCATTCCACTTCAGGTAAACGCAGGCTGCACAGCCTGGATGTGAAAAGGGCAATCAGCTACTACCTTGACCCCGCAGAAAATCACAGGCAGGATCAAACTCAGTTTTTCCTCACTTATGGGGATGTGTGGAAAGGAAAATCTGCCACAAAATGATCCATTGCACAATAGTTTGTAGCCTGCATTCAGTTTTGCTACAGTAAGGTGGGTAAGCAGTAAGGTGGGTAAGCAGCCACCTGCAGGCCTCGGGGGCCCATTCAACCAGGGGTACAGCAGCTTCTGTAGCAGCTAGCTAGAGACATTCCCTAGTGGACGCTTTGTAGAGCAGCCACTTGGAAGACGGTCCATACATTCACCAAGCATTATTGCTGGATGTCCAGGCTAGAGGAGATGCTAGGTTTGGTACAGCAGTGTGCAGATCCTGTTTCCTTTAATAGGTTATAGGCCCACCTCCAAAGGCACTGCTTGGATAATCTGCATAAGTCAGAATGCAGTAAGATTTCCTGGGGTTTGAAGAAAAAATTACTCACGATAGTAATCTTGTTTCTTCCAAGGGAATCTTATTGTATTCTGAGCTCCCTCCCTTCCTCCCCTATTAGAAACCTATGGTCACTGCACTCCAGCTGTGATAGAGATGTTGCAAACCTGGGAGTATATAATGTTCTGTTTTGGGGCATCTGTGACATGAGTCTTAGTGATGCCACTTTGGAAGATATTTTTCTAAAAAGGGAGAAATTCCCTTAGTTTATAGTTCAGTTCTTCATTAGGGAGGGTTGCTATTAGTGTTATATTAGTTGGATACTGCTTAGTGCATGCTTCATAAGAATCTGATGGTTTAGAACTGTTTACCAGGGACAGTGATTTGAAAACCAAGCTTGAGCCTAGCAATCCCTCATTTGCATAGGTTCTGTTAACCATTTCGGCTCTAGGGTAGTCCTATGGTTAAGACCTTACTGCGTAAGTCAGAATACCGTAAGATTCCCTTAGAAGAAACAAGATTACTACAGTGAGTAATTTTTTCTTTCAGTGGAGTCCTCCTCCTGTCTACATCTTGGTGAACTGATGTGTGTTACATATGATAATGGCTCACATACTGTTGCATTGTATGTGACATAGCCTGCGTCCACTTGCCTCAGTCCCTTTTTTCCTGCCACCAAGAATATATTGGACATCACTAAAAATGAAAATTATGTACTTAATGAAATTGTTGATCTTTATGTACTTACCACAATTGCTGATCTTCCAGAATATCTTCACCACTGATTACCACTTATGGAGCTGCCCTATGGGGACTGTACAGCTCCGCTCTTCTCACCTGGGGGTTTCCCCTGTTAGCACCAATCGGATCATTCCTCTGATGTAGGAGGTCCCCTTTTGAGTGACTCTTCCTGGCCCTCCCTTCACATAAAGCCCCCTGCACTGTCCCACAGCCCAGGTGTAGAGGCCATCAAGACCCTGAGTTTCATCCCCCTCCAGGCCCTAACATGGGAGCAATACAGAGAGTTTGCTGGTGCCCTAGATAGTTTTCATAGGGACACTGCAGGACCCAGTTCCAGGACTTAGCCCTGGCACCAACAGTCCCTTGGGTCATTGCCTCATCCCCGTGACATCCGCCTCACAGGACAATGTATCATTCTTCTGCCTGTCCTTGGCTGCTGAGTATTTTGTTTTCCAGTGATTCTTGGTGGAGCTGTCCAGGCACTTGACCTACAGTAGGTTCTTACTCAAGCTGCAATCCAGTTGCCCTGCCATTGGGAATCCTTAGGGTTCCCAGTGATGACACAGTTGTCATCCCTCCATGGCCTGGAGCCTTCAGGGGGGCATCAAGGGCAGTGTGGAGGTGTCCTTTCTCTTGTTTACGAGTCCCCAGTCATCCTCCTGTAGTATCATGTGCCCACAGGGTCTGCAGGTGCAGTACTTCACCCCTCTTCAGGGCTGGAAGTACAATAGCCCACGTTGGGGCCTTGATGTCCTGTGGATGATCGACTTCCAGAAGCAGTCAAGTGTCTGGAACATCTCCACTTCCGTGGGGTCTTAATGCCTCCAGGCTCCGGGAATCAATGGTAAAGATGTTTTAGAAGATAAACAATTACAGTAAATACGTAATTTTCATATCTTCCAAGAATGCGAACTGGTATCTGGAGAGGTTGAGGCAGACTTCTTCCAGGGAGAAGTTTAAAGAACTGGAACTCTCCAATGTCAGGTTGGTGTCAGAAGTTGAGGGTGATGACACCCCTGTCTTTTCTACATCAGTTACATAATTTCTAGCTTAAGCATAACCAAAACCCACATCAGAGATGTCGATGTTAATGACATCAAGTTGTGTTTTGCCACTATTGGTAACTGTACTGGCACCGTCTTCTGTTCCTCCACAGTTCACTGAGACTCAATTTTTCTAGAGGAAAGGATGGAGGGAAAATCCAATTCCTCCTCCAGGCACATCCACTGTCAGGTCATCAACAGCAAACTCTTGACTCCATAGTTAGCATCATTTTCCTTGTGCACTGTCACTACAGTGAAACTATCACAAGGCCATTTCTTTCTATGCTGGCTCCATCAGGGAACTTTCCAGAGGGGTTAAAGGAGTGCAACTCAGACTTACTGAGGGCAGCCAAGGAGTGGGAGGGCATTGAGTCCAATGATTACTCCTCATCTCTTTTGGCAACAGGTATTCTGCTTCTAGCAGGCCCTGCTTTACTCAGGACGACATATCCTTTCCTGCCCTTATCAGGAAAATGCAAAATGAACTGGCTTTTGAAAGTTCCTCCATAGATAACTCAATACTAGACCTCATGGAGTATGTTAAACTTTCCATCATTCTATCAGAACGTGGCATCCATCCATCTAGCCATGGAAGAAACCATGTCTGTAGCTAAGCAGCAACCCTAGGCCACTACCAGCGATTCCCAGAAAGCCTGATAAGTTTTATCTGCCTCCTAAAGAAAGGAGTTCTACTATTATCAACCCACAATGCATTCTGTGATGACCACAGCAGTCCTGATAGTGCAAAGATTCTATGAGAACTGAGCTCTCCTTCCTCCGAGTCAAAATATTTAGATGTAATAGGGAAGAAAATAAATACCTTTTCTTTGTTCAACGTTTAGATTGTGAGCTACAAGCCCAGCCAGCATCTGTTAAGATCAGCTTATGATGCATTGGATGCAGAAAGAAGAAAAACAAAAGCAGAAGTTGCTGATATTCATGAGAGGAGGCACTTATGCCTGAAAATCTCTCGATTTCACACCAGAGGCGCAGTATGAGGTGATGAACTCCTTGATGGTTGTTGAACAGTGAAATCCTTACAGCCTCTGTGGTTAGAGGGAGAGGATTACTTTCAACCCAGTGGGCAGCCTTTTCATGCTGGAGTAATCTCCTGGCATTGCATTGCTCCAGTAGGCCATCATCTATCCCCATTTTATGACTCATGGGAAGAGACAGCATTAGAGAACTTGGCATTGGAAATAATAGAAAGGCCGCCTCATAAAGCTTATTGGACAACCTGGGAACAGCCTCTAGGATAACTGCACTACCTTCCATCTCATCTAACAGAATTATTGGAAAAAGGACTAATAGGGCTTTAGCAAAACAGGGCAATAGGATCTGTTCCTGACTTTGAGAGGAACCAAGGCTTTTATTTTGGGTATTTCCTTATACCAAAAAACACAAGCAATTTTCTTCACATTCTGGAACTGATGCTTCTAAACCAGTTGATTTGGAAGCAAAGATACAGACTTGTATAACTGTGCTGTTTTATTCCACTGCTAAAGGAAGGGGATTAGGATGCTTATCAACACACAGAAGTCAGGATTGGTCACTGCCACTTCTGCTTTAGCATGGGCTTGAATAACTACTAATTCAGAGTGAGCCCTGTGGACTTGCATTAGTGCCATGTGTTTTTATCTTGTGCTTTTTAAGCCTGGCAGTACATCTGTATCAAGAGAGGATCCATGTGTTCCTTTGTCTTGATTACTGGCTAATAAAGAGCTACTCCCTGATTTAGATTCAGTTATTGGCTGACCAAGCAATGCAGTTCTTCCAATCCAGCTAAGTATCTATTGATAAATATCCCAGAATTAAATCACACACCAGTACAATCCTTTCAGTTCATAGGGACAGTCCTGGGTACCCAGTTAATAAAGCAGTTTCTCCCTTTTGGACTTGGGGGTAGGGAAACAGTCACACATTTAACAGAGGTCATTCACCATCAAGAAGTAGAGCCATCACACTTCATGTTGCATATTCTGGAGCTTGTGGCAGCAACTACTTTTGCAGTACCCCATGACAAATACTGTTTGAAGACATTTCAGTGGAAGTTGTAAAACCAGTTGTCGCAGGCATCACAGGAACACCCAGTTCATTAACAGAGTCCCTGAATTGGTGGACTGTCAAGGTTTAAAAGAGTATCTCATGTACTTCTGGCTGCCAGGAAACCCACCACAAGGAAAGCTTTTGGGTTGAAGTAGAATAGGCTCTCAGTCTGGTGTGTCAAAAAACCTCAAAATGTCCTCATGTCTACCTAAGCATATTCTGGAACATGTCCTGGATATTTTTGAAGCAAGACTGCAGTTTTCTCTTCACCTCTGTGCTATAGTATATTGGCATGTTGTGAGATGGTGGGTAGATTTCCTTTATCTCAGTTATCTGTTTGCCATGTATTTCTCAAGGGTGCTATTCATGTAGAACCAGCCTCCACTAAAATGACAAGAGGCAAACTAGGGTTTGAAAATAGTGCTTGTAGAGTCATGCATCTGCCATTTGATCCAGCAGCTATTCACAAGCTTAAATGCCTCACATGTTAAACTAACCTTCCTGGTGACCAGCAAGGTCTAGGCACTACAATCTTTTGGTGACTGATCCCCAGTATGTTGTTCTACATGGAGAAAGTAGTCCTATGAATGTAACCTAATTTCTTCCCCAACGTACATGAGTTTTTCTTAAACAAATCTCTGGTGCTATTAATCTTTATATCTACACCAAGAAACTGAAGAGGAGGGGATTATTTTACATTCAGTAGGTCTTAAGAGTATTCATAATGTCTTTATTGAGAACCAGATAATTTAGGACACCACCACAGTTGTTTGTAGCCAGTGATCTGAACTCCATAGGAGCCAGAGTCCAAATGTTGCTTGTCTAACTTGATCATTGGGTGCTTCCAACACTAATACATCCTGGAGAAACAACTTGAGGGCTACATCAGAGGCTGCACTGTTCAGGCAGTTGCTGCTTCCCTCCATAGCATATTTGACTTTGTCCTTGCAGCTGAAATATGCTAGACCATGACTGGTGCTACTCATCTTTTGTCAGAACCAATAAACTAAAGGAGGGGGTTCATTTACATTCACTAGCTGTCAAGAGTATGCTTAATTTCTTTTAAGAGAGAAACAAATAATTTAGGATGTCACCACAACTGTTTGTAGCCAGTGTCCAAACGTTGCTTGGCTAACTTGATTATTTAGTGCATCCAACACTTCTTCATCCTGAAGGAACAACTGGAGGGGTCAGACAGAGACTGCACCATTCGAGCAATAGCTGGCCCCCCTCCCTAGCTTATCAACAATTTGTCCTTGTAGCTGAGCTCTGTTAGGCCATTTTGGTACTGACTGAGGCGTTAAGCTCCTTAAGTCTCTCATAGACCTTGACGGCAGATAAGGACCGCTTGGGCCATCTAGTCTGCCCATTTCCCTACCTACAGGATAGGACACAGATCCTAGTTAACAAACAGCCTGTTTCTTCCTACCCACCAAATACTTATCTGCTGTCCCACTGCAGGTCTCAAACCCTGTTACCTTGCTGTCAGAGTCAGCAGCTCTACCACTTAACCATCATATCTGGCTATTCTAGGTATGAAGTTCTTACCTATTTTAGAATCTGCAGTCATCTGTTCTTCACTTCTTTTCCAGAGTAATTATGCCAAGCTTAACCAGTGTCTCCTCATACCTAACCTCCTTTATGTTTTTGATTAATTTGGTCACCCTCCATTGTACCCTTTTAATCAGTATCCATCTCACACTGTGGCGACCAAAGCTGTACATAACACTCAAAATGGAGCTACACTAGAGCCCTATATAAGAGAAGGGTAACTTCAGTATTCCTGTTTTTATGCAGCCCAGTACATAGATGGCTTTATATAACACTGCTGCACAATTGCATAGGCTTTGGAGTTACATTAGTGGATACCCCTATACCATAAATTTTACATCTACTTCTTAGGTAGACCCATTTATTACTTCTCTTGTAAAGAAGTGAGACTGACTGGCCTGTAATTTCTAGCCTCCTCCCTGCTGCTGCTCCTCTTGTGCAGAGGGACCATATCGGCCTTCTTCTAGTCCTCTGGAACCATTGCCATCTCCAGTGAGGTGCTGAATAGTGTTGCCAGAGAAGTGGCTAGCAACTTACTAATTTTTTTTTTAGAACCCTATACTTTATCACTAAAGCATGATGTTTTTTTCTCATTCTACTAAAATGCTCCACATTTGTCTGCTGTCTATGTTTTTCTGCTGTGGCTAATGATGGCATCCTTTCGGGGTCTGAGACTAATGATATGTTTTCCCAATACGTTGTTATATCAGAAGAGGGGCATACCTCTTCTATATTGACCCAGATGTATGGAATGTAAATTGATTCTTTTTTTATTGCTGCTCATGACAGTGTGCCATGTATTGTGCTATTTGTCAAAATAATGCAACATAAGTTCAGTATTAGGTGGTTGTAAGGTGGAATCTGGCTGATGGCACTTAATGTAGACCAGCCCCCAAGCTGTTGCTGTCAAATTTACTTTTTAAAGGAAACCTACTTCATAGAGTGAAATGTAATAACAGAAGTCATGAGAGGTTCACTAGAAACATACTTGACTACCGCACCTGAAAGCTAAGATCTTCAAAGGCAGGATTTCTGTTTTAATGTATTTTATCATGGCAACAAAATGATGGACTTTGACTGCCTAGCCAGAACAGCAGTCAAGGCAGATGTATGTAGTTTCTAAATTGTGACCCTTGCCAAATACTGCAGATTAGGGAAAGAATATTTGTTTTTCTTGGGAAGAAGACTATGACAACAAGCAAAAAAGGGTATTTAGAATGATTCAGTAAATATGCCAGATAATTTTGCCACCGCACTCACCTTTGTATGCTGCCAAAACAGTCCAAAATATAATAATACCTGCAGCCACTTTGGTTTGCTTAAGAAACTGAAGGAAAAAAGGGAGGATAGAAATGGTTTTAACTGAAGAAAAGCTGCATGGGTCTACTCAGTATTCCTAATTTGTGCAAAGAAGATGGTTCAGTTATCTGGGTCTGGATCTAAAATATCTCAACACATCTGCAAAGGCAACTTCTGTCCAAAAAGTATGTAGGGTAGCTAAGTAAATATTTATATTTATTCAGGATAAAACCTTCAGGACTCAGGGTCCTATTTGCAAAAGTCATCATGATTTTGGGGTATCACAGTAACATAAAATACAAAAGCACAAAATCGTTGTCACTTGTTCCAATTATAACAGAAGGATAATGCAGGAGGGTGCCACCTAAGATGGGTTTCTAGAGTGGTTCTGCATGCCATCAGAAGATGTTCCTAACAGACAGGCACAGCCTCTTCCTGGCCTATCTGGGTCCAAGCCATGGCATGACTGAGTACTGTGAGGATTGCCAGGTCATGCAGGCAAAATCCCTTGGTTGCTGCCTGGCCTACCTTTTGGGTCAGTGTGGGACTCAGGTTCAACATCATTAGGTAAGACCAGGACAAGCCTGGAGCAGAGGTACCTGTATATTCTTGAGCGCTGCCCCAGCTTTGCTGAGTATGGCTGTGCTGGGTTCCTTAAACTTCTGTCAGCTCCATCATGCTTCGTGAACCATGATAATGAGACCTCAAGTCTGTATCTGAACTGTGTAGATTTAGGATCTGTTCAAGTTCTCCCTGCACCAAACACCTACTGAGAAGATGGTCAGATCTCTAAGCAGCTGGACTAAAATCCTCTGGGCATGATCTTCACTCTGGATCAACCTTGATCTCTGTTGTTGCCTTGTTCAGTACTCCTTTACCAAAGGGTGAGAGATGGTTACATCAAAAGGAGGATAACCATGGGGCAATGCCCCTCACAAGGCTTCCTTACTTTGTAATAACCAAGTCTGTCATTGCATCCATCACCTCTTTTCTGTCCACAGCTGTCAGGGCAGGTAGTTAACCACCTGCCTTTGGAGTAAGGTGGGGTTACGGTGTAAGATCCAACCCAACTCCTCCTTCTCAGGATGTGAGGGTCAAGGCCTTGGTTCCTAGTAGGCTCACAGCAGGGTCTAGCAAGGTATGCTATTTGACCCTTGTGTTGCTAGGCAGTGCGCAGGCCTTGGGGCTCTGTGTTCCTTGGTTCTGGTGGATCTGAAAGTCCTTTTCTCCCTTATGGACCCTGTTCTGCCAGTGGAGTTTATAGGCTTCATGATTTCTGGGGCCACTCAGCCTGTTGTGTCCCTGATCTTTCCAGTACCTCTAGCATGATTTCTGTCTGCTTTGCCTAATAAGCCCTTCTCTAGCCTGAGTTTCTAGCTCTTAAGCAATGTTTGGCACACAACACAGGCATTCATATCAAGGTAACAATGGTGAGTGCAAATGCTGGCATTGATAATGCTCAGTTGCTGAAGTACAACCACAAAGACTGGTGGGAAAGTGGCATTATGATGGTCCTCCCATGCTTCACTGGAACACTTGTGGTCAGCCTTTGGATTAACATTGGAGCCATTGGACCTCTTTGATCTCACCCATGCAAGCACCCTTAGAGCCACCCTTCCATGTCCTTCAAGGGGCATTCACAGTTGCCTATGTCACATTCCCCCAAGGAAGTTTCCAGCTCCAGTACCTTGTCCAAAGAGACCAGTTCCTCTACCTCCTTCACCATGGGCACATCCAGTGAGGTATGTGACAATTTCAGCACCCTCTTTTCTTCTAGGAGACCGCTGTCTACAGTAAACCCGTTACCAGTTCCAGTACTGAAGCCTAATGTCTCCTAAGCTTCCATTGTTGCCTTATCCTCATTGCTTCTTGGACTTGGGTCTCGCTCTGGGTCCCAAATCCAGTAAGTCTACCCTCTTTCTGACATTTTCTGAAGGAAGGGCCTTTTCCTTCTTGGCTGTACTGATAAATGAGGTGATCACGGACCCAGTGTGAAAAGTCAGATGGTCCTTACTTTATTATTTCCTTTTGCTAAAATGGGTGTGACATACAATTTTTGGTTCTCCAGAGCAATGTAAACCCTTCTTTGAGCACTTTCTCCAGAAGTGCTAGTGACTGTATGGTCCTGCAGAGGAACAAAATGCTGTGGGTTTCCTCATCCTTCTGACAAAGATTCAAAACATTGGACCAGTTGCACATGAATGTACATCATGTGCCTGTAGCATGCTAGGCATTCTCTAGGTGAGTTGCTTGGTACTTATCACACTCACTCCCTATGGCAGACAGTTTGGGTGAACCTGCATATAGCACCTGAGGATCAGTCGAGAGGGGGGTATATCCTATCTCATGGAGTGGATGCTGGTCATGGCCAAACATCATTTGCTGGTGGCCGTCAGATATCACCTCTTAAGTGTGTGGCCTCAGGGGGTTCTATCTGACACTCATACTTGTGCTCCTTTCATTTTTCTCTGGAGATTCAGCTAACTCTCTTTCGATGGGCCAGCTCTTTTCAGACCTCCAGGTTAAGCAGTTCTTGACATACAGGCCTTTGACCTCAGTTAGTCCCCACTTGTTTTCTTTGTTTTAGTTATTTATGCTGTCTAATTTATATTTTTAAGTTATACGTGTTTGTTTATTGTTGTTTTATCTTTCTGTCTTGGTCTTGCGTAATTATTTACAGCACTCAGAGCCCCTGGGAATGGTGCTTAACAAATAAACTACTACTACTGCTGACGTAGGTCAAGGACTTGTACATGACCATTCTTACCAATGACTGACTCGAGGGACTGGCCTGTGACATTTTCCCAAGGGACAACAGTCTTCTTTTTGTAGCCAGTCTGGGGCATAAGAAGAAGTCCTATGAATGTGACTATGTGGGCAGTGAGAACAGGGCACCAAGTATGATTCTTGATTTTCCACTGTGATATTGCAGTGACAGGAGTCCTTTATGGAACGTCTTATCTGAGGCTGCTTGTCCTTTTTTTTTTTTATCCGCTGGTCATTGATAACATCTAATCAGTTGGTGCCAAAAGGTCATGCAAGACAGTTTCTCAGTCGATTTTGTATCTTAACCACCCCAACTCTATTAACTGCAGTCTAGAGAGCTGTCTGTTCTTCAGAGAAAGTCATCTCCTTAGGCTATAAACTGTTAAGCAGACTCCTGCAAGGGTTTGTATCTGCAAGATTTGTGTTGAGAAACAAAACAGATAATGGTGTCCATTCTGAATCTGTAATTTCTGAACAGATAACTGAGTGCAAGTTTGGGGTGGTGGCTCAAGAGAAAACCCATCCAAGAACAAATGGATTGGTTCTGCTCCTTGTTATGGAAGATGCACATTTTATCCAGTCCAACCACAGGTGCTTCCTACAGGTCAGGGTTGTAGGTACCCATTACTAATTCAGGACAGTGTTATCCCGCTTCTTTTTAGCACCACAAGTGTTTACAAATACTTTCCTGTCAGGAATCCAGTAGTGATGTCATAGAAGTCTGTGTTACCTCCTGCTGTAGATGCTGCCCCAGAGATGGAATAGGATTTAGAATGTAATTCCAAACTATGCATGTGGTCACACTCCCTCTGGTATTCTAACGTCAAATTTGTTTTCTCTCCTAAAGAGAGAAGATACCCAAGAGTACTGTTCCAGTTCTTGTGGCTTTTATTGTTTAATACAGTAAAAGTGGTTTAAAAATTAAAATGAATTAGTTTTGACTCTCTGCATTAGCATCATTTTATTTATTTTTTTATAGAAAATCAGGTTTCTCTGGTTCCAAAAGAAAAGGACTGCTTTAAGAGAAGCATTGTTATCACCCTAGTCTGCTTCTGTGTCACTTCAAAACTCTCCACTAAAAAGCTCTATGATGGAGGGGGTTACCTGTGATGGTGGAAACCACACGTCGGATGATCTCTCACCCTTGCAATGGCCATTGGCTACATTGGTAGCTGAAAAATGCTGTAAGTGACAGTCTGTTAAAGGCGATTGAATAAGCTGCTAAGCCATTCTAGCAGCACATAAAAGAGCACAGGATGTCTGATATTTATTAGTTTGTTTATTTATTTGGTATTCGGAAAAGACCTTTGAGCACAAGCTCTTTTACAAAGGTTCCACATCAGGTTAACATACAATAGACGAATTACAGTACATAATACAGTTATTATACATACATTGGTTGCAGTAAATATCACTAGACGAATTACAGTACATGACACAGTTACAGTTCATACATTGGGTTACAATACAACAGTTCTTATCACTAGTACTGGGGATTCAGTATAGCGTCAATAAGTGAGATAGATATCAGTGGTGGGAGTACATGGTGGGGACCTCTATCGAGTTGAGGATAGGTTTTGGAGAGGAAGAAGGCTAGCAAGGGGCCTTGTTGAGAAGGAGGTCGAGCATGTGGATGGTGGGTGCCGGGGAGGGAGATCCCTGATGCTAGTGATGGCAAAAGAGTAACAAAGCTTCAGGCCAGCAGTTGCCCTCAATGTTTGGCAGTGAAACAGCAGAAAGAAAAACATACCAAAGTCACTCCCCCTGAAAGCGACCAGGAGCAGACAGTGGAAAAGAAAGCTATGCATTCTGTGGAGGATGTTACAAACGTGTCAGTTCTTCCAAGCTTTCCAAGCTGTGGGGAACCCAGTAGCAGCTGTTGCCAGCCCTCTTCCCCAATCCCAGGTCACACAACAGGTTCCTGTGCTGGAGGAGGGGTAGAAGAGGAATAAATGTAGCCTGGAGTGACCCCTAAACAGGAGTTTGGTTGCCCACCAAGGGTCAGTGATTTTTTCCTCTTAACCTGCCTTTGTGCAACAAGTAGAATAACATGTTGCAGTTCTTCCGTTACGGGGCTGTATATTCATTGATGGATTCCACTGACATCATCCGGTTCTGGAGTCCTCACCTCAAAAAGGATAAGGTTAGGTTGGAGACTGCATCACAGAGTAACAAAAATAATTCGGGTCCAGCAGGGCAGATCCTATGAGGGGCGCCTCAGGGCACTAAATTTGTACTCACTGGCGACCAGAAGGGAGGCGGAAGATATAGATGAACACCTTTAACTTCCTTAAAGGAATTAACAAAAGTGAGCTGTGGGGAACTATTTAGCCTGAATACCAATTTATGATAGCATCATGGACACAAATGGAAATTAACAGGAGGTAGGTTCAGGAGAGTTGTGAGGATGTCGTCTTTATGGAAAGGCTAATGGAACCTTGAAACAGTATGTCTGCTGAAGTGGTGGGTGCGAAAACAGTCAGGGGATTCAAGCAGGGCTGGGACACAATGAAGGGAATAGTGGTTACGGGGGGGGGGGGGATGCGACAGGCCCGAGGAGAAGGATAGCGAGAGGATGGGGAGGGTTAGTACCCTGGAGGAACAGTAGGTTCCAGGGATTATAGGGAACTTTGGCAGACTGGATGGACCTCTGGTCTTTTTCTGCCGTCACTGTCTGTGTTTCTATCATAAGCCTCATAAAGGAAGCTGAAGAGGTTTATGATGTCGCTGGAATCCCAAGATGAATTTACAGCAACCATAACAGATAGCTTGCCGTATGTTGTTTTTTTGTAATACATGGTATGGTAATCTATTTGATGTGGTTTTAATTGGTGAGAAAAAAAATTTAGTTTCCATCAATCTACTTGCTCCCCCCCACTTTCCCTTCTGCAACCGTGTAACAGCAATCATCTAAAAAAAAAACAAACTGTGTCACAGTTGTTCCCTGATGATCTTTGCAAGCATGTGTCTGTTCACTTTATTCCACCCAATCACTTGTAAGTCTGCTTGTAAGCTTGTAAATAGGAAGCAGAGACACACACTCTGGCCAGTGAATAAGAAATGGACAGACACACACACTCTCCCAAGTTCACTCTCACTCCCACCTGAGCTGAACAGACTAGCCAGCTGACCGTGAGCATAACAACAGTTCCAATCTGTAATACCGTCGTTTGTGATAACCAGGTGAGCACCCTAGGCTGAGGGCCTATTTTCAGGTGCAACACTAGTTTACAGGATATAAAAACTCAGAGTTGACATACAATACTAATTACATTATAGAGGAATTAAAATGCATAATAAAAGAATGTAATCGTAATAAAAAAATTAAAATAATATGCATGTATGTACAAACCAAGTAAAATAACTGTATATAATCCCTAACATATCGAATAAAAACAACTGTAGCTTGCTCATATCACCAAATGTTCTTCCAGCCTTTTCTTAAACTGGTATTTTGTTTTGGAACTTCTTACTTCTGTTGGAAGGAAGTTCCAAGTAGTGGTCCCAACATATGAAAAAGCCTTCCAAACTAGTTGTGTTTTGGTAAAGGGTACAGTCGTAAGCACAGAATCACTGAACCTTAGGGACATATGTCTTGCTGAAGTAAAGTGAGTTAAGAAGTTGCTTAAGGCACTGTGGTTGATAACTATGCAATATATTAAAAGTAAATACACCAAGATTATATAGTCTTCTGTTTTTAGGGTATAGCCAGTTAAGACAGCCATATAAATCCTAGCAGTACGTCATTCAGCTTGACTGTAAGGCAAATCTGCAAACATTATATATAGTCTTCTACCTAGGCAGGACCATCTCACGGGCATTTGAATAAACAACAGAGCAGTAGGTTAATCTGGGTAACAAAAAAACTCCTAGCAGTTGCTTGTCTGGCCTTCTTTTTTAGCTGTTGCTGTGCAGTACCAAGTTACATGTAGATATATTCCCCAGCACCATTCCATCACAATCATAAATGTGCAAGTGATCCAGAATATTTATAAGTTTGGCTTTTGAGCTGACCAGCAGGGTTTTTTGTATTATTAATTATTTTACTTTTTGACCAATTTAAATGGTGGCAAAATCTGAATTTAAGACCTGATTAAGTTCAGTAACATTATTTGTGTGCTTGTAAATAATATCATCTGCATAAAGTAAGCTTGTTACTCAGTTTTAAAGAATGCCACCTCACACAAATCTCTCCTCCATCTTACGAGAATACACCAACCTCTACCTGCTCCTGCCAAAACCTACTGACCTCTCACCTTACACCACCGCCTACTCCCACTCCTAGCCCCTGGCTACAGGACATGGCTTCCCCAGGATATGATCCTGGCTGGGCTGCCACCTAACTAATTGATCTCCCACCTGGGTTCCCCATGACTTGGACCTTAAATGGGCCGCTCCAGTGAGCCCCAGTCAAATGTTGCCCTATGTTGATATATTTGGTTGTCTGCCCAATTATCTGTTTATTTACTTTTGCTTTGTATATATTCTACCATTGCATCTATGATGTAAATATTATGTAAAATTGGATGTACTGTTGTTGGAATGTAATATCTGCCATGTACCTTGTGACATCACTTATTCTCCATGTATTTCATGTGACTTAAGTACTTGTACTACTCCCCCCTCCCCCGGACACATCTGGAAAAGAGCAATACTGTGCAGTATGCCTTCCTGGTGAAACACTTGAATTAATAAATGAATACATTAAATAAAAAGAAGATAATGCATTAACAAAAACAGAAAACAATATAGGGCCCAGAATGGAGCCCAGTGGAACACCAGGTTGTAAAGAACGTAGCTCAGTTTAGTATTGTGTAACATAACCATTTGTGTTTGATTTTGTAAGTAATTCTGGAACCACTTCAGAGCTTCATGAGAATCCCCAGGTCAAGTAATCTATTTAACAACAGGACATGATTGACCAAATCAAAGGCGTTAGTCAGGTTCACGTAGATGTCACCAGTTAATTCACTGTAATTCATGGTCGTGTACACATAGTTTGTAAATCTGACCAAGGCTGTCTTAAGGCCATGGTGGGGCCAGAAACCCTTCTGCTCAGGGCAGATCAGACATTTATCTCTAAGGTAATCAATGAGTTGCTCATAAACCAGCTTTTCCAATATTTTTCAAGGGGTTGGGGGAGACAGAATTGAGATTGGCCAGTAGTTAGTTGTCCATTTTTTTTTCACTTACAGTATATCACTCTTTTTACATAGTTGTGTCACCCTTGCCACTTTCCATTTTGTGTGTACAGTGCCAATCATGAGAGATGTGTTGATCAGATAGGTTAGGGGAGCAGAAATAAGTCCTGCTATATACCCTCCAGTGAAACTGAGGGGGATCTAAAGGCTCAGATCCTCCACCTTAAATGTGCATTTCACAGCTGTTTCAACCTATAAGTCAGCAGGCAAAGAAAAATCAGTTGCATCCCAGGTACAGTTCACAAGACGTAAATACAGGGGAACAAGAGCTTCATTGTCTGGATATTAAAAGGCACTGAGCTACTGCCTGGACAGAACTAAAGACACCAGAGTTAACAGCACCTCGGCTGTTTGTCATTTATGGGAGAGGTAGAAAAGGTAAACCAGCAACAAGAAAACTTTGTCTTGATGGATAGTTTTCTGTATCCAGTTTTTATGAGAAAGCTGGTAAACAACCACCCAGAGGCTCAAGGGTACGCTCCATAAGAGCTCATTTTTGCCTCAGTGGCAGCTGCAGGGGGTACCCTTCAAGAAATCTGTAAAGCAGCTACTTAATTTACAGTTCACACCTTTACAAGGCATTATTGTCCGGACTTCCAGGATTCACAAAGCTTTCTGAAGCTGCAAAACCTTCACTAAGTCCCCAAAACTTCCGTAGCTACGGAAAAAAAGGGGAAATTGCTCTGCGTGCTATTCACAAAACCTCCGCAGCTGTGGGAAAAAAGTGCAGCTGCGGACGTTCCTGAGGGAAAAAAGGTAATTGATAAGTATGGCACATCCCCTCAAAGGCTATTTTCAGCCAGTTTTTTTCCGCAGTTGCGGAAAAAATGTTACACACATTGGAGTGAGGTGTAACACTCCCTCAGCAAACTGCAGTATTGCCACAACAATTGAAATTCAATTAAAGTGGAGGTCAGGTGCAGGTAATAGCATCCCAGTGGGTGTATCAGTGGCTGATGTTACAACAGCATTAGCACACACTGCCATGGATGGCAACAGAAAACAACCGCCAGACCCAGTGCAGCCCATGAAGGAGACCCACAGGCAGTAGAGCCTGAACAGCCTGCAGTGCATGCTACTCCTGCAGGCAACAGGAACACTCCAGGGAGGGACGACCAGCAGTGACAGACTGCCACTGTGTTGCCATGGTATTGCTGGTACCTGTGGTGCTGCAGTGGTCCCAGTTGAGTGACTGTTGCTGGTCTCTTTGGGTGCTCACATCTACATGCTATGGCAGAACTGTGAAAGTCTGCTGCTCCAGCTAATTATAGTCACTGTTGTTGTGCCCCCTTGCCATTTCTGCAGCTCACGGTTTTTCAGCACCTGCGGAGTTTTCTTGGAATTCGCACCTCATAAGTTTTCTATGTGAATGTCCAAGGCGTTTACGCAGTGCTGCAGGCCTTTTCCCACAGCCACGTGGATTTTTGGCCTTCTTTGTAAATCCTGCCCCTAGTCTAGAAGGGTTGCCAGATTTGGAACTGTGGTCTGGGAACCTTTTCCTAAATAGGTTGTAGACCTAGCCTCCCACAGGTATTGCTAGTGAGTCTGCAGACTTGTATGTCATCACTACGGAAGTCCTGTTGTTAGAAGAAAAAATTGTACTTCTTGGTAATGTTTCCTCTAAAGGGTGCAGTAGTCAGTCATACAATCCCTACCCTACCTCCTCTTTTAGAACCTAGTAAAAGGGTTCTGCAGACATTCAGTTGTGATATATAAAATTGCTTGAGCATTTATTATTGTGAACTTTTGCAGTGCTCCGTAATTCACAAAAAATGGCAATATTATTTAATAGTTCATTTAAATTTTATAAGACCATTAGGATAGTTAGATATGTGGTCACTGCTCCCTTTGCTGTTTAGCAACAGATCTGATGTTAGAACCCTACTGAGACCACAGTGAATATTTTTAATTACACTCTTAAGTTCCATTCTGTCTCAAGGGCAGCATTCAGAGCAGCAATGCTGACTTCAGTGTCTCACTATTGGACCCCTTGGAAGAAACATTACTGCTGAGAGTTATTTTTTCTTTTGAGGCAGCAGTCTTACTTTATAAGCAGGGAATTCAGGCATATCCTTATCAAGTTGATTGGCTGGTCATAGCAGGAAACCCAGGCCGCTCTCTGGTTGACCATTCAGACCTTCTCCCATTTGTGGTTCATGCTGAACCTGAAGGGGTCAGAGCTCCATTGTTCCCGATGACAGGAGTGGAACTAGAACTTAAGAAACCAAAGTTCAGCTGCCTCCTCAGAGGGCTCTGAACTTGATGGCATCCTCCCAGTCTTTTCTGACCAGGTGCAATAGTCTGCCTAGCTGCTTCTTGCAGTTCCTTTGACTCACTGCATCCACCACATATGGGGATCACTAGACTCATAGAAGTTCAAGAGACGTTGCATTGAGTGGGAACTCAAAAAGCAGTGGTCCTAGCAGAATGTGCCATTTTCCAGGCAATTGGGGGTCACTCATCAGAAGACACTAGCCTTGTCTTACTGGCTGAGCATAAAGCTGAGAGAGTGGGCTCCTTTTCTCAGCCACTCCCAACAGTCATTCTTAATGCAGATGCCTTCCTGGGGGGGGCTCACCAAACTGAATGACAGTCACAACAACCGACATCTCTGCTGAAGCACCAGCTAGACATCAGTGTGCTTGAGTTGTGGACAGTAGAAATGGCATTGCTAACATTTGTCCCTAGATTTAGCAGGTCAGGCTGTACAAGTGAATATGGGCAGTACAACCACTATGTTAGGAAGCTGCGGAGATGTGGAGTCTGGCATTGATTCTCATTAACTGGCTAGTCACCAGTCATCTGGCAGGGGTTGAGAGTGACTTGGAGGCTGGCATAAGCCACTGTGTGCACATATCTCACTAGTGGTTTCTTACAGCAGGATGCTGAGAGCTGATATGGTTCATTAAAGGGTATATCCCAGATCAGTATGTTTGCATCCTGGGAGAACCCCAGATGGTACTCTTCTGCATAAAGTTTCCATCTAGGGATGCAGTTGCAGGAGTCTATGACTGGAGTGGCAAATTCCTGAATTCCTACCCACCATTTTAACTGATGTACAAGGTCGTTTTTACAGACCCTCGTTAAACAAGCAAAACTGAAACTAATAGTGGGCCCAGTTAAAACTCATTGCACTGACAGCCGTGTCAGCATTATCAGGATCTCATCTGCCTCACCATAGAGCCACTGATTGCACTCCTTCAGCAGCAGGGCTTTTTCACCCTGTCCCAGGGGACAGTGTACCACCTGGACCTAGCAGCTCTTCATCAGAAGGCCTGGCTCCGAGGATGAGTTTGCTTCTCTTGTCTCTTTAGAGAGGCTCTCATGGTGTTACAGGCTTATTGGAAGTTATTCTTCCTTTAGACATACACGTATGCCTTAAAGAATGGGTTTGGCAGCTATTCAGAATATTTATAGTAGGCATCATGCCCACCAGAATAAGCAGCATGCCAAAAAAGAAGCAAATGGAATTCTTTTATGATATTTATCTTTTTATATCCATGTCAGCGCTTCTGTCAGAAAAATCACTGCTTGGCATATATACACTATGGCCGTTGTCAGCATCACAACTTGCAGCCTAATTGTTCCCTGCAAGGCAAAATAAAAAGTAAATCCCTTACGAGGAAAAGAAGACCTAAAACACCACTTATGAGAATTTCAGCTGGAGCCACGGTCAGACCATACTGTGTAACATCATATGTGCTATAAAAGTTATTCTTATCAGGTTTTGTTTAGTTATGTTCATTTTTATTTGTTTGCTTCAGTGCCCCAACCCCACTGAATAGACATGTCTGTGATTATAAAGATGACAATGGTCTGTTGTCTGAGTTCTGCTGTTGGCAGATTTATGTATTTGCAGGTGGCTGGGTTCAGCCTTGGAGTTTGAATGTTGAGCTTAAGGCATTCACAAAAGCACAATTTGAATCTTAACATTTTATTTTCTTTGTACTTCCTTCATATTTTTTTTTTTATCGTTTCTCTCCGTCCATTTTCTTCCACAGGGGTGTACCCTATTCTGATCTGTTGACCCCTCAGTCATCTCTGAGTCTACGGCCACCCCTGATGTCTTCCACAACTTCCCCCCTCTTGTAGTGAGGCTCCTGGAGGATGACTGTCCTCCCACTCCACCTCCATCCTCGAGGCAGCCACTGCATGAGCTAAGATCTACTATCGCAGGCACCAGGAGTGTCGCAGGCACTAGGAGTATCACTGGTACTAGGAGTGTCGCAGGCACTAGGACACTGGGGAGTCCAGAAACCCAGGCCATCATATAGACAGTACTTTGGTTTTCCTCCCCGTTTTTCTCTCCACCCTTCCTCTCTCCTTTGAAGTGGTATAGCCCCTTGCACCTTCAGACGCATGTGGCAGCATCTTTAGACGGGCAGGCTTGCTAGGCCAACCGCAGGGGTTGCTGTGGCACCAGATGCTCAGTGCCATCCCTCCCCAACTGCAGCGTCCTGCTGAGCTGCAACTGCTGCTGTCAGCCCTGCCTCCTGACGTGGCATCCTGAGTTCGCTCCCAAACTGGCCACCTACATAGTAGCGTAGCGTGCTGACGCTGGACCACCAGGGCAGCCATACTTACTTACTGTTAAGGCAGCGTTTTTAATATTGGGGAAATATGTGCTTGTGCTACAGATAGGTATTTTTATATAGGATTTTCACAACACTGTTTTCATCCTAATACAGGGCTTGTCCTTGCTCATTTTCTTTACACTGTTGTAAATTGGATGCGTCAGATTCAGCTCAGACAGCCTGTGGCAGAAAAAGCTTTTCTGGCTGCAGTGATATGAAACGGTAAATGAATACATAAAAAAAGAGTTTACGTCACTTTCTTTGTTGATTTCGTTCTTGATTCTCACCCTGTGTTTTTCGGTTACCACTGTACTTGGAGAGTTCCCAGGAGTTTGGATTGGTGGATACTAAGGAGAATAGAAACAATAATTTGTACTTGTGAATTTTATTTTTTCAGTAGAGCATCCACCACTCCAAAGACCTACCCTGCTTGGCTTCAATCTTGTGATTAGTTTTTCTATAGCACAGACTGGTATATTCTGGAAGGGTAAGTGTGTAGTTAGGTACTTACATGTCAGTCTTCATTTGTACCTACCTGCTGAAACAAAAGGGGTTAAACTAACCCAGGAGTCTGGATTGTTGGATACTCTGTTATGTATTTATATTTACTGTTCTAAGGGTATGAATACAGTTCACTGTCCACATTCTGTCAGTTCCACTAGGACGTTCTAAATCATTGGGCATCTTTACATTAAGCTCCTCCCACTGCCTGGGCAGTATGTCCTCTGGCTCTGCCTCCTGACATAACATCTTTTCACTGGAAGGGACAGGTCTCCACCTTCACATCTGTACAGCATTTGGGGGTTCCTTTTTGGAAAAATTCATTCTTCAGTCAAACTTTGACATTTTTTATTCTTCTCTTGTTCTGGCTCTGCTTCATCAATATCGCATCAGAAATGGAAGAGGGAAAACCGTCTTGCAACCTCAAGTTCTGCATGACTTGTCAGCAGAAAATGTCGCACACTGACCCCTACATGTCATGCCTCACTGCTGGCTGCGCAGCAGAACATGGATCTACTGTGGCTTTAAGCCCAAGGAAGCTGGAAGATCATGCAGCCAGATTTATGCTCGGTCGACTCCGCTGATCAAGAACTGAAAATTTGACTGAAGAGCTGCAGTAAGGCTTTGGTGGATTCCAGGTCCGCTGCTGAACTTGGGGCTTTCGAGGAAGAGGTGGCATCACTGCCGTGAGCACCTCGATGGCCTTGGCATTGCTCCCAGTTGGGGCCAGTGTTGGTGGGTCCTTCCTGGGGAGATTCCATTAAAGTGTCAGGCCCACCAGACCTTCAGGGAGAGCCCTTCTCATCATGGTAAGAAACACAAGCACTGGTGGCACTGGTCATGAGACTGGGAGAGATCAAGGCTCCTCCTTCTCTCTTGGCTCGCCCAACTGCTTAATTGATGGCAAGTGCTTAACTGTGGTCATGCTTCCTTCGGCAGAGGGTTTGGTTGACAACTCCTCAGTGCATCCATTGGGCTTGTTGACTTCAACACTGGTCGAGCAGGCTATTGAGATTTTTCTTGAGCCTGTCAAACAGTTGTTGGAGGACATGAGGAGTATGTGTCCCTGTTGGTGTCCTGACTGGATCACTTTGGGACCAGCCTCCTCCGGTCGTACCTACAAAGCTGATACTCATTAACATGGCTCAGCATGTGGTCTACATGACCGACAGGAGGCCTCCTCTTGACATTGGCTGTCGGGTTCACACTTGAAGTCGAGGCCTAAGCACCACCGCACTCTTTGATCCTGCATGGCTGGGCGGTGCCACCGTTGAAGCTTCTCAACCTCTTTGTTCTCAGGTAAGGAGCGGCACTTCCACAAGATGTTGAGGCACTACAAGGAGCTGCTCTGGCAGCAATGGACCATCACAGGTGGGATTGGGCTCACCACTGACCTTCAGTCGCCTGGCAGCTGCCAGTTATGCCCTTGCCAGTCCATCCTCGACAGATGTCTCCACCATCTGCCATCTATCCCTGCGGGTAGAGTCGCCTCGACCACAGCCCTTGGTTAGAGCCCTGACTAAGGACTCCCGTGTGGCGGCCAGCTAGCCGGAATGGTTGTCAGTGGAGATGACTTAGTCTGGGAACACCACGGTGGTCTGTGACGGCAAACAGTTGTGAGCCATTTTTTAAAAATCCTCGGATGGGTCATCCATGTTGTACTCAAGAACTCACACTTTCGATCCTGCTTTGGTCAAGGAAGTGTCCACCAACCATGGGCCGGTGTGTTTTGGGGCTCTTCTGTGCCTAACATTGGAGTCCCTGAATGTGCCCTTAGAACCAGTTCAGAAGCAGACTAGGTACACTTCCACTGATGTACTGGACAAAGATGATTCCCCAGTGGTTGCCTTTACCATACACTAGAGCTTTGTAAGTGTCCAATATCCAGCCCAGCATCCTCCACCCATATGGTCTGTAAGTGTGCAACCCCTATGAGGTCCCTTTTGAGGTTCTCGGAACACCCTGCAGCTGAAGGGTTGGTCTCTGAGTCAGCCTTCCAGAAGTCCAGTATCCAAGGCAATGTGAACAAGATCCCCCGACAAAGTGTCGAAGAAGCTTTACGATACAGCCAAGAAAGTCTATGCCATTTCTTTTCTCAGTCTCTGCCAGACCAATTACGCTGCCCTGATGACCAACTTTGATCACTCCCTGTTGGGAGTGCTGGATGACCTCCTCCCTCAATTCCTTGCTGCCAAGCAGTTGTCCCTGAAGTTAATCAGAAACCAGGGTCAAGTGTTGGCTTAGCACTGGCTTCAGACGGCTTTCAATATGGGCAACTCATGTGCCCATGCCATGGCAGCAGCCATCATTATGTGCCACAGGGCCTGGCTGCGATTGTCCACCTTCACTGCAGATACCCAGCACTGGCTGGCTGATGTCCCATTCTTGGGTACTGACCTCTTTGGCCCTGGGGTGGAAGGACATCTCACCAGAGTTTTAGAAGTCCAGCGTGGCTCAGTTGGTAGCACATCCGCCTCTGGACCAGAAGGTCATGGGTTCTCCTCCCACACCGGATTGGACTTGCACCTAAAAATCGCTGGCATCCGAGTGCAGTATTGGGGGGTGCTGTGCTGTACTGCTGGGGTGTGCCGTCCTTCGGATGAGACGTTAAACCGAGGTCCCTTCTGCCCATCCTGGTGTTGTCCTGGTGGAAGTAAAAGAACCCAGGGCTCCTCTCCTGTCAACGGGGCCATCATTTTCACTTCCTAATACCATTTCCCCAGCGGTTCCGTCGACGAGGGGTCACATTCCAATGGGGAAAACTACTGCATTTGCCATGCATTCCGCCCCTCCTCCCTCACAGGTATATACTCACAGGGGCCAGGCGAACAGGGATCAGGACCCTGAACTTTGCCACCCAGGTGCGAGACCTGCTCAGGCTTTCTACCCCGGCCCCCCGCAATTCCCAACTGGACGTTACTTCAGTAGTTCAGCAGGTCTTGCATGCCATGCGGCATACTCAGCCCTCCGATCCAGGAGTGCTGAGTCACTCATCCCGTTCCCCTACTCCTCTGCCAAAATGCTTTCAGGGTGACATGGACCCTTTACCCTGGTCATCTCCCTTGTACATGGACTACCTATCAGACAAAGCTGAATTTCTGGTAGATTTTAATGGAGATCTGGAGGATGAGGAATTCCAGGACTTGGATTTTCAGCCCCAATCTCCTTTCATGGATATTTCTCCTTAAATGAGGATTTATCCAGGCAGGCAGCTGCTCTCCTCCAGATGACCCATCCTTCCATGAGATGATGGTCCAAATTCAAAAAGTCATGGGATTCTCCACTATAGAACATAACAAACAATGTAAGGATATGGTAGACTAGAATTACCAGAGGATCCAGTCTTAGTGGTACCCCCGCCAATCCAAACCTACCAAAATGCTATGCTTGCAGCCTGAAACCAGCCTTCCACTGTTATGGCTATTCCCCACAAGGCGGATGCCTACACCAGGCTACTCTGGATCACCCTTTTCTATCCATTACTCCTGAAGCAGATGCAGTAGAAATTGCTGCCACCCATGATCGTACTAAACGACCAAAACACATGAACTCCTTACCTCCTGATAAAGATTCCCATAGGATAGACTATCTGGGAAAAAAGTTATTCCAAGCAGGTACCATGAATCTCAGAATCCTAAATTATAGGGGACATATGGTCAAATATCAGCATATGCTGTGGTCCTCGATCCATTGAATTAGTCAATAAACTCCCTCCTTCACAGGAAAGTGAACAATTACTGGCTACAATATCTACTGGCAACTCCATCTCTTGGCACCTACTTTGTTCGGGATATGATACAGTCGATACTTCAGCCCGCACGTCAGCAACCGGCATTACCTTGCGTCGCCATGCTTGGCTTCGCGTCTCAGGTTTTACACCTGATGTACAGCATAAAGTGGTCAGTGCCCCCTTTAATGGGTCCAAACTGTTCGGTCTAGGTACCCAAGCACTGATAGGTGATCTCCAATCTTCAGGAAAAACTCTACCCATGGTGCAGGGCATGTGCCATACCTCCCAGCCATCATACTGTCCTCAGTCCTCTTTTTATTCCAAAAAAGGTGGAAAATACAGAGGCTCACATAGACGTGGATTCTGAGGTCATTCCCAGTCTACCAGAACCAACGCCTCTGCCACCAAGGGCTCCTGCTTCCTCCCTTCTGGTGGGACTGGTCAGCCCACCTCCCAGTGACCAACTGTGGCTCTGTCCACGCCTCCCACCAGGCTTGGAAGCTGTGGGCAGTTGTTCTGCCCTCCACTTGGAGGCCTGGAGAACAATCACATCGGATGAGTGGGTACTTCAGATCATTCAGAGGGTCACACTCTGGAACTATTTTCCAGGCCTCCTCCTCATCCACCCCGCCTGTCCATTACCCTCCTAACCATATTCCTGTTCTCCAGGAAGAACTGCAGGCTCTTCTAACCAAGAAGGCCGTTTGTCTGTACCTCCTGCAGAACCCCAAAAGAGGTTTTATTCCCACTTCTTCCTGGTACCCAAATGAACTGGAGATCTCAGACCAATACTAGACCTCAGACAATTTAACCTACAGTATATGTACAGTACAAAAGGTTCCACATGGTCACCCTAAATTCCATCATGCCAATGTTGAAAAATGGGATTGGCTATGTGCCATAAATATGAAGGATGCCAGTCTGCATATCCCTATCCATCCTGCCCACCACAGGTTCCTTCGTTTTCACCTGTTGGGACAACACTACCAATTTCAAGCACTTCTGTTTGGCCTCTCGCCTGCCCCAAGAGTGTTTGCCAAGTGACTAGCGGTAGTAACAGCATCCCTATGATGGGACGGGCACTTTGTCTTCCCATATCTGGATGACTGGCTCATCAAGGCACAGTCCAAAACCCTCTCTGCTTTTCTCTCTACAAGCAACCCTAACTCTGTTCCAAGCTCTAGGGATTACGGTCAATTGGCCGAAGTCCAGTCCAACCCCTACACAGTCGCTCCAATATATAGGAGCAGTCCTAGACACCGTCCCCGCCAGGGCCTACCTCCCAGCCGACAGACAAGACAAGCCTCTGTCTCTGGCTTCTCAGATACGAACCCAGAAAGTAGTCACAGACAGACGCATGTTATGTCTCCTAGGACACATGGCCGCTACTATCCCCATGGTAACATTTGCCTGTCTTCACAAGAGACCAGTCCAGTAGGTTCTCCAGAACCAGTGGTCTCAAAGAACAGGAAATTTCGAGGACAAAATCAGAGTCACTCCCACGTTGCGGTCTGCCCTAGTATGGTGGACCCTCAGAACCAATCTATGTCAAGGCACGCCCTTCCAGTCCCCCCCACCCCTGCAGATGTTGACTACGGATGCATCCCTGGAAGGGTGGGGTGCGCACCTGGGTCCTTACAGGACACAAGGCAAGTGGACCAGTTCTATTCCTCATCCCCACATCAATCTCCTGGAGATAAGGGTGGTTCGTTTAGCCCTCCAGGCCTTTCAACATCACTTGTCCCTGGGACCATTGCTGATTTAATCAGACAGCACCACACTAGTGTTCTACCTCAACAAACAAGGCGGTACAAAGTTCCATTCCCTATGCAAAGAGACACTTGCAGTCTGGCAGGAAGCCATACAGTAACACCTTGTACTGACAGCCGTCCATCTACCAGGATGTCACAATCTCCTGGCCAACCTTCTCAGTCGCCAATCATCCACATATGAATAGCCACTTCATTACGAAGTGCTTCAAAAAATCCTTCATCTGTGGGAGACCCCGCAACTGGATTTGTTTGTCTCCCCAGTCAGCCACCATCTCCCCCGATACTATTCCATTATCCTGAGCAAAAAGGGATGGTCTATAGATGCCCTGTCCCACGCATGGACAGGACTCTTCCTATATGCTCCACCCCACTCCTGCAGCTGACTACTGAAATTACAACTTGAACCTGCCACCATGATTCTCATAGCCCCTCTGTGGCCTTGGCAGGTATGGTCCCCCTCCTACAACAGTTCTCAGTGGAGGAACCCATTCCGTTGCCAATCAGACCAGATCTCTTGACTCAGAATCAAGAAACCCTTCTGCATCCCAACCTGAAGGCATTACACCTTCACGCTTGACTCCTGAGGACACTTTCATATCACGTCTACAAGTGTCCTCCACTGTTGCTAATATTTTACTGGCCTCACATAAACCAGCAACCAGGTAAACATATAATGCCAAATGGAAACACTTTTCCATCTGGGCTGCTTCCTGGTCCTTGGATCCTTATTCCTGTCCACTGACGAAAGTCTTGGATTACCTGGCCTCGATTGCTGAGACAGGATTAAGCTATTCCTCCAACAAAATCCATTTGGCCTCTATTTCGGCCTTCCATGAACCTCTTGATGGTAGATTACTGTATCAACATCATCTAGCCAAAATGTTTCTAAGAGGAATGTTACATATTAAGCCACCTATCAGAAGACCCACTCTCCTCCGTGGGATCTCAATTTTCTAACAGAGAAATTAACTCTTGAGCCCTTTGAGCCGGCGGCCACTTATGGTCTCCGTTTTCTTTCTTGGAAAACACTATTCTTAGTGACTGTCACTTTTGCTTGGCACATTTTCAAGCTTCATGCCCTCATGTGTAGAAAACCTTTTTTTGATTTTTCACAAAGACAGATTGGCACTTCATACCAACCCTTCATTTCTACCTAAGGTAGTGTCTAAACACACCTTAAATCAGTCTCCGGAGTTACCAGTCTATTATCCTGAAGACTCCAATTGAGGTGAATACCCCCTACATACTCTAGATGTCCATCGTATATTATGATAGTATACTAATCGAACTAAATCGATTACAAAGACCTCAACTTTTTGTTGCCTTCGCCTCAAGCAGGGAAGGTCTCCCTGTCACTAAACAGACCCTCTCTAATTGGCTAGCACACTGTATAACATTTTGTTACTCAAAATACAACAAGCCATTACCAGGACCTGTCCAAGCCTATTCTACCAGAGCTATGGCCACCGCTGCAGCTTGCCTTAAAGGGGCCTCTCTCACAGATATCTGCAACGCAGCTACTTGATCCACAATTCATAATTTCACAAAGCATTACAACTTAGACGTTGCTTGACACTGTAGGGCGGCCTTTGGCCATGCTGTCCTACAAGGCCTCCTCTCATAACTCTACCCTTCTTGGGTTTACTGCTTGGGATTCATCCCAAGTATATTACTTTGCTGAAAGAGACCACTCCGTGGAAGATAGTACAGTTATGTAAGACCTTACCGTAATAGTAGATCTTTTGAGGAGTGTCTCTTGCCAGCAAGTACGATGCCACCCTCCGTCCCCCTCCTTCTCTAGGAGAACAAATTCTGGTCCAGTGACTTTGGGTTGGGATACCTATGGTACCTCGGCGTCCCCTCGGTCCTCGCTTAGCGAGCTGAATCCAGCGGGAGACACTGAAGATACCAGGAACCGCCCACACTTACATAGGAAACAGGAAGGTGATGTCAAGTATGGGTGGCCCCTGGAAAAGGCTGCTAGAAGAGCTGCTGTGCACCACAGTGACCTCTGGTGACAACCCAAGTGCATTACCTGCTGCAGGAGACACTCCTCAAAGATCTACTGTTACAGTAAGGTCTTACGTAACTGTACTTTCCTTGGCAAGTTTCAGAATATGCTTGCCTTTAACTTGTTGAATCTCATTTTTTTCTAAGTTTTAATTGTAGCAGCAGTTACTTTGCCACTATCTTTGGGTAGTTTGACCTTCTGGCAAAGTTGTGTGATGAAGAACCCCAGGAAAACCATGGCTAATGGAGCAGGTAAGAAAAGTCAGCAGGCTGTAGAAGCAGGCGGTGGGGTGAAGCCCTCCACTTCAGCGATGCCTGAGTCTTACAAAGTGGAGCCCACACTCATTGATGTACTAGAAGTAGTCAGAACCTTAAACTGCATAGTAATTGACCTTGTTTAAAAGTTGATTATCTTCAGGCCCATTGGATACTGTGTGAGCACATTCAAGTATGGCGGTAACCAAGGCTAAGGAGGCATGCAGTGTCACTGAAAAGGCCTTTTCAGCCACATCAGGCCTCATCAAATAAAGCAAACTGTTACAGTCATGACTAGAAAACTTGGAAAACCTAGTCAGTGCAGCAAGCTTAAAAAGCAGCAGTTGTGCTCATCTGGACGTAAACAGTACAAATTGTTGAATTTTTCTGCTTCTTGTTTTTTTAGTGGGAAGGGATCATAAATTCCGCTTGGCTGCCCAATCCCTTCCCCTTCCTGGTGATGATAGTTGAATGCTCCACCCCCGGTTCCACCCCACGCTCAGATATTTTGTGATGTATTTGTTTGTAGATCATAGGGGTGCACTCTGTTGATAGCAATGGAAGTGATTTTTCATTTATATATTTTAGAGGGCCACCAGGGTCAAATGAAGCCACAGCTCAACTAACAAGAGCTGAGGCTTGCTTTATCGGGGTGAAATGAGTGCTTTTCCCCTGCTGCTCTTCTACCCCTAGTGCCAAGGCAGATGCTGGCAGCTGTTAGTGAACAGTCGGGGTTGCTCTCGGCACAACCTTAGTGCTGCTCATTCCAGTCCTGCTCCCAGTGGTGGCGGGAGAGGGATGGGGAGAAGAAAGGCTGGGCTCAATCAGATGGCTCTGCACCCACTCATTTCCTGACCTTGGCTGCCCATGGTATCTGGCACGCTGTAGCTCTGCCTTCTAACTACTAGACTTCTTGACATCTAGCTCACAGGACCCACTAGAAGGGATAGTAGGGTAACATCCAAGTGGAGTAGGTGGGAAGAGTCAGCAGTAGGTGCAGTACAGTTTAAGGCCATCCCCTCCCACTCCTATATACTGTATACAGTGTACACATACACACACACACTGCATGCGTGCAGCTGTGCCAACTCCCCCTCTCCACTCCAATGCTGTTTCCTCCTCTAGATCTCTAATGTATAGTGGGAAAAGCAAGGGCATGAGACATGTCATTTGAGATTCTTACGAGCCAGCACGGTTGTGTAGTTTCAAAGGTGGTAGGCCATCCAGATATGTGTATATTTTACATCAGATTACAGTTTGAAAAGTGCAATGCCCGTAATTACAAATTTCTGTGGGAGTACATCAAGTTATCATACAGTGCTTTGCATTGCAGTGCAATACAGAATTAGCAAGCATTTAGGGTTTTAACCTTTTAAATGGGGCACAGACACTTTAAATATAGGGCCTCTGCGGCAGCATACTGCAACAGTCAACAGACAGTTTAGAGTGTTTCTGTAGTGCAGTGGTGTTCCTGCTGTAGTGTTCTCTTTGTTGTTCCATAATGCAGAAGTATTTTAAAGGGTGCATAGTTTTGGCTCTTTCAAGTTTCCATAGTGCAGTGGCTTTCTGTGGAAGTAGATGTGGTTGGAGCGTGTTTTCCCTTGGTTCTTTTTCAGGATGGCAGAGAAGGAGCAGCATGGAAGAGAGCAGCTAAAGTGGTTAATGAGGGATTCAGGGAGGGGGCTGGCTTTGTGCAGTGTAGCTCAGGGACACTTTCTTTGCACAGGTTAACTTTGATTTCCAGGTTTGTGGCTGTTTGGTAAGTGATGAGGGGCTAACATGCAGTTTAGGTTAGGGACACTTTTTACAGGTCTGTTTGTTTCTTTTTGCAGGCTGTACTTGAGAGGCTGTTGGGGTGGTTTGTAGGTTGTTTTTGTGTTATTTGGGTGGTTGTTGCACATGTTAATGGTGCTGTAATAATATATATTTTTCTTTACGGGAGAGACGACTAAGCTGAAAGCTTGTTTTACGGTGTGACCTGGGAGCACAAGGAAGTTAAGTGACTTGCTTGGGATACACAGTATATGCAAGTGGGCTGGGATTCAAACCCAGGTCTCCAGGTTTGCAGCTCAGAGCCTTAAACCACTACGCTATACTGCCTCCATATATGTATGTACTGTGTCTATACGTGGATAGTTAATGAATAGTTTTATTTTTTAATTCTATTTATGATTTTCATGGCCAAGGTGGGGATGTACCCCTTGTCAGCCCATAGATCCTTCCACCCCCAGCCCAGCACTTCCACTGCCTGATCCAGGAGGACCATTACTTTCCCTCATGGAGGGGCTTCCTTGAGGAGAGACTGATATAACCCTCTGAGCCCCAGCTGAGACTGTGCAGTCATTCCAGTGGTACACTGGTTTTTTTTTTTATTTCCCAGGAGGCGTGGCGTGCAGTGATGTCAGCGTGTAGGTATGCATGCTCCTACACACAACCCACAGATGTCCACCATCGCCTGCCTTCTTTGCAGGGTCCTGTCCTGTGTATACCTCTTCTCCACTGGTGTCACTAGTGTGCCTGGAGCTCACGGCCTCCACCCCCAAAGGAGGAGAGCTGTCCATGGGATGCTCATCCTACTCCCCCACCCCCACCCAGGCGGCTCACTGATGCTTCGGGCTCATTCCTGAACCAGGGTCATCAGCATCGCAGGCAGACTGGATGGACCTTGTGATCCTTATCTGCCATCAACTTCTATGTTTCTGTGTTAATGGATAAGTTGTTCATTATACTGTAATAAAAGCTGTATAGTTTGATAAGTAGTGTTAATTACTTTCACAAGTGTAAACATTAAGGCATGACATGGGGTGGGATTATGGATCAATAATCATACGTTTCTCAAAGGTGCACCTCCTGCCTTTAAAAACCTAGAGACTGATCATAATCACACACACAGAGTGCTTTATTGCACTTATAATGTGTAGAAAAATTGTTAAATCGGTAAAATAAGAAACAAATCTAAATATGGTATGCAGAAACAGTTAACTGTATTGTTGTAGCTGTGTTTGGACATAAAATAGTCCGTTTTGTAACTGTAAATCGGCTAACTCCTATTTTGGTAGTGTTACAGTAGTATAGCATCTCATATGTCAATTTATATAGCAAGGAATTGTGGGTAGAGTGTATAGATGACTTAAATTGTTCTTACTGAGAGGTGCAGTCTCCTAGTTTTCGTAGTGGTTACAGCAGTATAGCATCTCATATGTTGATTTACATAGGAGTCATTGTGGGTATATTATAAAGGTCACTTAAAGGGACATTGTCAACCTGTTTTGCATCATACTATTTCTAGTTAAAACTCACATTTTATGATTGCTTACCATCTCTTAAATTCTTTATTGATGCTGGTTATTTTATCTGCCTCCTTGCTTAGTAGAACTGAAATGTATGCTAATGTATAAGTTGCGGTCAACCTTATTTTGTTTCAAATCCTTGATCTACTCCTGTTGCATACTTCACAAATGTTAGAAATACCCTGATGGTAAAGCCACTCATAATGCAATAGTTTTCTCTACTCCCACTGCATAATTAATGGCTAGACTGTGTTGAGGGTGTTCCTAAGCCCGGGAAAGATGCATTGGGAGTTGATCAAGGAATGTAAACAGACTTGTTTTTGTGTGGTAATACCAATATGGTGAGCAGTCTGTTTTTCATGTTTTAGAGGGGGAAAAAGAATCAGAATCAAACTACTGGCTGCATCAGCAGTCTGTGTTCGTTGTTACAGCAGGATGGCATCCCATATGCTGAATTATATAGTAAGGAATTGTGGGTACAGTTTATAGCAGTTTTATATCTCCTTACTGAGAGGTGCAGCCTCCAGTTTTAGTACAGTAGTGGTTATGGCTTTATATGTCAGATGTTGAGTTTTCAAAGTGAGGCATTGTGGATGCAGCGTATGGGTGACAGTGCTTCCTTATTGATAAATGTAGTCTCCTATTTGTGTAGTGAGTACAAAAATATAATAGTCTGTTTGCTGATTTACTTAGTGAGGCATTGTGGGTACAGTAAATAGCTAATTTTATAGCTTCATACTCAAAGTGCAGCCAGAAGTGCAGTCTCCTATTTTGGTATTGGTTACATTACACCAGTACAGTATACCATGTCCTGTTTACATGGCGGGACATTGTGGGTGTAAAGTACAGCAATGTAATGATATTTTAATGGTTTTGTAACGTACAGAAGCTGTCACCTTCAAAGAAGTACAGGCATGTAATTATGGGCACATAATTACACAACTGTACTGGTGGTTTAGCCAGTCACAGCACTTGGCAAGAATTGTGTATAGAAGGGCCAGTAATTTAAGGAGAGCTGTAGAGGAATAAGTGGGTCCGGAGGCATGAGCCAGCAAGCAGAAAAAGGCACACAAAGAGGGTCAGGTCTGTCAGCATAATTTTTTTTAAACTTATCAGCAACTTGAATCCAATATTGCAAGCAGCTAGCAGTAACACTGGTGCAGAGCTTCAGCAGCAAGCAAGGAGCAAATCACATTAAAAAGGGCAATTGTGCAATATGAGTATGCGGCACTTAAAGCAAGACAACTCCTTTAGCAGTAAATTTTCAAGTCCTATATTGAAGTGTAGAGAATACCAAAGGGCCTACACTTCGTGAAAACCTTCTTTGATAAAAACTGTGAGTTGTTTATGAAAGAGTGGCATGGAGTTGAGTTGATCATTGGGACTGTGTTTGGGATGATGCCCTTTTAAGCAGACCTAATAGCATGATAGTGTAGTCAGTAATATGGAAATGCCTGTTTGTGAGTTGCATGATAAGTAGGTTTATTTGCATTCAGCTTTGCAATATGAACATTTGCTGTTACAGCACAGACCCAGTAGTGGATAAAAACAAGTGTTGGTGCCTTGCAAATGTATTCTTTGGGTTTATGTGAGGGAGACCTTGATAGGTTACATAACAATAAGACAAGACAGGGTGTCCATTATGGTGAAATAATCACACACCTCAGGTTCATTGTTAGGCATGAGATGCAGCTGAGTGCCTTTAAATGCACCCGGGGAATGAGATTATATCACCTTGTAACACGGCATCAAACAGAAATGGCAAATAAAGCAATTTCATTGGCCCAAGTACAACATGTGACCAAAGTTGGAGCGGTGATTAATTCCCCAGTAAGGACCACTCCAACTATTGTTCACGGGGTCACCGGGTCAAGCTCCAGCACCACTAGCTGTCACAGCAGCAACCAGAACACACATCGCGGTGATTATGGAACACCTCAATGCGCCGACACAAAGCCGAACAGAATTATAAGAACGGACACAACAACAACGCAAGTATTGCCGTGTTACAAATGCATTAATGCCCTCCAGTGTTGGCTTCTACTGGGAATTAATGCATGGTTGGGTGGTTGTAAGCACTTGGCCAAGGCCTCGTTCCACAACCCCCCCACCAAACCATGCATTAATTGCCCAGTAGAAGCCTCCTTCATCGGACATTAATGCTTACTTAATGGCTCACCCTGGAGTGTCTTATTGCACTTATAAAATGACATTTAAATATTTGACATAAATGAAAATAAGAGGAAATTATTTTAAAAAGATAAAAAATAGAACCTTTCTTGAAATATGCTTCCATTTCAACTTTGTAGAGAAAAAAAAATAGTCCATATTCTGGTAACTGGTGAGGTTAGCTAAAAACAATAAAAAAGCAATGACATGAAAACCATGAGTGGCACACATTTTTATAAGAAAAAAAAAAATTACCTTACTTTCATTTCAGATCAGTACAGGGGCAGTATTTGTTCTTTTTTTAAAGTGTATTCATAATGTAAAAACCTGTCAGGTTCATTTTCTTTGGGGAGTTCTTTTGAAATCACCCATATATGAATCAAATGTGTTTCGTTTTTTTATGATCTTCAAAATGCAGTTGGGGTCTGCCTTTGCCTATATAACTGTATTTTCCCACCTTTTCTCTTTGTATCTATAGTATTACTATATCCTTTCCTCTCCCTGTTTTTTTGTTTCCTCTCTGTCTTTTCCCCACATTCAAGATATGCAATGTTTACCATGGAATACAGGGTTCAAAATTCTGCACAATTCCACAGGCAGTGTGTCCTCTCCCAAAATACTGTACAAACACAACAAAGGCCTCATGTGAAGCCGAAGCCTCAGTTTTATCTCTGTCCTATAAACAGCAAAGATTGTGCAGATACGCAGCTAAAGATAGGAGGAGGATTTTAATTGTCAGCAAAGAAACCTTAGTAATGAAAACTATGAACAGTGCTTAATGCTTCTAATTTGTTTATGTATGTAAGGAGAGTGTGATGTCAGTTATAGGAGTGGTGCAGTGCAGTGTATGCAGAACTGCAGGTTTTCCACGAGACTTTCTGGAGACTGCGGTGCTGCCCCATCTGCACACACCTCTCAGGGTTGACAGAGGAGGTCACTGGACCCTGGGCCAAGCTGGCAGAGATCCAGAGGACCTCTTCCCTCACATAGGGGCCACCGGGTCTACCACCATTGCCCCAAAGATTGCCTAGGAGGAGAAGGGATGTCTGGACCATGCTGGGCACTGGGAGGTGGGGGTGGCAGGTTAGGAACACATTCCTCAACCTGTGCCACTGCATTAATTCCCAAGAGAAGGCACCCATAGTAGTAGCAAGGGAGGATGTAGGGGGTCCTCTGTAGGAGAAGCCTTAAGGTGGGAGGTGAGAGGACCCCATCATAGAGGAAGCAGCTTCTGGTGGGGACCTGATTGTTCGGGGGTGGACGAGAACAGGAAGGGGAAGGGAGGTAAGTGCCTGCCTTGTAGCCACAGCTCAGAGATAGGCAGCAGATCCCAAGGATCACTAGGGCAGCAGGGTGGGATGAGCTGGATGTCATTGTCCACCTGAGAACTAATGACCTATCAAGGGACATGGCTGGGATTGTGCAGGGTGAGTTCAGGGAAATGGAGAGGGGGTCAAAGGCAGGTAACACACACAGTGGCTTTCACCAAGGTGCTGCCTGTCTAGGACTGGGGGAAGGATAGGGTGTTGTGCACCAGGAGCTTAAACTCATGGTTAAAGGATTGGTGCAGACAAGAGGGGTTCAGCTACACTGGGGACTGGGGATGAACTTAGAGGGGATATGGGCCTGTACAGAGGTGATGGCCTGCATCCATCTTGGGGTTGGGGGGGACTGCAGTCCTCAGTGGACAGTTTAAACTTGACTTTGCTGCACATTTAAACTAGCTAAGGGAGGTAGTGGAAAGACAAAGGGATGCATAAACTGCCCCCCTGCCACATACACACAGACTGAAGCAATAGGAAGGGAAGACCCAAGGGGAGGAGAATCCTCAGGGGCAGCAGAGAAGTAGAGATCAAGGGGGACAGCAGCAGAAGTTACAGAAGAGGGGGAAAAGGAGGCAGGGCACAATGGGAGAACGGGTTGTAGGCAAAGTGGGAGTAAGGTGTGGAGGGCCATGGGTGAAAATGCAAGGAGTCTTGAAAATAAAATTCCAGATGTAGAGGCCATCATGGCAGAGGCATACTTGGATATTGCGGACATTACTTAGTCATGGTGCACAGGCAACCACAACTGGGACATTACCATACCAGGGTACACTCAGTTGAGGAAGGATAAGATGGGAAAAAGGGAGGAGGGCGGTGCTGTATGAGGATGGTATCAAGGCGACAGAAATGTAAGGTGCCCGGGGAGAGGGATTGAGCGGTATTGTGGGTCATCCTGGAAAATAGCTGGAGCCACTGTTCGCACTGGGGTGATTTACATACCTCCAACACTGGGGAAGAACTAGATAAGGCAATGGAGGAAGCCATCAGCACAGCCCCAGAAAAAGGAGAGGTGCTGCTGGTGGACGACTTAAATCTGCCGAATGTAGATTGGAGCCTCCCAGCAGCAGCCTCAGTTAGAAGCAGGGACATCCTAGACTCCCTGCAGGGGGCATTTCTCAAGCAGCTGGTCAGGGAGCCTACTTGTGATGGGGCAAAACTGGACCTGGTGCTCACAAACAAGGAAAGTGTTGCAGATGTCAGGGTGGGAGGCTGCGTCACCTGGGGACCAGTGATCGCCATATTGTATGATGCAGTATAAGGACAGTAGCAGAAGAAAACCACACAAGGACAAGGGTCCTGGACTTCAGGAGGCAGATTTTTAAAGGCTACCTAAACACACATCTTATGGGGCATACTGTTCTGAAAACCCTTCTGTGGAAGCAGAGCAGACAGGGAGAGGTTTTGAATCCTAGAAGCAGCTACCTTAAAATCCCAAGTTTTATGCCTTTTCGGTGAGTTTTTTCTTAACGCCGATACCAGGAAACATTTTCATAGCACCACACCAGTCAGTGGCTAAGACTGCTGAAACATAGAATTTGATGGCAGACAACAACCGCTTGGCCCACCTAGTCTGCCCATTTCCCTACCTAATGGATAAGCTGCAGATCCTAGTAAACCAACAGCCTACTTCCTCTTACCCCCCACTAGAATTGCCTTATGTCTGTCCAATGCATTCTTGAATTCTTCCACTGTTTTTGACTCTACGACCTCCTCAGGAAGGCTGTTCCATGTATCCACAACCCTCTCTGTGAAGAAATACTTCCTTACATTTCCTCTGAGCCATCCCCCCTCTATCTTCAAATTGTGCCCCCTTGTTCTTTCACATGTCTTTTTCGGAAAAACGCTACCCTCTTGGACTTTGTTGATTCCCTTGAGGTATTTGAAAGTTTCTATCATGTCCCCCCTTCCCTCCTTTCCTCGAGGCTATATATCTTTATTTCCTTTAGTCTTTCTTCATATGTCTTCTGATGCAGACCCTGCATCATTTTGGTTGCCCTCCTCTGAACAGCCTCCACCCTGTCTATGTCTTTGCGGAGATGGGGTCTCCAGAACTGTATACAATACTAAAGATGTGGTCTTACCAACAGACAGTTGGTAAGACCACATCTGGAGTATTGTATAGAGTGGCCACCAACTTCCTGTTTTCTACTGGTGATGCCTCTCCCTATGCATCCCAGTATCCCCGCAGCCCTCCTTACTGTCTTCTCACATTGCTGGCCCACCTTTAGGTCATCTGATATGACTACCCCCAGGTCCCTTTCCATTTTTGTTGTTGTCAGTATCTCACCCCCCATTGTGTACTCTTCCCCTGGGTTTTTGTTTCCCAGGTGCATTACTTTGCACTTCTTTGCATTGAATCTAAGCTGCCATACATTTGACCATTCCTCTAACCTTGCCAAGTCCCAATTTCATCCTTTCCACCCCACCTTGTGTATCAACCCTGTTGCAGATCTTTGTGTCATCTGCAAAGAGACATACTTTCCCTTCCAGTCCGCTGCAATGTCACTTATAAAGACATTAAAAAGGACTGGTCCCAGTACTGAACCCTGTGGTACCCCACTAGTAATCCTCCTTTCTTCACTGTGGACTCCATTTACTATTACCTGCTGTGTCCTGTTGTCCAGCTAGTGTTTTACCCAGGCTACCACCCTGGGACCCTCCCGGCAGGCTAATTTGTTTATTAATCTTTTGTGTGGGACTGTGTCAAATGCCTTGCTAAAGTCTAGGTAGGTCATATCCATAGCCCTCCTAATCTACTACTTTGGTCACCCACTCTAAGAAATCAATTAGATTTGTCTGACAAGACCTTCCCGCTGTGAATCCATGCTGCCTTGGGTCCTGTGCCCACTGGCCTCTAGGTACTCAACAGTTCTTTCCTTCAGAAGTGATTCCATCATTTTCCCTACCACTGAGGTCAAACTTACAGGTCTGTAGTTTCCTGCCTCTGTGTTGCTCCACTTGTGAGGGAATCACATCCACCCTCTTCGGTCCTCAGGTACCACACCATCCTCCCATGATTTATTAAAAGGGTAGTCAATGGTGTTACTAGTTCTTCCTTAGTTCTTTAGAATTTGGGGTGAATCCCATCAGGCCCCATTGCTTTATCCACCTTCAGTTTTAAGAGTTCTTTCAGAACCCTTTCTTCTGTGAAAGGACTAATTTCAAGCCCCCTATCCAGAGTGCTTCTATTGACCAGATTAGGTACTTCCCCCTGCTTTTCCATTGTGAATACTGAGCAGAAGTATTCACTCAGCATCCCTGCTTTTTCATTATCGCTCTCTGCTCAACCACCTTCCTCTTTGCTCAGCCTCAGTATCCCTGCCTTAGTCTTTCTTTGCTACCTAACGTACCTATAAAAGGCTTTATCCCCCTTCTTAACCGAGTTGGCTGTCTTTTCCTCGGTTTGGGCCTTTGCTATTCTGACTGCCTTACCCGCTTCCATCTGCTTTAACTGGTACAGTTCTTTGTCCTGTTCCTTCTGTGTTTCCTTATACTTCCTGAATGCTATCTTTTTCTCCTTTACCTTCCCCGCCACTTCTTTTGAGAACCAGTGTTTTTTTCTTTAATTTTGATTTGTTTGTTTGCTTCATACAAAGGCTTGTTGCCTCTGTGATGGCAGTTTTGATGTTTCCCCATTGTTGCTTCACCCCACCTTCTTGCCTGTTTGCTAGTGCTTTTCTGAGGCACTCTCCCATTTTGACAAAATCAGCCCTCCTGAAATCCAGTACCTTCACTTTTGTGTGGCTTGACTGTACAGCTAAGTTTATCGTGAACCACACTGTTTGGTGGTCGCTTGTTCCCAGATGGCATCCCACTTCAAGATCAGAGATCCTCTCTCCGTCCCCATTTGAGAGTACCAGGTCTAAGACTGCTCTCTCCCGAGTGGGTTCCAAAACTAGCTGTCTGAGGCATGCCCCCTGTAGGGCATCGAGAATGGCCCTGCTCTTGGATGTGACTACAGCAAAGGTGCTCCAGTCAACATCTGGCATATTCAGGTCCCCATCAGCAATGTCTCCCCTTTCTCTGCCATCCCAAGGATACTGGGAACATCTAACGCGATGATGTAATCTTAGCAAGTCAGGACGTTCTCAGTATTCGGTCCCTATGGAGCCTTATGTTCTGAGTGTAAAATTAGCAGTATATGTGTATCAAGGTCCACCTTGAAAATGAGCATTGCTCAATGGTGTTCACCTTGCTAAATAAAGATTTTGATTGATTGATTGAGCAGTATGTGTACCTTGAGATCTGTAACGCTATGTAACATGTACGGTATACTTGCTAAGATTACACCATCGCGTTAGACGTTCCCAGCAGTCTTAGCCTCTTATCAGCGCGGTGCTATGAAAATGTTTCCTGGTTTCAGCATTAAGACGAGTGATCACTGTATTGTATGAAGCAGTACAAGGACATTAGCAGAAGCAAATCACACAGGGAAAAGAGACCAGTATGGTTCTCAAGGGAAGTGAATGCAGAGGCTGAGGCCAAAATGGTATCATTCAGGCAGTATAAAGAGATGCAGAGGGAAGGGATGGGGAGGTGCATCAAGAAAAGCAGAAGGAAGCATGGAAGGCAGTGAGCTGACAAGGGCGCAAACTGAGGAAAGGATAGCCAAGGGGTAACAGAGGAGGGTCAAGACATTTTTAGGTACGTAAGTGAGAAGAAAAAGACAAGGGAAAGGATTGTAAAGTTAAGAAAGGCAGGGGGAGACTGCAGAAGAGGATCAGGATAAAGCTGATATCCTGCACAGACACTTCTTTTCAGTCTTCACAGTGGAAGGGGAGAGTAATGGTCCACATAATAGCAGCAGGAACACTTGGGGGGTACACTCAAGTGCATTCACAGAGGAAAGAGTTCTTAAAGGACTTGCGAATCTGAAATTGGATAAAGTTATGAGGCTAAATGGGATACACCCAAGGGGGCTCAGGGAAATCAGGGAGGTATTGGCAGCATCTCTGACAGCCGTATTCAAAAACTCACTGGAAACAGAAGTGTTTCTGGAGGACTGGAGGAGAGCAGATGTAGTCCCGCTTCATGAAAGTGGCAGCAGGGAAGAGGCTGACAACTATAGGCTGGTCATTCTCACGTCACTGGTGAGGAAGTTAAAGAGCTGTTGACGCCTCAAAGAAAACTTTAAAAAAAGTCATTATTAGGTGCAATTCTGCTTGCATTCCTTTATATTTTATATATTTCTCCTCCCCATAATTTATTACTAAGGAGATGTGTATGAATTGATGATCCTTGTCCCTTATAGTTTATTTTGAGTTCATCTGCCCCTATAGCTTGCTCCCTACTCCAAGTCATAATCCTCTGTTGTGACATCACAGTCTGTTGCCACGGAACTAACTGTGAGATTGCAAGCAGTGCTCTGTGCCTTCAGGTAGGGAGAAAGCAGCAGGAATAGATTAACTCTTCAGGAGCAGAAATCACGTTTTCATACAAATGACCTCAGTAATAAATAATGGGGAGGAGAAATACAAAACTAATGGGAAATACTGGATTGTGTCTGAATACTATGTTTTGTTAAAGTTCACCTGAACATGTCACCAGCTCTTTAATGGAGATGCATTTAAAGGAAAGGCTTGTGGAGTATCTTGAATCCAGCAGGTTACATGGCCCAAGGCATCATGGATTCACGGGTGGGGTGGGGTGGAGGGGTCATCTCAGACAAATCTGATTTGATTTCTTCGACTAGGTGACCTGGGAAATAGATCAGGGTGGGGCAGTGGACTTGGCCTGCTTAGACTTCAGCAAAGTCTTTGACACCATACCACACAGGAGGCTCGTAAGGTCAGAAACTGGGCAGTTTGGGGTGGGTCCTAAAGTGGTAAACTGGATACAAAATTGGTTGAAGGGTAGGCAACAGAGGGTTGTGGTAAATGGTACTCACTTGAGGGAGGGGAGAGTGACTAGTGTTGCACCTCAGGGTTTAGTGCTGGGACCAGTCCTCTTTAATGCCTTTATACATTACATTGTAGAAGAGCTTTAAGGGAAGGTGTGCCTGTGTGCAGATGACACGAAAATCTGCAGTAGGTTAGACACTCAAGTGGGGGTGGAGAGAATGTGAAGACACCTGAGAAAACTCAAGGAGTGGTCAAGGCTGTGGCACTGTGAGGTGTGGGATTGAAAGGAGGTCCAAACGACTCAGTTTACCAAAAATCCAAAATAAATTTATTAGAAAATGAATTACAAGTCGAACTTTCCAAAGAAATCAAACAAAAAAAATACATCCAAACAGGAAGAGGACTGAATTTCAGAAGCACTAGAATCAGCTAGCGTTACTCTCCTTGAGGTCAGCACAGGACTGAACCTCCCAAGCTATCTGACCATTTAGTTTAGGTACTTGGAATATATACAGATAGATGATCAGGTGGTCAGCTAGCTCCACCTCTACATGAATTTAAAAATTATATCTTTTATTCTTTTATTATTTTCAGAACAAATCATGCAGTACTTCTTTAAATCCTTGTAAAAACCTCTATGGATTGGCACTAGATAATTATTTCATGGATTCCAAGTTTTAAATTTCATACTCAGTAATAGAAGACTCCACCCCATTATTAATATTATAAAAGGGGCAGAATAGGCGGCCGGCTCTTAGAAGGAATAGTGAGAGGAGGTCTGTTTCCCATGGAAAGCAAGGTACAGTTTCCTTCGTTTTACTTTGTGCCTCAGTTTACATTAAAGGGCTCCTATTTGATTCAGGAGGACTGCAGAAGTAAAACTAGGCAGAAACCTGCAAGAAATGAGTTCTCGAGCACTAATACGCTAAAATAACCCACGCCGACTGTAAAGACGTCATGTATGAATTAATATCGCAAACGATCGCAGCACAGACGCAATGGAGTTTTACTCCCAGAACAGTGCATAAAGAAGAAAAGAGGCAGGTTTGTGGACTGTGGTGCATTTTTCCTTCAGAACAATCAGAGGCTTACCTAGGGCTAAAGCAGAACAGAGCAGGCTTCTTTAGTAGAGCCAACTCGGAAGCTAATACGCTGGTTCTTAAAACCTTCAAGGGCGGTTATTTTAAATGGACTGGCAATGTCTCACAATGCATTTCATCTTATCTCAGTTTATCTTCTAACGTGGAAAATTAACATCTTCCATTAAGTTAAGTTTTAGTTTGGAGCGCACTCTTCTGGGGGGTCAACCCTGAATACCCAGACCTGCTTTGAGAAATAAGTAGGTGATAGAATAACTATATAGGTGGCCAGCCTATATAGTGAGAGAAGAAGATTAACAGAAAAGAGTGCTGTTGCAACAGACTTTTGAATATAAAAAAAATTTTTTTTTTTTCTTTTAAGGTCTGGAACATCATGTTTGACTTCACATTCCTCCCCCATTAAAATGGAACCAGTGTTTTTTTACCATCTATTTCACTGGTTTCATGAACAAAATATTACCAGATCTTCCTTATTCTGATAAGGAAAATGGAGCTTTAGCCTCCACTCCCAAAGCTCCACTTGAGTCCCTACTGTCAATATTTTTCCTTTGATTCAAATCAAACAGGACTGTTATTCAATATTTTCACTTACTCCGAAGTCTGGTGTATTATTCTGTTCTGCTCCATAAGGACAAATAATCAGCATTGGCATGTTTTTCCTGACCTATGTTGGATCTCAAATTTGTACGGCTGAAGAGCCAAATACCACCGCATAATGCGAGGATTTTTATCTTTCATTGTATTTAACCAACATAATGGGTTGTGATCTGTGAGTAGTAAAAATGGTCTGCCCCACAAATAAAATTTTAAGGAATTTATTGCCCAATAGATAGCCAAGCACTCTTTTTCTATTGTAGAGTATCTAGTTTCTCTGACATGTAATTTTCTACTGATATATATAATTGGGTGCTCATCTTCTTTGTCCATCTGGGATAATACAGCTCCGATTCCATTATTAGAAGCATCAGTGTGTAATAAAAATGCTTTTTGAAAATCAGGGCTGTATAAGATTGGATATGAGCAGAGTTTAGCCTTTAAAGTATTAAAAGCTATATTACATTGTTCATCCCAATAAACTTTTTGAGCGATTTTTTTTGTCAGTTCTATCAGAGGACTAGCAATATCTGAAAAATTAGGTATAAACGACGATAATAACTAGCTAATCCTAAGAAGGATTTAACTTGTTTTTGTTTGTGGCTGAGGACTATTAGCAACGCTTCTACTTTGCTAACATCAGGTTTTACTTCCCCTTGTCCAATTATGAAACCCAAATATTTGGTCTCCTGCATACCTATAGAACATTTGTGGGGATTTATAGTCAATCCTGCGTTAGCTATAACAGACAAAATGTTTTGTAAATGAACTAGATGTTTTTCCCAGGATGTGCTAAAAATGATCACGTCGTCCAAATAGGCTGCACTGTATTCTGTACATGGTCGTAGTAATTGATCCATATATCTCTGAAATGTAGCAGGGGCTCCGTTAAGACCAAATGGCATTTTAGTAAATTGGAATAACCCAATTGGAGTACTGAATGCCGTCTTTTCTTGGGATTCAGCATCAAGGGGTATTTGCCAATAACCTTTGGAAAGATCTAGCGTACTAATATATTGGGCATTACCTGAGTCGATCTATAATGTCGTCAATCCTGGGCATGGGGTACCATCAAATCTAGTAATACTATTCAGTTTACGGAAATCCAAACAGACCCTTACTCCACCTTCCTTTTTTTGTACTACCACCATAGGAAAATTCCAGGGGCTTTTAGATGGCTTGATAACCCCCATTTGTTGCATTTTCAACAACTCCCTATTCACTTCTTCCCTTAAACTTTCGGGTATCCTATAGGGTTTATGCCTAATAGGTTTGGCATCCGTGACTTCTATATGATGTTCTATCTCATCTACTATCCCCGGGTTGGTTGTAAATGTATTTCGAAAAGAATATATTAATTTTTTTATGTCTTGTTTCTGTATAAGGTCCAAATTGTCATTGATAACTATTTCCTTGTTATCATCTTGATTTTCTAAGCGTTTATAGGCAAGATCCATTTCACTTTCACTGGTTTCAGGATACACAAAGAAACTAGGGGAATTTCGTTCATGCCAGAGTTTTAATAAATTTGCATGATAGATTTTCAACTGTCTTCTTTTTTCAGGGCATATAATTTCGTAATTCACGGGCCTACCTGTCTATGAACACTATGGGTCCTTGCCACTTCATTAGTAACTTATTTTCTGAACAGGGTAATAATAATAAAACTCTGTCACCTGGTTGAAATGTTTTGGTCCCTACCCCCTTATCATAATTTTGCTTTTGGGTTAATTGATGTTTTTCATTAATCTGACGGGCCACTTTAGCATATTTCCTCAATCTTTGTCTTAAAGTCGAAACATACTCCAAAGTAGAAATGGGGATTACATCTGCTCTAGACCCTTCCCAATTTTCTCTAATGATGTCTAATACTCCCCGTGGATTCTTACCAAAAAGTAGCTCAAAGGGAGAAAATCCCGTCGAAGCTTGAGGAACTTCGCGATAGGCGAACATTAAATATGGGAGATATTTATCCCAATGTTTACCTTATCCACAACAAATTTTTTCAACATTTGTTTGAGAGTTTTATTGAAGCGCTCGACCAATCCATCAGATTGGGGATGGTAAGGGGATGTAAATATAGAGTGGACTCCTAAAGCTTGATACAGGCGCTGTAAAAGTTGTGAACAAAAATTGCTGCCTCTGTCTGTGATTATTTCTTTGGGAATACCCATCCTTGAAAACACTTTTACTAATTCTTCTGCGACCTTCTCTGCTGTAACCGTCCGCATAGGAATAGCCTCAGGGTATTTTGAGAAATAATCACAGATAACTAAGATAAAACGATTTCCTTTGGCACTTTTTGGCAAGGGGCCCACTACATCCATTGCGATACGAGTGAATGGGGTTTCTACAAGAGGCAAAGGCTGTAGGGGTACCTTATCCTTTCTAAGTACCGGACATACCTTTTGGCATTGTACACATGACTTACAATATTCAGTTACTTGATCGTGAATACCAGGCCAAAAGAATCGGTATAATAACTTTTTTAAAGTTCTTTCCTTTCCCTGATGGCCAGCCATGGGTATGTCATGAGCAAGCGCCAACAAGTGTTCCCTATATATGGTAGGTACCAATAATTGTAGTACAGTTTCTCCAGTATTTGAATTCATACATTTCCTATATAGTAGCCCATTCTCAATCACAAATTTCTGCTCAGCATTTTGTACATTCCCTACTTGTAAATAATAGGGTTTCAATGACTCATCTTGCATTTGCATTTCCTTAAAAGTATTTTTTAACTCAATATTTTTAAAGTCCCCAGTGTCTGTAAAGTCCTTATGCAGATGCTGCCACACCTGTTTGTCTTGTTTCTTTTGTTTTCTTGTCTTCCTTGTCTTCCCCGGAAGTTCAAACAAACTGTCCTCAAAAGGGAAGGAATATTGAAGATCAAGGTTCTTTTTCTCCTGTGCTCTGGTAGTTATAGCACTAATCTTATTGGCATTGTCCAATAATTGGTGAAAATCTGGATGATCCTGCCCCAATATAATTGACACGGTAGTTGTGGAACCACTCCAACCTCCATGGTTCGAGTAGTTGACTGTACCTGTATTTTTGCTTGCTGTACTGGGTATGCATGTGTATCTCCATGGATACAATTACTTCAATTCGAGATATGCTAGGTATTTTAGATATCATAGAGGCATTCACTAAAGTCTGTCGGCTACCAGAGTCTAAGAGCCCCACCATCTCTTTACCATTTACTGTTACGGGAATAAAATACTGTCCCCAATTAGCTAGGGCTAGGTGAGTGGAAGCAACTTTTTTTTTTGGACAGAATCTTGCGATATGTCCCCTTCCTTGGCAAAAATGACATATCAGTTCGTTAGGGGGGGATTTATAGGTTCCGACAGTTTTATTTAGCCCACTTGATAAAGGTGTAGTCATTGGAGTAGCAGTTCTTACCGTAGGAGAATGTGGTGCACCAGTTCCTGAATGACTTTTAGATCGACTAGGTCGGGCAGTTAGATAATCCTCTGCTAGCTGGACTGCCTTCTTAGCTGTCTCCGGACGGTGTTCTCGTACCCATATCTGGACATCTGGAGGCAAAATCCGTATAAATTGTTCTAACACCACTGCTTCCAACATTTGTTCCTTAGAGTCCAGGGTAGGTTGTAGCCATTTAGAGCCTAAGTCATTGAGTCGAGTGAATACTTCTTGAGGAGTATCTGAGGGTTGGAATTTTAGGGCTCAAATCTCTGTCTATATGTCTCTAGACAGATGTCATATCTTTTAAAATTGCTTCTTTAACCACATCATAATTGTCACTCATAGCCCTTCTACTCTGCCATAGGCCAATTGGGCTTTCCTGTGAGATAAGGAGCAAGGCGAATTACCCACTGGTCTCTAGGCCACTGACAGGCTCTGGCTATGCGTTCAAAGGTAGTAAGATAAGTCTCTATATCATCTGAATCACTTAGCTTAGTCATTTTTATATCTTTAGGAGTGTCACCTGTGGGTAATGGAGGGGGTCTACTGACACCAAGTGCCTGAATAGCCTTTATGGTATCAGCCCATCTTGCCTCATACCTTCTTATCTCTCTGTTTTTCCATCATTATCTGTTGCATGCATAACCATTGTAGAAGTTCTTGTGGATCACCTGTAGGGGCTCCTTTCAATTCCTCTTGTTCTCCTCTGAAACATCCACATCTTCTTTAGGTTTCACCAGTTTTACGTCTTACATCAGGTAGTCCGGACTGAAGAGGTATCCCTGTCTTCTCCGCCATGGTTCTGGTCAACACCCGATGTACTCCTCCTGGGACATTCACAATTTCCAGCCTCCTGGGACACTTATAGCAGTATCCTCTGAAGTATCCACTTCTGACACCAGTGTGAGGTGTGGGATTGAAAGGAGGTCCAACGACTCAGTTTACAAAATCCAAAATAAATTTATTAGAAAATGAATTACAAGTCCAGACTTTCAAAGAAATCAAACAAAAAAAATACATCCAAACAGGAAGAGGACTGAATTTCAGAAGCACTAGAATCAGCTAGCGTTACTCTCCTTGAGGTCAGCACAGGACTGAACCTCCCAAGCTATCTGACCATTTAGTTTAGGTACTTGGAATATATACAGATAGATGATCAGGTGGTCAGCTAGCTCCACCTCTACATGAATTTAAAAATTATATCTTTTATTCTTTTATTATTTTCAGAACAAATCATGCAGTACTTCTTTAAATCCTTGTAAAAACCTCTATGGATTGGCACTAGATAATTATTTCATGGATTCCAAGTTTTAAATTTCATACTCAGTAATAGAAGACTCCACCCCCATTATTAATATTATAAAAAGGGGCAGAATAGGGCCGGCCGGCTCTTAGAAGGAATGGTGAGAGGAGAGGTCTGTTTCCCCATGGAAAGCAAGGTACAGTTTCCTTCGTTTTACTTTGTGCCTCAGTTTACATTAAAAGGGCTCCTATTTGATTCCGGAGGACTGCAGAAGTAAAACTAGGCAGAAACCTGCAAGAAATGAGTTCTCGAGCACCTAATACGCTAAAAATAACCTACGCGACTGTGCGCACGTTCATGAAAAGGAATTAACTCATAAGCCTTGTTCGTGTAGCACAAACCGAAATGGAGTTTACTCCCAGAACAGTGCATAAAGAAGAAAAGAGGCAGGTTTGTGGACTGTGGTGCATTTTTTCCTTCAGAACAATCACGAGGCTTACTTAGGGCTAACGCAGAACAGAGCAGGCTTCTTTAGTAAGAGCCAACTCAGGAAGCTAATTAGCTGGTTCTTAAAACCTTCAAGGGCAGTTATTTTAAATGGACTGGCAATGTCTCACAATGCATTTCATCTTATCTCAGTTTATCTTCTAACGTGGAAAATTAACATCTTCCATTAAGGATTCGTTTTTAGTTTGGAGCGCACTCTTGGCAGGGTCAACCCTGAATACCCAGACCTGCTTTGAGAAATAAGTAGGTGATAGAATAACTATATAGGTGGCCAGCCTATATAGTGAGAGAAAAGATTAACAGAAAAGAGTGCTGTTGCAACAGACTTTTGAATATAAAAAAAAATTTTTTTTTTTTTAAGGTCTGGAACATCATGTTTGACTTCACAGGCACCTGTGTTTCAATGCGACAAAGTGCAAAATCATGCACCCAGGGCACAGAAACCCAGAGGTGGAGTATAAGATGGGGAAGAGGTATTGTCAAGTCACTAAACAGGAAAGGGACCTTGGATTAATCATACTGCACAACCTCAGGGTGGCGAGACAATGCGATGAAGTTGTAGGTGTGGCCAGTGGGATGCTGGGTTGCATAGGGAGGGGTATCACCAGCAGAAGGAGAGATGTGGTTTTACCACTGTATAGATAATTGGTGCAACCTCACCTGGAGTACTGTGTCTTGTTCTGTAGACCATATCTCTGGAAGGACATAGATATGGTAGAGGCCATCCCAAAGAGGGCAGTCGAAGTGGTGTAGAGGCTGCATCAGAAGCCCTATGAGGAGAGACTGAGTGATCTCAGTATGCACACCCTGGAAGAGAGGAGGGAGAAAGAGGGACATGATACAGACCTACAGAATACCTCATGGTGGTAAATAAGGTACAGGAGGGAGCACTTTTCAGAGAAGAAGGTGCATGAGAACAAGAGGGCATGCAGTGAAGCTAGAAGGGAGGAAGATTAGGAGGGATGTGAGAAAGTACTTCACTAAGTGGTGGATACCTGGAGTAGTCTTCCAGCGGAGGTGGTGGTGGGTGAAAACAGTGGTGGACTTCAAGCATGCCTGAGATAGGCACGACGTAATTTTGATGGGGGGGAGGGGTAGCCAGAGGGTAGGGTCTGCAGTAGGTAAGGAAACGTGGGAAGACTGGGTAGGCCAAATGGTCCTTATCTGCTGACAAATTCTGTTTCTATGATCGGAAAACAGCATTTAATTGTTTTGCTTTTTATTTACTTTAGTTTTATTTTTGAGGCCAAGTTAAAAGAAACATAGAAACATAGACTTTGGCGACAGATAAGGACCACTAACCACCAGTCTGCTTGTTCCCTTCCTATTGGATAAGCTGCAGATTCTAGTTAACCAACAGCCTACTTCCTGCAACCCCCCACTACAATTGCCTTATGTCTGTCCCATGCATGTTTGAATTCCCCACTGTTTTAGACCCAACAACCTCCCCAGGAAAGCGGTTCCAGCCATCCACCACTCTCCGTGAAAAGAATTTCCTCACATTGCCGGAGCTGTCCTCTATCTTTTAAATTGTGCCCTTGTTCTTACACATCTCTTTTCTGAAAGGTGCTACCCTCCTGGACTTTGTTGATTCTCTTGAGGTACTTAAAAGTTTCTATCATGTCCCCCCGTCCCTCCTTTCATCAAGGGTATACATATTAAGCTCTCTCAGTCTCTCTTCATATGGTTTCTGATGCAGACCCTGCACCATTTTAGTTGCCCTCCTCTGGACTGCTTCCATCCTGTCTATGTCGTTGCGTAGATGGGGTCTCCAAAACTGCACACAGTAATCCAGATGGGGTCTCACCAACTGTATGTACAGAGGGATAACCACTTCCCTTTTTCTACTTGTGATGCCCCGTCCTATGCATCCCAGTATCCCCCTGGCCTCTACTGACTCCTCGTGATTGCTTACCCACCTTTAGGTCATCTGATATGACTATCCCCAAGTCACTTTCCAGTTTTGTTGTTGTTAGTACCTCACCTGCTATTGTGTACTCTTCTCCTGGGTTTTTGTTTCCCAGGTGCATTACTTTGCACTGAATCTAAGTTGCCATATGTCTGACCATTCCTCCGACCTTGCCAAGTCCCTTCTCATCCTTTCTAGCCCTCTTGTGTATCAACTCTGTTACAGATCTTTGTGTCATCTGCAAAGAGGCATACCTTTCCTTCCAGACCCTCTGCAATGTCACCTTTAAAGATGTTAAAGAGGGCTGGACCCAGTACTGAGCCCTGAGGTACTCCACTAGTAACCCCTCTTTCTTCGGAATGTGTTCCATTCACTATTACCTTCTGCGTCCTGTTGTGCAGCCAGTTTGCTACCCAGGCTACCACCCTGGGACCCACTCCCAGGCCGACTAACTTGTTTATTAATCTTTTGTGCGGGACTGTGTCAAATGCCTTGCTAAAGTCTAAGTAGACCATATCCACAGCCCTCCCTGGTCTATTACTTTGGTCACCCAGTCAAAGAAATCAATTTAGATTCATCTGACATGACCTTCCTGCTGTAAATCCATGCTGCTTTGGGTCCTGTGCCCTTTAGCCTCTAGGTACTCAACAATTCTTTCTTTCAGAAGTGATTCCATCATCTTCCGTACCACTGAGGTCAAACTTATAGGTCTGTAGTTTCCTGCTTCTGCCTTGCTCCCATTTTTGTGAAGGGGAATCACGTCTGCCCTCCTCCAGTCCTCAGGTACCACCCCATCTTCCCATGATTTGTTAAAAAGTGTGGTTAGTGGTGTCACTCAGTCCTCCCTTAGTTCTTTTAGGATTCTGGGGTGAATCCCGTCAGGCCCCATTGCAAAGGTTTTTAGTAAGTAAAGATAGACTGCAATATTTGTGATGGTGGTTCAGTTCTGGTTGTAGGTGGATTGATTTGCTAATTGAGTGGTGTGGCTACTAACAAATCCAGTCAGATTTAGGACAGGATACCGTGCATTATGTAAACAATAAAGCATGACAGGGTGCGTGTTTATGGGTCAGTAATCACATGCCTTTCGAGGGTATTGTTAAGCATGAGGCGCTTACATAACCACACATCTCTGATATGTTTTATTGCACTTATAACATGTGCAGACAAATTCTTATTAAAAAACAGGACACTGAGCCAGCTAGTAAGTTGCTCTTACTTGTACATGTGTTACTTTGCAGCATGGGACATAAAGTAGTCTGTTTTGTCAGCTTGCAGGTTATGTGAACTGAGTGTGTAAAGTCTTTTTTTCCTAACCTTTTTTTATTTTGAATGTGATTGGGTCATCAAGAGAAAGCCGATCTGGTATTCAAGTGGAAATTTATATTTTCTGGTCTTCTGCAGCATAATTTGTTGGTTTTTTGCTCCTCCAGGGCCCCTGCAGCCCCACTCCTATGTGCTGTCACATGCTGGCTCTCTCTTTCTGCCCACAGGCCCTAACCCCTGCTGCCACACCTGTTTCAGCTTCCCCCAGAGCTCTGTTGACATTCCCCATTGGTGGGCCAGCTTATCCCTACTGGGGTGGGGCCCCACCAGGGGGACTGTGGGACAGAGGAAGCACCTGTTACATCGGGGCAGTCAGTCAGGGGCCAGGTGCAGTGCACTGGGTGGTCAGCAGCATCAGGACGGGCTACTAAAGGCCATCATCTGGCGCTGCATGACGGCCATGTTTTTCGCATTTCTGGGGCACTCGCGCATCTCCCGCAATGCATGTGGTTGTGACGGTGTCTTGGGGTGGGGGCGTTCGGCAGCATGTGGTCACCCTCACCACCAAGGATACCTCCATGAACCACCACAAGGAACTGCTACAATACCTGCACCCTATGATCCTCCTCCTGGGAGGGAAGTGTCCAAAGGAGGCTTTCAGCTCCTTCTCTGCCAGCCTTTGCTCCTGGCATCCGGGCTGTGGTGGGGACCTAGATCGCTAGCATGCCAGATGGATGCCCCATTGTTAAGTGCCATGGAGCAGCCCCTAGCATCACTTTTTCTCATCTTTTTTATTTTAAATCCGGTTGGATCAGCGAGGGAAACCTGGTTAGGTAGTCAGTTGGAGTTTTGTATTTTCGGCTCTTTTGCACAGTCTGCTGTTTGCTGAGTTGAAGTCTGGTACTCAGTGTCAGTGTCACTGCCACTGCCACGTTATGGCTCTCAAGTTGGTTGTCATCATGGTGATGCTGTGGGGTGGCTACAGTCTTGGGTTGCTTGATGTGGCAATGATGCACTGGGCCTGTGATTCAATTTTGAGTGTGATCAGGACAGCATGTGGGAGT